>CM056208.1:33791280-35127530 GCA_029692085.1 Gymnothorax javanicus
GCGGCTTAAGGGTGGTCCGAGGTTGATCACCGCAGTCATAATACTGGAGCTGAAGCAGAACGATGTTAAGAAGCTGAGTCGAGCCCAAGAAAGCAGTTTGAGGGGGATTGGGGCAGGCAACAAAGGCAAAAGTGAGGACTGGGCAGATGAACATAGGAAACAGGGGCGCACGAAACAAATATGGAACCGGGCAGGAAAACACAGAAACCAAGAGCAAACAGACATAAGCGCAAGACAGCAATGAGAAGCAAAATGCAGCACAAAGACAATCTGGCACCAAACACTAAAAACTGGGGAACCCAAAAACACTGAGATAACAAGGAGAAAGGGAAACAGATGCACAAAAGGGCATGAGTAATGCACGAGGAAATTATCTAGGTAACGAGACAACCAAATAAAAAATAACAAAGAGACAAGGCACATGCAGACAGAACAAAAAGGCACGAGAATTGCCCTCTGAAATCAATTTAATGTGGCGGCATGTCTTTAATTTTTCTATTAATACTGTCACATTATTCATCTGAGAAATATGGATTAAATGTTCCAAAAATCAGTAGTCTCTTCTTTTGATTACTTGGTCTTTTAATCCTTTCTGTGACTCATAGCCAGAACCAGGAGGCAGAGACAAAAGCTTGACAAACTCTCACGGTGCATGTTAGTTTGATTTGTGTGTCGTTCTTCTGAAACTATTCTAAACTGAAAACTGAAACTGAAACTAAAATCACTTACCCACCACTTTAGAAACAGAGATGCTTGTGAAAATGGCTGAGAAGTTAACAGCTGCTGACGTTCATGCTATAGTTTGGGAAAGTTGCTATGATCCATACAAGGAACTAAATGCGGAGACCAAGTACAGTCCAACAGTAGGATTTATTGATAGTAGTATGGTATTGAGAGGGGGATGGAGCCAAAAGCACAATGACACAGTTCAGTTCAGATAGTACAGGCTTGAGTGCAAGGGGCATGTCCATGCCTAGCCAGTGGCTTTCTAGGACAGCTGTCAGATTGTGTGCGTACTTTGACAGGGTAGAACTGTCTGATGGCCGGACTGGAGAGTTTAGCAGTCCCAATCCTGAAGACCACAGAAGGCTAAGGAGGTGTTCCTAATAGTAGTAGTACTAGGTTTTTATTAGTGCCTTACAGTCATTTACAGACTGAAATCACACACCAATTTACGTTCAAGAAATATATCAAACGACCAAAAAGAAATACATTCACAGAGTATAGAAGAGTAATTACAATAATAGGTGATAGATACTATAAAATTTTAAAAAAGGAAGTTTAACCAGATCCAATGCAAATCCAATAGAGTGGATATTTAAAAAAAAAAAAAAAATCTAAAATGAATGGTTATTAATCATAATAAACTCGGCAGGTGAACATGCAGAAGGATGATTAACAGGATCGCAGTCCCAATTGTGGAGACGGAGAGTAAGGCTTGGGAGCTTGTTCCTATTAACACAACTATCAACAAAGATCATGAGTTTTTTTTTTTTTTTTAAAGTGGTGAGCCTTGACCACTTCTTGCTTGTAAACAACTGGGCCTCCTGTCGATGCCCCTTTAATATCCTAGCATGATAATGTCACCTGTTCAACACATGTTCACCTGCTTTTTTAACACTGCAGCACTTTCCAAGTCTTATATTGCCCTGTTTGTACATTTCAGCTCTGTGTTGCAGGCATAAAATTCAGAATGGCCATTTTTTTCAAAAAAAAAAAAAAAAAAAAATTGATAAGGTAGAGCATTTTGATAATTTGTCTTGTACTTGTTTCAGTTTACATTATCACAGCTTTCTATTCTTTCTTGCATTTTCCATACCGTCCCAAGTTTTTTAGAAATGGGGTCATAAGCCGAATATCAAAACCAGTGAACCCTATAGCCCTTCAGGATCTTTGCTGTCATACCTGCCATAGATAGACATACAAGTGGAACTCCTGAAGCATAATCCACAACCACTCTCTGTGGGGTCATTTTAAACCTGAGAATTAGTACGTCACTTTTTGCCCAAAGCAAGGACAACAATCCGATCAAGACTATGGATGTGAAATCTACCCATACACTGAGTGAAATTATCACACATGCACTGGAGACAAAAGCAGAACGCCCTTCTGTATGTTTGCCATGTCAAGTGCTGCTGAGCTGCACTGAGGGTGAGAACAGTTTAGCTCTAATAACACAGTTTCAAGTGACTTGTTCTTTGTGTTTGATTGTATTAGAGCTGACAGCCTTTCTTTTATTTGTTTTCTGAGAGATAATGTCTCCATATTGTTTGTTGTGCTAAATCACTCCATAACTCTGGGTCTGGCACATATCTACCTGAAGGGGTGAAAAAGACAAAGAAAAAAAAAGTAATTTTAGGAATGAAAGAGGGGTGACCTCTTGGGCAAGGAATTCTAGTAGCCCCACCACATGAACTGATGTCTTGTAATCAGATTGTGGTGTTCAGAAAAAAAGAAGAAAAAAAGCAGCCCTGCAGTTACCCCTGAAATGAAAATACCACATTTTTTTCTCCAGGATGGCTATTTTTTCCCTATGAACTTCTTGTTCAGAAAGCCCATATTACAGACTGGAGATAACCACACGAAACTCAGAGAGGCTACAGAGCAGTTTTTTTACTTGGGAGCAACCCAACTCCAAGACTCTTAATTCTGGCGGAAGCCCAGGATGTTCTCCCAAACTTTTTATATTTACAGAATTACTCCACAGGGAAAGGGTGGAGCTGGGAGGTTGGCAGGAAAAAAAGTGGTACTGGGGTGAATTTCATTCAACTGAGTCATGATGTACTCATCCAAAGGCTTTTAAAGATCTCCTGAGACTTCTATTGTACATGAGATAACCCGTCCTGCTTCAGGAGAATGCGTAATGCCCCTGGAGCTGGAGATCGCTGGTGTCACACAAAAATAGTCCCTTGAAAATAAATTTCTCTGGCACAATTTACAAGAGAGTTGATATGCTCGTGTCACGTCCTAATTCCCACCAAAATTGTTCTCCCCCTTCCAGCAGTCCTGTGTCAGCTTGCAAAATTCCATCGATCCATCCATCCATCCATCCATTCCCTATACCTGCTTATTCCTCACCAGGGTCGTGGGGGAGCTGGAGCCTATCCCAGCTGACTACGGGCAAAGGCAGGGACTCACCCTGGACAGCTCGCCAATCCATCGCAGGGCTCACACACACCATTCACACACCATTCGCTCTCACACTCATACCTATAGGCAATTTAGCATCTCCAATTAGCCTGACATGCATGTCTTTGGACTGTGGGAGGAAACCGGAGTACCCGGAGGAAACCCACGCGAACACGGGGAGAACATGCAAACTCCACAAAGAAGGGCCCCAGGTCGGATTGGAACCCACAACCTTCTTGCTGTAAGGAGCTTGTGATATTGTCTACTTTAAATAATTTATTTTTGTCTTGTTTCCTTCCCCAACCTCCTTGTTTCCTTTTGTGTTCCCTGTCCTCTTGTTGATTGGTTTCCTGTGTATATAAATTTCCAAGTCTTTGTCATTCATTCCTTGGTTGTTCTGACTGTCTGAAGTATTCTAGCCAGCTCTTTAACTTGAGCGTAGTGCTCTTCATCTTCGGTATCATGAAGTGAAACGCTTTGACGTAACTTAAGCACTTTATTAGCAACAGCCTCTCCCTGCTCCTCGCGGTTTCCAGAGCAGAGACAGACCCCTCATCTGCCCAGCCCTGGTGCCCTAGTGAATGCCCTGTCCGGAAGGTTAAGCTATTCATCTTGGCCACCCACCTTCTGACCCTGAACTGCTTATGACCACGGCTTGGAAACGTCCCACTCTGACGCTGTTTGCTGATCGTCTGAATCAGACCTCATCACTTATGTACCAGTCTGTGCCCTTGTTTCAAGTTGCCCTGTGATCCTTCATTAAAGGCCCGAGAGGCATTTTCTGCTGGCCTGTGCTAGGTTCCTTGTGCTATTCATAACATGCAAACATTATATGCTGATCCAGCTTTATTGTTTATGGGTGAATTATTGGTTCTAGCATTAGTGGTGCTGGATGTTTTCAAATAACCAAAATGACCCAAAAGAAAAAAAAAATCAAATGCACACAGTTTTAAGGGTCCCGGAGTAAAATGTAATACCGTGCAATATAAAACATGAGAAACTTCTTCAATTTTTCAAAATCATGTAACTGAACCGAGACATTGATTGCTGCACCGTTAAATCAGTCCCACAATTTATAGTACCTGACACTGAGAGCTGGCTGCCCGTTGAAATTCTTCAGTTAGGAGACCTTAGAGACTGAGCAAAATTGCAGGATAAACATAGAATGTTCAATCTTTGTGTTTTACCAACACATTCCTGTGTATATTGCGGCCATACATTTTAATTTATTTATATTCCATCTATGAATGCATGTGTATACATATGACATATTGACTGCTTGTCACACTATGATTCACTGGATGTTAAATAAGCTTAGAAAAATATGGCTAAAGATATTATGCACAAGACTGCACCATATATCTTGTCTAGGATGGAAAATGACATGCTTGGTCACTTTATTGCTTCAGACAGCATCATTTGTATTACCATCTCTTCACATCCTCTAGCTTTAGCAATGTAGAGTGCAGACTTTGGTCATGCTGAGAACACCTTAGAGAAATTTCACGTGCCATATATTTAATGCTAGATGTGTGTGTGTGTGTGTGTGTTTGCGCGCGTGTAACTGAGTGGTGGTGGGGGGGGTGGTGGCACAATGGACTACTTAGGACTTATTTGACGCCACAAAAGGCCCTGTATATTTTTGAGGCAAAATGTATGCTGGGAAATCTTCAAGGATCTTGCATGTCATTCCTTTTGGGATTTCCGGGATGCGCTGTTATCAGTGCCCCGAGTAAATAACATTCCAACCATCAGCGAAATTGCCATGAGAAAAAAACTCTAAGTCAGTCTTCTACGTTTGGTTTGTGTGCTTTATCCACTTAACGTTTCCCATTATTAGACATGCACAGTACCTTTACATCGCTAACTGGGCTCACCAACTGAAACTAGGTACATATTACTTTGTGTATGCAGTGCTTGGAAGTGTTTTTCTTAACGCAGTTCTCGGCATCGTTTTTACGCTGTGGAACACAAAGCTCTGCCCAATCCATAATATGGAGAACATGGCATTGCAACCCTCAGTGACTGTGGTGCGTACCTGCTCATTTTTGCAGTAATCCAATTAGCCAATCAGGTGGCAGCAATGCAATACATAAGATCCCACAGATTTAGGTCAGGAGCTCCAGTGAATGTTCACAGTGAACATCATTAACCATAGAAAAATGCAATCACTGCAGCTTTGATCATGACTTGTCTGTTAGTGACTGGCAATCTGGTTTTAGTATTTCTGAAACTACTGATCTCCTGGGATTTTCCGTGTGCAACAGCCCATATTTTTATGCAGAGTGGTGAAAAAAGCAAGTGAGCTGCAGTCCTGCTGACAGAAATGCCTTTTTTGATGAGATGTCAGAGGAGAATTGTCACAATATAAGCTGAGAAAGGTTACTTTAACTCAGATACCCATTCTTTACAGCTGTGGTGAGCAGAAAAGCATCTCAGCATGCTCACCACGTCAAACTTGAGGCTGATGGGCCATATAAGCCAGACAGCATGTTGAGTTCTACTCCTGTTGCAAACAGAAATCTGTGGCTTGTATTGTCTGCTGCGACATGTAAACGGTAGCGTCAGAATTTGGGGTCAACAGCAGAATTCGTGAAACCAACTCATTAATCATTGTTTGATTGCCACATCCTATCTGAGCACTGTGGCTGGCCATATATATTCCTAACAACATCTTTTATCTTTTCCCCTGAACCGGCTTTTGGTCGAACTAGAAATGGAAGTTACAAAAACATTGGTTATGGAAGGGACTAAAGTTGGCGGAGCTGCATAAGGTCAGTCGGCAGGAGCACTACCCCGGGCATGGTACTTTTTTTTTTTTTTTTTAAATTTAGCATCTGCAATCCCACCTGAATCTGGAATACCCAATCCGAGAACTATGTACAAGGCTTGCTCGTATGCAACCCTCTGTTGCCAGCTCAGGAGAGAGAGACAGTTCCAGGCTCTCCTCCGAAGCAAGTGCCTGTCAGCCCCTGCATCTTTACGCACATTGGTCCAAAAAATATCGCAAGTTCAGAATGAGGGCGGAGGATACCCGAACATGAGCAACCGTAGAATCTCACTGACGAGCGCCCGGCTGGCCAACAGGACGCGCTTGAGCAACGAACAAGGCAGTTATTTTTAATTTCCCTTCCCAATTTGCATCCCGACAGCACTTTAGCCAATTGTGCGCTGTTCAGAAAAAGCTGCCGACCACTGCTGGTTGGTACAACCGGGGATCGAACCTGCACCGTAGTAGTCACTACTGCTCCGCAAATGCGGCGCCTTAACCGAATGAGCTAACTTGGCAGCTTGGCATGATACTTTTTAATGTGTTTTACCCTTTTTTGAGAGAGTGCAGTATTTTACTGTTTCCTGCAGATCTCTTGGTTCTGGTAAAGCACCATGGTCCAGGTTTAATGAAAGTGGGTATAAGAAGGTTTCCCTAAGCAGTGATGCCTTTCACTGGGCTTGTGTTTGGCACATGATGCATTGGAAGCAGGATTAATCTGAATGTTAATCAACCCCTCATGATACCATTCAGATTACCTCTTACTCTGTACATGGCCTGCCGTGAACTTCTCCACAGGATATCTGCAGCAAGTCTTGTTTACAGGAAAAATTTTTCAATCTTCAGCTGCAATCTGAATTAGGAGCTTTTTTTTTCCGGAGCACTAGAGCTTTTGTGAAGTGGTTGGGGTTTGATTGAAACACTGATAAAAGGCCATGACGGAGAAACACCTGCCCCAACCTGCCCAGGGTAGAGGTGCTCAATTAGAGAGATCTCACATCACTCACGTCCGCCAGTACTGACCTTCCTTAGGGCAACTAATGCGTCCTCATCTTTAAGAGCATTTGTCTTGAGACCAGTTGAAGGCAGTGTTGAGGTAATGCATTTTAAAGTAACTAATTACTGTAATCAGATTACATTTATCAGTAATACAGTAATGTAACACGTTACTTTGATAACTTAAGTAGTCGGATTACAGTTACTAACAAATAAATTATCTAGTTACTTGTATTGCTTTAAATTCTTCAACTATCAACTGGACGGGAGGGTAGAAAAACGTCTTCTTCTTCTTGCTTTTGAGTATACTGGAAACTGAGACCGAGGACAGAAAAACAAATCAAACATCCTTTTTCATGTGTGTTTATGCCAGTACTGTAGCCTTGTACTTGACTCACTTTTCTGTGAAGTGCTGTTTGGGCTGATTTTTACAACTCTGCTGTTGGCTTTGCTGTATGAAAGCACATGAAAGAGAGATCTTGTGTGTGTCCTCTTTACTAGAATAAAGATTTGTGCTGATCTGGGCATATGCCAGGTTTTTACATGATACAGTTAATTAATTAACTTATGGTGAATTTCAGATGATGGTGCTGAGTAATCCAAAAGTAATGTAATTAGTAGTGTAACTATATACTTTCAGAAGTGAGTAATTAAGTAAAGTCAGGGATTACTTTTTTTTAAAAAAGTAACTAGTAATGTGTAATGCATTACTTTTTCAGAGTAACTACCCCAACACTGGTTGAAGGACACACTGTATTAAAATGACCAGTCATACTAGGGAACTCAGTGTGTCTCTGACTCTGCTCCAAAGGCAGAACGAATTGCAGCAACTAAAATAGTGGCCGCTAATTGGCATCTACCATTTAACACTAATATGAAGGCAATGCTAATGGTTGCTGCATTGTGAAAGGAGCTCACTCATAAACACATATGCAGTGAGGTCCACCAGTATTTGGATCATGACACAGTTTTAAAGTGCCCATTCCACACATATCCCAACATTTTGTGTTAATCCCCATTGTCCTGCCATCGTATTCATACCATTATTTGTTGGAAAAGTGCCTTGGATTGCTTATTTGATGACCTTGTTAGCATCACTGAAAGGCAGTCTGAGAAGATGGGTGAGTTCCCTCATGAATATCTGGCATTTAAGTGAGCTTTGCGCTGATTGGATAGTTCAGCTACATTCATGAATATTCAATATGTAAACAGCCCCGACGCCCTACTGGCCCAGAGCCACGCTAGCTACAACCTTAGATGGTGAAAGACAACAGATTTTACAGGTAGCATAGTAAGACTTCAGCGAAGCAATGGCTACACAAATTTCACAAATATTGCTATATATATATATATATATATGACCCCGAATCTGAAGAGGAGGCCAATGCAATGCAGGAAATGCCACCAACAAGTCTAACAATGGACGCTCAGAGCGGCAATTTTACTAGTCTATCTAACAAATTAGAATAAATGTCTTGCAGCCCCCTCGATTACAGAGCTGCCAACTCTCACGCATTCAGCACGAGTGACACGCCTCTTAGTGGCATTCACGTTCCTGTGCTGTAGTACGGAATTATTCAATTAATGTGCATTTAAGAGATTTTCTTGCAGAATTGAAGTCGTTGTGCATGAAAGTTTATCAGTTTCATGTGTATTACAGTTCATTTCCCCACTAGTGACATGGAAATCGATTATGATTCTGGAATTCTCAAGCTTGTCTTTACTCCAGAATTGGAAGCAATGGAATTGCATAAAGACTTTTCAAATAGTCTTATTCCATTTAAACAATCAAAACGATCATGAAACGCATGCATTGCTTTCAATCCCCAAGCAAAAAAAAAGGCGCAAGAGGTCCAGAGTCATAATCCCTTTACGTGTTACTAGTGGTGAAATCCACCAAAGCTGTAGAATACGAACATTGTAATGCAGTGATTGTCACACTGGCATAAGCAGACGATGACAAATCATCGAACCAGATCGGTAGTTCTAGCAATGTATAGCACACATTGCCCATTTAATGTGCAGCTTTACAACAAACTTGCAAGACATCAATAAGTTTACGCGCACATTTGAGATTAAACCCGAACAGCTGCCTATCGAATATTTGTGTGGGCGGTTACACTTCAGAGTTCAGGGTGGGTGAGAACTGGCAAGAACATGAATATTCAATTTGCGGTGTTACAAAACACCGCAACACGTTTCTTATTGGAGTAAATTCTCTGCCTATTTTCCTTTATTCGCAAAAACCAATACTTCAAGTGGTGTTGGAGTTCAAGAACCATGACATGTCACAAACTGATTATGGACCTACCATATTCAAATACTAACAGGTAAGTCCATTTTCTCGCAGAATGGGCACTTTAAAGGGCTTTAATTCACCCATTTTAAAAGTTATCAGTCAATTGAATGGGCGTTATCATCTGTTTTTAGCACCATGGATATTGGCTTGTAGGGCCCTACTGTACCTACTACATGCGACTCAGATATTGTTGTTTTTATTACATTAACATTATGTTTCCGGGTTAGGGAAAGACAATCATGCTTTTTAAAAGGTTTAGGTTAGAATTCTGGTTTACAGAAAGGCAGTTATGCTTTTTTAAGAAGTTAAGGTTGGAATTGAGTATTCGGAAAAGGCAATCATGCTCCTATAAAACAGCTGACACTTTTAAAAGTACGTCATGCTAATAAATGTTAAGCTGTGAGGGACGGGATCAAACATGGTCTCTTGTGGCAAAGCTCTTTCTTTTACGCACCAATCCAACCACCCCAGCCTCTAACCTAAAGCAAACTTTTACTCTTGATATTCACATTACATCACCTCCTGCTTTGCAGCATAGTCATCATGCAAGAAAACGCAACTTCTGTGTAACTGATCGGCGATATTAATTGAGGATAAAAACCTACTCAACTTACTAGTAGGCACAGTAGGGCCCTACTGGCTCATTTATATGGCTCTAATTACGGATGATAACGCCCATTCAATCGACTGATGGCATTCGAATTGCCTGCTTTAATTCCTACATGGTTCAATATGTACGAATATAAACACCCTCAATTTTGAGCTGATCTTTAATTTGAAAGTATTTATATCAATTTTAAGAGAACAATGTAGGAATTATAACCCATTTGGGACGCTGACCAAATACCCACAAACCCCACTTCACATATGTATGCATGTGCATGCACGACTGAGTGTTGAGGCAAGCAGGCATATTCATTTACGCATGAAAAAAATCAACATTTTCTCGTGCACATATGCATTAGTCTGAAAGAGAGGTTTTCTGTCTTGCGCATTTGAGGCTGAACTGTTCCAACTGTGAAAGAATGGGCTGCAGTGGGAGAAAAGCACATGCCAGAGATATTTTGGCTTGGAGTTTGTGTGGAAACACTGAATTTGTAATCCTGATGCTGTTATTCCCCCTTTCTCCCTAAATATTTGGAATAAGCAAATTCATTCTTTGGCTTCATATTGTGCTCATCTCAGTGTTGCGACTGTCTCCATTCTGGTTTAGGAATAGACAAACAAACATATTCTCAGCCATTATATGGTCCAGTAACTGAATCATTGCCAGATCAAAAGGAGGCTGACATGGACTCTTTGGGTTCTACTGATCCCCTCCATTAGCAACACTGAGCCTGGTCCTTCTGGGTTTAGTTTTTGGGGTTTCTTCTCGTGTTTTCATCACACTTAACCCCCACTTTCAAACAACTGCCCTTCACATTTTATTGGGCATTTCCTCAGCAAATCCACTTATGTCATCTACACAACACTGAATGCCCCCTTTGAATCCCAGTCCTGCCTGTGTTATTTCCTCAGTCATTTTGTTGGACTGCATCACACCTTTTCAACGCTGGCTAAATCCTGGTGTTTGCTGACAATCTTGTTAAATGGTATGAGTCCAAATTAGAGAACTTAAACCCTCCCTCCCTGGGGTGCAAGGCAGTGAAACCAGTTATGAGCTGACCTGTCGCAGTATCTTTGCAACAAGGATTTAGATTATTGCTATATTGCCGTAGCAGAATTAGCGACTAGGCAGCCCCTAGAATTCGTGATTTCACTTTCAAAGTGCTGACTAAGAGTTCCTTGAGGAACCGGCTCCAGATGATTGTGTGGTGCGTTCCTTTGGGAAGCCTTAAGAGAGAGGGGTGGTGCTGCTAAGCATTCAACAGTCATGGAGAGGACTCCATTTCCCCGAGGCAAAAAAAAAGAAAAAATCTACCAAGCATTTTATTCTTTTATTTAGACTTAATTTTGACTCATTTCTGGATTTCTCCTTGGGGATAGTGACAGATAGTGATCACAGACAGATCTAGAAATTAACCCTCTATTAACCACCGTAGCATATCTGCTACATAAAGTGAAAGGGTTAACAGCCTGGACACCCTGGTAGTTTTGTTTCTTATTGCCAAATAAACATTTGAGAATAACTTGAATGATCCGTCACTTTAATTATTCCATTCGCATTATTACCCAATGTAGCAGATCTGCTACATTTTGGAAAGGTGGGCCAATGGGTCGAATTTTTTTTTTTTTTTACTATTTTTCCAAATATTGGCCCATAATCAACATATTTGCCTAGGGAAATGATTTTTACACAGTTGGAAAGGTACTCGGTTAACAGAGGGTTAATCAAAATTATCATCAGTGGCAAACTTTTTTTGTTTTAACAAAAAAAAAGGTAAGAGAGCTAAGTATTGTGAGTCTAAATACAAGATGAAAATGCTTGGTGTTTGGAAAGATTTTTTTTTTGCAGGGCCCACCTTCACATCTGGAGACACAAGGACCCATTTTACATACCTGCACCTCTCTCAGCAAACTCACCCCCGGCAGAGGTTATATGTCATCCTCCTGGTGGGGATGTGATGTAACAGCTCTGGTGTTCATCCTGTGTGGACAGATGCACTGAGGCTGGACCTCTGAGGCAGGCAGCAGGGAGGCTTAGATTGATGGTATTATTTAAAAACAGTACAGTTAACAGGCTAGAAAACTGTGCTGGCACTGCACTAGCCTTTGAGTAATTTTGCACGGCTTAGCCATTGAGTGGTAGTACCTCACTCAGTGAATGCAAAAGCATTGTCTGACCAGTTCATGGAAACAAAATTCTCTGAGGTTTTTGATTAATTCCATTTCTCCTGATACAGCGTTCCAAAATCCTGCTTCACAAAACCCTGGTGCTGAGATTTGTATTGGCCGAGTATCACGTTCATTTGGGCAGGGTGGAAAATCGTGGTTGAGAAAGTGAAGGTGCTCCACAGTGTTTTAGTCTAACCACCTGGATTTTTTAAATTGTACTATTATTCAATAAGAATGTCAGACTAATTAGTAAAATCTGGTAGTTGAATTCTAATTCAGTCTAAAATACAGTACTGAATTTTTTACATTCCTATTTGTGCAGTCAGTGTGTTCCATCTTTCAGAAGTTTTTGACGTCTATCATGTGTATTATGGAAAAGTCTGCATGCTTTAACACTTATTTCTGTGATAGGTTTATTGGTATTTCATTGCAGGCTAATTATTTCCAATAGCATCACTTTTCAACTAATTGTAATGTCCATTATTATTATAATTGTATTCTGCTCATTGGCATGATTGAGCTGGTGAGTGATTGGAACAAGCATGTTCTGTACATTCTGTGCATGACTGAGAGGGAAAGACAAACATTTTGAAATCAATTCAGCTAAATTGAGCAATGTGTGTGCAAGGTTTAGAAAGGAGTCTTTTGCTGCCATTGACTCCATCCAACGGTAAATATTGCCCCGTGAGATGGTTTTCTTGGGCCTGTTTTAAATTTAAACACAAGAGGTCCTCTTTTCTTGTGACCTTTGTGTTCAGTCATGGCTTGTTGGAATGTGCCATTTTCATTTGGAAGCCAACGGTCAGCAGTATCTTACAATTTTCACGTGGCGTGAGATCAAAGCTTGTCTATCTCTCATGTGGTTTGAGATTATTCTGGAAAAGTTTGTGGATGGAGATGGAAGTGGGGTTGTAGAATGTCAAACCCCCGCAAGGACGAATAGGGATGTGACACAGCTGTACGTAAATCTTTGCGAGAGAAGTCAGCACATGCAGTCTAGGGAGGGTTATCTGTGGCCCAGTACAAGTCATCAGTTGACAGACTTTATTACCCTGGCCTAAACCCACTCACACACACACACACACACACATATGCAAACACACACACACACACACACACACACACACACACAGACATTTAAAAGCATGCGCGCGCACACACACACACACGTGCACAGACACACTCGCAAGACTACATGCAAACTAAAAGACTCACAGTACTTTTCAACAATTAATGTCTTGAAAGGGACTAATACAATGGGTAGTTCCATACCCTGAAAGTGTGTGTGTCACTGTGTGTGTGTGTGCGTGTGTGTACATGCTTGTAAGTGCATTTGTCTATGCTTGCCGGTGTGCATGGAAAAAAACGTGACGTGATATATTGTGAAAAGTTCACTTTACAATTCCCTGCACTTTCTCAAATCCACGCGGCACATTTTAACACACTCAGGAATGTGGCCGTGTTACATAAGTGTTCCCGCACTCTTTCCCTTAATACAGAGATTTTATAGGGTTCAAACATTTAGAATTAACTTTGGTTTTTACTGTTTTTCATGCTTGTGTGTTTACATGAATCACAGGAAAATTTTCACTGGAAACACCTTATTTTTCTCACATTTTATACCATCAGTTGCGGCAGTTGTGTTTTGTGTTACACATACATGTTTGAGTTTCACTTTTAAGTTCATTGTTTTCTGAGGCCTCACTTTATAGTTCATTCTTACTGAGGTGGAACTTCCCCCAGAGTGAAGATCTATTTGTTTAAGCCCCTGAACACTTCAAGACTTTGGAATGGAATGGGGCAAACCACCTCAATCAAACTCCTCCTCCCTAACTGCTGTCAGAGGCAGGGATATGATGTATCGCAGATATGCCCTGTTTGTACATAATGACCACAAACACATTGAATTCAGATATAATTTATGGAATTTTACTTCCCATGACTCCGTCTATATATGGGACATGAGGAATAGCATCACACTATCTTTCAACAACTTTCTCTCACTATTCTTTCCTCTTTTGAAAAATTAATAGAAGAATTGTGACAGTACTGAGAACAAAATAGAGGTTGTACAATAATAGAAATAACTATGTTTTGTTGATTTTATAAAGTTATCAGGCACATTCACCAGCTTCATTCTTTCTCATTCACTCAAATTTCTCACATATTTCCTCAGAAATGAGCATTGTCTACAAACCCAAATTTAATTGTTTTTTGAAATGAATATATGCTCATTTTGGATTCACCAGTTGTACCTTCAATCATAATTGCGTCCAAACAGTTGCAGTTTTCATCAAATTGAAATATTTCAATGGGATTAAGTTTTAAGATCTTAATTTATTTTATTTCAATTTTATTTTATTATACACACAATCAAACTTCTCACGTAAGTGTTTTGAAGTAGCATCTACCCAATATTTCCCCACAATATTTGCAGTCAGCGCAAAGAAATTCTCTCTTTCTCTCTCACTTACACAAATGGTCAAAAAGAGAGAGAGAGAAAGAGACAGAAATATCCCTGGGAGGAGAAGCCAGTCATTGACCACTGGCATGCATGAGGAAGTAGGCCCCATTCCACTGGTATGGATATGGTTTCTGAGCACTGGAGAGCTCACAGTCAGCAGCCCACATGTGTCTGGTGCCCATCTCTACTCTCTGCTATTCTGAGCCTCACAGCCCACTGTGGTATTTTTACTGACAGAGGAAGACAAGGAATGAAAGAAATACAGTGATGGAGAGTCATATATCATGGGGAAGAGAGAGAATAATGAAAAACTTCCACCAGCTTGTTGTTCATCTGAATTTCTGGTTCATACAAACACACATCAAAAGAGATTAAAAAAGAGAAATAAAAATAATAAGCATGGAAAGAAAGAAAAGTCTACCGTAGCTATGAACGTACATAATCAAGGTGATATGGGGTCAGAGAGCATTACACAGGTGAGAGAATGCGAGAGAACATATGGTGGTGATATGGAGGGCACGCTGGGAGAAGAAGAGATTGGGAGGATATCACTGGGCATCACCATTAATTACCGCCCACTGAAATTGCTGCTCGTTTTAATAGCAAGAAAACATGAAGGGAAGCAGAGGGCTAATTAAACATCAAGTGCATTATCTTTGAAAGTATCGCTCTTTATAAGATCTGGAAAGCGATCGGACAAAGTTTGTTGGATGAACGTTCTGTTTTTCCTACTGAGAATAATAGCATTCCATACCTGTAAATATATACAGATAGCATAGTCCCCCTCATTGCATGTGCACTTTGCTGTTTGTGTGAAGATTGAATTTAAAATGGATTAAATTGGCTTTTCTGGCCATTATCCTGTATATAATAATCCTAATTGAGCCTAAATCTGTTTCTTTGGATCATCTTCAAATGTCTCTTGAATTTGACTGGTGTCCACCTGTGACAAATTCTACTGATTGGAGATTATTTAGAAAAGCAGTATATGAGTATTGAGTTGGACCAAAAACCGAGCCATGCATCTCAAAGAACCCTTTGATGACTGTCAAAACCAAATTGTGCACACACATAGATCTGGGAAAGGTATATAAACATTCCTACATCTTTGCAAATTCTAAGGAGCACGAGGGGCTCTCTAATTTTGAAATGAAAGACGTTTGGAACCAACAAGACTTTCTAGTGCTGGCTGTCTGGCCAAACTCAATAATTAGGTTAGAAGGGTTTTGGTTTGGGAGGTAAGCAAGAACCATTGGCCACCACAACACAGCATCAGAAGTCCTTTGCTGAGATGGGGGAGCCTGCCACTTTCAAAGACAGAATTAAGGCACTCTTTAGGGAAGGTAATATGGAAGCCTGCCAGGGGTTTGTCAAATTGCCCTTAAAAGTAGGGTATAGGTAACTGTGGATAAACCAGCTAGCACAAGGCAGATTTCAAAGGTAGCGGATAGGAATTAATAGCCGTTGTTTGAGTCTCTCTAAAGCCTCTCCTCTAAAAAGCATGAATGAGCCCAGCCAAACTGCCATTAGAGGAACAATTGCAGGGATGAGGCTTTGTACAGCGCATCTTGAGTTTTCCTTGTAAACCATACCCAACCACTTGATGTATCATTCATATGCCAGAAAAAGTTGTGTTACTTACTATTTGTAAACAATATAAGCATAAACAGTATGAACACAATGAATGTGAACAATAAACTCGGCTGAAGTTACCCTCACCGCTGTCACGCTCAGTTAGCCAGCATGGGAGTTATAGCTAGCATTTTTTTTTTAGCTAGCATTTGTTGTCTTCAGCACTGAAATTTTTATTAAGTGTTATAACAAATGGCGACAATACAAAATAGTTAATACTTTTTCTGTCCCAACTTTTTGCATATATTTGTTGCAAGAATCAAAATTGAAATGTTTTTATCTAGAAAAATCAATGTAATTAACGTTGAAAAAATGTAATAACATGCTGTTGTATTGTTTTCTATGTAATGCAGGTAAAGATAATTTACAAATCACTGTTTTCAGTTTTTAATTTATGATTTAATCTCAACTTTTTCTGTTTCAGGTTGTAAACTGGGTCTTGAATGAAGTCTTAATTCAAAATTAACTTAGTCTAGATCTTGGATATATGATTGTATGTGAAACTGCAAAACAGTTAAACTAGGAGTTTGAAATCAGTGCATTACTTTTTTTACTGTGATGGAATCGTGGGTTTCCAGTGGTTTTGGTTGTAGACATGACTTCATATGTACCAGCAGGTGTGGCCCAGGTTACGGAGGTGAGTACATTTTATGAAACTCTTCTTTTCTTGGAATTCTGGCTTTCTCATTTCATAATGTGTGACTACATTGTGTTTACACTGAAGAGTCTGAAAAGCAGTAACAGGGAGGCGGAATGATTCATCACATCAATTCTACTCAGAGGTAAAATACACTATACGACCACCGCATGTGCGTGCAAGATCAGCAAATTTACCACATCGACTTTCATTTTCTCCTTGGGAGCTGTAAATCTAATCATCCGTGTAACTGTGTCATCTTTTCCAGACATGCTGAGAGTACATAAGAAACTATGGTAACATGATTGCAGTGGCATGGCATGTATGTGGAAAGACGAGAGGAGATTGTGAATACAAAACATGAATTATTTCCAGCAAGGTAACGGTCGACATACCTGATTCTTTATCAAGTCACATTTTGATTCAATTCCATATTATTTTATCTTGTGCTACCTGCTGGTGAAGTGATGCCATCACACAAAGTTACAATGAACCAATGGTGAGCATAAAAAGTCAGGCAAGCACTGTTCAATGCTATGTTAGCGTGTCTTGGGTCAGGTAAAGGAATTATTTTCTTATTTTGTTTTTCTGTTTTCAAGTCTGTGTGATGAAGGATATTTCAGATATGTAACAAAGTTTTTAATTACGTGCAGGCATTACTTTGTCTAATATGTGGTATTCAGGCCTCCTGAGTCATTAATATACATTAACACTTACTGAAAGTTTTTATTTGTTCTTTGATACTCCAGATAAGATTATCTACCAAGTAAATACAAACTTTATTCAGCCGTACTCAAGAATACCAGTCTGCATCTTTAAATTGATTATTTTATTAAATTAGCAGCATGACTGAGGCTGTTTATTAGAGATTTACTTCTTGACAACAGGTCGGCGCTGGGTGATAGTAAATGAATATTAGCCCATAGCAAGCCCATGCAGCCAAGTTATGAAAATCCTCTGGTTCTCTTGTGATATTGGTGATATCAGTGAACAAGCGCTGCAGTATCGTGAAGTTAATTTTGAGTTGCACTCAAAGCTGAACCATCATTGTGTTGTTTTGGTTGCATTACATTGTAAGTATAAAAATCTCAATGGATTTTGGTAAGATGATGCCTTAAAGTCAGTCTTCAGGATTGGGATCGCATTCTTGTTAATCCTGCCTGTGCCTCTGTGTCAGTTTATTAGGAACCCCTCACAAATTTTCGTTGGTTTCCAGGATTGGGACTGCGTTCTTGCTAAACCCTTTGGTTCTACTGTCAAGCAGTCCAGCTTCAGCGAGGGGGTATTCACCACCTGGTTTTTGCCCTGGAACGGCCTTTGGCCTGGGCGGAAACACACCCCTGCCCTCTCCAATCATCACCGACTCAGCTCAACTGTTCCTCTACAGCTGCCGTATTCCTGTTGATAAATACTCCCTTGTAGATTTTTACCCTGAATCTGCGTTTGGTTCCTCATTTAGATCGTGGCACCGTCCCAACCTTTTCTGATATGGAGGTGCACTTCAGCATCCATTGTGCTCTGTTTTACATGTTATATTAAGCAGGACTGCTTTATATAATAACGAGACAAACTCAGGAGTGCTCCAGTGTCCTGTTGTTCGAACGGGGAGAATGAGATTTCTACATCATCTGCTGTACGAGCCTTTCCATGTCTGTCTTTTCTTTGATACGCAGAGTAACACCGCCACCTGTTGGCTATTACTTCTCTTGAGCAGGCAGTTGAGACAAACGACCTTGCAGGAACAAGTAGAACGAAGCGCTTCATTATTTGTGCGATGGAGTCCAACACTCTACAACCGTGGTGTTAGAGCTCCGTTGCATATAAAGTCCAGAAAATAAATCCAAATGTATCAGTAGGATTTAGCTGTGGTGTTCCGTTCTTGCTGATTGGAACGCAACAATGAGATTTCACGCATTGCACTGAATGCAATTTCCTTGTCGATTTTATTTTGACAAAATTTACTCTCCCTGATTTGAACTCTCAGAAATTCTCCGTCTCAACATGTGAGATGTTTTGTAACTCTACAAAGCATGTAGCCTACTTGTTTTTCCATGTAATCTTTGCTGTGTGGCAGATGTAATTCCTTCAGGAAAACACAGGAGGAGTATAAGTGTTCCTTGTGGTGTGTGTTTCAGCTGAGTATCTCGCTTAAACTGCTCTCATCGAACATTATCCATTTCAAATGGTCAGTTTTCTTTTTGAATCCCTGATGATTTCAATGCGTATCTAATGACTATTAATTTGTTGACATTTTCTGATGATTTGTCAATGCTATCTGAATAGTTGGCGATACTGTGACTGGTTCAACTCACTGCTTTGAATGAATTGCACTCAGAAGCTTTCTTTAATTTCTTTTTTTCAATTCTCTATTTTATCTGCTTTTTGGTTGTCTTGTCCAGCTTATGCTGTTCCCCTTTCCTCGGTTTTTCAGTTGTTTTAATGACACAGACTCTGCAAAACCTCATTATAGCATTCCAGTTAAACTGCACCTTGCAAAGTTCCTTTTCAAAGCTCCTGGAGGGTGTAAATCATTGCACACTTTAATGTCTGTAATGTACAAATCTACTTAGCATATAAATGTTCTGAACTCACATTTTAATGTCTCTTTTTGCGTTTGTTTGTGAATAATATGTTTCAAAGGGTAAAACATTGCAGTCATTACAAAGACAGTACTTACTGCATATTAACAAACGCGTAGCTAAATTGTGGTTTTTACCATTTCAGTTTCATATGATATACTGTATTCTCTCTGTCAGTATGTTGAACTCTGCTGACCCGCTGTCTTCTCTTGACTTTGATAGAGATTCAATGTCTGCTGAGAGAATGCAAATGAGGGAGAGATGGCACCAAAATCTGTTTCAGAGTGGTGGAGCTGATTTTAATCAGTTTTGTGGTATGTAAGGTTAATGCCATGTGTCACGTACCACTCCATTCCAACAAAGGGGCGCAGGAAAGATCATAGCGTTCTGCCAAAGGGAGGAGGTCATTTCCAGGCCAGGACATCACCAAGGCACCAGGTTGCCAAGTCACCGGCACGAGAGCAGTTCATGAAGCAGGGTGAAACAAGTTCAGCTATGAACATTCAAAGCAATATTAAAAGATTGAAATAAAAGATTGCATTGACAGAGTGTTTTTATCAAACCCATGGATTTGGTTCAGAAACATTGGTTAAAAAAGACTGGCAAACATTTCTACAAACTACTCTGCATTAAGAGGTGAGTCTTAAGCGAGTTAGTGTCAAATAAAGCAGCAACATTCAATCTCCCGAAATTATAAACCTACAATATTGGTCTATGTTGCTTCTCAAATGGTTTAATTCTGTCGCATGTGCTGTTTTTGAAGACACTTAGAAAGTTTTGTTTTAAGTGTTTACTAGGCAAAAATACATCATTATGGCAACCGTAAAATAATAATTCAAAGGTTATTTTTATGCAGAAATATTTATCTATGCAGTCATTTCTGTTAAATAGTAAATTAATTTAATGGGTGCTGAAATTAGTACTTCCTGTACATAGTAAAAAAATGTTTTAGTTAATCAGAGACACAGAGACAAATCTACAGCTTCTTAATTTGAGGAAGCATGGACACATGGCCACTCAAACAAGCCTTGTAACCAGTATGAGGAAATCAAGGACAAAGAAATTAATAACCAGCAAGACCTACATTGTGTTGATGGATTAAAGGGTAAAATATAAAAGAACTTAAACGGAAGAGTTCAACAACTTCATTGGGAAGTTGATGATTCAGTGAATTTGATCAGTTAAACTTCTGGTTTCCTCTCCTTTGGTGATTGTTTGGAGTATTGCAAAATAGGCATATGTGAACAAGACATTCTTCATGGCGTGCAGAACTACCTCTGAGGATAACTAATCCCTGTAAGCATGAAAAGCATCTAATTAAGAAAAATAAGAACTTGCTAAAATTTCGGGATTGCACGCAGGATTAAAAGTAAAACCATTATTCGTGGAGTTATAGGGACTTAAGTTGAGAGCCACGGCTGAAGTCCATTCTCTCTGATAACAGCCATCTTAAAATCTCTTCGCTGCTCACGTTCTTTCTGAGCATGACCTAGATGTGGTGCTGATAGTCATGTAATCTTAAGATTTTTGTGTCTTTCTCTCCTAGACAACGGAGCTGCTGACGTAGATTGTTGGTTTGTACCCCAATCTGCCACTCTGTATTGTTTGAGGCTTCGTATCTTATACTCCTGGCTCACTTTACAGAGCAGTACATAAAGATCAAGAAGTTCTTCTTTCATGTGATTGCCTGCAAAGCACTGCAGGGCAGTTCCAAACATTTCTACAACCAATTACATGCAGAATTTGTGAAATAGCCAGTTGTGTTCATGCAGATATTTGTAACTCAGCAACCTAAAATTCTTGCAGGTTGTATTATTGTCAGACAGGACTATAAGTACGTTGTAGGTAACAACATTCAGTGAACATATTACCAGTCTAAATTGGAAGAAGCTACTGAGTTAAGAGATTGAGAACAAGATTGTTCAAAGCAAAGCATCTCCACCAAGACACATGATGAGCCATGAGATGCAAATCAATTTGACATTCCACTGACATCAGGTTACATTACTGGACATGTTATCCTTAAGCAGAATGTTCCACAGAGATTGTGCAATGCTTTGTAACTATGGGAAATTTGAACATCAAGGGAGGAGATAAATATTTTACACCTGTCTTTGATGGTGTTCACTGACTGTTGCGACATTTAAAAAAGAAAGGAATTAGAATTAGACATTTGACATACTTTACTGGAATTTCTCCAGAGGACCTTGAATGTTCCCTTATCACTTCAGAAATACCCAACACTGGGCTGCCCCAGTGGCGCATCGGTTTAAGCGCGCGTACCATAAAGGCTTTGTCCTTCTTGTGGCGACTTGGGTTTGATTCTGGCTCGGGTCATTTGCTGCATATCATCCCCATTCTTCTCCCCAACTTTTCTGTCTCTCTCTGCTCTGTAACTGTCAAATAAAGGTGAAAATCCCCCCCCCAAAAAAAAGAATACCCAACACTAAATACCTGCAACTTGTAGCCTATGAAAATAAATAATAAATTGAAAACTCGGTGGATTTTTGATCTGGACAAATCATACACTGATCATCTTCGTGAATGTCTAAAGATAGCCAGCAGTCTCTTAGTCAAAGCCAGAAAGAAAAAAAAAAAAGTTAACCTGGACAAATTGCTTGAAGGGCAATAGAAGTAATGGCTTCAGCACAAAAAAATTTAGAACTGTGGGACTTACATTAAAGTGTATCAAGGTTGCATCACTCAGATAAATGTTTTTCACTTTTTTCTTGTGCACTGTGAGATACCGTGACTTTCAAATCCTTGATGGCTTGTTACCTGTGGCCACCAGAGATCTTTTGACAGTTGATCAGGAACATGAGCCAGATTTACAGTACAATTTTGAATATAATACCTCTCTCTCTCTCTCTCTCTCTCTGTGTGTGTGTGTGTGTGTGTGCATCTGTGTCTCTCTCACACACATGCACGCACACGCGCGCTCGTATGCACACACACACACACACTCACACACCATTGATTTGTATGTAAAGAGATACTCAATGGAACATTGTGGTGCCACCTTTCATGACCTCATCTGAACTGACACAGTGACCCCTGTGTCTCATTCTTGCAACTGCAGCTCCGAGGCCTTACCCAATCCCAACACATCCATAAACATAAACAGTCTTTACTGGCAATTCATTGTCAAAATTCTGCATAAGTCATAGGGATGAAACACCTAAATGTAGTCAGGCAACAAATTAGCAAATTGGGCAATGAAGAATGCTGTGGGTTTACTATCTCATTCAAATTTACAGCTAATTTTGCATACAATGGTTTTCCCAAGCTGAACCATGGGAATAAATGCACAACCACTGCATTCCACTGAAGATGGAAACGGTGAAGGCATGTAATGATAAATGAGCGTGATGCTCAATGCAATCTCACAGTCTCAGTGGGAGGTTTCATACCAGGCATTCAAGCATTGCTAAACAGATTCCTCCCATTGAGGGAAAGGAAGGAAGTAATCAGAGAAGCAGGGGTTGGGGCTGGAATTCTACAGATAATTTACATGATAGTGGACACAGTAAAGACAGTCTTCAGGGAATTTACACTGCCTGCGATGGGTATGAAGCATGTGTCTGTATACCAAATGAGATGATGGTTTTGATAGATGGTTGTGGAATGAGTTGCTAAGCAAAAAAACCCCTGTGGGAACTTTTCAGGTGCAATACCAGCGATCACCACACCATTTTTATGGGCAGAATTATGCCACTTTTCCAGCGGCTCAAGATACAATACACCACATCTTTTCGGTCACGCACATATTTTCCCATGCCAGGTCAGTTTTTTATGATTAATTACTTCACACCTACTCGAAGGGGTGAGGTTAGGGCATTGTAATCCCCTTGATTTGTGCGGTTATTTATCTGCTCATAAGCAAGATTCCGAAAAACCACAGCCTCAGTTTATATCAAAGTTAGGCCAAAGTTGGGCCATGCACCAAAATAGATCCCATTAAATTTTGGAATGAATTGGGTCAAGGTCAACGGTCACTGAAAAAAGAATTCTTTTGCC
Source organism: Gymnothorax javanicus (assembly GCA_029692085.1). NCBI lineage: Eukaryota > Metazoa > Chordata > Actinopteri > Anguilliformes > Muraenidae > Gymnothorax > Gymnothorax javanicus. Next base: position 33,814,579 of record CM056208.1, read on the forward strand.
CATCACTCTGCAAAAATGGTCCAAGTTGCATCAAATCAATGCCAAAAGCCTCCTGTTTCAAGATGTAAAATATTATCATATCCGTTAAATGGTGAAAAGTGCAAGTTCAAAAATAAGTTGGGGTTAAAGTTTGGGGGGGTTAAGGTCTTTGATCTGAATCGCCTAATTTAGATTGTATTTCAAAAACAACTGTAGATAGCCACTTGGTTACTATTAAACATATATAGGAAATCATACATGGAGATTAAACCATGACCTGTCACCTTGGATGACCTTGAGAGGTCAAACCAAAAGATTTCAGGAGGCTATATCTCAAAAACTACTGTACATAGCCACTTGGTTGCTATTAATCACATAGAGGAACTCAAATATGCTGAGTAAAATAACATCATGACCTTTGACCTTGAGAGACCTTCAAAGGTCAAACCCTACTGCACATGTACCCAAAAGTGGATCCAATCCTTTAACAGCTAAAATGTGAGTGAGGGGTAGGGCTGGCTGTGCCTGGCACTGCATCCTGTTTTGAGAAAGATCAAAAGTCACCTGGAAATTCTTTGATCAGGATTTTACCTGGACAAATCTTTTGTTTCATTGGGGTCAATATAAATTATATGAATTGAATATTTCTCATTTTATCACTGAAAAAGTCTGATGATGTGATCAATACTACTTCATGTCCAACAGAACAATGTCCTGGCACCTCACTTCCCTGTGCGTTTGTGGAAGTGTTGTGGACACGGCCTTGGTCCATTCAACAGTATAATCCTATTGGAAGCTTCATCAAGGGACTTTGTATGTGAGTCCAGGCAATGTAAAGAATGGTCACACTGTATAGGATTCTCAGTGTTATCAAGGCCCATTAATCTCAAAATTACACTGTTTATACACTGTCCACAGACAATGTTTCTTCACTTCACTGAATGGGATCAAGCCACTGTGAATTTTTAAGTGCCATGAGACCATACTATACATCCCTAAATCTTTCCATATGAGTATTTTATTTCTGGGGCTTTCCAGTGTCGCAATTAATTGAATTCAAAGTTAACCCACCTCTCACATGGGTGAAAATAGCATTATGTTATTAAGCAGAAACTCAGAACTACCTCTCTCCAAACGCACGTTCCCACCAGCCCACCAGACTGTCTTGAATGATTTGTAGCATGCCCAGTCTTATTTTGTTTTAAATTATGAAAAGGTTTGACAACTGTTACAGCTCAATTTCAGCGTGCAAGGCGAATCTGAGCCTGATGTGTCACGGCTGGAGGCCTCTCACAGCTGTGGCTGTTTGATGATATATTTGTGCAGGGCTTGGCCTTATCTCTCGGCTTTGACCCCATCGGGGGGGGAGGTCATGGCTGAATGGGCGCCTGTTATTGCCCCATCCTCCCTCCCCCGCCCTGTGGGGCCTGGCGCGGGCCATGGGCGGGGTGTACTTGACATTGCTTTTCTGAGACGCACGCACCCTTATTCTCTCTAGAGAATGCAGGCTGTGGGCTGGAGACAATGCGGCCTATTCTGAGAAACCTGGGGATCCAAGAAACTGCATGTAGCAATGCCTGACACTGCCCACCTGTCCCAGTCACCCCATTGGCTGCAGCCAAGTGCTATTCTACCCACTGTTCTTGGAAATACATTTACTCATAACATGAAAGCCAGTTATTAAGAAGTGGTATTTTTTGTTTTTTTTTTTCTCTCAACTTTTCATTCTACACAAGTTTGTATTAAGAGTTCCTCAAAGCCTATCACTGAAAACTTTATAGTAGTTCTTTAAACAAAATTCTCAGAAAGTTATGTAAATGTTCCCAAGTAAAATACATTTCAAATTTTTGGGTGTTCTGTGAGTTTTATTTTTGAATCAAAATTGACAACGGGAATGCAATTTGATTTTGTTCTTCCAGTTTACAGAAAAAAAATATATAATGCTGAATTGCCTGTGTTATTTTAATGAATATTCAGCATTCAAACATCAGAATGCATCTTTGATGGGTAAATTTCTTTATTCTGGATTTTCATTACGAAATTATAGCAAAATCTGAGGAGGCAAGCAGTAGCCTATATGACATATCATCATTATGTTCCTATCTTTACTCTAACAAAATAAATACCCTTCCTGAATGCTTCAGGGACATTCTTCGAATACTGTGCAAATCTACATAGAATCCTCACCAGCATTCTTGACACTTTATTGCTAGGTATGTTATTCACAATCTAAGTTTCATCACCCAGAGTGTTTATGGCTTAACAATGCCTGTGGGTCTGTGGGAATTCTAACTGAGAAAGCTTCCGCATCATGGTAATGCAGAGGAGATAATACATGACAACCATGCAGGCGGTCCTGTGAAACTGAAACATAATCGTGAAAGACAGAAGGGAGGCCTCTGCATGCAAGATTTAAGACAAAGCTCCTTTCCTTGCTCTGGGACTTGACTCGATTTCACCACAACATACACCACCCCATGCATGCATCCAACCACTGGTGATGTCGCAAGAAAGTGATGATCTTAAAGTCATTCTAAAATCATGTTTTTGAGGATATAAGTAAGCATTTGTAATTAAAAGTTGAAATATGATGCATGATTTTTATGAGGTAATGTCTGAGAAATTAATTCATTTTTCAATAATAATTTGCATCCTCTTTTAATTTTGCTAATGTATTTACGTGACAGCCAGGCAGGGGGGTCAGTAAAACATGATTGCGACCCTGCTGGAAAATGCAGCTTCAGTTGCTGGTAACCAGCTTGACCAGTTTGAGGTAGATTTTTCACAGTTGTTGGCCTCATACCAGCTACTACTGGTGACACCAGCTGCCAGTTCCTACTCTCACCAGCTACCATCTTAGATTCTTGCCAGGCATCAGCTGCTTTTATCAGCAACCACCTCCTATTTTTACCAGCGACCACAGTCTATTCTTTCCATCTACCCACTTATATTCTTATTAGTTAGCATCTCAGATTTTTATCAATGACCATTTTGGTGATCCCAGCCCCTGCTAAAATTTATCAGCTTGAAGAAACTAATTTTTGTTCACAGACTGAGTTCAAGGGATTATTCAACGTAGGCATCGTTGAACATTTACTTATAATCATGTTTTTTGTAATTGCCTGCTTAATACATTTTGATGGAAGCCTAGTCATGTTTTAAGATGTTTGTCGTGAGCAACAAAAACGAAAAACTTCAGTATTAGCAGAATTCTGTCATCATTAACTTTTCTGTCATATCAGACCATAGCATGTATTCCAGCATGGTCATGCTAGCCTGAAGATATCTGACCAGCAACCATTGGACCAGTTACACCAGCATGACCATGCCAGTCTGCCATCAAGTAACAAGTTACACTAGCAAGATCAATCTGGCTACTCACCTCTCAACCAGCTGATTACCACTTAAACCAGCCAGAGAAAGCTGGCTCACCAGCTAAATCCAGCAAGACCAGCTATTAACCAGCAAAAGTTTGAAGCTGCTTCTGGCTAGATATTTTAGCAGGGAACAAGTAGAAGGGAGGCCTACACATGATATTTTGGACAAGGCTTGGGACATTTCCTTTCTTTCTGGACTTAGAACTTCCCAAAATCTCACCACAAGGCGCACAATGCTGTGAGTGCATCCAGGCTGTGATGATGGTGCAAAAAAATTGATGGGTGAAAAATGACTGATGAAAAAATAGGGGTATACGGGTGCATGCACACTCAGGAGAACCAAACTCACAAGTGCGTATGCGCAGTTGGTTCGTCTCTGGGTTTGCTACAGGCCATGCAATTTGTATGAGTTTGGTTCTGGTGAAAATGTATCGACTTTAAAGTGTTGTGGTGCGAAGTTTTGTGGGGATGTAGGATGTTTTCGATTTCGTGTTGCTGGTTATTTGAAAAAGGTGGACATCTGACAAACCTTTGTTACAGCTCACCTGTTTTCTTTGGTAGGCTTGTAAATTATATCAGCTTAGTTATTGGATTTATTCAGATGCTTTTTTACGTATGTCGGCCTGTTAAATGTTGCTTTTTTCCCTTGATTACTAATCATTATGTAAGCCACTTTATGTCTCCACTTTTCCAAAATATAATCAAAATGACAGAACAAATCACCTCATTAGGTGCCTCAAAGAGAAAGAAAATAATACCACGCTATTTCCAAAAAAGAGTTGGGATGCCGTGTAAATTGTAAATAAAAACTGAATGCATTAATTTTCAAATCACTTAAACTTTTTATTTAATTAATTGTACAAACAAACATATAAAATGATGAAACTGAGAAATTTTATCGTTTTTGAAAAATATGTGCTCATTTTGAATTTGATGCTGGTAAAATTATTCAAAAAAGTTGGGAGAGGGGCATATTTACCACTGCGCTGCAGCACATCTTCTTTTAACAACACTTTGTAATGCTAGGTTCCCACTATCACGATTCACGGCACGATTGAAATCGTGGTCTTAATCATGTCGTAATCGTGGTGATCCTATCAGATCTTATCAGATCTTGAGGTCAGTCGTGGCAATCGTGTTGATCGTAAAAAAGTTTTGGACGGTTCAAATATTTTCTACGATCAACACGATTAATTGTCAATCATGATCATCCCATCACCTCGTACCCAAACCTGAAATTTTAAGCCGCTTTCACACTGGACGCGAAACGCATTTTTCGCGCGACAGATTACATTCAAAGCCAACGCAAAGATGCAAATACACGCATTTCAAGTGTATTCGCGTCTTTACATTGACTTTGAATGTAATTTGTTGTGTGAAAAATTTGTTTCGTGTCCAGTGTGAAACCAGCTTCAGAGAAGTTCTACGATCAGCAACAAATGGCCAATCGTGACGTTCTTAACGGAACGCACGACAGTGGGAACTAAGCATAAGCGTTTGGGAACTGAGGAGACCAATTACTGTAGTTTTGAAAGAAAAAAAAGGTTTTCAATTCTTGCTTAATGTAGGATTTCAGCGGCTCAGCACTTTACAGCCTCTACTGTCATATTTTTGGTTTCAAAATGTGCCAAATGTTCTCACTGGCTGGTAGGTCTGGACAGCAGGCAGGTCAGTTTGGCACCCAGACTCTTTTACTACGAAGCCATGTTGTTGTAATACAACTACATGCAGACTGTGGTTTGGCATTGTCTTGTTGAAACAAGTGGGGCCTTCCCTGAAAAAAATGATGCCTGGATGGCAGAATATGTTACTTTAAAACCCAAGTAACATAACATAACATAACATAACATGAATGGCGAGAACAGGCCGTTCAGCCCAACTAGGCTCGCCAGTTTCTTTGTACCATCGTGAATATATCACTTCAGATACTCAATGACTCAATGGTATCTAGCTTTAAGTCAAGTCTGCTCTTGAAAACTCCCAAGGTCTCTGCCTCAACAATATGGTCAGGCAAGCTGTTCCACACTGAAATTACTCTTTGGGTGAAGAAATATTTCCGAATATCAGTGCGAAATTTACCTTTAGTCAGCTTCCATTTGTGACCCCGAGTTCTACTAACAACTATTGGTTGAAGGAATCCTACATAATTCACTTTGTTAATCCCTTTAACATATTTAAAGACCTCAATCAAATCACCCCTTAGTCTCCTTTTCCTAAGACTAAAGAGATTAAGGATCTTCAGCCTTTTCTCATAGCTTTCATCTTTAATACCCGGAATTAGCCGTGGCTCTTCTCTGAACTTTCTCTAAAGCCTCTATGTCTTTCTTAAAGTATGGTCCCCAGAACTGTACACAATACTCTAGATGTGGTCTGACGAATGTGTTGTACAAAAAATCATCACCTCCTTGGATTTGAACTCAATACTTTTGGCAATGTATCCCAGCATCCGATTGGCTTTTTTAACAGCTACGGCACAATGGCTAGAGCCTGTGAGGGTTTGGTCAACAATCACTCCCAGATCTTTCTCTTGTGGAGCACATTCCAGTTTAAAACCTCCCATGAAGTAATCCCGTCTAATGTTTTTATTACCTACATGTACTACTTTACATTTCGCTACATTAAATTTCATTTGCCACATTTCTGCCCAATTCTGAATTCTATCCAAATCATCCTGAATCACTTTAGTGGACTCTAAACTATTTGCCAAGCCCCCCAATTTAGTATCATCTGCAAATTTCACAAATTTCAAGTATATACATTATCCAGCATTAATGGTGTCTTCGTGGATATAAAAGTTTGTCGTGCCATGTGCACTAATGCATACCATCATGGATGCTGGCTTTTGAACTGTGAACTGATAACAAGCTGGATGGTCCCTCTCCTCTTTAGCCCGGAGAATACGGCGTCCATGATTTTCAAAAATAATTTCACATTTTGATTTGACAGACCACAAGACAGTTTTCCACTGCGCCTCAGTCCATCTTAAATGAGTGCAGGCCCAGAGAAGGTGGCAGCATTTCTGGATTATAGTTTTTACTTGCATTAGTGGATCCTGCATGAACTGCGTTTACCAACAATAGTTTTCAGAAGTGTCCCTGAGTCCATGCAGAGATTTCAAATACTGAATGCTACCTGTTTTTAATGCAGAGCCGCCTGAGGGCCTGAAGTTCAGTCATTCAATATTGGTTTTCAGCCTTGTTTCTTGCATACAGAGATTCCTCTGAATTCTCTATATCTTTTAAAGACAATGTATACCATAGATTGTGAAACCCCCAAATTCTTTACAATATCACATTGAGAAATTTAATTCTTAAATTGTTGAATTATTTGCCCATGCAGTCTTTCACAGAGCGGTGAAGCTCTTGCCATCTTATTTCTGAAAGAGTCAATCTCTCTGAGTTGCTCTTTGTATACCTACTTCTGCCACTTACCTGTTGCCAATTTACCTAATTAGTTGAGTCATGTCCTATTAGTTGTATTTTTTAGCATCATGCTACTTTTCCAGTCCTTTGTTGCCCCTGTCCCAATTTTAATGAAATGTGTGGTGGGCATCAAATACAAAATGAGCAGATATTCTTAAAAAACAATAAATTTCTCAGTTAAAATATTTGCTGTTGTTTTTGAACTACTTTCAATTAAATATTGGGTTTAAATGACATGCAAATTATTGCATTCTGTTTTTATATTTCACAAAGTGTCCCAACTTTTTAGGAAATGGGTTTGTATTACTAATAACAACATAACTTGCTGAAATTGCACATGCGCTTTCCCTTTGTGAACAGGGAAAAGTGAGGACACCAGAATAGCCTTGTCTGTGCAGACTCCATAGTTCAAGGCCGATCAGATTAAACTGATATTTATAAAGCTGGATGAAAGAAGAGGGCCATAGGGGAGAAAGGCCCTCTGAAAGAAATAACTTGCATTGCAGCAATCAGGTAAGTTTGAAACTTCTGCATGTCTTTCCTATTTGCATAGAAAATCTATCTTTGTTTCTATGTGTATTGCTGTATATTTCTTTTTACATTGCTTTTTGATCCAAGTGAAACTGTGAAAAAGTGTTTTTTTTTAATGCTGTCATACAGTGTCAAAATTGTGACGATTCTTGGATATACCAATTTACATAACTTTCCATTCAATTTTCTCCATAGTATTATATTCCATGGCACAAATATTACCATATTTACTCAATCTGGGATTTTTTTTGTAATGCTGAAGGCCAAAATTCCTTCAAGTAATGAGACACAGGGAATACACTGGACCCTATTATGCATCTGCCAATCTATTTCGCCCTTGGTGTCTCCTGCGAGTGGAAATAGTGAGGATAAGTCGCATACAGCTGCACTGACCCATTATCTTGTGTTTGATTTTATATATTTAATTTTGCAGACAAGTGCTGATGTGTGCACTGGAATCTAAGATCCTTAAAGGTCATCTGGACCACAGGTTACTATTATTACTCTTTCCTTTAGGCCTAGAGAGTGGTTTCTTTTGTGATCCAGACCAGGAATTGAGTGCGGAGGCAGATTACAATCCAGTGGTATGGTTCATTGACAGCAATACAATAACATTGGGGACGGAATCCAAGAAGAAGAGGGCACAGTTCAATTCAGATGTAATGGGTGAGGCTGGGCCAATTACCAGTCATTGGGTTTACGGGATGAGAGCCGGGTGGAGTGCACACTTCACCAGAACCGAACTGTTCACAAGTAGGGTGGAGTAGCTTGAGGGGAACTTAGTTCCAGTCCTGAGGACTGTAAAAGGATTGGCAGGTTGTTCTTTACAAACTGGACAGAGAAACAGACTTAGAAAGAGTTAACAAGAACGTGGTCCCAATCTTGGACCCTGAATTAGGTTTGGGAGCTTGTTCTTATTAAACTGGATGAAGGTGCTGACTTAAACTGAGTTAACTTGAATGCGGTCCCAGTGCTGGACCCTGAGTAGGCTTGGAAGCTTGTTCAAATTAACTATGTAAGGAGGAGGGCTTCTGCAAATTGCCATCATTAAAGGTTACTTTTTTATTAATAAAAACTAAGAGTTTATATCAGGAATACTGACTGGTTCTAAGCATAAATAGTGAATTCCAATCCAGCAACTTGCTACTCAAAGCAGAGGGTTTAAATACGTGTGACAGATACATCAGGAAGTTAAATTAGACACAGCCCAGGAAGGGAAAACACATGAGACATAGAGCAATCAAAGGAGAATACTTTTAATGGACACACAAGTTTCTGAATTGGAGGAGAAATGGAGGACATTCGAAGAAGGGTTTGTGATAGGTTAGTGAAATATGTTGAGCCTCAAGCCAGTGTTTTCATTGTCATGAATGTGGCTCTCTGCCATGGATACTTATGGGGACTCTGATTGCAAATTTTGGGTTTGTCAAGCCAGTACATGCAAAGAAAGCCTGGCTTATTTTGAACTTCCTTTGTAGTGCACCCCCCAGGTCAGTATAACTGTGTCTCTTAAACTCTGATTTTCACTGAAAGTTCTTTTATAAGTTGGTTCAAAGTCAGATGAAGCATTTTTTACATAATGTGGGACTATGTCACATACAGTACATAGGCGATTCTGTACCTGCAGGTTGCATTGCTTCACTGTAACTACTTCACACTTAGACTGAGTGAAATATTCAAACCCAGGATGCCATGTTTTTATGGCCGTAGCATTGCATAAAATAGAAAATATCTTGATCTTGTGCATCATTTTACATACATTTCCATGTAATTCAGCAGGATATTTTTGAGATCATTGGAAACTTTGGAATCTCCATTTGAATTTAAAATGGGCCTTATTTTCCACAGGTTTGAATGAAGTGGCTGCATTTAACAGACTTGTATATTTGTGTGTAGGTTTTATGAGGTTAATGCACATTATGACACTTTTGAGATAGAACACACCTGTCTCATGCCCGGCTCCAAATGGCTGCCATTTACTCTGATGGCAGTGCCTTGGGCCAATGTCATGATAATCCCATAGCTTCCAAGTGGAACAGAAAGACTTAATGCAAGTAAACATCTATGCGTCAGGTACTATTATGAGTGACTATCATAAACCATTTTGAAAAAAAAAATGAAGGGAGATTATATTCTGAGATGAGAGAGAGGAGGAATAAAATGAAAAATGAAAAACATTTGCGCATGAATACAAGTAAACACATGCTTGGCTTTCGTGCAGTCGTGGCTCTATTTGGCGGAAAGTCATTGCCTGTGCTGCTCCTGCTCGGACTTGAAATGCCGAGCTCCCATGCCTGAACTTAAACCACGCAGATTTTCCTGCTCTGTATGGCAGAAAATGAATGACACTGTAACAATCCTGGTCACATGATTTTAAGATCAGGAGATCCTTTGCAATCCAAGATGACATGGAAGATGTATGATGTTTACCGTGATTTACGGCTGCACTTAACATTTCCATCACTAACTCTTCTCTTTTACTTGGCGAATAGCCAGTGTTTTACGGAATTATGAAGTCTTTGAGTCATTATCTGAGAAAATACTCTTCGCTTTTTCATGAATGAATGTTTATGAATGAACCGCACCAAGATGCAGGTACGCAAAATGACGCTTCTGACGAAAGAAAAAAAAACTGAAGTGTAGGCGGAACATTACTGCGGCTGCACCAGGAACGTTGTTTAGGAGACAGGGAATGTTTTTATTGCTGCACTTCGAGCTGTCAGTTGAAAGCATTTTGAAAGGTGTGCTGCGGGAATACAGGTACAACTGAAATGTTGTCCTCTTATATGATTTTTGATGGAAACGGCTATTCTTTATTTTGTGTTTACTCTTTATTGACAAGAGAATTGAATCATGTTGTCCGAGCTACAAGACATTCTGGGAAGGGAGTGTTTTGCTTGCTATCTAGCTAGCTAAGTTAGCTAGCTCACGAAAGGCAGCAAGCTTTACAAGTTATCTGCTAAGTCGCTGGCTAGCTAAGTGGTTACCATTGTTGCTGACAATTCGCAACAGCTTGCTTCGCGATTGCCGTCATTGGTAAATTCTGGGAATTTTAGGTCACTTTATGCTACTCTGGCGCTGAGTCTTTGCTGGAGGTGTTGTTAGCTTGTCACAGCACAGCCTGGGTCAAGAAAGGTAATATAGAAGCCAACCAGCTACTATGGCTACACTGATTTGGTTCACTTTGTACCCTCACTGCATCAAACGGTTGAAATGAATGCGACTGTGTCTGCCTTGCTGGAGTGGAAATTCTCTCGGTCCCTTGACTGAGGCAGCTTACTGTCAGCCTTGTGATCACACCGTCTGACTGCTCAACTGAGTACTGCGAGAAAAATTAACTCCGGTCAGGTATCTGGCAGTGCACGCAGTGAATAGTTGACCAGAAACAACCTGAAACAACCTCAACTTCGTGTGAGAAAGTGTTCACGTTTTATTAATCCTGTTTATGACAACTGCAGCCATTTGCGATGTGAATCTTAGGAAGACTGCTCTCATAGGCAGACAGCTCATGCTTCAACATGCCTGTGTGGGTGGACAGTTGCACCTGTAGACTTGGATTGTATTCAGGTGGTGCATAATTGTCTTATGAATGGAAACTGATGTATTGCACGTCTAGCCTCTGAGCCCTGTTACTGTTGTGGCTGAGTGGGAAATTATAAATGTGTGATCTAATGCAGCTGCTGGTGCAGGTGATGAGTATTGAAGATACAGAATCAGCACACTGTTCACTTTCACTCAGCTGTATTGGTTACGACCTCAGAACCTGAGATGATAGGGGTCAGAAACTAAAAATCCAGCCATTTGTTTATTCCACTCATGAACAAACCCAGCTGGTTTCACGAACTTCGACCCCAGTTCCTGAAAAAATTTGGCACATCATGGAATATGCAAATAAAATCAAGACCTGATTTGAAGACGCCATTCTCCCACCACTCTACTCACAAGAGTACACCATAATATTTTGACGCTCTAACTTAAATGTAATTGCGTAATGAAAATATATGGTGTGATGACTGCAACACCTTCTGAAAGAAGCTGGTGCAGTAGACCGTTCACCTCTGTGTAACATCACCATATCTTTTAATCACAGTCATTCAGAATTTGTGCCCTGAAGTCACAGGTAGGTGAAGTCCAGCATGTGGAATTTCCCTGCTCTTCGATTATTCAGGTCTTCAACTTTGCAACTGGAGGGGAACTTTGTTGCCACATTTTTTCATTTTAAAGTGTGCTGTGCATTCTCAATAGGAGACAGATCAGGACTGCAGGCTCGCTAATCTAGCAGTGGTCACTCTGCTTTTGCAGCCCTGCGCTGCTTATCCATGTGGTGTGGCTGTGTCATGCAGGCAAATGCTTGGATGTCTTGGGAACTGACAACATCTTATGGCAGCATATATGTTTCTCCAAAATTCATCTTTTTGCATTAATAGTGGCCTTGCAAATGTGAAGGTCACCCGTGCCATGCGTACTGATGCGCCCCCATGCCATGACAGACGCTGGCTTTTGGACCTGACGCTGATAATGGTTTGAGTTGTCTTTGTTGTCCTGGGTCTGTAGGACACGGCGGCTGTTTTTTTTTTAAATTTTTTTTGAAAACAATTGGGAATGTTTATTTGTCGGACTGCGCAACACAATTCCACTGTGCTACTGTGCTTCTCCGATGACACTGAAGCCAGGGACATCGGCAGCGATTTGGGAGAGCGCTGACATATGGCTTCTGCATTGCATAGCAAAGCTAACGCTTGGGTCTTTTGATTCAGTGGCGAATGGTATTGACTGACAAAGGTTTACCAAAGTTTTTCTGAGCCCATGTGGTGACATCCATTATAGTTGCAAGAGAGTCTCAGGGATCAAAGATTGCGCACATTCACAAGTTGTTTTAGGCCTTACCCTGTAGGCATCGAGATTCGACCAGACTCCTTCCATCCTTTAATTATACTGTACATTATAGAAGGTGAAATGCCCAAAATCCTACTGATTTATCTTTCGGGAAAGTTTTTGTTGGAGTGGCAGATTAGAACCCGGGTATCGGTTGGTAAATTTATCTTTCTTCTTGAGAGACTGGGCCTGTTTTGCAGGTTCTTTGTTTACAGTAAGGTGACGAGCTCACCTGTTAAACATGTTTGATGGCACCTTATTACAGCTTGTCACATCATCATTAGTCCTAAATGTTTTCAGAGTTTATTGCTGTCATCAGATTTGAAGGAAGCATAGTGTTTCAATAAAAAAATTAATTCAGAAGTACAAGCTTCAAATAATGCCTTGTTGAGTTTTCAGTATAGTGGAGAACTCTAACCTACTGTGTTGAATAGAGTTGGCCTATTCAAATCTCACTTCTTTGATTTTGATTGCATTTTCCTCAATGTGTCGACTTTTTTTGAATCAAGGTTGTAGTATTTACCTACTGGCTGAATAATTTGGTCTTTTTTGTAAATTGAGATGGCTGGAACAAAATATTGGGGTGGCTTTTTAATTTTGGACCCTGTACTTTGCACCTCTGGTCAGCACCATGTGTTTTGATAGTGAATGATAGCCCCTGTTGCTCCCAATCTGCAAAACGGTACCACTAACTACAGTGAAAATATGGGAATGAAAACGGAATAATACTGTAATGGTAAATACAGTATTATCAACTGGGATACTATGCCTGTGAATATTTGGGTAGTGGCACAATTTTAAAGGGTTCTATTTCCTTCGCAGTTTGTATGTAAATAATTGGCAGTCCGCACTTGAATTTTAGAGTATTTTCTCCCATATGGAGCAAACTGTGCAGGAATTACTAGGTTTAAAATTGTGCCTCTGTTCACATTGGTATTGACTCTTCTGTATGTTGGCTCTTACATTTTCCATCTCTCTGCAGCTGGTGAGGATGGCCCAGAAGGACACCAGGGGGCTGGTTCTGAGCGCGCTGGCGGGGGCAGCCGGCATCAGCCTGGTGGTGGTATTGTACCGGAACTGGAGGGGCCGCGGTCCATGGCGAGAGGAGCGGCAGGGCAGGGGCGAGGCTGCGGGGTTAACGGCGTCCGGTGGGACAGCCTTGGCTCTGCAGGCCCGGCAGGTGGAAGTGGTGGACCAGCTCGGGGCTCTGATCCAGTGCATGACGGAGCTGAAGGACGAGGTGCGGGCACTGAAGGATGCCCTCCCGCGACTCCCGGAACAGGTGCGGGCCGAGCTGCGAGGTCGGGGCGCCGAGGGGGGCCACAGGACCCCCCGCAGGAAGAGACCCGAGGGAACGGTTAGAGAAGCAGGGCACAGCTCTGAGGAAGCAGAGAGCGAAGGAGGGTGAGTCCCCCTTTGCTCTGATTGGTTCATGACAGGTGCCCACCCTGTAAACTGTGAGATTAGAAATATGTGATTATAAAGCTTTTATCTGTACATTCTAATCCAGTGTGTCACTCACTTCTGGTGTTTGAAAGTAAAAGGCTTCTATCACACTGTCTGAAAAAACTTAAAAAAACCTTGTCTTCAATGGGTTAAGAATGCACTGTTCATTATCAATATGACTGCAGATGGAAGGGCCTCTTTTCTATAAATTGGCAAGTATCAAAAACATCACTGTCTTGGACTCTTCTATGGGTCATTCCGTGCCAAGTGGAGCAGGGTCTGCACTGTACAATCTCAGAAAAAACTGAAAAAAATCATGGGTGTTTGCCGTCATTTCAAACGGACAAATCTTAAGTCCCAACTCCAATTTTTCATGGATTACTTGCCAATTTAAGGAGGGGGTGTTTAGTCACTCGCGAATGCAGCAACGACTTATAAGCATGACCCTGTATCATGTAAACACAAAATGGATTTTTTACTGGTTGTTGCCCTAATCTAGAAGCTGCTCCACAATTTTTCCCAGATTTTTTTTCTGGCGTGTCCACATGACCAAATCATGTTTTGAATTTAGGCATTATTGGGCGTTTTTTTAATCATAAGCAGTTTCAGACGCAAGTTACTCCTAAACTAGGGAAAAGGAGGTTGGATTGGGTTTAAGAGGCCAGTGTGCTGTAGCTGCTGAGGATGAGGCTGCAGTATGAACCCCTGATTATGCATACTTCGGTCAAGGGGACCAACTAAAAATCAAATAAAAATTTTGTCTCTGTAAAAATTGTCATTTTCAACAGCCTCTTACAGGAAAATTAAATGCCAAATCTGATAGCAGATTCATAAATTTCAGGTAATTTTACCTATGTGCACCCATTGACATTAATTTAGGAGCACTGGAAAGTGTATTTGTACTCCTTCAAAAGCGCTTATAAGTCATTGCTACATTCGCGAGCGACTAGACACCACCTCCTTAAGTTGGCAGGTACTCCATGAAAAATTTGGGTTGGAACTTAAGATTTGGGATTTGACCATTTGAAATGATTGCAAACAGCCATGATTTTTTTCAAATTTTTCTGAGACGGTGTGGTGCAAACTTTCCGAAAACTGGTCTACTTGGCATGGAATGACCCTATATGAAAGGCAGTAGCATTTTCTGTACTTTCTGTGTATCACCAGCTGAGCATGTGCTGCTCTGTCACAAACTGAAAAGGCATGAAGGCATATGGATAGGCAAAGAGGTGTTCACCACTTGACAAAGCCTAAAAAAGACCTGCCTATATGCCACTGATTCAGCGTTTATGAGCCATGTTACTTTAAGACTTTTCTCCCGAGTCTTTAAAGTTTTGAAAGGGTGTTATTGGTCGACCTATGACAGGCCTTCTCACATTCGGGATTGCCGGTGTCATATATCGGAATTCGAATTGCATAACTGAGGAAAAGTTTCTATAAAAAGTTGTAGTTAAAAGTTACTAAGCTTTTTAACTGCTGGTGAAATTTGCCTGGATGGCAAGGAATATGATTAGGATTTGCTTGGATTACTTTGCCTCCCCTGCCAATTGCGGGTAGTGATAGTTTCCCGTGGCCTACATGAAAGAAAGCTTCCATGATTACACTGAGCGTGCTCAGCTGGTGATGAGGCCCCTTTAATAGCCATGTTTTCAAATGTTGTCAAGTGAATTTTCAGCAAACTTTTGAAATTTCGCAGAAAAGGAAATGCAAATATGGCGCGTTTTCATCAACCAGATTGAAGTAAATAAACTAGGCTCTTCAAAGCGTGGTTTTGTCAGAAGTTGCTTTTATGGGCAAGATTACACATGACACCGATAAAAAGGGTAGAAGAATGAGAACTTTTTTTTTGGCGTAATTGAAGAAGCTTTTCAAAATTTTGCTGTTTCCGTCAACCTTCTCTAATGCAATTCTTCAAAATGTGCAGAAATATATGCTAATAGAAACATGGCTAGTCAGGTTTTCAGCACTAAGTAATTGGCAAAGCATCATGTTCGCGAGAGTTCAGCCCCTTGGCGCAGATGCAGACGCCAGCGTCCTTTAATTCCTAAATAATTCTGAAATTGAATTTCCAAATGTCTTGCTTCACTGGAATAATTTTCCTAAGTCTCTGTTACACAAATACTGAGATATAAAGCCTAAGTTGGCTCATGCATAACAGGAAAAATTGGAATTATTTGTATTCTGCGCAAAGGGGTTAATGGTTGATCAGAGCACTATGATTATCCATCAGTGTTAATCAAGCTGTCATCGTTGAATTGTTAGCTCTTTGTGATTTCACCTTGTTTGCCGAGACTTCAGCAGCTTATGCTTCCTGGTTATTAATTTTCATCGCTGTCCCCTTTTTATTAGCCTGATGCGTGATAATTTCTGCACAGCTCATTTGTGTATGTGTGCGTGTGTATGTGGCTCTGTGTACGTTTTCATACTATGAGTGAGTGGTTTGTGTGTGAATGAAACTCACTAGTTCAGTGAGTTTAGTCTTTTGACCTTTGAGTTTAGGCGCATACTGGACTTTCCTCTGTAAATCAGTTACACACAGAAGGCAGCCATAGTATTCCTTATGAAGAGAGGAAGTAGGACTTTGGGCTCTAAATTCGTTGACCAGGCGCAGGCGCGGCGAATGGGGGTGTATCCAGGCGTATTTTGCAATTGCGTGCCCGGCGTAGCCCGGCGCAAGTACTCCTCTGTCCCGCCTCTGTCCCTCCTGCCGGCGCAAGTGGCAAAGAGGGAGGAGAGAAGGCGTGAGTGGGTTTAACACAGCCGAGTCAAATCTTCACCAATCAAATGAGCTCCTCTACTCACCTTTAAAATGTAGGAATAAAGAAGCCTCTGTCCTATATCTGCATGATGCGTTAATGTTGCATTTTACTTTGTTGCTTCAGGCATGTTTTCTGCACCGCTTACGTCTATATTAAGCATTACGAATATGAGTTAGCTGGCTAGCTAGGACACTCGCGAATTATTACCATTAGCGAACTTGAATGGAATTTCAAAATGAAACTATATCAGATCATTCAAACTTATGAAGTTAGAATGAAATACAATGGTTGCTCATTTATTTCTTCGGCCTGCATCATTGGGAAGAGAAACGATGGATAGCGTGTTCCTATTATTACACCCTGTTGCTGCTTAAAATTTTGGGATTAACATGCATGGACAACAATGCAAGATAGGTTACACATTTATTTTCAATATGTGATCTTAACTCAGTATGAGATCATAGCAATCAGGCTGTATTCCTTTCCCGCACTAAAAACAAAAAAACCTAAGTGACAATAATAGTATTAAGCCGCTTGCACACTGGATGCGAAACGAATTTTTTCGCACGACAGATTACATTCAAAGTCAATGCAAAGACGTGTATTCGCGTCTTTGCATTGACTTTGAATGTAATCAGTCGTCTTGGTAAAAATTCGTATATCGTCTGGTGTGAAAGCAGCTGAAGGACACATACCCACATAGCCTACACACGCACTCACGCACCCACATGCACACATCTCTCTCTCTCTCTCTCCCTCTCTTTCTCTTTGATCTGACATCAGGACAATCGATACGGATACTATAATTTATGTCCAGATTCAGATAGTTACATTAAACAGTGGTTGATGTAATTATTTATTGCATTGAAATGTGCCTGACATTCTGGAAACCTGCCTGTGAGGTTTTCGGTGGCGTGTCTTGCTGTCGCCGGTCAGCCAAATTACCACTGCACAGAAAGTTAACCAGGTTGGAGCTGGCGAGCGCTCTGCGCAGTTTCGGCAGAGCCTTTTGCCATGAAATTGTCACTGCGTCATGATGAATATGTGACACCTCCCCCTACTGCGCCGCCACACCCATCTTGGCGCACGTTCGTCTACCAAATTGCCAAAGTGGCTGCGCACGGTGTTGCACCGCACGGAATTGCCACTGCGCGAGCTGCACCGGACGAAATTACCACTGCGCCACGCTGTGCTACCCTGCGCTGCACCAAGAAATTAGGGCCCTTTGAGTTAAACTCCTGTGGGTAATATCTGAAGGCTAGTTCTCACCAGCTTGAGGAGACATTGCAGAAATTACTGAAGCATCGACAAATTAATGACAGAGGGATATAGCAGCAGGGCACGTAGACGGTTCAAAGGGTTCAAAGGAGGCTTTATTTTTGCAGACAAGGCAGATTATCATTCGGGTGAATACGGCAGCGTTTTCATTCCGGGATCCTCCCAAGTTAGAGGGAAGGAGGCTGTCTGTAGCGCCCTCTACTTCACAAAGTGTCATCAGTAGTTATTTTACTCGTAATGCGTGTCTCACCTAACATGCTTGCATCTCATTCCACAAGTATCTGACTGGCAGGACCCACTGTTGTATTGTGATGTAGCCATTATATGCAGTTATTCCCCCTCGGCCCTGACTAAGGGGCAGAGGGCTATTGTCGTCTCCTTCGCAGACGGGCGGCTGGCGGGAAAATTTTTTCAGTCTTATCTGTGGCTGTGGAATTTCATGGTTCGTTTTGATATTGGGGAGGGGGAGGGGCAGGAGAAGGTGTTGAGGGGGCAGGGGTTAGGTGGAGGTCAAAAGGTGGAGAGGGGAGGGGTTGGGGTCTGAGGGGGATCGCTGGAGCAACTTTCTTTGCTTCTGTTGAAAGCTCTGCTTGATGCATTTCATTAAAGAGCTGCCAGGGAGGGTAGATCACAGATCCCCCAGCACTAATACTTTAATCACAGCCACTACCAGTCATTCTTACACCTGTCATGGGTAGCAACCGCATGGAAATCTCCTTTTGATTTTTTTTTAAGACAATAAAGATATAAAAAAACAGATCTAAGCATGCACCTAAGTACGGAATGTTCTGTCTGTAAAAACAACATGAATGTCTGAGATCTTCTCAAGCAGCAAGCTGAGAAAAAAAAAGATGTTTAAGAAAACATGTACTCTGAGAGCCATGTTTTGAAACTTTCTCACTTGATAAGTGCTGCACCAGCTTGCCTTTCTCTCTCTCTTTCTCTCTCTCACTCTCTCGCTCTCTCTCTCTCATACTTTTTAATTCACCTTTTCACTTTGTCTCGCTTGTGTTGCTCTAACTCTTTTTCCACTCGACAGCAGGACTGAATCTCATCTCTGTTGACTTGCCTGCCCTACCTGTGTACGTGCACTAGCCTTGAATCTTGCCAGGCCATCTGAACACCAGTGTGTGTGTGTGTGTGTGTGTGTGTGTGTGTGTGTGGGTGCATGTGCACGCGTGTGTGCGTGTGTGTGTGTGTGTGTGTGTGTGTGTGTGTGTGTGTGTACATGTTTGCATGTGTAGGTTCGTGTGTTTGTATGTGTTGTTTTTTTTGTGTGTGTGTCTCTGCATATGTGTTCGTCAGGGGTTGGCGGTTGTGTTGTGCTTTTGTGTTTTTCAGGCAGTGAATTACGTAGTTATCGCCTGGGACCATTACCTCTCAACAAGAAAAGAGAGAGATGGAGAAACCTTGAGGCTGGGCACCCGTGGTATTTGTAGATTACTGGAGTCGAGGTCTTCTGACAAAGTAAATGGCGTCTAAAACTCTAAAGAGTGATTTTAGGGCTTTTGCATCCCTTGTCTCAGTGCATTTGCACGCACATTTCTTAATCTAGTTGTGCCTTCGTATTGTTTGTTCCCAGCTGATGCTATTAGCAATCATGGGAATAATTGGTAAAATGGCAGTGGTAATTAGGACTCTCACTGCATACTTGGAGCCCTACCCTCAGTTCAGTGTGTGTTGATTTTCTGCACGCAGTTTGCTAAATTAAGCCTTCCTGCTGCTGGTATTCAGGCCCATAGAACAGAGCTGACAGAAGCTGGCTTTTGAGAATGGTGGCGTTTACTATTAATCAGAGGTAACCAATCATGCTCTTAGAGACCTACCATTCCGTAGTTTGTAAATTCAACAGTCATTTGGTACACCACAATTCTAGTATATTGGAGTTTAATGCTGAACTTCAGCAATGGAAAAAGGTTCATTTGCATTAGATGGAAAATCTACTGGCTGGTAGCTCTCCAGGAACAGGAGTGTGTGTGTTGTGTGGACAGCTGGACAGAGTGTGAGTGGGAGCTGGGGTCATGGGTCATATGATTTGGTGACTGTGTTTGGGTCCCGTCCACTTCTTCCGTCTCAATTGTGCTGGGATGTGCAAGAGAGGCAGCCGGTAAATCCTACTCTAGAGTGCCCTGTTATGTCTCCATTCACTCCCTTTGCGCGGCAGTACCCCGGCAGTCCTCTGGAGGACCCCCTTGGGTTGCCGTGCAATAAGGTTGCTGCGAGTTTTGAGGCTTTTTATTCATGCCCACTGTGCCTCAAATGTGAAAGCTGGTGCAGAGGTAGAGGGAATTTGTAACTCTTTACACTTAACTGTCTGGTCAGTGTGTTCCATTGAAAAAAATCTGGTGACTACAGCGCTGCGAAGAAGTATTTTCCCCCTTCCTTTTTCCCCCTTTTTCATATTTGTCGCACTTTAATGTTTCAGATCATCAAACTAATTTTGATATCAGACAAAGATAACCTGACTAAACAAAAAATTCCGTTTTCAAATGATGATTTCATTAATTGAAGGAAAAAAGCTGTCCAATCCTAATTCCCCCCATGTGAAAAAGCAATTGCCCTTCTTAATCAACCAGTTGAACAAATCTAATTTATAATTTTGTTCAATTTCACAAAACTGCCAGCCCTGTTGAATTTAAACATTGCTTAATAGCGAGTATCTAGCAATGTGAAGTCGGCAGAAAGCAGCACATGATGCCACAATCTAAAGAAATTCAAGAACAGATGAGAAACTTGAGGGCACTCAGTTGAGTGCATACGTCTGCCACACCATGTATCTGTACAAATTGTTACAGAATAAGTGCTGGATCACTTCCAAAATTAAATAAACTCATTCTTGAACTACCGTCTATCATCCTGCCAAATTTCATACCAAACCGTTTTGAACTTTTTGAGTTATCCAGTCAGAAATATCACACAGACCTGCATTAGACAGATATATTTTAATTCTTCTGGATCCAGAATCCAGAATATGTTCTGAATCACTTCCAAAATTGAATCAACTCATCCTTGGACTACCACCTATCATCCTACTAAATTTCATGCCAAACCGTTCATAACTTTTTGAGTTATCCTGCTGACAGACAGACAGACAAACAAACAAACGGGTGAAAAAATAACTTCCTTGACGGAGGTAACAAAGTTGTTGACATCTTTTTAGCTTGGAAAGGGTTACAAAGCCATTTCTAAGGTGATTGGCACTCCAGAAAACCACGATCAGAGCAATTATCTACAAATGGAGAAAAATTTGAACACTGGTGAACTTTCCTAGGAGTGGACGGCCTTCCAAAATTCCTCCTAGAAAGCATCAACGAATCACCCAGGAGGTCACAAATGTACAAAGACTAACATCTTAGGAACTGTGGGCCTCACATGTCTCAGTCAGTCAGTGTTCACAGTGCCGCAATTCGAAAGAGACTGAACAAATATGGCATCCAGAAAGAACACATTACGCTTGTTTCACCTTTGCCAAGAAACATCTTGTTGACCCCCAAGACTTTTGGGATAATTTTCTGAGGGCTGTTCACTCAACAGTGGAACTTTTTGGGGAACAAGTGTCCCATTACTTCTGCCATAAAGCTAACACAGCATTCCACAGTGAGAACATTAGAACAACAGTAAGAACATGGTGGTGGTAGTATGACGATGGGGGGCTGCTTCATTGCGTTAGGACCTGGGCAACTTGCCATAATTGACGGAACCATGAACTCTGTTGTAAACCAAAAAAATCTTGAAAGAGAATATCCAGCCATCAATTTGTTAGCTAAAGCTCATGCACAGTGGGGTTATGCAATAGGAAAATGATGAGAAGCAAACAAGCAAGTCCACCTCTGAGTGGCTGAAAAGAAACGGATTGAAGGTTTTGGAGTGGCCTGGTCAAACACCTGACTTGAATCCTATCGCGATACTGTGGCATGACCTTTAACAGGCAGTTCATGTTTGAAAACCCTCCAACATGGCTGAATTCAAACAATTCTGCAAATAAGAGTTTGCCAAAATGTGGACCAAAATGTGGACCAAAATAGGAATCAGGTATTTGGTTTATGGGGGCAATTATTTTTTTCACATGGATGATATAAGTCTTGAATAACTCAATAAGTGAAATAATGATTTAAATGCTGCATTAATTTGTTTACTCACATTGTCTCTTTCTTATTAGTTGGATTATCTGAAACATTCAAATATGACAAATAAGCAAAAATAGAAGAAATCAGGCAGGTGGCAAGTACTTTCTCACAGCAACGTACTTTAAGTGAGACTATTGAACCTTTAAGATAGAAAATCACTCAACCCCTTTGCACAGAAAACAAATAATGCCATTTTTTCCTGTTATGCATGAGCCTATTTAGGCTTTATAACTCATTATTTGTGTCACAGAGACTCTGGAAAATTATTCTAGTGAAGCAAGATATTTGGAAATTTTTAAGGAATTTACCTTTCGTAATTTACAGATGCTGGCTTCTATACCTGCGCAAAGGGGTTAAATAATTTGACGAATTTTAACAAAAATGTATTAATGATGTTACAATTATTTTTTGGCAATTCAAGGCGAAGGAGTTTTAGGACACAGACTTATGAGAAAAAAAAAATGTCCTCACAGGTTATATGCTAAAAAAAAAAAGGCAAAAATGGTTGACTTTTACCATCTATCTTTTTGTCTAAATAATTTCCTTTAAAGTTAAACCATGGAAAAGGAACAGGAGTATTTGTTTTGACCCATCAACCAATCAGACCTCAGGCATTGAGCCTGAAGCCCTGCCCCCTCTGCCTGCGTCATCACTGGTGTTTGATGGGGAAATTCAGCCCCTGAGGCCAGACAGCACTTGGCTCAGTCCCAGTCTGCTGAATCACCCATAATCCCTGCATCCTCTAGAGGCCTCACCATCTACCGCATCTTCTGCACCTTTGTGTTCTCAGTGAGTGCAGCTTGTTGGAAATTTCACAATGACTGGGTGGAGTTAGGATTTCTGCTCTTCATTGAAAAAAAAAAAAATCCCAACAACGGATCAGTTTGCATTTGCCATGAAATCCTCAAAAATATTGGAATGCACGGTGAAGGCATTGCAATATTCTTGCCAGGTGGGGTTTGCCGTGTGGATGTTATTTTGGGCTAAAGTGGCTTTTCTCCCACCGCAGTCTGATCACTATGGAAATGTTCCCGGGTAGCTACCTTAGAGACTACAGTCATACGTGTGGGACGATTTGAAATAAGAGTAGCTATTGTAGCACTTCAGTAACTATGTCAGCTCCAGAAGATTACCTGCATTAATCCAGCTGCTTTCCCAATGCCCTAATCGCTTAATAATTTATTGTACTAACTCAGAGCTGATATAACATGTAAAAATATAACAGGTGCTTGTGTCTGAAAGTGGTTTGCAAATATTAAGAAGCGTTTAAAAACTGTCAGTTAACTTCATTATGTATGTTGCCCATATGTGCATATTGCACAGTGTCTGACAGCTAATAGCCAATGGGAAGCACTAGCGGGATATGCATAATGACTTACGAGCTCAGCGCATGTTTAGGACAGTTCTTGCAAGGAATTATGAAAAACAGTTCGGATTTGTTGAAAAGCAGGAATCTTCTGAGGGCCCGCTTTATATCACTTCTGGCTCTGACAGCGAGTGAACGCACCTCTTGGTGTTTTAAGCGATTCATGCTGAGTTGTACTGTATTTTACTGTTAAACAGAAGGCTCCAGTCCTCCTTTTTTAATCATCTTTCTTTCTTTCTTTTTTTTTTTTTTGCCAGTGGTTATAACAGAGAGAATCTGCTCCACATAAATATACTGAGCATGAAAGGGCATAATTATTTTTGCTACTTCCGAGTTCATCCCTAGTTGTGTCCAGTGACGTGCGGTTGGAGGTTAGTTTGGTGAGGCAGAATCCTCCCCTTTGCTTAATTAGCAATCAGACAATTAACTAGTTTAGTAAGACTATTCGGCAGAATGACGGGCCAGTTTAAGTTTCCGCGGCGTTATTACTCAGTAGGCTACATCGAACCTGGAATGCTCACGAAACTGCAGATTTGCGAGTACTTGCTTACAGGAAGCCAGAGACGTGCGGTGAGGTGAGGCAGTGACCCAAACTTTTATCACAGGATTTTGTGAACCTGTTCCCATGTACTATTCCTGATTGACAATCAAAACAGTTAAGACCAAGCCTATTGGAAGCCCGTATACTGATAGAGGAGATAATGACAAAATCATTCACGTATACGCTTCAATTCAAGACTGCAAGGATGGAAATCTGAATAATCAATTAGGAAAAATTCTCGGCTGTCGGTAATTCTGTATATCGTTTGAACATTTTGTTAATCGGATTATGAAAGAAGACTGAAAATAAACGCCTGCTTTTTTGGGGGGGTGTAAAAGCGCGTATTTAAAGGAGAATACATTGTATATTGATTAAGCATTGAACTATGCATAAGTCGAACTGTTTTAATATTTGTTGATGACATTGCTTCGGCTTCCTGGAAGCAAGTACGTGCAAATCTGCAGTTTCGTGAGCATTTCAGGTTCGATGTACTGAGTAATAACGCCGCGGAAACCTAAACTGGCCCGTCATTCTGCCGAATGGTCTTAAACTAGTCAATCGTCTGATTGCTAATCAAGCAAAGGGAAGGATTCTGCCTCACCAAACTAACCTCCGACCGCACGTCACTGGTTGTGTCGCTTGTAGGCTCTTAACTCTGTGGTTTTAATGTGTTGGCCCTACTGCATTGGTTTTATGTGTGATAATGCCAGAGCATCTATTAAAAATCAGGGAATAATGGTTAGCTTTGTATAATATGCTCAAGGTCATGCCCTGTTTAATCCATGAAGGTTAGGCTGGCCTGTTGGCCACCAGCAGTCCATTGTTTGTCCAGCTCTGGTCAGCATAAGACTGTCCTGCTGGTTTCGCTGCCCCGTTTATTCACAAAACTGCAGGAATGCTCCAGTCATCACTTCTATAAGCCAGCTTTGTCTCTCTGTTTATGGATAACTTAGACACTGGCACACTGTGACTGGCTCCCACATATTTGCGCAAGCTTATGTACTACGGTATGCAGCCATGAAATATATCAGGGATTAGCTGGAACACAAAAGCTCTCTATCTCTCTCTTCCTCTCCCTCCTTTTCCCTCTATCTATCTCATTCTCTCTGGAGCTGACATGTCGTCAGCTTACTGTACGTCTGTCTGATTGTCATTAATTATTAGATATTAATAAACAAGGAGAGCTGAATCACTTTGGGTTGTGTTGTGTGGCCACTTTCCCAGAGTATAATATTCATAGATTCATATAGTTTGCCACTCAACTGTCAAAACATCTAACCTCAAACCCCCACCCCCACCCATACCCCCCTTTTTACCTGTCCAGCCCTTCACCCCTTCCCATCAAACACGGAGCCATAAATCTTGCCATCCTCCTTGCTCGGCTGCCCAGAAACCGTCAAAACCATCACTTTCTCGGCGTCCTGCAGGAACTTGTAATTTCTCTTTACGATTCCAGCTTTGTTTTTTTTTTTTTGTACGTCGCTCTCTCTCCCTCTCTGGGCCCCCAAAGACTTTTCACTTCACGTGTTTTAATGAGACAAACTCCACGATTACCTGCTTAAATACACATCTGGCTGTTCATACCGACGCACATGTGCCATGTGCAGACACAAATCTTGTTTCTTTTTCCCCGAACATACGAAAATGTTTTTAAGCTTTTCATAGTTTTCCGTTGACTCCTGATTAATTCATGCGCTTAGAGTTGCGGTGAAATTGCATCTGTAACTAGAACATGCAAATAAGAGGACAAAGTGGCCTCGAGCCTGAGGGATAAAATGGAGACCAGATGCATGGTACAAGGTAAAATGTGCTGTGCCCAAATGTGTGTGCGGTGTTACCAAAGGCAGTTATTGCCTATTCCCTATAGAGTTGGCTCTGATCGTTAATACGGAGCATCTGAGCTGTTAACTTATGCATTTCGCATGCATTCTGCTCTATACTATAGTGAGTGCCCTGACAAAAGTTATGCAGTTGAATAGGAGTGGGCTGCATTGAGCAGATGCAGGGGTACCTTTCATGTGGAAGGTTGAGTCAGGGACTTAATTGTGGTTTTGTTAAAAAAAGACATTATGACCTAATCCCCTTCGCACGGACACTGGCAAGAATGACACTAATGCTGTCCCCATTAACTTGCTAATTTGAAAAATTCTTTCTTTTTTTTTTTTTTTTTTTTTTTAACCAGGAATGTCGTACGAACATCCTGCAACATTAAATTTTCATTCATGGAAAACCAATGCTTGGCATGGAATCTAAACTTCAGCAGTGGGAAAACGGTCTTATAATTCTAGTACTTGTTGAACGGAGACTTTCCTTGAACTGCGAAAGTTACGTTTCAGCTTGATTTAAGGTGGTAGCAGCTGCAGACTGTAGGTCTTGTGTTACACTTTTGCCAGAAAATATTCCGTATCGCAAGTAGTTAATGCAAAGCAACTTGGTATTCCCACAACGTCTAAGTCTAAGCCTCCTGTAATGCTTAGTGTAAGCCTGATTTATACCTTATTCCACCTTTCTGCTTCTGGAGACATGGGGGCGAAGGGAAGGCTTGTCCATGAGCAAGGAGGTATAATATAGTGATAAGGTAAGGATCTTTGGCTGGCAGATGAAACACTGCAATAAGGTAAGGATCTTTGCTCATGGTGCCATGGAGCATTCCTCAGCCCCTCTCCACATAGACGAGGAAGATGCAATGAGAAGACTGCCCAAATGTGTCCGCAACATTCTGCAACTGGATATGCACCCCCCGATATGAATCACAGCTCTACCTGGACTAGAAGTTTCTCTCTAGTGACGCATTCCTGAACTGCCCTGCTGCATTCCTGTGAAAATTCAGGACCCTTCAGAAGCCACTTTCCATTATTGAACTAAATTCCCAACCTGGCTCTTTCAACCTGCCACCTAATCATCCCCTGATCTAATTGGCTACGCAATTTGTCCTCTCCCTCTCCACCTCAACCCCCCAGGGCTCCCTTGAAAAAAGAGATTTCAATCTCAACGGGACTTCCCTGGGTAAATAAAGGTTAAATAAAGAAATAAATTGCAGGTATCATTCATTTTGATCCAATGTATTGCCTTTTGGTTCCTGTTATGCAGTAGACTGTCTGCTGTCCGACACTGGGGTTTCTGTTTGCACCTTTGACCCGTAAAATGAATGGTGTTTGTCTTTTTATGTCTTCCTGAGAAGACGGAAAGCTTTCATTTTTGGGCCTATTGCAGCGGTGTACTGTTGGCATCTCTTATAAACATATAGCAACAGTGTTGAAGGAGAGATGATTTCTCCGGGGAAAACATTACCTCAGATGATCCCTCGCCATTCCCACCTCCGCGATTTTCTATAATCGTTGGGAAGAGGATCTTGCCTAATAGCTTATTGGCAAACTGATTAAAGCGCGACGATGTCTCCTTAACAAAGGTGCTCCTTGTTCAAAGGGGGAACTCTGGCCAAAAACACGATATGCTGTGCGTACCAGGGCCTGGTTGGCCCGCCCCCTCGGCCTCGCCTCACCCGTTGGGCCAGATCACTTATCGATTCTCACACCTGGTGGTGGGGGGCGCCATTGAGGAAAATCTGACTTATTACCCCTGCTGTACAAATGCTTGTAAAAAGGGAAAATACCTGTCGGAAAACAACAAACCTCTTTCATTATCCTCTCATTGCCTCAGGCCCCACCTCATCCTGACAGAAGCCATTACATTACTGAATGTGTTTACACAGTGAGTGTCCTTGTGCAGTTAAGCGCTACGCTATTAGTATGTTTACGTTTTTAGCCTGTTTTGGTTTGCTGCAACACTGGCGGTGAAGCGTACTGCAGTGATGACCTCTCTCCGTTGCTATACTTCAGCTCCTTCGCCGCGCATCTATCTTGGACGTACCCTTACGGCCTGCAAATACTTGGTGCACGCGTACATACCTGATGTTGCCTTAAAGACCATGCAGGTGGCTTCGCTAGCTGAGGGGAGGGTGGTACAAAGGGACTTTATATGAAGTGGATTTGGGGATGCCAGGGAAACAGGAAAGAGGGAGGGCGGCAGGGGGTGAGATTACGGTAGCGGAGTTCTGTTTTCGGCAGCAGCAGGAAGCAGAGGGAGGGAGGAGGGGGGGAATCATGCAAAGCGGGGCCCGCCCAGTGTCCAGCAGCTTGTCATTACCTTTTCATATGAAGGTGAACTGCGTGTACTTTTCAAAATGAGCCGGAGCCAGTCTGCGAGACTTTAATTAAGACCAGTTTGTGCGTGACGTGCGTCTTTGTGTGTGTGTGTGTGTGTGTGTGTGTGTGTGTGTGTGTGTCTTGTTCAAAGGGGTGGAAGTGAATAAGCTGTGCTGAATGCATGAAGGGCTCAAGCCTGTTGGCATGGCAGCCATTCTTCCACTTTGTTGTGAAAAAGGCTTTTGCTTTGGTGACGGTCACCGCTGCTTAATGCTCTGGCGCAAACATTCTCAGTCCTCAGGTCTGTCTCTGTCTCTGCATGTCTCACCGCCTAATCCTCTTCTCTCTCATTCAGATTGTGTTCCCATACTCTTGTCGACAAAAGCACCTGAAAAAGTGTTAGATCTGAAAACTTTCCCCGCAGCCTCATGGACCTGATAGATAAGTTATGTCAAGCTGTGCTGGATCAGTTCCTTAAATCCAGTGATATTGAGATGGTGGCTTGGGTATCAGGTGAGAATTCAAGTGGTTTGCTATTGCCATGAATGCTGTAGGTAGCTGACATTCGGCCACCAGGTTAATTGCATAGATGGCTCACGCTAATCTGAGAATATATGCACAAAATGGTGTCCGAAAGCAAAACAGAAAAACATAAAACAACTAGCTAATGTTAGATTCCTCTTGGTATTGGCATGGTATAGCATCTTTATATGAAGTGAATCACGTAGGAATTGTGGACCAATTATCCCATGTATAACTGTCAAAATACTTTCGGTTTTCTCTGTAATTAAATATTATGTATTTGATTAAGTGAAATTCACTAAATTACTTTGTTAACTCGGTGTAAAGGAATCATTCTCAAACTCTGCATTTAGTTATTTTCATTCATTGTCTCAGGTGAAAAGGCACAGTCCTTGAAGTGCACTTTGTAATGAAATGACATCACCGTGGATGGGTTATATTTACTGCGGTGCAATGACCTCATTCCTTTGCTTGACTGGTATGAGGTTATCTGATTTTGTCATTTGCTTGCCTATGAGGAAATGTCATCACACTATTGGGCATGTGGCGTGACTATTGTCAATGCCTTGTGACACTTTGGCAAATCAAGGTTTGGCAAACTTCCAGTATTATCGCACCTCTGGACTGCAGAGGTCACGTGCTGCAGGGGCTGGGTTCCCCCACCGGGTTCTCCACCAGCTGTCCGGTCCTGCAGAGTTTGCTGAAACGCCTCCACTAAGCTACAGCTCCGTCGCTTCCAGACTCAAGCGTTCCCTCGACCGCTTATGACGCAAATGGAACTGCTGCCAAGAATTAATGGATCCTTTTATGTTCCTGTTTCCCCCACAGTCTTTCATTCACACGACTGTGTTATTAATACGTCTTACCTCCCCCACCTTTCGCTGGTGTGATCTGAGGAGGTTATTGCTTATTTACTGTAATTGAAAAGGGGACTTTTGAGACTGTAAAACTGAATACTGGCATGGCAGGATTTGTCTGCCAGAAAAGGTAAACAAACCTCTTGGTGTGCGAGGCTTCCCACCCCCCCCCCCCCCAGTGTCAATTATGAGACGTCACGAGGCCTTATCAGATGTGAAAATTAGCGCTCTGTATGGGAGGGAATCAAAAAAAAAAAAGCCATAAGTTTAGGCAAGTACGCGTGTTTACTTGTTTGATGCGCCTCAACTCAGGATGGACTGGATCTGTCAAAATCGGATTTGGATAGGACTCTGCTTTTTTTAAAAACGCTGCAGGTATGGAAAAACTCCAGAGCCAACCTTTGCTCGTGGAAATTCACCGTGCCCTCTCACCTTTTGAACTGATCCCTGATCAGTGCATGGGAACACAAAAATATGGCTGGCTGCTCAGAACTCTTATATAATATTGTTTATTTTCTTAGCAGATAAGAAGTTCAGACAAGAAGTTCCTTGCTCTGAAGTACCAGGAATGAGCCACTTCCTAGCACAGATGCCTCCATTACGAGTAGGAAGTAATGTTTTGTTATTTTTACGGAAGGTGTTTAAGATGACAAGAGAATGTGTGTGTCCTTCCCCTCCAACCCTCGTTCCCCTTGGCCTGTTTTAAGGTATGTGACGGCGCACACTGACTCTGAGGAGGAGGAGGGAGGAGGAGGAGGAGGAGGAGCTTGGCGAAGGGGGCAGGGCTAATGCTGCCCGCACAGGAGGCACCAGGGAAGAAGAGCAAGATGACCTCACAATCCTGCTGGAGCGTGCGGACAGCCTGCACAAAGGCTCAGAGTCCGAGAAGAAGGAGGGGTTTATGGTGCTGCTGGAAAAGAGGGAGGAGGTAGGGCTGAGAGGACAACGTGACCCATGACCTCTACATTTGACCCAGTAGTAGTTGATATACTGTGGGCTTTTTTTGTCCCAATTTATGAGAAGACAAATCCCATGTAAACCACCAAAGCCTTGGGTATGTGCTGTAATAATCAGAGCATATAATGCATCATGCAGTCTGTCAGCATTTTGACAGTGACAAAATTTCTGCTTTATTGCTCTGTATACTAGCACATAAATATAAGGTTAAAGCTGAGATTGTCAGCTTTAATTTTCATCCATATTGTATGAAACATGTTGGAATTTTTGCCGTTCAAATATATTGGGAGCATACACGATCGATCTGTCAGTGAGGGCCCAGCATGCCTTGGAGTGTGGCAGTGTGCTAGGTGTAGTCACTCATGGTGTGGTGTGCGGTTTGCTTTTAGTTTGGGCTGAAGACGCCGTTTCTCTGGCGCCTGATGCGGGCGTACGTGGATGTGCATGATTTGGCCTCAGATGTCGGGGATAAGAAAAGCTATGCGGCCGACGGTAAGCCCGTCAGACCAACCAAACTGACCCTGCTTGTCCTTCTCGGCTCTGTGAATATCTAAAATTATGAGATTTTTTATTGTTTTTTCTGCTGTCAGTAGGACTGGGAGATAAATCAGTCATGATGTCTATCTCTATAGATCTTTTACTCTTCATGAAAATAAGAAATGCTCCGTTGAATGTCCATAGAGATTTTATTATGCGGCTATTTTTTTGTTTTTTAAACATTACATGGCTGTTTCAGATGGCATAGTGGTGCAGTGGGTAACGCCATTGCCTCACCGCAACAAGGTTTTTGGTTCGAATCCCGTGTAATGATGCTTATATCAAAACAAATTATGGTTTGATTTACTACCCTTATTTCAAAAAGGAGGTACATTATGGAAAAGGCAAATAAAACAAGAATGAGTGATTTGAAAAGTCCATTCACCCTGTTCGAATAGGTTATTTTATGCTTTAAATTGTGTGTTTAATTGTTTATAGAAAATGTACACTTTTGTAAAATCTGATGACTGTAGAGGATTCCTATAAAGGTGGTGCATGGCATTTAGGATTAATAATGATGTTAAAAGTTGCAATAATGTGATAATTAACAGATGACTTTCCCGAATTTAGAACACTGGAGCCACACAGAGATCACAGCCAAAGCATCTTTGATAAATATAAGATTGGAAGTATTTTAATCACAAACGAAGAGAATTGTCGGAAGATGGTCATCAGTCAGGCGGGGACGGGAGCGGGAACACTGAGGATCAGGCTAGGCATATTAGAAGGGACTGATCTGAAGTCAGTAGCTGGGGTGACACCCAAAGGGATAAGGGCACACAGGGCAGATGCACACTTTTGGACTTTAACGCTTAAGATGCTGGAGTTTAAATACTATAGACGGAAGTCAACAGTCTTGCAAAGGGGAGACAAAAACCAGGAACTTTAATACACTAAGACAACAAGTAAAAAGTGGGAATGAGTGTGCTAAGCATGTGGAGGAAACACAGGATGAAGGGTAAAGAATGAGACGATAATTGAATAACAAACGGTTATCAAAACAAAACCAAAATGGACACAGATGGCTAGACTGCAGGGAAAATAATTTACACGACATTAAGGACGTGAGAGATGATGTTAAGCAGGTGAGCTAAT
Organism: Gymnothorax javanicus; assembly: GCA_029692085.1. Taxonomy (NCBI): domain Eukaryota; kingdom Metazoa; phylum Chordata; class Actinopteri; order Anguilliformes; family Muraenidae; genus Gymnothorax; species Gymnothorax javanicus. The sequence goes on from CM056208.1 coordinate 33,846,393, forward strand.
CATGTTATGGTATAGAAGGAGGCGCCAAAAGAGACCTACTCCCTCAAGAGTCAAGATTGGTCGAGGCTCACCAATTTGCCAACAGATGCATAAGCTTATCACTTCTCACTTTGAGAACAGGGTTTCCTGAAGACAAAATCAGTAGTATTTTTGGCATATTACCCTATACAGTGTGTAATGTGGAAGGAACTTGGTCGAATCTCGGTGCGTGAAGGGTAAACCTAAAAACCACGCTGGATGTACATGATCTCCGATCATTCGGTTGCCTTCTGTCTTTAAGGACTGTCATGCAACTGTAATATCATGACCTGGACTCAGAAATGCATTGGTAAACTTTCGTCAGTCACCACCTCTGCAGCCACTGATGCAAGTTAAAGCTTTACCATGTAAAGCCAAAGCCATACATCAGCACTGTCCAAAAGCACCTCCGACTTCTCTGAGCTCGGGATCATCCAAAAGAGAAAATAGCACAGTGGAAGCAAGTTTTTGGCCCCATGACTGTACATGTCATGCGTTTTTTTGGAAAAAAAATAGCTGACCTTTTTTTATAGTCTAAAGATGATGCGGACATCCCAAGCTGCCAGGTCCAAAAGTCTGAGTCTGTCATGGCATGGGGGTTTCTCAATGCGCATGTCTCAGGTATAACTTGCACATTCCAGGGCCATCAATAATGCCGATAGGTATGTGCATATTTGGAGCAACATATACTGCCATCTTGATATTGTCTGTTCCGGGGCCGTTCCTGCATTTTCCAACAACAGGGCACGTTCTGCTCAGAATAAAAGTGCATGGCTGTGTAAGCAGAGTGTGGGTTCTTGATTGCCCTACCTTCAGTCCTGATCTATTCCTGATTAATGTGTGGCGCACATATGAAGGAAAATATACTGTAACAAAGGCCCTATACAGTTGCATTGCTTAAGGCCTGTATAGTGGAGGAATGGGGGGAAATTGTGATTTCTGTACTTAACCAACTGGTGTCTTCAATTCCTAAAAGCTAAATGAGTGTGAGTAAAACACATGGTGATGTTACACAGAGGTACACAGTTGACTGTGCCAACGTTTTGGACTCCTCACTCGTTTGCAGTCATCACATCACTTTTTTCAATTAGCGGTAGAATTCACTTGTTAAAATATAATGTGTTTTATTGTTTTCAATATTGTACAAGGTGAACTGTCTTTTCAAATCAGACCCTTTTGATATTATTTCTATTTTCCATAATGTGCCAACCTTTCAGATTTGGGGTTGTATCTCATGATATTTTGATACGGACTGAAATGAAAGAAGTTGTTGTGATTATTTTTTTGCTATTTTGTGCAGCCCTTGCTGTATGCATAAAAGAATGAATGGATGTAGAGATGAGTGGATGAATAAGCTGAGGCTGTGCTTTAATACCTTTCTTAACACCTGTGACGGTTCATTGAAAATCATGGGCTGATTTGCCAGGTTCTGTGAGATGGGATATTTTCCAAGCAAAGAAACGTGGCACACCCAATGTTTAGATTAAATCAAGGATGGGTTGAATTATTTAGAATGAAAAGCATTACAAAAGTCATTCACATGCCAAACCTCAAGTTTTTGTCAGTCTGTTTGAAAAAAATTGCTTGAGGGCTATTCATTCGCATCTCTAAATGAGACTTTGGGAAAAAAAAAAATCTGGATCATGTTTCATGCAGGAACTAATGTTGATGTCTCACATGTTTAGTACAAAGGTAATCCTTCCGGTGATTACTTTGACATTGTCTTTTGTGTGGACTTGATGTACCTTTCATCTTGAAAAACCTGTGTGCATGCGTGTTTATGTTGGTGTTTGTGTGTGCCTGCATGCATATATGCGCATTCGTTTGCGTGTGTGTATGTGTGTGTGCGTGCATACATGCGTGCATTTGCATGTGTGTGTGTGTGTTTATGTGTGTGCGTGTGTGTGTGTGTGAGCATGCGGGTGCGTGTGTATGCGTGTTACCCCCACAGGTAAAATGGTGGGTGAGGAAGCCATCACGGTGAACCCTATGTGTGCGGAGAGCCATCAGTGGTGAGTCCGTCTCAGGTCCTGAACTCTCTCTACACTGTTCTTCTGCATTTCATCACTCGGAGCAATCAGGGGAGTTTGTTACTGGACGTTTGAAGTTGTGAGTCCCTTGAGGATTGTGCTAAACTTGGGCTGTTACATGAGATTTCCAGCTACATCTGGTCATTCAACACTGTCATTTATTACAGCCCTCATTTTCTGGATTAGGATAGAACTCATAAGGTTCTCTGATTTCCCTTGCTTATACCAGGGAAAACCATTCTAATTTTCTGTTTCAGACCGTTTAATTCCTAACATAAATGATTGCAGAACATTGCAGACATTTTGTTGTTGCACACTGAGGCACAGGTATGGCTTGAGTGTGGCTGATTTTGTGATTAATCCATGGTTTTTTCAACACTGAATTCCCATGTGATTTCGTCACGCGTGCCGGGGATTTGCGTATAACATGCTGATATTGCATAGTTATCATTTTGAGAAAAAAAGGGTCTATTTTTGTCCTGTTTTTTTTTTTTCACCATGCACAAACTTGCACACAAACATCCACACCCACAGGGTCTGACCCACAAACACGTGTAGATGCTAGCATGAGTGGGGCAAAGGGTAAACACAGGAAAATATAGCCAAGGTTTCCAGCTCATGTGTGCTGCAGGAAGTGTCTGTTACAGCTTCTAAGTCTCGCAAGCTGTAAAGGATGCCTGTTCCAGCATCCAGGTCACACAGAATCAGCAGAAATGTGTCTTTGACAGCTCACACACTCTTCAGGAAGTAGCTGTTGTTAAGAGACGTCTTTGATCATTTTGCTTCTGACACCGTGCTGGATCTGGTTGGTCCAGTTACTGCGGTTCCCATTAGTTCTTCGAGAGCTCCAGTGCCCCAGTTAAAAACAAAGAGGAACAAAGAACACTTGAAACCATTCATCTGTCCCGCTTATAAAACTTCTCATGTATTAGGTCTTTTTATCCCTGAACTCTTTATGCTATTTAAGCATAATGCTTGGTTGTCAATCAGTGAGAGAACCATAACAAGGGTATCATGTCAGGATGCCAAATCTGTATTGTCCAGTGTGGTTTAGAAATGAAAACCTGACTCATGGGTTTGTTGAGTATTTTTGGTGTATTTGCCCGAGTGCTTCTCCTTGGGTTCTCCATCAAGTGTTTGATTTTGTATGCACTTTAGATGAATTTTTGGTTTCTGCAGCATCTTATTTGGGATTAACGTGTGCGCATGTGTGTGTATCTGTGTCAGAGAGAAGTCGCAGGCAGGTGTGTTTGACAGTAACACCCCCCTCCTTCTCTGCACACCAGGACATACTTTACTTGGATGTGCACCAGGGAGTTTGCGGAGTTCTGGCTGAGCAGGCATGTGTGAGAGGTTATGGGCCGGACATTACGGGTAGAGAGTTCGGCTGTTAGCTTTTCGTCCTTTCTATGCAAGCATCTGGCCTCTACAGATATTCGAGAAGACTATTCATTACTTGAGCATCATCTAAATACACTTCGCACATACTCCCTCTCTTGGTTGTAATGGGGGATTGGGGTCACAGCTGCTGAGTTTCAGGGGGTTCGGTTGTAACTTTTGGTCTAGCACACTGACTGCTTCCTTAATGGCTGCTTTGTGCACATTGACACAGAGGTAATTCAGCTGGGTGACTGCACAGGTAATGCAGTCAGAGCGGCCATTTTCCCCTCCTGGCCTGAGCTGTTTATTGGTGAGTGATGTGGGAGGAGGTTTATCTGACGGACCGAAACCCCCTCCCAATTCCCTGAGACATGCTACAGTCCTGCAGATCTGCCCTCCCTTGACAGCACTGATATGATTCACTGGTCCCTCGTTTATAAATATAATCACAAATGCACTTTAAACGGGCGGGGACGATTTGTGTCACTTGCACGTTTAGAGATGGCCGTAACATGAACTTAATGTTTGTGTTAAGTTTATGTAATGGCTCGACCACCCAAACACTGTGTTACCCTGATATCAGCAAGTGATCCCTGCGCAGCTGCCTGTTCAGGCACTATTTGGTGCTTTTCAGATGTTGGACAAAAAGACATAACAACATAAAAAGGAAATTAAAAAAAACAGATATATGATGTAAAAGACAAAAACTGGAGCTCTGAGAGCTCTGAGAACTGGAGCTCTGAGATTCAAATTAAGTCCATTTATGGCGCAAAAACCAACGTGTTTCGACGCTAACGCATCTTCATCAGGGTCATACCTGTTTCTCCTCACTTTTAAAACTGAAATTATGTTCCTGAACACAGTCTAAGGAATTTCTTTGACCCAAGATGAAGGCTTTTCCCTTTATAGTCAGACCACAGGTTTCCATGTTGGGAATCAAACCTGGAACTTTCTAGTTACAGGCCTACAGGCCTGACCACTGCATCCGGCACCGTGACTGAATCAGCTTTTTCATTTATTGAATCGTGTATGGAGTGCCTTTGGGAAAACGTCCTACACTGAGTAACTGCCTTTTATTCCAGTTCAAAATCCAAAACTACTGAACACGCTGCAGGGCCAGAAACTGTCGGCTGCGAGCTCACATGTTGTTTTACTTCGTCTGCTGGCTGCACTGTTTGCCTCACTTCTCTGCTCGTCTGGGGCATCCATTGGTCCCCTCTAGCGCACCTATAGCTGCTTCTTGAAAATAAGCACGATTAAACCGGCAGTCGGTAGTGTTCCTCTTGTAACAGCAATAAATCTGAGGGTAGAAAAATGAACCGGGCATGATTGACAGGGATTCTGGGATTTTGTCCTCTCGGTCTTGTAAATTCCCCTCTGTTTCACTGTCCTGGGAGGGGCCTGGGGAGGTGGGAGGGTTTTTGGGGGGGTACAGTTGCATAACCCTCCCCAGCCAGTCTGAGAGACATCTTTATCAAGAACACCTGGACGGCAGGTCTCTCGGATGGCTGTCCGCTCCGCCCGTCCCTTTTGCATGCAAAGCCCCCCCAGATAGCATCTGGGGCCTCCTCTGGAATGTAAACGCGCAGCGGCGTCTCCCACAGATAGTCTGACGGGCGCAAGTAAATAACGTGCACGTGATCAATGGCTTGTTTCGCTCTGTTGTTTTGTATACAGAGACAAACCTTGTGTAACTACAGCACATCGGGGAGGGTAGGGGGAAGATGGGTGGATGGTGAGAATGGGGTGGGGGGGGTAAAGAGGGGAGTGCAAGCGATGTGGACTTCCTAGAGGTGGGACTTTTTGTGTGGAACCCTCTTGCAGTGGGGATCATGTACAGTATTACAAGGGATGGTACCAGAAGAGCATTGCGGCTCCTGCGTGTGCAACTTTAGGGGATATATTCTATAATCACTTCAACAAACTAGTCACTGTCAGATTATAATAACACTGTAAAATATTTAAAAATTGTACGTCTTCCAGGCACTCAGAAAAAATAGTAAGGTCAAAAATGAAGCCTTAGAATAAAAAAGGCTTTTTATTCTAAGGCTTCGTTTTTGACCTTACTATTTTTTCTGAGTGCCTGGAAGACCTACAGTTTTTGTCTGTTCTCTCATCCCACTTTTCCAAGAGCACCAGATTCATTCTTTCAACTAAAATATTTTTTCATCCCATGAGCGCCTTATATCTTCTCTTTTAACACTGTAAAATATTTATTGTCTCTTACCTCTTGATTTTAACATGCTTTGCAATGAGATGAGAAAAATGTGTCTATCTGCATGTGCAGCCATTTTGTGCCTGAATACATTTCAAACTACCAGAGCAAAGAGCCCCACACTGGTCATAGAGTACATTAAGTGGGAATGGTCTGCTTTGTATGCTACGTAAATCATCAAACACTATGCTAAGTCATGAACCGCAGTGAGCTGGCCAGTCAGTCTCTGTCAATATTGAATGCTGGAGCTGAAGAAGGGTGAGGAGAGCTGCTGTGGAGGTGGTGAAGAGCCCCATACTCTATTAATGTGCACAAAGGCTGTGCAGCTTGGTTTCACGTTTGTGCTTCATGCTTCCAGTTTTTTGCTATGTCCTGGTTTCATAGCTTTATATGGTGTAATATTATAAATGTTAATGTCGATGATATAAGACTGTGAAAAAAAGTGTGAGCCTTAAGGCTTTTCCTTAACAGTTCTGTGTGTCATGTGTCTTTATTGCTGGCTGTAAATTAGGCTAATGTTTACACAGAGTTCCTGGTATTTTTGTTGATATTGCCTTTGTTGGCTCAGAGCCTGAGAAGGCGGCGTATTAAATGTTGGATTTCGTCAAATTGGACATTGCCAATTGATCATATTTCAGGATCGAATTTCATAAAACAGGAAGCTCATGGCCACCTTCTACACACTAGTCCTTATGTCTTCGCTTCCCTGAGTTGCAGCTTTGTGGGTCTATGCCATATATAGTGTGTAACTCGCATGGTTTCTGGTACGGTGCTTTAATTTCAGTAACAACCTCAAATTCCCTTTTTGCGTTGGAGGTTTAGATATTAGATTTGAATTATTTTTTCATCATTATGATCTCAGTTGACCAGTTCATCTTTAGTCTCTTGGCAGGTTTCAGACAAACAGTGCCTTTGAAACACAAAATAAATGGAAAGCATTAAAGAGTGTGAAGCATTCATATTGAAATTTGATAAAGCAAAATCCAAATTTATGATTTCTAAAAACCACAGATGATTACAAAAATTTTACCTTGTTGATACTGGAGAAGTTTGACTCTACAGTCCGCAAAGGCACTGCTAGGCACTTTCATGCCCAGCATGATTTTTCGAGGTGGGGGTTTACTGCGCGTTTTAGTGTGAATTAATGAGTCAGGCAGTGGGGGGCAGCAATGAGCTTATTTGATTGATGAATGCCTCTCTGGCCCTCGGTGTAATTGATGACTCGCTGGGCCAAAATTTTTTTCTTTTGAGTCAAAAAACCAATTGTTGGCTTTGGATGTGTGAGTTGCACAAGTTGCTCAATGTTTTCGCCGTAAATATTCTCAGAAATAGATGACTCCCACTGCAGACCGCTTGTTTAACACATTGCTGTTTAGAACCATATCAAAACTATTACTACTGTATATTGTGGATCTATTGAAGACTTCAGTTGTCATTGATGTTTAGATTTAAAATTTTGGTATAGATTATTTTTGATTCATATTATTAATATTATTGTAGCCCACAGACGAAGTTGTCATCTCCGTGTCCGCGTCAGTAGACGCTTCCTTGTGGACGCTATACAGGCTGCAATTTTTGACTTATTACTTTCATATTTGGTCTGGATATTTGTTATACTTCGGTAATAACTCCTATTGATTTTGGTTTTCATGGCAACGGTATTGGCTGAATAATGCGCAAAGAAGGGGAGAAGCGGGCTTTCGGGGGCTACACCCTTGCGGTTTTGGGCGACCAGACTGTCTAGTATTATTAGTTTTTCTATTATTAGTACTGCGATATTTTCAAAGATGACGTGGCTTTTTTCTTGGAAGCATTTCAAAAATAAAACTTTGTGAAGCCTTGGACTATAGCTTTTAACGTAATAAGGTGGTGCCTGCTCTGGTCTCTCCCCAGAAAATCATAGCGCTTTCACTCTTTGAAATGCATCTTCACACTTCCGAGAGGTTTTGTGATGTAGCATCATAGAGCACTTCACTATGTTCCAGAACTGCCAGTGATGTGCGTTAGCAAATGCTAACTTCGTCACTTTTTAACTTTTGAAACTTGAACACGCTGTAAACTTGCAACTGAAGATGATTTTTGATTTCTCAGTCTTTTCTGCCAGATTATGCACCTTGTGCGGCTTCTTTTATACTTCGCTCCAACATTCCTTCACACCCTGAAAAATTTATGAGCTGGTTAATAGTCTTAGGATGTGTTTGGTGTTGCTCTGGAGAGTTTGTGGTCGTTTGGCAGGTGAAGTATTTATCCTTGCAGCATTCCATTGACAGTTTATCTTTCCCACTGATGGATGGGAATACTGCACTTGGTTTGATTTTTAGGGTGTGTTCACATTCTTCTATCTGTTTATTTGGCTCGTTATCGTTAGCCGAGAAGGCTACTTTTTTCGATCTAGCCCCTAGGCCACGTGTTATTTCGGTTGCCTTTGCCCATTAAACTGGAAATGTCAGCACACAGTTCCTTTCCCTTAACCCTTTTGCACCCGCATACAGAAATTTTTGTATAAGCTAATTGACTCTTCTGCTTAAATATGGATTTTTTCTGTGTTTTTCAATTGCCTCGGGGTCCTCAATCTTATCCAGAAAGGGCCAGTGTGGGTGCAGCCTTTCATTCCAAGTAAGCACTTAGACGGCTGACTCCACTGATCATGGTCTTCTGCAAGGATTCAAATTCAAACTGATCATGCATCTCCGAATTGCTCTCGATATGTAAAATCTGCTACATTTTGCTGTAAATAAATGCATCCAACTTGCGCTGAAAATGTATAAACAACATCTAGTTTTTATATTTCACGCCATGAAATGCTATGGTAAACTCAGAATTTCAAGCATTGAACATATCTGATATCCGGTCTTAACCCTTTCATGCATAGAGGTCACTACAGAGTACAGCTGTTTAAAAGTGTTTTTTCTCTATATATGCCTGCAATTTTGGGCACTGCTGCATATTAGTAAAAAAAATCCTGACTGAGTTTATCATAATTCATACATAAGAGGGTTAATGATCTTGGGCAGTGCAGTCATGTTTGGTTTTGTAAAAGCTGGGTGTCAAAGGGTTAAGGATAAAATGGCAAGAAGGCAAGGATGTGTCTCTTCTAGTGGTCGTCTGCCTCCTACCACATCTCCCGCAGCTTCAGAATTATAGTGCTGGCTAACGTCTATCTAGTATTCCAATTTGTGCACTGTTGAAAAGGAATTTTTCAAAAGTGAAGAGGAGGAGCCGAATGATATTAGCAAATTGAATCAATGGTATGAAGACATGATTAACATCTGCGCAATAGGCTGCAATGGTCCTCCACATCAGGCAGAACTCCTTGCTTTTCTTTGAAATTATTAGGCTGAGTGTTGTTGAGTATGGATAGGTTTGAGTAAAGAATAAGGTCAAGTGTGGTCATGGTTGAGGAGTGAATAGGGTTAAACGTGGTTGGGGATGATGAGAGAGTTGGATTGAATGTGGTTTAGGTTGATGATACAGTTGGGTTTGGTGTGTATGGGGTTGAGGAGAGAATAGGGTTAAAAGTGGTTTGGGTTGAGGGTATGGTTGCATGGTTGAGGAGAGAATAGGATTCAGCCCAGCTATGTATGTGGAGCAAAGTGTGTTTAATGTGGACTGTGTTGTGAAGTTGAAGAATACTTTGCAGGGGGTGGGGTCACTAATAAAGTCTGGAGTTACCTACTTCTTGGTAACTGGTCCGCAGCTGAGACCTTGGAGGGAGTAAGTGGAAATTAAAGTGTGTGTGTATGGAAACAAGTGTGTGTTTGCATTACCATGTGTCTACATGCACACACTTGGGTCTGTGAAGATTGAGGCTTTGATAACAGACCTGGAAAGGATGTGTTAATCTTTATGTTTTACTCTCTGATCCTCACATCCCGTCCTGCTCTGCTTTTAGCTGCCCTTGAGATGGCCCACTGTGTTTGATCCCCGGATACCTGTCTATAGGGCTCAATGTGACCCCTTCTACAAATACTGAGGGCACAGATGAAGTGTCTCTTTTGACAGGTGAATGTGAAAAGTATGAAATGATAACCAGCTATTAACCTGGCTGTTTTTGCTGTCTTTTAATTTTGGTGTGAAGGAACGTTAGAGCAAAGAGCTCTTTGTTGATTGTATTCTTTGGGAGCTCTTGTAAAATAGCTCCCGATGAAAAACTTCTCCAGCCTTTAGTTGTCCCTCTCTCAACTTTTTTGAGATGTGTTGCTGCCATCAAATTCAAAATGAGCCAATATTTTTTATGAAATGGTAAAATGTCTCACTTTCAACATCTGGTATGTTGTCTATGTTCTATTCTGAATGAAGTGTCAGTTCATGAGATTTCCAAATCATTGCATTCTGTTTTTATTTACATTTTACACAGCTTCCCAACTTTTTTGGAATTGGGGTTGCACACAGGACGCAGATTATTCTGGATTCGGATTTGTTTCTGTCCGGGAGGAAATGGTACATGCTAGCAAATTTGATATTGGCAAACAATGATATGGTCTGCCTCTGTTGGCAGAATTGCCACTATGGTTAGTGCATGTCCTTTACATTTTATCAATAGCCTACCTAGTTCCCTTGTTTATTGCCCTTCATAATGTTGGCCACTGGGAAGCCTGACTTTTCCTTGGAACTTTGTAACTGATGAAACTGTTGAAGAGCTACTGGTAAGTTGCCATTATTCTTTTATCTCTAGTGCTGCTCCTGCACATGAACTCGCATGTGCATTCTTGCGCGCACGTTCTTCTACACACGCCGAATTGAAGGCCCTCCTTCCCATTGAAACTGATAGGAACTTAAGTTCCTGAGTGCAGACGCCAAAACAAAAAGCAGGCTGCCTGCAGGCATACGTGCCCCCCCCCCCCCCCCTTCTCTGTGGAGACCAGGGGCTTTTACACCCCTCTTAAAAATAAGCTTTACATAATTATCTGATGTTCCTCATGAGGATTGCAATGTAGTGTATTGGACATAAATCTGATTGCCATTTTTCCATATTAACCCCTTAGAGTGCTATAGGCAACTATAGTTGCCCAACGAAGGAAGTTATCAAAATCCATGCGGTTGAAAACCTATCATATGGGAACTTGTTTAAAAGAGCTCCCATGATAGATTTTCAACAGCTCAGGATAATTCCATTTCTAATTCCTTGAAAATGTATTCAGCTCTCTAAGGGTTAAGGGGACCTATAGCTAAGCAAAATGCCAATTTTGGTTCAAAATTTTAGTTTTGAGGTAAGAACATGAAGTGGTCCTTCAAATAGTCCATAATATGGAGTCGTGTTCCAAAGGAAACATTCATCACGAACACTGTCTTCAGGCTGGAACAGCTATGAGTGTGGTGACTTTCACTGATAGCGAGTGAGGAATTGCCTCCATTCTTATGAAACTTGGCATAAAGGCGGGGGCACACTCAATGAAAGGCTGTTACGAAACGGACAGAAAACATGTGAAACAGAGTGAAAAACATGCACTAGTACTTGGGGAAAAAAGAAACGAATAGACACTCGACAAGCACGTAAAACTAGGGAAGAAACACAGATTGAAGAAGAGGGAGTTATGAGGCTGGTGCCTTTTAAGGAGGTAAAAAAAAATCCTAAAAACCACTAGAAACAAAAAACTTAATGTATTCCTCCTGAGAACATTACTGTCAAACTTCAATCACATTATTACTGCCGAAATAAAATCACATTTCTCTAAAAATATAGATTTTCAATAAGAAAATACAGATTTTTCAGCAACCATACATCCAATTAACTTCATATTTGGCCGTTTTCTTCATTTTGTGATGATCTATGTCTATACAGAGCTCTTTTTGCAATATGTACCTCTGAATATGAGTAAATCAAAATATGCATATTTAATTAGCTGTTTCCCGCCGAAATTGATTTTGGGGGCTCAAAATCAATGCTAGAACATAGAAACCAGGAAAAAAAGCTCTGTAGTGACATTAGGAATGTTTTTTCCTTCACATTACAGCTGAAATTATAACAAACACTGTTTAGTTATCTCAATGACTGCGTTTCTCTAAGTATCTATATGCTCATTAAAACAGCGGTTGCCATGGCAACCACTGATGTGATGCTACAGAAACTCAGTGTTTTAAGTTGCAATTTCTAACAGAATTATTTTGATAATAATTCTTAGTTTAAAAAGTGAATATCTTGGAAGAATGTTTGCTTAACTATAAGTCCCCTTAAGGTATAATATGTAGTTTTAAAACAACAGAACTCATCTTTACCTGATGCTTGTTTAGGTGTGTCATGAAACATCTCATCTAAAGCACCTGCTTTCAGGGAGTACTAACATATTTATAACGTAAGGAATTGTGTGACACCTACCCCACTGTTTGCTTGGCACTAATTCTTGTATCAACAGCTCTCAGTATTGACTGGCATGGGCATCATGTTTCTTTCTGTTTTTCGGGCTTCGTACTGTATTTACTCTCATTCTTTATGTAGACCTTTGTAAATTATTAGTTGTAAGGCACAAAATAATCACGGGGAATAACAGATCTGTATAAAAGTAGAAAAGGTAAAAGCATATTTTTTTGTTTGGATAACTGGTATTCTCACCTGTTTTTACATTATAGCTGCAGACAGGGAAAAAGTCTTGAGCAACTGTATGGAAGAATGTATCATTCTTCCAAATAACAAATGCGCCTGAGTGTTTGCATTTTTCGTCCAGCGTATGATGACAATGAATCAAAAGAAGGCTTGTTGTATTTCTGTGCTGGAGCTGATCTGAAAAATATTTAGCAAATCTGAAAACCTGAGCTCAGCTGCTCAAAACACAAATTTCTTTGAATAGGAAGGAAATGTTGCCGTTATCACTGTCATCCTTGCGGCTGTTATAGGTGTTGGAATGACAGAATCAGTCGATAGTCCAAGTTCATTCATGGAAGTAAATGGCACTATCACCTAGTGGAGTGAAGTCAACTGTAAGTACGGCCAACTAGGCAGCCACCACTGAGGCCTTTTTACAAAAGACTACAAATACTGAATCCCCTCTGTGGGCTGTGGTCTGAAATGGCTTTTTTGAGTTCAGAGCTGTGCTGGAACTGAACCAGAAGTATCTAGGTAATGGAATTCCCTCGGAGACCGCATGAATGCCAACCCATCCCAGTCACAGCCTGTTCCCAGTGAGATGAAGTTCTAAGCTGTGATTATAAGCAGCCTCGGGAATGCGTGTCCTTTGTTTTTCACCCCGTCATTCGTGACTTATTACTTTTGGTGAGATGCACTGACCTGCCGAGCAAATTACATTCTTTTTTTATTAGTCGATGTATCTATGTGCCGAGAGGAATGTCTTTGTGGAGTTGTTTTTTGTGGGGTTTTAACTGCATTCTTATTTGGACATTAATTTTGGAGATCTGTATTTATTCAGAAGACCTCTTTATATGTTAGTTAATGTGGGCGATTTGAGATATTGGTTTCTCTGTTTAAAGGCATTTCCGGCGTGAGCTGCATTACTGTGAAGTTTGGATGATTGGTGGCTTCCTTTAGTTTTACTCTTACAAAGCGGGTCGGATCATGCTGCCCTTTCAAATTCTTTGAGTTCTGTCTGTGCCGTTGAATCCGGTTTTGGTGTCTCCCATCACCCGCTTCTTTCTTGCTCCAACAGAGGGTCCATTATGAGGGCCGGCAAGCTGTGAACATCAACAGAAGCCGTCAACAAAGCCAGGAGAAAAAGCCGACAGTGGAGTTACTGTTTTCCAGGAACGACATTCCCTAGACAGAGGCAATATAGTCAAGCTATTCAAAATGACCTGTTTTTTTATGGCTACTTTGCATCATTGGGTTTTCAGTTTCATTTTACGGCCGAGTTATTATGCCTCCGCCGCACACAGTGGGCTGGAGGCATACCGTTTTCCGGTTGTTTGTCTGTGTTTGTGGTCGTAAAAAATATCTTGTCTGCCTGGTATCTACTGAAGGACTGAAGGGGTTCCCACTTAATCTGACATGGTAACTTCTGACAGAGATTTTTTGAACTTATTAGGTTTTGGAGGTCATTGAGCCAAAGGTCAAAGTTACATGAAGTCAGTTGTATGAGGAGGCCGAAGATCAATTTTTTACGCGTTTGAAGCTACGGCAGGTGGAGGCGTAGCAATTAGCACTTTATTTTTTATTATTATGGTTTTGAGTGAAACTGGCACTGAACAGGAAAACAGTAGCCTTTTTTCAAATTTTAAATTTATTGAACCCCTTAAAGGGGCAATAAGCGAAATCTTTTCACCGCTAGGTTTGCTATTGTGCACTGCCTGTTGACCAAAACAAAGTGTGTCATGAACCACACCTCCCTCTACCTCTGCTATTCGGCAGAATGACGGGCCAGTTTAAGTTTCCGTGGCGGTATTACTCAGTACATCGAACCTGAAATGCTCACGAAACTGCAGATTTGTGCTAATTGCAAATGTTAGCTGGCTGCCGGGCTACTCACAACCGTAACGCCTGGCCCATTGCTGGGACCGAGCCGCTAACAACTCATTTCCGGACATTAACCCATGCTACGATTGTAGGCTAACATTAAAGTTAATTGAATCGACATAGCGACATGTACCTAACGTTACTGTAACACTAATTAAAGCAGACATTTGACTTTATGTTGTTACTTACCTGTCCAGGAGAAGAAGAGCTAGCTCCGAGTCAAATTGTAGCCCCTTTAGCTCTCGCAGTGCTCTCCACCTTGGAAATGCAAGGCCAATATTAATCCGGGTTCTGCCCCTTTTTTTATCCGACAACTTCTTCGCCAACGACCGTTGTTTCTTTAGAAGTAATTTCGGATCCTGCTCATCTTCAGGTGAACGTTTTGTTCCGCTCTCCGCCATTTCGCTTTTTAAAAAATACGCGCTGCCACTGCTCACTGGCTGTATGAACGCATTCTCGGGAAGGAGGAGGAGGCGATTCTGCTCACTGGCTGTATGAAAGCATTCTCGGGAAGGAGGAGGCGGCGATTCACATGAACGTACATGAACGCGCGGCCGGACCGGCCTTGTAAACAATGGGCTGGAGATCAACACAGAGAGCGGGTGTGTGACGTCCTGCTATACTCCAGATGAAAGTACACCTCTCGTTCTTCACATAGCGATTTTTAATTCCTTCAATCTAGAAATGATGCATTTCCGCTTATTGCCCCTTTAAGGTAATGTGTCCTCCGTTTTTAACCCATCGTTATTGCCTACAAATAGTGAGCTTAATGAATTGTTTTTCTGATTAATTTCTTTTTCTCTGCTGGTATTTCACTGAGCAAAGACCTTTCTATGTATTATCATCACTACTGATATTTTTAAATGGTACATTCCTACTTTTTGTGGAGCCCAATCCACATCATGCTAGCAGCCGTAAGGAGCCAAAATGGCGACATGTAGGACTTGGCTTGCTATGGCATTTCTGATCCTCATAATTTGGCAGGGAAACGTCCCTGAATTAATATATTCAACAGGAAAGTTATGGAATGCTCAATTTTGATCTGAGTGTGTGAAAATGTGATAACTGAACATAAATTCCAGGTGTTGTTTATGTCTTTGGTGTTAATCCAATTCACAAAATGCATCAAAACATTTTGTCTGACCACTTTATTGCCCCACAGCCGGGTATCCACTGGGAAGACCAGAATCACACAAAGTCTAGACCATTATATCAAAATGTCAAACAATGTCCAAACTCCAAAGTCATTACAGTATCTTGTGTGACCGCCACGTGCTGTCACCACAGCTTGACAGAAGTTCAGAACAAGAGAAAATGATAGAGAAAAAACTTAGGCGTCCTTAACTTTTTAGTATTGTGTAAAAAAAAAAAAAAAAAGGAAGGGACAATTCCAATCTTCGAATGAAAAATGGTGTTCATTTCCAGTAAAAACGGCATTGGTCAGAAATACGGGTAACGTACTCTGGGTTCAGCGGAGTTAAAGTGAACCTCGAGCCTCTCCAAAGTAGGTTTCTTATACATGAGAAAACCTTTGAAGTTGGCCAGACATGTTGATTGTATTAATTACTTAAACAATGCTGATCACAGTTTCTTTGGGTGAAACAGTTCTTCAATTGCTCACTCCTGGCCACTAGACTATAATTGATGGCTATGCCAGGTAGGTGCGACAAGTCGTTGTCAGAAATTACCAACTGTATTGTACTTATGATCAGTGGATCCTGACCATTTGGCCTACGGGTGTGACTGATTCACAGGGTTTGCGACTTGAGCAGATTAGAACAGGAATGAGAATCTTACATTAGTATAGTTGGTCAGTTTCAAAACTGTAGGTCATATGCTGTATCATAGAGTTTGGTTTCAACATGTGATGTGTTTTTCTTTAGCAATGGTAGTTAAAATATGCGTGTCACACATTGGTGCAAAACATGGAGCTCAGTGATTTACATGGAAAACTGAAACTAAAAATTAAAGCAGGAAGTTTTAAAATAAGCTATCAGGAAACCAAAGTGTTTGCATTAAAATAAAGCAAACCGTTTAAAAAAGAGGATACTACGCATTAGGGATTGCAAATATCAGTTTTTTTTTTTTTTTTTAGCCGTAAACAAAGTCTCACTATACGTTCTATGAGTAGCTTCATGTCAACTGAATATGGATTAATTTGATTGTGGAAAACCAAATTCTTTTTTACCTCTGATTCTTATAGACCTCCTATAGATTTAAGTGTATTAAGTGTGTTCCAAGTTTTAGGAGCATCAGGCTATTTTTACAGTCATTTTAGACAGCTGTAGAGTGTGTGCGCGTTTCTGCAGTTGGACCTATAACTACATATTGAGCTGTTACAGCATAACCAAGAATCCTCCCATATTCCGCCAGTGGGCCTGCACTCGAGCACATGAACATGAAGCTTGCGTATACTTGCTCACGCACAAACTCATGATGCATGCCCAAGCACACACGTGTGCATGCAACACACACACACGCACGTAAACTCGCTCAGGCACAAACAAACCCGCTCCCCGGTCGCAATGACCCCTGCACCCCGTGACCTGTGCATAAAAGGTGTTTGTGCTGCACTGCTGTTTGGCACAAAGTACCAGCAGGATTAGCGTCTCTCAGGAGAGCAGGGCTTTTGATCGGCCCGCACCTCCCCTCTTACAGCGGGCATCACTCAGCAGAGCACACGGCCCCATGCTGTGCGCCTCTTTAAATCACCTACCCCCCTCCACCCCCAACCCCACACACAAATCACACTCATCACAGGCAGCTGGCACAATGGTAAAATAAGCATGTTACATCAAGACTAAAAAAGGAAGTTCATGGTGTCACACGAAGGGCGAAGTACGGGCCCTGTGTTTCCCTACTGCTCCCTGTGGCTTTGACCTTTGCCCTTCGACCTCTCACCTGTGTTCTTCAGTACGCCTCTTGTTCGCAGAGGTTAAAATCTCCCATCAGATCATTTTTGTGTTTGTAGACTTAAAAAGGCTGTATGACACACCGGTGTCTTCTTTATCACTGGCTCACACAGTTCTATTTTGGATACCGTTCGAGCATAATTTCCATTGTTTGTCATTTTATTGTTATTATTATTTTACTCCTCCTCCTGGCAAAAGGTTCACACATGCAGCATAAGAGATGTCCCCTAAACCACATACATAGACTCACACAACACTCACAGACTCACACATACAGAGAAATGCACCGTTTCCTGAGCGTGTTTGAGCCCATGTGTTGTCCAGGCAGTGGGCTGTGTTGTTTTGTGCGTGTGTATGCGGGTGCTAATGTGTTTGTGTTACGCAATGTTTCCGCACTCTCTCATTCATGTTCTCCACCTAACAATAGCAGTGAGTGATTTTAAACGCGGCTCTGAATGGAGTCCTCCACCTCGTCCTAATTTTCTTTTTCTCTCTTCCTTCCCCAGCTTAAACAAGGCTTTCATGTGATCCTTATACCTCTCATTATTTTCTGTATCCTTCTGCCCTTCCCCCCCCTCCCTCCCTCTCTCTCTCTCTCTCTCTCTCTCTCTCTCTCTCTCTCTCTCTCTCTGACCTCCCTCTCTCTGCTTGTTTTGCAGGTATGCCATACTATGTGGGCTTATGTCGGAGTACGAGAGCGTGCAGAATAAGATAAAGAACGGCTATCTCTTCAAGGTGCGCGTTTTGTCAGTTGATTGACGGCACAGTTAAGGCGGGGTTTTCCCAGCACACTTTGAGCCTGGGGGGGGGAGCGCCTTGGCTGTTGCTTACACAACCACCTTAGGAAGGATGGATCGCCCTCAAAACGTCAACAAGGCCGAACGGGCTCCCTGCGCCCCTCCGTCTCGGAACAGCCTCTCGTAATTTGTAAGACGCTCAACCCAGTCTGGCTCCAAGCAGCCCAGATCAAAAACACAACACCTGTTTGTTCCAAAAGACGCGCGGAAGGGTTCTTGCCAAACGAAGGCAGCGCAAGGGCAGCTTACCCGTCGGCGACAGAATCGCTATATTAGCAACCGAAGCACGATTGGTCCTGTCTGTGCTTCGCCTGATTGTGCCTGTTCATCTTGTGAGCAGGGCTCCATTATAGTAAATTAGCCGAAGCCGCTGAGCTTATATTTCAGACTTTACAAACTTTGCGTGTTTTTGTCACAGCCAAAGGAGATTAGAGGGGTGGTACCAGGCTGTCAGTGTGTTGCAGTTGCGGGTGCCTAATGTGCTTATATGATCCTAAAAGGGCCAAAAACTCCACAGTAGGACTGCTGCACGTAGCACTTTTCTCACCTGTGACAGACCTCCGTAACTCTCTGTTCACCTTTGAAGTTATTGTGATAGAGGAACTTTGAAACGGGGGAAGGAAGGAGAGACTGGGAGAGAGAGTGTAAGAGAGGGAGAGAGGAAAGTGGGACTTATTATGAAAGGAAGTGTGTGCAGAGTGGCGTTTGTGAAATACAACAAGGTCAGTAAGTATTTGGACAATGTTTTGATTGTAGGGGGCTGTAATTTCTATTAGGGTCATTCAAACTGGATATAACTGACCTCTGTGTAAGGCTGAGAGTCTTGCATTATGATGAAGGGAATCTTGTCTGAATTTCTGCCCTTTAAAATTCACTGTCACTGTGATGTCAATAGTGAACAGGCCTCAACTGTCGCTGTGGTTATTGTGAGGCAGGATTGAAGAGGTCAGAGGGAAGCAGCAGCTGTGAGGTGGACATTAACACCCCCTCCCCCATTGGTCTTTTCCTTTTCAGGATCATCTGGATAAAGCCATCGAGCTGAAGCCCCAGGATCCCCTCTCTTACTACCTCCTGGGCCGGTGGTGCTACGCTGTGAGTCAAGGGACCGAGCGCAAAACGCTAAGAGCTAGCACAGCTTGTTTACTAAACCATCGCGTACCAGAGTCTCCCTGCCCTGGCTTAGTTAACTCCAACTCTACCCTCAAATGGAAACGAGTCAGCGCTACTGTGTATTTTTCGTCCAGCATGCTTAATGCTTCAATCATAAACAGGACAGCAGATTTTTGAAATCAAGATGAACTCTGAAGTTGCAAGGAAATTGCATTTAGTGCAAATGTTGACTGAAACCTGACCCTTGAAAAGTAAATCATTTTCTTGTAATTAGCAGTATGGTTTACGTGACTTATGGTACAATGCTTTTATATTAATGTTCATAGGTTCTAAGAGCTACGCTGCTTTACGTTAAGGGTGAACAAGACTGCATCACCTGGATTTAACCCTGCTGGCAATACAGTGACAAACTGATAGCTGAACAGAAAAACTTGAGTGAAAATGTAAAGTTGAAGAGGCTGCTTGGAGAGAAACTGAAAGACCTTGAATGGCTTTTTCCAGCGTTTTTCTTCCACGCATGCAAACACAAACCTGTAGGGCTTCAGCCCATTAAAGCTCTAGAGCTTACAGCTGAAGAGCTACGAGCTGAAATTGAATAAACGGTAAATTGATGTTCCATGCAAGTGGATTAAATCAGCTCTCGCTTACATTATTTGTGTTTCTGCTTCTCATGCAGGTGGCGCAGCTGTCGTGGATTGAGAGGAAGGTTGCTGCTACTCTATTTGGGGAACCGCCAAGCGCCAGCGTCCATGACGCTCTTCAAAACTTCCTGAAGGTTAATGCGCACCTCAAAATGTCAATTAGCCATTCACGCTGATCGCTTGCTCTCGTTTCTGTTGAGGCGTTATTTGGTTGTCAGCATCTCAGGCCTTACGGCTTATCTGCACTTGCGCTCAATGCAAGGTATATTTATTCGTTCCTTAACTCCAAGCCGTAAGCATTGTTGTGCATGCATGGCAAATCTGTCAGACTGCAAGCATTCTCGTGCTCACGCATAAACACGTACACATCTGTTTTCACTTATGCTGAGCGTTTCTGACTGCACACCTGGATATGGTGACCTTCCGCATCCTCGGAGCCACAGTCCAGATGTTACCCTCGTACCCCCTTTTTCTTGCAGTGCCCTCACTTGTGTTTTTTTTTTTTTTTGTCCAGCTTGGATCTGTGCCTGCGTTCTGTGTCAGCCTCCGGTTTTCAGAGTGAACTCCAGCTATTTACAGAGGGCTTAGACTTTGTTCTTCCAGCCTGCCTGTTTATATTGAGAAATTGAATAGCTCCTGGCCAGGATTCCCATGCAAGACTTTACGCTCACAACTTGTGCATTTCACCCATCAATTTGATCTAAGCGGTTTGTGTTGTGACTTGTTGCTCCTTGCCTGAGGTCTTTGAAAAAGGCTGTCTAGCTTCAGCAAACACGTTCTGGTGACTTGTCCGACATCTGTAGGCAGGGCTTGGTCTGAAATTACCAGTGTGTCCTTCTGCCTTATTTTTCTGAGAGCTACAGTTTATGAGCTCCACTGTCAAAGTCCAGCAATTATTTGGACTGAGGTGTGCAGTAATAAGTAATGCTGCCTTTTTATTCTCCTTTCTCAACGTTTATTATTTACGAGTCTTTAGTCAGGGTTCTAGCAGGATTTCACTTGCATTTAACTAAAAATAATGGTTTCTTCAGTTTGGCATCTGATTACAAAAAATGTAACCACAAATTGGCAAACTGAATTAGTGAAAAAGTGTAATGAGCAATTTGTGTGAAAGTCAAAGTTGAGGATGGATTTTGATTCATTAAAAGTAGTAGTCTACTCTTATTATTATTATTTTTTGCCCCAATTGTGGGCCACTGAGTGATTTCAATCAACTTTGAGGGCTGCCCAGATTCAGAGAGTACATTTTCACCACTTCATTTTGACAACTTTTTTCTTTCCTTTCTGAGGGCATCTGTCCACATGTCACCCCCACAGCCCTTAAGGCCCTCACCACTTGGTGCTCTGTGCTTAGTTCGTAGCTGGGAAATGGAGTGAAGGGTATACTTAAAAGGAAATGATTCAAAGTTGTACAAATTAAACTGCACTTTGCTGCCCACCTTGAAAATTGAAGTTTATGTTTGTCGCATAATATGTAAATATAATTGAGGATTCAGATATCTTTAATTTCACTGGATAAAATTAAATGTTTCACATTGTTAAAATTAGTTTTGGCTGAAAGAAATGCAGGTTCATGCTTTTTGTGAGCTGTGTTGTGTGTTTCTTACCAATAATGTATCAGGTTTTTCAGTTGCAGTGGTTTGTTTGTAATTAAAACCAAGATCCAATGTGATGTGAGGTACTGAGGTGGGTTGGAATAGCAGCTGCAGGTCCTGAGACCTCTCTTGGGATCTGGAACAATGAAGAGTGCCTCAATTTGGGACTCGCAGTCAGCTTATGGCTCACAGGTCTCTGTTTATCTCAGTGTGTCTCTGCTCCCAGTTCAGCTGTACAGGGATTCCAGTTGGTACAGCCGGTACGCTTGTGTAATTTTCCATCCCATTGTCCTGTCATTATTCCTGGTGCTGAGAAACCTGTGTTTTGTTCTCCCCATGCAGCCTTGTGTTTAAAGCAGTCACTGTGCAACACTGTACATCCCTCCCTGAGGTCAGGAGGAATTCACATGGTTAAAAGCGGGAAGTTTCAGAGTGTGAGCATGTGTTTGAGCGCGTGTGAGTGTGTGTGTGTGTGTGTGTGTGACCATGTTTATCTGAGTGAGTGTGTGTGTGAGCAGGTGCCTGAGTGAGGGTGTGCCTAAGTGTATGTTTGTGCAAGTGTGTGTGTCTATCTGCTTGAGCATGTGCAGGAGCGTGTGTGAGCATATGTGTGAGTGTGTGCATGCTTGTGGTTGTGTCTGTCGGTCTGTGAGTGTGTAGGTGTAAGCACGTGTATATTAAAGTGTCCATGCTGTGTTCATTCTCCCTTTTTGACGTGGTATTGCACTTCTGGCACAAGCAGCACTACACACCAGCTGGTACACTGCCAAGTTTAACAGGCAAGAGTAAACCAACTCCAATCACATTCTTTTTTTCCCATAAAACTGAAAAGCTGAGGCAGGATTTCATTATTATTGGTCATTGTGGTCAGTTCTCATTTCTTCTTATCATTTCTGATCTTGTGTTTGTTGTGTTCTACAGGTAGAGGAAATCCACCCTAAGTACTCCAAATGCAACTATGTGTTTTTAGCTAAGGTAAGGGGGACCTTGCATTGGCTGCACATTTCAGCTCCATCAACGTTGTTGGTTTTATGTGTGGATCCAACCCCACTCCATAGAAGTTGAGACAGTGTGCAACAATAAAAACAAAAAGCATTCATTCTAAATCTATTTTTGAACTTTGGCGTGTATTTTTGTTGAATTTCGACCCGCTTTCATGAAAAATGGTAGGTTTTTATTCTGGACCAAGGCCTACTTGTTTGTGAAGTTACGCGAGGATTGATATTGAACTGAAAGCTATACGAAGGATAAAGGCAAGTAAACTAGCTAGCAAACAAAGAAGTCAACAAACTCAATTAACAAATATCCTTGTTAAAAAGGAAAATTTTGAAAAAGTAACTTCCTTTGCAGTCGTGACAAGTGCATACCAGTGCTTATTCATAAAAAACACTAATATTTGATTGTTTTTTCTTTTACATTTTACACATTGTTCCAACTTTTTTGGAGTTGGGATTGCAGTTTAATGTTCTGGTAGCCTAGCCTGTTCTTGCAGATCTGTCTTCCTGCGGATGTTCTCTCCGGCCATAATCAAAACTCATATCAGTCCTGCAGTCCTACACCTGA
Source organism: Gymnothorax javanicus (assembly GCA_029692085.1). Lineage (NCBI taxonomy): Eukaryota > Metazoa > Chordata > Actinopteri > Anguilliformes > Muraenidae > Gymnothorax > Gymnothorax javanicus. Next base: position 33,869,055 of record CM056208.1, read on the forward strand.
AGATCTAAATTAAGCTGCTTACAAGGAGATTCCAGTCACTTCAAATGAGAACTTCTGTGATTGTAGATTTTCAGCAATGGTGTTTGGTCACCAGTGGTTAAATGCATGCAGAATACTGTACATGCCAATCTGTTTGACGTGTCAAAGTTACCAATTAAAGAGGACATTCTTATTCCTTTGTTTGAGCATGTAATTTGGTCTCTCCTCAGTGTTACAAAGACTTGGGTCAAACGGGAAAGGCCTTGGAAATGTGTGACGCGGCATCGTCCATGTGCACAGTCTCCAAAGAGGTGGGTAACTGTTATAGGTGGATGAATTATTCTTATTAAATTTAATTTTGTAATCTTTTGTAGTGAACTCACAATATGAAGTCCAAAGTTCTGTCACTGTTAGTGAAGCAAGCCATCATAAGGATGAAAAAATCATGACAAACCCATCAGAGAAATAGTAAAAACATTATTTGGTACATTCTTAAAAATGAAGAATGCACTATTGCGCTCTGGAATACAAGACCATGGATAACAACAGTGGCGGATGACCAAAGGAACCCTCTTGAACATTTGGCCAGACCAAGAACACTTGCTAGGAAGTAGGTGTGTCTGCATCAGTGTCAACATCAAGAGATGACTTCAACAGAGTAAAAGCTATGGGTTTACCACAAGCTGTAAACCACAGTTAATTTAAAATCAGGACTATTGACTATTCTGAAAACATTTAAAAAACAAAAACCTGTGCAGTTCTGGAACAACATGCTATGAACAGATGAGATAAAGATCAACTTGTACAAGAATGATGGGAAAAGAAAAGAATGAAGTGTGCAAGGAGGATGTACAGTTCATAATCCAAAGGATGCCACAACATCAGTGAAGCGTGGTTATGTGTGGGCATGTATGGCTGCCAAGGGAAATGGTTCCCTTGTATTCGTCTATGTGGATTCAGAATGAATTTTGAATTGTATAAAACGGATTTGTGCTCTATGATTCAACCAAATAAGACAAAACTCATTGGACAGCGCTTCAAAGTGCTGATGGACAATAACCAGAAGCATTCTAAGAAAGTAACCGGAAACTTATAAAGGCAAAGAAATATTCTACAATGACCAAGTCAACCAACCTGAATCTAACCAAGCATGCAATTCAGATGCTGAAGGCTAAACTGTAAACAGCCTAAGAAAAAGCAGGAGCTGCGGTGGAGGCCTAGTAGAGCATGACTGAGGAAAAGACCGTGCATCTGATGATGTACATGGGTTTCAGACCTACAGCAGTCATTGACTGCAAAGGATTTGCAACCAAGTAGTAAACATGACAGTTCAATTTATAATAAATTAAGCTTGTCCAAATACTTTCATGCCCCAAAAATTCAGCGGAGGCCCTATTCCAACAAGGTTCCTTTATGTTGGCAAAACCATAAAATTGCAACTGAATATCTATCCTTTAAGGACATATTGATTAATTTCAAATCCATTGTGGTGGTGTATAGTGTAAAAATGAGAATTGTGTCACTGTTTAAATGACACTACTGTTTCACGGTACTGTAAGTATTTAGACAGTGACAGTTTGCGCTTTTCAGAACTGCCCTCTAGTTCTCTCACTGCATTTGACAGCAATCAGTATGAGGTGAAAGTAGCGACTGCCGGCCTTAATTTGTGGAGATTTACAACCATAGTGGAGAACAACTGCAGCCCTCTTATACTGCATCACTGTCCAGATACTTTCAGACTGCACCGCACATCTGGTTTTGAGCTTGGGTCTTGAACCCTTGGTATATGGCAGGCTCAACTTTGGATCAGATTTGAGCGTAGCATATTTACCCGACTGCAGACTTGCACGTAGGCCTGAAGTGCAGATTACTGACACAGAACTGGCCTCCCAGTGCTGGTTCCTATTCCATAATCACAGCTGCGCCACTGCCGTGCACTGATTTAGACTCCTGATTGTGAAACGGCTGTAATTACGTAAGTGTGTAACATTGCAGGCTCCTGCTGTTGTTGAGAGAAGCAGGTGAGACAAACTGACAAGTCTCAGCTAGACGTTTTGAGGGGATTTCCTGGCTTCTGTGTGGGAATGCTGGCACTGTGCAGCAGTCTTTCGGACAGCAGATTCAGGGCATTGTACAGCAGTCATTGGGGCAAAAGACCCCGGTCAGTATGCTGCAGCTACTTTGACACTACCTTTAGGGCAACATGCTGTAGTTGGCAGAGAGCAATACTGAATATGGCGCTCTGCAGTCACTGGTGCACAATACTCAGTGTTTGTGTGGTGCAGGTATTCGTGCATGACCAAGACTCCCTGGAAAAGGAAATCTTGTATCTCAATGGGACCTTCCTGGCTAAATAATGGTTAAATAAACAAATACTGCTTTTATTGTGTTGCAGTCATTGCACTACTATACTTTGTGCTGTGTGCTGGAGATAGTAGTGTGTTTTATACTCTGCATAGTGTGCTTTTGTTATTATGGTACCATACCACACTCTGACCCACCCAAACTTTTTTTGTTTTTTTTTATTCTTTGTGTTTCTCTTTCTCTTTTTATCTCTCAGGACGTAGATGCAGAGAACGAGCTCAACTCTCTCTTTCCTTTGCTGAGTGCATGAAGGACACTGTTCTTCCCTAAAGGGAGAGGCAGTACCCCCCATACTAGCATTCCAGGACCACTTCTGATGACCAACCATCTTTCCCTACTTTGTTTTTAGAACACTATCTTTCTTTTCTGTGGTTTTACAATGGGCCCTTGGGGAGAATGTGCTTTGTGTTGGGTGCTTGATAGCATACTGTAGCAAACAGAGGGTGGACGTGGGCCATCACTGCGCTCAATGGGTACCCTTTTAGATATATGCTGTCGCTGCCAGCACAGTTCTCTGATGTCACTGGCACGGTTATCGCAATTCTGCTGGATAGCAGGATTATTTCTACATTCTCTCAGCTTTTCAGGCTGGGAACTGGAGCCATCGTCCGTTCCCATTTACAGTGTCCACAAAAGACAGAGGGAGAGAAAGCACCAGAGAGAGACTGGCTCTGTACCACCTTGAGTCTGTTGTCTCAGACTCCGAGCACAATGGCATCCTGTTTTTTGTTCCACTACCCAGAGCATCCCAAAGGAGGTTGGAGATTTGTGCTGGCTAAAGTGAATCCTTTCCATCACTTCACCTGCCAGGGTTAATATTTGAGTTTCATTTTATTTTGTAGTGACTCTAATTTGGCTGTTGAACAGCCTTTTGAAGGACAGTTGGCGTGTCTGCTGGCATTTAGGTTCAGAGATGTAGCTGCTCACATGTAACAGCTGATTTTGTATTCCTCTTCAATTTTTGTGAGTCTGAGCCTGCTTCCCCATATACATCTTTGTTGATTTTGCTTTTATGAACGAGCACTGCAAAAGCAAGAAAAAGTAATTCTTAACAAGAATGTTCTTATATTTAGACTTAAAATCTCATTTCTATCATGTCCTTATGAAATGGCACCAAAGAATTACCAATGAGGCAGGATGGTTTTGCTCAATTTACGAGTTGCGAACGGGGTAAGACATTTGTACTTACCTGGAAAAGGGTGACTTAAGACAAGCTAATATTTTGTTCTTAAGAGAATTAAAAGTTAGTCTAAGGTCTTATTGCAAGATTTGGGCGCTTTTTCATACTAACTTATTTACTCTGAGTTGAGCTGAAGTAGTGAGAATACTGCAACTATCCTCAGCTCATTATGCTTAGGACTCAGGACTTCAGCCCTCTCGCAGCGAAGTATTTGATGCCTAGATTTTTACTAATATTTTACAAATTTTAAATTGGGATTTTAGGGGAATAATGCCTGTGAAATTTTGAGTAAACCTGCACTTGCTAGTCTGTTAAATGGTGTTACTTGAGGAGTTGGCAGTTATGGATAGTAATTTACTCTTATAGAGACCTATTATTTCATTTTTCTGAAATCCAATGGGTAAAAGGTTTAACATTTTATGTTAAAGTCAATGAATATATGTGATTTTGGCATTTCTAAGGGTATGGATACTCATGTAAATTAAATTGTAAATTGCAAAGTTATTGTAGCCTTATAGTTCAAAACTTAATATCTTTAAAATTGAAACATTTTCTTTGGAAAACATTTGTGCTGCAATAAAGCTCATTTTGCACAGCTGTTGATTGGGAATGTGCAGCGTGCGTGTGTGTGTGTTGTTTGCACTCCAGTAATCCAAATAAATGCATGCGCTTTCTCTGCTGATTTACAAAAAAGTTACAAACTGTTGGTGTTCTGTTTATTACCTCTGCCAAGGAGATTACGTTTTTGCTTCTGTTTGTTTATTTGTTTGTCAGTCTGTCAGCAGGATATCTCCAAAACTGTTACATAGATTTTAACCAAACTTTGCAGGATGTTAAAGTAGCACAAGAGGAACGATTGGTTAAATTTTGGCATATCTAGGCCAAAGTATAGCTGAGATATAGGCCAAAGTTCAAATCCACCTATGCTGGCTCTTGCGAGTCCAGCTCTAGTTGCATAATGTATTTTGTTGGTCAGACTCCAATTCTAAGAAGCACCAGGTGTTTTAAGCAGGCTGTTGCTTGATAGTTATATGTGAAATATGCATTGTCTGTTATCAGTCCGCAGTGGTGGATTAGTAACATCAGAATCATACTGGAGTCAGTCAGGGTTTATCATCATTAAGGCTTTACAGCCTGAACTTCGGGAACCAAATATGGGTTGTGGGTGTGCTTGAGTTGGGATGTTTAACAAATGTGAAAAACCCACATATGACCTCCCCTCTTGAAACATTCATAGAGTCAAGGAAAGCAATATTGGCGATATAGATGCATAAGAATATTGGGGGCATATTGGGATCCACAGATAATAGCTGCTTGAGACATAAAATACACATCGATTTGGCTAAGATTAGAACTGATAAGATAGGAAAACCTCAGTGCTCCACTGACTGAGCCGTTGGACGGCTCTGCTGTTCAGTTGTGGTTTTTCCTTGTGAGGGAAGCATGCCAGCCTCCCCTACCTGCTGCGGCCCGTCTCCAGGATCCCAGAATCCTGGCGTTCCCATTGACTGGACTCATATACTGAACTCTGTTGCCCCTGTGAACTCCAGTGAAATTAGGGTAAGGCTCTTGTGGGGAGGTACAGCCCCAAATAAGAAAAAGTTGGGATCGTGAGTTACATTAAAATTAGACTGAAAGCAGTAATTTGTAAACAATCTATGACCTGTACTATGTTGAAAACAATACTACAGCGCATTGTTAGATGTTTCACCACATAAATTTTATTGATTTAAAAAAAAAACAAAACACACACATTAACACATTCCAATTTTGACTCTTGTAGTGTAAGTTGGGACAATAATTTATTTCCTTCTTTCCCTTGTAGAAAAACGTATACTGTAAGTTAATTTTATTAAGTAAACTTCAGAAAACTTCAAGTATATTTCCCAAGTATACTTCATCAGTACTTCTTGAGGCTAAATTGGTCCACTTTAATTTTTGTGTTTCTGGTCAATTTGACCATGTACTAACTTTAGTGGGGGTACTGTGGATGCATAGTTGATGTATTATCTCTCTCCATTCGCATTCCTTCTGGTCTCCTACACATTCCTGTCTTTGGTTATCATAGAAACAACAGTAAATAAATAGTTGCCAATGACCTCAAGCAGTAGTTATGGGTTTGCTGTGTTCTAGGTTACTGGAGGGGGATTTGTCACTTCCAGCTCATGCCATGAGTGGCAGATTCATTATGTTTTGCCCCACTGTCCAAAACAATGAGCTCCCCTCGGGCTGCTAGGCTTGTCTCTCATATTCCTGTTTTTCTCAGGTCTTTTCTCGATATCATCTCGCTCACGAGCATGGCCCCGCACTGCTGATGGTATTCACACCTTTCATTGTAATGTTGGGCATCTGTAATCAATTACTGTGCGCATTAAAAAGGTTGCATTTTTCTTAACTAATCCACATGGGTAAAATTATTGCAGATTTTCTTTAAGATGGAGTAAGCCATTATCACTATGAAGCCAGAATTTTGCTTCAAATACATTTTAAGATGATTGCTAAGGCTATAGCCAAAATATGTAAAAATGAGCTGTTGCATAATTCAGGTATTAATACATTCTTGGTGCTTATCACATATGTATTTCAGAATGAAATGCAAATCCGGATTCTGCTAAGCTTATGTGATTATACATGTATTCTATTGCCAGCAAATCGGTCACAATTTCATGGCCTCCTGTTGCACAACGACGGAGGTAACGCCGACCAATACATTTATGATGCTCGTCTTCAGAGACGTGCGACATCGACTGATGGCCACTCTTTGCCGATGCTGAGCCACTCTGAGGAACTAAAGTGGTAAGGTGACGAGTAGAACAGCACTAGCTTAATTAAACTAAACTGCAGTTGACATCTCCTCACCGGCATACTGCTGGGACAATTGCAAACAAAGCGGAGGAGCTCCTTTCAATCGAACAGACCTAGAAATCACTGGTGCGTTGTGCTGTCAGTTTGCATAAATGAATGCCGATCCTGGTGCTAAGTGCAGCCGGGACTTTATTCAGTTCTTCGGCCTGCCTGTACAAATTAGCATTAAGCCACTGGACTACGTTAATGTGACTTTTATGAGAAAGTGAGTAAACGTGGTGGGTGAGTTTTTTCTTTCCTTTTTCCCCCCTTGGATTCTAGCTGCTATCAACATTTGTTCTACATAAAACTTAGTCGATGTTGCCTCCAACTTTACCCATGCTACACTCATGCAGGTAGGCCAATTTGTAATTGGTGTGGTTGTATTTAATCACAAATTACAGTATTGCTGCCTGAAACAGGAACATCAAATTATTTATGGCGACAATAAATGGGAATGAACTTACGGCGTTGAAATAATACGGTGTTTCCTCAGTAATCACAGGAGTTTTGCTAACGTTAGTTAGTTCACTTAGCAAATTGTGGTGCTCAGTTTAGTCTGTCCAAGACTTGGCAGTACCTGACACTTGACATTAACACGTTGACTGCCGACAAGGAGATAACTTGCAGGTTCTAGGGGTCTCCCATTTGCCATTCTAGGTTTTTTTTTACATATGGTCAATGTTTGTTTACGGCGCTATTTATAGGCAGATACAGAGCGTCTTCCCATGATCCTCTGGGGGAAAACCCTCTATTCGAGACAAGTTGTAGCTGGTGGTGGGATATAACTGTTGCATTCGGTATACCAATAAAGATTTTTCTTGTAGCGGTATTTGCGTAAAAGACATTGCGCAATTGTGCCATAATTTGATTTGAAGGTCAACACTTTGTAAAATGGCGTGTATGAGTGCAGACGAAGTCGCGGAACTGTTAATGGAAATTGATAATAATTTTGTGTTCAATACCCACTTCCACAGGTTGCAATCCGGTTGCCATAACTCCAGTTCTTCCTTTATGACAACTGCCAACCAGTCTGCTGATCCCCAAAGTTACCTATGTTAAACTATGGGATAACTCGTACTGGCAGGATTTGGTGCACCCGCCATTACGAGTTATCTCGTAGTTGGCAATCAACGTGTTAACTAACATTTTATATCAAGTCGACCAACAATTTAGCTCATGCTGAGGCAAACATTTAGTGAGTTAACTTCTTTTGTTAAAAATCCGCATAAAATAAAGGGTAACTTTACAATTTAATGTCGGCTTACTTCCTGTTACTGATCTACCCTGAGGTCAATATTGGTACAGCGCCCCGCGTGCACGAGGGAAGGACTATGCATAAGCTTTGTTGCTTTATCATGTGTGAAGTGAAATGCAACTTACCTGCTGAAGCCCTCGTATTTAGATGTTTTTATAATTTTGTCCATTTTCATTTTTCCGGACTTGCAAGGTGATGTTATTACACAGGTTTAATGTCTCAGGGCCTCCCAAATAGGCCAGCAGCTCTCGGCCCTTGAGGACTGCTATCTGGAAGTCAACTGTGGTGACTGTCTGGCCTATCAGTAGCAATACCTGTTCACTTAAAGGAGCGGCGTCACAATTACTGGAAATGCTCAGAACTTACATCCCAATAAAGTGAAGCTGCTTGATTGCAAGTCATTATCTGATTCCATCCTTGCCAATCTGCCTTTGTTTTGCAAATGTATTTATATATTATAGTTACTCTGGTATTATGATTTTCATATTAAAGAGTTTTCTTTGGAAATTTGAGGTTTGAAAAAACGCTATTTTGAAAAAAAAAAAAACCTTCCTCTTCTATGATTGTTGGCAGTTTGAAGACCACTTTACATTCTTCATATTCTATGTCTTAAGCACTAAAATAGCACTTTGAATCCTTGAATTTCCACAGAAAGCTCTTTCATAGAAAAAAAAATGCCTGAGTTACTAAAATATATAAATACAGTGCAAAACAATGACGGATTTGCAAGAATGGAAGTAGATTTTGACTTGCTGTCGAGCGGATTCACTTCATTCAAAGTTGTGAGTACGCACAGCATTTGTGAGACAGCTCCTTTAATTGCCTGGAAGGAGAGAGAGACAAGGCTGGATTTGGATTCAAGGGTTGAACTTGGGGAGCACTGTGGTTGACAAGAGATAGTGGTGGTAATAATGGCAACTATTGTAATATTCTTCAAAAAAGGGCAAACTCAGCAGATTGCCCTGCATGTCTGACTAACACCCAATACATGCATCATTGTGCGCATTTCTGGGCATGCCCTCATCTCCACGTCTTATGTCCCCAAATCACCGCCCTATTTGTGCGTGCAGGAAGTCGGTTTTTTCTTCCATAAGCTCATTTAGCCCAAGGTGGTTCATAAAAACCTCTTTTTAGTTTTTTCCAGATGTTATTCATTTTATATTCAGATCTGACCCTTTTTTTCTTCCTTCCAGGAGTGTATGAGCATGTGCCCCTGGTTTGGAACCAGCACAGCATTTCTTGCTGCCAGTTTTGTGGCCCTTTCAGAGAAAAGTATTTACAGGTCTGAACCCTCCCCTGTTTCTTTCTACCAAGGCAAAGCTTTTGTGCTCATCAGGAACAGCAAGGCACACACTGTACTCTCAGGGGGTCACTGTGAGGTCATGGGAAAGTGAAAGGGTATCCCATTGCCATACAATGTGTAAAACAAGGGATGGGGGGTGGAAGACCGTCCGACAGCTGTTCCTCTCTGTGTAAGTGCCTCACGGAAGGGCAAGGGGTGATCGGGAGAGTTGAGGGGAACTAATTTCGGAACTTCTGCTGGCAGTGAGTGTAGTGCGAGAGAGATAAGCTAACCTCCTCTCATCTCACACTGTAAGAAGTCCAGGATTCCTTGTGGTGCCATGCACTCACCAGGGACAATTCCAGAATTCAGATGTTGGGTGGGCATTTAGAATTGTCTGGTGGGCCATGGGGGGGGAAAAAAAAAACAGTCCTGTTGTAAAGGAAGTGTGATGCTAGTGTGTATAGTGTGTATTGTAGGTTATTTTAGTATAGATGTAAACCACAGAAACATGGTCGCTAAGACATCAAACAGCATCAAATCTCAACCCACTTACTAAGGGGTACACACCATAAATGAAAAAGTGCAGAATATTAATGGTCTGGCACAACTGCGGCAAAGGCTAATACTGACACAATGCGTAGGCGATATAGTAAGATTAGTTAGCGGCCTAGTTGAATTGAAGTTACAATAAATTTTACCTGTTGCTGTCTTAAAAGTCTTCAAACTTTCAACTGCCTGCATGGGCAAATTACTGACAGTATCCTCCCAATCTACCACACTAAGATGATTAAGAATGCACATTCCCCAAAATTCTTGATGAGGAGTCATAACAAAAATTACCAAGTAAAAATGTTTTCAATAGAAACTGTGCATTTTGAAAATGATCTTATCTAATGCAGCCTACTCATTCATTATTTGGCCATGTGTGGCCAGTCATCAGAAATCCCTCAAGGTGTGCACCTGACCAATTTTGCACCCTTTAAAGCTCTGTCATGGAAGTGACTGAATTATGAATTTCAAGGCTGTCATTTTGCCACAGTTGAGTTGCTGACTGCTTTTTTAATTAAAAGCAATCCTTTCTTTTGTTCTCCATTTTTGTAGATTAAATTTTTTGTTACTGATAACTTTTGTGTTTATACGGTATTTTAAGTTATTTGTTTTTCGTCAATATTAGTCATTTGCAGTCTGTGGTCGGTCGGATTGCGGATCTGCATTGAACAGATTGATAAAAGAGAGAAATCATCATAGGATAGCAGGAAATGGAGGCATGTTTCCTAGTAATATTGCCAAATCAGAAAAGAATACTGTTCAAGGCTCACATCACAGCCAGAAAAAGAAAGCTTACACAAATAACATCGTTTTCAAACACATTCTTTGTATAAGTTAGATGAGTTCGAAGACTATTGTAAGGTGCATTCAGACAGGCCGCCGAACCCCAATGCAGAGTCTAACTGTGCCTGAACTACGCCAAAGGGTAGTCACAGTTCCTTCAACAAGGCTCTGGATTTTTTCCTGGCTTCTCAGAAAGAACTGTGAAGAATACCCAAGTGAGGAGTACTGACACCAGCGTGCAACATTTCACATTGAAGTAAAGCCCACAGCTACAAACAATAACACTGCAATGACTACAGAAGCAACATGGGGCTGATGGATAATATCTGAGATTGAGTCGTTCCCTTATGTCGTACATCCTTGAGGAACGACGACCCTTTTTTAGTGGTCAATTTTCTTTCAGCTATACAGCTCCACTCTGAATTTTTGAATGAATGAACCAGAAAATTACAAAATTACAATGTAAAAACAATTCCACTTAAAGTGGACATATTGTGCTAAACTCACTTTTTCAGTTCTTGTACACATACATTTCGATATCTAGAGTGCTTATCAACCCACTAACTGTAAAGTAAAACAACCCAGTCATTTTTTTGTGGGCTGCCTTTTCATAAAACATAGCATTCGACACAGCATTCACATTTCAATCCCCTTCCTGCGTCACATACAGGCTTGTGAGAATTGTTCCATCCCTCATCTGATTGTCTCCACCCACGGCTTATTTTTTATGGCAACATTCCAGCTTCAATGAGGAAAAGCTCATAACTAGCTGTATCAGTACAATGCAGGACATGTTACAAAATTTATATGAAAGTGGACATATTATTCTTTTTGGAAGACATAAAGAAATGGTGGTTTCAATAAATTTTCAAGGACAACCTGTGGCTAGCTGGCTAGGTAAGCATTTCCAATTTCTGATAATATTCAAACTGAATTCCAAGTGTAACCTTAGCCCTTACCAATACACATTCAACTATTAATTTACTTAGTTAGCATACAGGCATTACCTTTCTATAGTCACGGTGTGATTTATTAGCTAGCTAGCTATCAAATTGACTGGGAATTTAGAAACCGTGGCTAGTTCAGCTAAAAGCAATGTACAAGGCACGTCAATAGGACAGACAGAATGGCTGACCATTTTTAATCGAATTCAGTCTGTTTTTAATGCAGTAGCTAGCTCAGTAAATGGACAGTTAGCTAACGGTTGATAACAGAGGCTAGCTACAGATCATTCTAAACTTTAGAGACTGAATTACTAGCGCAGTAAAACTATTTTGGTGACTGCACGTCTTACTTTTATGAATGTAACGTCATGCTTGCTTAGCCTGCAATGGGTGGTTAGCTAGCTACTTATACAGTCATCACTATTTACAGACTTACCAGTGACTAGAGGACTAGGACTTTGCTGCTCTCCATTAACACAATGTCTCTGTTCGCTGGCCAATTAGGGTTAGGAATGACAGGAATCAAATTGCCAAGAAATCATGGAATTTTTTGGTTATATTTTACGAAAAAGTTTTAAAACTTCCCTTTTGGACATCCAACAATAATTTGGGGAAAAATTATAGCACAAGAGGTCCCCTTTAAAATAAAATAACTTGCTTTTTTTTGTAGCTGTGGTTACAATGCAGACAGAAGCAAATTTATGAATCATTTCGCTCTATCGGTTGGCTATTGGTGACGGAAATGTTTAATATTTGATCTACTTTTATTGCTGTTTTCAGGAAAATGTAGATCTTGATGCTGTGAAAACGTTTTCCTTCCTTTATCCCCTCTTGTTATGATTGAGGCATTTTGATGGGTGGAGGGCTTTTATGGCTTCTATAGCAGAGTGAAGAGGGTCGGGGGTTCTATCAGTATTGCGTTGTCTTTATCTGAACTTGTCAGGCACTGAAAGATTGTGGTTGGCTGCGAGCCCCACTCTGATAGCATACAGGATGTTCTGGGAATGCTGATAAACCTTTGCACCGGGAAAGAGTTTCCAAACACATCCCCTCTGTTCTTGGGTGCTTGGAATTACTGTGTTCGCAGTTGCCGACTTGGCTTTGGTGAGGTCACTTCATCTAGGCTTTAGTTAAAGGATGGTCAGGTTAAATACTTTTTTTAATGTATACAGTTTAACACAAATGCTTTGGGAAAATTTTATGATTTTGCTTGTTTTGAATTTGTTCTCCGCGCATTGAATTTGAAATTTAACAATGAATAAGAAGAGTAGCTTGAAAGACAACAGAGGCTGCTTCAGAATTCAAATTTCACTCCTATATTTGAATCAGCTCAGACATTTCTTAGATTTTGTTTGCGTGAACTAATAATAGTAAGGCACAACATAACGGTAAACAGCTAAGCAAACTATTGTCCAATTATTTTTGCTCCCCTTAAATGGTTGGATCCAAAATTCCAACACAAATGACCAAATTTGACTTGATGAGATTCCAATTTTGCATTTGCTTTCAATGTTTTTTTTCCCCTAGTTAAATGTTTTGTTTTTTTTTTTTTTCATTGAAGATGATAGTTCTGTTTCTCCACCAAGGACAGTGAGCTGCAACATTTCACAATTGATATTTCTCATCATATCAGCACTTTCCTTTCAGTCTGTTTAAAAATGCATGTGTCTTTACAGGTATAAAAGTGACAAGTTTGAGCTTGAAGAAGCGCTTCTTCCTCCTGTCTAATATTTCGCAGTCCCTCTCAAGCCTGAGTGAGAAACAGTTCTAATCAAAACAAAGAAGAAATGCTGTCACTTAAAAACAAATTCTTAAGATAGATCTGCAGAGTTCACAAAAGCACATGATAAGTAGTTTTATTTTCTGATCATTTTCAAAGGTTATAAAAGTGATTTATAATGATCTTTTTTGGTTCTATAAATATTATGGTAAACAGCAATGTTATAGCAAATATATTACATATTTATTACAAAAATATACAAAGTAAATATACCGTGACAAACAAGTTAAATTAAACAACTTAAAGACAGGTTTTAACTCTTACATGTTTGAGCTTATACTGATCATCACCTGTAAATATAGACCCAAAAGTGCCTGAATACCTGTGTCTAAAACAGCGTGAAGCATAGGACCGTCCTTAGCAAATGTTGGATAAAAACTGTGATCTAATATAGATCTTAAATGAAAAAATCCACTTGATAAATGTGTGAAACAGTAGTGTAAAGAGTAGGTTCCAAGTGATTTACAGCTCTCCACACAGCCTCTGTGAGCAGTCGCCTCACTGCTGTTTAAGAAGACTGCAAAATGTCAACCAGCTTGCTTAATCAGCTCTCAATAACAGCTAGGGTGCTGGTCTTTGGAAATCCACTTTCTCTAAAAAAAAAAAAAAAAAAAAAAAAAGGCTTCAGTTGTGCTCTGCTTTTTTCTAAGTTGTATTTCTTATAAATGTGCCCTCTCCAGGTCATGAATTTACTTTAGAATCCAAATACAAAAGATGAAGGTATGTAATGGCGTATCATTATCGGATACTGCTCAATTAACAAGCCTCTGTCCCTCTATTAGACGCGGAGTCCACTTTTTTTCAGGCAGGGCATGCACTTATTTACCTTTCGTCAAGGGTCTTGCAAACTACATATCCAACCATAAGTTTTTTTTTTTCCCTCCGCTTTTAACTTGTAGTTAAATGATAATACAAATGGACTGACAGAATTGAATGAATAATCCCCTAACTTCTGATGCAGTCATGACACAGACTGGCTGTCTGCACTGGGAGAACTAATCCCTTTCAGGATGTTGCTGCTGTCAACAACCTGTCCTTAGGGGAACTGTGGAATCTCTCCTAACTACTACTATGGATGGGTACCCTCCTTCTCCCTTGTGAATGAGAGTAAGATTAAGCCACAGGAGGCCACGGACAGGCAAAAGATGTGCCGGTAACTAAAGTGCTCTACGGCTGGCATTTTAATTCTTTCCCTTCACTCTGTCATTCTCCACTTTTTATGCATTAGAACAGGAGTCATGAGATCTTCGTGACCTGGCACCTTACCACTACTGTTATTATATGATTCTGAGTGCCATCATGGAATAATCACCACGAAAAGGTAGCTAGTTTTCGGTCATTGATCCTTTTGAAAATGTGCTCTACAGATTTGACCTCAAAACTGTGACGCATGTACAGTATTTGGCAATAAGTGCTTTTTGTGCCGTAAAGGCCAATGGGCTCTTGTGTTGATGGTGTGAGGTGTGATTGGAAACGGCCCTAGGGTGAAGTGACCTTGGAACGTATTGATAAAATGTCTTGGAGCATAAGTGGAGGTCTAAGGTCAGTTTTCCTTCATCCATTGCCTGCCCTTATGTTCAGTAGCCTAGTGGATGCCTGGTCAGTTATCCTGCTATAGATTACAAAATGAGGATCCAGTTTGGAATCTTTGTTATTTTACCAAATGCAATAAGCGTCACCAGCTTCTGACTCTTTCTTTATTTGCACCTCATATAAAATCAGTTTAAGCGGCTTAAAACAGTATTTGATTCATTTTCTATCGTCACAATAATTTAAAATCACCCAGTCTCCTGTTATGATTAAAATGTGCTGTCGTCACATTAAAGAAATTTCAGGAAAAATTTTTTTAAATGGAACCGGGAACTGATTAATGACCCGTTGTGAAATTCTGAAGTGGTTTAAAAATGACCGATGTGCTCAGGACAACTGTGACAATTGCTCATCACAGCAATCACTCCCTTGCAACTTCACATGTTGGCTCACTTTCATGTCTCTCTATGTTCTATCTTTGAAAATGAATCTCTGTATATTTCTACTCTGAGTGATTTAGTACTGAATCACGATAAACTCCAGCTGAGTGACATAATCCTGGCTTTTGACATCATCGGGACAATAGTAGGCCACGTTGACCAATCATTTGACATGCTGCCTAATGACGGACCACACAGCAACATGTAGCTTTCTCCATGATTGGACATGCTGCAGAACATGCTTACTAATCACAGGCCATGCCAAATGTCTTAATGCCCAGTGACCTGTGCCCTCATTTCCTCCCACCCTGCGTAAGAATTACTGCTCTCTCGCAAGCATGCAGGTAGATATATAATATACACCACAAACATCTGTACACACGTCTTTATGCATGTGTGTACACTTACAGATAAATTTTTTGATTAGATCTATACTGATAATAAAATATATATTTTAATTCATTTCAAGGGTGACAGATGGTGAAAACATTGACAACCTCTCAACAACAACAAAGTGACAAAGCAAAATGTATAAAAATATAGTAATCTATTTTACCTGAGTGTTGCATCTATAAACTTACAGCCCTTACTGTACACTTGCAGTAGCAGGGTGAAACCTGATGGCACGTCAATATACTTCTGTGATAGAATAGTTTTTCCTTTTGTCCTTCATTTTTGTTTCATGATTGGTGTGTGTGTGTGTGTGTGTGTATGCAGTCAATTCTGTTTAGAGGATGTTGTGTCCTCATTGACCCCTGCTTGAGCATGCTGCTTCACATAAGCGTCCAGCAGGGCCATAGAGTTTCTGTGCTGGACTGTGACGGTGAAAGCTTGGGGTTTCAGCGTCAGACCATACGAGTAATCCATGCTGGGCTGCTCATTGGGGTTGGCTGTGAACTGGCATTGGTGTATGAGCAGCGTGGTGTAAAGGAAGAGGTGCGTCTTGGACAAGTCCTCCCCGATGCAGCGCCTCTTCCCCATGGAGAAGATCAACACGCTGCTGGTCAGGTCCTTGTCCAAGGCCCCACTCTCATTCAAGAACCTGCTGGGATTGAAGGCCTCCGGGCTGACCCACTTTGCGGGGTCGTGGTTGACGGACCACTGGTTGATGAAGACAACCGAGTCCTTCGGAATGCGGTAGCCCATGATGGTGGTGTCGGTGATCGTGGAGTGGGGGATAGTGACGGGTACAAAACTGGTGAAGCGCATGACCTCATACAGGAAGGCCATGACATACGGGAGGCGCGGCTGGTCCTCGATGCAAGGCAGACGGCTACTGTCCACCACAGTGTCGACCTCCTCGCGAAGCTGCTTCTGAATGTCCGGAAATCTAGAGATAAATTTAACACAGTGAGACAGATTGACACATCAAGGCTGTGGTCTCTCGGTTGGTCTGTGGAAAAGCATCTTTCTTGATTCTTTGGCTACTAGTATACTCAGCGATCATCTGTAAGCAGAGACTGCCTCTACAACCACTGCATCCTCTCACAACAAAATGTATTGAAAGACTTGATGAAAAGCGGCACTAATTGTTTTGTGCGGGAGTGCAGTTTTGTGTGTTTGTGTGTGCGTGGTTGTGTGTGCACATGCGAATGCGTGAATATGGTTGTGTACTTCGTGCGGTTTCTCATATGTGCATGTTGTGTGAGTTTGTTTGCGTGCTTGTAGTTGTGTGTGTAATTATTCATTTAGCTCTGAGCGTTAAGGTAAAAAATGACCTTGATCGATAAGAAGGGATTTTATCTGTGGAATAAATATGTACGAGGGGCTCGGTGCTATACATGCTCGGAGGAAGTTTGGGTGGGTAGGGGCAGTTGATGCAGAAAGGACAAGTCGGACATTGCTGAATATGTCCCAAATTATGACAATAACCATATGGTGAAGTCATTTTTGGCTTTCATTTTCAGTGTTGTAATCCAGAGAGTGTGCTGGAGATATTGGTAAATCCTCACCATAATGTGATGTAGGGCAGACTTAACAAGCAAAAGAGAACTACCCGCTACCTGCACCCAGCTGTCTGACAAGCGAGGTGCGTTAAACTTGGATGCGGGGCACATTAATGCCACTGAAACACTGCAAAATCAACCCCAGTTAATATCGCTCAACACATTTACCTATTCTACAGTGGAGGGGTTCAATCTCATTTATGCTGGTTTTGTTTCAGACAAGCTTGACTCATGACTAACAAATCTCGTCTACTAGCAAAACCTTGATGAGTAAATTTGACAGTCCATTTTTTGCTGGAGTAAAACAAAGTGCTACCTCTGCTGGCATTTTCAGATAAGACTGGATAGCGTTGGTTTCCAGAGTATCAGACACTATGTCAAGAAATGAATAGAGTTTACATGGTGACAGTAAAGTAAAGATAAGATGTAAGTTGCCCCCCTCTCCCCACTTTTATTTCATTTCTGACCTCTTAATTTGCCCGATTTTAATTTTAGCTCTTTTCTTGGATGGTTGTGGTATGATTAATCTTTGGATGTGCGTGTTTCTTTTAATATTGTGAAAATTTAAAAAAATCTTATTCACGCTTGCATGATTTTTTAAGTAACAGTATTTTTATGTCATTCATTTTAATATTAATGATAATGAAGTTGTATATTTTTAAACAAACCTCTCCATCTGTGATTTGTCCTGGGCCCATCCATTCAAAATTAATTGCCATTAATCAAACTGCTCTAAAAACACTCAAAAATAATTCTTGTATGTTTTGTAAGATTGATTTTGCAGTTAAAGTAAGATAAATGTCAAAAATATAAAATAAATTTAATCTTATGCATGAATACAAAGTCTGTATAGATTAAACTGACTAGTGGTACAAGATGCCGCCCGGGGTCTCCTTCTGCCGGCAGGGTGGGATGCCCCGGGCCCCTTTACAAGATTTTACATTTAGTTTCATAATACCAAAGTTGTAGTCTGTTATGATTTCATTACCCTCTAAATCTGTTTTCTTCAGAATTCTTCTTGTGTAAATAATATAGTGAGGATCAGATAACATATGCAGTATTTTAAAAGAAACTAAACATTGTTCTTAAGTGGGGGGGAGTCTTATCCCTGTTTACCTTACCGCCATTTTTACACATACAGCCCATACCCTCTGCATCTGATAGGGTAGATCCAGTAAGGTTACACACGTTTGTGATCTCTCGGAAGGTTACTGCTGACCAATTCACGGGATGCTGCATAAGTCTGCGTAAGATAGCGTCAAATAGAGGGTCTTGCAAAACTTAGCGGATGTAAACGGGCACCCAGAAAGTTTTCCAGCATGTTAGAGTAAAAGTCAACCGCGGAAAATGACCTACCTTTATGTTAAAGTATGCAGCATGCAGTAATCTGCTGCCAGGACATCAGAATATTTGTGAGTCACATATCACTGTTTAAAAAAACCGGCGCACCTCAAGCCAAAAAAATTCAGCGTTATAGATGAGTTTTCTAGCATTGATAGAAAGAAGTCCTCTAAAGCGGAATTTGTAGGCTTCTGTATGTTCTCGTGACCGCAGATCCACTGTCTCATAAGTTCATTGATCTCTACTGTTACTTGCGGAGCGATACGGATTCTACATTCATAAAAGGGATTCTGTAGCCAGGGGCGATTCCAGGATTTTTTTAAGTGGGGTGGCACAGGGGGGACCAACAATCAGTCGGGGGGGGCTTGAATACAGCATTGAAAAATCTACTCAGAAATAAATGGAATATATGATAGGATAGAACACAATGTAATTATGCAAAATTAGACATCATTTTCATTAATTTTACTTGTTTTTATTTTCAATAAAGTGTATCCAAATACAGTACACATTTTCTGTAGTGTGCCACTTGTTTCAAAAACATTCCAGTGCAAAATAAAACAAAAACAATTGCATGGTACATATTTTATGACAAAAGTAAACAGCTGTTTCACATTGCAGTGTGAGTGCGTCTATAAATGCAGTAGTGTCAATATCCCAGTCCATTGTGGTCAAATCCCCTATGCCAGCCCAAGCAATTTAGAAGAGGGAGAAAAAATGTAATGGTAACGGCATACACCGTACTACATCTTAAAATATCTATTTCATTCATCTGATCGCTACATTCTCAACTTTCTCAGACTCCTAAAACTTCAGTGTTTGTTTAACCACATTATCTTGGAGAAGTTGATTGTGATTTTAGTCTTTAATCAAACATGAAAGACTACATCAAGATAATAGCAATGTTTAAATTTAGAGAAATCAGTGACACTGAGCGTGTAAATATAGCTTACTGGGAAAGTTTCTTTGTATTGCCTAAAATTTGCAGTCGCTTTTGGTTAAGTATTTGCCACAATTGAGTTGACCACAGCGTAATAGCGACCAGCGTTAATTTGCGACTAACGTATGACTTTGAAGCGACGCTTCTTCAATATTTCAAATTATACCATGGTCTGACTGAATACTCTTTTCTGATTGGCTGGCAGGTATTGATTAAAACTGTGGAACTGCACAGGTAGTTCGGCCTACGGTAGTTTCACCGTTCGAAATTCATCCGCTAGCCAACCTGTAACCATAGCAACATTAGATCACTGGCGTTTGGCTGGGTATAACAGAAACCTAGTTACTCGTTTATCTCCAGTAAATTTGGCAGCGTCAGATAAGCTACGTCCTGCGAGGCGGTTAACAATAGGTGCTCCAGCGATAATGACCGTAAATATTAAAGCAGCGAAGTCATCACGCTTTATTCATTAAACGATAGTAATTGTGTACAGTTACAAAGGAAGCTAACATGTCCACTTCATGTATAAGCAACTGCTGACAGTTCACTAGCTACGTGCTGTGACAACAGACTGATTTCAGCTCGCTGGCTCTACGGAAACCGTCTTAAGTTTATTGTAATTGCGGGTAGCAAGTTAGCTACAGTCTGCATAATCGCGCATAATACTGTATTATGCATAATCTCCGTTTCAGCTGGAATCCGTTACCAAATTTGATTTGATATTTCTGGCAAATGACCATGGTATTAGCGGGATAATCAACTCGTAGGTGGGCATTACACAGTTTTAAGGCACTTCGCGGAGGCAACCACCCTCCGCTTCCCGTCGGATTTTTATTCGTCTCCGTGTCGTGCCTTAAAACCGTGTAATGCACACCTACGAGTTGATTATCCCTTACTTATAGAACTGAGTTTATACAACCCCAATTCCGAAATAGTTGGGACAAAGTATAAATTGTGAATAAAACCAAAACGCAATGACTTTCAAATCACACCAACCAGTATTTTTTTCACAATAGAACAGAGGTAATGCATCAAATGTTGAAACTGAGAAATTTTACAATTTTATCCACAAAATGAGCTCATTTCAAATTTGATGGCTGCTACAGGTCTCAAAAAAGTTGGCACAGGGCCTGTTTACCATGGTGTTGCATCCCCTCTTCTTTTCAACACAGAGTGGAGGCTTCTGGGCATTGAGGAGACAAGTTTCGTGAGTTTAGCCATTGGAATTTGATCCCACTCTTGTTTAATACAGGCTTCCAGCTGCTAGAGAGCTTTGGGTCTCCTTTGACGGACTTCTCGTTTAATTATGCGCCAAATGTTCTTAATCGGTGAAAGATCAGGACTGCAGGCAGGCCAGTTCAGCACACGGATTATTCTACTACGAAGCAATGCTGTTTTAATAGCTGCAGTATGTGGTTTTGAATTGTCCTGCTGAAATACACAAGGCCTTCCCTGGAATAGATGTCATCTGGAGGGGAGCATATGTTGCTCTAAAACCTTTATATACCTTTCAGCATTCATGGTGCTTTTTAAAACATTCAAGTGTCCCACACCATATGCACTAATGCATCCCCATACCATCAGAGATACTGGCTTTTGAACTGAACGCTGATAACAGGATGGGTGGTCTTTCTCGTCTTCAGCCCGGAGGACACAACGCCCATGATTTCCAACAAGAATGTCAAATTTGGACTTGTCTGACCACAGGACACTTTGCTACAGTCCATTTTAAATGAGCCTTGGCCCATAGAACACAGCGGCACTTCTGGATCATGCTCAACAATGGCTTCCTTTTTGTATGATAGAGTTTTAGGTGGCATCTGTGGATGGCACGGCGGACTGTGTTTACAGATAGTCGTTTATTGAAGTATTCCTGGGCCCATTTAGTAATGTCAATGACAGAATCATGCTGGTGAGTGATGCAGTGGCATCTGAGGGCCTGAAGATCATGGGCATTCAGTAAAGGTCTTTGGCCTTGTCCCTTAGGTACAGAGATTTTTCCAGTTTCTCTGAATCTTTTGATGATGTTATGCACTGTCGATGATGAAACCTTCAAAGCCTTTGCAATTTGACATTGAGGAACATTATTTTTTAAAGTATTCCAAAATTTTTTTACACAAGCCTTCACAGGTTGGAGAGCCTCTGGCCATCTTTACTTCTGAGAGACTCAGCTTCTCTAAGACATTCCTTTTTATAGCCAATCATGTTACAAACCTGAGGCCAGTTAACTTATGTTATGGTTTGGCTCATGTGTGCTGTTTTGTGCTTATTACTTTTATATTTGAGCTTTTGCTTTTCTCCCGTGCCTCACTCTCTTGGATTATTTTTCAGCTTTCATTCCCGCTGTCTGACGATTGATTCTCTCTTGCCCGAACTCCTGTGATGTCGTGTGACAGCCTTCAGCATGCCTGCGTCTCGTTGTCTAATCACGTTTCCTCATTCAGAATCGGCTGTGGTATTTCATTCATTACTTCCACCTGTGCTTGATTCTGGGTCTCGCTAAACTCTGAGTGAATGCGTTCTCTGATAGGATAATTACTAACCCGTACTAACCAGCACTTATTTGAGGGTGATTGTATACTATTCAAAAAAAATAGGGGATATTTTATTTTGAGATCAAAATTTTCACATATACAAAGGGATACGAAACCATGTTGTATAGTTCCTTACTGAGGAAGCATTTCCAAAGAAATTCATCACCCAAACACATCAATGACACTCTCACGATCTGCACGGGATGCTATTGATGATCAAGGGGGTTGTGCCACAAATTTGCATGACTCTGAATTGGAAGGTTAGAGCCACTGTAAAGGAAGATTTTGAAGAGAAAGCATCAGATTATCAGTGGTTGAAGTCGTTAATTAAACAGAGACCATGCGCCGTCTAACACAGGAGGAGAGGTTATGTGCCCTTGGCATGCTACAGGTTGGCACAAGACAGGTCGTTGTGGCAAGGGCAATGAATGTTTCCCAGTCTGTCATCAGCAGATTATGGTCCAGACATCGTGCTACAGGGTCTGTTCAGGATAGACCACAATCCGGTCGACCAAGGGCAACAACTCAGGCTCAGGACAGATTCATCCGCACTATTGCCTTGAGAAATCGTATGGTAACAGCAAATCAGATAAGGTCTCAACTTCAAAGGGATACTGGCTTGGTAGTGAGTGGCCAGACCATCAGGAATCGTCTGCACAGATTTCACTTACACGCCCGACGTCCTCGTGTCATTCCCTGTTTGAGGATCGTCACATTAGGGCCAGACTCCAATGGTGTCGTCATCATCAACGCTGGGATAATCGCCCGATGGAACAACGTAATGTTCTCAGATGAGTCGAGGTTCACTGTGGACTTCCTTGACAGACGCAGGAGGGTTTGGCGCCGGCGTAACGAACGTTTCCATGACGTTAACGTCATTAGACATGATCCGTATGGGGGTGGATCTGTAATGGTGTGGGGAGGCATCACTGCTGCCGGCAGAACAGACTTGCATGTTGTTGCTGGACGTGTCACAGGGCAGTACTACCGGGACAACATCTTGGCACCCCATGTTGTGCCGTTTGCACCTCGTTATGGCCGCCGTTTCATTTTCCAAGATGACAATGCCAGATGTCATAGGGCCAGGATCGTTACAGATTACCTCCAGCAGCAGAATATCACCACATTACCATGGCCAGCACTCAGTCCGGACCTTTCCCCCCATCGAGCATGTCTGGGACATGCTTGGACAGCGGCTACACCAACGTCAACAACCTCCTGCCAATGTCCAAGAACTTGCTGCAGCATTGCAACAGGAATGGAATAACGTTCCCCAAAATGACCTGGGGCGTCTCGTTAGGAGTATGCCACGCCCAATCGAGCTTGTCTAGCCAACCGAGGGGGTTTTACCGCTACTGACTCTGTTTCACAATGGTGGTAAATTTGCTGTGTGACCCTGTGTTTGTGTCGACCCTTATTCTGGAGAATCTGTCCTTTACTGACTGTACACAGGGTTTCGAATAAATTGACAAATGTTTCCTTAATGTTTTTATGTCATTTGTTTCCTTCCTGACCTCATGATCTGCATTTCATGGTACTTGTAAATCCAATATCCCCTACTTCTTTTGAATAGTATATATATTTTGTCACGTAGTATTAACCTAATTAACTCATTAGCGAGTGCGAGTGTTTCTAGCTTTTGTAATTCCTTCCTAAGCTTTCCCTGATTAACTACGTTTAAAGCTATGCTTTCCTTTGCTTCTCTCGTGGCGCTTTATACTTGTCACGTTTAGATTACCTCAATCTAAACCGTCTAGTTTGATTGATTGTCTCAGCGTCTTGTCTCGAGTCATTATTTGTTTACCCGGTTCTCGTGTAATTGTTTTATTAATCCCATGTGTTTCTGTTCCCTTTCGAGATTGCGTTCCGAGTCCCCGCCTCCTCCCGTGGGTATTTCAGTGGGGAAGAGGGAAGCGACCGTCAGACGGAACTTTGTTAGACTCAGCTCTGCATTGTGAAATCTCCGCTCCTGTGCCTTCCCGAGTATTTCCTTTGTATGATTTCCGAGTCTAGTATTTTGCTGCGCCCTCGTCTTGTCTGCCCTTTATCTAGTCTCCCAGTGTTTCCCATCAGTTTAGTTAGGTCCAGTTTTTGTTTTTCTAGTTTAGCCACTCTTGGAGTGTGTACTTCTGTTTTCCCCTGCCTTGGGCAGTGTACCTTAGTTTTCCCATTGGTTCAGTGCATGTGCACAGTGTTTTATTTCTGGCTTGTAGCCAACCTTTCTCATTTAGTGTTTTGTGTTTCAATAAACACTTTTGGATCCTGCATCTGGTGTTCCCCCGACCTCTTAACAACTTAATTACTTGCTAAGTGTTCTTTCAGCTGATTCTCTTATATATAAATTGCTTTTTCAGCCCTTTTTTACCTGTGTCCCAACTTTTTTTGAGACCTGTTGCAGCCAGAAAATTTGAAATAAGCTCATTTTGTGGATGAAAATGTAAAATGTCTCTGTTTCAACATTTGAAATGTTATCTATGTTCTATTGTAAACAAGTAGACATGGTCAACAACATCCCCCACCAAAATGTCTTCTTTAAAGATACTATGAACAGAGGCTCCCAGAAATGCCACAAGGGCAATAACTGTGGGAAAAATAAAAGAGTGCTTCTTATTTTCGAACTCCATCAGGGTCTTTATGGTCTTAAGCAACAAACCAAATTTGGTTATCCTATCTGGAATATTTCCCATGAAAAGTTGTTCCCCTTTACATATACCGTGAACAGAGTTAAAAAAAGTGAATCAAGGGCAATAACTGTGGGAAAAAAAATCACGCGTGTCTCATTTTCGAAGTCGATGAAGGTCTTTATGGTCTTAAGCTACACACCAAAGTTGGTTATCCTATCTGGAATATTTCCCGTGAAAAGTTGTTCCCCTTTACATATACTGTGAACAGAGTATAAAAAAGTGAATGAAGGGCAATAACTCCGGAAAAAATAATCACGTGTGTCTCATTTTCGAACTCGATAAAGGTCTTTATGGTCTTAAGCTACACACTAAATTTGGTTATCCTATCTGGAATATTTCCCGTGAAAAGTTGTTCCCCTTTACATATACCGTGAACAGAGTTAAAAAAAAGTGAATCAAGGGCAATAACTCCGGGAAAAATAATCACGCGTGCCTCATTTTCGAACTTGATCAAGGTCTTTATGGTCTTAAGCTACACACCAAATTTGGTTGTCCTATCGCGAATATTTCTTGTGAAAAATTGTTCCCCTTTATCCCGGACGGACGGACGCACGCACACATGCACGGACGGACGGACGGAGGTCAAATCAATATCCCCCGGCCACTTCGTGTGGCGGGGGATAATAACATATTGGCTCATGTGATCTGAAAGTCATTGCACTTTGATTTTATTCACAATTTACACTTCGTCCCAACTATGTCGGAATTAGGGTTGTACATACCATGCAGAGACGCGGTGATTATGGACCATTCTTAAATTCTATGCATAGCACGCATTCCTACGCCAAAATGCAGCGCTCTTCTGTTGTGTCCTGCGATGTAATGGGGATGTTAGATTGCACGCTGATCTTTTTAGTTTTCCGAAAAATTATCGTAGTTGAAGGAAATGGTTGAATCAAGTAAGGAGAGATAAATGGCTGGAACTACAGGGGTTTGATGATCGCGATACACGTTTCCAGTGGTTTTATTTGTCAAAGCATTAGCGATGGCTTGGTCAGGTCACGACTGAGAGTACAAGATTCTGTTTATCACACAACTAAATAGCGCAATTTAATCAAAAACAAATGTAATTTCCGCATGCGCCTTAATCCCTATATATCTAACCACTGAGCTGACGCCATCTCTGCTAATTTACACAGCGGTCAAGCCATTACTCTCGCGTTTGAACAAGCAACGGTTTGTATTGATCACTTGCACATCATTTTTAGTTGGGCCATGGGAGAAATACTTACGTTAGTCAGCTATGTGATAGAGAAAAATCTGGAACCAATGCTGAATCACAATTTTGCTCCTCTGTCAACTGAGTACCTGGCTAGCTAACGTTAGGCTGGCTAATGTTGCAAAATGGTTATGGAAAGGTACTGCTAGCAAAGTAACATTAACTCAGTTATGAGAGTGGCGATTCGCTTGCCTGCTACTGTCCTAAGCCATACCAATTTATTCAGTTTGACTAAATATTAACAGCATGACTAAACATGGAACAGTTTTTTTCCCCACGCTCTAACAAGACAATGATATTTCAGCAAAAGTGATATGTACCTCGGGTAATATCAAAACTATGCCATGCGATGAGTTTTAGGAAAAGTACCATAGTTATGTGATATAGGAAAATGTGGAATAAATGCCAAACCACAATTATATTTTGCGGGCGAATGTTCAGGCTGTGGGGAAAACTCCGCCTCCGAATTGGAAAGAAAGTACCTCTGATCGATAGCCCTCTCCCTTACAAAAAAGAAGTATACTTCAAGTTCATATTTTCAAGTAAACTTAAGTCAACGTCAAGTATATTTTCCAAGTACACTACCGCTCAAAAGTTTGGGATCACTTGCAAATGTCTTTGTTTTTGAAAGAAAAATACATTTTCATGCATTTCACAAACATTTTTATCCATTTCACAAACGATTAAAATTAATCAGATGATTTTCAAAGAATGATCTACATTTTTGCATAGAGGCCTATTATCAGCAACTGTCAGTCCTCTGCATCAATCTCCTGGTATGGCTGCTAATCCAAGTTAAGCATTTTATAAAGCTAATTGATTATTAGAAAACTCTTCTGCAAATGTGTTGCACAGCTGAAAACCGTTGAACTAATAAGAGAGCGCAAAAGGGAGCATGGCATTCTTGAGGTTGGTTTAGTACCTGAAGCATCAGCAGTTGTTTGTTCGTTTTCAGGCTCAAAATGGCCAGAAAGAAAGAACTCCCTTTAGAGACTCGTCAGTCTATTGTTGTGCTTAGAAAAGAAGGCTATTCAATGCAAGAAATTGAAAAGTTAAAATCTCTTACCATGCTGTCAACTACTCCCTTCAGAGAGCAGCACAAACTGGCACTAACAAGGACAGAAAAAGGAGTGGGAGGCCCCAATGCACAACTGTGCAAGAAGACAAATATCTGAGAGTGTGTAGTTTAAGACAAAGATGCCTCACAGTTTGTCAACTAGCAGCTGCGCTAAATAGTTCCCGTCAAACACCAGTTTCAGTATCAACAGTGAAGGTGGGTTTTTTTTTGATGAAGGCAAAGTTTGAAGTACATATTCATCATTTTCCATTATAATCATTATTTCTAACTCAGACAATGTCAGCATGTTGTGATCATTTGCTGTATTTCCTATTCAGACGAATTTCATGCGTGTTTCCATGGAAAACAAGAAAATTTCCAAGTGATCCCAAACTTTTGAGCGGTAGTGTATACTTTTTTCCAAGTATACTTTTTAGTGTACTAGTGTCAATGTACTAGTAGTATACTTGTAAGTGTACTAATTAAATACTACTTGGGACTAAACTGGCCCACTTTAAGTTTATAAAAGTATACTTGTAAGTATACTTCAAGTTTAAGCAAAGTAAACATAAAGTCCACATCTAGTTTACATCTAAGTTTTATTTTATACTGCAAGTACACTACAAGTGAACTTTTTAGCATACTGTGAGTTAACTAGTTGTATACTTCTAGCATACTTTTCTGTTTGTGAAAGTAGACATTTAAGTATACTGCAAGTAAACTTACAAATAGACTGCTAGTTTATTAGTTGTGTACTTCTAGTAAACTTTTCAGTTCATGAAAGTATACTGTGAGGTATACTGCTAGGAAACTTAAAGATTGTCATTGGATGTTTAATGACCGCAGTGAGTGAGGACTTGAGATTCACATCTCATCTGAAAGACAACGTCCTCATTACTGCACTGGAGTATTATTCCACCAGAGGGAAGGCCCCAGCGTTCTAGCCCACCAACACCTGCTCCAGCAGCAACTTATTTTCCCAGGTGGTCTCCCATCCAAGCACTAACCAAGCCCACACCTGCTTAGCTTCAGCTGCACATCAAGTAGTGGTATGGCTGCTAGTTATAAAATTAGTACACACATTTCATTGTCATTATATCAGACCAGATAGCACCGAAGTTCCAGTCTTATTAACCTCATGTTTGAAAATACTGTGTACATTTATGTACATTTATCTGTGAATCTGCACATAACGGTCAGCTAGATTGAACTGATATCTCAACTAAAACACAGCAATGTTTGGTACAGGTACAATCTGCATGGCTTTGAGTTCCACACTCTCATTTAAAAATTATTAGATCATTTATTAAACAGAATGAGCCATCTTTCAAGTATACAGCACTGCTGCATCTTTTCTTTAGTCGGTCATATTTTTGACTGTGATACAGAACTCCATTAACCAAAAAACATATATTTCATGAGCCTTTGCTTGAGTTCTTCAACCTACTGGTCAGGCTTGCTTGAGTTCTTCAACCTACTGGTCAGGCTGAAGGCATTGCTAATTCATATTTTATGCATGTTTCTGGTTCCATATGAGAGAAAGAGGTACTTTTTTGTTGTCCCCCGCCGCCGCAGTTGCAAGCGGAGCGGGGGACATAGTATTCCGCTCCGTCCGTCCGTCCATCACGTCCCGTTTGTTGTGAACGCGATATCTCAAGAACGGTTTGACCGATTTCCTTCATCTTTGGCTTCGATGTGTATTAGTGTGATACGCCAACACCAGTCGATTTCCGTGACCTGGCGGGGGACATGGCTACGTTTAGTGGCAACACTTGTTTTGAATTGGGATTTCATTAAGAGTTGCCATTGCCGTGTTCTTATACTTTGGCATCCAATGCAATATTTTGTTTGAAAATGTAATTTATAAAGGAATCAATTTTGTTCTCAATCCTGAGTATGTGTTTCATTGTGAATTTTTCTAAGTACCTTCATCTGTAAATTAAAGCAGAATGCACTTAAGCATTGTCTACTGGTAGAGCACATGAGGTAACCTCTTGTCTACTAACGTTAAATAATATCTGAATAGCAACAGTAATATATTTTACAGTGCAATAATCATAAGCTGTGAGTATGATGTTAAATTAGCTTAAAGAAGACTTTAAGTATACTTGCAGTTTAAAAACAAGAAACTTTTAGCTCCCTGAAAGTTTAAAACTAAATTTAAACTATAGAGGGCTTGAAGTATAGAACTAGTGGACTAGTAGTCTACCTATAGGTTTACTTGCAGTATACTTCAAAGTGTACTTTCATAAACTGAAAAGTTGGCTTGAAGTATATAACAAGTAAAGTTGTAGTACATCTGAATTTACTTGCAGTATACTTCAAATATACTTTTATAAATTAGACATTGTGCTAGAAGTATATAACTAGTGAACTAATAGTTCATCTTTAAGTTTACTAGCAGTATACTTCACAATATACTTTCATGAACTGAGAAGTTTACTAGAAGTATATAACTAATAAACTAGCAGTATATCTGTAAGTTTCCTTGCAGTATACTTTTAATGTATACTTTGATAAATTGAAAAGTATGCTGGAGGTATACAACTAGTTAAGTCACTGTATACTTAAAAGTTCACTTGTAGTGTACTTGCAGTACAAAATAAAACCTAGATGTAAACTAGATGGGTACTTTAAGTTTACGTTGCTTAAACTTGAAGTATACTTCTTTTTTGTAAGGGTATGTATCAAGTCTGTCAATACTTGAAGAATTGTCGAATTTATTCTCAAATAAAATCAGACAAATGTTTATCTGTTTCTGTGTGGGTTCGTAACACACACTGCATAAAAATCAAGTTTAGCTCCACCCATGTGCTATTTACTCTGCCATGCTACCCCAAAGCTGACTTGTTACTGCAAACTTAGATGTGGAATATGTAAGTTCATGAGATAGTATAAACCGAGAAAAACTATACTGCAGTATACTTCAAAGAAGCCAATATGTATGGTAAAAAAATATTTTTATGTGCTTATTCTTTTGATAGTAGCCTAACGGCAAGCAAAGTATACTTGAACATTAGGCATGAATATTTTAATAGGTTGTTATACTTTTCTTGAGTATATCTTGATCAAAAGTTTAGCTACAAGTATAAGCCAAATATAATTAGACTTTTCTGTGTACTTTTCAGTATAAGCTAAGTATACTTAAGTATTACTTTGCTAAGTATATCTCTGATAAGTACATCAAAAGTAAACTGAAAATATACTCTCTTATTTTTAGTTCAAAAGTATACTAATAGCACGCTTGAATAAACTTCTTTTTCGTAAGGGCTGGTTTAATAGTGTCGAGCATTTACCAGACGGAAAGGCCGTGATTGGAAGAACAGGCAACCAAAAACAGTACTCTGATCCAATGGAAATCAAAATCGTCAGATCGACAGTACTATAGCCCAATGGATTGGGGGGGCGGGGAACCAGGGGGGGGCATTCATATTTCAGGGGGCGGGTGAACCTCTAGAACCGCCCCTGTATGTAGCCTAAATATACGCGAGGCAAACTCATCTTGCGGAACTTCATTGCATAGTGGATCTACCCTGTAACTCTATCATGACTGATCTAATGCTGCAGCTGAGAAATGCAAGGAGCCTGTTAGGTATGAATCTCTCCATCACCTCAGTTTTGCCCGCTAGCTTCGGTTAAGCCAACTAGTGTTTAATCACCTCTCATAAAAATGCAGTTAGACCGAAAATCACGACTTGGGTTCCCCAAATACCAATTAGAAGCTTGAAGTACCGATACTTTGTTTGCATACTTTGCAGTGTCGGTCTGTTCTGTATTAACCACCCTCCACAACAACGCACATTATTCACAAAATCTTGCATAATTAAAAATATCTTGCGAAACGTCTTGACCAGCACCTTTTCTGCTCTCCGTTCTGTGTCCCGGTGTTTTCCTGGTCTCTCTTCATGAAATGTTATGTAATGTTGTTTCGCCCTTTGGCACGTGCACTGACAACCTAAATTTATCTGTATAGGCAAAGTAACTCCCGTTGTCATCACTGGCTTCTTTTCTCGGTATATTAAAATCAACCCCGGTTTAAAGACCGTTTACGCAGAAGTATTTCAACACAAATAATGCACAAGACTACTGAGATTGTTAATGGTTCCCTCATTTCATCCCCTCCCAGAAACACACCCACATCCTGTTGTACGCCTTCAGATCGAATATAAACTATTAGGCTACTATGATGTGTAATTTACTCCCTCACTTTACCATAGGAGAAGTGTTCGACGCAACTTGCAAGTGTTATTAAATGACATCGCAAGTCATTCGTTTCATTAGAGAGTCTTGGGTCCAATGAGAACCACTCCTCAAGTATATATATATATATATATAATTTGAATTATCACGATAATTTAAAACATTTACCCCCTGACTCGTTAATTAGTATTTTTGTTTTGAGTTGGCTCGAGTTTTAATGGAAAAAAGGATATTGCCTGCTTCTTTTTGTCGTCTTTAGTAGGCTACTGTGTAATCATGCAGGCTCGATCAAACTACATCCATATAGGCTTACCTGTGCCTTAAGCAGTATTCCGCAGCTCGATAACGCTGTTGTATGCTCATGCTCACATTTAAAATCATTTCCCTCGAAAGCACGAACAAATTGCATGCTCAGTCGTATTCTGCCAATTAACCAATCAAGGGAGTCGAGAAGTAGTCATTTGATGAATTTCTTTCATTACAACAGAAAATCCTTTAACAAATTGCTTACCTTACTAGTATTAGAATTATCCACTGTAAAGCGGTGGACAGTGTATCTTGACTCGCCCCGAAGATGTCGGAAACCGTGGTTGGCACGTATTCTTTGTCCAAGAACACCCGCTTTGAGCTGGCTATCCCTTGGTCCAGTGCCAAAATTAATGCATCAGTTATGTCTCTTACAATATGTGACTTGAATGTTTTTCTATGCTCAACGACTTTATCACTGATAAAATTGTAAAATTCTCTGTTAAGTTCTTTAAAATTACCAAACATCGTTTTTATTGGATTTGGGAAGTACTGAAGCCAAGGCATCACATCCACCATACTTCCCGCGCCTACTGTTTGGGTAAATTGATCGTTTCTTCCGACCACTGCCTGAAATTCGGCGTCATCGTAGGAGTACCTCTTCCCAAAACACACAGCGCTCATTATGTTTGCGGTGGATACTATCAAGTATTTGTGCGGCTGAAAATATTCTCTCTCATTAGTCAATTTCAAAAACAAATGAAGCAGCTCTCTGCCTTCGCTGAGCACGTGAGTTTCGAACACTTTCTTAGTTTGGACATTGCCTGTTGAGAATAGACGGACAGTCGTCTGGGCAAGTTTTCGGTGTACCTTCCACCCATCGTGGTAATTTCCAAAAGCCATGCTCTTGCCGCCTGAAACAAATTGAAAAGAGGTGAAATCGGGTCTTCCCGCGAACGCTGCGCCCTTTGTGATGAGGGCCGTTTTGATGGCATCACCATTGAGCACCACAACTGTCCGGCAGCCCAGTTTAATTTGGAAGACCTCGCCGTATTTCTGAGCCATACGACTGAAATAGAGATGGGGTGCGCTACCAAGTTGTATTGCATTCCCAATGACTGGCCAAGGGAACGGACCCGGGAGGCTGTCAGCGTTTCTACATCGCTGGATCCAAAGCCACAGGTGCATAGCCACCAACAATGTAATTAGCGCCATCATCAAACTCCGCGGCGACGGCTGGGGTATTTCCTCCATCAGCTCCAAGATGTCCATCATACTTCAGTGAATACTGTGAAAATAGAATGATACTTAATAAAAGGCAGATTTAGGATGTGCCCGTAATGTTTGGAATACTTTGTAGACTGTGAATAACATGCGCAGAATATCCAACTTCAGATAAAAAATTAATGTAATGAAAAGTCATATCATAATCATATAAAAATAATGCAATTACGAGTATTGACGCCATGGATTGGCAAACAACTCGTTTACCATTAAGGTATGCGTTCGTTGCGTCTGCCAGTTTAAAGCTACTTCTTTACTGAGTGATGACACATAGGCTACGAGGAATACAAGCGAAATTTAAGCTGATTGCTAAGGATGATAAAGCTTACGGTACCTGTGGATGGATCTGCGCCGTTTATTCGACTCCAAAAGACGGTCAATATTACTGTCCGTGTGTCCTTGTGATAGGACGCGCAAAAAAAAAAAAAAAAAAAAAATTCAGGTTTGAGTCCAGGCAGGAGTCATTGATGGCTCATCCGGTGCGAAATTCTATATTTTCTACCTAGCTGCGATCCTCGCCAACAGATAGTGTAGCCTATGTAAGCGGTTCCATTTCAGCGAGGTCGCAATGGATCCAAAAACGGAATAGGGCTGGTGTGCTGTTTAACGGATTCGATTACTTCCAATGCGAAGTATTGTAAAATTCGGAAACTGGTAATATAAAATCATAAGGTTGCCAAATTAACTCGGATAGCTCAAATTCATTCAGAAGAAATGTAACTCGTCTTTATGCTCCCGGATAATTTATACAACCAGATATTATTTTTTAGTTCTCTTGTCCGTTGCGTTGAGTGCGCTAAGACAACTTCAGGCCCTCCGCATTTATAGCTTTGTTGATCCCAAATCAAATGTTTTATCATCGGTACACTGACAAATAACACTGCAACTCGTCAGCCTCCGACTCGTGGTTTATTACACTGGCCGAGTGTTTTCTTTCCTCGCAGAATGATCTCTCTCTCTTTCACATACACAGAAGCGGGACGCACATGCGCGCAGACGTCGAGAACACACTTGAAGTGGACCAGAGGATTGTTGTTCAAGTTTGCTATCCGCTGCCGGTATGGTGACTGCGGTGTCAGCAGTGCGTGAGTTTGTCAGGGGGCTGCGTTACTTTTTTTTTTTTTTTAAGTCACGCTAGCGGGGCAGACGACTTCTCCTCTTCTAAGATGATCGAGGCTATGTGAAATCTTGCATAATTAGGTAATTAATGTCGTTTCTGAGGGGTCAGTATTTTGCTATAGAAAACTTACCTCTTGGTGGCATTAGTCGCCGGCAAATTCTCGCACTGCTATTGTGGTCTGAATGAAATACAAATGCGCTAGTACCTATTCAGATGCACACTTTTCATGCTCGGTATGCCATTTTTGCTCGGAATTTGATCATCAAATACTTAAGGCACAGAAAAAAATATTTTGACTGAGCTTTAGGCCTATATGAGTTTGACTAGCTGATGTCCAAGGGCCATGAGCACTTTTTAGTCTAGGCCTACTGTCTTCTGTTAATTAGAGTGCCTCACTGGGGATGGACTAAATTTCTTCGTTTGTATTATCTACTTCAATCCATATGGTCTTCAATGAACTAATAATTTTTGTAACACTGTGTTACAGCTATTCTAGCTGTGTTTTACCACCCCATAATAGCCTGTCTGTCTGGCATTGGCAGTAGAATAGGACCCCGCCGAAAATTAGTTCTGGAACTTTTGTTCTCTTTTTTTTTTTCTTCTTCTTCTTAACGATGAGGCAATACACAGATGCGAGCATAAACAATTGACCAGCCGATTGTCCGATTACTTTTGGTGCGTCCAAACTTTTTATAAAAGTGCTGCGATTCCAATCGATTTCATTGAATACAGATACCCACAATTTAAATTTGATGGTCTGTACCTATAATCACATAGTAATTCTTATTTCAAGTCCAATGGACCTTGGGCAAAAACAGCACTGCCTCTACCGTCTGGACTGCATCCCCACCACATGCCCAGTTGCAATAATAAATATTGCACCCGTGTTCATTATTTTTATTGTGAAAATATAATTTTTAAATGTAACGAAAGAAATGCTGCGATTAGAAACCTACCGGCTGAAATGCATTTGCATATGAATAATTATCACTATTTCTCTCCAAATAAATTCGGTATTTTCCTTCTCGTTGCACGTATATTCTGATACTCCTTTAAATCGGTTTCTTTAATATTTACTTTTACCTATTTGGGAAGCTTTGCAGTATATGCTGAAGTGACAGGTGAATGAGAGGATTGCATTGATTCGTGACCAAATTGTGTTCAATGTACGCCTATTCGGTCATTTGCACGATTGACAGAGAATCAATCAATGCAAAATAAGGGCCCTACTGTTTTATCATCGCTTATTAATTTTATATAACCTCAGTCAATCGGCGAGTATATTGTTACCTTCTATACTAAATGCCTCAACAAGTCAGCAATCGATAAAAAAGAATAAGGGACCTGGGCGATATATTTGCGGACAAGTACATTATGCAAAAAATGGCAAAAGATTGGACTTAGACGTGTTGTTCATGTATTATTTGCATTGTTTTTCCGGAATGCAATGATTGAACACAGCTCATACGTCCTTGGCCAACATCCTGTCACACGATGCATAATTTTAATTTGCTAAGCCGTCTATTGCAATGATGGGCAATTTTAAATTATTCAACCCAGATCCGACATTTTAAACATGAAATCAACACGATTTTCTTGTTTGTAATCGAAATAAACAGTGAATTGTTACGTTTTCCTAAAAAAAAATCCTGGAAAGAAGTGCCAGCAGGTTTATATTCATGAAATGACTCCGCTGCCTTGTTTTTGGAACATCTATCAAAAACTATCAATGTTAACCACCGAACAAATTTGGTCCTCAGTGGATTTCATGGCATTGTGTCCAAATACATCTTGAATAGGCCTACTGCGACGATGACTAGGCCCTACTGGCCTCCTATTACTACTCAAAATAGTCTATAATAATAATAATAATTATAATAATAATAATAATTATTATTATTATTATTATTATTATTATTATTATTATTGTGCAAAAAAAGAACATGACAATTGATCCGCCTGCCTCTCCGTAAAACTAGGGAAACTGTACTGCTTGTCGGGATTTTTTATTCTATATTGTTTGTAAGAAGCGCAAATGAAAGGCACAAGACCGGATATACCTGTTATCTCTGCTATTGAACTGAATGCTCAATTGCTGCAAAGCTTAAGGTTATGGTTGTGCTGTCACGCAATGCCTCCTACGGCCCGCTGCAGGCAGACTGAAACAACTGTGCGTCTGCACGTGCGCCAGTCACGCCCCGTACCCTACTCCCCCAGTTCGGCCTTGTAGATTTCAGCAAATGCACTCAAGTGAACTCTTTGCGAGGGCGAGTAAGTCCATGTTTTATTTAAAAACAATGCTGGTAAAACATGCTGGAGTAAACTGTAACCCGCAGGGTCATGAAAATAGCGGATTATTATATACCCATTTCACATTTATCAGCCTACCCTGTCGATATTACTGTGCATTAGCGTAGAGCAGTCTGAATCATGACTGCTGTTGAAACGCTGTTGAAATGAGGCTGGGGACGTATATATATTCGTGCTAAAGTGCCTGGGTGTCTTGATACGGGGAAAACCGCACCAGAAAATGGAAATGAGAGATTTGAAAATGCAGTTTCAATTATGTCCACTGGGAGGAGACTATTATCTTTAACATTATTTTTGTGCTTCTTGGAGCGCTGGTTTGTTTCTCAAGTAAAAACTTATTTAGGGAAATATAACGCACATCGAATATTGTCAGCATTTAACCTTCTCTGTAAAAAGTGAGCGTCATATGCGCAAGGAAAGTTGTGAGCATCAGGCAATATTGTGCCGGAGCTCTTTAGCTTTGTCTCACCTTCTGGCAGCCAGCAAAACCCTGAGGCTGAACCTGATTCTCTAAGGAAACTCCGCCCATAATCACCGCTCTCAGTGGCAAGGTGGCTGTTCGTTTGCGGGTTAAATAAGAACGTCCTGGTAATTCACAAGATAGTCTATACGACTGATGGGCATCGGTCAGCCCTCCACAAAGACCGTCTTGCAAATTCTCTAATGGTATCTCCGGTTTAGTCGGGAACAAACACTGAGAGGACCCTCATGTAACCGGAATATTTCAGGACCACGGATAGCTCACGACAGATAACCTCTCTTTAGCTCCCAAAGTTGCGTGTTGCAAAAAAGGTCACGTCACACGAATTCTTGAGTTATTTATTATCATGTTTTTCAGAGAACGCGTGGCCCTCTGAAACACTAATACTGGCACATCATCTGATGCCAGCTCATTGCACGTAAAAACTATGACATGACATATTATTTTTCAACCAAAGTTACTGTTCTTTGTAAGATCTATGTGATTCAGTTCAGTTGCATGTACAATGCTCATTTGTCTTTACCACATATAGAGGATTAAGGGGAAAATAAGAAATGCAAACTTATGTACACATTTTTCAATGAATTCCCTCCTGTATGTTGTGATGGGCAAAAGTTCCTACCTTTGGAGGAAAACTGAACTATGGGACGACATCATGATTAGGGCATAAATTGAAACAGCTGTTTATATCTAATTTTACTTATCTGCATCACGTGAAAAAAGAATAAATCAGATCGTGTTGAAAAAGTTGTGTCCGTGCTGCCTTATAATCTTAAAGTTCCCCTATTACAGTGGGCTCCAAAATTTCTGGCACCCCTGATTGGCAATGCATAAACAATAACTTTAAAAATTCAAAAATATATTTAAAGGGAAACTCTAAATACCAACATCAATATTAATGTTCCAGTGGAACCAACCAAAATCATTTACTAATTGAATTAAAAATCCATTTCCTCTAAATCAAGGTTTCCCTATTAACGGCGCCCTTAAAGATTATTGTAAGTAACATCTACGAAAATTAAACCAGGCATTAAATTCCACTTATTTATGTTTTATCTAAGTGTTAAGGAACTATATTGAACCATAGAATCACTTTCTGTTTAAATAGAGTATAAAAATGAGGTAACACACATGCAATATCCCTTCATCATCTTACGCCATGAGGAAAATAAAACAACTGTCAGTTCAAAAGAGGCAGATGGTCATAGACCTTCATAATCTGGTAATGGCAGCAAGAAGATTCATAAACGATTCAATATGCCACTGAGCACTGTCACAACAATTATTAGAAAATTCCAATGATGTGGAACTGTTGAAAACCTCCAGGGTAGACGATGCAACTGCACCTTGCCCCCCAGGACTCTGAGGAGGATGGTGAGAGAAACAACAAAATCCCCAAGAATCCCTGTGAAGGAATTGCAGGCCTTGGTGGCATCTTGGGGTCACCAGGTTTCAAAAAGTACCATCAGGTGCCACCTCCACAACCATAGTCTCTTTGAAAGGGTTGCATGAAGAAAGATTTTTAAAGTGAAAGACAACCTTCATTTGAAGTGAACAGCAAATAGAGGAACTGCCCCTTCGGTGTACCAGAATGTTTATTGATAATTTTAAGACAAAGCTGAACTGAATGATACTTAAACTTCCAGATCAGATCACTCACAAAATCTGCCATTGTAACAACAATGTCAAGTGTCCTTTAGCTCATTTATGGCAAGAGGTAAAAAAAAGCCCTCATTGAAGACCTGAATTCTCTGCTTTCTTGTGAGTGTTCTGACATCCAGCAGCTGATCATGCAGGCAGTTGTATAAAGAATCATATACACCAACAAAACAAATGCTCTGCTATGTGACCAAAGAAACACAATTGTCATGTTAAGTAATCTATTGCACATGCATGGCAATAATGCCAGCTTGGCTAAACACAAAGTTAAAACATAAGTTATTTCATGAACATACAGGCAGTGTGTAATGGTCAAATCTAAAGCAAACTGCCCAGATCCCAGAACTACAAAAGGAGCAAACTGCACGCATGTAAATATCCCTTCAATATGATGAAAAGGAAAGACAACTCAAGTTTTATTCACGCTTAAAATCTAAAAAAAAGAAACTTACAATGAGAGATAAAATGGATCATAGATGAATCTCCCATTGCTAGACAACCAACTCAGAAGAAAAGTTGGAGCATTAGCTTGTGCATTAACCAATTTAAGCTCATACAACAGCTCAAAACAAGTGGGAATTTTACACAAAATGAGTGAAGCCAAAACAGACTTTGGTCTAGCTATAGCTATTTGATGTCATTGTCGTAATTGCCATCACCGATTCGGTGTTCGACGAAGGATTTCTTGCCATTTTTCACGGTTTCTTGCACTGTCCCAGAGCTTTCGGGCGGGTCCGAGCTGGAAGTTGTGGAGGAACTGCTACCTCTGCCCGCCACGGGCTCGTTTTCCTTCCAATTTTCCCGAGAGGCTCAGGTTTTCAAGTGCCTCTTTGCGGATTGAATGTCCAAGGAACCTCAGTTGCCGCTCTTCGATCGTATGTAAGAGCTGTCGCTTCATTCCGACCCGTCGGAGTACTTCCTCGTTGGTGACCCGATCTACATAAGAGACGCGTAGCATGCGGCGGTAAAACCACATCTCGGCGGCTGCTAAGTTGCGACGGGTTTCGGCTGTGAAAGTCCATGATTCACAACCATAGAGGAGAGTTGACCAGACAAAGGTTTTCAGTAATCGGATCTTAATTTCCATGGATAGCTTTCTGTCGTTGAGGATGTGCTTCATCTTGTTGTAGGCATCTTTGGCTAGACTGATCCTCCTGCGGATTTCCTTCCTGCAGCGACAGTCGGATGTTATCAATGCCCCGAGGTAATTGAACGAGGAAACTTGTTTGATGACAACAGTGCCATGTAGTAGACGGCACGTAGGCGCGCTCTCCGACTTCGAAATCACCATGACTTTGTTCTTCTTACTGTTGACCGAGAGGCCAAGTCGTTCGCTCTTGGCGACCACGGCATCGAAGAGTCGTTGGAGCTCCTCCTTAGACTTGGCGAGTAGAACTGTGTCATCTGCGTATCGAAGATTGTTGATCTTGACACCGTTGACGACAATTCCTTCGGGCATATCCTCGAGTTCACGAAGGATGACTTCTGAGTACAAGTTAAAGAGATCCGGCGACATGACACAACCCTGGCGTACTCCTCTTTTGATTGGAAACCAGTTTGTTGTGCCGTCCGGCAGGCGAACTGCGGCCAGCTGATCGCTATAAACTGATCTGATGACGCGCATGTCTTTGTCGTCAATTTGAACGTTTTGTAGCATTTTGAAAAGCTCCGTGTGGCGACCTTTGTCAAAAGCCTTTTGGTAGTCGATGAAGCATAGATACAGGTCTTGTTGGTGTTCAATGACATGCTCTCCTAGCATCCTCAACACAAAGATCGCGTTCCTTGTTCCTCTGTCTTTCATGAAACCGAACTGGGTCTGTGGAATTTCTGGAAGTATATTCCTTTGGATACGCTGGAGAATGATTTTCAAAAGCAATTTCAGCAAATGAGACATTAAACTTATGGTTCTGTGACTTGCGCAATCGAGTGTGCCGGGAATCTTGGGAAGGGCGACGAAAATGGACTTGAGCATCTCTTTTGGAAACTTCCCGGTTTCGTAAATCCCGGATACTAGTTTCCAAATAATGTCTATGCCATCCTCTTCCAATGCTTATAACATCTCCGTGTAGACGCCGTCTGGGCCATTTGATTTTCCGATCTTCATGTTGCTCAGTGCCCATCGCACCTCTGATTTGAGAATGGACGGACCAGTTTCAGCATACTCTGGGATGATATCCTCGATTTCCTGATCATCGTCGAACAAGTCCCGGATATATTCTTCCCATCGAGCAGCCACCTCATTCGACTCTTGGAGGATACGACCATCTGTGGCTTTGATACACTTGGATGAGGGAGCAGGTCGCTTTCCGGTGATCTCCTTGATCTTCCTAAACATCTCTTTCGCGTTGAGACTGAGGTTTTCAATCTCCTTGCACTTCTCTTCAAGCCAGCGTTCTTTTGCTTCTCCACACTTTTTGCGAAATTCGTTGTTGAGAATTCAATATTGCACAGGATTCGGTTTAGAGATCCTTCATTTCCTAAGCAGATCTTTGAGCTCTGGATTGAACCATTGCGATGACGGTTTCTTCTTTTCCTCTTTGGGTATGGTGTTTTCGCTGCTTCTTGAATTGCTGATGTTAGTGCTTCCCAGTGTGCGTCTATGCCCTCAGGCGGCGTCTCTGGTAGCTTTGCGATTACCTCGGCCTTGAATTTGTCACGTATCTCCACCTTTTGCAGCACGGAAAAATCAAACCTAAGGTTGGGTTTTGGTTTCTCGACACGTCTGAGAGATAGTTTGAACTTCGCGATCACCGGATAATGGTCGGAATCTATATCGGCGCCTGGATACGAACGCGAGTTCTTGACGGCATTTCTGAATCGCGACTTGACCAGAATTAAGTCAATTTGATTTCGGGCTCGGTCGCCAGGACTAATCCATGTGTAACGCCGGCGTGGGTGCACATTGAACCATGTGTTAGTAACAACCATGTCGTTCTCAGTGCACCAGTCTACAAGTTTGTCTCCTCTGTCGTTCCTCTCGCCCAGACCATGCGGTCCGACAACTTTTCCTTCTTTTTCCTCGCTGACCTTGGCGTTGAAATCCCCCATAACGATTGTGACCTCATTGCTCTTGCAAGATTTCATCATCTTGTCAAGGGAGTTGTAGAAGATATCGATTTCTTGATCAGTGGCCTCAGCTGTAGGTGCATAAGTGACTAGGATGTTTACATTGAATGGACTAGCTTTGAGTTTGACTAGAAGCATGCGATCGTTTTAGGCGGAAAAGAGAACGGAGTTGCTGAACCGGTTACCGAGAACCAGGGCAACCCCGCGATGATGTTGATCTCCCCCTGAGTAGAGGATTCGTTTACCTTCCTTCCCAAAATCCCCAGAATTAGGCCATCTAACTTCGCACAGGCCTAAGCAATGTATTTTCATCCTGTCCATTTCAACAAGGACATTATCCAGCTTTCCTGCTTGGTGTAGTGTTCGGACATTCCACGTACCGATCTTTGAGAGCTTGGATCTGAAGCTCTTGGCACTAGTTGTTTGATGGCGTGGTGCTACAGTCATTGGGTGAC
The DNA here is from genome assembly GCA_029692085.1 of Gymnothorax javanicus. Classification (NCBI taxonomy): domain Eukaryota; kingdom Metazoa; phylum Chordata; class Actinopteri; order Anguilliformes; family Muraenidae; genus Gymnothorax; species Gymnothorax javanicus. The sequence continues at coordinate 33,910,533 of CM056208.1, forward strand.
GGTCGCGACACTCCTGCTGCACCACCAAGACGTCGCTACCGAGCGCGGGACCTTCGCGTCCGCGCACGGGGCGGCCGGCCCCGTTTACGCCGTTGTGTTTCTTCCGTTTTTGTGGCATTTCATCGTTGACTGGGCCGGTGTACTGGAGTGGGTGGCCCAGTTTTTCTTCTCCAGGGGAGTCGTTAGGTCAGGTGTTGTTGCTGGTGGCTTCCAGCACTTCCACCGCATGCAGGTCGTACCGGGTTGATCTAGGGTGGTCCACTTCCACAGCTGGCCTGCTGGCTCTGCGTGTCCTGTCTCAGCTGCTCGTGCAGGTCACTCCCTCAATGACACGACTAAACCCCGCCGGATGTCAACCCGGTATTTCTAGGCCACGGGGGATGTCATTGTCACTTGACTGTCAAAGCATTCCTTGGACTCTCATTTGCTAAACCTTTTCAAGGGATAGATAGATGGGATCCTCCAGTTTTATTATTGTTATTATTCGGTTGCATTTTCTTTATTTGAAGCAGTTTACAACTTTACAAAAAATCTTAAGAAATCCAAAATATAATATCTGGACTTCAAGAACTGTGCCGTAAGTTAGATTAACGTATAGTACAATTGCATGTGGGCTGCTGTACAGTCTTTTTCATGTTTTAACACAAATACGTCAGTTGAAAAGACAATTGCTCATTTATTCAAGGGGACAACCAGTGGCTAATACTGTAACATTTCAGTGGGAACGTGTGCTGGGACATACACTGAGCAGGTTTGTGGACTTATTAAAAATAATCTTTCAACTTCTTTGTGTACATTATGCAGCCCTCTGAATTTCCCGCATTAGGACCTCTCAGCCATGTTTCTGGGAGGCTCTGCCTTGAACTCAGGTGATCGCGTGCGTGCATAATTTACTTCTGCAACATTGCAGTAATGACAGAGTTGGGGGGGTCGTGTACTGAAGGAGACTCGCACCCCCCTCCCCCATCTACCTCACCCGTCCCATACCCCTGTGCATAAACCTAACCAGCACGCATGTTTACTTTTCAGTTCAACTACCTCCTTGCTTTTCTCATAGCTGGAATGAACACTCACCCATGTTTAAAAAATCAAACACAATCACGACCTCTGAAATTCATGGGACTCTGGGCCAATGGGAAGATGAAAGAGAGCCTTTTTTCAGAATTGTATCAAAGGTTTTTTTCAGCATAGTCAATGCTCTCCCTGAAAGTACTCCGAGAAAAAAATTAATACTACTACTACTACTACTACCACCACTAATAATAATAATAATAATAATTATTATTATTATTATTATTATTATAAAAGAAGCATAATTGAAAATTTGAAATGCATTCACTATTTATGTATCATTACTGGCAGTAGTGGGAGTTGAGAAATTACTGATAATTGTATGTCACTTTTCCCTAAATGAACACTGCTACAATTCATCAGGCTATGACATTAGCAGTTGGCATTTAATTTGGAAACCTACATCGAACATGTTCTGGCTTCTGCATTTAATTAATGTGGCTAATAATGTTAAATACTTTGAAGATAACTAATGAAAGCATTGTGATATTGTTTGCGCACAGTGCACGTGTGAGTGTTCCCACACTCTCCTATTTAGGAGTGAAGTGCACTGAAATAGCTGAATGGAATGGGACGTACTGTACCTTCCCAAAAGCTGAGGATGAAAGTTGATGTCAGAAACAACCTTGAACATGGAAAGCCTGCAAGTGGTGGCAGGACTCCAGCAATCCAGGCTTCAGGACAGGAGGAGGCTTTTCCCCATTAGTCATCTGCCTGTGATTACCTAAACACCTGGAGCACTGGAACAAGTGACTAATACAAATCTCAAAGGGAAAAATGATATTTTTGAGATAATGTGTCTTCACTCCAGTGTGTGTGTGCGTGTTTGTTTGTTTTCATGACAACATTTGGTACATACCTTTCTTTGCGCAAATTACGCTCATCTGACAAACCTTTTCATAAATCACATGGGGTGGCTACCACATGTTTCTGGGTAAAAATTAACTCACTGAATTCCTTTTTATTGTTAATACAGACAAGACATTACATTTAGAAAGTGTCTCAGCATATTTTCTCACACCACTTTAGGTTTTACAGTTTACACAGCTTACAGTCGCATATTACAATGTATTTTACTAAATCCTTAAGAAAAATTTGGCTTGATGATGAACTTTTTACTTGTGGAGGGGTTTGCACTTCATTGTTGCTTTGACCGTCACAGACCTGCGGTATTTGAAACAGTTGTTTGAAGCTCTTTGCTTGGTGTACACATTTTTCAGTCAAAATCATTATTTTTTCGGAGCTTCATGATTAATTACCTTCACTGCCATTGATGAAAAACTATTCTTCAAAATAAACCTTCATAATAATCATTTTCCACTTTGAAAACATGCCTGAGGAACTTTGAGGAGATCATTTTTGGTCTCGGGCACAATTACAGTCTAATTTTCCTGAAGAAAAGACATTTAATGGTAGCCTTGAATGATTGATAGCTTAAATTCACAGAGGCCCAGATTTACTGAATATTTGCAGAGATATGCGCCTGTGAGAATACCACAGATCACATAATGGCACATGAGGGTATTGACAAAACATGCGCAATTATTTTTCCATGTTTTAGGGGAGGCAATTTTGTTAATTGAACATCAGACATTATACAGATATAATTGTAGGTCTTCTGACAGAAAGGGTGCAAAAATGTGGCGGTGGGTTCAAATTATGGGCTAATAAGATATAATTGCATTAAAAAAACAACAGCTTTTGGTGTGGTTGTTAATTCTGCTTCAGGTACTGGAAGGGCTGGTGTAAATTTTGCATCATATAAGAATGTGAGAGTCAGAAAATACGGGCAAGCCTAAAAAAAATGTCAGTAACTGTTTTTTAATGGTATGTGTAAGATTAACTCCTACAATGTGTGTTATATTCCCTATATCAGACTCCTCTCAGATGTACACATGTTGGTTAGATATGAAATGACACTACATATTTCATCATGTTGTGCGTAAAAAATGTGCCAGCTTTGCATAACTGCGGATTTTTGATTATCTTTTGTAAGATTGACTTCTGAGGAAACTGCTCTGAAGTCGAGAATAACATTTTAAGTATTACTTTTGTAGTAAACGTGCCACTCTGAATTGGCTGGCAAATCTTTAATACATTCTCCAGCCATATTATTTGAGACATCTTTATAATACTTGGTAGGACCCCCATTTGCCCCCATAGCTGCCTGAATTTTTTTGTGACATGGACTCAACAAGGTGCTGGAAACATTCCTTAGAGATTCTGGTTTATATACTCATGATATGCAGCTGCTGCAGATTTTTTGAATGCACCTCTGTCCTGCAACCCTCTTGTCCCACCACATTCCCAAGGTGCTCTATTACATTTAAATCTGGTGACTGTGGTGGCCAATGGGGCATGCTTAACTTATTACCATGGGCGTGGCACATCTTGAGATGACGTGCGCTTGGTGATACATTCTGTCATCTTGGTCGCAGTTATTAGAAGATGGTTGATAGTTATTTTCACGGACTATGTGATGTGTAAATGGTGTCCAGTGGGTATGTACTGGTCAACTGTGCGCCACAAAAATATTCCGCACTCCATTACACTTCCACAACTAGAGCTGGAAACGAGGGGAGATTCGGGCAATGAGTGATGGGACAGATGTAGCGGCTGAATTGTGTTTATGGTTGACGAGATTTACCTGACTGTCCGAATTCCGTTTGCCTGCCCGCTAAAGTGGCCGTTGCCCGTCGTAGAAAGATGTCAGATGAATGTCGGTATGCAGTTGAAATATTTACGCCGATTAATTTCTGCAGCAAATTAACAATTGGCGTTGTTATGGACAGTGCTGATAGTCCATAGCTTAATTGCAGTATAGAAGAGCAAGAAATATGGCAGTGAAGCAGATAATAATAATAATAATAATAATAATAATAAGCGACGATGCTGTTAATGTTGGTAATAATAACGACAAGAGTAAGTTGATGTTATCATGTTCAAGAAGGCGGCACAAACCAAGCGCTGACAACGATAAATCAGGAAAAGAGCACGGTTATTGCTTTGATTTATGTGGGTAATTAGTGGAAGTAGACTTTCATACTCGGAAGAGAGGTTTGTACTTAGATCTGGCTTATCTTCTCATCTCAGTCGATTCTTGTGAACGTTAAGGGAAACCGAACAGAGAGAATGGCCGCGGGGCGTTCAAACTGCGCGGAGAAGTCACGCACAGGCACTTCATCATTGGGGTGTCCTAATAGTATGATCATCAGCTTTCATGGGCGCGCAGAGACTTAATATTTTACTCGCTGTTCTTGTGGGTCTTGGTTCTTCTTAATGAATTCCAGTTCTGAAAAGTATGTGTGTGTTTTTTGTTTGTTTTCTTTTCTTTTCTTTTTGTTTTTGTTTTGTCGCATATTAGATATCAGAAAATTGTTCCCATTGGTATCCGTGAGTGATGGAAAATATACGATGCCTATTAGAACTAAGTTAAAAAAAAAAAAAAAAAAAGTTTTTCCCAATGCTCATGTAGCCTAACAATTTCCTTTTTGGGACCAGTTGAAAATCTTTGATCATATTTTGATAATGAAAGCATTTATTGGCAAAATCTGGCCAAATGTAGACTTATCCCGAATTTTTCAGCCTTTTTTTTAAACTATGCGATTGCTTTCCAGCAGGAATACTTATTCTTTGGAAACAGTCAGGCTTATAATAAACAAAAAAAGAAACCACCGGCAGCAGCCTTTTCTAAACTGCTCATTAAGAAAAACCAATGTTCAATTTCTATGAATCTCAATTTATACCGAGGTGAGTTACCATTTTAACATCTTAGGTGTGTATGATCTAAAGTGCCTATATTCCATTTTATCACGCACAGCATTTCCGAGTGGAAGGTGTGCTTGTCAATCAGCAGTTGCAGAAATATGTACATTTGGTTTAATAAAATAAATAGCCTAAGATTAAACATAATCAAATTCAAAACCACAACATCCTATATTTTCCACCTTGCCTTTCTTCTGCTGTTTTTTAGTTTGAAAGTTTAAAGGTTGGTGCGTCAAATTACAGTCAGACTTTTTTTTTTTACACACCAAGATGAATTGTTTCGGCTGACAGTTGCTAAAATAAACGAATATTGTCAGTTGTCTCATTTTATTTCAGCCCCACCTCCAAAAAAGTTGGGACTGTGTAATATGCTAATAATTCTCTTTCACATATATTTAATTTAAAATCATGCAAATACAAAATTTTAAACGTCTTGCCTCATCAACTTTATTTATCTGTGAATATAAGGCAACTCCAATTTTGATGCCTGCAGGACATTCCCAAGAAGTTGGGACTGGGGCAGTGTGACTGAGAAAATTGAGGAATATTCAAAAAATACAATTCATTTGTAATCAATGAAATTGTAATCAATGTAATTAATTGGAAACTGGTGGCACTGTCAAATAAGCCTAGAATAAACATTCACAGAAGACTAATCCATTACGAGTAAGGATACTTATAGGTTAAGTTTCTCGCTGCTTGATAAAAATGTGCCAACAGTTTAGGAGGAACTGTCCTAAATGCACAATTACAAGGAATTTAGGACTTTCCCCATCAACAGCCCATAATATTTTTAAAAGATTCAGAGTATCTAAAGAAATGTGTGAAAACTAATATTCATTGCCTTGGATCTTTGAGCCATCAGACCGCACTACCTTAAAAACCAATATGCTTTGGTTATAAATATGAAAATAGAGGCTTCTGAATACTTTGGTGAATCCTTGTCAGTAAAAGTTTGTTGCTGCTTTTGTACATGCATGTTAAAACTGGACTGCGTAAAATTGAAACTATTATCAACAACATATGGAAAAGCCACAAATGTCTATGGGCTCGAGCGCATCTGAGATGGACTGACTCAGGATGCAACAGTGTTCTGTGGTCTGACAAGTTCACATTTCAATTTTTTTTGGAGATAATAGACATTGTGCTCAAAGGGCCAAGGAGAAAAAAGACCATGTTGATTGTTATCAATGCATATTGAGGCATTATAGTGCTCATTCCATGGTAAACTTGCACATTTGTAAAGACATCATGCTGAGGCATACATATGCATTTTTGAGCAACAGTTGCCATCTAGATCATATCTCTTTCAGAGTACACCTTGCCACATCCAGCATATAATGGCAGCATGACTTCATAGTCAAAGAATGCAGGTGCTAGACTGGCCTGTCTGTTGTCTAGACCTATTTCCCATTGAATATGTGTGTCATGAAGCCCAAGATATGATGGAGACCCCGAACTGTTGTGCAGCTCCATTATTGTTCTAAGCAAGAATGGGAAAATTCCATTGTCCAAACTGTGACAGTTGGAGTTCTCAGTCACCAAATTACTGTTCAATGTTCTGACAAGCAAGGGTGATGTGGCACTGTGGTAAACATGCCCCTATCCCAACTTTCTTAGAGCGTGCTGCTGAGATCACATGTAGAATCAGTGTTCATAGACAAAAAGCATAAAAATGAAATTTCTAAAACATTAATTATCGTGTCACTGTGCTGTTATCAATTGAATACAGGTGAAAACTGATTTGAGAACCATTGATTTTTGTTTCTCTCTTACATTATACACACTGTCTCAACTTTTTGTGTGTTGGGATTAGGGGAGCAAACGAGTACTCTAGTAAGCAAGCACTCGCCAAAAATTATAACCGGTTACAAAAAATCATAATCGATATTCATTTTGTGGTCCTTTTTTTTTTTTTTTTTTTTTTTTTTACATTTTATCCTACTTAGTTCCCTGTGTTTCGTAGGCCATTATTATTGTTTGTTATTTTGAAAAAAGTGATCATGCTTGTGGCATTTTAAGTACTCAACCCCAACTCCCAGCAATGTCGACACTACGAGATTCAGCTAAGTCAGAGGTTCAGAAGCCTTTTGCGCATGATTGATGTAAACCTGTTTGCATTTCAGATCGCCTAAACAATCAGTGCCGAATTACCAAGACCAATGCATAAGCGTGGAAAATAAATTATAAAGAAATGACCAAGAGACCACCGATAGGCTTCATCGGAAAAGTATATGTTTTCTCATGATAATGTAAGGATGGCAATTATAAAATAAATTAATCCCAAACTTTCTCCTTATTCTATCCCCCATTTTAGCTTTTTTCAGCAGTTTATCCACTTTAAGACTGTGTACGACTTATTCAAAATGTTTTCAGCGTTATACAGGATACGTAAACATTATGAAACAACAAATAATTTCTTGGCCCATCAAACGCTGCGCATCTTCGGCCCTGAACGCCGTCACGTGTAAGCATGGCCATCAAGGTTTATGAGCTACAGGAATGCAGAATCTTGAAAATACATATTGATGTTTTACTTAATCATTAATATGGATTGGAAAATGCCTGATAACTTTGCAACGCAATTAAAAATAATGCCAAATATTAACAAATTACCGAAAATCCGGGGTAGAAGAGGTTAAAAACAATCCCGAAGGTAAAGTTGCGAATTTAAGCGTTGATGTCAAGGCACGCGCAGCCGGCAGTACCATAAATTAATCCTGCGAAGACTCGCTTCAAACTTAAAAAAAAAAAAAAAAAAAAAACTTTTAAAAAATAGCTGAAGTTGTCAATTTTGATTTACACTTAACAAAAATATAAACGCCCCATTTGACACTTTTAAACTTTAATTAACATTAAGGGTTTTACAATATATTAAGTCATACACAGTTCATTTTATTGTTCAATATGCAACAGATTACTGTTCATTAAAGCAAGATAGTTGTGTATGGCAATCAGGGATACTTGTAGGCACGGTTGGGATCACGATGAGGACGACGAGCGTCTAGGTTCGCTTCTCTCAGGAGGTTCCGGACAGTTTGAGGTGTTTTGCGTCTGTTGTGCAGACCAACTGTTTCATCTGCTGTGCGTATTGCTGGTCTGAGGCGATCTCGCAAGTGGAGAAGCCGGATGTGACGATCTTGTGCTCATGTGGTCACACGTGGACGACGAGGGTGAGGTTGATTTGCTGTACTGCCAGTCTGTCTAAAACGAACTCTTAAACCACCAATTGTCCGATAGTGAACATCTTTCAGAGCAATTACAAATGAGAGAAAATAATGACAAGATTGTCTTTAAAGAAAGCTTCTGCTCAGGCATTCACGTGGCGCATGAGAGCAGCACGTGCAGGAACCCCTGTCTCTTGAACATCTGCACCTGCTCCGTGAGGGACAGCATCAGGCTGTTCTAGGAGAGCAGGGGCTGCCCATTCCTCTCTGAAGGCCTCTCCATGGCTCTCGCACAGATTATGCAGAACACAGCATGTCACAACTATTGATTTGACCATCTCTGTGCTGTAGTCACTTCTTTTAAGGACGCATCGCCATCTTCCTTTTAAACGCCCAAAGGCATTCTCCACTGTCACTCTAGCTCTGCTGGTTCTGATGTTGTAAGTACTCTGTTGTTCAGTCAGGTGGCCATTGTCCACAAAAGCCTTCATGAGCCAACTGGTTAGGGGATATGCAGCATCCCCCAAGATATAGTAGCCCATGTCATGACCCGCAATGACACGCTTTCTTCCTGGGAACAGTCTCCCTTCATCCTCAACCACACGCCAGAGCCCTGATTTGCAGAGAACTCTTGCATCATGCAAGCTTCCAGGCAGTCCAACAGACATGTTCCAGAAACTGCCCTTTCCATCTAAAACGGCCTGCAGCACAATGGAATACCACCCTTTCCTGTTGTAGTACTCTGTGTGGTACTCCTGAGGAGCCAAGATTGGAATGTGAGAGCCATCAATGGCACCAACACACTGTGGTAAACCCCACCTGTTTTCAAAAAACTGTGCCATTTCCTGAAATGTAGCTGGACTTGGAAACTGAATAACTTCAGGCCACAAAATCTCCTCCACAGCTGTGCAGAAGTCCTTCAGACAGTTAAAAACAGTCGTTTTGCCTACCCCAAACAAGTGGGACACAGTCCTAAGCTCCACATTCGTTGCAAGCTTCCATATCGCCATAGCAACCCTTTGCTGGAGGGGAACACACGCTCGAAATGTTGTGTCTTGCTTCTCCATTGCAGGTTGCAGTCTTGCGCAATGTAATTGAAGGTTTCCCTCGACATTCTGAAGTTGTCCACCCATTGCTCATCAGAGAACGTTGGCACAACGACAGTCCACCACTCATTACTCCCCGCGTGAGTCCAAACAACAGGAGAGACGCGCCGTGCACGATGAAGGATGACCTACATCAAAAAGATTTAATAAACATTAGATAAAATGTTAACATCGATTATGTATTGTAGTGAAGCGTGCGTGTGGTCGGTTTTCAATGAAAAACACAGTTTAACATTACAGACAAACAGGCTTACCATTCGCCTTAGCCTTCGCATCTGCCTTGCGTTTCGCCGACGAAAATGCCTTATCACGGTGAAACGTAGAAGAAGGCTCCATCTCTCTTCCTCTCTTTGTCTTTCGTGCATTTCAATTTCCTCATCAATGGCTCGCATCCTTGTCTGGTGCACGGCCTCCATGAGCAGGCGTAAAAACACAAAGAACAGTAATACAGGTGCCATCTCCTCTCCGTCCATCATGATTACTCTAGATAGTTGAGACTGCCTGGACCGCGTCTGTTATCGGCGTCGCGTCACTGACGTCACGGTCAAAATTGTCACTGAATAAGCACGTAAGTGTCGCAGGAGTATTAACGTCACACTCCAACTCCGTTGGTGAGCCGCTACTAAAGTACCTAATGGGAACGGAGGACCGAGAGGAACTAAAAAGTGGGCGTAGCCAAAACACTCAGCCGCTTTCCAAAAAGTACCCAGTGGAAACACGCCTATTCAGCTGTGCAGCAACCGCTCTGGTGGACATTCCTGCATCCAGCATTCCTATGGCGCGTTCCCGCATGATTTGCGACATTTGTGGCATGGTGACTTTTGATGAAATTTGACACTTTGGGGTGGCCTTTTATTGTCCCCAGTTTTAGGGAGTGTCTGAGCTCTGTTCACGCTGTTTGAGCAGCATCTGCACATGCCACATCTGTGTTGTGGGTGGAATCACTGCATCACTGAGCAAGTGCTCACTGGCAGAGATGAACACAAATGTTGTATACAAATCAAGACAAATAACCATTTTGCTCAATTAAGACATTATCGGCTCATTTAGGGTACCACATTTCATGGTACATAAATAATTTTCATGGGGCGTTTATATTTTTGTTAAGTGTAGAATTTGATTGCTAACTTCATGAATGGAGCTTCTAACTATTCGGTATAGCCTTAATTTCAGCTTGGATTAATTAATACCGCCTTTTTGAACAACAGTGATGTCTGCATAAATTCCAGCTCGCGACTTATGAGGACTGGACCGCGTCAGAAAAAAAAAAGAACAACTATCCGTGTACTGGAGTACTCCACTGCGCAATGGGCAAATACTTATAAGAAAAAAATGGAAAGTTTTGTACCTCTAGTTGGGGTTGTACTGCTGAGTAAGTCGCAGTACTATCCAGTAGCTATATATTCTTTTGATTACGAAAAAATTCCGGCTATCTATCATACTTTGCAAAAGTAATGCGTATTACTTCGATCATCTTTACTTAAAGGGGATCTATATCGGCCTATGCTTTTCCGTATTTTGCGTCTTGCATGTAGAGTTGCAATGTAGGACATTCATTTCAAAATTTGGCAAAAATGTTAAATAACGATGAAAACGTGTAGAAGTGATATCTGTTAGCAAACCCTCAGCTTGCCTCCTCCTATGAATACTCCATTTTTAACATTTTTTTCCTATGCTAGCTACAGTATGATGTCATAGTGTGATGGATTTCCTTGTATGTTCATGTGCACAGGATGAAGTCATTGAAAAAGGCTTAATTTCATCATGGCAAAAACACCGATTGCTCCGTCATCGACTGCAACAAGGAACAGAACGATAAATGTCTTTAGTTTCTGTCAGTGTCGGAAGATACAAAGAAGCTGCAGTTTAGATTTATTTTGAAGTACATCCCCAATTTCAAAATAGTTGGGACAAAGTATAAATTGTGAATAAAATCAAAACGCAATGACTTTCAAATCACACCAGCCAGTATTTTATTCACAGTAGAACAGAGAAAACATAGCAAATGTTGAAACTGAGAAATTTTAAAATTTCATCCACAAAATGACCTCATTTCAAATTTGTTGGCTGCTACAGGTCTCAAAAAAGTTGGGACAGGAGCCTGTTTACCATGGTGAAGCATCCCCTCTTCTTTTTAACACAAAGTGGAGGCGTCTGGGCATTGAGGAGACAAGTTTCTTGAGTTTAGCCATTGGAATTTGATCCCACTCTTGTTTAACACAGGCTTCCAGCTGCTGGAGAGTTTTGGGTCTCCTTTGACGGACTTTTTGTTTAATTATGCGCCAAATGTTCTCAATCGGTGAAAGATCAGGACTGCAGGCAGGCCAGTTCAGCTCACGGACTCTTCTACTACGAAGCCATGCTGTTGTAATAGCTGCAGTATGTGGTTTTGCATTGTCCTGCTGAAATACACGGGGCCTTCCCTGGAATAGATGTCTGGAGGGGAGCATATGTTGCTCTAAAACCTTTATATACCTTTCAGCATTCATGGTGCTTTTTAAAACATGCAAGTGTCCCACACCATATGCACTATGCATCCCCATACCATCAGAAATGCTGGCTTTTGAACTGAACGCTGATAACAGGAGGGGTGGTCTTTCTCCTCTTTAGCCCGGAGGACACGACGCCCATGATTTCCAACAAGAATGTCAAATTTGGATTCATCTGACCTCAGGACACTTTGCTACAGTCCATTGTAAATGAGCCTTGGCCCATAGAACACAGCGGCGCTTCTGGATCATGCTCAACAATGGCTTCCTTTTTGCATGATCGAGTTTTAGGTGGCATCTGTGGATGGTATGGCGGACTGTGTGTACAGACGGTGGTTTCTTGAAGTATTCCCGGGCCCATTTAGTAATGTCAATGACGGAATCATGCCGGTGAATGATGTAGTGGCGTCTGAGGGCCAGAAGATCACGGGCATCCAGTAAAGGTCTTCGGCCTTGTTCCTTACGCACAGAGATTTTTCCAGTTTCTCAGAATCTTTTGATGATGTTATGCACTGTCGATGATGAGACCTTCAAAGCCTTTGCAATTTGACTTTGAATAACATAGTTTTTAAAGTATTCCACAATTTTTTTACACAAGCCTTCACAGGTTGGAGAGCCTCTGGCCATCTTTACTTCTGAGAGACTCAGCTTCTCTAAGACATTCCTTTTATAGCCAATCATGTTACACACCTGATGCCAGTTAACTTAATTACTTGCTAAATGTTCTTTCAGCTAATTTTTTTATATATTAATTGCTTTTTCAGCCCTTTTTTGCCTGTGTCCCAATGTTTTTGAAACCTGTTGCAGCCAGAAAGTTTGAAATAAGCTAATTTTGTGGATAAAAATGTGAAATGTCTCAGGTTCAACACTTGAAATGTTATCGATGTTCTATTGTATATAACATATTGGCTCATGTGATCTGAAAGTCATTGCATTTTGATTTTATTCACAATTTACACTTCGTCCCAACTATTTCGGAATTAGGGTTGTAGAATCTGTCTCCAGCTAAGTAAGTACGTACGATTTCTGTTAATAAGTAAACTGAATTCTTAGTGGAAGGTCAGTTAAACATGTATGGCTTAGTTGTCAATGTAGCTAGCAAAGAACCACTCTCAAAATGGCTTAGTCTGCTCGCACTACAGTCCACAATCATTGTGTAGTTTATTAGCTTGCTGGCTAATTAATCGAATGTGTATTTAGAGACAGAAGTTTATAAAACCTCCCTTTTGGTCATCCAAAAATATTTTTACTTGGATTAAAACAGCATACATCATAAATGAAGTTTTGGATGAGACATGCTAAAATGTGTACAAGTTTGGCTTATGTACATCTATTGGTGGTGCTATAGTGAACAAATGGTCATAACTCCAAAACCAACAAAGCAATCAGCTGTAATTTTTGCATGCTTCGTGTTCGTCAAAGGTCCTACGGATATATATAAGTACAGCGTTATTTCTCAAACAAAATGGCCACCATCAGCCAGTCACATTTCACCATCCTCCCTTCTATATGAGCCATCATGTATTATCATGAAACTTTACAAGATGATTTAGGATGCGTGAAGGACCAATCAACTGTATTCTGGAGTACTGCCTTTTCCTCCTTTGGAATTTTTCGAATTTCAAATTTTGCGGAAGCCGAGGGGATATTCTATCTCCTGATGGCTTCTGTTCTTAATATCCATACCTTATTTACAAAATACTTAAACCCCTTAAAATATGTCTTCAATACCAGGTATGAGACCTGGAAATGCACCGTCCTTGTAAAAAGAAAATGCTTTGCAGTGTATCTGTATGCCTCATGTCTCTGTTGGCCTCGTTGCTCTAAATATTACCTTTGATTATTTACAATCCGAAGACAAATGCTGAACCTTTAAATTGCTCTTCTTTGTTTACATTTGAAGGAAGCTCTTCTCCCTGAAATCAATGCTTGCAGCATTTTCTCAGGCTGGATTAAGGTATGTTCTCTTTGCGATACTTTCTGAGCAGCAGCTGGTCTTTTTTCTGTTTGATAAAAATTAATTGTAACTGCTAATGATGTTAAGGTACGCACACACAGATGTATGGCAACAAGGCTACAGTGGGCTTTAAAATTACCGGCACCCCTGATTGGCAATGCACAAACAATACTTTTAAAAAATTCTAAAAATAAATATTTGTGGAGAAACTCTCAATGCCAACATCTGAGAAATATTGTATGTTATTTATGTTCCAATGGAACCAGCCAAAATCATTTACTAATTTAATTAAAAATCAGTTTCCTCCAAATCAAGGTTTCACTATTAATGGCACCCTTAAAGATTATTGTAAATAACATCTACCAAGATTAATCCAGGAATTAAATTCCACTTATTTAAGTGTTTAAGTGTTAAGGAACTATATTGAGCTATTACATCACTTTGTGTTTCACTAGGATATAAAAACAAGGTAACACACATGCAATATCCCTTTGTTATCCAACATCATTAAGAAAACAAAACAACTGTTAGTTCAAAACAGGCAGATGGTCATAGACCTTCATAAATCTGGTAGTGGCTACAAGAAGATTCACAAACGATTGACTATGCCACTGAGCACTGTCACAACAATTATTAGAAAATTCCAAACGTGGAACTGTTGAAAACTTCAAGGGTAGAGGACGCAACTGCACCTTGCCCCCCAGGATTCTGAGGAGGATGGTGAGATAAACAACAAAATCCCCAAGAATCCCTGTGAAGGAATTGTAGGCCTTGGTGGCATCTTGGGGTCAGGAGGTTTCAAAAAGTACCATCAGGCGCCACCTCCACAACCACAGGCTGTTTGGAAGGGTGGCCAGAAGAAAGCCTTTTTTGACCAGAAGACACAGAAGCAAGCGCTTGGAGTTTGCCAGACGTCATTTAAATTATGACTGTAACAATGTGCTTTGGTCAGATGAGACCAAAATTGCACATTTTCGTCAGATAAAGCATCGACATGTTTGGCGTTGCAACAGAGGCGCATAGAAGGAGAAGAACCTCATATCCATGGTGAAATATAATGGTGAGTCAGTCATGTTTTAGGGCTGTTTTAATCCAAGAGGTCCAGGAGCACTGGTTAAGATTAATGGCATTATGAACTCCACCAAGTATCAGGATATTCTGACTGACAATCCGGTTGTCTCCAACAGAAGGCTGGGACTTGGCTGTCGGTGGACTTTCCAACAAGACAATGACTCAAAGCATACCTCAAGATCCACACAGGAATGGTTTTGTGACAACAAGTCAACATTCTGCAATGGTCATCTCAGTCGCCAGACTTCAATCCAATTGAAAACCTGTGGGCTGAGTTGAAGAGGGCTGTTGATAATCACAAACCCAAGAATGTGGAGGATCTTGAAAAGATCTGCTTAGAGGAAAGGTCCAAAATCTCCCCACGTGGTTGCCTTCACCTTATCAAAAATTAAAGGAAAAGACTCTATGCTGTTATCCTTGCCAGAGGTGGTTGCACTGAGCACTAAACAAAGGGTGCCAATGATTATGAAACCTTGATTTTGTTGAAATTTATTTTGTATTTAATTATTATGATTTTGGTTGTTTCCATCTAAACATTAATAAAGCATTTCACACGTGTTGATATTGAGGGTTTGGAGCGCAATGGTTATATGTCCATTTTAGAGGGTTTGAGAAAAATTGATTTTTAGGTTTGCAAATGAAGAGTTTGGTTCCAAAACGCAATAAGTGCCAAAATTACAAAAATTTAGATAATACCATAAAGTAATAGCCCTGTGCTTCTTACACATGGTGCAAATTTTCATTTTTAGAAATTCATACTATAGAGTGTATTTTTTCATGGTCAAAGTTAGTGTTTCTCTATAAAATGCTATAGGCGCCAACATAGAAAAAGTTGATTTACTCAAAATGAGTAAAATGGATATATTGCGTTTTGGAAACAAACTCTTCAAATGTTCTATTAAATCAGGTACATCATTTACATCATTTTTATGTAAGTCACTCTTTAACTGCATGGTTCAGAAGTATACTGCACATGTAAGTTTTCATAAGTGTGGTACTGCGACATCATGGCCAAAATTGCCAAAATGGACATGCCACCTCCGTGCTCCAACAATTCTAGCACTTGATGTGACATAACACAATTGTGATAGATTGAAGTTAAGTTTGTTTGCAATGGAAGACAAATGATTCTGCAATACTATTCATGTTTAGTCATCAAAATATCAATGTTTAATTCATATAAGCAGATTTTGTTGGACATACCACAAAATGAAAATGTGAATTCTGTTTAAAACTGAGGCGCATGGACATATAATTATTGTGCTCCAAGAATTAGCTGATAGAAATGTGTGACAGGAGGTAAAAATCTCAAAATCACAAAATTTGGACTTATCACCATTGTGCTCCAAACCCTCGATATATTCTGTTTCTCTAGAATTATATTGTTCATATTTTTTTTGTATTGTTTGTGCATTGCCAGTCAGGGATGACAGCAATTGCAGAGCCCGCTGTACATTCAGACAGCTAGTGAAAACCGGCCCAAATGAGATTGTTTTTCCTCAAATGTGACACAGATCTGATTTTTTCTGTGACAGTGTGAATGGCAAAAAAAAAAGACTTCGGGTCTGACATTGCCAAGTGCCACTTTTTAATGAGGTACCAGATTCCGATACATAACTGATTGTGTCGATGCAATGGCAGTCTGTACTGTCCAATCGGAATTGCCACCTCTCTCATTACTCACAGTCGGCATTATTAATAATTCTGCGCTGCAACATTCACATCAGCTTTCTTTCCACAATTACCTCCATATTGTGGATGCGTCTGAATGCCCATATTACATCCGCACGTACAGAATATATGTTTGACACCCACAACTCAACCATCAATGTAGTAGGTAAAGTGTGTATGCATCAGCACTGTATACATGGTATCTGACATGCTGTGTGGCCATCATCTCAACCATCTTCTGACCCGGTTTATGGATGACGAAGCACAACCTTCTCCCTGGGTATATTTAAATGCACAACTTTACATCAGCGTTGATGGCAATTAAAAGTATAATTTATTTTATTTATCATTTTTTACAGAGAGCATAATGCATCCTCCATCGTCATGTCCATTAGTCATATACAACAGAATTACGCCGAATGCAGCAGGCCATTCTGGTATTGTTCACATGCAGTTTGATCCAAAGAGAAAATTGAGACATCCTACAAGTTTCATGTACAGCTTTTCACCAGCTGTATAGAAAACACATTTGGGTATTTTGATGCACCGTTTGTGTTTCAGTCTGGAAGGGTGCACTGTGGGTCGTCTGCGCATTCGGGTCAGTTCCAGGTCATGATGTTTTAAAATTTTTTTAAGGTATGGGCCCATTACAAATAATAATAAGGACAGCCTGACAGAAAAATTCAATCTGAGCAGAAAATTGGAATTGAGTACTTAAACTTGCTGCGTGAACTTAGCCCAAGATTTGTGTTTGACTCCACATTGCTAATTGCAGCCAATTATAAAGGATGAGACCAAGGTAATGACACCATAATTTGTTGAAAACATGCACAACTTTTTGTATGGCGCTGTCTAAAGTAGATGCCTCAGTATGGAAAAAGGTTTGCACACTCAGTCAATGCTTCAAAAGCATCATTTATTTGGAAACCACTCAGTTAGCATTTCTACCTGTTTAGGTCTCCTGTTCTTAGATGCTCTGAAGAAGACCTAAAATGGTCAAAACAATGAACTACATAAATTATACATTTTTTAGTGCATCAAGTCAGAATGCAGGCCTTTTTTCTTATACTACTTTGGTTTTGACAGTCAGTTGAGTGCACAGTCTGAGCAGGAAAGGAACAGAGTCATGCCCTGTGAGTCCTTTTGATAAAACCACAATCCCTATCCCTGCCCTCTTTACTCATTATGTATGACCTTAAGACTGAAAATGTCACAGCACCCGAAACCCACCCCCGCCTGCTATCCCCATCCCAATGTTTCCCTGAAGCCAATACTTTTTTTTTCTTACAAAAGCTCCCCAAATAAATATACAAGCGATGAAAAGGAACTCATGCTAATGAGAGCCGAGCGAATCGGTTCGGAGAATTCCTAATGACCTCGCAGATTAACCGCTCCATGGAGGTACCTTCATCAGACCAGACCTCGCTTTGTTTGGCCAACTGTTGCAAAGCCCCTCGCCAAAGCGTAACCAGCAGTCCGTGAAGGCGTCTCACATCCTCGCTGACATGCTGTTCTCATTGCGCCCGAATGTTGGGGGTTTTTTTGTGTATTGTTTTCGTTCTGAGGGCAGAGTTTTGTCACAAGACAACACAGGTCTGCTCAATCGGACCCAAACGCTTTGGGCCAGCTGGGAGCCTTTCCTCTTCGTGACCGAGAGCACGACCGCATTTTTCGACTACATGCAACATAGCCCTGAATTCACTTAATTGCAGTTAGCCGCCTATTTGCATCTTTTTATTATTATTATTTTCAAGGGCTGTGGTGAAGAACATGAAAATGAATTCATGCTTGAACATTACATTTTAAAAATGTGGTCAGTACTCTGCGCGGTAAAATATGGGATAGTATGAGCGATCTAGTTTAGATTGGTTTGATCCATAACCATGTTATCTGCTTGAGAGGGATATGAGATTAGTAAAATTTTATCCCATGAGTCGTTGGAATATCTTGATGAATACACATTCATATCTTGCATTAATAGGTCATTTTCTGTGAGGAGAAGTGAAATGGCACCGAAGAATGGTCCTCTTTCTCAATTTAAAAAATGTTTTACTTACATTATCTGAATGCATTTGTTTTTTATAACATCGGATCCAATCATTTTTATCTTGAAGATCTCCACACAGATTAGACTAGCTGTCTCTATATTGTTGACTGGACCAAAGTGTACAAGTTAAAATTGGTAATTAGCTTGCATTACGGTGAAAAGACTATATATCTCATCCTAGAATAGGAAATACTTGGCATACATCTGTATTCAAGAGCAGAACAAACCAGAAGAGTGAGAATAGATGAAAATGTTTTAAGTATAGTCATTGAGGAATGTCATCTCTGATATGTATGCTTCTGCCTTTTTAAACTGGTTGAATTTATCAGTCAAATAATCTTTTTTGATCCTTTTTTTTCCCCTATTCTGGGAGTCGTCCCTTTGGAGGGCTTCAGTTGCCTCTGCTGATGGCCAAAGGTGACCCTTTAAAACCTTAATGCCATGACAGGAAGTCTCCTGCCTGATCCTAGCAAAGGTCTGGCTCACAGCTTTGAAGGTTAATTGGGCGCATGAGAGTGTGTACACAAAGCTCTGCGATTTCAGGCAGGAAGCAGACTGCCGTACCTGACGAGGCCTGCGCTGATCTCCTCTCTGCATGGTGACAGCACTGCTATTCTAACCCTAACAGGCTGTCATTGAGAGTTACTGAAGCCTGCCCCTCCACATGTTTTCCAGTTTTCACAGGTCAGGGGTCATACTGCCGTTAAAGGGAAGTTGAGCACCCCCTCTATCCCCGCCTCTTGCAACCTGCCTCCAGTGTTTTTACTGGCGGGTAATGATGACGGACAGGTGCGGGTAACGGGCCGAAACCTGTCGGCTGCAGTTCAGCCTGAGCCTTGGAGGTCTGCGGAAGGACTTCAGTATCAGGCGCGTGCTGAAGTACTCAATGTCAGCCCGGGTCAGTTTGTCAGTTCAATGAAAGTGAGAGCATTATACCAAAATGTATCACATTACCAATATTTATTACCTATATTTATTTCATATTACTGGAATATTGAGGGAGAGAATTTCTAGTATTATTTTCTTCTGAGATGCTTCCCGTCAAGACCTGAAACTAATTATTCACGGACAAAGACTGCGCCCATACCAAAGATCACCAGTAAAATTCCTAGTTGGCCCATCTTATTTTTATTTAACCTTTATTTAAACAGGGAAGTCCCATTGAGATTGAAATCTCTTTTTCAAGGGAGCCCTAGGGTTGAGGTAGAGAGGGAGAGGACAAATTGCATAGCCTATTAGATCAGGGGATGATTAGTGATGATGTGAAGACATCCTAGTCTTCATCATGTCCAGTCAAGCGCTGTCAATTAAACAACATCAGGAATTAATTTTTATGTTGTTTTTTTTTTTTTTACTTTTTTTATTTCAAACATACGTTGTATTTCCATTTGCATATTTTGCAGATTTTTCCTAAAAATACAAGTCAAATTATTTGCCTTCTTCTTAGTCCTTAAAAATTGTATTTTTATGTTGGACATTTACAGGCACACTGCAGTATGGCCAAAAGTATGTGTTCGCTCGTTGTTGTAGGGCTGTTTTTCATGTCCACTTGACTTTGGTCCACTGAAGGAAAATCTTGGCACTATTTAGTGACACTCAGGATCACTCTCTGCTTCCAGCGTTTTGGTAATGGCTCTATCCTGTTTGTGCTTTACAATGCCCCCCCTGCAAAGAGTGAGGTGTTTTCATACATTATAAAAGTGTGTACACTTCATTGAAACCACATTGATATACATAGAAAATGGAAGTTTTTAAATTCTAAATATGACTTTGAAACCAAATTTGGAATTTGGAATCAACTTTCAGACAGGACCCTGCATCAACGTCATCTTCACTAAGGTTTTTATGGCTGGAATGGAAGCAAATGTTCTAAGATGCTGAGGAAGGCCTTCTTGGATGAGTGGCGTCTGCTGTAGCTGCAAAGGGGGAACAACTCCTTTATTGCGCCCTTGAATTTCAAATGAGATGTTGGATGAACTGATGTCCGCATACCTTTGGCCGTACGGTGTATTTTCGAAATGACTGGAAATTGCGCCATGGTCTGCTGATGGGGACAGCACTTGCTGAAGGTTTTTCTTCCTGTCCAATCATGTGAGAATAAGCACTGTATAAAAGGCTGAACACGCCAACGCAAAGCTGCATGCATCTTTTGCCAAGCTCACAACTGCTGTGGTGTAATGGTGCCATGGTGCAACGCTCTTGTTTTTGTCTCTGCGAAAATGTGCACGAAGAGAAAGGTTCTGTCTGTCAAAGGAATATTTTTTTTTCTCCACATTTCACTCAATGTAAGGTCTAAATGATGGAATGCCTGAAAACCCCGTGAAGCTCATCTGGGTCTTGCAAGGAGGGTCAGCGTGATAATGGAGGAGATGGAGATGTTTGAGTCTTTACGTTCCTTCTCCTCACCTGCTGGTTCATGGTGCCGCATACAGGGAAGAACTCAGGAGAGAGCTGTGTGGATTAAATGCCTTTCCTGCAGCTGCAAGCCATGCAGATTTCTTCGGAACATCAAGGGAAAAAGATATTTCAGTGCGATGCGTAATGATTGGGGAAAAGCCACAACTGCTTGAGGGTATCACTTTTTAATTCATGAGAATTTAATTCTCATAACCATCAAATTAATGAGATCGATGTGTTACGTAGATCAATTTATGACCTTGTTTTGCAAGCTTTTTAGCCTTGAGAAATGCAGGTTACTCATGAAATACAATTTATCTCAATATCTCGTTGATAATTTTGTCATCTCGTGACAAAAAATAAGCCGTGTTGTGGAATCTGTTGCTTATTTTTTTTTAAATATAACCTCTCGTGTGTATCATACTTTCCCAGAATGGAAGTGAGCTCATGGGTAAACACAGTGTAGTGTCAGCACAAATGTTTGCTGGATCTGCCAACTTCCATCAATCAATGTCCTTCAAATGCTTACCAAAAAAAGGTGCTTAACAGCTGTGTTATCGTTGAGATATATTTGGCATCCTGTAAGTGACTTAAATCTTCCACAGAGTGTCACAAATGCAGAAGTATGTCAGACACTCATGCGCATGCATCAGCACTGTCGGCACACTGAAGGACATGGAAAACATTTTTTTTTAATCAGAATTTTTTATATTAATGGATATTGATATATTAAAATTTGGATCAAACCATTATTTCTGCAAAGTCTAAACATTCCCTTCCCTTTTGCTCCAGGATGAAGGTTAAATGTGGAGTACTGTATTATTATTATTATTATTATTATTATTATTATTATTATTATTATTTTCATCATCATTTTTTGTAAACAAATGTATGGAATTCTGAGCTTTCTGTTGTGAATAAATAATATATGTTATCAATATATTATAAAATAATATATGAAATTTTAAATCCTATCAGAAAACATGCAAAACTGCTTTTTATTGATTCAGGAAAAGGTAAAAAAAAAAGTGTTGAAAAAAAAGACTAAACCTCATAATGTGGTCAGTCTGTAACCTTGGTGCAAAAGGTATGTAATAAATAACTCCCTAATTTTGTTTATCTGTAAAATATTATTAAATAGTAAAATCATATTTCATAGACCCCACTTGAAATAAAATGTACAAGTGAACAATATATGGAGAGATTTACTCACTTTTCAATATTGAAATTTTTTTAACCTTAAAAAGCCCCGTGTTAAAAAGAGCCAGTCATTTTGCGCTTCTGACTTCAAAGCAAAATATCGGGATATGTTGTCTCTAAAATGGTCTCTGCGAATTTGTTAGCCTAACTGTGAAATCACATGTTCACATGAATTGCAGTATTCAGTTGTTCAAAGGTAAAATGACTGCGTTTGCAACGTGTTTTTGAATTCAGGCGTGTTCGTCAATCCAAATAGTTATCCTTGTCAGACTCAACAGGTGGACATTGGTTTGGAATATGTGCATTTTTCTAGTTTGGTATTTTATAAATGTTTGAGAATCGTATGATGTGGCATGCACTGAAACATATTGAACTGCTCTTAATTGGCAACTTAATGCTTATGATTTTTGCGGTCTGTGTTTTAGCATAAGGATTACGAAGTGGATATTTAGCCATCAGACGGTTCAATAACATAAGGGCTATTTAACTGGCACTTGCGTTTAGATGTGCGCTGGGTCAGTGCTAGACACTGAAAGGGCGGTTAAGGTTATGTTTAGGCATCAAAAGTACTTGGTTAAGGTTAGGTTTACACTTCAAGACTACTTGGTCTGGTTTAGGCACCAAAACTACTTGTTTAAGTTTAGGATTTGGCCGGGGGTTGGCAGTAGGGGTACGAATAGAACTTAGACCAGAGGTGCCGTCGAGGGCGTCATACGGCACTGGTTAGAGCCACAAGGCAGTTAGTGGTTTGGTCCAGGCTCGATTCCCGCGCTGTATATTTTTCCTCTCATGTTTGCCATTGTGGTCAAACACTGTTGGTTGTGTATTGATGTCTATGAGGTTACCTTTGGCATCAAAACGGTTGGGAAAGGTCTTTTTTTCTGTGTCAGTACTGACGCCCTTGGCATCTACCCAAAAGTCCAAGATGGCCACTGTTGCCATGGTATCCGTATGTTGATTTGCATTCAAAATATGGTGAATCATTATCTTGGTCATTCATGAGTATTATCCAACATAGCAGGAAAAATAACCTTTTGTTGATTTTTTTTTTTTTTTTTGTCTCAAGGTAGGTTCAATACAATTGCTGGTCACTATAACCATAATTATAGCATTAACAATCAGAGATCATAATGCCTGCGCTGAGTGCAAAAACGGTATGTGTAACTTATAAAATAGGCTTAAAGTTAACTGTGCAGGTGTGACATTCTTGTTTGGATCGTAGACTTTTGTACAAAATACATGGGGTCTGTGTAATTGTAAATAATTCCTAACTTCAAAAAATGATAGGCTTAGTTTCACTGGTATACCTGGTGTGCCCACGAGATAATGCATGTCCGGGGGCCGGTTGCACTACAGAGAGCTGATTATCCCCCGCCACAACGTGGTGCGGGGGATATAACATCGGGTTCTGTCCGTCCATCCTTCCCTCTGTCTGTGCATCTGTCACACTTTCGATGGAGACTGGTTTTCTCAAAAACTGTGAGAGACGCATGAGTCCAATTTTGCGTGCCTGCTTAACCAGTCTTGATATATGTTGAGTTTGAAAGTCAATGTCGCAGCTTTTTCAAAAACGGAGTTATGGCCCTTGGATCGAAACGTCTTACTTGGTGCATAGTGTCTAATGGAGACAAGCTTTCAACTTCCATTGCAATTTTTCTGTGTCTGAAAAAGATGCTCGTGGCAGGGGATAGTGTTGACAATGCAGTCTTGTTTTTTCACTTTGTCCTGGAACTTTTCACCCTTTCCACAAAACTGGCTTGCTCTCAACTTTGTAGTAGTTTCGCTCCCCCAAAATAGTTCAGTGACCCTATCTTGACCCCAATTTGACATTACTTGTCAAATAATTCAGTTTTTTCATTTCTTCTTGAGCCTTTGCAGAACGCTTAAGCCAGCAATACGTTGCTGTTATGATCCCGAGAAGGAACCAGATTACAGAGTCAGAGTACAGTCCAGTGAAGGGATTTTCTGATAGGAATATGGTAATGACAGAGTGCCATTGAGCCCAGAGTAGAATGAGAGCAGTTCAGTTCAGATGGTAGATGGGCTTGGGTAAGGGGCTTGTCTCCACCCGGCCTGTGGCCTCCCTGGGCAGAAGCCAGATGGTGATCAACCTCATCGGAGCAGCACTGTTTGATGGCGGATCTGAAGAGTTAAGCAGGAACGCAATACCAATCCTGGAGACCGCTGTAAGCTTGGGAGGTGTTGCTAATAAACTAGGCAGAGGAACACACTGGAGAGGCAGGTTAACACTAATGCTGTCTCAATTATGGAGACCAGGAAATAGGTTTTGGATCTTGTTCCTATTACTAAGACTCAGGAGAGTACATCTGTAATTTACTATCATTAATGGTTATGATAATTTCAGAAGACAATAGACTCTTACACTACTACGAAGGAAACTGAGAAACTGACTAGTTGCTCAAGGGCTTATAGCAAGGACAGTCTAAAAACTTTGCAGGACTCGAAGTAAGATTATATACAGTATATAATTGGAACATATAGGCCCGATTTTCAGACTCCTAAGCCTTGGACTCATGTGCATCAAAGCCATGCTATTAGGTTACCCTGCCATGACCTCAACTGAGCTGCTCAGATGGGCGACTGATGTCCTCATTGTTTAGCTATTGCCAGTAATACCTGAATAAGGTACGGAGGTTTGGATTAAAAATGGGCGCTTGTACAGATCAGAATAGTATCAGCCTCCACCACCAAGGGAAGGAAACAGAGTGAACTTTCAGAAACAATGACAATGCCAGGGGCAGTGAGTGCAGCCCAGGGGGCCAGGAAGTAAAGAAAGGCCAATTCTATATTGGGATGGTAGACATTCAGTCACAACGCCCCAAGATGTTAGTTTTCTTCGCAAAAACAAACTGTCTTCTCTCCACCCATATCCCTGAACACAGAGGAGGGGAATACCGAGTGGTCTCTGAGGACCTGAGGTTCTGTCAGGGCTCTCAGGGGTGGAGAAGGCCAGACACAAGGGGCAGAGAGTAAAATTGCATTAGCTTTGTGCATTGCTAGCCTGAAAGTTGCCTCCTGGCTGCCCAGTGTCGAACTGCCAAATATAAGTAAAGCTAGAGAGGGTGAGACCATACAGCAAATGCTTTACAATAATGGTTATTGAATGTTTACTAGAACTCCTGAATCAAAATTTACTTTTGCTCCCCCAGAAGCATCTCTGCTCACTGTGGCTTTAGGCCTCTGCAGGCTATAGAATGACTCACCTCAACGCATTCAGCAAAGTGATGTATACTACTGGTGAAAGTTCCTGCCATAGTTGAAGATTAAGAACTTTTTATAAAGTTATTGTCCTTAAAGCAGCTGTCTTTTACAACATGTTTGAATCTGGAAAGAATTTGTGTAACTCACGGCATTTTATGCTTTAAAGTTTACAGCATCAATAAAACTTCACAGCTTTGGAAGCATTGACTTCAGAGGTAGATTGGCAGTTTTTTTTTTTTTTTTTTTAATGGAATAGATCATTGTTTTTTAACGGAAAAGGGCCCATGGTCTGCCTTGGTCTGAGGTAAGTTGATGTGCAGTTACATCAAATGTAGCCCCTTTCTGCTTCAATGGTTAGACATCTAGAGTCATGATCTTTTGGGAGTGTTGGTTGGGTAATCCTACAAAGAGCTGTTTGAACCCTGTTTTGGATGGAATCTGCCTCATACAGTGCTAAATGTGCTCAGCACACCTGTAGGGTGGGATTGTCATACATCAGTGACTTACCTGGGGTGTGTTGCCCGAAAATCACAGATGCTAACTGACATAGTTGGAACCATTGACTGTGAATGGACAAACTATGTAAGTTGCTAACTTAGTTTGCAACTACGCTGTCGGGAAACGCAACCCTGGTTGAGCTTCCAAAGTGAACAAAGTAGCTTTGTATGTGAGAGGATGCCACAATGTCACAGCTCAGCTCGTGGTCAGTGCTGTGCGAAGTAGGCATGCCAGCATTCACATCATGGGATGGCTTCAGCTCTTTTGTGCTCTTTAAAAGTAATAGAGGACACTGATATTGAGCTGTACATATCACCACCAATGAGGGGAAACTTAAATCTGAGTTCAAATAAGATGTTTAAAAAAAAAAAAAAAAAAAAAAAAGCTTTCTGAGAGTAGTCACTTGTTGCTGAATGGCAAGCACATAGACCCAACTGCCCACATGAAACAACTGAACATCATCTGTAATGAGAGCTTGACTTCATTCCTCTGGGAAGTATCAGAAATTCCTGCTCATGCTGCGACAAAGTCTTCAGAAATTTCTGTGTGCATTGAAAGGCATAGAGAAATGGACAAATGTGTTCGTAAATAGAAAAATTAAGAGTGCCCTGGCGCTGGGAACGTACTGAGAAAATTTTATTGAAAACAGATCGTCCTATATAGCTTTTAATTTAATTCAAATTAACATTACATGTTTTGTAAATACGTACATGCATGCATGTCTGCAGTCTGTAGACAAGTGGAGATCCAATCCAGGAATGAAATATGCTGCAATACATTTTCGACACACCGGTTAGCCTGAACATTAAATCCACCTGCCTAATGTTGTGTAGGTTTTCCTCGTGCCACCAAATCAGTGCCGTCAAACTGAAATCTACTTGAATTCCTGGACCCGGGTTTCCCGGCAGAACAATTCCCAGAGCATCACACTCCCTCCTTCAGCATGTCTTCGTCCTACAATGTATCCTGATGCCATTGCTTTCCAGGTAAATGGTGCATACGTGCTCGGCTGTTGTACATGATGTAAAAGAAAATGGGACGCACTGGAACCGGCAACTTAATGTCCAGTTATAACGCTCATATACCCATTGTAGGTGCTTTTGGTGGTGGACTAGGAGTAGAATGGGCTGGTCTACTTCTACGAGGTATTTCTTGTTACAGGGTGTAATGCAATATGAGTTATTGAATATTTATATATATAGTT
Organism: Gymnothorax javanicus; assembly: GCA_029692085.1. Classification (NCBI taxonomy): domain Eukaryota; kingdom Metazoa; phylum Chordata; class Actinopteri; order Anguilliformes; family Muraenidae; genus Gymnothorax; species Gymnothorax javanicus. The sequence goes on from CM056208.1 coordinate 33,937,398, forward strand.
ATAGTTATTGAATATCCTTGTGCCGCACTAGCCCTTCTGTCCGTTCAGACCAGATGGGAAGGCCTTTGTTGCCCATTGGAATCAATAGGGTCTTGGACCCTAGCATCTTGTTGCTGGTTTGTGGTTGGTCCACTATGGACCACTATTGGTTAGTATTCACCACTGCTGACTAGGATCACCCCAGAGGCCTTGCCGCCTCAGAGATGCCCAGACCGACTTGGCCCTGGTCAAGTAGGGCAGCTACCATTCTCCCACATCCAAGATGTTCACTACAAGAACAGACTGTTCACTTACTGTCTACTCACGAGCCAGTGATACCAAATGATCTACATTATTTCTTTCCTCTGTGAGTGGTTTTAATGTTTAGGCTAATCAGACTTAGACTTTTTTTTTTTTTTTAAAAAAAAGATAATTAATGTACATTTCATAACAGTGTAATACAGGCATATATTAGCAGCTAAAATAGCAGAATATGTATTGGCCCAGAGATCCACAGTGTGGACAGCATGGATTATCGAGTATATTTTACTTGTTTTTTTTTTTTTTTTTTTTCTGTGTGGGATTTTATGAAAGTTCATTTTGTTGTCATTGACATGACATACCCCCTCTTTATCTTGGCTCAGTTTTGTATGCTGTTCTTGGCACACTCTGAACTGCATGGGTTTGCGTATATATCTGCACATTTTCTTCATTTATTCCATTTAGATGATGTCCATTGTATCGTATGTTTGTACAGAGCAAATCCTGCTTCTCTGAAATGACCTGGTGAGTAGCAAAGGTGGTGGAGGTTTGGAGAATGTGTGAAGCGGTTTCACAGATGCTGGAAAGCTCCATTGCAAAAATTTTTTCACTTGTCCACGTGGAACAGTACTTAGTGAGTACGTGAGCAGAAAAACGTACGGCAATTCTTACAATAATAATAGATATTCAGTCATCCTCCCCACCCTATCCAAAAATAGTCTGAATTAAAGTATTGTCATTAAGAGCTGTATTTTGCCAGCATAACTTCTGGCTTTGGTTGAGCTTTTTAATTGCAGAGCTGCAAAGAGGAAATCTATGCTCTAATAATTCTCAGAGATCGCTAATCAATCTTGGACAGATCTCTAATTAGATTTGTAATTTGTTTTGGCACAGCATGAACCACTCATCCCCTTCCCAGGGAAAACAGTGGAGTTCTGATAGGAAATGGTGGGGGGTTATGAACAGTACTGGCCCTCACTGACCCCAACTCACCCCAGACACAGACAGTCATACTCTTTCTCACTCTTACAAACTCACTCACATTCTTTCTCTCTCTCTCATGCACACACACAGGCACACACACATGCATGCTTTCTCTCATACATGCACAGTCACTCTCTTTTATTGACATACACAGCTGAGAGAGAATGGTGCATTTTAAAGCAAATGCACCACCTCAAGTCCACTTTCAGATCTGAATACCAAAATGTAATGCTTAATTAAATACTGCAGAGAGAGAAAAATGAACAAAAGAAACAACAACTACAGAAAAATGATTAGAACCTCAGACTAGATACAATCAAATGGAAAAGAGCATTGATCACTGTTAAATAAAGAAAAAAAGGAGAAAAAAGAAAATGAACAGTGAGAGCTTTCCTGAAAACATAGGCAATTTGTTTTTAGGTGAGGAAAAAAAAATTAAATTAATAAAATGATGACAAAGAACAAATATTTATAGGTAAATTATCCCACTCAGAAGGAGCTTGAACCATAAAAGCTTTTTTACCAACTTGCTTGGATAAAAAGGGGACCATAAAAAGGATACAATTGCAGCTTCTTAATGAATAGTGTGATATATAAGGAACAAAAAATTGTTTCAAACAAACAGGATAGCTGTCGTAAATATTTGTGATTAATGTACTGATACCAGCAAAATTGGCATCATGTCTAAGGGGAGCCTCCCGAGGGTATGAATTCTGCAATAATGTGTGAAAAAAGAACAACCTATTATAAATCTGCAGAGCCTGGTAGAGACAGCACTGAGGGAATGAAGATCAGTTTTAGGGGCATTCTGATAAACACTCAGCATAATCCATAATCAGCAATATAAGCTGTGTCACAAGTCTCTTCCTTACACAAAAAGGTAAACAATTTTAAGCAATGGTCTCCTATTAAATCACATGCAGAACTGTGAAGAATTGTTTCAAACTGAGCAGAACTCTTGTGGACTCCAGCATTGCCATGTCGAGTGTAGGCTGTAAACAGCCTTTACTGAAATCTTAAGTAGTCTTTATTGAAGCAAACGCTGTGGCAGTCTTGGCAGTAAAACTCGCACCCTGTGTAGTCCTTAAATGTGCGAACAGTAACACAATTTCAGCTTTCTGGCTTTGTACTCCAGCTCTTTGAATTTGAAAGCAATAACGTGATGGTGCTCTAGCTTTGTGCTGTCCTGTGCAACCAAGAATATCAACCTGATCAGTTTAAACAATTTCTGTGATCTGTGTGACGGCAGAAGAAGGCATAAAGAATGCAGAAGTACTCTTGGTTTGGGAATGGAATTTTGAGGGTGAGAGCAGAGGATGGAAAGTATGATAGGAACTGTTGAAGTTGGAAGTTCACATGCATTTAGGCTGAAGTAATTAAAACTCCTTTTTTTAACCACTCCACAGATTTGATGTTGGCAAACCATGGTTTTGGCAAGTGGATTAGGACTTTGTGCTTTTGTCACGACTCCCATAACAATCCCATAACAACATTAAAGGACCTTGTGAAGATGCTGGAGAAAACAGGTACAAAAGTATCTATATTCATAGTGAAATGAGTCCTTTACTGACTTAATCTGTAAAGCTGCTCATCAAGGAAGAAGCCACTGCTCCAGTAGCACCATAAAAAAGCCGGACTACAGTTTGCAGCTGCTAATGAAGACAAAGATCTTTTAGAGAATTGTCCATGGTCTGATGGAAAAAAAAAAAATTGAACTACTTGGCCATAATGACCAACGTTGGGTTCAGAGGAGAAAGTGGAAAGCTTGCAAGCTGAAGATTATCATCTCAAAAGTGATCAACAGGGGTGGCAGCATCATTTTGTGGCAGTGCTCTGCTGCTGGAGGGACTGGTGCACTTAACAAAATATTTGGTATCATGAGAAAGGATAATTATTTGGATTTATTAAAGCAACATCTCAAGACATCAGTCAGGATGTTAAAGCTGGGTCTTACAATTGGACAGTGACCTCCATGCATACTTCCAAAGTTAAGGCAAAATGACTGAAAGACAGCAAAGTCAAGGCATTAGGTAGGCCATCACAAAGCCCAGACCTTAGTTCAATAGGAGATGTGTGGGCAGAACTGAAAAAGCATGTGCGAGCGAGGAGGCCTTTAAACTAGACTGTCGCACTACTCCTGTCTGGAGGAATGGGTTAAAATTTCAGCGACTTATTGCGAGGAGCTTGTGGAGGGCTACCAGAAAAGTTTGACCCGATTAAGTTAAACAGTTTAAAGGCAATGCAACTAAATACAAAGTACGTAAATTTCTAACCCTCTGGGAATACGCTGAAAGAAATAAAAGCTGAAATAAGTCACACTTTACTATTAATCTGTTTCACATTCTTAAGGTAGTCATCCTCAATGATCTAAGACAGAGAATGTTTATTAGAATTAAATGTCAGTAATTGTGAAAAACTGAATTTAAGTGTATTTGGCTGAGGTGTATGTAAACTTCAGCAGTATAGGAAGTTGTAGCAGTTGGGTTTACAATTGACACTACTGAGTTTTTACACACATTTCTATTTTGAATCATTGGGTCGCACTAAAAATCAAAAGGGAAGCACTATTTTTACTGGAAGACTGTGATTTTTTTATGTAAACCTTTGTGAAGTAGCATCAAAGTGACAGCTGAAGTCAGCAGTGAGGGGAATATAAGAATGTTTGACGATGAGGAAAGGTTTTTGATCTTGGCTGTAACCTCGTCTTTTTGACTAGAAGATCAAAGAGAAGCAGAGCTGTTGCCAGGATGTCAGCCTTGTTGCCCAGACATGATTCTACAGTTCAGCATTTCATGTGGTTGATATCCATCCTGGGAAGACGTTGAAGACAGCATGAATAGCCCGCATACTTTTCTGCTGATAAATCTTTCTTGAAGTAAAATACAGCAAGGTGACCTAGATGCTGGCTGGTGACTGAAAACTTGTGGTCTGTGACTTAAAAGTGGAAATAGAAGAATCATGCTGTAATTAAACAATTACAGCTAAAGTGCTTCTTAGAATGACATAGAGGACAGGATATTCAAAGCTTGGAAAGTTTTTTTTTTTTTTATTGCCAAAATTATTACTCGGTTCACAGGAATAATTAATGCATCATATCCTTGACCCTGCACTACTTCAGTAAAATGTTCAAATTTACAAGAGTGCACTCAGTGTTATCGTCCAAGTTTTATATTTTGGACACGGCATAGGGCCTATTTGGTGGAGAGAATGTAGGCTAAATGAAATAATTTCAGCCAACAGTGAAAAAAGTATCCCTGGACTCCCAGAATTAGAACTCTCAGGAAGCTTGATCAACTCAAACAGATTTGGAGCAAAAAATATTACCATTTCTGGAGTGAAGGACAAAGGGCCCTATTTCTCTGCTTGCGCTATAATTAATTATACACCCACAGACTGATCAATGCATCTATTCTTATTTTCCTCTGGTTGCAGAATTATAGTTTTCTGTCAGTGCTAGATGCAAATGGGTGAAGAGATGAGGATCAAGGGTGTAGGTATATTTCAGGGGGAATTTTCCATGTAGATTAGATGGCACTATTGGGAGTGTCATTTAAATGAGGTCGTGCAGGGCAATATTTGGTACCTTTCTGAAGTGTAAGGCAGTGCACAAAAGACTTGCAAGAACTACTTATAAACTGTAGTGCAACTTATCTCTAATTTCACCAGAAGGTGCTTACAAACAGAATAATGTATCTATAATTACTGGTATTAATATGAGTAATGTATCGTGAATCTATCATCAATGTTCACTTGGCATTGACAATTATGTATCTTAATTTAAAAGCGTGTGTGCGATTTCTCGCAGCCAGCTTCACCCGATTGCAGGAGCATGAAAAGGCATGGTTGGGGAACACACAAAACATGCCAGTCACAACAGGAGGTGAGACACCAAAGGTGTGTGTTCATTGGATTTTATTTAAATCTGCCTGCTCAGTTTGGAACAGCAACAGAATGTACAAAATGTGTACGTAATGAGTACAGAATGAGCACTGTGGCCTACGTTATTGTCATTTGACAGAGCACAGAATGCTTAACTGCCCAGAGGCAGCAATGCATTTATGGTGAAAAAAGTGTACTACACTTGACTGACGAGGAGTGATAGAAACGTCTATGATCTAAGCAATCCAAAACTACTCCTTTTTGCTATCAAAATACAAATTGAAACACGAGGTATCCAGTACACACTGGCACGGTGTGTAGTCAACAAGTATAATGTGCTATTGTCCATCCAGAGATGACGGATTCTAGAGAAGTCAGTGGTTTTGGACAGTGTGGATGTATGGGTTTGGCTTCGGATAGTAAAGCTGTTACTTGCATCTGTGGATGCACTGGTGAATGATGTTGACTGACAAAGGTTTACCCAAGTATTTCCCTGCAGATGTTTTGATATCCATTTCAGTCCAACAACAGCTCTGAAGACAGTGATTTCTGAGGGATCTGGAATCACAAACATTCAGAAGCGATTTTTGGCTTTGCCTTCTACAAACTGTGATTCCGCCAGATTCTTTCCATTGTTTAATTATATAACTTTTTGCAAAGGATGAAATGCCCAAAATCCAACAGTTTGCTTTTGGAGAATGTTGTTATCAAAGTGATGGATTGTATGTTTATGAATCTGCTAGCAAATCAGTGTGCCTCAAACCATCTTCACTCGTGAGGGTCTAAGTTTTTCTTTGGAGGCTATAACACTATTAGCTGACCTGTTTCAGGACACCTGTTTCACTTCACCTCATTATTGCAACTTTCCACATTACTATCAGTCCAAAATTGCCCCTGCACCAACCTTTTGAAGTCTGTTGCAGTCAACAGATTTGAAATAAGTCTATTTTGTCACAAACAATTGAATTCACAAGCTAAAGCATCAAATAATGTCTTGGTATTGTCACTATGATGGCAGGTGAATGGACTTTTAAAGTCACTTCATTTTGATTTTATTTAGATTTTGCTTAATGTGCCAACTTTTTTTGAATTAGGGTTGTAAAGCCTGTTTTATTAGTTACAAATTTTATGAAAGTCTAATGTTAAAGATCTGTACATACTTTTTATATTACACCTTAAACACATTGGCCTTTGAAATTCATTAAACAAATAATGCACCATAGGAACTAGGAAAAAAAAAGGCTTGCTCAATAATATGATACGTCTGTGACAAAACAGGGGCCTTCATTCTGGTGGATTTAAGGTATATAGAGCACATTGCGATGTTTGTCTGGAATTAAGATTGTTAGGGTTAGGGTATATCCCCGTGTCTGTGTAGAATTAAAACTTGTATAAGTACTATATCATTGTGCAGTATGTGAGTATTTATGAATGGTATATGGTATGAATTGTTTCATGTGCAGGATTTATGAATGACATGTTAAAGTACATTCCTGAATATCCCTGGTTTTATGAATGGTACGGTGGAGACTGTATGCTTTTTCCTTCCCATTGATAAATTATCTGTATTCTTTTTGAGTTTTTTTTTCCGCAGGTACTGACACATTCTTTGTGGTTTCATTCTCTTATATAACCTGGTAATGGAATATGTACCTAACAAAACACGGTGAACCGGAATGGTCGGTCCAGGAGACAGAAACATGCAAGGATCTGTAATCTCTGAACACTCACACGCACAAGTCCTCTCACATGCAAGGTTGTGCTCACCTGCATATCTGATGCCCAGAAAATGAAGTAGCATACTAATGTTGTGCTTATTTGTGCATCCACTATTTTGCATGCACATGGGCACAAATGCACTGGTGTGCATGAAGGTGTGTGCATGTTTGTTAACATGCAAGTGTGCACTCCTGCATCCCCATCAATTTAATGTTTTTATTGTGCACTCATGTGAAGAGGGTTTTGCATTATGTTGTGTGTTGTGTATCTATTATATCATTTACCCTTAGCTTCACAGGAAGTTTGAGTAGTTAATTTTACCTTAGAGACTCATTCATCATGTGTATGGCTTCTGTCCCAGCTCCACCCTACTTCACTCTCACGCAACTACAGAGGAAGGGGTAGGTGCTGCAGGACAAGGGAAGTGAGTTGGCATTGGGGTAACAGGTTGTAAAGGCATTATTATGGTAGGAGCTATGCTGCTAACCCAAAATACTAAGGAATGAATATTTCTTGCATATTTTTTATTTAAATGGAAACCAAGTTCATGAGTAATGAGGTAGAATGCAATTAAGACATAGAATGAGCAGTTTCATTTCACTGGCACAATATTTTGTCAGTTAAATAGTCGCATACAGAAACATGACACCATCCACTGCCTTTGAAGCCAGCTGTCATAAACGACAAGCTCGGCAGACATATGATGATATTGAACCACTGCGATCAGAGAGAGGAGCTGAGGTGGAAGGGATAGATTCTGCCATCCCACTTGAAATTCTCTCTGATATACCACACCTCCCCTCCTAACTTAACAAATTAAGGTGAGGTAATGTTATGCCATATCAGCTCAGCTTTACTGAGGTAATCATTGGATCTGTGTAAACAGTGACCTCTCTTTCTGTTGCACTCCATTACTGGGCTACAGTGTGTTCAAATCCCTGTTGACGAATGCTAGGGGCATGGATTGCATCCAAGGTGACCTAAGTCCAATGTTCCAGTAACATTTATTTGCCTGTGATGTACTATTATGGCAGCCAAGATTAGACTTTTGCACATTTGCCTTGCACAGATGACACCACTGGCTGTATCAGGTTCACTCTCAAACTTCATGCACTCAATTTGCTGTCTCGCCGTCACAAAATCTCATTTTCTTAAGTGCATAGCATCTTTACAAGAATCTACTCTGAAGAAAGGTTGGGGAAGACACTTGATCCATCTTCGGGAAGAAATTTGAGTTTTAACAATGCTTTTGCTCTCTTGAATTACGAAGGCTATTATGTAAAAGGCCCAGTAGAAGTCAACTTCTTTTGGCCTTACAAGGCTCTCGTGCTGTTAGTCACGAGCAGGATCCAATAGATAATGAAACAGAATGCTTCTTTACCACGGCAAAGCACTGTGATTTGTGTCACGTATTGCCTAAAATGTCCAAACAGACATTGACTAACTTCCTGCGGAAAGTGGTTGTTGACAAGCACAAAAAAAGGAACATTGGTGGTACAAAGGCGACAGAGAGGTTGCAGAGGTTGAGCAAGGGTGAGAGAGAGGGCACGTGGGCAGAACAGGTAGATGTGAACTATGTAGAGCAGAGGTCTGATTTTAATGTGCAGAACAGCAGGAATTTCAAACCACGTGTTTCAAACGCTGAAGTGCGGAAGGGGGTCCAACACCTAAAATGGGGGGTTTTTCGAAGTCCACCATCTCTGGGCTTTTCGATACAATGGAGTGCACTACAAAGGTGGACCGAAGGAGGGAGATGTATAGTCCATAATATGAACCCATAAAGTGAAGTAGAAGGCTCTTTTTTTTTTTTTTTTTTAAGAAATCCATTTTACTCAACTTACGTCCCTCATGGAAGGGGGACGATGTAAAGATGTAAAAATGGCATTAGTGTCAAATTACGCTGGTGACAGTGATTAGAGCACCATCTAGAAAATCCTTTTTTTTTTTTTTGCTCTCTTGGTCTCAATTTTTCAGTGAATGCATTCAAACTTCTCAGAGTGTGCCTCAATAGTTTTATAAAACAGATGTTTACATTTTCTTCTTTGTCTTATATAATTTTCTAATGTTGGTGCACTGTGTCAGAAAAAGACAGACCAGTTTTAACCTCAGCAGACCCATTTTAATGTTGTTGCGTTTGTTTACTGATTTCAGGGGTCTTCCTCCTTTTCAGTTGATTGCATCTAATTTGATGTCACTTTTGTGCACGATGCATGAATTCCTTTTAAACTTTAAAGCTACAGAGATCATTTTTACTGTTAAAGTTGATGTCTTTTACTATAGTTATTAATGTAAATCATTTTATACAGTTTATCATAAAAATTATATAATGTTTAAATGATCGTAAGTGTACAAATGTTCTCAAATGCTACAACATCGGATAAGCTGACCTGGAAAATTATGTAATGAATTCTCTAATAATGTTTAAACATAGGCAGAGGAGACCATAGTTGAGTTTATGTTCCTCTATTATTTTTGCTCATGGGTGAATAATAGTGTTGAATGATCTCCTTTTTAAATATGTGTTGATCCTATTTGAAAATAAATGCTAGCTTCATTCACGGTGCTAATGTTTATCTTCAAGTTGCTCTTGCAAGTTGTAAATGTTGAAATTTCTTGGATCGGGCTGTGTTTGGAGTGAGTAAATGCCACTGTCTCCTCTCAGCTGTACAGGAAAATGGATCTAAACGCTCTGTAATTACAGCTCGCCTGATAGTCCCTCTGACAGCTTCCCATTGTCCTGTGTGAACTTCACTAATCTCTCCTCTCTTTTGGAGATACAAGATGAATTTCACACTTTTGCAAGACATGGTTACAGAGTGTTGTTTGGTTTTGTTTGTTCGTCGCCAGTTGAAGTCGACACTGCGAGAGAGAGCAAAATTTCAGGGGATTGTCTTATTGGTTATAAGTTATTTTTAACACCTTGAGGAAGGATTTGTTAAAAAATTTTTTCCTTCCCATTCAGGAATTTCTGGAATTTTTCCGCTTTAAGAATACATCAAAAATAAGAAGCATGCACTATCGCATTGTGCAGCAAGGCAGTTGTCTCTGGGCAGCTTTGAAACAGTTGTCATTGCCTGCAGGGAACATACCTCCTTCTGCGTGTTTATTTTCCTGCATCGTCTTTGTGTTCCACTCTGTCCAAGAGGAGCAGTGTATGAAAGTGAGGACAGCGTCTCTAGAACTTCAGCTCAACTTGAGTGTATCTGATACATGAGCTCTGTCAAACCTCAAGCTGTAACCCCTCAACTTTAAGAGAGGACGGCAACACACAAAGCCTTCCTACCCACGCATCAACATTTCACAGCTGGAGATATATTGCAACATTACTCATATGAGGTTATGATAGCCTGTGCTGTTTCTGTTTGAAATTTGCCTTATAATCTCAGCTTCTTTTTGGGAAATTCCCTGTCTTACTTGTAAGAAACAGAAAACTGAGGTATGAAGGATTGGACACCACGGACATTTCTAGCAATGACTGCTCTCTCATCTTTGCCCTGACGCCAAGCTGTTATTAATGAGGGTAAAGTCCTTTGTGCTTGCGAAGGTGTTTAATCTAACGAATAACTATGAAAGAAAAGCTTATCCTCCTAGTCTGAAACATAAACCTGTACTTGTTCTTCCATTACAGATAAGCTTTCAGTTAATTATAATTGGGTGAACTGTGCACCAGATACTGATCCTTGTCTGATGTTTCTCATGAATAATTGTTGATTAAAAAGTGCCCTCGGAATCTTGTTTGCTCTTGTGCACTTGTCAACATAAATATGCACTGTAAATGAGTTTTCTTTCATAAATAATTAAGCTTAATCATTTATTTACCTAATCCTGGAGGTGGGGCATATATATTTTGACGTTAAACTGTGCTCTTGATTCAGCTTGTGCTCCCTCGCTGAAGGTGCTGTTTGCGCCACCACGGTCTCAGGTCTAAACTCATACCATTGTTACGCTGGTGATACTCAGCTGTACCTTTCCCTGCGACTTGATCAAACCTCCTGCTTGCAGCCCTTGGTCAATTGTTTAAATGATGTCAAAACTTGGATGAACAATAATTTTCTCCAATTAAACGAGGCAAAAACAGAAGTTATTATTTTTGGGCCCCCTGGCTTGTCTGAAATCATTAAAGGAAAACTTGGTCCCCTCTCTGTCAACACGCACTCTGTAATAAAAAATCTCGGTGTCTACTTTGATTCTGCTCTCAGTTTTGAGAGCCAAATTAGTGCAGTAGTTAAGAGCAGCTTTTTTCAACTCCGACGTATTTCTAAATTAAAACCTCTACTCTCCCAAGCAGACCTGGAGACTGTTATCCATGCTTTTATTACATGTCGGTTGGATTATTGTAATTCTCTGTACTTGGGTATCTCACAGTCTTGCCTCTCCCGACTTCAGTTAGTTCAGAACGCTGCAGCTCGGCTCTTGACTGGGTCAAGAAAGAGGGACCATATCTCCCCTGTGTTGGCAGCCCTGCACTGGCTGCCAGTTAAATTTCGAGTTGATTTTAAAGTTTTATTATTTGTTTTCAAAGCTCTCCATGGTTTGGCTCCAGGGTACATATCAGATCTTGTCTCGCCCTACTCCACTGCACAGTCCCTAAGATCATCCAATAAATTGCTCTTGTCAGTTCCTCGGTCGAACCTAAAAACCTTTTTTTCAGTTGCGGCTCCTCAACTGTGGAATAAACTACCCCTAGAAATCAGGTCTTCTCCTTCTCTTGCCATTTTTAAATCACGTTTGAAAATCTATCTCTATTCTCTTACTTTTTAATCCACTTGTTCATCTGTTTTTGTCATGTCAAGTTTTTATTGTGCCATTTTCCTGTTGCGCTTTTATGCTTGTCTTTTAACTGTCGCTATTAATTGTGTGCGCTTTGTGATCTTTATTTATTAATTTATCTACTTCTGTTTGCTTTATATGTACATTCTTTTATTGTTGGTGATTTCCTTTAACAGTTTTATTGTTTTTTATAAATGTTTTAGTTTTCCCATTTTATTCTTTGCCAATTGTCACTGTACAGCACTTTGGTTCAACTTCTGTTGTTTTAAATTTGCTTTATAAATAAACTTGACTTGACTTGACTTGACTAAACTCGCTGGTGCCAGTGGTTGGCAGGATCATGCAGAGTGGCACACAACTGGCTTCAGGAATATGGTGACATTTAACTGGTTGGGCCGGCACTGCTAGCGTGCATTCTCCTGAGGTAGCTGCATGTGTTGCATGCGAGCACGCTTGCCAAAATCAACACTTTAGTTTAAAAAAATTTGGCATCTTCAATCCCACCAAAATCTGGAATGTGCAACCAATCATTTAACTGCGTTAAATGATTGGTTGCACATTCCAGATTTTGGTGGGATTGAAGATGCCAAATTTTTTAAACTAAAGTGTTGATTTTGGCATTGTGAAAGCCGTTTAGCTGAAGGGAATAGCAGAATGAAGGGAAAACTTTAATAGTCACTCACAAAATTCAGTGGTGCTTGCGGGTCTTCCATTGAAAATGTGCCCCACCGCTGTAGCTAATAGTTGGCAGTCCCTGAGCTGCAGGGGTGTGGCTCAGGATAGACAGCTTGTGATGGGTACTTGTACTGACTGCGCCAAACAGGCAGGATGTTGTCAGTGTTTCTTTTTGACAGAACCGTGAAGCACTGTCTCTATTTTCTTACTTTCTGCCCAAAGCTTGTCTGCTTGTTGCAACTGATGAGCGACAAAATCATGTGTGCTGCCAAAACGTTGGAAACAAAAACAGAACGCAAAGCTACTGACTTTAGCTCTATCATTCACTGCAAGACGCTTCTGTAATGCACTTCTTTGGTGGTTTCTAATGTGACCTCAGGGCCCGTTGCTCAAGTTTTCAGGAAAAAAAATAAGTAAACGGATGAAATACGGTGCAAAAACACAGAATGCTTAATCAGTTCCAGCCAAATCGTTGAACATCGTTTAATTTGATTGTTCTCCATCCATATGGGCCAATCCATGGTGAAACATCAATGGTTTGTTTTGGCTGATATGATTCATACTTAAAGGTTATGTTACTTTGCTTGCATAGTTCTGCATCACAGATAAGGACTGAAGTAATCTCACCCAGAAATGAACTCCCTGTGAATCCCATCCATTATAAGTTGTTGCTGACTGGCACTGCATGTATGCCTTTTGTGACCTGTTTGCACAGGGGAATTATCTGTGACTGACCTGAGGTGGAACCATTTACATAAGTGTTCCACAGCATCCTGCCTGATCCGACAGCTCCAGATTCCAGCTCCCTGAACGTAGACTCGTAGTGTTCTGAGAGAGTTTTTCTGAATGCTATCTGACCGCTATGGTTGGTCAACATGTATTGGGAGAGGCTACATTGAAAAAATTGAGACTTTGGATCAAAGTAAAAAAATTGCGTCAACTTGTTACAGCTAATTTTTTTAGTTTTTCTCAATTGAAAAAAAATTTACAAAGGTAATTTTTTTCAATTGAGAATAACTAAAAAAAATTAGCTGTAACAAGTTGACGCAATTTTTTGCTTTGATCCAAAGTCTCAATTTTTTCAGTGTATGCACAGAGTGCAGTCTAAGTGTTTTGACACTGACAAAATTTTAAAGAATAGTAATTTATTTACCTACTAATATAGACACCCCTTCAGAGGGTCAGCTTTAATTCTAGGGTATTTACTTGCATAGTAAGTGGATGTAATTTAATATGTAAGAATTAAAGTCCTTTAAAATTATATCACTCCCCAAATGCTTACAGACCTTAGTATATACTCCTTAAATCAAAATATAAAACCCAGATCACTTCTTTTGAAAGGCTATACTTATTATACAGTGGGATACAGAAAACCTTCAGTTCTTTGCCGAAGCAGTTTGCTCTCACTTGGGTTGTTCTCTCACTGAGCTGTTAAGTTGTCTTCCATCTGAATTGTAAGTTCCTTTGGGAAGGGAGAACACTTTCATGTGTTTGTTTATTGCTTTGTTGAACGGTTTTGGAACAAGAAATTTATCCGCATTGGTGGTGTGAAACGCTGCGGTGCCAAGCCGTCTGCGCCGGCTTTTGAGGGGATTTACAGTTTCCTATTTTGTGACGGCAGGCTACGTGCAGAGGAAAAAGGAAAAAGACCTGTTGTGGGTTTGTTTTCAAGCATTTCACCAGTATCGTTTCCATCAAAGACGTTTCTTCACACGCAAGTGTGGCACGAGACTGCATATTCTCTCAAGAACTGGCTTGATTCCAGGAGACTTTGAAGCTGTTGGATATGAGACCTGACTGGGAGACCCCTATTTCTGAACTGCATTTTAACTCCATAAGTCAAAGTTGGTTTATAAGATAATTTTCTTCATCAAGACAGTTTGAGTCAAGTGGTTGTCATAATTAACATTTGTATTTGACCTTAAGATACAGGTAAATTGATAAGTAATACCTGTCAAAAGTTTAGACACCGTTTACTGGTGTAATAGTGCTGTTTTTCAAATGCTTTAACCTCTGTAAATAAACTCAAATGGCACATGGTAAAAGGTGAATAATAAGGAGCTTGAAATCATTTTCATCTCAGAATGGTGTCCATATTCTGCAAAATCAACAAAAGAACATTTTTTTAACAAGTGAATTATGACAAAGCTGGTCAGGGACTTATTAGACAAAAAGGTTAAACAGAGGCTAATGACAAGTGTAGCACTTCTAGAGGAATTTTTAAAGCCCTTCAAGTGTGAACTCTCACAACCATACAACTACCATTGAAGAAAAAACATGAGTATTCTCAGCAAATAATCAACTATTATTAGAAATCGTGATTAGTTTGATGAATTTGACATTTAGGATTTTTTTTCTGTTGTTGTTAAAGAGGTCATACTTTGATGTTTGGGGTTTTACCTTTAATGTGTTGTTTGGTGTTTTGTGTGTGTTAAACACCTGCAGCATTACAATTCCTCGTCCACGCCATGGGGAGTTATTCTCTGAGAACACACAGCGCCTGAACTGCCTTAAACGCCTCATTTGTCATCAAGCCCTTTCTTCCATGTCTTGTCCATGTCACGATATAACACATTTGCGCAATGCCAATCCGGCAGCTAGTTTGGCACGCCCTCAAACCAAGCTAGGTGGAGCAGAGGTAGGGAAGAGTTCGGTGAGTGCACACCGCCATGTTGAGAAGATGCTGTTTTCTTCAGAACAAAGGCAAATTCCATTTATATGGACTATAGTTAAAGGAGCTATCTCACAATTACTGCGCACGCTTCAAACTTTGAAAACGGTTCAGCCTAACAAGAAATCAAAGTGAATCCGCTCGACTGCATGTCGAAGTCTGGATCTATCGTTGCGAATCCATCTTCATTTTGCATTGTATTTATGTATTTTAGTTACTCAGGCAATATGGTTTTTACAATAACAAGTTTTCTATTGAAATTCCAGGATTCAAAGTGCTATTTTAGCGCTTTAGCCGAAGGATATGAAAAATGTACGCTGGTTTGCCAACCGTCAAAAAACATCATAGAAGACGATCCTCTTCATTTAAAAAGGATCTTTAAATGTTATATGTTTATGGTATACCATGCAAACATCAGTGGAGTTTTAAGCATTGACAGACAGACAAGCACTTAAAAGCAGCAGCATATACCGCTGAAACAGACTGGGAGAATGTGGCTTAAAATGGTTACTCTCCAGTGTTGCTTTCAGATGGATTCTCTGATGCGAGGGAAAACACTTTACAGTACAGTAATAATCAAAAATATCGGTTTTATCAGTTTAGTTTATTTTTCTTGATAATTATGTGAAAATAAAAAGGGGAAACTTCTTACATTGAAGTTAATTGAGCCTCAATGCAATTTTATTCTGCTGAACCCAAGATTATGCATTATGACTGTTATTTTATGATGTTATGTTGCGTCCCACCATATTTTCCATATTACACTTTTAACATAGAACATCACTTTGGACAGCCTAACACTTCTAAATATACCAGTCGCTTCATTTTTTTTTTTTACTGACAATGTGCCTGATGATGGGTGTATTTTGAGGTTACATAGTGCTCTTGTTAATCATCTTTACCAAGGGTGTCAATAATTGTGGATTGGACTGTATGTGCCTAAAATGAGTGCTATGGGTTTTTGGAATTATTTTCTTGGTGTGTGGCCTTATTATTATTTGTAGTGCATTTGTAATGGAGCATAACATTTAATGCTAAATTGGTGTTGTTGAAGGTGCTTAATTGTGATTATTTGCATGAGAGGGAAAGAATGAAAAACAAGTTCCACTTGTTTTGCTGAGCAGAGGTGAGTTCCCGGACTTTCCCTTTTCAAAGCCCAATTTCACCTTGATTTTGCACCCTATCTAGTTATAATTGAGCCCCTAAGAACCATACCGGGCCAACCCATGTTGGGGTACTTTTGAGAAAATGGGACTCAAAGTTGCCAAACATCTAGAGCAACTGGCAACAAAACACTTATGTTGCAAAAGTCAAGATATGTAAAATTATGCACTTACACTTTTGTATAGGTTTTGGATGCATAATCATCATTTAAAGTGAAACCTACCTCCTTCTGAAGAGGAACCATCATCTTCTGATTCATTTGGGACAAACTCTGGGTCTCTGTCATCTTCCACTTCACCATCATCGTTAATCATAGGATGCAATTCCTCATCAGCGAGATACCTTAGCCTCCATGTTTGCAGTGAATTATGGGAAGGTTGTGGGATGGCCCTCTATGGCTGAGGCAGTGCAGTGCATATGTACAGGGGCAGAGAGGACGTTTGCTTGTACTGACAATCCTTGTGGGTAGATTGGGTTTGCCCATTTAGGAAATGTTGTTCTCAGTTTTCTGCACATGCTCGCAACCTCAACTGAGTTTCGCCAAAAGGGCGGGATGGCCCAGTATGGTTCTTAGGGGCTCAATTGTAGTTACTGACTAATCTGATCAGTGCATCAGCGATTCATTTAGAAAGGCTGTGTGTTCGGACATCTTCCTACCATCCGCATCATTAAAAATTTCTGAATCTTGTGCTACAAAGCCCTCCTGTCCATTCAGACTACAACCCCAACTCAGAAAAAGTTGTGACGAAACAGAAAATGCACATTGACATAGAGAGCAGTGATTTCTGAATGAATTTTCACAGTCATCACATCGCACTCATCACACTCCCTCATCGAGTTTTACTTCTTCCCGCAGTTAGGGTGCTTGTTTAGGTCTGGAAAGCCTGGAAACGTATGGAATTAGGAATTACTGTTCTCCAGATCTGTATGGAAATGGCAGCTAAAGTCCAGAAATCTTGCTCATAGTAATATATTCATTAAAACATTGACAGCGCGAAAACTATGCAAAAATAAAATACTCTAGTGCTCGTTGTGATAGCTGCCGGTATGCCAGCTTTCAACCTGGGCAACATTTCTAATTTCTTGCTTGCAATCACGTGACTCTGATGATACGTGAATTTCAGATGGAGGGCAGGAAGTGATGAATTGTTAATTATAAATAAAAGAAATGGAACAGCTTGTTACTTTACTGGTTTAAATGAACATGCATGCGCTGGTGTCATCAAAAAGTAGAAGAGTGATCCATATATGATGAAGAAAAGAGAATTTAAACTCTGTTATATTTAAAACTTTGAATCACCAATCAAAAAACATGAGCACTAGCTCAAAAATCTCAGCAAGCCTAATATTGCAGGTTTGCGCTAGTTGCTAGATAAATCATTCATTTAACCAACACATTTGACCCAGCAGTAAGAAACACAATCTACAGAACTGCAACCACAAAGTGTATGGTTCTCCAAATTGCTTGAACACTTGATAATAAAAAAATTTTGGGCCACCAGCTAACAATACATGAGCGCTAGTCCAGATCATCTGCCTCATATGCTTTCAGTACATTGATCTGCCTGGTAGACTGGAGCATATTGGTGTCTGCTAATAAAATTTAGGGCAGTGACACACTTAACTGATGTTTAGTGTGTTGGGGACATGGTATGGTAAAGTGCCGCTGCATTTTTTTTGGAGGATGGCTTAACATTGCTGAAAACAAAAGGTTTGTCAGCTATCACTAAGGTCGCCTTCTCTAACAAAAGCTTCACTATCTAGCTAGTTGCCTGACGCATCACACCAACTTTTTTTTTTTTTTTTAGAAGTTAGGTTGAACATTAACTTTATCCATATCATCTACATGTCCTCCAAATTTTGCCTGGATGTTTCCACTCCATTTATTTTGGCATTCTGTCAGATTTTATTAATTGCTCCCCTTAATCTCCCCCCATTTTCGAGACTCAGTGGTCTATTCTATATTACCTTAATGTTAGATCGGTGGTTGCCCTCCATCTGGAAAGCTTCCATCTCTATGATCATTTATTAAAATATCATTTTTGAATTCTGTGTTTATTTATTATTTAATTCATACTCTTATTCATTAAAATTAAACTTATCCAGCACACAAATGGTCAAAATCCCAACAAAAATACAAACTTGTCATAGAAAACTACGAAATGTAATCTAAAGATGTCCGGAATTTTAATTTTGAAAAAGGGCAGGCACCCAGTAGCCATCTCTTCGCCAGATGAACACGGACAGCACTGATGTACATGACATGAAAGACAGCAAAATGTATCTGACTAAGTCACCTTCTTCCTTTGCTCTTGGGTTCAGTTTTGACGCTTTCGTGCCTATTGTAGGTGGTTTCGGCAGTGGACGAGTTAGAATGGGCACTCACTGGTCCACAGCCACAAGGCCCCATACACAGCAGGGTGCAATGCACTGTGTGTGCGGTCAAATCCCTGCCATAAGCGGCATTGACATTTTCTGCAACTTGTGCCGCAGTTGCCTTTATGTAAGTTCAGACCGGGATATGGATCTCATTTCTTGCCCTCATCAGTTTGTGGTTTGCCCCTCCTTGGACCACTGCCGGTATTTGCCACTGCTGGCAGGAAACACCCCACAAGCCTTGCCACTTTGGAGATTAATGCCATTCACCACATCTGTTAGTAGTTGTAATGTTTTTGATCATTTGCGTTCATATTATGTGTTAGATTTCAGTAGCCTCGTGCTTTACAGAGGCCATCCAGTAGCGCCCTTTGGAGTCCCCCACTCACAAGTTTTCACTCGGTCACAGGACATGTTTCTCTGGTGACCTAAGAAATTCTTAGTGAGGCTGTGTCACGCTATGATGAGCTGCTTCCTTCTTTCTCAGAGGGATACAATAACCATTATAATTGGGAAAATGATGCGTCATTTTGTCGTGGTTGGCATGTTATTGTGAAAGGAGAACTGCAACAGAAGTCAACCTGACAATCTTTTTTCATAATGTTCCTCCACAATTTTGAAATCAATTAAACACACATATCTTCCAGAGTGCAATAAGGAAATTGTCCTGGGGTGTGCATTACCCTCTCTACTCAGTATGAATTACAGGCCTGATAGTCCCGGCATTGTTGCTGTAGCCCCCGCTTCAATGGAGCCACAACAAAGGTCCCCTTGACGAGTGGGGGTCAGGGGTGACCCTGCCATTGCTCAGGTGAGATCAGAGAGCGGCCACAGCTTTCTGTGGCTTTGACCGCTCTGTCATCAGGTCTTATCGGCACCCTGGGGCCAAAGCGGTTTTCCATTCCCGCAGACTGCAGCTGTGCGCTGGGTCTAAGGGCTCGTGGGAGGAGTAATGGAATGCGTCTTATTTAGATAATGACCTCCTCTCCATATCTCTTTCTCTTGTTCTTTTCTTTTTAACCTTTCTACCCAACTTTCAGGCTACTTTGTCTGAATCACGCTGTGTTTTTGTATTTGTCTGAATGCAGAAGCTTAGATAAGGACACTTTGACTGCAGCTTTCAGCACTTATATGCTGTCAACAGGTGTTTGATTTGAAGCCTCAAAAGTAAAAAAAAAGTGGTGTTTCAAGACATTTTTTTCCCGTTAGCAATATCCATGTCCTCAAACAACAAGAATTAGACTAAGTTTGGTGTATATTAGTATTGACAGCCAATTTTAGAGTCATTGTTGGTCTGTATGGCTTTACTTAATAATCTTATTAGCTTTTGAATCCATTACGCTTTATGTTTCCTTTCAGCGCTGTTGCATCTCTGTATTGGAACTGGTGGAAGAATGCCGCTGGGGGGAATTCTGGGAAATACCGCTCGCATACGTGCAACAGCAGGCAGCGGTCGCAGTCAGCTTTTCAGTTCCTTTTTCTCATGCACACAAATAGCATATGGGTGGTTGCGTGTATTTCACAATTATCATGATACGTATCTTTCTTGCAGTTTGCACTTGAGCGACAGTGACTTGCTGTTTCTGTTTTGATAAGCAGCACAGTAGGTGAGCAGTTTGGTCATTAGCCAAAGGCCGAAGGCATTCCCTTTATAAGCCATGAGGAAGCTGCATAACCTGAACTGTCACGCGACACATAATTTCTATTTATAAATCAGATAGTTCCGAAACCTTAGTGATATTGATATATAGACAGCCAGACCCGATAAAAATGTTGCTATTTGAAGTTACAGTTGCTATTTTCCGATGGCCTAATGTCCTGAAAATGAAAACTTTCGCACTCTATTTTGAAAGCCATTTTATCAAAGCAATAAGCCGCTGTGCATGATGCTGTGCCCATAGTGCACCTTTACAGGGATAAGATCACCATTGCTCGCAGGATCTTGAGATTTACTTCTTAATTATGGGCTATAATTTATTGCATCCTGTACTGTACCATAATATACGCATAAAATTCATGCTAGTTCAATAGATATTATATAAGATTCTCTTGTTTAGTATGCTTCAGTGCATAAAGTATCGCTGTACAGACAGATTTGTTCCGTACTGTATTCACCTATGGTGCCAATCAAAAGTTTGTACACACCCAAATCTTTCTAGCAATCATGTAAATGAAAAAAAAGCCCTTTTATTTTAGAAACACATCTCAATGGTCACAAACTGATGGCTGGACATTCTCCTTGAGGATTTTCTAGTAGAATTTATGGTTCCATCAATTATGACAATTTTCCCCAGTCCTGAAGCAGGAAAGCAGCACCAGACCATCACACAACCACCACAGTGTTTTACTGTTGGTATCATGTTCCCATTGTGGAATGCTGCATTAGCTTTACACCAGATATAACAAGACCCATGTCTTCCAAAAAGTTCCACTTTTGACTCATCAGTCCACAGAATATTATCCCAAAAGTCTTGGGGGTCATCATCAAGATGTTTTTTTGGCAAAAGTTAGATGACCTTTTGTCTTCTTTTTGGCCGGCTGTGGGTTTTGCCTTGCAGCTCTCTCTTGGCACCACTTGTGCCCACTCTCTTTCTTATCGTGGAATCATGAACTCTGACCTTAGCTGTGGCAAGTGAGGTCTGCCGTGATGTTCGTCAGGGTTCTTTCTGACCCCCTGGATGAGTCGTCCATGCACTCATGGAAGAATTTTGGTTGACCGGCCACTTCTGGGAAGATTCAGTGCTGTTCCAAGTTTTTTCCATTTATAGTTAATGGTTCTCAACGTGGTTCACTGGAGTCCTAGAGCCTTAGAAATGGTTTTGTAACCCTTCCTTTCCAGACTGATAGATATCAACAACTTTATTTCTCATCTGTTCTTGAATTTCTTTGGAGTGAAGCATTATGCAGGTTTTTGTCTACTTCGCACTGCCCGACAGGGTCTATTCCAGTTATGCCAGGATTCAATAGGGCTGGTAGTATTCATGCCTTGGTGTGTCAAGTGAAATTGAACCCAATTATCAAGCAAATTTGTTGATTTAGTTACTAAGGGGGCAATTACCTTTTCCACATGAGGCCAGGTAGGGTTGGATAGCTTTTTTCCTTCAGTAACTGGAATCTTCATTTGAAAACTTCATTTTGTCTTTTTTTTTTTTTTTTAGTTTGATGATTTGGATCATTTAAGTGCACTAAATATGGAAACAAAGAAGAAATCGGGAAGGGGGAGAATACTTTTTCTCAGCACAGTATGTACAGTTGGACTGACTTCTCTGAGATTCAATCGGTGTTCAGCTCTTAGCAGGACTGTGACAGTGTGTTCTTATTTGAGAAGACAGTATCCTGTGGTTATGTACTCACATTCCGTTTCAGTGTTACTCCTGATTGGCCGAGTGGCCTGACAGGCAGTGGGGTGATGTCATGGCGTGGTGTAACCCTTCAGACAGCGCTGGAACAACTAGCTGCGCAGAAGCTGTCACTCAATGACAGTACTAATGCAGTTGAGGTTTTTATTGTCCTTCCTCCCCCACCTGTTCAAACACTGAGTTCTGTTTCTTCATACGTGTTATGTATGAGTCATAATATCTGAGTATGCTACAAACCTATAGAGACCACATGGCGTAATCCTGAGGAAGGCTTTGGGATACAGATTTAGTCAGTGTTGCATCATGACAAAATCTAAGAATACACGCTAAACGTAATCTTATATGGTGTGCTTGTATTAGATGTCTGCAACCCCATTACCTCCACTATTCAGACAGTAATATTTTTCCTGTCGCAGTGGGATCTTCCCCCCACCTTTAGCCAATCAGAGCATGTGGAGGGGGGGGAGTGGTTGTTGCTGGGGGCTCAGGTCTCAGGGCTATACTCCAGTAAGCAGAGGAATCTGTGGTCAGGGGGAAGCTCACCTCTCCCAGGGACACTGTGGTTCAGGCGCCGGTCAGGACGACTCAGCCGGAACGCCAGCACTCCAGTTGGACACACATCGGGATAAGCTCCGCTGCCATTGGCCAGCTGCCAGGCCACATCATTCACTGCTATACCTCTGCTCCAGAACTCCTCACGCTCCCTGAGACTCTTCTAAAAACACCACGGGAGGGTGGGGAGGGGGTTGGGGAGCACAGTTGTATGGTTTTGTTTGGTGATAGGTGAATGAGCTTAATTTCTTGTGCTGTCAATCAGAAGTATGATATTGTGACTTTCATCTCAAAAGCAAACATCTTGATATGTTTAAATGCTAATTCTTACTGCCAATAGGGCTGCTCAGAGCTGCAATACAACTGTTTTGTAGTTTGAAACCCTCTCTTTTTTACGTTTAGATTTAAAATAATGCATGCCCTGCCTCCTCATATCTCAAAATCACAAAGTACATCCTCTTTCTCCATGTTTGATTCTACTGTACTCAGCTCACATACACTGCATGGCCAAAGATGCAGTACACTGTAAACCCTGACAAGTGTGGTCAACTCAAATGTTTTGTGGAAACCTATTACCTCAAAAAATTGAATATGCCAACTTAATGATCTTGTGTTCACAGCACTCAAAAATGTAAAAAATAACTTTACCTTATTTTCTTTAAGTTCCTTCCACACAATGCAATTCAGTTGGCCTACACAATTTTTTTGAGGTAATCGGTTTCCACAAAACATTTGAGTTCACCACACTATCAGGGTTTACAGTGTATCTGGAAACCTGCTTATCCAACAGTTTCTTCCCAAAAAATGGACATTAGTGAGGAGTTAGTGCCCCGCTAGCTGTGATGACAGCCTTCACTCTTCTGGGATGTCTTTTCTCTTGGTATTAGAACATTGCTTTACTTTTAGCCAGATAAGCATCAATAAAGTCTGGCAGTGATGTTGAGTGACTCGCTGGAATTTGCTTTCTCATTGATCCAAACATTGCTTGATGACACTGAGGTCATGGCTCAGTACAGGCCAGTCAAGTTATTTCACTCCAAGGTGGACCTTACCTCGCTCTGTGCATGAGGGCACTGTCATGCAGAAACAGAAAAGGCTGTCAAACTGTCGCAAGCAGAATATCATCTGAAATTCCTTCACTTCTGGGCATGAAATGTAAGGACATTGCAGTGCATTGCATTGTTACTTTTCTGAAATTGGGGAAATGATACTTAAATGACCTTTATATGACATTTAAAAGATGTCATGCAAGTGTTAATTGTCCTCAGGCACATACCTTACTGCCATGACAAACAATTTTTTTAACAAACCAATGCTCAAGTACTAAGAGCATAATTTGTGCATTCCTGCGTGCGGAGAGAGGCAAAACTTTGGGGATGAGCAGGTCATGTATTTGAATAATATCAGCTATGTACCGCTATTATTAGAAAACAAAAAAGTGGTAACAGTCTGTGCATCCATATGTGTGTAAATTCGTATGAGTACAGCAGATGACTCAGGAGAAGGTAGTGGAGGCTGGTCAATCTGTATCATCTACATGTCTCCACAAGGTGTGAAATCACAGTTGTTGGATAGCCATAACATCTTCTTTTGAACCACATAAAGTATAAAAATATTTAGTTTTTAAACAAGTTTTTAACAACTTCCTCAGAAATAGATGAAATATTTATTTTTTCTTGGGTCAGGTTGGACCTAATTGACTATGCAGTACAGTCCAGCACTGCCAGCTATTACCAGAGTCATTCGTTAACACTTGCAAAAAATGCATTTTTTTTCATGTATCTTTGGTATTGTTTATTCCTTCATGCTTTGTTGTTTGGATAAGGGTAGAGGTTGTTGTAGCCGCAGTAATTAGTGAGATATGGTAATAAGCTTTAGCTCACCATACCACATACTTGCTCCCTGAACATTACCACTGTTGCCAGGTGGGTCTGTTCTCCAGAACATGGTTCAGTATGCCGTGAAACGCTATCGCTCAGCACAATCTCCAGCTGTCACTACAGGCATTTGTATCTTCACTGCTTATCCAGGGGAGCATTTATACAGAAGACTGCTGCTGATGGGGGGCTGTGAAATATGAGCTGCAGTGGAAGACCTTTGGGAGGGATACACAAAGTGGGACAGGTATTATGTAACATTTGGAAGGTTTTGGCAGTTCTGAAAAACAGGAATTATCGGCGTGAGACTGGCGTACCAAGCAGAGATTGCATGGGGTGGATCACCGGTGATGACCACCTACTAAGATGAAAGGGGGTTTCTCCGTTTTTGTCTGCAGTCGGAGGATACATGAAAAAGCCCCTTCTCTGAACAACAACCCACCCAGCCACCCCACCCTGATTCTTGCCTCCCACTGGTGCCCCTCTGCAGAAGTGTGGCTAGACTTATTGCGTATGAAAAATAAATATGGAAACTCATCAGTGAAGTAACTGATATATCCTGTTTATTGGCATTTTTGTAGTGGTACTTTTTTCATTTTAATCTAATATATTTGCTTATTTCTTAGTGTAGATTAAGGTGTAGGGCTGGAATTCTTACATTTTACTCCCCTTAAGATGTACAAATCTTCAAATTCCAGCACAGCCTGACTTTCATCTGAAGGTATTTACATCCATATTTCATGAACCTTGTAGGAATTGCGACTTTTTAAAATCATGAGTGTGTTCAAATATTTTGAACCTCACTGTGTGCACACTGTAAAATTGTAAAGAATGTGGGCTGGTTTCCTGAATGTCTCAGATACAGGTATGTTCATCCTCCAAATGCAACTCACCTTGAGTACGTGTTTGAGTTGGCAGGTAGAACTGGGTAAGCATTAGCACATGATTTCCTGATTCTCAGTTTAGATCAGTGAGATTTACCTCTAGGTGAGGGAAATGAGCAGAGCCAGGTATTCTGGCTATAAAGTGAACCCCCATTCATGGAAACTTGTACCATGATTTTGTATTGAGGCAGGATAAGAGTTGTGTTCAAAGACAGTTTCACTTGTGAGAAATTGCGACTTGGTCAGGTGCAAGATCACGCAAGTTACTTATATAATGGCAGAGAAGGATGTTATACAATGCTATTTATGGGCTCTTTTCAAATACTGTGATACTGGGCTTGTATTTATAGGCAGATTCTTATTCCATTATTGATTTGTAAGACCAGAGCCCTTACCCGCACATTCATCAATCGATTAATTCAGTATCTAACATAAAATTCATCAAATCCAGATAAATATCTCTTATTCTCAGAGAAAAGATTAATAATTTAGTTAGTATTAGACACAGCATTTTAGTATTGTGGTGATATGGCACTTGTCAGTCATACTGTTTTGGCTCAAAGTTTTATGCTGTGACCCCTGCTGCTTAAACATAAACTTAAATATGTTTACTGTTCAAAGTCATGCTCTGAACCCTGACAATAGTAGAATATAGCTTAACTTTAACATAATATCCATATTACTGGTAGACTTTTGCCAATTGAATTTAAGTCCTTTGCATTGAAGTACAATTGCCGTGTTCCATCCATTGTAGAATTCAAACATTCCTAGTTTTAATTAATTATATTACAGTGCTAACAGTTGCTTTTAGCTTTTTAACTGGATGAAATAATGCTGCTAAAATAATAATGCAATTGAATTGCAAAACTGAGATTAAATATTCAATATTTATTGCATTTTTAAATTTTCCTATTTGCTGAATTTATATCAGTGTCTTATATATGTTGTTTTTATTTAATATGGAATATTTTGCTTTTTTAAAAAAAAATAAATTGACTTGTAAATTATTGCAGATGTTTCAAGCAAAAATTCCCCAAAAAAGGCCACTGAGGACCTCAAGTGGCCATCATTAGAATAACGCAAAGAAAGGATGAAAAAGTAGCCAAGTGCTCAAAATGACAGCAATGGTAAGGCATTTCACTTACCACTACCAATTCAATAAAATGAACAAAGCACTGTGTAGTAAGCAATAACTTTGAACTTTGTTGTCAGTGATTTAACAGATAATGTATGAAACAGTCATAAACAATTTAAATCATTTTGTATGATAAATGACTCAATGTAGAGTTTTTATGATTACATTTTCAGAATTTATTCCTGTTGGAACCAGACAGGGGGTGGGGGAATCACATTTTCTTTTTCAGCTTGTATTTTTACACTGTTTTATGCTTTGTTTCCCTTTCCATAGAAAAATATTCCTCTATGCGCACAAAGTTATCATAGCAAACATGTATTGCAGCAACTGGTTGATTTTTTTTACAACATAAAAGATCCAAAGATGCCATTTAAACCCTGATTTTGCAAAACAGAAACAATACATCAGCACTGTCTAACAGCACCGCTGACTTCTCTGGGCTTTGTGTCATCTGAGACGTATAGTATCATAGGGGAAGTGTTGTCTTCTGGTCCAACTAGTGAATACGTTTAGAGGTTTTTGGAAAAAAAACAGCCACTGTGTTCTGCGGACAAAAGACAAAAAGGATAACCCAAGCTGTTACCAGCATCAAGTCCAAAATTTATGGTATGATATAAATTTATGTGCATGTGGCACATTTGCAAGGGTATCAATAATGCAGAGAGATATTAATGAAATTTGGAGCAACATATGCCATCATCAAGGCGTTATCTGCTGTAAGGACATCCCTGAATTTCCAGCATGACAATGCCAACCCACATTCTGTGTGGATTACAAGTGCATGGCTGCATCGTGCATAAGGAGAGAGTAAAGACTGAGATTTGCCTGCCTGCAGTTCTGTTCTGTCTCTATTTGAGTATCTATGGCACATAAGAAGCAAAATATATCACAGCAAAGGCCCTGTACAATTGTGCAGCTGAAGACATTAAGTAATAAATGGGAAAAAATTCTATGTGCTAGACTTTACCATCTGGTGTATTCAGTTCCCAAACAATTAACTGCCATTTTTGTCTCCCATTGCCTCTGGTGAAAGGGAGACATAGGAATGCACCCCATCCGTGCATGTGTGCCTGTGTGTGTCCGTCCGTCCGTCTGAAAAGTGGTGTTAACACGATAACTCAAGAAGAAAATGGATTACAGACGCCATGTTGTGCATATAAGAAGATTACATTATGAACTAGTTTCCTATTTAATATCAGTGACCTTGACCTTGCAATTAGTTGGTCAAATATTGGTACTTGACCTATTTTTTTCAAACTTGATTTACAAGCTCAAAATTGATCACTGTGGTGTTTTGCGGCTTTCTCTTTAACCTGATGGTCAAATTTTATAAATCCAGTTCCTTGCCATCTTTTACAAAATATCCACTTTCACATTGAACAGAATTGACCTCCTTTAAGGTCAGAGGGTACATATTTATATTGGCGACAGGAGACTGTGGGCCTCGCAGCCAGCTTGTTTTTAAAGATTCAGGCAAATGTCGAATCTATTCGAAGATATGTCTCCCACAGATTTTTTTTTTTTTTTTTTTTGAAGGCCTATGGCTAGGTGGAAAAATTTTGCATTTTTGGTCTCTTAATCAAAATTTTTTTTTACTGGGGCCTTTAGAAGGGCCAACTTCTTGAAGGGCCAAAATTGGACTCCTTAAAAAATTAGCTTTTGAAATATCTCAATGCGCCAATGACTGCCCAGATTTAATTTTATTGATATCAATGAGCAATGGAATAGGTTGTGGAAACATATGGGGGAATATTGGGGGCATCATAAAACGCTACTTTTTGCTGAGGTGACACTTATATTTGGAGACATTTGTGGACTGCACCGTCAACATGCTTTGTTAGTTTATGCAATATACATATAATTCCATTAGCAAGTGCAATACAGTGCCGCTTGACATTAATGTGGGATAATCCTACCTCTGATTAGCTCACTTTAATTTTCTTGGCCTAACCAGTCTCACTCCTCATGTGTAAACCTAACCAACCCAACCAACAAAGTCAACGAGAATTTTCCAGTCAGAGGCAGAGTTGGGTGGGTCATGCCTCCACTAGCATAGGAAAAGAAAAAAGCTAACAGTGATGTCCATCCCTGCATGACTGGTGGAGGCTACATAGCCATCGGCTACTATTGGAGCAAAGGGCCATGAATGCCAGTAGTATTTAAAATGCCAGTTAATCAGCCAAACGGATTGATTGGTTGACCTGTAATTCTCGCCTCAGGTTCCTTGAACACAGGTGGAATGACTGAGATAATTGGGGATTATTTTCTTGTGATTTTCATTTCCATGAACAAGGCAATATTTCATGCGCCAGTTGATAGTGACATCTATTGTTGAGTTACGAAACCATGAAAAGATGACTGTGTGGTACCACATGGTCAGAGAAGGGTTAATACAGCTGTAGCCCACTATAATCTTTTTATTAGTGATTTTATGTCTGATACCGTGCCTCTGAAGCTTGCTTTGAACTTGGAGGATTTTTCTGAAGCCACTATGCTGAGGTTTGCTTCATTTCAAGGAAAATCATGTGACTGGTGACATCTGAACACCTTTCTGCTGCATTCAGACTGACAGCCTTGGTTTGACAGGCGGGGCTTACAAATTTGAAAATCTTTAATTCAGTTGGTTAAAATGAGTCCCCTTTTCGCAGTAAAACGCAGTTTTTATCCTACTTGTTGTATAGCCAGCGCTATTTTGGACAATGTGGCTTAAAGAGGGTAAATTGTGAATTATGAAAAGAACATAAGATAAATCTACAACTGTTTAAAATAGTGATTGCATTTGCTGTTGGACTGAAAACCACCGTACACAGGGGGTCCCAAGCACTTCTACGTTTAGAACCACTGCATTAGTGGGTTTTAGAGTTGTTGTTGTTGTTGATTGCAGTTATTGCCCAGTGCACCAAGCATATCCACTGCCCCACTGCAAACACCTCTACCTTATATCTGGAGAACTGCATTCTTCATAACATAATTTATGACAACACTGAAATCAGATTGCTAACTGACCTGTCCTGTTCATAAAAAATAACACAAACACATTCATTAAAAAAGAAGAGTGTGCATCAAAACAATCATGTTTGGGTGCACTATCATTTGACCGCAAAACATTATTTTTCCAGCAAATGTCATTGATGAGCGCTTTGAATTAAGGTTTTAATAGGGAATCAATTTCCGATTCCGAAATCCCCAAATGCTTCAGAAAGCTTAATTTTGGCATCACTACTTTTTATTACAGTCAGTAGACCTACGGGGCTGCCTGATAAAAAAAAAAAGATGATTTGATTCAAATCTGATGAGAACATATTGAGACATTCAACCCCCCCAAAAATACAAAATTTTACGTTTTGACCAACTTTAGTCCTACCTATACTCTTGCACATTCATTATTCCTTGTTAATTTCAAGTGGCATAGAATTGGGGTTGCTAATACAAAACATATCATGCATAAACTAACTTGGGATGTGGCTGCAGTCCAGAAATGCCTCAAATATACCTGTCACTTCGGCAAAAAGTAGCATTTTATTTTGCCCCTTATAGGCGGTAACCTAAACTGCCCATAAAAATATTGCAATTTCCCAGAACTCCTTTGATATAATACACTGATCGGCCATTATGACCACCTGCTTAATATTTTGTAGGTCTTCCTTTGGGCACCAAAACAGCCCTGACCCGTCCAGACATGGACTCCACTAGACCTCCGAAGGTGTGCTGTGGTACCTGGCAACAAGACATCAGCAGATCCTTTAAGTCCTGTAAGTTTGCAAGGTGGGGCTTCCTTAAATCGGGCTTGTATTTCCAGCACTGTCACAACCCTCCTGTCAATGCCGTCCATGTCTCCTCCCATTCAGCGACTTGCATGTCTATTAGATGTATTGTCTCCTATGATTGGTTTGTGTCTTGCGCGTTCCCTGATCCTGGGCGTCTCATCTCATTGTTTCCCAACCTCTTGAGTTTGCAAGTAGCTAGATTGTTACTTACTATTTTCACTTTAGCCCCAGTCCTGTTAATCCTCTCTCAAATAATTCCTGTTAACCCTCTCTCATTATGTTCCTGCGTCCAGTTTATTAGGAACATGCTCCCAAGCCTTCTACAGTCATTAGGATTAGGATTGCATTTCTCCCAAGCCTCTCCATCCTCCCTGCAGACAGTTTGGCTCTGGTGAAGTGTGCGCTCCATCTGGCAGTCACCCCAGAAAGCCACTGGCCAGGCTTTGGCTACGCTCACACTGCTTCGTCTGTAAGAAGTTGGATTGTTCCTGTTTAATCCTTCACTTGGAGCCATGATTAGGCTTGTCCTAAAATCTCTTCTACTTTGATGGGTAAATTGACAGGACAGACATACTGGTAGTACAACTCTGGTGCAGGAAACATTTCATCCTTCTGCGTTCTGGCATATAGCTCTGCGGGGTAATTAAGTATGGAAATGACTACATCATTCCTTCATAACTCCTAGTGATGGAGAAAAAATCCCAATGGAGATTTAACAATTTGGTTTGGACACTTTCCGCCATTACTTAAATCACAATTAGCCTTATTGTAAGAGCCGGTACGCCCAGAGATTAACGTATGCCGTATATAGATGCAAGTGAGGACATCAAATTTGTAGATTGTTGTCACAAATGTAATGCCACCATGACACTTGTAGTCTATTCTCGCAAACAACATTTCAACCACACAAATGCACAAATATCTTGTGATTTGTTCTATGCCGGTCAGGTGCCTCTGTTTCAGCAAATGTTTAAAACCGTAACTTGACTGAGGCAAAATGGAGAGATAAATTGGCAAAATCAAAAGCCGTTGGCTGTCTCCGGAAAACCGTAGAATCTATGATTGCACAAACTTCACAGCTGGCTGCAATAATTAGGTAAAATCTGGTAGATAGAAATCAATGGGTTGTATTCAGAGAGGTCACAGATTTTTGAGTGCTTTTTTTTTTTTTGCAAAGCACAATGTGCCACCATTTTCCTTCCCTGTGCCCTCGTACCACTGCAACACCAAACAATGTATTGTCATTGCAACAGTGAACATACACAATAAATTATGTGCTTACATTTGTCCATCAGCCTCTGAATGCATGTTAGCAACATCGAGTTCGGACTTGCCTACTTTGATTTTCATGACAATATGCAAAAAAGTTGGTCCGACAATATGCAAAAGATGAAGTTGTTTCATGGAGCTAGCCCATACTTCCACACTTTTCCTGCTCCATCTTTTTCTGGAACTAGTTCCTAACTCTCAGCAGTAGGCAGCAGGCTATGCCATTTGTTGTAGGTTACAGTTGCAAACTTTCATTGGCAGTTTTGTTTTGTGCTGAAAGGCTAACAGTCTTATTAATTAGCACTCGCTACATGACTTGTTAAAGTTTAGCTTAAGTAAGTAGAACAGACAGTAGCTGACTAGTTAACATTGCCAGGCAGTCTTGTTTTTTTGGGCTCTCTTGATAGCTAGGCTATCGAAGATGGCACGGTGCCAGCAGCTTTCTTTGGGAACCAGGCAGATTGTGGAAAGTGTAGTTTTTAGACTAAAGAGGGAAATAGCATCTCGCTGCAAAATTAAAACAACGTAAATTATGGTTGACTACGGTCAAGAAAAACATGTAGTTACTTAATAATATGGTGCAAATTCTCAGAATTGATAGAAGCTTTAAAAAATACAAGGAGTACTTCAAAAGTGAATTTTAAAAATTGTCTATGGCTGAAATGATGTAATATTTACTTCTGACTCCAGGATCACCTCAGTAGGTACTCTGCAGTCCATGGTACTCTTATTGTCCCATGATCTAAAACGTCATAGGCTATATAGTGAATATAATTTATCCAGGGCGTTTCCGGTCATTCATAATTAATCTGTACATTAAAACTGTCACTTTCTGTCACTATTGCAACGTTCTTATTAATGTAAACGCACATGAATCATTATGATTGATTTGACATATGGGGGGACAGAGCAGACCGACCAACTTACGCCATAGAAAACTTAAAAACTCAGTTTCCCAGAAGGCATTTTATGACTTTTTACTTCCGTTCCACGTTGCCGGCGGTTTCTTGTATGTGACACTTGCATTTGCTACTTTACGGTGTT
Source organism: Gymnothorax javanicus (assembly GCA_029692085.1). Taxonomy (NCBI): domain Eukaryota; kingdom Metazoa; phylum Chordata; class Actinopteri; order Anguilliformes; family Muraenidae; genus Gymnothorax; species Gymnothorax javanicus. The sequence goes on from CM056208.1 coordinate 33,969,763, forward strand.
TTAGGGGGGACAGTGAAAATAATGGACGGTGACTGTATTAAAGCGATATTATTTGATTTGGATAACACGCTAATAGACACAGCTGGTGCCGGCAGAATAGCGAATCAAAAAGTAAGTGCACAATGCAGGTATGCGTTTCCGTGTTCCTTCATCGCTAGTGGGTTGACGAGAGGTAACTGGTAATTATTCGTTGTTAATGTATATTTGAGAACAAGAATTAGTTTGTGTCTGTCAACCCGTGAGGGAGTTTGAAAAGCCGCATCAATAGAAATGTGCCGTAATCTTTTTCGAAATAGTAATTCAATGTTAACAGGATTGTGAAAAGTGAGTATCTTGTCCTGTCAAAATAAAAGCCAACTCAAGCTGCTAATTGTTGATCTTTCATTCTCCTTGTTCTGTGCAAACTGGTGACAAGTTACGTCTGGCGAAGCATTATCTTTGTACGCAGGACATCACTGCGGTTATCGTACCATACAATCTTCTATATACCTCTTTCTCCTGGCGGTTTAAGCTCAAGAAATTCTGCTAGAGAACAACGTTTTCCATTCTCTTTGGATGCCAAATTTATGGCAAGCTTGTAAAGTGGGTTAACAACATGGGTGGTAAGCCCGGTAGTCCAAGAGTAAAAGGTCTCCCGTGTGTTTCCTCCAATTATAATCAGTAAGGGGTACGTTTCCCAAAAAACGCAGATGCTAACTTGCATACTTGGAACCATTGAAACCACATGTCCCTCTATGCTTTTGGGAAACATACCCCAGCTTATTTCACCTGTTGGTTCCATTTCTGGGATTAAGAATTTTGCTGTTTAAATTAAAAAAAAAAAAAAAAAATTTGGTTAAAACAAAATACTTGGGAGGCTTTTTAATTTCAGGACCTGATTTTCTGGTTTAATGGCTGTCAACGAGAACTCGCTTATGAAATCACCCTTTGGCAAAATGTTACAGGTAGAGGAAGTTCTGAGATCTAGCTTTGAGAATGGCGACATCCAGAAAATCATCCAGGGGTTTGAGCAGAGGCTGCTGCAGGAGAAGTCTGGCGACACGCCGATTGACCAGGTGAGAGTGACGCACTGGGAGGAAGCTATTCAGGAGGCAGGGGGTGCACAGCCGGTCAACAACTTGGCAACTGTGTGCTACTCTGTGTGGAAGCAGACACGCATGTCGCAGTTGGCCATTCCGGGCCCTGTCCGGGATCTGCTGAAGGACCTGTGGAAAAACTATAAACTACTTCTGCTGACTAATGGGGTGGCACAGGTACAGTGGGAAAAGGTGAAGGCAGTGCACTGTGAGGAGCTCTTCCATGCTGTGGTGGTTGGAGGAGACCATGCGGAGGAAAAGCCAGCCCTCTCCATATTCCAGCACTGCTTTAGCCTGCTGAAGGTGGAGCCGCAGGACTGCATAATGGTGGGCGATTCTCTCCACACTGACATTCTGGGTGGAGTCAACGCTGGAGTTCGAGCAACTGTGTGGGTGAATGACAAGGGCACAGACATACCTCCTACAGTGTCCGTTAAGCCAGACTACACCGTCACTACTGTGCTTGAATTACCCAACATCCTCTCGAAGTTAGAGGTGAAAAAAAAAAATTAAGAAGAATCAATGGGCAAGGGTTCAACATCATCATGGTTGATCCATTGTTGATGAACTTCTCATTTTTTTAAACTATACTTTAGTGGAACATGGGCATTTTAATTCCTGGTGATCTAGGGTTTTTTATTAATTCAAGCCAGTTTACATTGGCTTATTAGGTTTTAGCATAAATGGGATTTCAGTATTTAATGGTGCATGGTTTAAAACTGTGTAAATAGTCCAAATGTGATGCAGCAGTTGGGATATTTAATGCTTTTTTAAGACTTGGTTGAAAAACTAGCAAATTCGAGGAAGACGAGCCCCAAATTTGAGGCCAAACTTTTTTCTTTGGGTCTGCAAGTTTCTTCCCTGGTGAGGGTATTAATGGAAAATGTCAGAAAAATCAAGGCGAGTTTAGCAGAACTCTGTTCACATTCACACTCTGTGTCCCTGGAGTGAATATTTAAAATTTATTACTGATCACATTTATTTCCAGTTCATTGTTAAAAGGTTTAATGGGACCACTCAGGTTCTGGATGAAAATGGGATGGTGCTTTTCTCAGGATAAATAAATATTAATGGTAAAACCAAAGCAATGAGGGTCTGATTTATTTCCTCTGCATCCCTTCCCTTAAGGTGGCAGTCTGAGAGACACGTGAACCATAAACCTCTATCCCAAGTTGGGTTTTTGTCTGCTATTCCTGCTTAATAGGATGTCTTTTCTAAGGACTTCAGTAGTTTATTATAATAGTGCTAGTCTCGAAAAGCTGACATAGCTGAAATTTTTGTAACTTGTCATAAGAATGTAATTTACTACAATCACAGTAGATTGCAGCTCAAGTGCCCCCTTGATACATCTGCGTGTGTGAGCCAAGCGGGAGAGCAGTCCTAGACCGCAACAAAAAATTCAGATTTGAAATGTAATAGTCATTAAATACAGATTGAAGCGGAATATTTTGTTTGATAAAAACCTTGTGTTTTACTGAAATGATTACACCTATCTTTTTTCCATAAATTTTTACTTTAGGAATCTGGACTTATGGCTACAATACTCTTATTGAACATGGCTAGATCACTGGAGCCAGTAACTATCCTATGCAGCCACCACCGGAATCAAATTCTTCAATACTATATTACTAAAAGTATCAGTAGAGCCTAAGCTTTGTCTGCAACTGGGCAGAAATACAGGATTTAATACAGAGATTAGATGGAATGAATACATGCAATAAAAAAGATGAAGCATTTCAGTGTCGATATAGAATTTGTCAGTTATGAATGAAGCTTCAAACTTTTCGGTACAGCCCCAATTTCAGAATAGACGTATAAGTAACCGTAAAAACAGCCTATTGCTGCCTGCATTGATTCCAGTTCTCAACTTTTGTAGACTAGACTGCATGGGGGGTATATATATATATATATATATATATATATATATATATATATTCAAGTACTTCATAAAATGGGACGAGCATTTGGTTCCAGAAAATGTTGCATTTCTACACCACTAATTTACCATACTAATTGCACCACATATTCTGCAGCTTTGCCTTAAGAATTACATACCTTCCACTTTTGGAGATGGGATCTTTTTCCAAAGCACTTTTAGGAAAAGCTGAAATGGCTCTGCTCGATATGTGAATTAAATCCCCACATGCGTGTTTTGGCATTAAAGAGGAAAATAGTGAGGCCAAACCCAAGTAGTGAAAAAAATGAAATCTCAGAAATATTTTATTACAAATGAAAGTACAGCTTTCTGAGCAGAAATCATCCCCTCACAGAGTCATTGTTGCATATCCAGCTTCAAAAATGTCATGACAGCATCACCAATTCCTAGTAATTGCATAATGTGAGAATAATACATGTTCACTGGATTGATTAGTCTGAAGTCACTCCTGATGAACAGTGAGGTACAGAGAAGCAGTCGTCAAAACCTGGAATACTGGGATGGAGCAACTACTTGATATCCAGTTTGACTTTGATATTCATAGCGGCGAGCTCTGCCACAAAGTAGCGGAAGACGTAAGGTACGGAAACGACGTCGATGGACTCACTCTTCCCACACAGCGTGCAGACGGTCTTCCTGTGTCGCGTGGCTGACCACGAGGGAGGCGGCTTCTCCAGGAGAGGAGACAGCAGACTCCCGCAGTCCAGGCACACCTGTGCCACCGAGCGGTCCGAGCACTTAAACAGGCGGTCGTGAAGCAGGAAGGACGAGCCGTGGGCCAGCAGCGCGTCGCGCTCCATTTCCCCAAAACGGATTCCCCCCTGGATGTTTCTGCCCCCTACTGGCTGGTTGGTCACCCTGTCCCTGGCCCCTGTCGTCCTCACCTGGAACTTATCGGACACCATGTGGCGGAGTCGCTGATAGTAAACCACGCCGATGAAGATGTCAGCTTCCAGCTCCAAACCACTCACTCCACTATAGAGCCGCTCGGTACCGTAGTGGTTGTAACCGGCTGCCCTCAGCATGTCGCCGAAATGCTCGAGCGCCGGGCTCTCCTCCGAGAAGCGGAAGGGCGTGGCGTCGTGACAGGTGCCGTGCAGTGCGCCAGACTTGCCCGCCATGCTTTCGATGAGCATGCCGATGGTCATGCGCGAGGGGAACCCGTGCGGGTTGAACAGGATGTCGGGGGTCATGCCGCTCTCCGTGAAGGGCATGTCCTCCGCGGGCCACAGCCGACTCAGGATGCCCTTCTGCCCGTGCCTGCTGGCGAACTTGTCTCCGATGGTGGGGTTTCGAGGCACTCGCACGGTAATGCAGACGCGTTTGAAGCGACCCGTCCCGGCGTCATTGCTGCACACCTTTACATTGTCGACCACACAGCTTTCCTTGCTCCTGTGTAGGGGAAAATTTTTTACTCTGGGTTCATTTGCCATCAAGCTACATTCCTCAAATCTGAGCAGAAGCCAGACGAGTATTATTTTATCCACCAAGGAATTTTTCTGGCACTTATCAGATAACACGAAGCACTCAAGTACACAGCCAGTGTCCCAAAACCTGGAACCACTGGTTTCCAGCTTAGACCACTTTGTCAGTACAGCAAACAGTAATCCCAGATTAGTCTCAAAGCCAGAGTTCCATTTGAGTACACTAAAAGGTGTATTTTTCTCAGAATACAATCAAGTAGTAGTTTATTTATTTGGAGGTAAAAAGACAACCAAGTCATGATCAACAATGTTGTCTGACACCATTACTGAGAAATGATAATTTCATAGACCCTCTCTGGATGCACACTGGGAGATGGGGAACTCACTTGTAAAATGTGACAAAGCTCTGACCAGTGTTGAGGTTGATGTGGCTGTAGAAGGGGTCTCCATAGTGAAGTACCGCTCCAATGGGGGGTAGTCCATCAGCATCCAGTTTATCCTTCACTTTTGGGTCGCCAGGTTTGACCCCAAAAACTAGACAGTCCTCTCCTTTCACCTTGTCTGCAAGGTCCACCAGCTCAGTCTTATACACACAACCATGAGCAAAGCCCCTCTCCCATGATGCCTTGTTCAGAATCTGAAAGACACAGCAATACAAAAATTTAACGATTAGAACCCACAGAAAAATTCAATATTGCCAGTCTACAGCAGAATCTTGACACAAGTAGAAGTTCTGTATGTGCTTAATGACTGCTAAGAATTCCTACAGCGAATTAATATCTTCCAAATGCATTTGCTTTCATTTTTGAGAGTTAAACTATTGTAACTGCAAGAATTACCTACTCAAATTGTTTTTTTTTCCCCCTACATGAGACTTTACCCATAACCTATGCACCAACAATCAAAATGATCATTGATGGACAACAAGGGATGAATAAAATTAAGCAACAAAACAAAGGGCAATGAACTGAAACTGCCCCCACTTCCTCACCATGGCGTCCTCCATGTCGTACCCAGTATATGAGATAACTGCCACAATGGCGTTGGTGCCAATGGGGTAGTTGTCCATGTTGTAGTGGTCATACATATAGGGCCGCACCAGAGGGCTCTGCGGCGTTTGAAGTCGGTACAGTTTGTTGTCAGAGCGATCCTGGTATGAGTGTAGTGGGAAACCCATAGTCTGTTTACCTACAGAGGAGAAAGTGATGATTTAAAAGAATCATGCGTTATCATATTTAATTTCAGCAGGAAGAGCTCAGTTCGAATACAGTAGAGCCAAACTGTGTATGAGTATAAATCAGGGGGTAGAGGGCACATAGTGAAGCATGATGAGGGGTTGGCTGGATTAAACCAAAAATACTTTTCCAAGACTTGAGGGGAAAAATGAAATATGGAAAAAAATAAAACCAGCAATTCAAAGGTTAACCTGCCCAGTCTGTTCAAACAACTCCTTGCTTGTGCTTCACAGCATGCTATACCCCCCAGGCTCAAACAAGTTTGTTCTTCAACTTTTATGAAAACAATGTGGATCAAGCTTGTTAAGGGGGTTATACCAATTAAGCTATGTGATAAGCAGGGGGGAACGGGGTCTGCCTAACATAAAAATTATGTATAAGATTAACCCATTTAATCCCACTGGTCACATTTATGACTGATTTTTATTTATTTATTTTTTTTACTTCGAGAAGCTCTAAAAGTGTTGTTGGATTTTGGCAAAAAATGCAACTTTGAGCTTAACCATCATGAAATCAGAAAATACATACAGTTTACGTGTTAGGGAGGTCTAAGGTGTAAAATGCATGCACTTACATTGCAAGGAAAATTTTGGAATCAAACAGGTTAACAGGGAAACAATGCTGAATCAATGTTTTAAGAGTATTAGGGTGCTTTAGTTGAGACTGAGTGGATGTTTTCAGGTAACATTCATTCAGAAAAGAGTAGCTGGTTTTCTTTTTTTAATAGATGTTTTAGGCACTTGAAGGTGATGATCACCTCAGACCCCTGTTTTTAGGAGAAGATGCAGAAAATGAGCAGTAATGTAGTTGTCCACTGGGTGGCAGTCTTACCCATCTGGCACTGGTACATATTGCGGGGGGACTGGTTGTGGTCAGAATAGGGGATAAAGCTGGCCACCACACTAAGCATGCTGTGGGAGAACAGCTCCTGATGTGTCGTCACCCCTGGCTCGATCTCTCCCTCAAATATCCCCACATTGATGAAGAGCTGAGTGGGAGAACAGTCATACGTTTAACTGTAAAGTGCTGTTAACTGTTACAAACAGTAACAGTAGGTGCAACACCATGAAAGCAATGTTAAAACAATAGATTTAAAAGGAAAAAGAAAAGGCAAAATTTTATGAAGAAAATATATGTGCTTCCTTCTGCTTGAAATGTTTAAAGTGTAAATTTTAAGTTGCTGAAGTTGTTGACGTTGTTTTTGCGATAGAAGTAATATCTATTAAAATAGTGGTCCTGTTTTAATGTCCAGAGTAGTGAAAAGTACGGAAGATATACAGTTACTGTGCTCTTAATGTGCCAAGTAAGCTGAACATTTGTGGAATGTGGTTTCTAGCTGAAACGGCAGCGAATTGGAAAGTGGCTGAAAATTACTGAAAATCAATGGATTTCAAAGCATTTGAAGAACTCCCTCCATTTTGAAAAAAAAAAAAAACATAGTACACTGCTTAAGAACAAGGAGTCGTATCACTTCAAAAATGGCAATGCCAGAGAAAGAAGAAAAATCCCCACATTGTAATTGTAAAGCTATGTATATTTGCCTGAATTCCAGGGGTCGAAACAAGAAAACCTGAGCTCGAAAAAAATCCTGAGCCCATTAGTTTGTGCTTTTTAGCGTGTGTGATGCATTACATCTCCTGAAAACTACATAAATTTAAAATGTGAATTAAAGATATCAAAAAGGTTGTGCAGTCAGGAGCTCCTGTAACAGCCCCTGCAGACATACTTGAAAACCAGATCAGGATGAAAAAGCAACGGCCAATGGGGAACGTACACTCAGCCAGCCCACCAATGGTGTAATTTCATTAGTCGCTCACTCACTCAGCAACGGACATCCATGGATGGAGGGCCGAACCATGCCAGTCCAGCCAAAAATAGCGTTTCTGATACATCCCATCTCTAACACAATGCACTGCATCCTCGCATCTCCCAACTCCCCATGCCGTACCTGCTCAAATGTGCCGATGAGCTCCTGCTGTCCTAGCGCCAGGTTCTGGACGGGCCTCACCAGGCGACAGGGCGTGGTGAAGAGGAGCAGACCAGGGTAGATGCTGGCCTTTCCTGTATGAGGCACCAGAACTACCTCAGTCCAAGGAGGGACCCTCTTTTCCTTAAGTACCTGCAGAGAGGGCATACAGTGAGGCAACTGCTCCACACCATTCCAGGGCATGAATGATGACTTAAGGAGAGTTCATGGAGCTTTGATTAGGACATAATTTAACAAAACTCTGGAATGTTCCTTCAGACAGTGAGAGAGAACTGTACAGAGAATAACCACACAGCTGCTGCAAGGAGCAACTAATCCAGGAAGATATCTGAGGCAATGGTACTCACTTTGAACCTCCGTATTGACTCTGCAACCCCCAGTGCGAGGTCTCTCTCCACCCAGCCCACCATGGCACCATCAAGAACCACAGGGTAACAGTCAGCGTACGGCTGACTGGGGGTTGCGTCTATAGGGGTAACACCTGGAAAACCGGACAACAAATACGCATCATTATACATGCTGCCCATGCAATGAACTTCAGAGTGCTTCTTGGTTGTAGTTCTTGATGTTGCCACGTGAGACAGCAGCTGAAACTCACCCAGGGAGCAGAGCAGGGCAGGCAGTGTGGAGGTGGGATGGGCAGGGGCTACGATCTCACAGTGGGCAGTCAAGTGGTTCATGAGTCCGCAGGGCTCCCCGTCTGGCGTGTGCACGGGGCACAGGAAGCCCCAGGATTCGGGAAGAAGTCGTCGCACCGTCGTGGTGCGCATCTTGGCAAATGCGGCACCCCTGTGCACGCACCGGAAGTGGGACAGGTAGCGCACAAAGTTCAGCTTGTCCGCCACGACGCACAGGCCAGTATCCTGCAGCATGCCCAGCCCTGAGGTAGAGGGACAAGAGTTAAAAGGAAGACAGACTCCAGGCACCCTTTCAGCATGTTTATATCTTTTGACCCCCTTTTCCTTCACAGAGCTGAAGCCAAGAATTTGCCATCCAGTTTGGGGATGTTCAGCCACATTCACAGAGCAACCTTAACTGAGGAGAACACATAGGTATTGGATCCAATGCCTTTACTAAATTTGATATACTGCCAGTTCTTGGCTACACGCAGACCACTGGCTTGCTTTATGCTCAGCAAGGTGCCAGTAAGGCTGTGCCAAATGTAATTTCTTTTTTTTAACAATTGAAGCTTTGATTGAGGTTTTTGCATGAAATTTAGAATGACTGTCATCTAGTCTATGATGTTATCACCATGAAGTCTAATCCTCAAACAAAATCAACAATTCAAATGAAGTGATTCATCAGATTCAACGAGTTAAACTTTTTTCATCAAATAATTAAGAAATTTGATTTGATCCAATAAAAATCTGTGGTTTCGGGAGCATAAATAGGCTACATGTAGGCAGCAGGATAATCACATAAAATAACAAGAGCACTCAGAGAGCGCAGCACCCCCGCCACGCAAAGGCAACTCTGCATTAGTTATTTTCATTGGCTGATGTAGGGTATTGTTGCATTCCACCGCCAGGTGGCAGCAAAACCCAAAAGCACACAAATTGGAAATCTGGCCGATTGGAAAGACTTAAAATCTCTGCCAGCATAGCTGGATTTGAACTTTGGCCTATATCTCATTTGTACTTTGGCCTAGATATGCCAAAATTTAATATCTTGTTCCTCTTGTGCTACTGTAACATCCTACAACTTTGGTTAAAATCAACACGGCCGTTTTTGAGATATCCTGCTAACAGACAGACAAACAAACCAACCAACGCCGGCAAAAACATACACCTGCCTTGGCGGAGGTGAATAATCCTGCCCTCGAGGTGCCGTCACATATGAAGGTGAAACGGCAATTTTGTTGATGTTTTTGAGGCATTCTTTGGCAAGAAAGGGTAGTAAACTCAAAACTTCTTACCAGACTACACCCATTGCTGTGCAAATTGAGGTGTGCATCCACTCGTGGAGGGAGAGAAAATAGTTTTTTGATTGCCGTGAAAATGTTTATTTGAATAAAAAAATGCCAATAAATATGGATTGATGCAGAATATTTCCTTGAATAAAAACATGAATTTTGGAAATGGATACATCCATTTTTTTTCCCCCAATACATTTTTTTTTCATTTTTACTTTTGCTCTTTGCATCTCTCTGGAGTAGTTAGACATGTTTGAATTGTCAGAAACAATACTATGCAGCCACGACTGGAATTGAGTACTATAAATACATGGTATAATACTAATAGGATTACAGTAGCCTCATCTTTCTCTGCAACTACGCACAAACACCAGGCTTAAACAGGATGAACAAACGTGCATCAAAGACATGGGCAGCATGACAGCATTTGTATATTGATTTAGAATTCAAATGTTTTAATTAAGAATGAAGATTCAAGCCACTTGGTGCAGCCCTAGGTGAACGAACTCTAACAGAGATCGTCTGCACCCCAGTCAATGCAGTTGAGCATCGCCGCCACAGGGCTAACAGCCACAGTCTGCACTCGTACAAGTCAAATTCAAGCCGGAACTGTTTGAGATACCTCAGCCCATAACCCTTACCAGCAAAAGTTCATTAGAAAGATAAGGTAGGAAGCTCCGTAACCGGTTTTAGTTGTGTTCTGAATTGAAACTGCGCCATAGCATTTTTCAATGAATTTAGTTCAGGTGGATTACCTGTTTTGGAGTGCAGGTTGCCCGTGGCCAGTAGATATTCAAAAGGCTTGGTCAGATCAGTTCCCAGGTTGAACATCCTCGTGAGACTCTCAGCGTTTATTGCATTCTGAAGACGGTGAGCTCGCTTGTCCATGGAGATTTTCACCGAAACGAGCCAGGCAGTCATTTTCTCCTGAAAAAAAATGGAAATAAGAATCCTCTCTCCCACGAGGAGAAGCAAGCAAACATTTTCTTCTCCCAGCTTTATTTTTCTTCCTTGCTTGTACTCTTCATTTTGTAAAAATATGTTAAGACAGGTCTGAGATACATTTCCTGGTTTGGGTGCAAACAGCAAACTATTGGCTTGGGGGGGGTCATACAACCCCCATGGCCGGCATTACAAGATTTTCAGTTCATAGCCCTTTGTGTGGCATGGCTCTTCTCTATATAAAGAGGGAGTATCTGCACACTTTGTACAGTTTTTTTGCAGGTGCTGCAATCCAAAAAGAAGAGACGAGTTCAAATGAAAATAAAATAGCGCAACACGGCTAATTTTGCATATAACACACCAACTTTATCGTGAACTGACATTTCAGTCAAATGTCCTCGTTTGACCAAAACGTCAGCTCACAATAAAGTTGGAGCATTATTTCTGAAGCCAGCGCTGTCGCGCCATTTTCTTTGCAGTTGAACTTATCTCTTTTCTCTAACATCTCTAGCACAATATTGCCATTGGATGAATCTATGATGCAAAAACCATCACCTTGAGGAACATAAGGTAGAGCTGCCCAGGGGTGAGCACTTCTTGACACATCAGACTGTCAGGGTTCTCCTCCATGCACTCCTGCTTGGCGAAGCTGAACAACTTCCGGGTCATCAAGCACAGAAGGTAGAACTTCTCCACATCTAATTTCAGGTGGATGCAGATACACTGCCTATCACGGCGGCCGGAAAGGATATGACATCAACAAAAAGGGCATTCAATAGAGCATAGCCTCACCAAAACAACAATATCAAGATTTCTTATTTTGTTTTAAAGGTTACCAAAAAAATGACCAAGTTTATGATGTTATATCATAATGTCACTGTATTACATCACTAAGTATTCTCCATTTTTGGTACGCACCTATTTCTGACAAGGACCAAGTTTATGATGTTACATCATAATGTCGCAGTATTACATCACTACTACATCACTATAACATTTTTTGGTCCTCACTAATTTCTACTTGCTATGAAAATTTCGTCCTTCTAGAGGTCTCGAGAAGCCAGTGTTTTATAGAAATTTAGAAAAAACCCGCTACTTATGGTATCTACAGGCAAATCAACATTGTGTGACGTCAAAAACAATCGACATTTTGTGATACATTAAATTAGGTTTTAGATATTGGATTGAAACTGATTTTTAATTTTTACGATTAACACTGAGTCGATGTGTCCTTAAGTTCTCAAGATATCGCTTAAAATGATTTTACATTTTTTATGACGTTGCATTATAACGTCTTCAAAATTCAATCACTTCCAGAACATTATATTGCCTACCTCCCAGTTTAGTTGTTTTTGAAATATTTTGTTCACAGAAAAACAAACAAATAGACAAAAATCAAACAGACACAGGCGGTAACATAAGACCCATAAAACTTTGTTGATGGGGCCAATTATCCCACAAAAGGCATACTTTTGATACCGCTCAATAAAAACAGGCGATGCTGCCAACCAAACACTCACTCGAGAAGGAAGTTGGCACACTGTTCATCAGTGTACCACTCGGGCAGGTTCATCTTGACCCGGAAGCGCTCCCCCAGGTAGTTCAGCACCTTCTTGCGGGTGGTGCAGCCCTCCTCCATGACAAGGCGCAGCATCTCAGACACACAACTCTTGTAGAAGGAGTTCTCCTCACGACCCTTTATCAGCTCCTGGTAGATCTGAAAGTCAGTGAAGTCCACAAGGGCCTAGGCAGAAGAGAATAATGTCATTATATTCATTAAATAAATCCCAAATAAAACAAACCAAGGATTTCATATCTATTGGAAATAAATTGACCAATATTCCAAGAATTCCTCAATAAATTAAAAGAAAACTGTACATACAGATTTCTGTATAGCTATGCACGGAGAACCATTTTTAAAAGTGCTCTACGCAGGCCTTTTTTTTTTTTGCTGAAGGGAGTTAATGCTCTCCAACTTTGCCTTTTGTTCCCGTAACATGCCTACGTCACAATGGAACAAATTTGCATAGCACCAAACTAGCAGCTAATATAGCATACCATTACACAAAGCGAGGTAGAATGGAGGCTGGGAAGAGTTTGGCTAGTGCGTATCACCATTTTGAGAAGACAATGTTTTCTTCAGTGCAAAGACAAATTTCTCTTTGTATAGACATCCAAAAGAAGACAAATTGAAGCATCAGAGAAAAAAATGAATTTATATAAATACTCCTCAGCAGGGTCGGCCAATCACAACGACATAGGTTTTGAGGGAAGAGCCCTGAAATAAACTGGAGCCAAGTCTCCGACTGAGACTTCTTATTTGTTTGTTTGTCTGTCTGACAGTGGACAGCATAGTACTCAATTTGAGACCAAGAAAAACTTTACAAGAACGTTAGATGTCATACTTAGTTGACATATATTGTTTTTGGTGAGACCAGGTCAAAGCTCAAGAGAGAAATACACCCAAGTTCAAAAATCATTTTCACACAATAACCTTCTTCAGAACCATCTGATTAACTTCAAACCAAACTCAAATGATAGAGAATTTTATTGAGCCCTCTCATGTGACACTGGATGTCAGAGGGTCACAGCCGTCTCAGCAGTAGGACGGTCAACTCATCCATTCCAAACATGCAACCTTTCCATACATTTCTTGATATTGCGTGACCTGGAAAAGTGATATTTCCGCTAACCATCAGTCTCTGAATGGGCTTTCTTGTCAGTTTGTCTCTTTGTTAGCTCCTATACTCAAGAAGTTATGACCAGATTTTGACTAATTTTTTGGAGGGATGGGAGGGTATAGCCCAAGGAACAATCAATTACATTTTGATGGCGATCCCGATCACCGATCAGATCCAGGATTTTTTCCCAAAGATTTTTCACCAATGTTTTGCCCGTGTTTGTGTCTGATAGCCAAATTACTCAAAAATTTTATTAAAGGATTTAGATAAAAGTATTTGAAGGGATAAAGTATGACCCAAGGAACAATCATCTCGATTTTGGTGGAGATCCAAATCACCATCATCCAGATCTAGGAATTTTTTAAGGGATTATTCACCATTGCGAGATGGGGCATTTGCAAGAATAAATGCCATATATCTTCTAATCCACTAGATGGCAGTAATTTTCAATGCGACAAAACAGCCAATTGTAGAAATGTGATTGTTTCCCTTGCAGATTGCGTATCATGCAAGAGTGAACTATTGGCCTTGGAAGACATCAGCTCTCTCTGAGCGCCACTCCACTCATATATTGTGTCTATTAAAGTTGAATGATAGAGGGTTTCTGAGCATAGGTCACCTTCAGTGCAAACCCCAGAGGAAGGAAGAAAAGCTCTTTCTGGTAGATGAAGTTGAGCATCACAGTTCCATTGTCCAGATAGTGGAGGTTCATGTTAACAGCAGTGTGCTCTTCTCTGACACAGCGCATTGAAACACCTGGGAGAAAAGGGTGAGGTCATTCTATGCAGTCAGAGCAAGAAAGGCTGAAAAAACTAGAGGGAAGGTTTTGTATGCAGTTAAGACCATTCCAGATTGTACTAAAGCAGTAGTAACCAGCCCTGTTCCACCACCTGAACAAAGCCATTCATTCAACATGTAGAAATCTTACTGAGCTGCTCATGATTATTTCAGTCGATGCCAAATTGGGGTTTAACTGAAAACCAACAGGATGGTAGATCTTTGGGAACTGGGTCAGTTATCAGTAATACAGAAGCAGACCAGCAAAACTGATGTTTACTGGAGGCCTCAACTATACACACCCTCTTCTAGCAAGGCCAGAGGTATTTTGGTTTACCAGTTCAGCAGCTGACAATTATGCTTTGTCCTCTCCTGAATAAGGTCACCTATTTTAACAACAAATAACTGAAAGCAATGTGTGGGCTGTAGAGTAAAGGCCTGAGGTCCAGCAGAAACTTACCATACTGTGTGTAGCCTTGACCTCTACCCTTCCACTTTGGTCTAGCCATGGCGATAGGGAAGTTTCTCCTGGGCATGATCAGCATGCGGATGACTTTCTCGATTCCATTCACAATAAAGTAGCCACCCATTTCCTGAGACAGGCATGGCGGAATGAAACAGTCAGTTCTGCGTTCAAGGGAACCCAGACCCAGAATAACTCAAGTGCTTTGATACCATCAACAGCAACTCTTTGCTCAATGCACAGCTAAGCACTCATGACAGTTTGTGAATCTGAGCTTGACAGAAGCATGCAAGATTGATATAGCTATCTGGCAACTGTGAATTTAATGGAAAGCAAGTTGAGACAGACTTGTACAGATTTATGAACCAACAATAGTAAATAGTTCAACAGAAACACACAACCTCAGCCTCCTCGTGGTGCTCGATGAGTTCTTTTGGTGAGAGCCCATGTAGGTTGCACATCTTAGACTTTACCATGATGGGCACCAGACCCAAAGACTGCTTGATGATGCCTTTCGGAATCCCATTTACGGACCAGCTCACATCAACCTTTGAAGGCCAAAAAAGACTCCAGATAAAGGATATTGTATGAAATATGATCATTTTTGTATCGAAAAGTAAAACTGCAGTTTTAATGAGACTGATGAGAAATATTTATCAATGTTCTGGCATTTTTGTGGCACTTACAACCAGCTTTCCTCTGTAGGAGCAGCGTCGTCCCCTACATTCTGCAGGGAACACAGTCATGTCCCGGCACACACTCCCTTTGCCAACCACAGGTTTGTGGATCGTTGCCTCCACAAACGCCAGGCTAATCCGGTCATTTTTGAATGTGAACTCCAAAGGAGGAATGGCCTGAAGTCACACCAAAAAATATAACCAGGAAGCTTGTCAGCATCTTCAAAAAACGTTGCAGCAAGATAACAACACACAAGCAGACGTAAGCCATTTGGTGAAATCAATCTAATAAAACAGACAACTTCTAATTTAATAACGCTGGTAAATAATACTCTGCCGTGCAAAATAATCTCCATTTGTATTAAAATAAGCAAATACTCAAGAGCCTAAGATTGAATCAGTATTGCAGAGATGAGTATGTTTCAGCTGGCGATGATTATTTTAATCCTGGCTAATTCAGTGCATAACTTCTCATTTCTTACAAAGCATGTCTGCAGACGCATCTCATGGTCGTTAAAAACAACACCGTGTTTCAAGAAGGGAAAATTATTGGCCAGCATCAAGCTAGAAAAAAAAATTGCCAAGGATATTGCTGAAATCATAGGAATTGGGTAAGGCACTGTCCAACAATTTAACACCTGGAAGGATAGTGTTATACTGTCAACTTCGCGGAGAAAATGGATTGGAGAAAAAATATGACTAGTCCTAACTGGAGATTGCCAAAATGCTTGGTGAGGTCTCATCTAAAACAAATCAACTATAGAACTTATGAATACGTATAATTATGAAGGCAACAGCATTTCCACATGCACAATGGAACAAAAACTTGGAGGACTGAGACTCAACAGCTGCGTGGCCAAAAGAAAGGCACTTGAAAGTGAGGCTAACTGGGGGGGGAAAAAAACTTCAATTTGCAAGGGAGCATCCAGATTTGCCCCCACACCAGAGTGATGAGCATGTAAAGATAAGAAAGGAAGCTCATGAAACCATGCACCCATCATGCATAGTGCCACTGTACAAGCCTCTGGAGGCAGTGTTATGATCTAGGGTTGCTTCAATAGGTCAGGTTTAGGCTCAGCACTTTTCTGCAGCAATAAAATGAGTTCAGCAGACAAGCTACCTGAATATACTGAACAAACAGTAACCCATCAACGGACTTTCTACTCCCTAATGGCACAGGCATATTCCAGGATAACAATGCCAAAATCCATCTGGCTCAAATTGTGAAAGAGTGGTTCATCGAGCCTGAGGAATCATTTTCACGCATGAATTGGCCACCTCACAGTCTGGACCTTAGCTAATCCTTTTAAAGTCTGTGCTGGAGAAGGCTTAATGAAGTGGTTTGACTCACATATCTTCAGTACAACATCTCGGCCAAAACTGAATGCAAATCTGGTCAGCGATAAATGTTGTAACATTGTATACGATTGTTGAAACAATACCACAACGAACGTGCGCCGTGATCAAAGTTTACTTTTTTTCCTTCTTTTTGTTTTTTTGGACGGGCAGTGTATTGCAGACTAAAAATGCACAAAAT
The DNA here is from genome assembly GCA_029692085.1 of Gymnothorax javanicus. Lineage (NCBI taxonomy): Eukaryota > Metazoa > Chordata > Actinopteri > Anguilliformes > Muraenidae > Gymnothorax > Gymnothorax javanicus. The sequence goes on from CM056208.1 coordinate 33,986,410, forward strand.
GCCACGAACTGCCCTGCCTAACAAAAGAGCAAGTCATGAGGTAAGTCTGCAACTAAGAACTATACATGTTGATTTTACACTTAAGAGGACAGACAACGACAACACATATTACAAAAGTGCACAACTGAGCTATGAGTGAGTCTTACTTGGCTCATGAGAGAAAACGCGATCGGAGGGTACCTGTACTGCGCGAGATAGTCCATCGCTAATCGCTTGGTCGAACGATTCAATGTGTGCTTTAACCAGATCCTGCACCGCAGCGTGCTGTTTCTCTGCAGGTATCCCGAAACCGGGTACCGTCAGGTTCTTCAAACTGGGGCCTGACGGCAGGCTACCCCACTTCAGAGTAGACCCCATGCTTGTTTTTAAGAATCACATGCATGCGGTAGAAAACCGGAAGTAGACTTTGACTGACACAGGAAGTACAAAGATCCTGACCATAAATATCTACAGTAGCGCGGTTTTTTTTTATTCGATGGTATTCTTTGAACAAAAGTAAATTTTGCGTTCCTGCCATTGCAATCTGGATTCAAAGCTGCTCAAAATAACATGTTTATATTAGTAAAACCTTGATTGTGCATTTGCTAACTTGCTGTCTATCAAGTCTGTCGCATTCATGCCATAGACTGTATAAAAAGATGGACGAAGCTACCGTGACGTCACCCATTGGTTTCAGTATACCATAAAGGAAGCCTCGATTTTGGCAATTTGAATTGCGCCATGTTGTCATTTTGAAACCGGATGTGATTTCTATTGGACGAGAGCGTGAATTGAAGATCCGGGGAGGAACGTGGCTCTGGATCTGACCGTATCGGACGAGGACTAGAGGATAGCCACGTCCCAAAAGCATATTCTGGCTTTATCCTTTATTCTAGTCTACATGGGACCATAATTTACAAAAATGAACATCATGATATAACGAAGGAGACCTGAAACTTGTATAGCTACTATAAAATAATGTGAAAAATCATTATTTAAATAAAAAATCAGGTGGGAAAGTAGGGTCATTTTCTCATGGACTTCTATAGCATTGAACTTCTTTCTGCAACCACCGACGTCGCCATCTGCTGGCCATTAAATAGAATGCCATTCTACGGTACTTACGCATGGGCTTCGTTTTTCAGACCAGGGTGCTGCGTCCATCTTCTCAACAGTCAGTGATTCATGCCTGTCTATTTTGACCGTAGACTGTGGCTGAGTTTGAGTAGACTTTCTTTGCTTTGGAAATTCCCTAATTCCTTGAAAATGACCTGGAGTTATTTAGGTGGCAGCCATGATAAGTGTGTTCGAATCCTCCAAATGTTCATCAAAGTTGCTTCAGTGCTTCCTAACTTATCTCCTTAAGCATGGGGTTCATTGACTCATCCTTTTCGAAAAGAAAGGAGATGACGCCATCCCACAATACCATGCGGCATCAAAATTTGAAGCGACAACCATCCATCTGGCCAACGAACATGACTGGCGAGAGCATATACAATATATACAGACAGCCGATGAGCGTAAGATGCATGGTTGTCTTTCTTAGCCTTTATGAATTCCACTTTACACCTTTCCATTGCATCGTGATGTTTTTCATCGAGGTTGAAGAAAAATGGTTAGGGATTAAACAATAGGACGTAATTTTTGACCATTCTAATGCAGCCAATGAATTTGACACCTCGTCTGTCAGTGATGCGTTCCATGTCTTTGACAGACCTCTTATTGTGACATCACAGTGACATCACGCAGACATTCACACACACTCTGGATACAGAAAGCAGCTTTGAAGTTACTCAATTCAGATCCATGGTCAAGATAACTTTTTATTGATGACAGAGTGGAAATTTAATTCAGATATGTCCCGTTGTGAGGTAGGGTGCCAAAACTGAAAAGGTTCTAATAAAAGTCTTCAGTTTTACCAACTTCCATCAAGTAACACTCCATTTAACGCCAATCACAAGAGGAAAAAGCTTGGCATCTACAGTCTCAAGGACTGATTTGAAGGGAAGTGACATCTCAGTCTGGAGAGCTAGCGCGAATTTTGGAACTTGGGCGTATTGTTTAACGTTTGACTCTTGGCTAATTGTATTTTTTGATTAGGATTTTGTATTCCAGACAAATAGGGTGTGATGAGGTGGATGGGGAAAAGAAAAGGAAAAGGGGAAGTGAAAATGAAACTGATGAAGGGTAGTTTGTTAATGCAATGAAAGCGGTAGGAGCTAAGTCAGACATCAACTGTGTGTGTAATGATAATCATTTTGTCAGGAAATTTGTGTAAAATGAAATTTGTGACGTTAAAGCGGTGAGGGTATGCAGAAGTGGTGTGGTGATAATCAAATGAACAACAAAGAAACAGCGGGAAGAAGCTCTAAAAATAAAAGCATTGCCTTATCTTACCTGCGCAACCTCACTGCATAGTGGATCTACCCTATTAGTCTAACTTGAAGCAAGAGAGAATTCCCAGACCGAGGGTTTCCCATCTGAACATTTCCCAGAACATCCAACCCCTTCCAAATGCAAATGCTACACCACTAAAGAGATGTTAAAATTTAGGACAAACATTCTTGTCCCAAATGTACACTAGCCAGGGAACAGGAACAGACCAGACACATCAATAAGACTACATTTTATTGATGCAATGCTCAGCACTAATACAGCCACATTTCCATGCAATTGTCTGCCAAAGAAAATAACACACATCAGATTTCAGACAATGGACACATTTGATTATGGTGACAAGGGCAGTGTAATGTAGGATTTGCATATGGTAATCAATAGGAGCCTACGGTAGGAGTATTTTTTTTTATGAATGCCGTTTTCTTTGAGGTAACAGTTTCCTTCATTCACAGACTGTTTTTCTTCAAGGGAAAAATCTTTAATGGGCTTCAGCCATTACCGCTTCAAAGAGGTCATACAAGACAGGTTGGAACTGACAATAATTCCACAGCAAGGTAAACCAAATTTCTACCTCAAATGCAATCGCTCGCCATCTTATAGAAATTCTCATATAAATCACCCTTTGTTTCTGTACAGTAAATGTATGGCTACTATTGCTGAAGCTAGCAGTGATGTATTGAATCTTTGCCCAAGGTCAGATTTTGCTTCAAGTGTATGGACAGGGGAAACTGAATAATTGAACTAGAGTCATCTTTGGCCTGAGGGAGCAGTGCTTACGGGAAATACTGGCTGTGGAAAACATGACAGTTGTCCCACAAAATGAAAACAATTAAAAATAAACAAGACATCAACTAAACAATGTGCTTTCACAATAACACAAAGAACCAAACACTGAAGGACATTCTCTTTTGTGAAAACTGTGAAAATAAGACCAGCGAATGGATAAATGGGCCATGAGGGTGCATATCTTCTTCATCCTAAGTTCATAACTACCCATCATCTGAAGGAAACCCTTTATATTGATGGAAAAATAAATATCCAACAACATTACACAGCACAAATAAGATATTTTTGGGACCAAAATTTGTTCAAAATTAACCTATATAGAATAATTGGATGCTTGACAAGTTGCAAATTAGACTGTATAGAATAATCTAGAAACAAGATTTCATTCTATTCCCCCCCCCCTTGTGTGATATTCATTTTAGTTACATATTCACACACAAAAACAACAAAAATGTGTAGTTCCCTTCATTGGGGCACCAATTATATTACACCATGTCATTCATTCAAAATAGATTTTTTTTTTTTTTTTTTTTAACAAACAGGTTTGACAAAAGAACATTAAAGAAACAAATAAAACAAGAGTGGATGAAAAACATATCTGCTAAAGAAAAGCAATTTCAATTACAGCAATTACTGAAAATGCATTGAGTAAAAAAATAAAAAAACATGAGAGAAAACATTCCCGATAAAAATAAAAAGTAAAATGAGGACTGCTAAAGCTTGCCTTTTCTCCCCGCGTCAATCCACTGCACAGATTTTTCCCACAGACGGCCGCGAGGCTACCTGACTGACTGTACTGGGTGGCCCAACTCTGCTTCAAACCAAAATAGTTACTCAAATCTCCCACTGAGAGCATGTGGCATCACAACCCATTTCGGCGGTTGGAAAGTCCTATTCCCTAAATCAAACATATGTAAGGCGGCAGTGAAAGGAAATTTTCTATTAAAAAATGTATAGCACTTTTATCCTTATCAGTGCAATGCTGTGATAGAGAAATGCACAGATAAGCCCTCCCAATTTCCCATAAAGGGTGCAAAATGTGGCCCATCAATACATTCTTTATCAAAAATGGTGCAATCGATAAACTGCTGGTATTTCAAGCCATTCATTTATGCTGTTCTAGAGAGGTGGGTAAAAAAGACTGTTGTAAAAAAAATAACAATAAAAAAAAAACAACTCTACATTAGCTGCAATTAAATGACCAACAACACTATCATTTTACAAACTCATCTACAGTTTGAAATGGTTTCCTTCAGAAGTCAATTGAGAAAGCAGTAACGTAAGAGGCCCACGCTACATTGATTCTGATGCACACTGCAAAATTATGAAGCAAAGAACCTCAAAACCATAAAACAACACAAACATTGATCAGATACATGCTTTTCTTCCAGAAAAAAGCCAAACATAGCTGCACATACTACACAGGCATCATCTGCCCTGCTTTGAACCTTGATGCACTTCACTCAACCTCGCAACTAAAACCTTTGTCATCATTAAGGTAAGCCAATTCTCAACTCTACTGTTGCCCTTCATATGGACCAAGTCAGACACCTTAAACTGCCTGGTTTTTGTTGGTGCAAAACGTTGGACATACAAAATGAGAGTCAGGTACCTTGATTACTGAGTAGTAACACAAATTTGAGCAGGGCTGAATGGGCGATGGCGCAAATCTGCAGCACCCTTTATTCAGAAACTTCAGCCAAATAGTTTTTGGAAACATTTGGTAAAGTAAATTTGTACTTTGTACACTATGCTTTGCCTAACCGAAATCAGAGGAAACCCCAGACATTCACAGGAAAATTTGTAATTTCACCGTACATTCCCATTTATAGCAAAAAATCATTCAGAGGTTTTGAGTCTCCTGGCTGGAACGTTCTACCAAAATCTTGTGGGATTCAGCCAAAGATGGGTACAGGTATAACATGGAGGAAGAGAGAGAGAGACTAACTGTAATGTTCCAAATAGCATAACAACATAAACATCAGTCCAAAAGACAGGGATCATTGTTAAAGTCAGACTAACCAATCTGCGATGAAAAGAGGCATTTTGGAATACTGATGCAATACACAAACACACACTGATGCAACCACACCTGACAGCACACATATACGGGTTATCATCAAAACATTTTGACTTGGAGTGAAATAATGGACAGGTGGTCTTCCTATGATAATGGATTAAGGTTAAATGTGCATTTATATATATGTAAGGCACTGAAAGCAGAAGTGTTACGTGACAGATTCAGTTAACACCACTTCTCCATCTTTTCCCCAACATGTGCTGAGTGCACTCCTGGAGATATTAACTACCGGACTGTGAAATGGAGATTTTTGTGCCAAAAAAAGAGAGAGAGGGGTTAGCGGTAAAAGAGAGGGCCCCACCTTGCCTGCGGTTACACCACACACAACAACCAAGAAGCTTTAAATTGTATTTTTCATATTTCGGAATCAACTGCAAAGGCTGCGTAGTTACCAGAGTTTTGGAACACTGAAGAAAGACCCGACCAGGGGCGTCTGAGATCTTGAAGTGATTTCTAACTTTAAAGGCCATTTTGTAATTTCTTTCCCTCGCTTCACGACGCGTTTTCAGAGTCAGGGAACTCGCCTGTCCTAGCGTGCCACTCTGGATTTTGCGTAGATGGGTCCAGGCAGCCAGCTTTCTGAGCGAAGTGAGGGGTTTCAGCAGTAGAAGCCTGGGCTCAGTGTTTACAGTTTGATGAATGGGCCCTGTTGATAAGCTGGTCTTGGTTTGGGGGAGGAGCAAGCGGATGAGGCGGAGGATGAGGCAGACTCATTCAGGCTGAAGACACTGGATATTGCTACATCCACAATTCCCTGACACAACTCTGGGTACAGTTTTCTAGGGGAAAAAACAAACATTCTTCATTTCAGGGAAATCTGCTTTCAGTTTATGCATTTCCTTATTTGAATGTTTTTCAAATTTTTTGAATGTGCTGCCATTATTGAGAATATTGTTTATAGAATTAAATCTCCAGTCAAGCACTCTTTCAGATGAAGGCAAATGAGTACCAGTGAAGAAACAAAAATTTTCCCCTGAAGAGAGCCACCATCTCTGCTCATAATGCATAACTGTAGATAAGTGCAATCAAAAGTATGATCAAACTGAAGGAGACAGACAAGAAAAGAACGTGGGATTGCCAGCCAAAAAGACAGTTGTAGTGGGAACTGGAAAGTTAACGAGAGATGGCAAGGTAGAATTTCAACTAGTCAAAATGTGGAATTGTGCATAGTGTTTATGCACATACACCAATCAGCCACAAGATTAAAACCACCTGCCTAACATGGCAAAGGTCCTCCTCGTGCTGGCAAAAAAGCACCATCAAACTGAAGTCACTTGAATTCCCAAACTCAAGGGTTTCCCGGCAGAACATATCCCAGAATATCACACTCCTTCCACCAGCTCTCTCCTCTTCCCACAGTACATTCTGATGTCAGCTCTTCCCAGGTATAAGAAAATGGGGCTCACTGGACCAGGTGATCTTCTTCAACTGGTCCAAGGTCCAGTTATGCAGCTTTTCGAAGTGGACCAGGGTTAGAGTGACACTTTGACTGGTCTGCGAGCTAAAAAGTGCAATACACAGCACGGTATGATGCACTATGCATTGTAACAAATTTCTTGCGTAAACATTATTGAAATTCTCAGCGACTTGTGCCACAGTTACCCTTCCAGACAGGATAGCCTTCATAGCCCATGTGTATCCATGAGTCTTGGGCATCCAAAATCCTGTCTCCAGTTAATGGCTTTTCCCTCCAGATTCAAGATCTGTCTGCAGACCTGGCTATGTGCCGTTTTTATGAGATAAACATTATTTGCAGCATCTGTTTGTGGTTTAAATGTTTTGGCTCATTGGTGTATGTACATTCAAATTAACTTGCAGTTTTTCACAGAAATGAGTGGAAAGGCAGAGCGCATACTCACTGGGCACATGCAGGGGCACCATTGATTTCAATCAGCCAGACCTTCAGACTCTCATCCACCATGAAGTCAAAGCCAAAGAGCTGGAAGCTCTGGTAGGACAGGTGCTTGGTGCTGATTGATGGCTCTATGCAGACCAAGCAGCTCCTGGGGGATGGGTCACAGAGAGATCACTCAGCACAGGAAGCCACATCAGTTGGAGGAAGCCAACAAAAATGTTAAGAACCTTTTTCCACATCAAGTTCTGGGTGTGAGATTTGACAACTCCATTATGGTCACCACCCTATTTTTTACAAATTGCTTAGTTTCAGTAACTGCCTTAGCCCCGTCAAGCCCCTCAGATTATTAGCAGCCTACAGAAGGACAAAATTTTAAAGGTCAATTCAGACACAATATTCTAGGACATACAATGCTACATATTTTGACTTTTCTTAAAGAATCAGAGGCATAATATGGGTGTCATTTGCCTGTTAAGGGGTCTTCGGGGTAAAGTGTAGAAATAACCATAATAATGTAAAAACTAAGAAATAAACATACTCAACATGATTTTAACCTCATAAAATGTAGTATTTTGATAAAAATTTACGTGGTTGCCATGGAAATGGCACTTTCATGACAAAATCTGAAAATATTTTGTGGCACTGAGATTTCAATAACCCATGGTCAGATTTTACTCAAATTAGTCTCATATGAAAGGTTTAAGATAGTTCCATGAAATGACATAGGATTTTTTTGTTTGGAAAATTAATGAATATTTAATGAGCTCTGTTATGTAACCAAAACAAAAATCGCTATCATCAGCTAGCTACATTTTCAAAATTAACCCCCTAGGGATGCAACTATCTAGATAATCCCATTTCATTTCATAAATCTCCAACAGATACAACTTCAGCCACATCTCAAGTCAATCAGATGAATATTAATGATTTTATGAATGCCACAAGGTTGAAAATCAGTCAAAATTATGATTTTTGGTAATTTGCATTTAAAGTCACAAGTAACAATTGATGCAGAGGAAAAACATAGATTCTAGGTGCTTACTGGCATCTCACCGCATTCCTTTATTTATTTTATGTGAAAATCAAAAATATTGAAATTTTCAAAAAAATGTATATTTTTACCCTAAAGACCCCTTAAACAAGAGATTGCCAACCTGCAGCGAGGCTGAAAAATCCCCCATTTGCCAACTCACCTCCAAAATATTCTCCAAATTTTTTTTGTCTTCTGTTGCAGGAAACATACAGTGCCGTGAAAAAGTATTTGCCCCCTTCCTGATTTCTTATTTTTTTGCATATTTGTCAAACTCAAATGTTTCAGATCATCAAACAAATTTTTATGTAAAACAAAGATAACCCGAGTAAATACAAAATGCAGTTTTTAAATGATGATTTCATTTATTAAGGGAAAAAAGCTATCCAAACCTACCTGGCCCTATGTGAAAAAGTAATTGCCCCCCATTTTCAAATCATGAATTCACTGTGATTAACCACATTTTTTGAGTCCAATTTCACTAGCCACACCCAGGCCTGATAACTGCCAGACCTGTTGAATCAAGAAATCACTTCAATAGAACCTGTTTGACAAAGTGAAGTAGGCTAAAAGGTCTCCAAAAGCAAAACGTCATGCCGCGAACTAAAGAAATTCAAGAACAGATGAGAAACAAAGAAATTGACATATATCAGTCTGGGTAGGGTTGCAAAGCCATTTCTAAGGCTTTGGGACTTCGGCGAATCACGGTGAGAGCCATTATCAACAAATGGAGAAAACTTGGAACAGTGGTGAACCTTCCCACGAGTGGCCGGCCAACCAAAATTACTCCAAGAGCGCATTGACGACTCATCCATGAGGTCACAAAAGAACCCACAACAACATCTAAAGAACTGCAGGCCTCACTTGCCTCAGTTAACCCCTTTCTGCAAATGTAGACGCTTGCGTCTATGGAACTGCAAATTTAAGCACGCAGTTACGGTACTCGATCACTAGATAGCACCCTCGGATCAGTTATTGAATATTCACAAGCAAGCAGAGTTCGAACGCGGTTTAAAATATGGGGAAGTTCACTCCACTCCCTGTTTTTCAAGAGTTGCATGAATTACACTCCTCAGCTAAGCCTGATGTGCAAACTGGTCAATATCCTTGCCCATAGTATTGATCCAGCAGTTTAAAAAAATGATCTCTTGCGACAGAAATAATCGTTGTCCTCTGTAGCAACCACTTTAGCTACAGTGAGCCAACGGTATTCCAATTAGTGGTTCAGAAAAATCAGTTTTCTGAAGCAAAAATTTTGACATGGTATTGATTCTCTCACATTCTACTGTCAATTACAGTCATCACATACAAAAATGCGTAGTTCCCTACTGTGGATTTACGTGTAGATTCCTTCATTGACATATTCAGCACTTCCTTATATCCACCCACGTACTGGTGTTGATAGCCAATCACTCAATTATACACTCAGGCTCTTCTGCATAACTGCACAGTTATAGTTCACGCCCTTGTGAAACTTCCCCAGTAACAATGTATTGATTGGCTCGTTTCTTATCCAATTCCTGAGTGTTTAAAAGTTCCACAGTAAGTGAAACACATTGATTGGACAAACATAAGAGCATACAAGCCTAAGCGTATCAGCAAGCTTGATTGTATCCTGTCTACATTGCGCTGCTGAAACAGACACAATTTATAGAAAAAAAGACTCCGCAAAACTGGCCTTGAAGTGTTCAGTTACATTTACAGGATTTAAATGAGATAAGGACATGGTCAATGGGAATTATTTCGAATGAAACAGGACCGGAGGGTTCCTTCTACTGGACACATCGGTCTCTGGAGGAGGGATTCAATGAAAAAGGTTAGGCTGCTACTTTTGCTTTTTGTTTTGGAATGTATACCGTATTCAACAAAGTGAATGCTGAGGTTTTTTTCCTGTTTAAAATGTGAACTGCCCATGTATTTGGGTGGACCCCTTGGTTCGTTCATTGCACCGTTCTGTCGAATCTAGGGAGGCATATATTGTTTGATCTTCCCTGAAAGTGGAATTTCTGTTCTGTTAAAATAAGGTATATTTTAGAATTCAGATATTACCGAGTTAGTGAGTTGTACTTGTTCCTTATAAGTGTTGAAATGAGTTTGTGAGCTTGGAAGTGGGAACTGGTAGCTTTCATTGGAGGGTGAATGTTCTGACCGTTTAATCTAGCCTGACTCCGCCAGCCTTCGTACTTCCGCTTAATTTCATTTCGTTTCAGTACTCAGTCTGGTCACTCGGAGCTCTGCCTCGTTTACCTCAGGAGAAAGTACGCCAGACCAACCAACGAACAGAAGGCGTGGCCGAGAGCCATGATGTAGCTGCTGCGTCGAGTTTGAAATTGTAGTCTCCGAAATCAACAATGGCTACGGACATAGATTTACGGGAGGCCACTCGCTCTGTCACGGAGAAAATCCCGGGAATCAGCGACTTATAGCCACAACAAGATGAATATTTGGTTAGTTTTTTGAATGGAAATGATGTTGTAGCGCTACTCCCTACAGATTGTCATATCTACTTAATAGCCATCATGAAATAGGCACCCTGTTCATCTCTGTGAGAGACAGCTGAACCACCTCAGCTAGCTTGTAGCTTCTAGTGTTAGATTGCCCGCGAATTTCACACTATTTAAGTTAGCAGCGAACTTTTTAAAAGCCGTGTTTTTGTTCGTGTCACAAGACCTATTCGCTGTCTCAGTGTTATGTTGTCATTATCCATGAATGAAATGGCTGTCTGAGACAGCCAAACGCTTAGAGCCAAACTGTGTTGCTATAAAGTTAGATAGCGAGCTCGGTATGATGTTAGCGCAAGTATGGTTAACGGTTCAGTTTTCGTGTCAACGCAGATTTCGTCCTGATGTAAATAATGCGTTATTCTCGTCGATTCTGCCGTTGGTTTCGGGTCTCTTACGTTTTTCTTTAACAGCGGCAGTATCTGCAGGAAAAACGATGGCTCAACAGTTTGTTTCTTGTAAGGAGAACAGAAAGAGCACCTTTGGTTCCTTTAAGTGAATGAGTGAAGGCTAAAATTTGGTAGATGGGCATATGTATGAGTACAGTATTAACTTTAATGTACTGATCAGTTTGTTTTCGCTGCATTCCTGGTATGAAGGACTGTGTTTACAGCAGAAGTACAAGGCGGCTGAGCTGGCGCATAACATACGTCATCACCAAACGTTAGTGATTAGTTTACGGGTACACCAATGATTTTAAACTTCAGATGAAGTGGGCGCCCACCCACCAGGAAGTAAACACTTGTCAATGACGACTGCCCGGACTCTGTGTACGAAGCAAAGCGAAGTAGCAGAGTCTGGTTTTACCAGGCTACGTTTAATCAGCAGTTTATTTAATGAGTATGTGTGCTGGCTTGGGGGACTTTGAAGAAAAATGGACAAAACTCTAAACTTTATCATGGAGAAAAGGCATGTTTCGTGGTTGGAGAGGTTACTGGTGACCACTGATGTTCAACTGCACTGATATTGATAAATTCATGCTAAACTCAACCAGAAAATCATTAGTTCATATTAAATTTCATGCCTCAATACTTTATTTGTGTTAAATACATGATTATTTTATGATTTGACAGTGCACCATTTTGAGGGATCTCAGACTTTGGGGAGCCACTTGGATAGCTGTATAATTTGGCTAATAGCATGTAGGAAATCTAGAATGTAATGTTGAAGATGAATTCTACTTGTGGTCAAGGAGTTTATGATCCCAGAAATGTATAGATTTAAGCCCCAGCAGTTTTTCAATTCTCAGTATTTTTTTTTTTTTTTTTTGCAATTTCAATGGTGAATTCTCATGAAGATTTTTTTATGTTTGCAGCCCATTTTCACTACCAAAATCATGAAAATAAACTGAAGAACGATGTAATTCTAAGTGCTGTAAGTGTCTTTTCTGAGTTGAGCCACACTTTTCCTCTTTATGAAGCTTTAATCTTGAATTATAAAGCATTAAATTGGGTAACCCATAAATAGCCACATTTGGCTTCTGCGCAAAGGGGTGAAAGTCAGTATTCATGATTCAACAAAAAGAAAGAGACTGGGCAAAAATGGCATCCATGGGAGAGTTCCAAGGTGAAAACCACGGCTGACCAAAAAGAACACAAAGGCTCGTCTCACATTTGCCAAAATGCATCTTGATGATCCCCAAGACTTTTAAGAAAATATTCTGTGGACTGACGAGGCAAAAGTTGAACTTTTTGGAAGGTGTACATCCCGTTACATCAGGCGTAAAATTAACACAGCATTTCATAAAAAGAATATCATACCAAAAGTCAAACATGGTGGTGGTAGTGTGATGGTTTGGGGCTGCTTTGCTGCTTCAGGACCTGGACAACTTGTCAAAATTGATGGAACTATGAATTCTGCTCTCTACCGGAAAATCCTGAAGGAGAATGTCCAACCATCAGTTCTTGAGCTCAAGCTCAAGCGCACTTGGGTTATGCAGCAGGACAATGATCCGAAACACACGAGCAAGTCCACCTCTGAATGGCTTAAAAAATAGAAAATTAAGATTTTGGAGTGGCCTAGTCAAAGTCCGAACTTAAATCCGCTTGAGATGCAGTTGCATGACCTTAAACAGGCTGTTCAGGCTCAAAAACCCTCCAATGTAGCTGAATTAAAACAACTCTGCAAAGAAGAGCGGGCTAAAATTCTTCCACAGCAATGTGAAAGACTCATTGCTAGTTACCGCAGACGTTTGATTGCAGTTGTCGCCGAGGGTAGCACAACCAGTTATTAAGATTTAGGGGGCAATTACTTTTTCATATAGGGCCAGGTAGGTTTGGATAGCTTTTTCCCCTTAATAAATAAAATCCTCATTTAAAAACTGCATTTTGTATTTACTCGGGTTGTCTTTGTCTAATATTAAAATTTGTTTGATGATCTGAAACATTTAAGTGTGACAAATATGCAAAAAAATAAGAAATCAGGAAGGGGGCAAACACTTTTTCACGGCACAGTAATCTGTTAACTCTCTACTGAATCTGCATCATCTCAGCAATGATTTAATCGTGATAGGAAGTCTCTACCTCTTATTTAGTTTACAATAGCAACCAATGGCCATGCACCCCAATTTTTCTATGGTCAGTCCCTGAATCCAAAGAGATATCCAATCCAGATCAGTTTGTGATATTTTCTTTACATCAGTGAAATAATGCCCTCCAGCGTCTGTGAAGATGTGACTCAAAAAGTTAAATTTTGACCCCTCTCGCAATGGTAAAAAAACCTATCAAAAACATTCTTGCCTCCAGATCTGCTCTTGTATCACTCCCAAAATCTAATCACCTCGAAGACGGGCAAAGATCCACCTCTGGTAAAATTCTCTTGCAAATCCATCCATTAGTTTTTGCATAATCCTGGTAACTAACTAACCATCAACCAAACAAACAGACATGACCAATCACAAGATCTCCTTGGCTGAGGTAACAATAGAGGCCCCTACAACCTCCTGCACAACTTCCTGAAGGAATACATGAGGACAGAAAGAACTAATTATTAACCATTTGAATGCAGGCATGTTTAAAATTACCCGTCAAATGTATAATGCAATGATTGTGCCATAAAATCCCAGTTCCAAATTAACAAAAAATAATGTAATTCTGTTTAGTCAATTCTAAACTATACGGCATCAGACTTGAGGGTTACATTATTTTCCTGCGGACAGCAGCCAGACTTATCCACCATTTAGTGGCATAATGGCATTCACGTTGTCAAGCATAAAATTCTATATTGAAGGAAAAATCTAAAGGGAGGACAGGGAGCATGGTACCTTATGATCTGTTTGATTTGAGGTAAAATGGCCCCCTCAAGGGAAAGATTGTGGGCGCTCAGCAGATACTCCCGGAACTCATCGAAGAACATCTCATTTCCCTCTTCGTAACGGCCGTAGTTTTGTGAGTGCTCCTTCTGAATGCAGTGATTGGTTAGGTGACTTGTCATGTCCTGGAGGTCAGAGCTGTTATAGGGCTCAGACGACGTTCTCAGCACCCCTTCTTTGTAAAGGTAGATGTTGTACTGATGGTCAACTAGCACCCAGCTCCTACCAACAGCAGAGGAGCAGAGTCAGAAACATACTATTATAAAATGGAGAGTGAAGCATATGCTAGCCACTCCCCTTTGCTTTAGAGCATTGAAGGAACAGTTTAATTTCCGCAGCAACTCCGCAATATATTAATATTATGCAGATTTGCTCTTGTATTTCCTGAGTACATTTACAATACTTATTCCTCACAATTAGAACTATTGGTCTGATTCTGTCATTTACTCATGTGCTCGTGAGTCCATCTGCACACAAGATAATCCTATTTTAGCTCCATATTTGGAAAAACATGTCATTAATAGAAATAAAAGTAGTACAGTGCTGCAGTATAATTTTGCCTCAACCCTCCCAGCAACCGCAAAGCATGATGAGTCAGCATTTTCCACTATGCATTTCATTAGAATGCAATTCTAGCAGAGAAGTCATGAATATTCATTGACAAGTCATTATCTTTTAAACATCATTATTGAGCCAGGACATGACTGTACAGATGTTAGAATTAGTACTATCGAGATAGTGGAGTCCATCTCAGCACCATATGAGGGTACGTACCTAATGTCAAATTTGCGATGACCTGGCTCCAGCAGAAGGGGCTTCTCCAGGTATTTCTGAATGACATGGACCTGGCCTTGATTATCAATGTACTCCAGCAACTGATTAGCATCAGAAGATATTAAAATCCCAGCACCTACACTCAATCCAAGAGCAGGTGGAGAAAGGAGTATTAGCAGTGATTACATTTTGAAAATGTACCGTTTCTGCACATTCCCGGGAAATTCACCTTTAGCTCCAGCAGAAGATTTTGCTATCCACACAGATCCTTCCCCATTTTCCCTTTTCTGGTGATAAGAAGCCAAGAAGACTTCCCGCTCATCTGTTTTGGGGTTACTCTTCAAGTGGCTTAAACCATTTGTGGCTGGGGCTACTGGGGTCTTGAGATTTGTGGGGTAGATGATGTATGATTCTGGGAACCAATTGCAGGAGTCGGAAAGCTCTGGGCTGGTCTTAATTAACCTTTAGATACAAAAACAACGTAAGACAACAGAGAGATATGTACACAGACAAGCACTCAATTCATTCGTGAGCTGATCAAAGCTGCAAAAACAAACAGATAAAACACAATTTACTCATAGTTCTACTTAACGTCACAATAACCATGCCTACATTAAAGGCTCTGCATTAATCTACAAGTGGAACACAGTCCTGCAACAAGTTAGGCTGCACATCAGCATAGCTGTCATGTATTATATTCCTAAAATAAGTGAAACACCTACTTCACCATAGACGCTTTTCGGCACAACTTGTCGGCCCCCCTGTAATAATTCACCAGCTGCACCAGCCCTGGTTCGTGCCCTGAAGACAATAACATTGCGTATGGAAGGCGGACAGAATGACGCATCAGGCAACAAATTAATCCTATTCACTGAATCATTGCACAGCAGCAAGCTAGATGCACTGAGATCATATGCCCTTCAATCCACGGATTCAACACCAGGAGGCGCGTTGAGCTACAATGGGAAGACAAATTAGTTTGAACCCCTCGCTCTCCCTCCCTTGGTTCGGGTTGGAAGAAAACCGCGTTCGTGTCGTCATTCAGCCAATTTTGTCATGCAAACCTGTCACTTTGTTGACAGTCGAATGTAATTTTGGCATGACAAAAGGAAACAATTGGATAGTAACAGTTACCTTATAATAGCTTGAAATGCGGAGGGAAACAGAAATCGCAGTAACGGTAGCTAGTCTGAGTGCCGATAGCTATTGTAAACTGATGCAGGTGCCAGCTTGTATAAACTAACGTTAAAAAAGTTGTCTAGCTCCAAAACTAAAGTTAAAGGAGCATAAGTTATGTCAATTAGGCACCGTTCAATGGAAATTAATGTCAGTTAGCAAGCTAGCTACCTAGCGTTAACACTTAAACTGCTTTCACACTGGACGCGAAAGGAATTTTTCGCGTGTATTCGCGTCTTTGCATTGACTTTAAATATAATCTGTCGTGCGAAAAATTCGTTTCGCGTACAGTGTAAAAGCGGCTTTAGGGCTGCAGGAATGACTTAATGTTCACCTGAAAAGCAGACACAAAACCGCTATACAGACCGCTGAAAGCTGAACGTGGTCCACCATTGGAGACAGCGACCCAAAGTCAGTGCATAATGGTTTAATGCACAACGTTGATTTGCCAAATCGTAGCAACGAGTTTGCCAGCCAATAAACTCGCTATAGGATGTAACGTAAATGAAGTTGCTTTTCTACTTATCGGTCGTTTCAACGCAAAAACAGTGCATCGAACTTCATTCAACTGGTTTTGCTTCACTGCCAGATACAGGGAAAAAACAAACATTTGTACCATCATGTTACATGAATGTATGGTATTGATAAAGCTTCATCCTTACCTGGATAGGGCTAATCTGCTGAAAACATTCTGCTGAAAATTCGCTTACTAATTCTTCTTTTTTTTCCCCATCAACTCAACCAGATATTGATAGATATACATCTCAAGAATAACTGGTGAAAATTTCATCACAATATATTGGGAAATAAAGTAATTATGAAGTAAAGTACAGATAGTTGTAGTTTTTCAGCAGATTAGCCCTACCCCATCCTTACCTAGTCTTCCAAAAGGAAGTCTGTTCCTTTCTCCCAGCATCAAGTTGAACCTAGGGTTATCTTTTTTCAGCCTCTTCCAATGCCCGGTGTTAATCAGAATTTTTGAAACTTCGGCATAGACGCTACTATTGTCATCTCGGACGACAAATGTATACATTGGAATATTCATTTTGCGAGCGATGTACCAGGTAGACTGTGTGCTAACTTATTGAAGTTACTCGCTGTCATGAGTCATTCATTTTCTCATGGTCAAGTTAGCTATCGGTCTAACGTTAGTGGGTGTAACGTCATGCAGAGATGTTTTGGTCCGCCACCAATCACTTGTGATGACATTTAAAAAACGTTATTTGATGGTCGCACAAAGATGGTTCATAAATGTGTTTCCGTTAGCTACCCATGGATGCGGTTTATTCTTGTAAATGAAATCTGATCCTGATGTCCAAGCCAGAAAGCCGACCAGCTATGGGTGTGACACTGCAAGCTAGCAATAAATGCTAGTCTAGACAATTCCGATTGAAAAAATATGTTCGGGAAATTGCTTGCTAGCTAGCTGCTTGCTAGCTTCCCAGCTCCCCTTTCAGCGACTGGAAGTCTTCAAGACAACGCCGACCGAAAACTTCTTAATGTTCGATTCTTGCAAAAAGGCTACCAGAAATATTAGTCTTTGGAAGTTTAATCGTAGCTACATTTCCCATCTCGGTATTTAGCAGACCACCCGATCGAGTGTCCACCCAAGGCACATTCCTCTTTATTCCCTGCAAGCTCCAGCTGTCAGCCCCTGCCCTCGCAGTTGCATGGTCCACGCAAGTACTGTGTAACGAAGTCACTGCACTGAATTGTGGGTATTGTTGTTTATATATGGACCAGTAGCCTTAAGTTCGGTGTTCAGTAGCGTCATAGCAACCCAATTGTATATATATTTTTAAATTTATTTGCATTATAATTTGTTGTGTGTTATTATATTATATAAGGCATGTATTTCACGTATATTGCGCACACCACACTGTATTTAAGTGCGTACTACTTTAATATTTAGCTATGCAATACTGCGTTTGCCGAACAAAACACTTGAAGCTTCACTTGTGTTTTTTGCCTGAGGGAAGTAGGCCTATATATCAGTAAAATTAAAATTTTTCGAAACACACGATGTTGAGCGGTGGTTAAGCTATAATATCAACAGGGTCGTATTGTGTCTCTCAATTCATATCTGATTGAATGCGCTATAATCCTTGAAAATTCTGCGATTCATTTCCTGTGATGTCAGTGTGAATGGTCCGTACTATGGGAAAACGATATGTTCTTTCATTATTAATGTGTCTTGAAGTTTGAAGCAGCTGATAGGTTGCTATGGGATGCAGCCACTGTCACGGTTTTTCTTTTTCTTTTCTTTTTTTTTACGGTGAATGAAATAAAATGTTGGTGTGCTTCGAGTAGAAACTCAAATCAATCAGCTTTTTATAATGCTCTGTCAACCCTCAAGATGAAGATAGCCTATTTCCTGCTGTGAGCTGGAGTTCTTGAATTAAAGCGCGATTATTTTTATCCCACGAAAATTTTCTGTGCCTTTTCGTTTTATTGGTGGCGCCAGCGATTTTTCACCCTTTTGCACTTTCCGACTAGGAATTTGGAGTAAGTTTTATTTCAGTATTTCTTTCCCATGCGTCCCTTTAAGTGTTTGTGTTCTTTGACGCATTTGTTTTATCCAATACACAGATTATGCATGATATGAACATGTTCAGTAACTGTTAGAATAACTATTTATTTATTTATTTATTTATTTATTTATTTATAATACATGAGCTGGGTTACGTTCAAATGTGTTGATGTTATTTGCCCTGGCGCATTTTGCCGTTGGCCAATATGTTTTGCCGTAAAATTAATGAGTTGTGCATAGCGAATCAAATGTTAATTGCACGGCTTTGCTGCGGGCTGAAATCCCAGTTCCCTCTTTTACAGGGATGATGTCCTTTTTGGAGTATGGCCTACCTGACTTGGTCAAAACAAAGTCAATTGAAAGGGTCGTGGCTCCTGCTGTGACCCACCTGTGCCATCTGGTGCTTATTTGTGAGACCGATGCGGCGTCGAAGCAGTTCACCACCTTAGAAGGAGCTGCTGAGGGTGTGGCAAGGGCGTCAAAGAACATGGCTGATGTTGCTTTCAAGTGAGCCTACTAACTTCTGTGTGACACATCCCCTGAAGAAGATCATTTTATTTCATTGGGGCCAAGTAATGAAGCTGCGTTGGCACCCATAGAGTTTCTACCTTTTCTTAATCCTCTTCTTCTTTTAGCTGAGGTGCCTATGCCCTTAGAACTGTGAGGAAACAGTTTTTGAAATTTGGCACACTGATTGGTGGACAGTCGCCTGATTTGTGGCACTAAAAATATGTCTGCGTCGAGTGCTGTAGCCCCACCAATGGGATGAAGTTGGAGATGCATTTATGCATGTACCATAAGTTTTGAACTGCGTGCCCAATTTTCAAGATTAAGGTGTCATTGAATTCTTTAGATCAAGCTGAGTTAAACATTGACTTCTGCCAATTTGCATTTTCTGCCATAAGGGATTTTTTTGGAAAAAGTTTAAAAATGCTTCATAGTGAGCAAATTTTGTTCAATTTTCTCCAAAATTGGCAAAGATGATCTTCAAACCAGGCACCACAAAGCTATTTACTGTATACGGTGTTCGTTTCCTATTTTGTTCGTATTTTTTGTGTATGCCTCCCGCTTGCGCGGTAGGCATAGTAATAAACCTACAACCGAATCCATCCTTGCACTTGAGTCCAATCCTCGATTTCCTGTCCTCCGTGCCGGTCACATGGGCACGCAACTGAAACCCTTGCGCTAGCTTTTAACATGATCACATCAAGTTGCCATGGTCACTCTGCCCAGGTGGACTGCTTGGCCGTCTCATCACTGCTTACAGCTATATATTTTATTTAAGCACTCTGATTGCTACTTAGTGGTTTTTAGTTATCTATTATGATAATTTATCTTTCATTCTGTGCTAAACCTATGATAACTGCTGAGTACAAAGCATATGTATTTTACCTCAGTTTAAGCATACTTTAAAGTCTTTCTCATGGAGTTGCTTTTAAAGTACATGAATAGACATGCATACTATAAACTTATGGTTTTTAATAAGTTGCTTGGCAAAAATTGTTATTAGCACTGCATGAAATACATCAAGCCTGAATGCGTATTCATTTGTCTCTATTTTACACTGGTGGTTTAAGTCAATAATGAAATCGGAGCTCTATACTAAGCCCGCCAAAAGCTATTTTTTATTTTTGTGCATTTTTGTTGACATATTCAGCACAAGTCCCTGTTATACCAGTCAGTTTCATGTGCTCCATCTGAGTTTTGGCAGTGACTTCTCTCTGATCACATTGACTAACTAAATGTGCATTAAATGTAGTTGAAAGAAGGGGCACATGAAGGGGCAACTCTGACATTTTTCTCAGGCTTGCATCAGAATCACATGATGATGTCATGAAGGCTGAGATGGAACAGGCCGTGGCAGCCATGAAGATGTCGGGTCAGCACGTACTGTTGACAGCACAAAAACTTAGCATCCAACCCCACCTTGTCAGTCACAGAGATGAACTTATCTCCTCAACTGAAAATGTCTTGCTTGGACTTCTCAAGGTACTGTCAATGTTTATTCCTGTTTTTGGAAGAGGAAAACTTTTGTTGAGAAAGGCCATAGTATTTACAAATACACACTGATAAGAATAAATATACATTTATTACTTTGCTATTTAAGCTACCACTGATGACTGACGCCAGTATGGAATAATGCTTTGCTTTGTGATCGTTCCAGGTTACAATCCAGGTTACAATTTGAATGGTTGTTTGCAAAATATAAGATATGTTTTTTTTCTGTTTTTTTGTTTGCAGATCCTATTAGTGGAGGATGATGTAACTGTAAGAAAGATAGTCACATCAGCTCATATGGTCCTAGACTGCTTATCCCAACTGCAGGGGGCTACAGACATTGCTTCTCTACTGAGGGCCTACCAAGGCTTCTCAGAGGCCCTTCTTTTGCTTAACAACTTGGCAGAATGGCGAGCCCAAGACCTGCGGGACACCAGGCAGCAAGAGCATCTGCTCCAATCTCTGGACACCCTGAAGAGATGTGTCTCCATGTTACATACGGCTCTGTGTACCACGATCAAGCTGCCCCTGAGTGACCAGGCTCAGGCTGCCAAGAGGTACATCGTGGATCTAGTGCACTCGACCACCATGGAGCTCATATCAACACTGACATGCAGCTACCAAGGAAGTCTCTCAGGCCCTACCAGAAACTATACTGACAAGCTGCATGTTTTGCTTGGGCTGTTGTCTATTTCTGAATGTTCCTCAATTAGAGAGAGCAACTTTCACAGCTTGCTGGGAGACCTAGTGATTCATTGCATGGCGGTGGCAAACACCTCAAGGAAATCCATCCAGTCAACTGTCATTAGTTGCTGCCGATGCATCCTACGACTCTGGTGGGAGATATCTAAGCGGACAAAGCTTTCTGTAAGTGCCTATAACACCAAACAAACACAAGAGGAGCTGAAAGACAGCTGCTCCTCTTTGATGCAGCATTTGCTAAAACTCAATAATAGTGTAGTGACAGCCATCCTATACCAAGTCCTGGATGTGTTTGTTACAGCAAGACACCCATTTGACGAACTGTTGAACACTGCCATCATGTCACCAGAAAACCTTCAGCCCCAGCTTGTGGCATTCTTATCTCGTGCAGACCGAATGGTGCAGGTTGCCAGCTTCACCTCAGGTCTGTCTACAGACCTCAAGTGTATTGAGACTATTGAGAGCTCCAAAGCATGCCTGATGAGATTGAAGGGTGTTGCAGTGCATCTTTTGCAGGAGTTACGTAAAGGAAGCCCATATTCTGGAGTACTGGAAAGGCTCCAAGGTCTTAACCAGCGATGGTCAGAGGAGACCTGCCACATGACAGATTTCTTTAACAACATCCTGGATGTGAAAGCTCTTGCCAGCTTCACACTTCAGGAGATAGAAGAACATTATAGTTGTTGCATCACAGCAATTAATGCCCAAAGTCACAGTTGTATTTCTGAACATGGCACTAAAGTGATGAGTCATATGAACTACATGGTTACATTTGTGAAGAGGCATGTGGACCGCAGCAATAACCCAATCTTTCGGAATGGGCTACTGGTGTTGTTGAATCAGGTGGAAGCTGCAATAGCTGAATTAGCCATTTATGTAGAGCTCGTCCAGTCAGAGCCAGAATTGGACATGGAATCACTTTCTGGATTTTCGCAGATATTTTCAAAGGCAGTTGAGCAGTTTCGCATTTTAAGGGAAGGGTTGGATGGTCTGCAACACCCAGACCTTCTCAGTCCCCTGCGAGATAAAGCCCGTCAGTCTTCACTCTCACAACCCATGCTTGTAGTTGAGATGCCAAAGCCTGACTGCAGTTTGGATCATGTGGCAGGTCCTGAGTTTTCAGCCCTTGGCACTGATGAAACAAGTATCCCTAGTCCTTGTTCTGCAGAGCATGTGGAAAAAGACTCTGATGAACCTCCGTCTTTGAGCAGCTGCGATACTAGGCTGTTGGAAGCATTTATCAGTGAGGCTGAACCCACTGAGATGCTTCAGGATGTTGACTTGCTGCCCTTGGTGTATGAAGTCCTAAAGGCAACCAAAGATAAAGGTGTCACATCTCTCAATATGGCTTGCACAAAAGTTCTTGAGCTCTCAAATAGCTACATACAGGCTGCCAAGGAGGCTAAGTATATCATAAGTGACATTGAGGGTAAGAGGCTAGAGGAACTGCGGTTAGAAGTCGTGGGGCACACATCAATGTTGGTTCAAGCTGCGCAAGAGACTACTATGGGGACTGCAGTGAGCGCACACAACATCTACAAACACGCAACTCTA
The DNA here is from genome assembly GCA_029692085.1 of Gymnothorax javanicus. Taxonomy (NCBI): domain Eukaryota; kingdom Metazoa; phylum Chordata; class Actinopteri; order Anguilliformes; family Muraenidae; genus Gymnothorax; species Gymnothorax javanicus. The sequence continues at coordinate 34,009,082 of CM056208.1, forward strand.
TTTTCTGATGGCATAAAGGAAATGCGCCACATCATACTCCCTGCTGCTGGCACCTGGTATCACGCAGTCAGTGCCATGTTCCAAGGTGGGTCTCAGATGGCAAATAATCCAGGTTGGTTAAGCGAGGTAATGCAACTGTGCTCGGATGTAGTTCAGCTGGTCACTACGTCAAAAGTTGTGGCAATAGGTGACCATCATGAGAGTGTTGCTATGCTGCATAACAAATTGAAAAAAGCCCAAACCAGTTCTAAACATCTAGCTGAACTGGCTTTTCCTGTATCAGTCACTCCCGATGAACTGGAAGGCCCTTGCATCCTTTGGGCCCTGTCTGTGCAGGTATTATTGAATTCACTTGATAAAATCTTAATTGGTGTGGCATACTATAGAACAGAACAGACTGTCTGGCATTTTCAAACTTCACAGAAAAGGATGGGAGAAATATCAGAGAGCTCTCTGAGGGTCCAGGAAGCAGCAAGATTGACTTCTTTAATCTGTAAAAACTGCCATGCAGTCTCGAAGATGAAAGGACTCCAGGAGGAAGTGAAGGCCCTCACAGAAACTTATTTACAGGAGACAGACAACCTGAAGTCTGGACCGCTGTCTGACATCACTCAGCTGGCGAAGTCTGAACTTGTACAGAGGCAACTCCTAGTCAAGATGAAGGTGCTGTTTGATCTTATTAGCTCATATAACGGGGAGTATTATGCTACAATTCAAGAGATCGTCTGCTTGGCAGTTTTAGCCTGCAGAGATGATGGGAAACCAGAAAATATGAAGGAGGCAAAGGAAAAATTTGAAGAATATGCAGAATCTCTCATAGCTAATGTGAAAGCCACCAGTCATAGTGTTCAAGACTGCCTCAATTATATCAGGAATCCCAGTGTTCGAGCTAACCTAAGGTCTACCAATGAGCATTTGTCCTCTCAAGTGTCTGACATTGTTTGCAGAGCTAGAAAAATGGTGGAAAATCAAGACTTGGCTGGCATGCACAGTCTGAAAATTCAGACACAGTATTGGTCAGCTGAGGCTCACTTCCTTGTGGAAGAGATTGAAATGTTAGAAGATGTTCACCAGGCTACAAAACAGCGGGTCAAACTTTGTCTGCAGGGCAGGGTGGCCGATGAGGGTGAAAACATGCACCCACAATTTCTGTCAAATCAAGAGACCGCACATTCACCAGACCCAGGCTCGACATCCTGGGAGATAAAGAATTCAATGGACACAAAAGCCACTGAACAGGATACTCGGCTCCCTCTTACACCCAAGCAGGAGCTAATTAGGGTAATGTATCATGGCTGTTTTCAACTTTGCTACAAAAGATATTTTGGTAAAATTGCACCATACTCCCAATTTGGAATAACATCTACAATTTTAAGTTTTTAGCCTGTTTATTTTTTCGACATTGCAAGAGTCCCTTCAAGGTTAAGCTAAACAAATCAACTGATCTGTGATGCTTACATGGTGGAATGAGACAAATAAATCTCATTTCTACATAAGCCTGAATGTTACCTGAGACTTAGCCTTTGGTCCTGTATATATTTTACCATGACATTTCTGTAACATCTTGCAAAATTAGCTGGAAATTCTTGTACTGATTGAAGATATAGGACTGTGTGGTTGGCTAACTTTGCCTTTCTCTGTTTGTGTGCTCCGTGTATACATATAGTTCTGTGTGAAAGTGTCAGGTGCGCTAGATTTTTGCCATAATGCATTTTTTTAAGAATATTTTTTTAGCAGTTGAAAAGAGTAATTTGAAATGTACAAATCTTAATTCTACAAAAAATGAAATGTTTCAGAAATTTTTGTACTTGGTTAAATTAAGTGATAGAAGATATTCTGTTGGCATCACATATTGCTGATTGTTCATCAAGGCTATCTGGGATTAGCTTGAGAAACGGAAGCAGACAGGACAGCTATTCTACTGAAGAACTTGTGCCTTGTAACAAAAAAAAAAAGGTTTAATAAAAACCAATGTTAGAAAAACCAGGTTTACTAAAAACCAGGTTTAAAAGACCAGTTTTAAGAAGCCGGTTTAATAAAAATCAGCATTAAAACCAGTTTTAAGTTGTCTGTTTAATAAAAATCAGCATTAAAACCAGTATTAAGAAGCCAGTTTAATAAAAATCAGCATTAAAACCAGTATTAAGAAGCCGCTTTAATAAAAATCAGAGTTAAAACCAGTATTAAGAAGCTGGTTTCATTGAAACCAGTTTTAAGAGGTCGGTTTCATTAAAACCAGTTTTAAGAGGTCGGCTTAATAAAAATCAGCATTAAAACCAATTTTAAGAGGTCGGTTTCATAAAAATCAGCATTAAAACCAGTTTTAAGAGGTTTCCATTAAAACCAGTTTTAAGAGGTCGGTTTAATAAAAATCAGCATTAAAACCAATTTTAAGAGGTCGGTTTCATAAAAATCAGCATTAAAACCAGTTTTAAGAGGTCGGTTCCATTAAAACCAATTTTAAGAGGTCAGTTTCATAAAAATCAGCATTAAAACCAGTTTTAAGAGGTCGGTTCCATTAAAACCAATTTTAAGAGGTCAGTTTCATAAAAATCAGCATTAAAACCAGTTTTAAGAGGTCAGTTCCATTAAAACCAATTTTAAGAGGTCGGTTCCATTAAAACCAGTTTTAAGAGGTCGTTTTCATTAAAACCAGTTTTAAGAGGTCGGTTTAATAAAAATCAGCATTTGACCAGTTTTGATAAGCCGGTTTCATAAAAACCAGGTTTAAGAAGCCGGTTTCATTAGAACCAGTTTTAAGAGGTCAGTTTAATAAAAATCAGCTTTAAAACCATTTTTAAGAACAAGGTTTAATTAAAATCAGCTTAAAATCAGTTTTAAGAACAAGGTTTAATTAAAACCAGTTTTAAGAACCAGGTTTAATTAAAATCAGCTTTTAAACTAGTTTTAAGAACCCGGTTTAAATTAAAACCAGTTTTAAAAAATCAGGTTTAATAAAAAACCTGGTATAACACCTGGTTAATAAAAGCCAATTTTACAAAACCAGGTTTAATAAAACCAGGTTTGTATTTGAGTCTTTGCATTGCCTTTGAATGTAATCTGTCGTGCGAAAAATTTTCACGTCTGGTGTGAAAGCGGCTTAACTCTGTGTGTTCAAGTTCCTCCCCTTGCTGGATTCGATTGTCACTCTTTGTTGTGCTTTTAGCCCGTTCAGTCTAAGTTCTTTGATATTCAATTGACAGTAAAAGTAAGCCAAGAAGTATTCCTTAGGGATTGTTCTCCCTGTGTCAAGCGGCTCCTCGAGTGGCTTGCGTTCCCCTTGCTCCAAGGCATGTGGTTCGAAGGTATTCACAATCCAGCATGCCCCCCCTGCACTGACCTCAGATCAGTCTTCCTACCTCGGCTTCCCTGACCTCCGGTATTCCTTTTTGCCTGTGACCTGACTTGGTCCGCCTCCTGACCATTCCTCAGCCCAGTGGCTTTACAGTTGTTATTTTCTGCTTGAGTGCGGCTCACCAAACTTCTTCATTAAAGCACCTGAGCAGCTTTGTGAAGGTCTGTGCCTGGTTCTATTTGTGAAGTTCGTAACAAATTCAGTTTTAACAAAAAAAAAACTTTGTCACACCAAATATTGATTTGACTTTGGTTTTAGCCTTCACTGCTCTTTGTGGTGCATATTTGAGATTTATTAACTTTCAATTTTCTTTTTTTCTTTTTTTTTTTGGAGCAATCATTGTTTCATTCACTTTGCAACTAGATATTTGCCCAGAACTGTAAGTATTTATTTCTATGCATGATTCAATGTGTACATTTGTACAAAAATAAAGTCATTACAGTTGCCGCCCTTAGATTGGCACTGGATTTACTGCCAGCAGAGGGGTATCATCCCTTACCTACACTTCCCTCTGCCTGAAAAGAGAAACTGAGAAGTGGGATGCACAGAACAATGACATCATCCAGGTGACCAAAGCCATGGCTCAGAAAATCTATCACATGGCCTTGTACCTGCGCAGGAAAGGGCCAATAGAGGTACAGTAAAAATGTACGTGTGTGTGTGTGTGTGTGTGTGTGTGTGTGTGTGTGTGTGCGTGCGTGCGTGCATGTGTGTGGCTCTTTGTTTAGCCACCTCATCACCTTCTCATCCTGTTGTAATTGGTTTTATGCACGTCATACCAATCCCAGCTCAGCTGATTCATGGCAATTACTCTGATGCCGAAATGGCATGCTGGTGTTTCACACTGGTAATAATGTTTCCGCTCTTTATTGCTAGTTGCTTTGAGGTGAAAAAAAAAAGTGCAGATTAGAAAATAATTATCCTGTTTTGAATAATTTTATTCACAGAGAAAAGAGGTGTTTGTTTCCACGGCCAAAGATGTGGTGTCCAGTTGTGGGACTGTGACCAAATTTGTGAAGGTCATCGCTGACCATTCACTGAATGCACAGAGTAAGGAAGATCTCTACCTTGTCCTGGAGAGGATTCTCACTACAACCAACCAACTCACTATTCTCTCTAGGTATGCCATCATTACACTGAAGCACTCTGACCCTGAAAACTTAACTAACGACGGTGATGGGCATCAAGTATGATAATTCAATAAATACAGGAAAAATCAGGAAAATTAGGTTTGTTTTGTTTGCCTAGGTCATGTGCAATACTGAGAATTATAGTCTTGTATTTCTGCCATACTCTATACAAAATGCTTGAACGCGATAAACTTAAACCCATTGTCAATGAGTCATGAGACATGATTGAAAGTTGACTGTGTTCCACTTTCAACAATTTTGGTTCAGCCACACATTGCTCCCAGTAACCTATGCTTCCGGCCACCTCTTTAAATTACCTTTCAGGGCGATATTTTATGTTATTAATTGCTTATTTCCGTATTGCCTTGGTATTGGCCTGAGGGTCGCCAATGCCGCGACCCAAAGGCCAATACCAAGGCAATGCGAGAATAAGCAATTTATAATATTTTTATTAATTGGTTAAGTATGTTGTGCTATCATGTATCATTAATTGGTGCCGCCTGAGGGCCCGAAGATCAGGAGCATTCAATATTGACCATCGGACTTGTCCCTTGCACACACAGATTTCTCCAGATTCTCTGAATCTTTTGATTATGTACTGCAGATTCAGAGTCTTTCACAATTTTACATTGAGGAACATTTTTCTGAAATTGTTCCTCAATTTTTAGAGACAGTTTTTTGCAGATTGGTGAATATCTGTTCATCTTTACTTCAGAGAGACTCTGCCTCTCTAAAATGCTCTTTTTATACCCAGTCATGTTACTGAACTGTTGCCAATTAACCTAATTAGTTGCAAAATGCATCATCAATCTCCTTTAGAATTGTCTCACATAAGTAAAAATTTGATTACCAGAGGTCCTGAGGTTATATTTCTTCTGTTAGAATAAAGCTAAAGGATCTTTCATGAAATTATGGGGCAGTTTTTTGAGTTTGAAGAGGGCACTGAGCTCAGTCTTGAACTGTTATGTCCTTTGTATCCACAGTGTGAATGCCTTGACCTCGGGTAGTAGGTCCTCGGATGAAATCTTGGTGAAGAACGCCCAGAACCTGCTGCAAATTGTCCTGCAGGGAGTGCAAGCAGCTGAGACAGCCTGCATTAAGGTGAGACCCTAACCAATTGTATCAAGGTCATAAACCATCATGACTACTCGCATGAAGGTGAGAGACCCTCATGAGCACCTGTATTAAGGTGAGAACTCATGATCACTGGTGATAAGATCATATTGACCCTCATGACCACCTGCATTAAAATTACAACCTCATTAGCACTTGCATTAAGATGAGATACCCCACTGACCACCTAGATTAAGATGAAAGACCATATAAGCACTTGCTTGAAGATCATATACACCCTCATGACCCACCTACATGCAGATCATAGGCCCTTATAACCACTTGTGTTAAGGTGAGAGACCCTCATAACATGAGGGATATATATGGGCTCCATATACATTGGTGAGCCAAAACATTAAAACCAGTCACAGATGCAGCAAATAATATTTTATTATCTCATAACAACGGCGCATGTTCAGGACTGCAGAGAGATCTTTGACGGGAAGCGAACAGTTGGTTCTCATATTCAGCATCGTGCATGTGGGAGAAATGGGAACTTCAGAACTAGACCTTGGAGCGGTTGAATAGGTTGCGGGTGCAGTGAGTCCTTTTTACTCGGGCCGGTAGGCCATGAGTCTAAGTTTTGGCTCCGTTCCTTTTTTTTTTTTTGGGGTCGCGATTGTCCTGCTCATGCGCGCGCGGTTTCACGATTGGGTCAGGCCTAGACCCTGCCCAAGTGCAGGCTCTAAGGAGCCTCTTGTTTCTTTTAAATCACGTGCCTCGGCCGGGTACGTGCGCACCCCTGGGAGGAGATGGCATCAGGATGCACTGTGGGAAGAGGACAACCTGGTGGAGGGAGTGTGATACTCTGGGAAATGTTTGGCTGGGAAACCCTGAGTTTGGGAATTCAAATGACATCTCTTTGATGGAACTGTTTTGACAGCACAAGGGGGACCTTCATTATATTAGGCAGCTGGTTTTAATCTTGTGGCTGATTGGTGTATATCCCACATAATGTCCCATAACTCTTAGCCCCCAATGCCTGCACTGCTGCAGTAACTGTACTGTAAAGAGCCCTGATCAGTCATGGCTCTCAGGATCATCCTAAAGCCCCTCTAAGTGATTGGAGGCCTGTGAATTTCCCAAGGTCCAAGCATTGAATGTACATGCTCTCCAATTACTTGCTGCTAATTCTTCCACAGGCAAGCCTGACATATCCGTGAGGTCGATGGAAACCAGTATCAACATTGGCTATACAGATAGAGAAATAACCCAGTTCGCCTAGATGTATGGAGTATCATGCACGGGCTGGGTGTGAATTGCTACGGTTGTCAGAAACAGACGGCTTCTTTCTCCTCTTTTTTGTCTCATCAGGGACTGCGACAGCCCGAGCCGAACTCCGATGCAGCCGAGGCCGCGGCTCTGTGCTTCCAGTGGAGGAAGAATCTTCAGATTCACCGAGCCCAGCAGAATTCCAACCTGGACACTGACGACCTCGGTCTGCGGAGGACTTCCATGCACCCAGCTGCACCCAGCCTCGCTCATCACATTCACACTCAGGAGAACCTCAAATGGCCTCCATAATGTCAGGTTGGCCCCATGTAAGGACACAAGAAAAACGACATGGAAAATGTAGGCCATTACCCAGTTTAGACTGCCTGTACTACCTCAGACCCTGAGGTCCAGTGCACCAAGTACATGGGCCTCGACAGTCTGCCTGCTTCAGTGCTGCAGTGACTGCGCCGCTCATCTTTTGGACTGTGAAGAGAATAGAAGGACTGAGCAGCACTGCTTGCCTGTAATCCCCAACAGATTACAGTAGTGATTAAACTAGATTGGGAATATGATATGGAACTCAAAATCATTAAAACAACATTTTGCCCTTGGTAGATAAAACAAGGATGCAGTAGAGTTATTCTCTGCGGAAAACCAGACCAGAGTCAATCTCAAAATTATACAAATTATACAGATAATGCAATTCAATGTCTTATCCTGCAAAGTGTTGCAAGTCAATAATTTTAAAACTACATGAACTAAATCCCAAAGTCACCATTTCAGACAGCGGGAAAAAAAATGCTCCTTCCTTTATGTATGCAGAAGTCCTTTATTGTGGACAGTGATTTTAAAAATTTCAGCGCAGCACAATGTAAAATGTTTTAAGTATCCTTTCAGACAGAAGTATTTTGCAATGACTGGCCACGTTAAATTCTGGAGAGGTTCATAGCAAGCACTGCATTTATCATACAAAGAGGCCGTTTACAATGTGTCTTCAGGTGAGATTGTAAAAAGGGGGGAATGCCACTAATTATTCACAGAAATAGCACTGTGCATCAATACATATTTTACATACTATCTGAATAAAACAAACCAGGGGTCCAATTTCAACATTCTTAACTGTCGTGGTGTGCAATAATCACAAATGCAAAAGTGTCAAGTGTGGGTACGGAACAAATGGTGTGCTGAGGACAATAGAAGTATGTTGTCTTATCTTTCTGGTGGATTTGATAAATTCACATAATACTGAACACTGTACAGTAATACAAAAGTGGCAGTTTAGAGTTTTTTTTTTTTTTTTTTTTTTTTTTTTTTGACACACAAAAAGGTAAACCCTTGATGCTGTACTCTTAATAGCATAAAAGCATCTCTTTGATACTATGAGACTGACAAAATAAAAACTTACTGTACCCACCACATATATTATACACCCACAATAGCTGCACACCAACCAAGTCTGTATCAAGCCAATGCGACACGTCCTAAAAACCCCACAAAATCACTGGTGTATGAGGCGCATCATTTGCTAATTTAAAGTCATCGTGGTAACACTGACTGTCGACCAAGGGAGAGTAAATAACCAGTTCTTGAGAAACACATAATACAACTTGCCTTGGAAAGTTTTCTGTGCAACTCTTTGTTCTATATACAACTGAAATAAATAAATATTTTATGGTCAACAATGTTATGTGGGGTGAGGTGATGTATGGAACCATTCCTATTGAGTCTGGAACAGAAGTCTTGTTCATTTTTAACATTATTTGCAGGGCTGTTTTATTGGCAGAAAGGTGAGGCTGTGGGGTCAAAGGTCTTGAACACGTCCTTCAGGGGTCGGTCGTCGGGTTCCTCCGCTGCATCCTCCTCCTCCTGGAGTGCTGCAGACTGTCCCGGTGGTTTGGCCTGCCGGGGGTCGGCATAGGGGGGCCGAATCAATCCCGCCAGCGCCTGGATGGGGAGATTGTGTACAGCGGGAGCTGGAAGTGGTGAGGTGGGGGCAGAGGGAGGCTGGGGGAGCCTACTGTGGCCCCCCTGCACAGGTCCCAAGGGCCCTTCTGACACTGTCCCACCCGTATGCGCCAGGGACGGTGGCATCTTGGCGGAAGTCTGTTTCAGGATCCCTGGCTTTTTGGGGGCCTCCGACCCGTCCTCTGCAGGGAGCAGCGCAGGGCTTTGGTTCCGGGGGTCGTACAGGCTGATTCCCCCCAAAAGGGCAGTGGGGCTCTCCAGCACCCCTCCAGAGGAGGAGAGCCGGGGGGCGTGGGGGGGCAATCTCTCAGGCTCCGCCTTCAAGGGCGTGGTTGGGGCAGAGGTGCCCCCCGTACTCGCCCTCAGGAGCTTGGGGTCCAGGGCCCCCCCGTGGCTGGCCTCCCTCAGTGCAGGCAGCTTAGAGTCCAGACTCGCCGAGCGGCTGATTCGGGGGTCCAAGGGTTTTTCCGTGGGATGCTTTAGCTCCAGGCTCCGGCCGGTGAACCCCCCTTTCAGGCGGGCTGCAGCGAGTCGGGGATCCAACGTGGGTGTGGGGGACGTGGGTTCGATTGGTGGGGGACCCGAGAGGCTGCGGTTAAGCCGCGCATCAGCGATGAGGGGGGGAAGAGGGAGGTTAATGGAGGGCTCCTGTTTGGGGATGAGTAAGGGGATGAGGTCCTCTGGGGCCCACACCACCGTGTGCGCGAAGGCCGGCCGCGACAGGAGTATGTCCACGCGGATGTGGCTGAACTGCTTGACCTGGCAGCGCGGGTCCTTGAGGGCCACGCCCGGGCGCGGCTCCAGAGGGATGAGCACGGCCTTCTCCCGCAGTTCCCGCTCGCCCTCGTCATCGTCCTCCGTGCTGCGAGGTCTGTGGGACGGCATCGGGTGAGGAGGGTGGGGGTGTGAGTGAAGGTGGTGCCCCCCGTCTGGTTTAGTGGCGCTCGGCTCCGGGGGCCTCATCTTCCGGGGGTCTCGGACCAGCCTGGGGTCAGAGGTGGACTCCGCCCCCTTCCGAATATCTGCCGCGCGCTGTCGTGGGTCTGCCTTGCGGGGGTCGGTGGGCGGGGCCCGGTCTTTGTGGAGGCGGGGGTCGCACAGCCCTGCAGGAGGCATGGCCTGGTGCATCGTGGGAGGCTGCTGTGGCTTCATTGCTTCGTTCTGTTTCTTCAGGGACCGTAGGATCGCGGTCATACTGTTCCCATCCTCGTCATCGCTGGAGTACCAATTAGTAGCATCATCTGAAACACCATTAAAATAATAGGTCAGTACCATTAAATAGCATGAGAAACTAAGCTCTAATTACACCATTTTTAGCATTCGTTATGTTATTATTTAGTTTTTACACACCGTCGCTGTGTTCTAACAATTAGACCAATCTCCACAATGAGGTCAAAAGCCTGAATTGCACTGCAGTTCACAGTTTATTCATGCAAAATCTGACTGTATAATGAGTAGTCAGTGAGAGCTATCCACTTGAATGAAAAATTAAAAATCCTTCACAATATTATTAAATTGATACAGGTCATTTGTGACAAACATTTCCTTGATCAACTGAACATCCATCCATCCATCCATTATCGATACCACTTCTTCCTCACCAGGGTCGCGGGGGGAGCTGGAGCCTATCCCAGCTGACTATCAGCGAAAGGCAGGAACCCACCCTGGACAGCTCGCCAATCCATCACAGGGCACACACACTATTCACACTCCATTCGCTCTCACACTCATACCTATGGGCAATTTAGTGTCTCCAATTAGCCTGACATGCATGTCTTTAAAATGTGGGAGGAAACCGGTGCTCCCGGAGGAAACCCACGCGAACACGGGGAGAACATGCCAACTCCACCCAAACATGCAAACTTTGAACCCATGACCTTCTCGCTGTGACACAGCAGTGCTAACCACCACACCACCTTGCTGCCCTCACTGAACAACAGGCCTTCTCCCTGAAGGCATTGGGAGATGAGGTTGAATAGGTTTAATGGTGACTCTCTCACCTTTCTCTCTGTTTCCTGTCCTCAATCCTTTCCCCTCATCCCCTGGCGTCCCCTCCCCCTCCGGCTGCTTCTGGCTCAGCCGCAAGAAGAGCGCCTTCTGTACCGCCGGCAGGAAGTCGGGCACTTGGACCACCCCGTCCGCTGCTCCGGCACCCTGCTGCGCCTCCTTAGAGCAGCCCGAGGCCAGCGGGTCCTGGGGACCAATGTCTACAGAGGGACAGAAGGACGGTTAGGGAGGGAGAGGGACCACTGATCACCATCAGGGGGCACGCTGCACGGCTAAAACTATGTGGAAACCTGCTCATCCAACATTGCATTCCAAAATCTTGGTCACTGAGTAAGAATAGGTCACCCTTTGCTGCTATAAAGGCCTGCAGTCCTCTGAAAAGGTTTTACACTGTGTGTGAGAACAAGGCAACAGTTTATTGGATTTCTGGACTGTCGCCACATGCTGCAGAGTCATGGTTTTCCTTCATGGAACTACAAGGCCAAGCCCAAACCTTGAAACACAGACTCAAGTTGTAGAGTGTCCACATGCTTTTGCCCATATAGCGAATGTTGGCAAGTGCCATACATCTGATTCATCTCAAGCGAAAAGCTACCTGCGTAGGGCAGGCAGCAAGACTTGTATTCCCAAGCAGTCAATGTGTCTACTGTTTCCTCAGAAGCTTTAGTTACGTATGTACAGCTCAAGCATAGACCACTCTCCCATAAACGGTTACGACCAGGGCTCAACGGTGCTCCCATTGCAGTAGCATTTGCTTGCTCGCTAAATATACTAACTCATTTGTATGCATACATGCATAGGGCCCTTGTCTGGACCGCCTCACAATAGCCAAGCACACTAAGACACAGAGGAGATAAAGCAAGTAGGTGAGAAAGAAAGCAAATGAACACACAGTTCCCCACCTCCAGGTCCCATGGCCTGGCTGCTGAAGTAACCGCTGAAGAACTCGGCAGCGTTCGGGAGGATCGCAGGAAACGGCATATTCTGCGGAATCGACAAGTCCGGCGGAGGAGGAAACATGGGTGCCTGCTGGTTCTGCTGGGGCAGCCGGATACTGTGGAGATTTCCATGGAAGGCGGGGGGCTGCCCAGGGGGAGGGGGGTTCATGGGGGGGCCCTGGAGGAAGGTGTGTGGGGGGGGCTGCCCAGGGGGGTTCTGGGGAAGGGGTGGCACCACCCCATGAGGGAGAGGGGGGGTCCCCATTGAGCCCGGGGATTCCGGAGGAAGTACTGGGGGACCGTTCGGTGCCGGGGGCATCAGGTTTGAGCCCTGCGCGTCCTCAGGACCTCCCCCAAACTGGGGCGGGGGGCCGGTCCCCTGGAATTGGCCATCAGATGGGGGGGAGCTGTTGTAAAAATTCGGCCTGCTAAAAAAACGACAGGGATCACCAGCACTTCAGGGTCAATTTTCTCTCCCAATCACAGATCACCACACCACAGCTGAGATTTTAAGACATGGCGCTGTCTCTGTGCTTTCGATTTATACTCTCACGTTCCACCTTGTTAAATACTCAGGTGTACAAAGACTGGCAGTAATCAGGAGAATACAGAATGGTAATGACAGCGAATGTTTCCCAGGGAAGAATCATTTCACAATCTCAAATGGCAAAACGCACACCGTCCAGCATTCTCGAAACAACTGAGAAATGAAGACTATTGCAAAGACACTAATAAATTGACACTAAGAAGTAAACACCTCTGTGCAATCTTCTGTGCCAGATCCACCGTGGGCTGGACCACGATTTCAAACAGAGAGGGGATCTTCTTGCCGTCCGAGGGGCTGCTTGGCCCGGGCGTGGGCAGGAGCCCAACCCCTGGGGGTGGTTTGGGGAGGGGGGCGATGCCCTGCTTACGCAGCTCCTCCACCTCCTGCTCGTCCTCATTCAGGGCCTCCCCTTCTGTGTTCAGGACCTGCGAGGGGCAGATCAGAAAGGGTGTAACAATGCACTGTCGTGTGCACCTTTACCTGGTTACTCATTTCAGTTGTTTTGGACATCTGGCAAATATCAGTGCATTTCAGGACACCGCGTTGAATTAAAAGCTGCTACGTGACTATCTGCGTTTCCTTAAAATGAAAGACAACCTTCATCTGATGTGAAGTGTAAACAGAAGAACTGCCCCTGGGATTTTACAAAATATGTTTTAGGTAATTATAAGACGCCATATGGGAAATTCTTTTATTTAATGTTGATATGGACCGAAAGTTGTCTTCCACTTGAGTGTACTGAGACACCTCAAATAAAATAAGTAAGGACCAAATTGATTTCAGTTGACGTACAACCCCAGTTCCAAAAAAGTTAGGATGCTGTATAAAATGTAAACAAAAACTGAGTGCAAATCATTGAGTGAGTGGTGAAGCCATTGCCATCTTTACATCTGAAAGACTCAGCTTCTTTGGGATGTTATTTTTATCCGCAATCATGTTACTGACCAGTTGCCATTTAATCTAATTATCTGTGAGATGTTCCAGCAGGTGTATTGTTTATTTTTTTTAGCATTATATTGCTTTTCCAGTCTTTTGTTGCCTCCATAACATTGGCATAACATTGACTCCATAACGTTGGATGCTGTTGGCATCAAATTCAAAATGAGCAGATATTTTTAAGAAAACAATAAAATTTCTCAAATTCAACACCTGATATGCTGTCTTTACACTATTTTCAATGAAATATGAAGTTTAATTGATTTGCATTTCTTTGCACTGTTTTTATTTACATTTTACACTGCATCCCAACTTTTTTGGAAACAGGGTTGTCTGAAATCGACTGTGCTGAATGCAATAATTGAGCTGGAATCAATTTTTAATTCTGAACCAATTTCTAAAACCAATGAATAACAGAATAAGAATGCTCAATTCAAGTAGCTTTGCTCTACTGAGCAAATGGCCTACTACAATAAGTGTTCTATTTACATAAAATAGGTGATAATTTTGTAGCACTCTTTTCTCCTTAAGACAAACCAATTATAATGCGAATATTGACTTTTTTGCACTATTACATGATATTTTGCCTATTTCTGTATTAAAATAACTTTACATGTATTGAAGATATTTTTGCACCTTTTCCAGAAGTTCCCGGGCCACGTCGGTCAACGGCTCATGAGAGAATTTGCACTTATCTCCTTGGAAGCACTTAGCTCCCGTGTGAAAGAACTTGCATGGGTATTCGCGTTGATTCTCACATTAAGGAAACAAATGTCGTATTAGTTCCATTCCCAGCTAAAACATGTCATTGTCAAATCTCATTGCTGTGGTTACCAACAATACTTATAACTATGACCATGTTTTACAAGATGAATTCACATACTTACCAATACATGCCTTATGACTACAGAACAACCTAGTCACCAAGACAAGTCTACACTCTACACGCGTATCTTAGCCTTCAGCGTCACATGTATAGCTTCAAATGTACATTGCTGATATTTCAAATTCACAGGAAAATGCAAGGCAGCTCAGTAAAAGGATATTGTGCATGTAGATACAGTTATCTCCCTTGCTGCAGTACCCTTGGATGTAGAATTTACAAAGCTCCTTCTTCTTATCAGGTACGACAAGATCATGTTCAAACTTGCACTGGTCCCCCTATAAGGAAACAGATGGACGCATCTGGTGACTTTGGAGTCCTTGTGCGCTTTATCCATCTTGACAGAACAACTCAATGACTAGCTATAAAGTAACAACAAAAACTTTTTGAAAGAAATACCGACATCATCCTTTGTGGTCTCCTTTTAAATCCATGATTTTTATCCTAAGAAATAAAACTGAGAAAACTTACTTTGATGCATCTCCCTTCCAGGAAGTACTTGCAGATGTATCTTCCGTTGTGTTCCACCGTGTGTTGATTGATGAACTCCTGCGTCATGATTGGTCGTTTCTTCTGGAAGGGGGGCGGGCCTTTCCCATCCTGTGAGAGAAGCGACGAGCAGTCTAAGCCAGAGACTTCTGGACTTTAACTAAGAGGTATCTTCTGTGAACCTACAGTTATGCTTATTACTGTATAACACATAGTCTACCAAATGTAATCAGACACTGAGAGATTATTTCAAATTTGATATAAAATTTAGCATTAACATAATCTTATTAACTACAATGAAATGCTCATACAATGCTTGACCTAGAGTAATTTTAATGGAAAAAGTTAACTCACAAAGTATAGCTTCACTGACAGTGTAATAAATTGGGCAGACATTGGGCACTCCTCACCTCCTTCATTCCATCCCCAGTTTGGTCTGCACCCCGTCCACGCCCGCGGCCCCAGCTCTTGCCTTTCTGCTTTTTGTTCTTGTTCATCATGCCCCGCCCCCGGCCGGGACCACCTCGTCCCCTTCCTTTTGGTCCGAGGTCTGCAAAGTACAGCCCCCTCCAATGAGGAAACGCCACACCAATACTGCTGCAGCCATGTTTGTCAAACAAGGTCACATGACAAGGAACTGAACTGGAGCAGAATATTCAGATTTGCCCAGGCTCTCTGGCCTAATTTAATGTAGGTTAAGCCCATTCAGTAAATTATTTAAGGCGCAAGCCCTGAATTTAATCATACTTGTATCCTCAGTGGTGATTTCTGAATGAATTAGGTGGACTGAATGTCAATTTATTTCCCAAAGTGATGCAAAGTAAACGGGACTGACCCCTGCCCTGGTCACAGTGTTACCGAGCAAAATACCAGCTCTCGTGTCCAGCAAATAAGCATTTCTCTTACATACTGTACATTTACAGTCATAAGAGAGAGGATTTTAAAAAATATGAACTCTTACATTGCTGTTTCTGCACACCCTTCATATTGGGCCTCTTCATCGGCTCCTTAGACGGCCCTCCTTTGCTGTGAGCGGTGCTTTCCTTGCCCTGGCGATAGTGGCCCCCATCGTCGGCGAAATCATCGTCCTCGCCCTCATAGTCATACCTGTCCTCGCTGTAGTCACTGAATTTGTCGTAGTCACTGTTTTTGTGCGAGGCTGGTCTCTGCAGTTTGCCGTGTCCCCCACTGGACTGGCTATGCTGCAGACAACAACGCAAAGAATTAAAGTGTCACATGATGAACACCATACAGGAAGCCTCAACATGACTCAAACAAAAAGAGGTGTATTTGGAGCCTTTTCTATTCATCTCCATTATATCCACGGAAAAAAATGACAGAAGCCAGCAGACCAGGAGGTAATAAGAAAACGACCCAAGGAGAAATATGAAAGATAACATCAACATTTTTAAGGCTAAATTTCAGCTTATTCTCCTAAATTTTTACCAAAAAATGAACTATTTGTAATCAACATTATAGATTATATGAATGTAAACCAATAGAATTTTGACCTTTTCTCCATTTCTTGTCTACTATTCTGTCTACTTCAATGGAAAACCTCCTCTCAAGAATACTCAGTGAATTGTTGGTAGCTTCAACAGCAGACTTAGGAATAATTTAAGTCAGCAAAAAGCTTTACCAAAGGGAGTGGTTCTGACCTGAGAGAACCTGCTGTCGTACTCCCGGTATGGACCCTGCTTCTTCTTGCTCTTGGGTCGCTCAGATCGCTCGTGATCGGAGTCATAGCTGTCCGAACTGTCTGAGCTGGAGGGGGAGTGGTTCTGGGAGCAAAACAGGAGGGGTATACATGTTAATCAGAGATGCCACGCCTCACCTACCCTCACTGTTCCATGCCTAGAGGAAACCACATTTCCCCACATTTATATAAAATAAGATGGTTACCCTCAAGAAATGCCTTTAATACCATGTTACATTGACTTCAACTTTTTAAGAGCTATGATGATGAATTTTATGTTGATTTTCTTGATTCTGGCCATTATGAGTGCACAATGCAATACCTGCAGCCAAGCTCTGCAAATGCCTACGAGGCACACCGTTGACATCTGAGAAACGCCACAGGCTGCAGTAAGCCCTTGCTGACTCAAAAGTTACTTCACTGAGTACTGCTATACTCAATTATGCACAAGATTCCTCGCCACTTTGAAGACTGGTCCACAGCAAAACCACATTGAAGGCAGAGATGATCGCATAAAACATAGCTCATCTTCAGCAACCCAGAGCCCCACTTGTGTTACAGCACAAGCAAATGAGTCATGGGAAAGGAGTGGTATGGTGGGAAGGATAAATAAGGCTGATGACATCACTGTGCAGACCTCTCGCCAGGCCAGTGGAGTTCTTACTTTCTGCCGGTCTCTTCTCCTCTTCTTAGACCGCCTCTTTTCCCTCACTTTCCTGTATCTCTTTCTTGAGTGCCGGTGAGATTTGTCATCTCTGTCTCGCTGCTTCTCTTTCTTATCATCCCCTTCTTGGATTTCCTTCCCTTCCTCTTCAATGCCTATCCCTTCATCATCTATTTCTCCATCTTCAAGTTCCCCATCCTCCCTTTAAAATAATGATAAAAATGTGGTATGTTACCTCCATTGATGAGACGTTATAAAACACCACTGAAAAGTTTCTACGAATTGAGAATTTCACCTGAAGTAAACAGTATTTAATTACCTACAGATATGAAACAATCTCACAAATACCAATGACAAACCACAACTTACATTCTGAAAAGTTGCCACATAATGGAAAATACAAATAAAATAAAAAAGGAGCAATATGTAAAGTCTATTCACCCTCAACTATTTTGAAAATACAACAACACATTATTTGGTGCTTTAACTTGTGAATTGAATATTGAAAATATATGCTTATTTTGAAACTAACGTCTGCCACCGACTAAAAAAAAAAATGGGTCCAGGGGGATAATGGGACTAATAATCATGTCACAAGTTGCAATAACACAAAGAAGTGAAACAGGAGATGTTTGACAGGTGAGCTAGTTGTGCCATATTATGAAAAAGACTCTTGAAAAAATTCCCAGTCCTTCAAGAGAAAAGATAGGTCGAGCCTCACCAATTTGCCAGCAGATGCACAAGCTTGCCAACAATGTTCCCTACAGACAGATCTCTAGGATTTTGGGCATCAACGTCGATAGTGTGTAACTGAATTTAAAGATGGAAAGAACCTTGGTGAATCTCTGAGCATAAAGGGCAAGGCCCAAAACCACTTCTGAATGTGATTGCTAATCCCTCAGACATCACCGTCTAAAGACCTGTCATTTGATTGTAATGGATTTCATGACATGGGCGCGGAAATATTTCGGTAAACCTATGTAAGTTAACATCATTTGCCGCTTCATCCACAAATGCAAGGTAAAGCCTTATTATGTAAGTCCAAAGTCATTTAACAACACTGTCCAAAAGCACCACCAACTTCTCTGGACTTGGTGTCATTGGAGATGGGCAGAAGCACAGTTGAAGCATATTTATTGGTCCTACAAGTCAATATTTCACGCATTTCAACATTTCACATCACATGGCAGGGGTGACTTGCACATTTGCCACCATTTACGTAGAATGACAAGCACAAATTTTGGAGCAATGTATGCTGCCAAATTGACCTTGTCTGTTCTAAGGACATCCCTGCATTTTCCAGCAGGAAAACATCAAATCTCATCCTGCACAGATTACAAGCTCATGCTGCCATAAGTAGAGAGTGTGGGCACTAGATTGGCCTGCCTACAATCCTGATCTGCCTTTGATTGAGAATATATGATGCATCGTGTTGCAAAATACAGCCATGGCAACAAAGGCTGTGTACAATTGTGCAGCTCAAAACTTGCAGCTGGACTTGACCAACTAGCGTTGTCAGTGCCCAAAAACTTAATGAGTTTATCAGAAATGGTTATGTCACACTGTGATCAAGAATCAATTGTGCCAACTTTTTTGGAGACTGTTGCAGTCATCACATTGTATATTTTCAACAAGCAATTAAATTAAAATCACCGCATAAAATAATGAGTTGTTGCACTGTTTTAAATGCAAAAGAGGGTGAACTGATTTTTCAAATCAGTCCTTTTATATTTCATTAGCATTTTCCATGAAGTGTCAACTTTTTTGGAACTGGGGTAGTATTTATAATTAAAAAAATATGGGCAAGTGCCATTGTCCACGAGTATATTCACATAAAAAAGCACAACATGCAAAACCTATCACAAACCTTGCTTTCACGAAGCCCTATCATTTACTTGTTCTGACTGTAACTGAGTTGAACCTTGCCTAAAACATTTTATCACACAAAAACAAGCATTATTTGTCTACCTCTGTACTTCATTGATGTAATACCACATTCAAAAGCTCCTGCGGTTTTCCCAATAGGCTACATAAAGATCTATTGTTTCATTAAAAATTAATAATACCTCAAGGGAAGATTTTACATTACAAATAAAGTTATACGCTTGTGTGCCTTTGTTAAGATTTCATGCTTCCAGGTCAGTCACGGTTAATTAAAGCATAAAAGCCTTCGATGGACTTGTTCACATTTTCAGGATTAAGGCAATCCTTTGGAAATACTTGGTACATTCTATCTGTGCTGCTGCATGGGGCCCTTTCGCATACATATGGGTGACAAATTCATGGAAAAATCAACATAAACAGTCTTAGTAAGGTATTAGGCCTCCAAAGGCTGCCAAATCAGCTTAAACATGCCTTAGCATAAAGTCCACCAGTGTAAAACTTGGAGGGATGGAGAACCTTTCATCCAAGAGATATTGGCTCATTTGGTGTTTTGATGATAGTCACGGAGAGCACTGTTTAACACATTGTCCCATAATCTCCATAGGAGTTCAGTTAGCTGGAGATTTGGGGACTGTGAAGGCCCTATCATATACTTAAGATCATTTTCATGCTCCTAAAACCATTCAGAGACCCCTTAGGGGCTTAAAAGAGACCACTCCCATCATGACAAAAATGCTTCATCACAGGATGTAAAAGTGATAACTGAATATTGATTTTCAGTGACAATTATGCCTTACAGGGAACAAGGGGATGCAAATCATTCCCAGAAAATGAACAGAAGCATCTGCATTTCTTATGCAAGCCCACTCATTTATTCAGGTTTTTTCCTTAAATTTGTCACCCATCTGCATCTGATAGTATGCTTCAATGCTGTCTGAATTTTACTGCCAATTCCATTATCACTGAAATCACTGAACCGCTCCCTTGGAGCAGGGTCATTCCATGTGAAGTAAACCAAATTTCAGGAAGCGAGGAAATCGACCCCCAGCAGAAATTCAGGAAGAAAATGTATGTTGTATTTTATGAAGACAGAATGAAGTACCCAGAATTATAGGCACATATCTTTAAAATTTCATGAGATATGGTCTGTTGATATTGCTGTCTCACCAATTTCATCAAGTGTCCTTAATTTTCTTCAATAATTAGGTGCTCAGAAAAATCAATACATAAAGTTGTCAATTGACAGTCCCTTATACAATTTTGCATTGATTACAAATTTGTGTTCAAAACTACTTCCACTGAAATACATCCCTTAAAATTGACTTTCTAAATGAAATTTTTGCATAGAATTCAAATCTGCACCAGTTAAATCTAATGTGTTAGGGTTGGGTCTCTGCATGAATCTAAAAATGAAAAAAAAAAAAAATCACTGACCCATAAAAGAACTAAGGTAGCACTAAAGTGAATGTCTGTTGCAGCCAATTCTCATTTGAATATGACTACTCATTCAGTCGTTAAAGTCTTATAAATACAAACTGTTTCATAGGGATTTTCCATTTTCAAAGGAAAATTTTTATTTTATTAATAAGCACCCACAATTTTGGCAATTCACTTTGTTTTTCATATACAACATATATTTTTTCCAGAATTTTTAGAGAGGGTTGATTACCCACCTGTAAGTAAACTCAGTCTCATATGCTTTACTTGGGGAGCCTTTACACAACAGTGCCCTGAAATAACCCGGACCAATGACGTTGCGAAAAAAACTAGACTGCGCAAAGCCCCCTCTCTCGTGGAAAGTTGGCTTTAACATCTGGTCATGGCAAAACAAAGGCATGTAATGGTTTAACCAATTTGGATGCGTATGATTTATGTGTCAAAATGGTTAGTTCCTGTTGCGCTGTTGGCTGTGAAAACCGTGCAGATCGTGTAAAAATATTTTTTTAATTCTCTCCAAAACCGTACTTTTACTGATATTTATGGATAAATATTTGAGTTTTTTGATTATTGATTTACATGATTTTGATCACATTGGTTATATCATGAAAGCCTTCACTTATAAGGATGTCCTTATTTGAAAAAGAGCCCTATAGCAACCTTATTTTTTTGTTTAGATTATTTATTTCTGAACAGGGGTGCTTACTATGTTTACTATGTCTTTCGCCATGACTGGAAGCTGGCATCTATTGATCATGGTGGAATCCACCAAGAATAGAGAGCGCGCAATCTAGTTTTTTCTTAATGTCATCGACCAAGCCAAACAAAATCTGGTTAAGCTCCCTTTGTTTTATGCCATTAATTATTATCCAACAAGAAGATATATCATTAATCTGATAGAGCAGTGAACAATGAAAAGCAACAACGTTGCTAATTATCCAGACATTCGTTCTATACCCTGCTTGATTTAGATGAACATACTTATCCATGGCTACAGCTGTCAGGTAACTGCTGAGAGAAAAATAAACTTTTGTTTTAGACTGAAAAACATTGTAGTATGACTTAGATGTGTGGTCTTTTGAGACATAAATGAGTTGCTGCAAAGGCTAGCTGATTGTCATTAGAGCAGAAGCCATATTTTAGCAGGGGTCAATCAGCTTTAGAGGCCTTTTGCTACATTTTTCAGCAACTTCAATTCATCAAAACTGTAACAACAAACTATCATTTACTGATACTGCTTATAAACACATTAATTCCTCACAAGCATTATGCTTGATTCACTAAAATATCATACTGAAGTGCCAGCAGTGCCCTTCCACATCAGTGAAAATTAAATAGTTAAAAAAAAACTGTTGATTCCGAATTCTGTTATCTACTGGACGAAGTTCTTATCTTTTCTAGGTTGTGCATGGCCATAATTTGGTAAACTGAGGCTTATGTTGTGTCTCTTGGGGACTTTACAAAGCACAGGAATCTGACCAGTACTTAGGCGGAGCAACACATAGAATCATTCACTATGATTCAAGTATAGAGACAATGCTTCAGTCCTGTCATCATACATCACGACTGACCAATTGAAAACATACTGCCAACTCCAAACAAATGAAATTGCCAGAAACCCAAAGAACCATTGAGACATAGCAAACATCTCAGTGGCAACTTGGGCAGGACTTTTAATAAGAGCTACAAGCCACAGTCTATGGTTTTTCTCTGAGGTGAGGGCTGTTAAGACATGAATTATTCAGAAAACTTGTGCACCGAGCCACAATCAGCAGCTGTTTTGACCAGACAGTAATGCAAATGAACCAAGTTCACCAGAGGAAGTTTACAATTCTGCAATATCATCATATTGCCAGGACTTAAGACTATGTGCTATCTGTTGCTTGTCTTAGCCACATGAATTATGTTCAGTGCCACACATTACTGGAAGGGGCAACGAGTCAGGATTGCACTGAGACAGATGGGAACTGAACAGCAAAGAGACAGACTGAGAGCATTTCTGAGTTCCTGATCATGTGACTAGAGAGGAAGACAGGTAACAATGAAAAGGGAGAATCTGATTCTTAATCAGAAAAACCAGCCACTTCCTGATTTTTACAACTGGGAGTGGGGCATTATACTGTCACCATGGCACTTTTCCCAGTGGCTCGCCTTCGTTAAAAGGATGTTTGGCAAATTCAGGACTTGACTCGACTTTCTTACTGAAATGCAACTCACAGGCTCCCAACACCAGCACACTCAACTTTCAGCCTAAAAACTTGCAGCATTCCACCTGGGCATCAACATGCAAAAAAGATTATCACTATGTTGCTGCAACATATGGCAGAGTTTTTTTCACTGGTGCAACATTCCAGTGACATAACAATAACTTTTTTATTGGCAGAGATGCAAGTCCAAGGGAAAACCTAATGCATTTTTTGCAAATCTTAATGCATTTTTTTACTGTAACAGGGCAAAACCACATACTTTTTATACTTCTTGTCCTCCACAATATCACCGTGGAACGCCCAGCTGAAAACTAAATTAGTCACGCTGACTAGAAACAAATCACATGACTATTACTGCACTGCCCAGGAATCAATCACATGACATTGTGCAGCACTACATTTGGCTGGCAGTGCACTACAGTTTTGCACTATGGTAGGGAAAATGGTAGGGACGTGTGAGGGGTTAGGAGCTTCAAATCATTTTTTTATTGAAAGTTTTTTTTTTTTTCTTTTTTATAGAATACATCCCAAAAGTTAATTGATCATAATGAATTATGACTAGCAACTGCCTTTTTCAAGTAGATCACTGCAGAATGTCCCCAAACGTTGCATAATGCAGTTCATGATCTAAACAGGTCATAATATTGCAACCTGTCAGGATCATGTAAAAAGCCTGTACTGCTCTAGATTATATAAAAATCATTCCTTAACAAACGGTTTGAAAACTGTTACAAAGGGCAATTACCTCTGTCAACACTTAAAGAAGCTGCTTCACTATGTCCTCAACAAGTACCTGTAGCATTTTCCATAACTACTGTGCATTATTTTGACCAACGTGTGTATCAAAGATAGTGCTAGGGACGTTCTGGCTGCTACTTAATTGCTTGTAAATGTTCATATTCCGAGTCATTTCTGAGAAATCCTCTGAAACACATTCACATTCAACTGGATCACATTCCTTGCCTATAACCCACAGTGTGAGGATTAAAATAATGTTTGTCAGATCCGAACTGGTGCATACCCACACGCCTGAAGGTATATTCTGTGAATGAACACCAAGATGAAACAACTACATATTCCTGAAGAATATCAGCTGTTGATATCAAAGACGTCAGCCATAACAAGAAGCGCAGTGGTCGGACCCAAGCGCAATATAGATTTTCTGAATTGTTAGCTACTTTGTGAAGACCTACTATGCTGTCCCACACACAGTCGGGAGGAGCTTTTGAAGTGCTCGCAAGGGGAGGGAACATCGCACGACAGGGGGGACGCCCACATACGTCACCCTCATTTACATAAGAAATCTCTGAACAACATGAAATCCGCGATCCACAAGCCACATTTTCAAAATGGTTGACTCATTTCCTCGCTGTCGTGCGAAATAACACCACCTCCCAGTTAGCTTGTTGGCTAACTTCGCGTCCAGAACACAACGGCGGGTCGACCATGCCAGTTCATTCCGATGGACTGCACCGCCGATCATGACTAATCAAGTGGCTCTGTGGCACCAAAGAATCCTAAATTGACGATTAGCTTGCTAGTTATTTATAAACAAAAATAAAAGCATGCAACATAACTACAGCCTGTTAGCTGGCTGGCTATGTAACGTTACAATAAGGATAGCCTAATGGTAGCTAACACTACCTAGCAGTATGACCTGACTTCGCCCAAAACCAGTAATCACATCAGTACATCCTTCACGTCGATCCCAGAAAAGATGCAAGCATTTACTCTGCACGATAATCCTTTTGTAGAAAAGGTTCAGACAAGAATGTTACTCGACCTTTCATCCCCTGCAAGTTCAGAGTCTGTCATGTTTTTGTGAAGAACGGGGTTTGGGGGATTGGAAGAAAGGCTCGCGAAAGCCATGAAAACGAGACTGCCTTTCTCCCGACACCAGAGTGAGTTGCATTCAGTCACTCAAGGAGACGTTGGATTGTGAGATGATGAAGGATTTCATTAGTTTGAAAAAAACTCACGGTTACACGTCTTTACAGTGATAGACATTAAACACAGACTTTTATCCAGTCTCTTATCAATGATGTTTTAAAACTGTGAACACAGTTTTGATACCCCGCTTTGCTATGGTCCCGTCGGTTGACCGTTTTCTTGGTGAAATTTTGGCGACGGAGGGTGAAACAAACAGAAATGTAATCATTTTCGGTGGTTTCTATTCCTCCACAAACCACGGCTCCCGCAACGCATTGACAAAATGGCTGCACTGAAAATGAAGAGAGCAATCGTCTCCTTCCTCTTGAAGAATCTGACCTATCAAATAAATCTTGGTTCACTGACTGCAGACCATCCCTGATACGATTGGTCAATATTGTGCGACAAGGAACAAATTACCCACGGCTATTGGTTTAGTCAGCCGTCAATAAATTTTATGTTTTTTACTTTTTAAACGGTCAAGTTTGAGAGACTGAAAATAGCAATACCACATGAAATGCAATGTTACGTCATTATAACAGAATTGCAGCGCTCCAGACCCCTTGGCCTGTGCGCGGACTTATTAGTGTGCTGCGAAAAAGATATTTGCCCCTTCCCAATTTCTTCTATTGATGAAGAAAATATTGACACCCAGCACTGATTATTTTGGATTAGAAGTGAAACATAAACTAGGGTTTTGAAGTTTTTGCTATTCACCAGATTCAAGGGAGGGCAAACAAAGTGTTTGTCTTGCACACACACACACTCGCTCACTATGTATAACCAGACATGGACAACATCTTTTATATTACATTTCTTAAAATTGAATTGAACTAATTGTCTTTTTTATTCTTTAATTAAGTTTCAACCCTGTCCTGGAGCAGAGAACTCCAGGTACCAACACCACTGACCATGAAATCTTTAGGCCCTCTGAGTTCTGCAGCCAATAACCAAGTTTTTGAAGATAACTGTAACCATACTAACCAGCTGGCAGAGCTGGTCACTTGAAATGCCCTTAAGACTACCCCAGAGGAGGTGAAGACCTCCTCAGACAAGCAGACAAGCCACTTTAGTGCAAACATCAGCAGCAGTGCTAACATTGAAGCTGAGTGCGTGGGAGGTGATGAAGCTATTGCAGTGGAATAAATTAAGAATCAGATGTGGTCAAAGCACCAGTATTAAAGATTTAGGGAGATCTTTCAGCAGAAATATTGGCATAAATGTAATGTAAATCTTCACGAGGCTGTTTTCTTTAGTGTATAATCACCTAATCACCTGAAGATAAGAATTGCCACATTTTTTTTCACTTTAGAATGAGCCCTTTATATCGACAGAGGGAGCAAATCCTTTTTCCATGAAGTCCAACATGTCAAAGCTATGTTTCTAGAGTAGCCCAGAACGGACAAAACAAAGGCTCAAATCATTCCCTCGCCACGCTGCACTGCCGAGTATCACTCCATGTGATGTCTCCCTTGCAGCCGCAAAGGGCATGCTTTATTAAGGGGCGGGGTTACATATTTGTTAGATGTTTGGGATGCACTTACCTCTATCCACCAGCAAACTGCAGGAGCAAGCACCATGGCTACGGAGAGAAAAATTGCTTGTATGCACCGTCAGTTCCATCTTCCTGTTTTCGGCAAGGGAGAGTAAGGTTAAAGTCAGGTTTGATGAACATTTGCTGTTGGTGGGCTTCACAGTCCACTGCCATTCGGTGCTCATAGAATTGAGAAAGACTGAAGCATAGTGGTCCCTCTGCATGAATGTTCAAACAAACGGGCGCTACATAGGGCGAGGGCGTAATGGGTAAATTTGGATTCAGCCAAACACTGACTCTTGAGCGGGCCTTTTGTGTTTTTTTGCAAGTTTCATGGCCACCCTAAGTTCCTGTGGTTTGCTCTCTTAGAAGATGAGGATGAGAGGAGCGGTTATTAGTTGGTTGCAATCTGCAAACTCACCGCTAGATGACACTGAATCCTTCACATTAGTCCCTCGAGGTTCCTGCTCTATGGGGACCAGTTCCTGAGCAACGGACACTGCTGATATTCTTACTCTTGGCTGTCAGCTGATGTCACAGGTCCGACGAAACATCGCTATTTGCCATGTTTGTGCCTCGCAGACTGTGAAATTTATGATAATAGTTGAACATTTTTTAGACACTTCGTGCTCCCTTTTATATTCAGTTTATTTATTCTGTTTAAAGGCGATATATGCTCGAAAATGGATAAAGATGAGGTAGAGACTCAGTGGAAACTTTCCTGTGCTTTCTGATCAGACGTTGATAGGTCACTGAGGTTTGATATCTTTGTAAAATTTTCTTAGTTGGTATTGAACCTATCAGTACTCAGGTGAGCAGCTACACCGTTAATGTTTGCATCCGATAGAACGATCCAATTTTTTTTTTTTTTTTTTTTTGGCTAATTAGATCTACAAGCAAGTTAGCAATTAAATGACCATTCATTTGAAAAACGACAAAAGTATGAAAGCGTACAATCAAGAAATGTCTGGATTTGTGACTTCATTACCTTGAAAGATGATTCCAGAGTCAGTTCAAAGACAATTACCCAATATTCAATGTTATATTCATTTCGATGTTGTGCTTATCCTAGATGGCTGCAGTCATTTCCGAAACAAATTCAAAACCAGAAATACGCTCACTTTCTAGAATTTGCTTCAAAAACAGGCATGCTGTGCTGTCTCAAGAGACAACTTCTGCTGATGAAAATGACATTGAGCCTGATGTACTCAACCAGCTGGATGGACTCTGACATTTTCAAAGTGGAACATTTATTATGATTGAGGACATGCTTGCCAGCTGGCCTACACAGAGATTTAAGCCCTATTCCCTTGTCATGGATACATTTGGTTTGTTATTTAATTTTTCAAGTTCCATTAGTCATTTAAATCTGAGAACCTTGTGTCCTCATTTTCTTCTGACTTAATGGATGTTTTGTAGATGTGCCCCAATAGTTCTCATCTCCATCTAATTTGCTCGCAATTCTGACAAGCAAAGGACTTAAGCCAACTTTCCCAATTGTTTTTGTAGCTCTTTGACTGTTTCTCACTCTACCAGTGACATACTGTAGGAGGGAGTGATCCCATTTAAAGTCAGCTCAAATTAAAAAGGAGTAGAGGGTGTCAGTGGGAGAGCAGCAACTGAGCGTTCTGTCTCTAATGGCTGACAGGTCAGGCTAGGTAAAAGAGTTGGACTTCCGTGCTGTTGTGGATGATTTTGCCCAATGAAAATTCAAAAAGAGGCTAACCTTTGAAGATAGACTGATATACAGTCACCTCAACAACATATTTGCACCCTGGAAACATGGCTGATCTCTACATTTGTTGTTACTTAAAAGTTCTTATTTTTCTTATTTCCTTGGAATTAGCTTGCCCAGGGGCCCTCTAGTGGGTTAATGGAGAAGAAGTGGCAGTGGGAAGATGTTTGTGAAATGTATGAAGCAGAACATGTCTCTTTGTGACTCAAAGACCAAGAACAGCTTCCTATCATACCTTTGATGAAATGCATTTTCATATCATGTTGTGTTTTGCCCAATCACCACAGAGTCAAAAGTTTACCTACCAAGCAGAGTTTTTATTTTTATTTCAAATATTCATTAATGAATGAGATGGAAATGCCATGCAAATGAATATTCATGTACAACAAATTGATGCCTTGTACCTCTTGCAGAAGAGACTGAATTGATATCACCAACAAGGGACATGTTATAAAAAATAATAAATAAACAATATTTTGGAGAGAAAAAAATCTTTGTGATACAACCCTGATTCCAAAATAGTCGTGACGCTGGGCTGCAAATCAGGATGCCATGATTTCAAATGATTTAAAGTTCACAGACAGCATATCAGATGTTGATACTGAGAAATTGTATTGTTTTTTTGTTTTTTTTGAAAAATAGCAGCTCAGTTTGAATTTGATTCCAGACAAAAGTTTCGAAAAAGTTAGAACAGGAGCATGTTTACCACTGTGTTACATCATCTTTCAACACAACTATGTAAGCTTTTAGGAGCAGAGGAGACCAATTGTTGTAGTTTTGAAAGCAAAACATTTTCCAATTGTTAATTGATGAAGGGTTTCGGCTGCTCAACACTTTGCGGCCTCCTTTGTCATATTATCTGCTTCATAATGCACCAGATATTTTCAGTGGGTAATAAGTCTGAACATCAGGTAGGCCAGTTTAGCACCCAGACTCTTTTACCATGGAGCCATGTTGGTATAGTACATGCAGAATGTGGTGTTTAATATTGTCTTGCTGATATAAGCAAGGTCTTTTCAGAAAAAGACATCTGGATGGCAATATATGTTGCTTCAAAATCTCTCTCTCTCTATATATATATATATATATATATTTATTTATCATATATATTTATCATTCAGCATTAATGGTGTGTTCGCAGATGTGCAAGTTACCCATGCTATGCGCACCGATACACCCCCATATAATCACGGATTTTGGCTTTTGAAATGTACACTGATAACAAGCTGGATGGTCCCTCTCCTCTTTAAGCTGGAGGATGTGGCATTCATGATTTTCAAAAAGAATTTCACATTTTGATTGGTCAGACCGCAGGATAGTTTTCTACTTTGCCTCAGTCGATCTTAAATGAGCTCGCACCCAGAGAAAGTGGCAGCATTTCTGAATCTTGTTTATATACACTACCCATCTCAAAAACATTGCCTTTTGGATATAAATAAACAAATATTATGATTGGATCATTATTGGACCAATTAATATGTTTCAGCTGGCAATAATAATTTTAACCCCAAATAATGAAGTGCATTTCTTCTCATTTCTTAAAAAATTATGTCAGAAGATTTATCCTTTGGTGGCGGAAAAGATGTCACAGTATTTTTGAAGTGCCAGGTTTTTTGCCCTGTATCAAGCAAAGAAAACAATGAATGAAGAAACCAGCATGAGGAATCATTTTGACACACCAATTGGCCGCCACAAAGTCCTGACCTTAACCACATTGAAAGTTATTGGGACATGCTCAAGAAAACTACAGAGTAATTCAACCATCTTATCGTGAAGACAAGATCTTGGACCAAAAATTAGGGTAACTATGATTGATAATAAATGTTTCAACGTTGCATACAGTTGTCAAAACAATATTTCAACAAATTTGCACTGTGATCAAAGCTACAGGGGTTCCAACTAAATCTTTCAGTGTGCAACTTTTTTTTTAGATGGGCAGTGTATGATTTTATCTTTATAATGTGGAGTTTGAACTTGTGGATGCAACAACACATTTTGTTCACTGACAAAGGTTTTCAGAAGTGTTCCTGAGCCCATAGTAGTGATTTTCACGACTGAATCCTATCTGTTTTTTATGCAGCATGGCATGCAGGCCTGAAGATCATGGCCATTTTGAGGGACATCACAAAAAAATGCAGGAAGTCACAGGTACAGTGCAAAAATAATAAGGGTTTCATTTACTCACCCCCCCCCCCCCCCAAAAAAAAAAAAAAAAAAAAAGATACAAAACTAAGGTAACAGAACCATGAACCATAAAAGTAAAACATATTTATAAAAAGAAGTGCCAAAAAAATAAAAGAGGCTGACAAAGAAATCAATTACCTGAAAGCTGAAAGCTTAACAGAACAAAATTAGCCTACTCAAATGAAACTTGGGGAAATGTATTTTGAGGGTGACCAAACTAAAATACCCATTAGGGAAAAAAGATCAAAACAGCCACAAACAAATTAACATAAACATTAACATAACATAACATACATTTTGAGAGATTGATGATAAGGCTTGCACTGTGAATGCCCTGGAAGACAACCTTTAGATGTTCAAGGTGCTCTTTCCACATTGTGCTGTAAATGACCACATCATCAAGATATGCAAAGGCAAAACTGGATAGACCAAGCAACACCTTATCCATGAGTCCTTCAAAATGTTGCAAGTGCTCCATATAACCCAAATGGTAAAACTATGAACTCATATATCCCAAGAGTGTTCGGAAAGCTGCAAACTTCTGGGCCCTTGGGATCAGACTTTGCACAAGTCAATTTGTGGTCAGAAACTTTGCCGTACCAAGGTGCTCAATCAGGTCATCAATACGAGGACATGAATAGCAGTCAAACTTTGAGATTGAGTTCAAATACCTGAAATAGACGCAGAATCCTACGGTGCCATCCTTCTTGGGTACGAGGACAATTGGGTGCACCACTCACTGCTTGAAGGCTGGATCATCCCCAGTGACAACATCAGGTCAGTTTCCTTCTTCAGGGGCTCCAGCAACCACTAAGGTAATCTGTAACTCATGCATTTCACTTGTGCATTCTCTTTGTCACAATGTCATGTTCAACCATATCTGTATGACCAGAATTTTTTGTCTTTAAAAACAGCTGGATTACACACAGCTCTCACCTGCGCTTGCTGTTCTTTTGGGAGAAACAAGTGTGCCAGTTGCTGAGAATAAGGAGCTTTCAAACTACCCCATACCCTCCACAAACAGATGGGTCAATGGAATGCTTTAATTAAACACTGAAATGGATGCTACGCAAGTGTTTTAACACCACTGGCCCTGACTGGGACCAATGGCTCCCACACCTTCTTTTTGCCTACCACGAGGTTCCCCAGGCCTCCATCGGATTCTCTCCTTTTGAGTTGCTTTATGGTCATGAGGAGGGGGCCCTTTACCTTGCATACAGCAATTTATCCGGATTCTTTGAATTTTTTGATGATATTATATATTGCAGATGATAAAATTCCCTAATTCTTTGCCTCTTTACATTGAGAAATGTTATTCTTAAATTTTGGAACTATTTGCCCACACTGTCTTTCAGAGTGGTGAAGCCCTCGGCATCTTTCCATCTGAAAGACTCAGCATCTCAGGTATGTTCTTTTCATAAACTTTTACAACTTTTTCTTTTCATACAACTTTTCCAGTCTATTGTTGTCCCGTCTCAACTGTTTTGAGACATTTTGAAAATAAGCATATATTTTTCAAAAAACAAAGTTTTAAGTTTCAACAGCAGATATGGTGTTTTGTGTAATTTTCAATAAAATATATAGAATTTAAGTAATTTGCAAATCATTGCATTTTGTTTTTATTTGCATTTTACACAGCGTCCCAACTTTTTTGTAGACTGGGTGGCATATGTCTAGAATCCCAATTACTGAAATTATGTTTTAAAAGATCCAAATATTAAAATTTTTGTTTCTTCCAGGCTTTGGTAGGATAAAATTAGGGGTTCTTCACATCGTCCATGTTTATTACATTCTTGTTGCAAGAAACCGTGGCGGTCAAGTGCAGATGGGCATTGTAAAAAAAAACTGTTTTGAAGCAGCTGGAATAAAGAATGATTCTCAAGAATCTCGCAGGCAAGTGCGTGTCACGTGTCTTTCTGGGCTGACCACTTTATAATTGTATGGAGTCATAAATCTGGGCAGTCTAATTGGTTTTGGCCTGCTTCTTGTTCATTGAAATTAGAACTTTCTTTAGAATGCCTACCTCTGGAAAACCATGCTCGAGAATCAGCTGCGGCCTCAGGTCATTTAAATGTGAAATCATTGATTATGATGCCGGCTACCACCCTCGACCTTGAGAGAGAACTAACTTGCATTGGCCATTAGGGAGCACTTCGCTTTGCGAGATTTTCAGAGACTACTTGCAGCTAACGGCAGCTCTCAGAGTAAAAGAAGAGCGAGTAGTTGCGATAATTTCGCGTTGAGGTCGGCTGCTAGGGGGAGGGATTATTACTTCCATTGCTCGTGGGAGTCAGGGGAACTTTAGGTAGCAGCTTCTGCTCTTTTCCTGGCTCCCGGGGCGTGCGTACGAGACGTCTTCCTAGCTCTTGTTGCACCGAGACAACGCTGCTGAGCATCCCTGACCCGGACTCAGGATTGGAAACTCACGCTGAATTGAATTAATATCGCAGTGTTTTGAAGTGAAAGCGTTGGAATTATAATATTAATTGGCTTGCAGCCCTGCACCTGGCGATTTACTTTGCAAGTTAAAACACTGCTTAGATCAGGAACTCCTCTGGAATATTCAACATGACTCCAGGAAAATTGTGCAGATGTTTGCTGCTGCTGTGTCTGACAGCGATTGATTATTGTCATGGTGGCACGCAGGTGGGTAACGACTTCACGTTAAAAAGCTATTTGATTCGCTTTTATGTCATGTAAGTGAGATTGGGTGAGCGCAAATAATGAATCACGCGACTCAAAATATCGTCAAACATTGAATTTAATCCAGTCGTGAAGTACCAGCTGTCCTTAGTGGCCTATATCTGAAATATGAACTTGTCTGGTTTCTTTGGCTGCAGCAGTAGAGTACTTGTTCCTAAGTTTTTTTTTTTCTTTTTCCTGTCATTCTCACTGGCCGTATTAGTCATGTGGCATCTGCAAACGCTAAAAAGTTAGTTTTTCCTCTCTACTTTGGCGACTATATAGTGGAAAAAATCCATCACTGAATGGAGGAATGCCCAAAGATATGTGGCTTTGACCGCGTAGGAACGGAGAGAGAGAGAGAGAGAGAGAGAGAGAGAGAGAGAGAGAGAGAATGTCTCAGCTGAGTTCAGTTATTTAGCGAAAGCAAGGTTCATACAATGCCGACGTTTTTATTTACCCTAGGAATACTAGTCCTCTGGTACTTGTGGTCCCTATCTTAATTTTTCCGCTCATTGTCCGGAAGGCGCATGAAAATATTTTCCTTTTTTAAAATAATATAATTTTATCAATGTGTCTATCTTATGAATGAATGGTATCAACTGCTATTCAAAAACATAATAATAAATAATAATAATAATAATAATAATAATAATAATATAGGCTACATGGTGCCCATCATTACCTTCTATTGCATTAAAAGAAAAAAAAAAAACAGGCTCAAAATTGAGCCATCTTTTAGTTAAATATTTGCTGTCCCTCGATTTGCTTTATATTGAAAAACCATTCAGGATGTTTTGGTGCTGTTCTGGCAATGTCAGTTGTATACGTTTCATGTTTTATTATTGTTGTGTATCTTAGATGCATAGTGTATTACCAATAAGCATTTAAGTGCTGAAGAAAGCTATTGAACCTGGACTCTTTTTTTTTTTGGCATCTGAGAGAGTTGTCTGAAAGTTGTCATAATATGAGGTCATTGCTGTAAATCAGTAAATTTTTTCCTCTACCCTTGAGGATTGTAAAGTAACCCTCATTTATCAGCTTCTACCGTCTGCGCCCACGGCCCATTTGACCACCATAGCTCCTTTTAACCAAAATAATAATTTTCACACTGTTTCTGGTGAGTTTGGTATCATAGCCAAAAGCCAAGAGACAGCAGAAGCCATCTCGAGTTCCCAAGGTTATTTCCAATCTCCATATGAGACTGTGGAAAGTTATTTTCGTTGCATCCTTAATTGTGAGATTCTTGTGTTTGTATTTGAGATCCTGCAGTGTACAGCACAGGGTCCATGCAGAGCAGCTGAACTCCATGCCATCTAAAATATACACATGACTGGCTCTTTGGCACAGCTTTCCTCAAGCTGTGGAGTGGTCAGACTCTTCTGATGCAGGGGGGCGAAAGCAGAAAGACACACACAAAGATAGAGATAAAGACACCTTGATTTCAAAGCACTCCAAGAAAAAAATGACAATACCTTCATTACATGAATAGTTAGGCACATATTAATCTATGTTGAATTACAAATTTTCATAAACATTCTTGGTAAGGTACAGTGGGACATACAAGTATTTAGCCACTGATACAATATGATTCCCTCTTTGTGATTGGAAATACCCTTACGTCCTCATTCATAAAGGCAGGCATTCCACACTGTAATTTTACAATATATCTACATGGACTGATCTATGTCGGAATGAAAAAACTTTTAAATTTTGTCTCTCACTGAATACAACCAAGGCGGGAGTTGTGTCCACATTCTCAGCAGTAAGTCAGACTGGTTTCCAGTTGGTGTTGGACTCAGCCAAGGGTGTGCCTTGTCACCTATTTTGTTAATGATTTTCATGGACAGGGTGTCAAGATGCAGTTGAGGCTTGGAAGGTTTCCAGTTTGGTGGCCTCAGGATTGCATCTCTGCTGTTTGCAGATGATGTGGTCCTGCTAGCTTCATCATGCTGTGACCTCCAACAAGCAGTAGAGCGGTTCACAGCGAAGTGTGAAGCGGTCGGAATGAGTATCAGTTCCTCCGAATCCGCGGCCATGGTTCTCTGCTGGAAAAAGATGGATTGTGCCCTCCGAGTGGGGGGTGAGTTGTTACCCCAAGTGGAGGAGTTTAAGTATCTTGTTCTCGAGTGAGGGAAGGATGGAGCGGGAGATCAACAGGCAGATTGGTGCAGCATCTGCGGTAGAGCGGGCATTGTACCAGACCGTTGTGGTGAAGAAGGAGCTGAGCTTAAAGGCAAAGCTCTCAATTTATTGGTTGATTTATGTTCCAACCCTCACCTATGGTCACGACCTTTGGATAGTGACTGAAAGAACAAGATCACAAAAACGATCGGCTGAAATGAGCTTTGGGATAGGGTGAGGAGCTCGGACATCCGGGAGAGGCTCAGAGGAGAACCGCTACTCATCCACATGGAGAGGAGTCAGCTGTGGTTCGGGCATCTGGTTCAGACGCCTCCAGGATGCCTCCCTTTAGCGGTGTTTCAGGCATGTCCTTCTGGGAGGAGGCCCCGAGGCAGACCAGGGCTCCGGATAAGCGGAAGAAAATGATGATGAATGAATCCTTACAGACCTCACTCTAGCTTTTGTTTCAGTCATAAACAGTGTGTGCATCTTGTGTATTTTTGTTGTTTTTGTGTGTGTTTGTTTGGATGGGGGTTGGAAGGGGGCGCAGAGCTGCATGGACCGGCACCAGTTTGTTGGAGTGTTACGTCAGATGGAGAAGTTTTTAAAGGGGCAGGAGTTGCGATTCACAGAGGGGCTCCGCATCATGAAATCCAAACTGGCGGCCCTGCAGAACTCAGTCTCCAGGCTCCCCCAGGCAGACCAGTCCTCTGGTAAGTACTCAGTGCCAAATGGACAGTCTGTCACATCTCACTGACCTCTCACTAACCAGCTGCACCTATAGTAAGCTGAGGGAGGACACTAAATAATGTCAGCCTTCCTTTTTTGGCATATATTCCTCACTGCACCATTACTGTTTCAGGTTCAGAGGAGCTTTTATCAACATTTAGTTTTTATGTTCCTGCACAAAATAAAAACTTAATTCACTGCTGAACTTGATTTAAGTTAAATACGTTTCTATATAATAATTCAATTAGATTTCAGATATTTACCATTTGTTGGATTTCTTTTCCTCATTTTTTGACTGCCAGGAATGTGAGTGATATATTACAAGGCAATTCTCCTTCTTGCAGAACTGCAGACCTGTATTGTTAGCCGCATAGCATAATTGCCTAAGTCTTTTGCCAAATTGAGATATTGGCTGCCCGTTCTTTCGTGCTGGCTAATAAAATGTGTTTTTCCTTTTTTCTCAAAACTTTCAAAAAAAGTAGAAGAAAAAATCTATTCTTTTAAATAAGCAATAATAATAATAATAATAATAATAATAAAAAAATGAATTAGGAAAAAACTTAAAAAATGAGACAGGCAATTATGCTATGAGGCTAACAATATGATCAAATAAAGATTACCTTTTGCAATAATACTGTACATTTCCTTTATTACTGTATTACCGTATTGACCCGAATATATGACGACCCTGAATATAAGACGACCCCTCTTTTTCAAGACCCTTATTTGGAAAAAATACTTTTTATTTGAACAAAATCTCATTTGCAAAAAAAAAAAAAAAAAAAACATTTCATTGTTTTCCTTGTACATTTCAACATCTTTGGTGTTTATCATGGGGGGGGAATCATAAAATCATCTATAACCCCGCAAATAGGCAAAGCGCAGAACGCACTTCACGGTTCAATGCCATGAAAACAGTGCAATAAAACGGGCATAGGCCTACTGGCCTAACTTGTGCAATGAACGGCGCACATTTGCTTGACAAACAGTGTTAGAACTGTCTGCAAAATGTAAGAGCATTAACATCCAAAAAACACCACGAACAGTTTTTTCCACATTCATTTTGAATGACGTTGATTGAAAAACAGCAAATACGCGTCCAGATGAATGATTGTCGTCTTACCTAATCGGGGAGAACAAGCAACACCTGTTGAGTGTGGAGTGCTCTCGGAGTGAACCTTCTGTTAATTATGAAAATGACCGAGAACAGGTCAGGACTATAATTGTTTTGAACGGAAGCTTTGCGCAACCCAACTCTCTGTTCTCGTTCCGCAACTGTACTGAATTTAGCCCATGATTTAATCGCTGTTAGATCGCGTATGGAGAGAAACCGTGTCTTCGGTTGCCAATTACGTTGCACTCTGTCACATCCTATCTTTTTCCTGCCCTCACGTTGTTCGTTCTCTCAGCTTCGTTTACAACCATAAGTTTAAAATTCGCATCATAACTTCTCCTCTTATTTTTATTCACCTGACCGACTTTGGAAGCACTTTTTTCAAGTGGATCTCTGTGCCCTGGCTGCATCTTTCTGTCATTCAGTAGCTTATGCAAATGTAGGCTAACACACGCACTCCAGCCGACTTGTTTGCAGGATCACGCTAGGGTCACACTGCTTTAAACACTGACAGAGAGGAAAGCGCTCATATGGCGCCACGTATTGTTTTACATGGGTAACTCCTTAGACCCCGAATATAAGACGAGGCGTCATTTTCAGGCATTTTTCCAAGGGAAAAAATATCGTCTTATATTCGGATCAATACGGTACATTGCTTGTTTATTTGCTTAGCATTGCGCTTTCTCATTGCAATTTTGATCATCCAAAGGGGCTGTACAGACCACTGGGTCCGTAGGGACTCTTTGGCAATGCTTGACCTGCAGTTTTTCAAAGAATAAAACCTTTGATCCTTTTTAGCCTCTTTGGGGCTCCTGGTTAAGGAAAGGTTGAAAATCACTGCTTCATACCGTTGGATGGTGAAAGAGATAATTCTGAGTTTATGAATAATGTAACATTTCTGTTTTAGTGCAAGTTTTTTTTTTTATTGTCTGCTTTGTTTTTTTTCTTGTCTGTGTATTGTCTGCAGAGTAGAGTATTTTAGGCATTGAAAGAACTTCTCTTCCTGTTTATTTTGCGCGTAGAAGCTGGAGTCACTTGCTTTCGACCAAAAATGTCAAATTCCACAATACCCATCATTGTAAGATGATGACCTAGCTTGTCCTCAGAGTGGAGTCATCCAGCAGCTAGATAAGCAGCTTCCATTTTTAAGTTTCACCACATTTTCTCTTCTACTGTTATTTTGGTGAGATCACGGGGCTGATAGGGTAGTGTCAGCATGCTTCCTGGGCTCTGAACCCACTACGCTTTTACGGAGGCCTGGCCTTCAGTAGTCTTCATATGGGTTCTCAGAATGCCCTGAGATGAACTTGGTGACTCTTTCAATTCTTTCACAAAGTATGAAAAGTTTGTTGAGCAGTAGGGAACTGGATCAGGTATTTCACTGTAAAGATCTTGACTGCTGTTGAGATGAGAGTTTGTACTTATTTACTCGCTTATTGGCATGCTGGGCAGCAACAAACAACCTCCACTGTTGCTGCTTATGGGCTGGCCTTTCAGTTGAGCTTTAGCTGTGCTTCTTGTTCTTAATCTTGCTTTCTCTTGTTCTCCAGCATGTATTTTTAGGCCTGCCATGCATATGCCTGCCTTCAGGTGTCCAGCGAACAGCTGGATTAGTGATGGACAGTGGCGGGCGGTGGACAGAGAACAAGGAGGGCGATAAACATGTCTTTAAACTGCTTATTAGTCTTGATCTGTTTTCAGTCAATTTCCCTAGTAAAAGACATTTGAACTCTCCCCTCTCAGGTGTAGCTAATTGTCTTTGTTAAGACGAGAAATCAAATGCACCAAGTGAACGCAAAAAAAAGGGCATTTCAATCTTTTTCAATTAAACAATCATTATGCACAGGTTTGACGACTTGCTTAGGATGTTACAAAATTTAACACGGAAAATCCACTGTGATTTTTTTGCGAAGAGTTGCCTATTAAGGCATGTGAATTAAACATTTTATAGAATTTATTATTCACTTGCCTAAACATTTCATTATAAGGGAAACTAACATGTTGACCCAGAACAATGATTGAAATTGGGTCACTAATCTCATCCGTTTCAAGGGGTGTTTTCCGCCCCACCAGTTTTCCGTCCACTGGTGATGGAGCCAGTCTCTTTCCAAAAAACATGATTAAGCCTCTTCCAGTGTCTTTGCATGACAATGGTGCCCATGCTCTCCTGGCCACATTACTCATGTAGGTCATTGTTTTAGATGAACAGAATCAGAATCAGAATCCTTTTATTGTCATTATACAAATGTACAATGAAATTGTAGCAGCGACTGTATGTCACAAATAAGAACTAAACTTGAATAAAAAAATATAATAATAAAAATAAAAATAAAGAATAAATACAAACAGTATATAAAAATACAAGACACTCCGTATCCTCCAATATTGCACATTGTCCTTGGTGGTATTGGTGTAGAGTGGGGGGGGGGCAATGTCAGTGCCCGATTGTATTTAGTACAGTGATAGCTTGTGGGAAAAATCTATTTCTGAGTCTGTTTGTCCTGGTTTTGATGGACCTGTAGCGCCTGCCAGAGGGTAACAGGTCAAACAGATGGTGTGCGGGATGAGTGCTGTCTTTTGAGATTGCTACAGCGGCCAGCCCTGCTGTGGCAGCGGGATGTGTATACAGCACCCTCCATAATTATTGGCACCCCTGGTTGAGATGTGTTAAAAGCCTTAAAATAAATTCAATTTTTATTGCAGAAGCATACTCTCACACTGAAAATTGTAGAAAAATGTAACCTTCAACTCAAGTGAATTTTAAGGAAAAAAAAAAAAAATCCTGACTAAGAAATATTTATTTTTCATAAAATCACCTGTTCCACAATTATTGGCACCCCTAACAATTCCTAGGAAATAAATGTAATTGAAGTATTTCTGTCATTTCTACAGTAGTTTACAAAGTTGATCAGAGTATCTAGGAACATTTAATTAGTAATTCATCACTTCCTGTTTCCCTGGGGTATAAATATGACGTGACACAGAGGCCATTTCTCTTATCCATTCTTCAACATAGGAAAGACAAAGGAACACACCATTCAAGTAAGGCAGATGTGTGTCGACCTTCACAAGTCAGGCAATGGCTACAAGAAAATAGCCACTGGCCTGCACCTGCCCATATCTACTGTCAGAGGAATCATTAAGAAGTTTAAAACAGCTGGAACAGTGGTAAACAAGCCTGGACGAGGATGCAAGGTTATTTTGCCACCACGCACAGTGAGGAGGATGGTAAGAGAAATAAAAAGTTCTCCAAAGCTCACTGTTAAAGAATTGCAACAAATGGTAGCATCTTGGGGTCACAAAGTCTCCAAAACAACCATCAGACGCTATCTACATGCCAACAAGCTGTTTGGGAGGCATGCACGGAAAAAACCTTTTCTCACTCACAATCATAAACGCAAACGCCTGGAGTTAAGCTAAGCGGTACTGGGACTTCAACTGGGACCGTGTTCTTTGGTCAGATGAGACCAAGATAGAGCTTTTTGGCAACAAACACTCTAAGTGGGTCTGGCGGAACACAAAAGATGAGTATGCAGAAAAGCACCTCATGCCCACTGTTAAGTATGGGGGAGGATCGGTGATGCCGTGGGCCTGTTTCTCTTCCAGAGGCCCTGGGAACCTTGTTAGGGTGCATGGCATCATGAACACTTTGAAATACCAGGACATTTTAAATCAAAATCTGGTGGCCTCTGCCCGAAAGCTGAAGATGGGTCGTCACTGGGTCTTTCAGCAAGATAATGACCCTAAAACATGTGGCCAAATCTACACAGAAATGGTTCATCAGACACAGAATCAAGCTCCTCCCATGGCCATCTCAGTCCCCAGACCTCAACCCCATTGGAAACCTGTGGAGTGAGCTGAAGAGGAGAGTGCAGAGGAGAGGACCCAGGTCACTGGATGATTTAGAGAGATTGTGCAAAGAGGAATGGTCGAAGATCCCTCTTTCTGTATTCTCCCATCTTGTGAAACATTATAGGAGAAGATTAGGTGCTGTTTTGTTGGCAAAAGGGGGTTGTACAAAGTATTAACATCAGGGATGCTAATAATTGTGGCACACATGATTTAATGTAAAAGAATTATTTGTTAATGTGGGATTTTTTTCCCTCTGAATAAATGCACTTGAATCAAAGGTTGGATTTTCCTCTTTTTTTCATTGTGGTCCTATATTATTTAGAAAAAAACTGAATTTATTAGAAGCTAAAGAACACATCTTAACCAGGGGTGCCAATAATTATGGAGGGCGCTGAATGCATTTAAGGGAGGGGAGGGGGCAGCCGATGATCTTTTGTGCCTTCTTCACCACTCTCTGGAGTCTCTCTGGTCTGGGGTTCAGAAGATGCAAAGGATTCTCTAGAGGTATTTGGTATGGAAAGTGGACAACCAGGTCACTCTCTATGATTCCCGAACACTCAGATCCATACTGGAGGACTGACAGGATACAGCTGTGGAATAACTTGAGCTTGGTGCGGATGTTGTACTGGGTTGACCGCCACCCACTGCAGGGCATCCTGAAGGTGTTTCTATCCTTGGCAAGTCAGCTTCGGATAACATTGCTGGCACCTCTATCATGCCTGACAATGCTGCATCATGCCTGATTATGCTGCTCAAGTAGGTAAACTGATCTGTTGGCAGAAGATCTTCTCCATCTGCTTTGGAGGTGGTGTTAAGAGCCATGACTTTTAATTTCTTGTGGCTTATACTTAGTACCTTTTGTTGCATGTATGTTGTCAGTTGGTCTTATCCTATGGTGGGCGCGTAGAACGACATCTTCTGCAAAATATAGGTCTTCCTGGGTCAAGAAAGGGTCCACCTGATGCCTCTGTTTTGAAGTTTGCTATTTAGCTAGTTAGCAACCATTGAGTAAATCGTTGATGGTTACCAGCCGTTCTATGGCAGCCAGTAGCATTAGCTATAAATTCACATTCGCTTCCACTCTGGGTTTTCTTTCTCGTATGTGATTCTGTAATTGCACAACCCAGGCTTACCTGCTCATCGGTCACTGAATCCAATTGAACAACAGCAAACCAGCATTTTGGCAAAGCAAATATGGTAAAAATGACTGGAGGGAAGCAGAAGAATTGCTCTTTTGCCCCTCAGGTGAGTGTTTGTTTTCATTAGATTGTGACAATCTGTGAAAACTATGAATTATAAATGGGACTGCTACTACCAAATAACTGCACTCTTTTTGGCAGAGCTTGCATATTGCCAGTTTGTTGTCACTCATAGCAAGACTGAAATATTTCCACAGCCAAGATTTGACAGATCTTGGGAGTAAAATAGACTTTTTGTCCATTTTGCTGTTGCACGAGTGGCGCACACTTGGACCTTAAAAACGTGCTGCTCCCTTACTGGAAGTCATCGTTACACTTGTGCGACAGAACAACAATGCAGACTTGTGGCAGTGTGGTGCTGACAGTGGGCCATGTGACTCAGTGCTTGCCAAAAGAAATTAGTGAGTGGGACAAAAGAAGAACAAAATCACATGATATAAGGCAGGAATATTATTTGTATCACATCTGGGAATCAGCTGTTGCTCTTTCCTCTCTTTGGTGTAAAACTGGCAATATGCTGTTCAGCACAATGTAGCGCTGGTGTTTATTTGATCTTGGCAAGGTTTTCCCTGGGATAGGCTTGGAAGTCAGAATTCCAGCTTGAGCAATCGTAGCAACCCGAGGGAGCGCTCGCGCTTCCGATTAATCATCTGACCAGCACTCGGAACATTCCATTTTAGTTATTTTGTCCACCTTCCCCTGTACCCCTCTACTGGCTGCAATTTCTGACTGATTGGCAATATCATCCATGGATGCTTGCTTGGCAGACCTTGCAATTCCCTCTACAGTCCGGTTTGTGTCTCTGTATATGAGCTTATAACGTTCCTTTAGTCTTTCTGACTTCACATCAGTGAGTTTCTTCTTCATGTTACGCTTGTTCTTAATGGCTGTGCACATCCCTCATACCATCGAAATCATCATCTTCCTAATGCCCTCGACCTCTGCACCTTTAGATGACATTTGCATTAATGAGTCGTTCACTGGATCTGACTCTCGCGCAATCAGATCAATCATATCTGCCAAGGCTTAGAACAGATTTCTGCATTGTGTAACAAAGGCACTCCTTACTGTGGGGACCTGCAGCTTTTCTATGTGACAGTGCCAGTTTTCTGATGGCTTGCGCCCTGTGCCCCTCAAATTATGCTTAATATCAGCTGTCACATGGTCGTTGTCGCTGCCATCATCAGTTCATCTTCTCAAATTGACGTCCAGCTGAGGGTGCATCCAAGCTCCTTTGATCATCAAGCTCGTTCCTATCTCTACTATTTTGCGGGCATGTTACGGCCCTAGTGGGTCCGTCTCCATTTCCACGTGATTTATCCTCTCTCAGTCTCCAAATATGTGTCACTTATGCAAATTACTCGGTGCGAGCCCCTGTTTTTCATTGGTGCTCAGCCCAGCCCAGCCCATCGCCATCCTCCTGTCCGCTCTGCTGCCCGCTCACTGACATGCCTGATTGGTCTGGTGTTCCTGTCCTCCTCCAATCCCGGATCAGCACATCGTCTTTTATCTATAAAGCGAGCTGTCAAACGCACACTCGGGACGGCTGCGATTTAATGTGAGCAGTCCAACCCATGCTGTTAAACTTAATGATTACCTGTTGTTTCGCGTGTTATTGATTGTTGGAAATCATATGAAGTATAAGGACTTGAATCTGTTACTTACACTCCGGTGGTTACTGGTTGTTTTATGTGTTGTACGAAGTATTGATTGTTAGACAACCATATGAAGTATAATAACTTGAATCTGTAATTCTGGAGTTTAACTTTGTTAATTGTATGTGTAATATTCTGGAGACAGGACCAGATAAAAGCACTCGTCTTCGCAATTTGTTAGCCTCTAGTTTAGTGGTGCTACTCACTGATGTTGTTTGTTTTCTCCCTTTTTTTGTACAGTTGGTTAAGTCCGTTTTTGGTTCTTTATTTTATTTGAGTATTTTTGTTATCCCTTTCTCCCCGTAGCCACTCATTCAATTTACCAATTAAACCAATACCTTCACTTCAACCTATTACCACCTGGTTATTTGTTACTTCCTTCACCCCTAGACCAGTGGGGATGTAACAGGGCACCAGGTCAGCTTGTGGATGTCCAAGGACCAGGTTGAAAATTGTACACAGTTCAGCAAGACATTTTCAGTTGTCATTCATGATTCTGCAACCTTCCCATCATTCTGTTGTGGCTAGCATTGTCATTTCTGACTTTGGTATTGAGGTTACCCATCACAGTTAGTAGGCCATGATGTGGTGATGCATCTAAGTCAGCTTGTAGCTGGTCGTAAAAGGCATCTTTGGTGTTATCAGCTCTGTTGTTGGTTGGCACATGGCACTAGATCAGGGTCATGGTGACTTGTCTTCCCTTCATTCTTGTCGTCATCAGTCTGAGGTTGACTGGTTTCCACTCTAAAGGCACTTCTCTGTATCCTTCCTCTGGATATGGTAATTCCCTCATGATGTTGGTCATCATCCCTGCTAGAAAACTAGACAGTCTCCCCTGTGATGGTCCTAAGTCTTCCTCATGCTGTCCATCTGCTTTTGTTGACTCCCAATATTGAGTAGGTTGCTGCATCGCATTTCGGCTGCAATTTGCAAGGGCACGTAGGAAGCAGTTTGACATTGAGGGGGACCGAATCTGCACGGGGTGGGCGGGTCCCAAAATTCGCTGACTGCCTCATCAGGTCTATAGGCCATTCATCAATAGGTGTAATAACT
The DNA here is from genome assembly GCA_029692085.1 of Gymnothorax javanicus. Taxonomy (NCBI): domain Eukaryota; kingdom Metazoa; phylum Chordata; class Actinopteri; order Anguilliformes; family Muraenidae; genus Gymnothorax; species Gymnothorax javanicus. The sequence continues at coordinate 34,053,338 of CM056208.1, forward strand.
CATTATTGAATTCTGAAACAATTTTAAAAATGTTTAACTCCTTCAACCCCACAGCCCTCTACAGAGGGCTGACCAACATATTCCCTTCAACCCCAAATTCCTGTAGGGAAAATTCAAACAATCTGACTAATTGATTGGAACATATCAGGTTACATTTAATGGGATTCCAGAGATAACAGTAAGATACAATGTCCAGATAATGACCAGCCCTCTACAGAGGGCTGTGGGGTTGAAGGGTATAGTGATGCTAGAATATCTGGGGTTGAAAGAGTTAAAATCTGCAACAGTCTCCTTCACCGTAGGCTATCCACCATTGTATCACTATCACAGATGTCATCTGTTGACATTCATTATGCACTGATGGGCTACTTTCAGCACCAACAGCACACAAAGAAATAACGAGTTGGATACAGTTTTTACTGACAATTCAAAGAGCAAATGTTAATACAGAACAGCCTAGCCCCCAGATGTTAAACTCTTGGCAGGGATGTGTAGTTTGCGAGAATAGTTTAGATTAGAAGTTTGTACTTTACGGGTGGTTTTTTTTTTTTTTTTTTTGGTGGGGGTGTCAACACTGGGGGTGTCAAGTCCCCCGCGACCCCCGCTTCCTACCCGCATGAATTTGCACCAGCTTACCCATTTCATGCATGGTCCGCGCATCACAAATGAACTCTGGTTTTGGTCTTGGTGTTCGAGACTTCCAGCTTTCTGTCAATGGTTTCCGTACAGCTTGCTCTACTGCTATTCATATGAGTGCTCTGAAAAGACTCTTGAAGGTTATTACACACTGCTGGAGATAAATCCTCTGTTGCTGTTTCCATGACAAGCACTTTTTACCAGACAAGATTGTTAGCCTTGTGTGTAACCCCTAAACTGGGGTGCCAGAGAACTGCTCTGTGTCTGGTCCCTCCTACTTGACCTGCTGTGTATGGTTTACCCTAACTGGAGCATAAGCTCCCCGCTGGTTTATGCTAGGTTCCCACTATCATGATTCGCGGCACGATTGAAATCCTGGTCTTAATCGTGGTGATCCTATCAAATCTTATCAGATCTTGAGGTCAGTCGTGGCAATTGCGTTGATCGTAGAAAAGTTTTGGACGGTTCAAAAATTTCCTATGATCAACACGATTAATTGTCAATCGTGATCATCGCATCACCTTGTATCCAAACCTGAAATTTTAAGCCGCTTTCACACTGGACGTGAAACGAATTTTTCACACGACGGACTACATTCAAAGTCAATGCAAAGACGTATTCGCGTCTTTGCATTGACTTTGAATGTAATCCGTCGTGCGAAAAATTCGTTTCGCGTCCAGTGTGAAAGCAGCTTCAGAGAAGTTCCACGGTCAGCTACGAATGGCCAATCGTGGTGTTCGTAACAGAGCGCATGACAGTGGGAACTAAGCATTAGCTGACTGGTTCAGTGAGACTTGGAAAGCCCCTGGCCATGAAAAGATGGAGCAGTGGAATGGAATGAGAGTATAGGGGTCTTAATGGTGTTTCTGTGAGAACACTGAGTGGCAACCTGCTGCCCAGCTACAGACAAATCACAACAATCAGTGTTCAGATCCTAGGTGGGACACTACTCTGGAATGGTAGTGGCCATGCTGGTTTATGAACAAGCAGAATGGGCTAGTTGTTCTTATCCCTCAGATTTTTGTGGGGACTTGAACAGCTAGGAGACTGCCCAACATCCTGGGCCCACCTCTGGCACACAGATGGTACTGAGGTTCAAAACAAACTTTCTCTGGAATTCAGTCTGCCACAACGAAAGGCAAAGATAACTGGGAACTTTGAATTTATGACACTAGAATTGCTCAGGTTTTAGATGACTGCACTTAAACCTATCTTCAGAAAGCAAGAGGGCAGTGCAGGCTGGCACATGTGTGCTCATAGCCCCTTGCCACGAAATGATAAGGTCATTAAGAACACTAACAAGTGAGAAATATTTTATATATTTCAGTGTTTTACAGTTTCAGAGAGTGGACTGTACTTCTCATGATCATGCATGATTAAAACATGACTGAACCGTTCTGGCAGTGTTTGGTAGTCAATTGGTTTTCCACATCAAATGCATGCACTTTGATATGTTCCGCATTCCTGTCCTGAGGTTATAAATCAAGACGGCAGGGGTGCATGAGCCAAAATATTTTAAAATCTCACCCATCAAACTCTTGTATCACCCTCTGTGGGCCCATAAATTTCATCAAGCTGATTTCTCTGAAATGCAACAAGGTGGAAAGTGCAATGCTGAGTGTGTCTAGCATTTCCCAGCCAAAGGTGTTGGAGCTATGCTCGTTCGACATTTTAACCAGTTTTTTATTAATCACCTCTTGTCACATTTTCAAAGAACTGCCCGGTTTTTTAAGCTTCTGTCCGTGTCTGCTGCTTGAGTTTGAACCAGATTGGAGAATCATGGGTCAAAAATCTCATTGCAATGGTCTGTGTGGTTCCAGATGTGATTTAACATCAGTGAATGCTTTGATTTAGGATAGGCAGGTCATGCAATATGTATCCGTTCATGAAGTAGTGTGCGAGCTCAGAAAATGGATTGCTCTAGCACAGTGGCTGTGAACATAATGATTCTGAGATATTTGGTGTTTTCCTCCCTCTCAATTACACACTCCTCTTAACCAAAAGGATTTATAATGAGCTTGTTTACGATGTGGCGGGCTGAAAAAATGAACTAGTCTAAAATCCACTTGTTAGGCTGCCATAACAAAGATTCTGGTGGCAAGTTGTAATGGTCACAGAGATCGTTGCATTTGAGGTCCTGTGGGTTTTGGTGAGGATGTTTGTATAACAATTAGGGCCTGTTATATAAAGCAGGATATCTGATTTAGCCAGAGAACTGCTCTTTTTGCTTTAATCCATGTTCCAGATTTTAGATTCCAGGTTTTATTTGGAGCAAATTTCCAGGTAAACTGAGTAATCCTGCTTTGTGGAACAGGCCCCAGGTCATCTGCTCTGAATGTGTCAACGGAGTCAGGTAACTGTTGCATTTTTTTCTGCAATATCCGCGTGATGTGGGGCTTGAATATTTTGATCAGTTTCTTCTGTTTACTGCACAGAAAAGGAAAAAGTGGTTTTAAAGTAGGGTGCAGAAAAATATGCGATTGAAATTGTAATGGTTTTGCCTTGCAGTCCCTCCCCCTCCTGCTGTCTTCGCCTCCACTTCAACGGGCAACAGGTGTGACTCGTTGAGGTGGAGGTGAAGGCAGACTATTTATTTTAATCCCTGCCGTGTGCTGCTGCGCCCCCTGTTGTTGTAATTGTAGTTATTTATTAATTTCTTTTTATTTTGTATCAGCCTGTGCGAGTGGGTCCCTTTCTCTGCTTTTGGGTACGTGGTCCCAGTGCCCGCCGGATTGCAGGTTGCATCCGGCGGGACCAAACCATGACAGAAATTGCCTGGTGCTGAAATATTTCTTTTCATTCTGAGGATGTTTGACTGTAGACCATACGGTATTATTCTTGTCTGTGAATTTAGTGAAGTTGCGCAAGGCTCTGTCAGAAATGTGTTGTATAATGATCATTGATGTGAAATTGAAGAAGATTTGGGTTGTTATGCATCTAATTGCTCGTCAGGTTCCAGTGGTGGAGATTTTGAGTTCTTTGGCTCAGAACACTGAGGCTTTCAGATGTTTTGCTCAGTGGGTAGGCATAATGACACTAAACTTGGCTTTGCAGTTAGTTCTTGGCAGAAAAAGAGACAGGCTGATTAGTGTGGTCTAAATGGGAAGGCGTATGAATCTAATATATGAGTCCACTTTAATTTGGGACATTAACTGTGCATAGGTTTTGTCTGTGACTGCTGTGAATTGTGAAATAAAGCCCAGTTTTGGGCTTTAGTGTACCATATCAGTGTAGCATAACACTAAGGGAGCTGGGCACCCCATCGCTGGGCTGTAGGTGTGTTTCCCAGGTGGGGCACTGCTGTTGTACAGTTGACTGAGGTACTTGACCTGAATTGCTCCAGTAAAACATGCAACCGTGTAAAGGGATTGTATATAAAATGAATTTAAGCACAGTAAATCATGGATAGATGTGTCTGCTAAATGTCAAAAATGTAATGGTAGGGGATCTTTGAAAAGCATATGCTTCAAATTTCCCCAGAAGGCCTTTTATATGTGAATTATACTTATGAATTTATGAATTTGTGTATACCGCAGGAATGATTTCACAACCCCTTTCAAAAAAGCCTGCCTTAGATCTGCTAATTTTGTCAAAACCATTTAAGATTTTTTTTATGTTCAGGGTGTTTGGTGGCCTAATACTAAGTCATTTTGGTTGAGAAGATACTCATTGCTATACTCTATAGATTCATCTTTTGGCTTTGTGGTTCTTGAAAACTATATATTTTTTTTTTTTTTGCAATGAAACACAACTGTACAGACCTTTGTAACCCCCCACCAGGTGAAATTAAAGGAAATGCACTGTGATCCACACACCCTCTCACCCTCACAATGCTCTCCATGGAATGCATTCCTCCTCCTGAGGGTTAAATGAGGCATCGCCAGCGTCCATTCCCATGAAAGTTCTTGAATATTTTCCATTTTTGGAATGGCACACGGATGCGCTCCTGACACTGTTCTTTCTTTCCTTCTTTGTTTGTTTCTTTCTTTCTTTCTGTCATTTTTCTACCCCTCTGTCCACTGTCCATTGCCCTTTAGCTCCCTTTTCCTGCCCTCCAGTTGATGCCCCATCCCACGGGAGGAAGTATGGCTCTAAGCACCTGATAGGTCACGAGGTCCATTTCACGTGTCACACGGGGTACCAGCTGGTGGGCCCAGCCACACGCGTCTGTCAGGAGAATGGCACCTGGAGCGGGGTCGAGTCTGCTTGCAAAGGTAAGCTGCTGTCCACTTGACCCCTGTCCACCAATCAGGGAGGGCATCAGTGGAGGCTGTATCACTGTTTGTGGAATGAGGCTCTTGGTTGACTCACCGCAGTACTGAGCTGAGACCTATGGAGCTTCTGAGAGGGCTAAAACCATACTATGTCCACAGAGGATTATGCAACTTGATAAAAAGCTGTTGCACCCTGATTGTGGTGTATCTCATGCCTCTTGGAAAGATTGGCACCGCCCCCCTACCCCTCCCAAAGTAATAACCCAAACAAATCCCCAATCAAGTCTCGAGTTGGCAGAATTCTTTAGCCAGTTAGGGCAGCCACAGCCTGAGAAGTCCCCACCCCCATTCAGGGTGACCTTGACCAGATGGGCTGAATGGAAACTAGAAAGAGAAGAGAATGATTGAGAGAACTGAGAAGGGGGGGGCAGCCAATGGAAAAGGTTCCTCACCACATACCCAGATAGGATGGAAGAAAGGATGCATTCTTCAGGTTGCTGGGGGCAACGGTCCCTGCCTCCATCTCAAATAGAGCTCTCATTAAAGTGACATTAAATATCCCAGAACAAAAACACCTGTACTGCATTCCATGCTGCATTGTCTGTGCCCCCATAGTGCCCTCCAATGGGCCGGCACAAGCACATTCTCCTGGAAGTCAGCCCTTGCCCATCTCACATTTCTCCCCCATCTCATTTCCTGGGTCTAGATCCAGAGGCTTTTCTACAGGTTGCAGTAGGCAAGGGTTAAGTCTCTGTGAATTTCATTAAATTGGTCCATTGGTCTAATAGCAGGCAAGTATGTAAAGCACGCTATTGATGGCTTCCTTCGTCTGAGCCATTTGGCACTGGACAAGACATTCCAAGTGGTGCGAGAGGCAGCCCGTGACATTCAGTGTGGTAGGGGGGTGCAAGGGGGTGCAAGGGAGCGGGAGGGGGAGTGCGGGAGGAGGACAATATTATCCCTGTGGAGGCACTGAGGGGAGCCAGCGAGCGAAGGCCGAGCTAAATTTAGAGCCTGCAACAAAGGCCCCACTGAGGATAGTGAGAGGCATAAATATAAAAATGATGTTGACAGTGTTTAAAATATCCAGCGCAGTGTGTGAAGAGGCCCCCTGCATGCAAGAGGTTTCTTTAAAAAGTAGAGAAAAAAGAAAAATAAATGCACTGGGGATAAAGCTAGAACTAGGGGCTCAGAACTTGGGGTCAGGGGCTGCTAAATACTACCTAACACTGCCTCACATCCCTTTCACTTCATAGCAGTTGGATTTGAATCCTCCTACATGAGATTAATTCCCTGAAGGCCTAGGGGTTGAAGAATGGGCTGAATAGCACTGAAACACAAAACGCTCAGGTGGCTGGGTATGTGAACTTTGCATTACTCTGTAGAGCACTGTTCTTGCAGTTTAAGCCGTGTTTTACTAAAGCCCTTGGAATCAATGCCAGAGCTGATTATGATCACATTTGCTGTGCTCCCAGTACTCTTTTAAATGGTCAAATGTTAAACCAAATGTGTGAACTGCATAACACGGCATGTACAGCATATAGCAACCACAAAAACTGTTTATAGTGGATAATTTTGAACACCACGCTGATTGGATCCAGATTCGTATTTCTTGTCTGTGAGGTCAGTTGGTGAAATTCCCTCATGTGACAGCCTGCGTTTTTGTTTTTGTAAATATACACTCCACAGGAGGTTTATCACAGGACTCCTTCAAAAAGGACTCAGTGGTTTAATGTTTTCACCACCCAGAGTTTACTGTAATGTTAATGTAAGGTGTAAAATAGTGAAGACTTGTTGGTGAGCAAATTAATCCCAACTCTCCAGAGATGATTTGCAAACATTTTCCCCTTCAACACAGCCACATGTGGTGAATATCAGCCCCTACACCCTCCCCCCACTGGAATCTCAATGTAAAAGGTTTTCACTGTTGCTCAGTGAAATCTCAGTGCTTTACTGGACTGAGCTGCTGTAATGTGATTGGTGGAGCTTTGAGGCTTGTTCGTGGGGCTGCAATCATAGAGCTACATGGCTTTGAGTTGTGAATGTTAAGTGGGGTACGTGAAAACTGGAGATTCGTGTAAGAGCATCAGTAGGTGTATTGCTAAATGGTAAATAGACTTAGAAACGTCCTAGAGCCTGAGAGGCTGGAAGGTTTGGGGCAATGTCTCTTTATGACTGACTGACTTACATATCTTGTTAGTCAAACAAAATACCTACTTGCACCAGTGGGAGGGGGGCAATGACTAGTTTGTGTACAGTGCTGCCTAAAGCTGGATTTATGGTTCTGGTCGACTCCACGCAAAGGGCACGCCGTCGCCTCGACGCCTTCTGGACCTTTCGAAGTTCTGTGTTGAGGTCGTTTGCGTTGTGCTGTGCCGCGAAGCAATTCACCGCCAAACCGCAAGTGATGTAGTAGAGTGGACCAATCAGTGCCCTTGCGGTCTGTGTCCCTTTGACGTGCAGTTAGAAAATTTTCGAGGTGCACGGCAGGCGACGCAGAGGCTCTGCGGTGGGGGTTCACGTAAATCCAGCTTAAGCTGGAAGAGCAATGCTGTACTTACCACTAGAAGGCAGTGTTGAGCTCATATATTGATGTGCTACCTAAGCAGAAAGATTGTTGTAGTATTATAGAAGTGAAGGGAGTGTCAAAAGTAACTTTGGCTTTACTTCTATGGTTCGTGGGGATATGAAAATGTTTGTACATATATATGAACAATGGCTTGAGTTTGCTTCAGACTGGATCATTTAAAGCTTTCATCACCCCAGACAGCTAGATTCCAAGAGTGCAGTGCGCCAGCTGGGCAGAAAAAAAGAAGGTCTTAAATCTTAAGCCAGCCTTGGCTACATCCAAATTTGTGATTTGGATTAACACCGAGTGCATCAAGCCAGACTGACCATGGTTGTGGCTTTGCCTGAGCTTGTGATGCTTGTCTGTGCGAATACATTCAAAGCAATGGATTTTTGCTACGTAATACAATTATATGCAAAGCATAGCATATTTTTTCCTTCAAATGTTCTAGCAAAAGATATGAATAACACCGACCCAAAGAGAAGGAAAATCAGTGGCACTGGTGGAGAAATAAGAAAACTTATAGAGTTGAATGAAGAGCATAGCAATGTTTTCATAGGTAAATTAACCCTTTAAGGCCTATTGCAAAAATCCCAGCAGAGAATCATGCTGCCATGTTTACCATAGTAACCTAAATTTGGGCTGAAGCACAGCTTCTCAGCTTTCAGGAACAGTTGGAATTTTTTTTCTATTACGCAAAACTTACAGTAATTACGGTACTTTAAAAATTACGTGCATATCTGTGTCGGCAACGACACGTTCTTAAAATGTGCGCATGCTGTCCCGGTTTAAATGGGTTAAACAATTCCAACAAACAAGAACTATCAGGAAGTGTTGGGCGCGGGACATCGCCTTGTTTCTGTCCAATAACTACATAATGTAGTTTAGGGCACAGTTCATCGACTGATTCAAACAGGGCTCACCAGCCAAAGCTAAACCTCTCACATAAATTCATTGTCCAAATGCATATCCTGTGGATTTGTCCAATCACTGATAACTCTTTCTAGTCTATTCTGTGAACAAGATGTGCTGCAGTCATAGTTTTTCTTTTCCGTTTGTGTCCGTATGATCCTTAATTTTTCAGTTATTTTTGCCATGGAGAGTGGCGCAATGCTGTAGTAGGTAGCTCTGTTGCCTCATAACAAGAAGCTTGTGGATTCAAAACTTCAAATCTGGTTTGGGGCCTTTCTGTGTTGCATGTTCTCCCCATGTTTTCCTAGGTCTTTTCTGGGTCTCTGGATTGCTCCCCAGGCCCAAAAACATACAGGCTAGGTTAATTGGAGAGTCTAAATTCCCCACTGGTGTGAGTGTGTCAGTGAATGGTGTGGGCCCTGTGATGGATCGGCAAGCTGTCCAGGCTGTGTTCCTGCCTTTCATGAGTAGTTGGCTGGGATAGGCTTCAGAACCGCAACTCTGATGAGGCAGAAGGGGATTAGATAAGACAGATGTATTTCTATGGATAGTTTTTTGACTTTCAACACCGACTAGCGCTGACGAACTAGGCATTAAAGTTGCACTGGGGTGCAACACGTAACAAGGTATAAGTCTAAGTAGTGCTTTCCTCATAACCTTATGCTATGTCATGATTACTGCGCATGATCACAGCTTTGAACGAAGCAAATCCACTGGACTTCAAGTCTAAATCTGCTTCCATCCTTGTAAATCCATCATCGTTTTGCATTGTATTATATATTGTAGTTACTCAGGCATTTATGCTTTTTATATGAAGGAGTTTTCTATGGAAAATATTGCCTGTATACTGTGGCCTAGGTTAACCCTTTGATGCATAGAGTACAGAAATGCCTTGGACCATTTCTTGGGTTTTGGTGCAATAGTTTGTGTGTGTCGGGGGGTGGGGTGCAAGTGGGTAGTCTGTCTGTCCATTATTTTGGACATTATGCTTGTGGGATGCACTCTGCCATCCAGTATTTTGGACATTATGCATGCAGAGTGACAGAAATAATGTGAAGTTGAAGAAACCTGGTCATTGATATGCATGATGATCTATCTGTATTCTGGACATTGCTTATTTGAGCTATTTACTCGGCATGCACGATGTCCAATATTTTTGATAGAGCATAGACTCAGATGTATTCCAACAAGCAGCCATGCATTACATAGGTTATGTGTTTTCAGTCTGTGCTATATAATGTATTTCCATCCCCCAACAGAAAAAAGTCCGATCAAAACTTGAACAATATAAGACAATATATTTCTGACTTTCGTCAACTTATCCTATTACTTGTGGATGCAGCCATTGTGATTGTTTGTGGTAAATCATGTGACTAATCAGAGAGGCACCTATTGAGGAAATTATTATCTGGAAATGTCCAGTAAAGTGTACATTTTGTGTTTTCAGGGTATCTATGAGCCTAGAGAAAATAAACCCCACTTAACTTATGTCCAAAATATTGGACAACTTGCAACAAAGGATTAATGTGACTTGACTTCCACACTACAAGTGCCGTCAGTCTTGTCATTCACTTCTTCCTTTGTTTTTGGGATTATGGGCTATCGGACTTATGGGTTTTCGGTCCATTTGGACACTTTTTGGACTAGAGAGACTTCGGATTAATGGGCCGTGGAACAAAACCTACTATATAAAAAACTTCACCATTCTGATAATTCTCATTTTTTGCAGACATTAGTGAATGTGCCAGTAACCCATGTCAGAATGGAGGTACTTGCGTGGACGGGCTGAACCAGTATAAGTGTTCCTGCCCGCCGAACTGGAGCGGATCCCTCTGTCAGCACCAAACCCAGACAGGTGTGTACATCATCACTCTGCACACCTCAGCCTGACAGCCACCCCATCTGCCAAACCCTGACCCACCCATGAACACCAGAGTCATACGCATGAGAAATTCAACTTCATTTGCCAGTGTTCTCCTTCCCAGTGCCTCCATCCGAGATTTGTGGTGACCATACTGTACTTCGGTTAAGGAACAGGGTTTGAAATGAAAAGGCTGCTAGTTCGATTCCAAGATATAGCACACCCTTGAGCTCAGAACCTTGCCTGAATTTCCGCAGAAAATTTTCCAGCAGTGTAGGTAGGTAAAATTGAGGCCGAATGCAATGTAATGTATTTGTGTTATTGTACAGTGGTACTGGTTAAGGTGTATGTTTGTATGTGTGTGCATTTAGGTGGGTGGTGTTGTCCAGCCACGCATAAGCCCTCTATCTATGACAGGGTTATAGTTACTCTCCTTATTGCCTGCTATCTCACTTGCAGCCCCACCCGAGTGGAGCGTGACAAACGACCCGGCCTTCAGCCGCAAACCACGCTGCGCCAAGGTAGATCGCGCCCAGCACTGTAGCTGCGATGCCGGGTTCCATATGAGTGGCACCTCTGACAACAGCATCTGCCAAGGTACAGTTAGTTACATATTGTTTGGGGCATAGACATACTTTTTCTTTATTTCACTCACTACTCTCCAGTAGACTGATGCAAAGCCCATCCCCTTATCATTGACAGTCCATAGTATGACATATTTTGAACCCCCATAACTTTGGACAACTCAATCAACCTCCCATTGAAATGAATGGAGGTAGGCTTTGTTGACCTTGCATATCAATGAGCCTTGGGCGCCCGAGGCCGTCACTGATTTGTGGTTTGTCCTACCTTGAACTATTGCCGTTAGGTCCTCACCACTGTTAACTTTCGAGTTTCCCACAAAGTCTTGCTGCTTTGGAGATGGCCATAATGATTTGGCCCTTGTCAAAGTCACTCAGGTCCCATTTCTCCCACGGCCAATACTTCGACTACAAGAACTGACCGTTCGCTTACCATCCAAGGTCTGTTTGCAGACCTTGGTATGCACCATTTTCACAAGATAATCAGAGTTAGTCCCATCATTTTTGAGTGGTCATAATGTTTTGACTCAACAGTGCACACTGGGAAGGTATATCTAACACTTTGAATGCACACACAGGCAAGATATACCCCAAACCTAGGGACACACTTATACTCAATGCCTAAAGTGAACGTTATCATGAAAATCCAAAACTGCTATTAAAACAAAGCTTGATTGCTGGACCTGACTAAAGCCTGACTCATGCTTCTTGCGGTCGGCGCGGTCAGCACGGCCTACATGGTGAAATGACTCAATTGCGGCCAAGGCGACAGAGCGCGGAGGGTCCGCGGAGGCTCTGAGAGCCGCGCACCTGGAGGACTTTGTAAAAACGCAGCCGGGGTTGCGCAGACCGCGTTACAATGATTGGCTAGCTTCAGGACCCAGAAGTACGTATACCTATTAAAATTAAAAATGAAAAGCTTCAAAGAAAAGCTAGCTGTACGTACAAACAGCTGAAAATACAAACATCTTTACTACAGTTCCTGTCGGATCTACAAGGATGCTCATTGCCAGACATCGGTGCAGGAACTGCCGAAATGCAAACCATGTCAACTTAGTTTTCAGAAGTTTCAAGTGACCCAATATCGTAATAGTGGATAAAGACCGGCCAGTAACATTTGTTTTGACAGTGACGCACTGTCTAATCTAATTCAAAATAATCGAGCCATGTGTTTGGTAGTAATAATAATAATAATAATAATAATAATAATAATAGTTACAATATGATAGTGAAAATGAACGTATTTATCACAGAAATAAGATTCAGTTGCGCAACTGCAGAGCAGGTCCGTTCTTGGAGCCGCTTTGACCGCATCATGAAACGACTGGACGTTTGTGGGGACTGTGCGCGCCGTCCGCACTGCTGAAACCGCGCTGACCGCAAGAAGCATGAATCAGGCTTAAGTGTTAGAAGTTAATGAAGCACAATGAGTAAATGGGTAGTTCACTCTTCCTCGGTAGTTTTGTGTACTGCTACGTAACCCACTATTAGGCCGCAGCAACACTCCTATTACTCAGGCCTGTTCCCATATTTCACATGAGGTGTCCTGCTCCCTGATTCTACTGTAAATCAAGCATTTAACACATGACCTGGGACACATGGAGTATTTTTCTCTGACGTTCTGTATTTACTGCCTCTAGTCCAGATCGATCCATATTTCTTCCTCCAGCTATTTTCCTCTTCATTGGCCTTCAAATCTTCCCATCTCCCACCCTCAGTGCACTGTATTTTATCATTGCTTACGGTACCTCTCTTTATTGCTTTCTCAGCAGCTTTCTTCTGTTTAGCGTTATCCTTATGTTTGTACTCCTGACAGCAACTATCTAGACTATGGCTATTTTACTCTTTCCCTTTCTTCATCTTCCTCTCTCCTCTCTCTCTCCCTCTATTCCTCTGTGTCCATCTCAGTCGCTCTTGTGTCCCACTTCCTGTTTCTTTCCCTCTCTTCCTCTCTGTCCATCTTAGTCATGCTATTTTCTAGTCCCTGTCTTACTCCTCTCACAGTCTGGAGTGCGTTTCTCAAAATCACAGATACTAACTTACATAGTTGGACTGTGCATGGACGAACTAGGTAAGTTGCTAACTGACTTAGCAACTACGCTTTTGGGAAACGCACCCCTTGTCTGCACTGCTGCAGTTGTGAAGTCCTCTCCATGTGTTGGGCATGTGTTCCCTCTGTTAGTGTGTGCGTGTCCCAGCATTCTGCACCCACATGTGCTGACTATCTTGTTTTCTTTTGCCCCCTGGGTATGCTGCCTTCCCCACTGCCCTGCAGATGTGAATGAGTGTGAGGTATACAAGCAGGACAGAGGAGCAAAACTCTGTGTTTACGCCTGCATCAACGTACCGGGGTCGTTCCACTGCTCCTGCCCCGACGGCTACAAGCTGCTGCCGAATGGCCGGAGCTGTGAGGGTGAGAGACAGGGAGGGGCGGAGCGGGGGGGACAAAGACTCATTCATGTGTCTAGACCTCAAGCGGCACAAGCAGTGCGAAGTGTCGAAGTGGGGACGTTACTTATGCACTGTTGGAATCGGTGAGGTCACTTGTGGCAAAAGTCCAATGGGTAAATAAAGAGGGAACGAGCAAAAAGAGGAGGGATGCAGGAAAAAGGGAGGCACTGTGTGCAAGTTAATCAGGGGAGGGAGGATGCTGGTTGCAGCTGTTTTATTGGGAGAGTGTGGTCAGTGAAGCAGAGCAGAGACTGGTGGGATGTAGCGGTCTGGGTTTGTGTTAGCCCACGACCCCCACGTCTACCCTGGCCCGTTTCCGCACGTGCTCACTCTAGACCCGGCAGTGATGCGAGTCAGAGGCCTGACCTCACCACTTTCGCCCACTAGAGGAATGTCCAGTAAAGGAGGCCTTCAGGGGAACCAAAACAAAGAGGCCACCCAAAAAAAAGCAAACAGAGTCCCCTGGTCCCTCTGTCTCTCTCAGCAGCGCCCCCTTCTGGTTGCAGATGTGGACGAGTGTCTGACGCAGCAGCACAACTGCAGCCGCGGCACCACCTGCATCAACACGGGAGGGAGCTTTCAGTGCGTCAGCCCAGAGTGTCCCCGCCCCCATGGCAACATCAGCTACGTCAAGACCTCGCCTTTGTGAGTGAATGCCAAATTAGTTTGATTTAACCTCAATAGTGAGGTGACGGGGTGGGACCATATGTTTAGGGGGGGCCTGTTGTATTGTTTTATGGTCACCAACCTTGTTCCTGGACCTCTGCCACCCTAACGATTTTCAACCTTAATTTGGCACACCTAGCATGCTTTTTGCAAGTCAGACTTTTACGGCAAACTATTTTTTCAACGAACACTTAATATTGCATGATTTCAAGTGAACATTCCATTCTGTGCCAATGGCTTTTTAAAATGATTGCCGTGGGTCATTTTTGCCTTAGATTTTGCCTCACTGATTGTGATTCCCCTGACATGATGGATATTGTAGAAGCACTCAGCACTGTCATGAAGTGCAGTGACGTACTATAACAGCAAATTATTGTCTAATTGCTTGATTTTTAGGTGTCTTCCTTGTCGGCAGCCATTTTTGTTTGCCTAACTTTTATCTTTTCAGTTTGTTCACTGAGATTCTTGGTGAAGAGAGAGAAGTTGTTGGCAAACATCAGCCTATTATCACTAAATTTCTGTTGAAAGAAGTGTGGCATGTAAGCACTAGAGTTAAATTTTTGGTAAATCTCTGGGAAAAGGGTTGTTAGCACTGCAGTGAACAAGAACTCTGGTTCTGTATCTGTAGCGGCAACATAGAAGGGGAGGGAGTGGATTTTTCTCACTTTCAATGATGTTTATGCCATTCAATCCGCTGAGTCACATGTGTGAGAGAGAAGATGGCATCGGATAGGACAATGTCAATTGCCGCAGCCTTAGTTGCTCTGTGACAAAACATATAACAAGGCTATTAAACATTATCCAGAAAGGGCTGGTGTGGGTGCAGGCTTTCATTCCAACCCAGCAGTTACACACCTGATACTACTCTTCAAGCTCATTAGCCAAGACTCTTGTGGTTGATTAGTAGTATCACTGGTGTGAATGAAAGCCTAACCAGTTTAATAGCCCTGATGTATAATATGCTGGGTTCAGAAAGCAAGTGTGGTTATTTCACCCATGAACTGAACTTGCAGCCGGAGAATTATACAGGTGAGGAGTTTGTGTTTCTGATCTTTACCCTGTACTCCTGCAGCCAATGTGAGCGCAACCCCTGCCCCATGGACAGCCGCTCCTGCTACCTGGAGCCCAAGACCATCTCATTCCACTACCTGTCGCTGCCCTCCAACCTGCAGACGCCTGCTACCCTCTTCCGCATGGCCACAGCGGCCGCTCCGGGCCGAGCCGGGCCCGACAGCCTGCGCTTCGGTATCGTGGGTGATGAAGCCAAGGGCCTGTTCATGATGCAGCGCTCGGACCGGCAGACAGGGGAGCTGATCCTGGTGCAGCATCTACGTGGGCCGCAGGACGTGGCTGTCAATGTGGACATGTCCGAATACTCGGACCGCACCTTCCAGGCCAAACACGTTGCCAAGGTCTACATCATGGTGTCACCCTACGAGTTCTGAGAGGGAGCTCCACCCCGAGAGAGAGAGAGAGAGAGAGAGAGAGAGAGATGGGGAGAGAGAGAGACAGAGAGAGAGAGAGAGATTGAAAAGAATGGGTGTGAGAGTGAATGAGAGAATGAGAGATGATGTGGCTCAGCGGTAATGAGTGAGGCAGTGAATGAGAGAGTGAAATGAAGAATGAGTGGGAGAGGGAATGACAGAAAGGAAGAGACAAATGCAGTGACGACTGGAAAAGTGACATAAACTGTATGGGGATACAAAGTTAGAATATCTGCATAGAAAGAGAGAAACTAAGAGAGAGACTGATCCTGTTGACTCAGTCACTCACCCGTTTGCCCTCTCAGCCCATGTACACACACAGGCACATACCCATCTCACAGCTCCCTGTTTTGAGGGCTCAGGGTTGAAAAGAAAGGTCTTTTTGTCGCGGTCTCCCTTGAGCCCAATGGAGAGAAGCAGATTCTGTGGGATCCTGTGTGTTGGGTAAGAGAACGAAGACGCATGGGTCTAAGGGAGAGAGAATGTTCCAGTGTGGTCCCTATACCGCTACGGAGAGGGAGAGCGGCTGAGCACCAGGACTACAGTGAAGTGAAGTGAGATCACTGGCACGGAGAAGTTAGCATGGCAGGTAAATCATAGGTTGAAAGCAAGAAAATAGTAATATGAATGAATGTAATAAACTGCATTTTTTTGGTTCCTTAGGAACCTAATTTTGATTGGTTCAATATTGGAATTGGGGTTGCTTCCTGAGGCTCTGCACTTGCTTCTGTGCTGCCATTGGTAGATTCCAGAAGACCCTCCCCTTCCCCACATATAAATGCTTATGCATAACGAATGCTACAGCCCCTATTTATCAAAATCTTTATTGTACATTGGTGTAGTGTTATCCTTGCCTTTTGTCATGTTTTTTATTGCTTTCTTCTTCATTCAGCTGAACTGCAAGAGCAAATCATGTGATTTTAAGCTTTCTGTAACTTTCTGTAGAATTATATTCTGTGAACAGTACTGTGGAAAGGTTGCTAGATATTGTTTTAACTGTAATGCCCCAATTACTACTCTGTGGCCCCTGCTAATGCCAGATATATCAGGTGTGTGACTTCATCACCCATCTCTTATTGGTGTGCCTTAATAATATGTTTCACTTTTTGTCGCGCAGAAATATTTCTATGTAAGTAAAATAAAGGCAGAACTATAGTTCTTTTTTATATGAGGCTTTTTTTCCATGACTGAAATATTTCGGTAAATTCAGAACAAGTCCCTTGGCTGTACTGGTTTTCATCTCAGGGGAGGCTTTAATAAGGTCCAAGACAATAGCAGTAATGTAGACTGGGCGCTTCTGGGAACCAAGCTACAAAGAATGATTTAGATGCTGTCCAACAAGGTACACAAAAGAAAAGTGAATTGGTCTATCGAGTGAAAAATAAGTAAAGTATTTTCATCAGTGATTTGTAAAAAAAATAAAATAAATAATAATAATAAAGGGGGATGTTCCTTCTCAGGGTGGAAAAATTATGGTATGGTTTTTGTAATATTCCTGTTTATTCATGGAAAAATGATATATGGAGATACTGTATGTAAAGTGCCTCACCAAAAAAGTCACCGTTTGGATTTCAGTAACCAAATGCTTAAGAGCCTATGACTGAATCATTATTGTTGTGACAAAAATGTTTCAACTGGCAACAATTCTTTTAACCGTGAGTCATGCAGTGTGTAGCTTAATCTGAAAACCACCATGTTGAAAGACCCATCCCATGGCTGTGGAGAAGATGTTACTGTGTTCCAAGAGGGGCAATCATTGGCCAAGCAAAGAAAACACAGTGAAGAGATAGTGAATCTAGATTGGCTGAGAGGCATGTTTTCACGTGTCGCGATGTTCTTTTGTGAGACTGTTAAGTTATGGATGTGCTTTAATTTTATAGCAGTAATTCAATTGCCTTAACTGCCTGTTCATGATATTGAGTCCAGGATAGTGCTATCTCCCAAGTGACAGTCATTCATGTTTTTGTTGTTCATTGTTGCTCTTGATGTGATTTGCTGCAGTTGGGCACTGCTGTAAGTCACTTATTCATAGCTACTTGTTGAGGCTGTCCACATGCATACAGGTTGAAGAAGTGCTGTGGATATACTGAAGACCTAGACGCACACGTGTTTGTACACACCCAAGTGAAACTATTATGACATGAAAAACTTTGAAATGAAAATAATGTGAGTCCCAGACATGAAGTATGGCGTTAAACATCAAAGAGTTTTTTCTATTTATACTCGGGAAATCTTATATCGAAGGTTAAAAGGTAACCTGCAATCTGTATTATGTAGAGAGGAATGCCAGAGGCATTTCATATTACTGAAACAACAAGCATCAGGAAATTAAAAATATACCTCAGTGTGTTTTTTGATTATGTTTTTTGTTTAAGTGAAGGGTAATGTTGACCACATGGCTTGCTCTCCTTTTTTTGCTCATTCTATCTCTGGGCTCAAGGTGTTATGTGCAGATCAAAGGGCTTTAAGGATGGGGGAGGAGGTCTAGGTTTGGCTCCAAAATGATGGGATGCGCTGATGGTGAAAGCTGTTCTTTAGAGCATTACTGGTGGTGCGATTGCCCTCTCTTGCCAGTCTGAACATGTTGCATTTCGCAAACCAAATGCTCTGAACTAAAGGCTATTAGCTGTGCTTGTTTCAAAAGCTCCTGAGTGGTGAAATATTGCTCAATATGTCAGCGAATGAGAACATGACCGTCTCGCTCCTGAGAAGAATAATAAACTCACTGGCATTCCTCGGCAAAGAGACCTCTTGGTCTGCTCGAAGGGAAGTGAAGGCTCTCCCCACACAATACTATAGCTACAACGCTGGTTACGGCATTACGGATAAGTAGTGCTAAAATATTCACGTGCTAAATCTACTCCGCGGATCAAGAGCTCACGTGAGCCATGTGACACCTGCAGCTTCTACGGGCGCTTTTCCTTCTGGAAAAACAAACATCTGAGTTCCCTGCTATTTGTGCCAGCATTCAGTCCACCAAATGATCCATGACTGCATGGAATAACATAAATACTTTACCTTTCTGTCTCCTTTATTGTGCCCCATTAAAATGAGCCACTTGGAGAGAAAATTTCGAGATGTTAAGCATATTACTTGTAGGTCATAGCCAGTGCAATAACAGAAGGGATATGATTTCACCCTTCAAAGAAAACCTGAGAAGCAATGGCAGAACAGAACTTAATGAATCAAGTGGATTATTTGTAAGGAGGAAAAGAGAATGAAGGCTTCTGTATTTGGCATGTATTGTGCAGGAGAGGAAGGTGGTTTTAGAGTGGTGGTTGGAGGGGAGGGGGGGCACGGACCTTGGCTGGTATAGTGGCCATGCTGTATCATTTTTCACATGGAGAGCATGATTGGATGGTGTCCCAGAGGTGGACATGCGAAAGCAGAATGAGGATCAATGTTTTGGTGTCTGTCCCCAGGCACATATGGGATTCGGGGAGAATAGACTCTCTTGTAGTCTAATTTCTCAGAACACGGGGGCACTGTTCCACTCCCTCCCCAAAACTTCAAACCCTTTACGGACCACACTTGTCATCTTCTGCCTCCTTTTGACAAAACACAAACCATACTCCGTATTAAACAATCTCCCAGTTGTGTATCCCCAACCAGCCAGTCCCACTTTGGGTTGTGCGCAACAGTTCCCACAAAGCACTGCTCCTAGCCCCGCCCTCTGTCTCTCTTGGCTGTGCCCACGAAAGACAATGGTTTTGAGTTTCCTGCAATTTCTTTTCGTCCCAAATAAACAGCTGCACATACATCTTGCCTTCAAGCATAAATACAGTTACCTTCTCTAGTCATGATTATTGGATATAAAAAAGGTTTCTGTCAAGTCAGTTTATTGCATGTAACAACGCTGAGTCTCACTGCTTTATGGTGGCCGGCCATGGACTGAGTGCCGTCTTCTGTCTCATTGAGACGATATCCAATTGAAGGGTTTGACGGCAAAATGCGAAATGCGCCATTTTGAGACTTGCGCACTAACTGGTACCATCTGCTTTAACCCTCTATTAACCACCGTAGCATATCTGCTACATAAAGTGAAAGGGTTAACAGCCTGGACACCCTGCTAGTTGTGTTTCTTATTGCCAAATAAACATTTGAGAATAACTTGAATGGTCCGTCACTTTAATTTTTCCATTCGCATTATTATCCAATGTAGCAGATCTGCTACATTTTGGAAAGGCGGGCCAAAGGGTCGAATTTTTTTTTTTTTAACTATTTTTCCAAATATTGGCCCATAATCAACATATTTGCCTAGGGAAATGATTTTTACACAGTTGGAAAGGTACTTGGTTAACAGAGGGTTAAAGTGGCACAAAATCACGGATAAAATTATTAACCTCAAATCGTGATGTAACCCATTAACCGGCCAGCCTGATTTCATTGTTTCTAAGCAAAATGCAATGAAAGGTCCAGTTGTTCCGTTGCAAAATGTGATAGCCAATGAGAACTGCTCTTTACAAAGTAAACAGTGAGAGGATTTGGTTATTAAACATTGAAAGGTGAGGTTACTGAAGGCCTTTATTTCCACAGACGGACCACAACTGGTACTGATGAATTGTGGCTAATTTTAGTTTGTTATAAAATAATACAACCATTTTGCTAGCAAATGAGGATTAGCTTAGGTTTTTAAGGTTTATTTCATGATGTGTTTGTATTTGGAGTCATAAGTAATCTTGGCTTTACTTCTATGATACTTGGGCATGTGTACAGATACATATTTTATTTTTTTTCTCAGATGAACGATGGCTTTATAATTTGAGTAAGCTTCAGACTGGTAGCCTACCCGAAAAAAGATAGCCTAGCCTGAGACAACCATACAGGTTTGATTAGTCTGAAGCCATCACCCCACCAAAAAAAAAAATATTAATACGGAAAATATAAAAAGTGCAATAAACTAAGCTTTCATCATCGTAGGCCAATATGAGTAAAATAACTTATGGAGCTGTCTCATTTTGATAAGAAATGGGTCTAGATATATCACATTATGCGAAAAATTAATTCACACCAGTAAAAAGTGGAAAATTATAAGAATAACATTTTCCATACAATTTCCTTTAAATTAACTGTGACACTGAGAGTAGAAGTGAGGGTGAAGTCCGGTAAATTGGGCCATTAGCTAAAATGGGCCAGATAAGGTTAGAGTGGCATGTCTCTTTAAATCTTAATAGCCGATCACTGTTAATAAATTTAAATTGTTGTTACAATGGAACTTGACATATTTTAACTATTTTGATTGGACTGAGGTTGCTAATATGGGTGGGGCAATGCCTTATATTTTTCAAAATTTTGCCATAAAGTGGCTGAATTCACCTGACTCCACCCTATTCATTTCTATGGAGATATAATATTCTTTTGACATCAAATAATATTGTTTTTCTCAAAACAGCCTCATTGGATATTTTTCATTTTTCCATCAAAC
Source organism: Gymnothorax javanicus (assembly GCA_029692085.1). NCBI lineage: Eukaryota > Metazoa > Chordata > Actinopteri > Anguilliformes > Muraenidae > Gymnothorax > Gymnothorax javanicus. The sequence continues at coordinate 34,074,137 of CM056208.1, forward strand.
CCTTCAATTCCATCCTTTTAAGCCAGACCAGCTCAAAACTGGAGCACTCATGCACTGTTGTGAAAAGAAAAGAAACCAGTCTTGTCATTGTATTGACCTATAAATCCTCCTGAGTAGGATTTATCAATGTTTTAGGGGCTAAGAATGCAGAGCTTAATTTATTTTTTTTTATCAGTTTGTTTTTTACATCAACTTTCCCTGCAATTATGTGAGCCCAAAAGGCCTTGGCCTCATTACCCCTGATTTTTTTTCCAGTGAGTGAGAATTCCATTGTCAAGAATTTAGAACTACTAAACCATTTATGATAGTGACAGTAAATGCCTGTAGACTAGCAGAAAATCTCCTCCACATAGAGGGTACTTGTTTTTGCATCTCCCCAAAAGTAATTTCAGTTATGGAAACTTATGGGGTTGTTTTCTGAATGGTATCTAGCTCCCTTGACTCCATTGGTAATTAGTTCAACCCAGGTTGTGTGCTCAATGTGCCAAACACATTCACCTCCGTAACTCATTTTGATGAGAGCAAAGCAGGACGTGGGGATCGGGAAGATACATTTGCATGGAGCAGCTGTAGCTCATATGCGTTGCATACCGTGTCCTCTAAGATGTACAATGCTTGCCTTGGCATGCACTGGTGTTCAGTTAGAATGAGGCTTTTGCAGTTTGCCTGGAGGATTGTCTACAAGTAAACAAGAAATTAGAAACAACACTTATAGCGAAATTTTATTATGATCCTGCCTCTACAGAACACTTTGAAGCTTCACCCGTCTTTCTCCACTAAATTAAAAAAACTAGAAGAAATAAATAAATAAATAAACAAACTTTAGTCTTCCTGAGCTGATTTTTTTTCCAACTTGGGTTCGCATTGGGGTATTTCCCATGTTTGGAAAAGCCAAAAGAATGGGCAGAAAGTGATAATTAAAAAAAGAATTTTATTTCCCCATCCTTCCCTCTTTTTAGTGCATTGGCTTTTTTGTAGTGTTCTCCGGGAATGCTATTGACATGTTTGTACCAGACATTAGTTACAGAGGAAGGATGCTATCAAATAGGCCAAACATGTTTTGAGCATATTTCTGAAGGCATAGCCATATCAAACACAAACATACGCACAGGCACACAAAACCTTGCGGCTGAAGTTTTGGAGTAAATCTCAGAAAGAAAGCAGATGCAAACATAGCAAATGTTGGCCTAGGATGGGTTGAATGTGTCGAAACATTGCAAGTGCGTCTGGGGTCACCCATTGGCCCATGCTGTCAGCGTATCATCACAGAGTTACACTACAAATAAGGATATCTGGAGTGCATCATGCTGTACTGGCATAATTATGCAATCTGATATGTTTTTGACTTTTCACACATCCACCAGCAAAACACATAAGTGTCTGCAATTGCCAGTCTTAACCCTCTATTAACCACCGTAGCATATCTGCTACATAAAGTGAAAGGGTTAACAGCCTGGACACCCTGCTGGTTTTGTTTCTTATTGCCAAATAAACATTTGAGAATAACTTAAATGGTCCGTCACTTTAATTTTTCCATTCGCATTATTACCCAATGTAGCAGATCTGCTACATTTTGGAAAAAATGGGCCAAAGGGTCGAATTTTTTTTTTTTTCCATTTTTCCAAATATTGGCCCATAATCAACATATTTGCCTAGGGAAATTATTTTTACACAGTTGGAAAGGTACTTGGTTAACAGAGGGTTAACATAACTGCTTAAAATTGACTAACTAAGTCACACAAGGTGGTTATTCAGTAGTTTATTCAGAATGTAGGTCAGAGGGCAGTCAAGATAAAATTGTGAACACCACTTTATTTTTTAAAGTAGCTTTTCTGAGAGTGTCAGGTGTTTTTGCTTGGCTGACCGCCACGTCACCTTTGGTTTTGTAAAGGGCGTTCTTGTTCCTCGCCTGCCACTAGGTTACGTGTCAGCGAGCATCAGCTCGGTGGCATGAAAATGGCCCAGTGGACACCTCAGCACCTCTCAGCAAGGTTTTTGAAAGGAGAAAAATGCTGTGTTATAGTAATCTGACGTGGCGAGTGAACCCTCTCTCTCAATAACTCCAAAACTTGAACTGAGAATTTCTGAGTTGCATTTGAACTTTTTCATAAAAACTTAGAAGTGTGGTAAAAATTTAACGGAAATTTCAAATGCCCGCCATGGACTCAGATCAAATCAGGCCACGCCGACTGTAAGCGACAGTCTCGCAATTGCATTGAAAACATTGGCTTTGCACTCTTGAGGGATATGGTAGGGACACAGATGGTTTGGGTTGCCCGAGGGCAGTCAGGCAAATTATTAAAAAAATGTCAACAGCTGGAGCAGTTGAAAACCTGACAGGTAGAGGTATTCCAAGGATGAGGAGGTGGATGATGGGAGAAGCAAAGAAAGAAAAAACTCAACAATCATTGTGAAAGAACTTCTTGGGGTCACCAAGTTTCAAAAAGCACCCTCAGATGCCACCACCATAATCTCAGGCTCTTTGGGTAAGTTGCGACAAGACCATTTTTCTGTCATAAGATAGAAAAGCAAGTATGCAAGAGCATAAGTGCTTTTAACTATTTTTAATTTTACTTTTTAAATTACCTGTATTAATCCATTATTTGGTGTGATATTATTACTCGGGTTACCTGTAAAGAGTAATAATAGAGTCTACCGTTTCGTTTGTCTATCTGTCTGTCTGTCAGACAGTCTGTTTGTCTATGTATCTATCTATCTATCTATCTATCGTCTACGTTGAGAATTGGAAATTATCCAGAAGCCTTTGCATTGCATCATGAAAATGGCGCTAGAGGTCACTACCCATTTGCACATTTGGCCTCTAGTTTTACTTTAAATGATCTGGTTTGTGTTATATTGCTAAATTTATTGCTCGAAAGTCATCATAATTCACTATTTTACTGTAATAATATCTGAATTTTCATTGCAGGAAGCGTATCTTCACAGTTTATCCCTCATCCTGCCTTTCAACCCAATAATTTCCAGTGTCTGGCTGCTGCTTAGGACTTTGCCTGCCCCCTGGTGGTACATCCAGCGAGTACTAATACTACAACTAGCAGCTGTACAATAAGCATAAGTTCTTTCATGAGTGAGAAAAGATAATTTAATTATTTTGCCAAAAACTTTCATTCCAGACCTTTACTGAGGCTTTTATTGGGGGGGGCAAGACATCACTTTAAACTGATGATTAGCCTCTGTTTTCAGTCATTTTCATTTGTGAACTTTAAACTGTCTCAGGTGTAGTTGATTTGCTTCATAATGGATATTACTACGAACTACTTTTGAAGTGATTTCACTGTCACTGACAAATTTTGATATCTTAATAAAATCTGGTAATTTTGCTTGAGTTGGGGTTTGCTCCTGTCATCCTAATCATTTGGTTTGTTTTCTCATCTTACTGTTCTAATAAAATCAAAAGTTTAATATATTTGGATGTCTGCACTTTGACTCATGCAAATAGTGAAGCCCAATGATGTGAATATAGTCAACAACCAACAGAAGCACTCTGCAAGATCCCTAGTACTTGTAAAATCTTACAGTATGAGTAAAAACTCTGACACTACAACACATTGTCTTGAGATGTGAGAGGGTAGAAAAGAGACAGTAGTCTTTCGAAAGTCATTCAAAGTCTTCTAGTGAATAATAGGCATCAAGCTGGGTTCACATCAAAAGATAATTAAGCCAATTTTGGGCCCGATTCCCCCCCGACAATCTTGACAAAGCTCAATTTTTTAGTGGCTTTAGAGATTATCTTGTTTGATTCTCCTGTGGCGTCAGGCGTATTAAGAGTGTACGTGACCTCAGCACATCTGCGCAAAAGCTTGTCAGGGCTGCCCTGATTTCTGGTTGGAATTATTATGTTAACCATTTCTGATATCAGGTGTTGTAGGGCAGGCTAGCTGACAGATTTCCCCGTGCCTGGGACAAGGCGACCCCAGAGGGTCCTCTCTGAGGACTGGAGCCTCCCCCCAGAGATAACCAAGCAGATCCAGCATCTGTTTGGCCAAACGGTGGCAGATCTATTTGAAAGCAGGGAGAGCACTCTATGCCCTCTCTGGTTCTCCCTGAGGCTAACCAACAAACCTGCATTGGGGGTGAATGCGCTGGCCCATCCACTCAATGAGTTCCTGCCCCAACATATATTTAGGGAGTTGCTCCACACGGTTCAGACGCAGCACCTGTCAATCTTAATCGTGGCACCTGTGAGTCCAGGGGTCAGGTCGCTTCTGGACCGAGTTAAATTAGCAGTGGCTGCCCTATGGCTGATACCGAACCTACCCACGGGCTACCTATATGAATGACGAGAGCAGACCATTCAGCCCAAGTAGGCTCACAACTTTCCTCTCACTAAAGTGAACTTTAACACTTTGGATTCATGAGGACTAGATGGTGTCTAGCACTGTTTTGGGCCTGGTCTCGAGAACTCAAAGTTTCTGCCTCTACGATATTGGCAGGCAAGTAATTTTACACTGTGATCACTCCGTGAAAAAATAGTTATTATCAGTGCTAAATCTGCCCTTGGTTCCTATTGTGACCCCCAATATTGCAATCAGAACTTATCCTAAATAATCCCACACAGTTAACTTAGTGAATCCCTTTTACATATTTAAAGACTTCAAACAGATCACCACAAAGTCTCTTTTTATTACGGCTGAAGAGAGCAAGATTTTTTTTTAGGTTTTCCTCATAGCTTAAGTTTCATACCAAGAATTAACTTTGTGGCTGCTCTTGAACCTTTCCTAAAACCTCCATGTCTTTCTTGTGATACAGTTCCCAGAGCTGCACACAATACTCCATGTGTGGTCTGACAAAGGTACTGTACAAGAAGTATAACCTCCTTATATTAAAAGTCAATACTTTTGGCTATATTGCAGCATCCTCTTGGCCTTTTTAGCTGTTACAGCACAGTTTCTAGACCCTGTCAAGGTTTGGTCAGCAATCACATTTAGATCTTTTTCAAGTAGAGCACATTATAATTTGCTGCTGGTAAACATCCAATTAACCATATAATTCTACTTTCCCCAATAATAACAGCAGTAGGAAGGTGGCTCACTTTAATTCAAGAGACAAAAGGTAATGAGAATAAAAATAGGTTTTTATTTACAATTAAATTAAATCAAGTTTTACATTTTTGCCAGACAAAAACTGGGTAACCAAAAACGGGATTGCAGGATTTAGAGAAAACTGAGTTTGGTATACCAAGTGAAAATAAATTTGACAGGGAAAAAAAAACAAAAACATTTGGACTGCCTGAAGCAAACCACTTGTTCCGTCAATATTACCAGCCAAACCAAAAATACTCCAAAAATACACGCGACATTGACATGGGACACAAAAAAAAAAAAAAAAAAAAAAAATTGTCCAGATTTACGTTTTAATCACTGAGTTTAAGAGTAAATTGCTTTCAGTAAAGAGCATACACTGGAAAAAAAAAAAGAAGTTGGTTTAACTTCATTACTGTCTGGGCTGCCATAAAATTTTAAGTTAATGGAGCTTAAAATGACAAGTTGAGGTAATTCTCAACTTATCTTAAATTCAGCAAGCTTAAAATTTTAAGGCAGACCGGACCCTAACTTTTTTAAGTTAAAACAACTATTAATTTTACAGTATATTTGTATCCCCTGAATACATATTGCTTTGAATAGTTCTTACAATGCAGCTCATTCATAAATGTTCAATTTCTTAATGCCCCATATCCAACTCTACACACCAACAAAATAGCGACTTTTAAGTTGACGTAATAGTGACTGAACTAAATACAGCATCTTTTGCATTTTGAAACGTGAATTTGGAGCTCTTCAAAGAGTTGTTCCTCATTTCAGAATAAACAGTGAGCACACAATAACAGTGATCACAAATCACCTTGTGGATTGAGACTGTAAATCTTAAGGCAACTTAAAAACTAGCATACACATAGTATCAGTTTTGTTAAATTTAGTTTAGAAAATATTGAAAAGACATAATGAACGTCCCAATAGTAACAGTACCAAACCATTCTCTATTGACAGAAATAAGAAGTCCTAAATGGGGAGCTACACTGGGAGTTAAGTACACTTCAACATAATTTAAAAGGAATAAAAATAAACAGAGCTCAATGTTGAGGAGTAAACTTTTTAGGGACACAAACTGCTTTTATTACAAGCAGAAGAAATGAAGGACCGATTCTCTCAATTCATTCACAAAGACTGAAGAAACTCTGATCTCGCACGCATATCCAAAATAAATATGTATATCCCCATATAAAATTCTCTCAGCAGACACAACACTGCAAATGTGCAGAAGAGAACACTACTTAGCACTGCCAAGCTGTTGCATTTGAATGACAAGAATGATGTCACAGCCGGGTGAAAAAATTAGCAGATGGACAGGTTCATAAAGAACATACTTGCACATGGAAGTCAAACGTCCCCAGACCAGCTTCCACAGTGAGATGGCTAACACAACAATTGCAACAAGAAACAATGCAAAATTCACCCAACTCTGGTCAATTATGGCTGAACTGCTTGCTTTTTCCTCCCGAGTTGTTCAATTTCTTTTTTAACAACAGTGAAAAGACAAATCTACGTTACATTATGACATCTGCCTGGAACCAAACTGAATTTCAGCCAGCATTCTCTGGTACATAATACAAAGTCTGATGTTACACTCCAAAAAGAAAAAAAGACAGAAATTCCGCAGATATGTCTTTTTTGGACAAATGAAACTCAAAACATGAAGCACAATATTGCGTTCTATTTTTACTCTCCCGGAAGCATTAGTGCAGGGGGATATAGTCATCAGTGTGTCCGTCTGTCCGTTCGGGCGGGCGTGCGGGCATCCGTCTGTAATCATACCTTGTCCGGGTCACATCTTGGAAACTATACATCCGATCTACACGAAACTTGACAGACTTGTTGAGCATGATGTCTTGATGTGCCTTTTGATACTTAGGAATTTCTGGAATTTTTTTATTTTTGCAGTTTCCATGGAAACTTGTGTGAATTGGAACTTAGCTTGTCCGGGCCATATCTCAGAAACTATACATCCGACCTTCACCAAACTTGACGGATTTGTTGAGCATGATGTCTAGATGTGCCTTTTGATACTTAGGAATTTCTGGAATTTTTTATTTTTATCCCCCCGGCATCAAAATGCGGGGGGATATAGCCATTGCCTCGTCCGTCTGTCCGTCAAGGCGGGTGTCCGTCTGTTATCATACCTTGTCCGGGCCATATCTTGGAAACTGCACATCCAATCTTCACAAAACTTCACAGACATGTTCAGCATTAGGGCTGGGGCGATTCTGAATCAATTCTTTTTTTTAAGGCGTAGTACCACCGCCTGCTGCCATGGGGCGAACATCCGAGCTTTCCCTTTTCCTTTATTAAACCCGACGCAGGTTGAACAAAAGTACCAAACATCAAAGGGCATGTGAAATGCTTCCGGAAAAAAACTTGACTGACATCAGTATTTTTCAGCGACATGCTGCACGGAGCCAAGTAAAGGACTACAGAATCGCCTCCTATTAACCAATTAGGGTACTCTAAGAAATGTAACCTGTTCCAGTTTACTTGCTTGATTAGCAATCAAATGGTGGATGCGTTTACTCTCCAAGTTGAATTAGTAGAGCTGTTTATTAAGACAGCTTGTTTGATTCCTGATTTTGACATTTAAATGGCCATAGAGCAGCACAACATGAACACGATTGCCATTGCCACGGCATTTCGTGCGACTGTGATAATTTATATCTCACATTCACGTTTCCTCCGCTTTACGGAATGTTTTCCACCTTGTGTATTTTTTAGACGCTTGAAATCCAGGGCGATCTGAAAACAAATCTCTTTATTTTTATTTTATCATTCTAGATCTCCTAAAATACTACAATGAGAGATGAAATGCAGAGTTGGGAAATAATGATGCTGAACAAGGATTTTTTTTTTAAAGTGAGATAAGACCTCTTGCCGTCATGCAATTTCTTGAAACATACACACCTGAAGCGGCTTAAACGATTTAAAATGCCGCCGGGAAGAAGCCTGAGTTTAGATTTTGCTAATTGCAGGTGCTCCGCCCTTCCTTAAATCTGCTCCCGTGTACTTGTCCTGAATAAAAATCAAGCAATTTCAGTAGCCTATAACGCTTAAGATGTGATGGTGAAAAGCAGACAAACCTAACTGGGCTACGGTGTTAGAGTGAAAGAATGCCAATAATTTGAATAATTAAAAAAAATCTTCCTCTGAATTGCATCTCTCATTCTAGCATTTTAGGACATTATTCAAGATTAATTTAAAACAGATTTGTTTTCAGATCGCCCTGGATTTTAAGCATCTAAAAAATACACAAGGTGGAACACATTCTGAAAAGCGGATGAAACGTGAATGTGAGATATAAATTATCACAGTCGCACGAAATGCGTGGCAATGGAAATCGTGTTCATGCTGTGCTGTTCTATGGCCATTTAAATTTCAAAACGCAGCAATCAAACATGCTGTCTTAATAAACAGCTCTACTCATTCAACTTATAGAGTAAACGCATCCACCATTTGATTGCTAATCAAGCAAAGTAAACTGGAACAGCTTACTTTTCTTAGAGTAGCCTAATTGGTTAATAGGTGACGACTCTGTAGTCCTTTACTTGGCTCCGTGCAGCATGTCACCGAAAAATACTCTAATGTCAGTGAAGTTTTTTTCCGGAAGCATTTCACATGCCCTTTGATGTTTGGCACTTTCGTTCAACCTGCGTCGGGTTTAATAAAGGAAAAGGTACAGCTCGGATGTTCCCCCCATGGCAGCAGGTAGTGGTACTACGCCTTAAAAAAAAAAAAAAAAAAAAAAAAAAATCGATTCAGAATCGCCCCAGCTCTATTCAGCATGATGTCTAGATGTGCCTTCGGGGGCCGGGGGGATATGCCGTTGCCAGATGTCTCTTGTTTGTGTATGTGAATGGTGTATTTCAGGGTCTGAGTTTTCCAAGATCTTCCACAATTCTGTACAGTCAGTCACAAGAGATAAAGCCAAGTGTGGTTCAGTATTTCAAAAGTCCACTCCACCAGAGGGACACAGGAGGGAAAGTGAAGTCCCTCAGGGAGGTACAGAGGAAAACGGCCCAACTGCAACTCGACAAGCAGCCAAGAAGCTTTGCTGAACTGGACCACAAAAAACATGGAGGAGAGAAAAATGAACTAGGTAGATCAGATATCAACAAAAAACAAAACAAAACAGAAGAACCGTCCATCTTTAAAAGCATAGAGAAGTAAAGGCTTTGAGCCTTTTCTGCTAAGACACCATTTAGCAGGCATCCGTGATATCTATAATGGAAGGCGTCTTTGTTTGCCTATCTGTCCATAGGTATGCTTGCCCTTCCTTCGATTTTCTTCCCGACCGTTCATTTGATTGCCTTCACGCTTGGCAGGTCGATTGCTGAGAACCCATGGAAGTGCAGTGCCAAACATGACGTTGTTCGGCTGAGCGGTTCTCAAGGAAGCTGCCAGCAGCAATAACAGAGGCCAAACAATCTGCCCGTTCTGAACAGGAGTGTTCTGAACACGCACAACACCAATACCCACGCTTGTACGAACACCAGGGCAAAGCAGTCAAGGTAAAGTTCAGATAAAAAATATTGTTTTCACTGGAAATGGATCACTAATTATATTTGAACCAAGCAAGTTAGATCTGCATTTCTGGATGGAGACAGTTGTTTTTGGACTTTTCAGCACTGCAACGAAGGCTCCATTCCAAAATAGTCCTCACTGATGACACTCTTGACCTCTGACCTGCATCCCAGTCCTGCAGGATTCATGCAGATGAGATCTTCCAATGGCCAATCCCAGTGTCGAGTGTGAAGCAAGGTTCCGGCTCCTTACTCCATCTTAGACATCTCGAATTTCGTGGTCATAATTTCCTGCAATTTAACAGCACAGTGCACTGCAACACCACTGCTCTATAAAGCACTGTTACATGGCTCAAATAAATAATACAAATCAGTGATACAACTAAACAAACATTTGCATAAACTATAGCCATCATAGCTTGTTCTCTCCCGGCAAGAAAACGGTGTATACTTTAAATATCAAAAAAAAAAAAAAAAAATTCCTACCTCATCGGAGTCCAGGAGAATGGGCAATGCTCTGCAAAAAAAAAAAAAAAACTCAGGATATTTTACATGTGAAAAAGGCATTATGTTTATAGCAAAAGAAAAAAAGCTAATTTTGGGGGGGAAACTATTCCATTAATAGCATCAACCCTAAGACAGTTACGTGACATTCTCCAACTTTTTTACCTCAGTCACTGTCATAATCAAGTGCTAGGTTCAAACAATCGCCCATTTTGTACAAAGAAGACTTCACACTAATGAAAAATGGTCATCGGTAGCAGCCATTACTAAGGTGCCATGAACATGTAAATGATATGTATACAGTGGTGCTTGAAAGTTTGTGAACCCTTTAGAATTTTCTATATTTCTGCATAAATATGACCTAAAACATCATCATATTTTCACACAAGTCCTAAAAGTAGATAAAGAGAACCCAGTTAAACAAATGAGACAAAATTATTATACTTGGTCATTTATTCATTGAGGAAAATGATCCAATATTACATATCTGTGAGTGGCAGAAGTATGTGAACCTTTGCTTTCAGTATCTGGTGCGACCCCCTTGTGCAGCAATAACTGCAACTAAACGTTTCCGGTAACTGTTGATCAGTCTTGCACATCGGCTTGGAGGAATTTTAGCCCATTCCTCCGTACAGTACAGCTTCAACTCTTGGATGTTGGTGGGTTTCCTCACATGAACTACTCGCTTCAAGTCCTTCCACAACATTTCGATTGGATTAAGGTCAGGACTTTGACTTGGCCATTCCAAAACATTAACTTCATTCTTCTTTAACCATTCTGGGGTAGAACGACTTGTGTGCTTAGGGTCGTTGTCTTGCTGCATGACCCACCTTCTCTTGAGATTCATTTCATGGACAGATGTCCAGACAGTTTCCTTTGGAATTCGCTGGTATAATTCAGAATTCATTGTTCCATCAATGATGGCAAGCCGTCCTGGCCCAGATGCAGCAAAACAGGCCCAAACCATGATACTACCACCACGTTTCACAGATGGGATAAGGTTCTTATGCTTGAATGCAGTGTTTCCTTTCTCCAAACATAACGCTTCGCATTTAAACCAAAAAGTTCTATTTTGGTCTCATCCGTCCACAAAACATTTTTCCAATAGCCTTTTGGCTTGTCCACGTGATCTTTAGCAAACTGCAGACGAGCAGGAATGTTCTTTTTGGAGAGCAGTGGCTTTCTCTTTGCAACCCTGCCATGCACACCACTGTTGTCCAGTGTTCTCCTGATGGTGGACTCATGAACATTAACATTAGCCAATGTGAGAGAGGCCTTCAGTTGCTTAGAAGTTACCCAGGGGTCCTTTGTGACCTCGCCGACTATTACACGCCTTGCTCTTGGAGTGATCTTTGTTGGTCGACCACTCCTGGGGAGGGTAACAATGGTCTTGAATTTCCTCCATTTGTACACAATATTTCTGACTGTGGATTGGTGGAGTGCAAACTCTTTAGAGATGGTTTTGTAACCTTTTCCAGCCTTACGAGCATCAACAACGCTTTTACTGAGGCCCTCAGAAATCTCCTTTTATTCATGCCATGATACACTTCTACAAACATGTGTTGTGAAGATCAGACTTTGATAGATCCCTGATCTTTAAATAAAACAGGGTGCCCACTCACACCTGATTGTCATCCCATTGATTGAAAACTCCTGACTCTAATTTCCCCTTAAAATTAACTGCTAATCCTAGAGGTTCACATACTTCTGCCACTCACATTTATGTAATATTGGATCATTTTCCTCAATAAATAAATGACCAAGTATAATATTTTTGTCTCATTTGTTTAACTGGGTTCTCTTTATCTACTTGTAGGACTTGTGTGAAAATATGATGATGTTTTAGGTCATATTTATGCAAACTTATAGAAAATTCTAAAGGGTTCACAAACTTTCAAGCACCACTGTATATGAGTAGATACACATACAGTATGTAGCCTGTGTACAGGATAGATATCTGTACGTATATTTGTATGCATGTGGGTTTGTATAATACAGTCATTTTTTTCTTTTTCCTTTTGCACATCTTAATTGTTTTTGTTTATGCATGATTTTTGGACAAAACTCTGACCAGGGACCCAGGATGTGAATTAGCTTAGGCCATAATCTCATTGTGCAACATCATTTTTAGTTCCTTTGGACTAAAATTATGTTTAATTTACATTGTCCATATACAAATAAACATGAAACTAACTAACAGAGCCTGGGATGGTCAGACACTTCAGAAGTCCATAGACATCATCATAACTGTCATTGTTACTCAAATGCTCTGGTAACTGGACAGGATGAGTCCCTAGTTATGTTGAAAGTTGCATGAGCAGAATTTTTGAATCCAAGTTTATTTGTACAGGGACAACGCAAATGAAACATAATTTTAGACCAAAAGAACCAAAAAAGATGTTTTTGGTATTCTCATGCAGCTGCTGCGACTACAGGACGCCATGAGACTTACATATCCGTCAGAGAAGTTGGAATGTTTTCCTCCACCCACTTCAAGTCCTCATCCTGAAGAGAGAGCACAGCGTTAAAACATTAAGAGCCACATTTAGACAAAATAAAAAGAGCCAAGATGCATATAAGAGAATATAGCGATTTGGGGATGTTTTTATATGCACTGTTGATAAGGGAGAACAGCAAAAGGAACACATTAAAAGTCTTTTACTGACCGGAATGGCAGTAGGCTTCGCTGTCCCATTTGATTCAGTTTCTGCCCTCATCTTTATGCCGTCAGCTGATGGGTGGAAGGGGGAAGAACACATAAATACATGCATAAAGAAATGCAAAAATCGTACTTTATGTTGCCGTAAAGAAAACATTGGGAACAACTTCAATTAAAAAGAACTTAAATTCAAATGAGGTTTCACCCTCAACTGCTCAGTCATACCCATATTTGACGACACCAGGAACTCTTCAATTTCTTCATCGTCAGAGTCATCTATCAATGGAGTGAATGCATATCTACAAGAAGTCCAAAAATAATAATTTCACCGAAAGCCAACATGTCCTTCCACATTGTAATAATGAGCCCACTATAGCATCACACAGAAAAGTCCTGTTCCATCTGAATCAGGGGAGTGGACTCTACTGATGAGAGTCCAAGCGCTCTCATTTATATTCAATTTAACCATTCATGAAGCAGCCTTCAGTCAATGTATCACTCACCATAACTTTGAATGTATAATAAGACTGCATCTACATCATGTGATTTGCTCAATGTTGAAGCATGCATCTCCAAGCAATCCATTTTCAAAAGTTATGTCTAAACCCAGGAAGGGGAAAAGTCTTGCACAGGCAGACACAAAAACGTACATTGGCTTTTGTTTGAGATACCACTGAACCAATAGTGGACCAATCAATCCTACCTCTGGTTGTTTACCGACGGTCTCCATAGAAACATGATGACAAGTAAGATTATGGAAAACAGGAACCTCCCGAATGCATCGTCCACCCAAAGTTCCATCCAATCCTGTAAAGGCAAGGCAAAAGAAAGTAATCGATAAAGTCTTGACACAACATCCCTCAAGACTTCCAGAATTGGTGCATCTCATCATTTTTCAGCTTTGAATCAGCTAGTAAAATTCAGAAGTATTTGTTAGTGTCAGTATGGCACAAAATGCTAATTATCAAAAAATAAATTTGAATTCAATAAAAGACCGTAACATTACTCACAGCCAGACAGTCCACCAGACGGAATTTTTTCGCTGTCCATGCCATGAAAATTATAGAAGCTGTCAGGAAGAAAAGTGTCGACAGTCAGGTGTAATTTCTAGGCTTGCTAAAATTGAGATATCAAAATAACAAAGTGTCACAGAAATTACTGACCAATGACGGCAAAGATGAGCGTGTTTGTGAAGTGGCGATAGAGGGAGAGTTTCACCGAGTTACGCCTCAATTTCAGAGTCTTTATGGTTTGGGCCAAACTGACGAATACGTAACAATCTGTCAAGGAAATGCGTTCAATGACAAACAACTGTCAAATTGTAACATACTTTGGCGGGAAGGAGGAGGTGGAAGCAGTGTCTTACACAGGTAAATAATAAATCACCATTCCAAGCTGACACCAATAGCGCGTGTGATTAGCCACAGAGGAAAAGCTAATGGGCCGGCCATGCGAATAGGGAGGGCTGTCGGGGAAACATGAGCAGGTATGGAGTGGTGCCGAATGAAGGATATCCACCAGCAGAGAGAGGAGTCAAGCAGGGCCAGAGGAATGTTAGCCAGCAGGGCCAGGTCATTGTCTTTCACCTGAGAGACCAGAGTCGGGGGGAGGAAACCCGAGGAGACGGGGAGAATGTGCAGAGGGAAAGAGAAGTACAAAGAGTCATTGGAAAGGAGAGGTCAGATGACTGGATGAAAATGGATATCCATGGAAAGAAGAGAGGGAACCCAGAGAGGGAGAGGAGATAACAGAGGGCACAATTTCATCAGCTTTTGTGCTCTTATTTTGAAACAATCATCCACATGAAAAGCGACTCTCAAAATTTGAAATACCGCTTTGTCATACGACACACATAAGACAGAATATGATCCATCAAGATCATTCTGAACACATCACAAGAGTTAACATTGAGAAGATGCGCCACAGGATGGAAAAAAATGACTCCGTCGTCTGCCAATATTTGTACTCTTTATCAGGCTGGAGGCAGCAGAATATCAAATTTAATGGAAACACCCCGACAAAAGGATATGAACCAGACTGCACATGAGTCAAAAACAGCTAGTACGATGGCAGTTATGAGGGCAGGTCCATTGTCTCTATCCTTTCAAACCAAGAAATGCACAAGGACAATACACAAAGTCACACATACAGGAAAAATATGGGATTTAAACTACACACGGACAATAAAATTAGGACAAAAATTAGAAAGACACTGCAAGGTTATTTCACACATTTCCAAAAACATTATTTTCAATCATACTATGCAAAGTTAAACCCCTCAGTTTATTAAACTACAGCAGATAAAACTCCTGTAGACATCTAATCGCCCTTCAAAGGGAAGAGGGAGGCAAGAATAAGCAATAGGGATCACACTGCTCTAACCGTGTCATGTTACATGAAACAGATGATAAAGAGCCTATTTACCCCTGTAATTCTCAGGACACCCTCAATGGCAGCGAATATGAAGTAGAGGACCCCAAGACCGACCACTCTGTGCATGATCGTTCCAAGCCGTGGCCTAGCATGAGAAAAGACACACATGCACACACAAAAACATGCAATAACCACACACAGGCTCAAACGAAAAATGTCAGTTCAATTTATGCGCAAGGCACAGACAAACTTTTGGTCCTTCAAACTCAAGCCTGATCCTGAAGGGTTATACAGGGCTGTGAAAAAGTATTAGCCCCTTCTCCATTTCCTCTGTTTTGCTCATTTGTCATATTTAAAGGAGCTGTGTCACGATTACTGCGGATGCTCGGGTTTGACATGCAAATGAGTAAACAAGGCCATAAGCGCACGTGAAAACTACCAGCCCATATTGATCATAGTTATATTCGAGATTTTACTCAAGATTTCCGTCGAAAAACTGCAGCAATGAGCACCTCGGCAGACCGAGGAGCCTCTTTAGAGGTAAGTGTCCATGTTTTGTTTGGCCACAGTGTTTTTACTGCTTTTGGAAGTCAGATTTCAATGACATTTTGACTTTAAATGCGAAAGCTATGTCTCTAGGCCACATGATGTCCAGATTATCACTAGGACTTGATCTACAAAAGCTGGAAGAAAACGAGTCGGATGCCACAGCAAAACAGCTGGTCGTTTTTGTGGAGAGGCCTGTTCAGCTCAAATTTCTATAGAAAACTCCTTAATGTAAAAAACATAATGCCCGAGTAACTAAAATATATACATAAAATACAAAACAAAGACAATTTGTCAACAATGGAATAAAATTTTGACTTGCAGTCGAGCAATTTCCCTTCGTTCGATTTCTTCTTGGGCTGAACAATTTTTGAAGCTCTAAGCATGCACAGTAATCTAACACAACTCCTTTAAATGTTTCAGATTATCCAACTAATTTCGATTTAAGACAAGGACAACATGAGTAAATATAAAATGTAGCTTTTAGATGATCATTTCATTCATTGAAAGTAAAGAGTCATTCAAAACCAGTATCACCTATCTGAAAAAAACAACTGCCCCCTAAACCAAATAACTGGTTTTGCCATCCTTAAGCAGCAACACTTGATAACTGCCCATGAGCCTTTCACATTGCTATGTATGAATTTTAGCCCTCTCTTCTCTACAGAGTTGTTTTAATTCAGCCATATTGAAGCTTGAACTGCCCGTTTAAGGTCGTACTACAACATCTCATTCTCGGGACTATGACTGGGCCACTCCAAAACGTTCATTTTGTTTCTTTGGAGCCATTTAGAAGTAGACTTATCCAACTGCACCTGAGCTTTGGGTCATAAATTGATGGCTGGACATTTTCCTGAAGGATTTTCTGATAGAGAGCAGAGTTCATGGTTCTATCCCCAACGGCAAATCGCCCAGGTCCAGAAGCAGCACACCAGCCCCAGACCATCACACTAACACCACTGTGTTTGAATGTTGATAAAGATATGTTGTTGTTATTGTGGAATCCTGTGTCAGCTTACGCCAGATTTAACAGAACCAATGTCTCACAGAAAGTTCCAATTTAGACTTATCAGTCCGCAGAATATTATGCCATATGTCTTGGGTGGTCATCAAGATGTTTCTTCGCAAAATGTGAGGTGAGCCTTTGTGTTTTTTTTGGCCAGCTGTATTTTTCACCTCGCAGCTCTTCCATGGATTCCATTTTTGCCCAGTTGCTCTGTTATTGCAGAATCGTGAACTGCAACCTTAACTGAGGCCATTAAGGCCTGAAGTTCTATAGATGTTCGGAAAGGTTCTCTTGTGATGCACTCTTGGAGGAATTTTGGTAGATCTACCACTGCTTCGAAGGTTCACCACTATTCCAAGTTTTCTCCAGTTGTAGATAATAGCGCTCGCTGTGGTTCGCTGGAGTCTTAGAGCCTTAAAAATGGCTTTGTAACCCTTTTCATACTAATGGGTGTCCACAACTTTGTTTCACCTCTTTTCATCCTATAATTCTTCAGACTGCGACATCAAGTGGTGCTTTTTCCCTTCTTCACATTGCCAGATGGGTTCCGTTCAAGTAATGTCCGCGCCTGGGTGCGTCTACAGAAATTGAGCCAAATTATCAATTGAATTTGTTTATTTAGTAACTAAAGGGTAAATTACTTTTTCCACATAGGTCCAGGTTGGGTTGGATACCTTTTTTTCCTTCAATAAATAAAATCATCATTTAAAAACTGCATGGTCTGTTTACACCGCTTATCATTGCCTAATATTAAAATGTGTTAGATATGCAACATTTAAATGCGACAAATATCCAAAACAGAAGAATTAGGGAAGGGTGCAAATACTGTTTTTTATAGCATCAGCAAAGCTGCTCTATCCTAGGCCATTCCTCTAATATACTGCCACTCATCAGACAGGCCACTCGTAATATACTAACCAACTGTGAGCCACTCTGGATGAGACCCACAGCCAATTTAAGGTAACATTATATAGACACAAAAATTGCCGGCCTCAGTTAAATCCCAAGTTTTATCTGCTCCAATGTGAACACCATGCCACTCAAGTACTAAGACTCCATTGGGCATGCATGTTAGAGGGAAAAAGTGTTTCAGGAGCTGGCTAAATAAAACTCCAGGATCAACTAGCAGGTGCTAAACGTATACCTGATGAAAACGTAAACAGCTTAAATGAGTTGGCCGAGATTCAGCAGGATCAATAAGATTGAAAATTAAACTATGCAAACAATGGGGGTAAAGATAAGGCACTCATAAAACAAGACTGGTAAATGGTCATATAATTTATATTCTCATAACTTTAAAAAGAACAATGAAAATTCAGACTTACTTGACAATCCCATAGCCTAAGCTGACGATGATAACAAGCAGGCGAGCCAGAGTTCTCTTTAGCGCAGAAACGAGCTCCGCTAAGATCAACAGGCCTTGGGCTAGTAGGAAGCAAAGGCAGATAAGGAACATTATGCGCAAAAAAAGACCTGTACGAAAGGCTGAAGACAGCAGTTCAGGCCATTACAACCAAGGCTACGTTTAAACATTTACACAGAATCACCTGAACACACAGTAATGCTTGGACATATGCATGGGTGATTGTATAATGGTGCTACTGTAAATGTTTGGCACACACCATGCGGTAAATCAGCCCATTTTTCCTCAATACCATTACAATCTTTTCCGCAGAAACAGCTGTCATGCAACTTAAAGCAACGGCGTGGTCACTCACAGGCCGACCCCACAGCGTTGGTGTTCTCGTACTCGGCGCAGAAGACAGCCATCTCCACCATTCCCAGGAAGATGACCCCAGCAATCCAGAACTGGATTCTCAGCAGGTCCTTCCAGTAGCAGGCTGACCACAGGAACCAAAGCAGGCCGTACAGGAAGTAGACTATGCACATCACCATGTAGAACTGACTCATGCAAATAAACATGCACACACGTGTTCAGAGGGGCAAAAAAGAACAGAAAACACATTTCAATGGTGCAGGAACAGAGGAATAAAAAAAAAAACTGTATAGACACTAGTCTCTTAATTTACCACAAACATGCTTCCCCAAAAAACAATCAATTCAGGTAGTCTGTTAATATAGAAAGCTCATAAGTAAACAGCATCAACAGCGGGTGGACTGCTTACCACATTTCAGCACGATAAAAGACCAACCCAAGTACCAATGACAATATTCTCTACTCACAATCATGAGTGGCCAATCAGTGATGGAGATATATCCATGAGCTCCCTTCATTACAACAGTGACTGAGGGAGGAAAATCAATAAATATATAATTAGTCTGTGTTTACAGGTTCATGTATAAATATGGGTCATGGAGACATTTACACATTCATAATTTCGTAATTTACACATCTGAACAGATGGACTATTGCCATATATCTTTGTTCATACTGTGTCTGAATTGTATAATTTTTTATTTTTTTTGTATGCATATCATCCTATATTCTTATGTCTAAGCATTTCTCTTATGTACAACATGTGACCATGTTATGCTGCCATAGTTGGCTGTATATATGGCTGCAAGAGTTCATTGAAAATAAATAAAAATTTGACCACAAAAAAAAATATAATTAGTCATTAGTAATCCTAAGGAAGAAAAAAAATTATTTTATTCCAGTTCTAACTAGTCATGTGGCATACTATTGCAATACTGTACTGTACAATACAAAAAAGATCCCCACCAGTTAAATGCCAGTTTGCCTGTGGATTGCTGGAATTTACAGACACTGCCAGAAGGTAAGGTCCATCTCTCCATGTCGTGGCGATTACATCATTCTGAGCAAGGAAACTGATTACATCACAGTATGAGGTCACACATTTGGTTCCAAGGGCCTGTCTACATTGCCTGGCTAAAAAAAAAAAAGTCACCCACTCCACTATTTTGTTGGATTGCCTTCAGCTTTTATCACAGTGAGCATTCATCATGGCAATGTTTTGACAAACCTATGCAATGTTACACTTACTTTCAAACAGAGTTTCATTAATTTTTGGTCGAGATCTTGTATGACGAAGGGAGAGTCCAACCACTCTGTAAAGCCTTCTCAAGCATATCCCAAAGACTTTCAACTGGTTGAGGTCAGGACTCTGTGGTGGCCAATTTATTCATGAAAATGATTCCTCAATTTTGCTGAACCACTCTTTCACAATTTGATTCCACATGTTTGCTTTCACAATTTGAGTCCAAGGACTTGTGGCATTGTCATCCTGGAATGTGCCTGTGCAGTCAAGGACTGAAATATCCATTGATGGGATGATCTGGTGATTCAGTACATTCAGGTAGTCAGCTGACTTATTCCTGCATAACATTGCTGAGCTTAGATCTGACCAAATGATGGCATCCAAGATCATAACACCACCTGCAGAAGCTTGTACAGTGGGCACAATGCATGGCGGGTGAATTGCTTCATGGGCTTCCTTTATTACCCCGATGTACCCATCACTCTGGACTGATTAGACCACATGACCTTCTCCCATTGCTCCTCAGTCCAATTATATATGCTTCCTAGCAAACTGAAGTCATTTTTTCTGATTAGCCTCACAAACTTTCTTTCTTGTGGCCATGCAGCTGTTCAGCTCTTGTTGCACTGTGCCAGTGGAAATGCTCTAACATTCAGAATTAAATATCGCCATGAGTTCTACCACTGATTTTTTTACGAAGAGACTTTACCACACATTCTAGTCATCGATCATAATCAATCATGATTTTTTTCAAACCCATTTCTCATGCGAAGTTGAGGATTCACCACAATCCTTCCAGGCTCTACTTAAGCGCTGGACAGGTCATGACCCAATTCCAGTGATTTCAGCAATTGGCTTCATGCAGGCCAATGATTTGCCCCACTTGAAATAAAAAAACATCTTTTCAACAACAATGGGAGATGTTTTTCAGCATGGTTGTTTAGGAAATGGTTGTTTGAGAAGCAACCCACTGCAACGGTCAAGGTTAATAGACAGCTGAGACATCTTAATAACTGCAATAATGATTCGATCATGGGCATTTAAGTATTTGCTTATTTAAATCCAAACGGCAACTTTTTTGGCCAAGGAGTGTACTAGATTTGTCATCATCCTGGAAAAAATACACTTTATCATCACCAAGTTCCAGAGTGAAAGAAATTCATCGCCATACACAAATAAATTTTCACAATCTGAAGTACACTAAGAGAAAATGCATAAATGCTTACTGGAACAGTTGGCTCTGTTAATTCTTCCATCATCCCTTTAGTATAATTTTCATTCTAGGCAAAGCAAAAAAAAAAAAAAAATTACAAGCATAATTAATACTCAAAGTAAAGAGAAGACAGCCATTTTTGCCTTTGGGTTTCATTTCAGATGTTTTCTTTCCACAACGTCGTCTCTCTGCAATGTTTGTGTTTGGACAATAAAGTTATTCTATTCAATTCTATTCTATTGTTAACTTTAGTATTTTGAGTGTTAAATGTAGGTATTTTGTGAATTCCCTCATCTGAACTAAACTGCACGGTCTAAATTACTTAATATTCAATCCACTCAGCAGAATTTCATGAAAGCAACTCCTCTTTATTTGCTAAGGGGAAAAAAAAGGTATTTCCTCACCCAGAAAATCACACTTAAAATTTCAGAGCTACAGTTACAGCTCCTACCCTCTGAACTTCAATGCTAACAACTTTTTGAGTTGAACTTTCATTGGAATACAGCTGAATCAAAGAATGACACACCACTGATAAATGTACCACTCATATTTCTATAAATAACGGAATGTAGCATGTCCTCAGCAGCCTTTTTCACGCCACTGTGCAGCCCACAGGACAGAGGCTGGGGGAAGCATTAGCAAGCAAACCAGAGGCCCCAGGTGCTTAGCGGAAGTTGCTAGGGAGCAAGGGTGAAAAATCCTTAACCTTGAGTGATACTACAACAGCGTTATCAGCCTGTGGGGCAATAGGTCTCAATCTTCACAGCCAGTGCCAGGATTTGTTGAAAGAACATAGTGCCCATCGATGCACTCGAACAAAGCCTCAATCCTGACAGATTCAGCAGTCCAAGCCAGGAACGTCAAACATTTTAACATTTCATAATCAATGTAATTCACAATTACTATGGAGTTTCCGCGTAGTTTTTCACAGCAATGTTCGTTATATGGCCAGCCGGAATAATTAATAATGACATAATTCATTTACTTAGTAAATGATTTCATACCAGGACTAGGGAGTGACGATGATATTTCTAGAACGATAATAATCACAAGGAATGGGCAATATTAATTCTATTCTAGACACACAAGAGAAACAAAACCACGTTATAAACAACCAAGTGTCAAATATTTGGGAGACAAAGTTGTGCTAGTGAAACACTAAACCCTGCTCTAACTTCCACCAATGTTTCAATGCAGCTGCAAGTTTGCTGGAATACTAAATGTTAAAGTTTTTAGCTGGCAAACACATAGACACATTGAAACTGCAAGTCCTTCTCCCACCTTCACAGGTAGCGACACCGGACGTGGAAAAGCCTTTGTTATCTGTAACAGAAACAGGAAAGGAGAGAACAAATATTTGTTAGTCAATCTTGAAAATGGAGAAGTAAAATCTGATTCATTCGTGATTGGGTACTACTAGTTAAGGTGCCCAGATTTACACTGCACAGCTGTAATTGCTATCAATGACTAAAATGTAAGAAACTAGATGAACAAGCGCTGACTGAATCGCAATGCAAAATAATTTTTCGGCAACTAGGTTTGAACCAATTCAGTAGAAACATCCAATGTAAATGGACTGTAAGTAAAACTATACGATGTTTAAATCACTACAGGCTTAAATGCTAGACTTAAACTCAAGGCAGCCTTTAGCCTTCACTTACATTCAACGTAGGAAGGTGTACATCCGCGTTACAGGTAATTGTCCGGTGTACGTGTTCAGTGTACTCCCCCTGACCCTGTCCACGGTACAGTGGGATTTTATCATACATCTCCTGAAAGTGGTAAAGGAATAATTATTTATTTTAGGACTGGAGCTCCATTACAATGATATCTCTTAAAACTGCTAAGAATTTTAACTATCCCCACAAAAACAATTCATTTAGTTACATGCATTATGTATCCCCATGAAACACACTTGTCAGAATTCTTCCTGGTTTGACTACTTACTTCAATATTGTTCAACTCATTGAGACAGGGGTAGTATTTCAGGTACCAACGGATGGTAAATTTCACCTCTTCTGGACAAGTAAAAGCAACTAAAAATAAGATGGCAAAGTACTGCACTTAATTTACATTACAGGGAAACTTGTAACTTTAGTTGCTTAATAGGACCAGAACGCGAAACACTTACTTTTTAACTTTATGTCAGTCTCTCTGTACATGGATTTCTTCAATAGCAATGGTCTTGAGGTCTAAAATGAACATACAGACATTTGGTAAAGATGAAAAGTTTCGTCATTTCCCCATTTTGAAATACCTTTATAGAACACGTCAGTGCGAATGCGTGTCTGTTCACAGAATATATGCAGATAGCAATGCCTTACGAAGTCCAGAAATTGATATGGTGGTGGCTAAGAGTTTAATGGAAAATGAAGTTTCAATAATTTACTATGTCATGTTTGTACATCGGCCAGTTTTAGCCAGTGCGAGTCAAGAAAAATGATAGTGTGCCTGATTCCGACAGATTATTAGGGAAATCACCACACAGTGGCAACATATTATAACAAGGGTGAACGCATTCTAAGTAATATCAAATGCATAATTGAAGGGCTTCAATATTTCGCATCGAACAACGAACCGGCAGCATTTCTGAGCAAGACTATGATACAGCCGAAAAATGCATAGAATACAGCCCAGAAATGATTGAATTCTAGGACCACAGTAACCACTTCAACTACATGGCAACATTAGTGAAGCGAGAAAGATTACAATAATTCAACAAGCATTCAGAGAATTCATAGTCTCGCCCAACAGCCCGAAATTTATGTCATGCCGTGAGGTCAGCCCAAGGTGTTTACATGTGAAAGATGATTGACATCGACCAAGTGGTTCTGGAGATATCTGCCCGGAAACACGCATACACACACACACACACACACACACACACACACACACACACACAGACTCACAAGGTGATTACAATAGTCTCGCAAACCCCTACGGGGGCTCGACTAAATAATGTCTCCTCCTCAAAGCCATTTGCCAAAATACAGGTCAGCCACCTCTGATGTGTGGTCTACACCAAGGTTACTTGCCAGCTGATTATAACGTTGAGGAAATACAAACTGGGAAACTGGCCTGGCTGTAATGTGGGAGCTGTGCGAATGTTTCTTGCATTCGTTATATTTAGCCTACAGCTTCATGACATATGCCAATGAGGCAAAACATGACAATTTTTCCTAATGATAATGCAAATAACGTTAATCTCGCATCAAACCGCATGTCAAGGCCTGTGAATGGATCATATGGTGCGCGAACATCTCATCTCACTGTCGGCGTGGATGTCTGGTCTGAACCAACCGTGGCAAAAATTAAAAAGCGCTTGAATGATAACCATCAGTACGGATGTGTCACGACAGAAGAAATTTGTCCCACCCCGCTGCGCATGTGGTTTTGTAGCTGCAAATCGGTCAGGCTGCCCATTTTTACCCAGAGTCATCGTCGAAAGGCGGTTACAATGAGTGAGCATCGCAACTGGAACTTGACGCAATGGAGGAAAGTCGCCTAGTCCGATGTGCCCCCTCTTCTATGCCCTCACATTTCTTCAGGACATCTCCTTTCAGAAACTTTAGATCTATCAAGCCAGGTTCTGTAGCCTGTTCGGGGCGTAACTATAAGGGGCATAAATTCGGAGGC
The DNA here is from genome assembly GCA_029692085.1 of Gymnothorax javanicus. NCBI lineage: Eukaryota > Metazoa > Chordata > Actinopteri > Anguilliformes > Muraenidae > Gymnothorax > Gymnothorax javanicus. The sequence goes on from CM056208.1 coordinate 34,098,620, forward strand.
AAACGTTAGCGTAACGTCTGCCCAACTACCGTATTTCATTGATTTTAGTTTTGCAGTTTTAGATAGGAGATGAAGCTTACGACATGTTCGATGTCAGGCACATTTGATGACATTTTATCGCGGTTTTGGAGCGTCTCCCATTTTACTTGACATGCATATTGATGTGTTCCGTGCGTGCATTTCACTTGGAAGAGGTGGCACCAGGATGCCCTGAATGAAGAAGAAAAGCGGGTGTTTGGGGCATGATGCTCCAGGTCCAGCAAATGTACTACGGTGTGTCTTAGCTAAGTCTGGACATTCATCTATACGTCATTTTGACGGAGCCGTTTAACCCATTTAAACCGGGACAGCATGTGCGCGTTTTAAGAACGTGTCGTTGCCGACACAGATATGCGCGTAATTTTGAAAGTACCGTAATTACTGTAAGTTTTGCGCAATAGAAAAAATTCCAACAGTTCCTGAAAGCTGAGAAGCTGTGCTTCAGCCCAAATACAGGTTACTATGATAAACATGGCAGCATGATTCTCTGCTGGGATTTTTGCATTAGGCCTTAAAGGGTTAAATGGCATGCGGAGGACCAATGGCATATGGGTCAAATGGTCATAATATTTTGCTCCACGAACAAATCTAGATATGTAGTTCTGGCGAGCTTCTGGCTTCAATTTACACGTCAACGAACATCAAATAAGCGCAGCTGTATAATGTAAATGGGCCGAATCGACTAGCTGGTCAACGGGATCAGTTTTTTTTTTTTTTTTTTGAGCCTCGCTTTATGCTAACTTAACGTTAGCCAGTACCGATTAGGCGTTATATCACTGGTCACATAATGAATGACAACAGCAGAACAGTAGCAGTAATGTTATTAATTAATACAAACACAAAATTAGCTATATTTTGTTATTCCACGTCCCATAAATCAATCTAGTGCGTTTCTTGCACTGGGTAGCCAATAAGATGGGTCGGATTAGCGTTTTTCCCCTCTGTTCATTGCTCTCGCGTCTTTTGTTTGCCAGCTAATGCAAAGCAAGGTACAGTAGCTTCATACTTCTACACAAGAAAGTAGTCGGCCGCTACAGTAGCTGGCCAGCACGGTTAACATCATGACAGATCATCAATGGTTGAAACACGAGGCATTTTCCCCATAATTCCTGCCAAGAAATATTTTTAATCTAAAGTTTTCAAGAGGCTTCAACCTACCGTTATCACTGACAAACTAATTAGTTTCCGTGCTCGGATGCACTGCTAGATTAATGTAGCTAGCTAGCTAACGTTAGTCATCCTGAGAGTCGGCCCCGGTTCTCCCAAACAGCAAAATCAGAACATTGCGTGAATCCTGTTTGAAATCCCAGCCTTACATTGACGACCGTTATAACCCAGTGTCCTGTCTCCGGGGTCGCCGAGACTCCATCGCTGCAGCAGCTCAAGATCGCTGCTGAGATAATTAGCCATAGTTTGAACCTGCTCACGGGATAGTTCCACATCTTACTACACTCGCAGTCGGCCATGTTTTCCTGTCATCAGCTCCATCCACGGCCAACCCACCCGCCTTCAAACTCCGTCAGCGAAGTCTCACCTGCTCTCTGGCATTTTTGCCATCGCCTTGCAGCATGCACACAGTCATTCAAACTGAACTTGATCCGACGCAGTGGAAAAGTTTGTCATGAACACGCCAGAGGAGTGGACTGAACAATTAAATAAGCAGATAAATTGAGCCAGTGACCTAAATATAACGCGACTGCACAATAAGTTGAATTGCCTATGAAAGACAGTCAATGATTGTATTTTTGAGTTCCTGGGAATTTGTAAAATATTAAATCCCAAGATAAACCATGACAAAATATTTGCTATAGTCCTCACAAGATATAGGCTTACAACCACCATCTCACGTAGCCTACATAGACAAGTAGTCCAAGTTGATAAGTGGACGGTATAGAATATCAATGGATATGAGCAGGCATGTGTATATACTGCCACAGGATGTCACCAATACGCCGTCCAATGGAAGAATTGTCCGTCGCTGCGAAAAAAATTCAGAGAAATTAAATGAATTTATTTGAAATAGCGGTGGGACGCGATTAAAATAATCAATTAATTAATTAGAGGCTTTGTAATTAATTAATCTCGATTAATCGCATTTTTATCAAATCCCAATTTTTGACACAATAAGCAAAGTTTTTCAATTCAAATAAATTTTGGTTGACGACTGAATCGATGAATAGACATATATGTGATCTTAAACAACAAAAATGTTTATTTTTCATCTATATTTATCAGTGCATTTTTCATCTGTGTACTACATTCACTGATTAGTGCAAACTCCCAAGTGCAATTATAGCCTTTTTATTCAACATTTTAAGACTTTAGGTGCATTACCGCCACCTACCGGGCTAAAGTGTGTGCATCAGTGTTACCGGTGTGCCAGAAATGAGGGAACTGAGAAAGGTGCGATTAAATGCGTTATTTTTTTAGCGCGTTATTTTTCCTGTGATTAATTAATCGAAATTAGCGCGTTAAAGTCCCAGCCCTAATTTGAAATAATTAGAACTAAAAGATCCAAACTTATCGCAGTTATCCATCATTCAATGATTCCCATTGTTCCAAGAGAGGAACAGACAGCCGGTATTGCTGCTAAATATGTAAGAACTCGCCATGCACACCGCCCGTCCAAACTTTCTCTTTTGCGCAGTGTCTAGAGATACGGCAGTTTTATGGGTACGGCTGTCGATTTGAAGCGATTAGGATAAGGATTAGGGATTATGGTTAGGGTTAGAGTTAGGGTCAGGGTTAGGTTAGGGCAGGGTTTGAAATTGGGACTGCCGTACCTCTCTACATTGAAATGCATTGGAAAACTGCCGCACCCGTAGCGACTGCCTCTCTTTTATGCATTTATTTATCATATTGTTTTCTAATGTTCTTTGAATACTGCTATTTTTGTTGCATTTTTATTTCAACTGCAAATTATAACTGTTTCTATGTTTATTGCACTTGTTCATGCTTTGGCAATAAATGCTCCTGTACAAATGAATGACAAATTAAAGGAAATGTGTGGGCAAGCATAATGAATGTAGATGCTTCTGCTAGTTTTCCTGGCATGGTTTGGAATCAGCCCGTCCCTTAAAGGCAGAATGGTCTCTGCAAATCAAAGCAAGAGTTATTCCGGGTGATCACCTTTATATCCTATGGTGAAGCTTTGTTACCATGATAGGAGTTGTCTCTTCCAGAATGAAAATGGCCCAAGCCCACCAGGCCTCTGCTGAATAGTTTTGAGAGAATCAAAATCATCCCAAGAACACAACGATGCCTTTAAAGCCACTAGATCTCAATCCAACTGAACCCAATGGGAGATTTCGGAACAATGTTAGACAGCGTTCTCTGTCATTATTATCAAAAAACCAAATGCGGGAATATATCTAGGGTGTAGGGCACTCCGCCCCTCTTATGAGGCATTACACTTGTAGACTCTATGGTGAGGCTGGCTGAAACTGATCTTGCTGCTTGTGGAGGCTCAACACCTTTCTAAGACAGTTAATTTATTCATTAATTAGTCACCAGTCTGTAATTGAATTGAATCAAATCTAACTAAAATGAGAAGGAGTTTCTGACTTAATGCCCATACTTTGATTTTCCTGACAGCCGTCAACCTGATTGACTTCAAACTAGCTGGGTGCATTGCTGAGGACCTAAGGAGGTGCAGTGGCAAGAGCAAAATTATTTTGACGGGGCAGTTACTAAGAAAGCTGCAAGCAGCAATAGCAGAGGCCAGGCAATTGCCCCGTTATGAACAAGCTAGCATTGAATGGTCACTACACTAGTTATTGTATCTCCCCAACGACGATAGTCGGGAGATACTATGGTTTAGTTCCGGGGCCGCCGCCGCCGCAGGGATTTTCCGTTCCAGGCTCTGGAGGCTTCAAAGTTTATAGGATTTTTCTCTAAATTTGCATAGTCAAAGATGTTTATTTGGCAATGCTCAAGATCAATTCTCAGCCATTTCCGACATCCAATATGGCCGCCGGCGGTCATTTTGTCAAAATTTTATTTTTTGCAGATTTTGTGTTTTCTGCTCATTTTGAGCCGCATTTACGTATATATACGTGTACAGGGATCTATATTAATGTTATAGCAAGAGTAAAAACAGTAACATTGCAGCTGTAAAAATTTGCTAGTGATCTCTCATGGGGATCAAGGAGATACACGACTCGGTCCCAGTGGCGACCGAGTTATCTAGTTATAAACATTGCAACTGTACCTTTTGAACAACGCCTGCAATGTCATGGCTGCAGGTCTTCCCTTTGAATTTTTTCTGCCTTAATTAGAGCTGCTTTCAGCTTCTGGGTATTTTCCTTTATTGACAGGACTGGTTTGGTCTTATTTGTCGAGTTTCTCACATCTTTTGTCTTGTTTGTTTCCTTTGTACTATCGTCGAGGAGCTAACGACGTTCTTTTTGCTAATCGGCTATCTTTTCCTATCTGTTTGCGTTCTATCTGCTGACTGCTGGTGTGGCTGATTAGTAATTGGTTTCAGGTGTGTGAAGTCTATATATTACCCAGGGCTCCAGCACTTCTTTACGTTAGTGTCGTCTTTCACTTCGTCAGTTTAGGCAGAGGTTTTGTCCGTTGACGTGTGGCTAGTATTTGCCTAGAGTTTAGTGAGCAGTGTCTTACCTTCGGCTGAATTCTTTATTTTGCTCGCGGAATTTGTCCTCTTTTATCCACTGAGCCTCTTTTTAAGTGTTTAAGCTATCTTTCTTAAGCATTAGGTAGGTATACCCCTGAAGCTCTTTCTTTCTTAAGGGCTGTTAGTAGGTACACCCCTGAAGCCTCAGTTGTCTGGTTTTCTTTGTGTTGGGATTTTCCCACAGGAGTGTATTTTTGAGTTATATTATTTTAGGGACTGGTCCCTTCTTGTCCGTCTCCTTTGAGACCTTAGTGGTTCAGGTCTTGGTGCCTTAGCTTTTCGTCTGAATATTGTGCACTCTAGCGAGTCCACTTTTCACTATCCTTGTGAATCACTATCACTATTACATGCAAGCCAAAGGAAATTTGTGGTTCACTTTAGAACTTGCAGGAAACTGATTAATAAAAGTCCATTTTCAAACAAAACTTTCAACAAGTCTTCAAACAAAACTTTAATGTTGTGACAAGTTAAAATTCCTTGCACTAGCAAAAATAAATTCAAGTATAAATCACAACTGTATGAAAATTACTTCACAATTCAGAATTACAATTACTTTTTCCTTGCAGGCCCATTTAAAGGCACCTTCATTTTACAATGCTACATTTTTGCACATATTAAGATCTGAACCTCAGTAGCTTCATTTTTGTAGCAATGCAAAGTAAGATAAAAGTCCCTGCCCAAAAGTATACAATGACTTTCCAAGCCAGATCTTAAAAATTACAACCTTCAACTGGTCATTTGTCCAGTCTGAGACTTTTCACTACATCCTGATGGGATGAAACTCTTGATAAATCTTAAGCAGAATGTACAGCATTCATATAGTACATATAAATATTCATTCATAATTCATATCCTTGTTTTCTTCTTGAGATCCTTCAGTAAATAAACATGATATTATATATGACCAAGGTTGATGGTGGAGATACAAATGGTGCATGTAGGGATGTATACACTGTTTATACAGACTGAATTTGGCATTTACTGGTTCAGCTAATTTTTCACATTTTTAGCATACATTAAATAATGGCAAAACTTCAGATCAGGTATCAAAAAACATTATGAGCAAAAAACATTGTGTGTCAAGTAATAACACACTAGACTGCACATTGATTGAAGTCAGAAGTTTTTTGTAGCTTTTAATAAAACCAATTGTAAACTATGGAACATAATTAGCAAGAACATTGCTCTTTTTTAGAGCAGATAAAGCCGTCAGCCTATCATATGACCTGGGTGGGGGTAAGTAATCGATATGCAACAGTTCGAGTGAAAATTGATGATGCACTTTCAAAAAAAGAATTCCCAAGACAGTAATTTCCAATTTTCCTCCAAGGTTCCTCTGCTTTTTTATAAGAGAAGCAGTGAGTGACAGTTGGGCTGTTCAGTATGTAGATCTTGCCCAGCTTGGCTGCCATTGGCTGCTGTGTGTCCATCTCTTGTGTGTCCATTGGCTGCTGTGGCATGTCTATCACTCGTCAACAGGGGTGTGTCTACCTCTCCCCCCACACCCCTCACAGCAGGGTCCTCAGAGGAGATGACTATTACATAGCGGTCATCTTCCTTCTCCTCCTCATCCTCCACACTCTCATGGACATCAGCTGTGATGAGGCAGGTACTGGACGAAGGCCGATTGCAAGACGGGGAGGAGGTAAAGAGTGGCAGGACTGCACCTGGCTCCGTCTCTGTCTCTGGCTCCTCCTCTGGAAGACTTGTGTTGATATAGATGATGTCCTCTCTGCTGGACGTTTCTGGAAGCTTCTCCGCCAGCTTCTCCAGCCGCATTCGCAGCTGAGGGAAGAAGGGGCGGTCCACTGGATCAGACCTCCAGCAAGTGTACATGATCTCATACCTGCCGCAGGGCAACCAGAAAATAAAAATAAGAAATTGTCTTCACAAAGCGAATACACTTCGGACAATGGTAGCTAGCTGGCTAGAGATACTGCCCTATCGCTGTTCCTTTTCGCATTGCCAATTTAATAAATAATGAGGGACCCCGCAACCATCAAAATAATGTTCTGTATCTGGCAGGAAAATAGAACCGAGAACATGGAAAAGACAGATTTGAAAGGTCCATTCACTCTCTACCCTATTTAAGACAGTACAACACATTATTTGATGTTTTAACATGACAATTTAATTCCTTACTGAAAGTATACATTGTGATAGTAACAGAGGCCAAAACAGTGGGCACAGTCAACTTGTTATGATCTGTATCTGTCTGATTTTGTATTTATTATTTTTCATGTATATTCATCCTCTCCATTATTGCATTGCACATTGTCTCCCCTGTAATGTCTGATGTGATCTGTGTCATCATGCCAGTGCACTCCCCTGTCTGCGTGCAGACACGCTTCGGGTGATTTCGGAAGTTTTCCGGTATTTCACAAACTTCCTTCAAGTCTCATTTTTACCTTCCTTCCCACCTCTCTGAAATTACCATATTAATTAACCGCTAGGCTGCTTATTTAGTACTGGTAATTTTACTGTATTCTAATCCCTTTGTCTGTACAGTAACTAACTAACAATCACGTATTTTGATTAGGTGTGTAGATATCACTGTTTACTAATATAACTAACTCTGCCCTGCTCTGCTCTGTTCTGTAATTCCGCCCCTTTTGCTTTCCCTGTGCTCTGCTTTGATTACAGCTTACGCACCTCAGGTGCGTTTCTCTCTGTGTCCTGGAAACTTAACTGTGCACTTAGAACTCCTTGACCGGAGCTGTTTATCTGTCATAGGTTGTCTGCATTGATCCCGTCCATGTCTTGGCTTTTGCTAATTGTTGTGGTTTAGGACTTCCCCATGTGTGCTTACCTCTGTAATTAGTTCTTATCCAATTCACCTGTTCCCTGCATAGCATGTGACTTCCCTCTTGTCTATTTAAAGTCTTCACTGCAGTTCATTCTTAGTCAGAACGTTGATCAGTATTCATTTGTGCAGAGCTCCTCGTATGCCATTTGTCTGTTGCTTCTTCACGACCGTTTCGCCCGACCTTGAGATTGCCATTGCCCTTCTGTTCCTGTTTTGTCTTTTTGGATTTTGACCTGTTTTTGCACGACCGCGACTTCCGTTTTTGTATGCCCTGAGTATGACCTACCTTTCTGGATTTCGACTACGAGTTTTGGCTTACTGTCTATGTACCGTTGCATATCTGCCTTACTGGTTTTGACCCCTGCCTGTCTAGTCGACTTCGCTTTTTGGACATTGTTTTTGGCTTGGCAATTGTGTCTTCTGGTCCCGACCCTTTTTTTGCAATAAAGGCTTACGATTTTTGGATTCTCCCTGAGTTGCGATTGGTTCCTCTGAGCGTATCGTTACACGACTGTTTACCACTGTGTACTGTCATTATGTCTTTAAATCACACTCATTAAGCATTTAAGCACTGAAGACACCAGTAGTTCAAGTCTATTGAGCAGAATTTTCCCCTAATCCTCAATTATTAAGGTCTTCAGTAGTGCAACTGTACACAGATTTTGTAACCATATATTTTGGTCCATAATGTACCGAGCATTATCAGTCGGGGACAGTTGCACCCAAACACTTTGATTATATAGCCATGTACATGTTATCCATGCAGAAGATAGTTTGGCGTCGCCTTACTGGAAAATTCAGGGACGTCCCAGGAACAGACTGGATGGCAGCATATGTTCCTCCAAAATCTGTACATATTGTTCTGCATAAATGGCGCCCTTGCAAATATGCAAGCCATGTGCTCTGACACATCTCCATGCCATGACAGATGCTCGTTTTTGGACCTGACACAGCTAACAGCATGAGTTGTCCTTATCACTGTTGGTCCGAAGAACACAGTGGCTGTTTTCTTTCAAAAACTTCTTGAACTGTTGACTCATAAGATCCCAAAACACGCTTGCACTGTGCTACTATCCATCTCAGATGACACCGAGGGCAGAGAAGTCGGCAGCGTTTTTGGATAGTGTTGAAGTGAGAAGCTCAGGGGTAGCCAGCCCTGTTCCTGATGGGCCCCAGGGTGTGCTGTTTTTTTGTGTTACTCCAAACTGAATTGCTCAATTTAAGCATTACACGGAAGAGCTACCTCATCTGGTTTATTGGGTCTGAAGAGGGTGATGAGCACGAAAACGAACACACCCTGGGGCCCTCCAGGACCAAGGTTGGCGACCCCTGATGTAGCTTTAACTTGCATCTGTGGATGCCGCGGTGAATATAGTTGACTGACAAAGTTCTACTGAAGACTTTCCAAGCCCATAATGTGATATCCATTACAGTTCTATAACGGTTCACGAGACAGTGACATCGGAGGGATTGGAGAATACGAGTATTCAGTTGGGGTTTATGATCTTCCCTTTTATGCACCAAGATTTGACCGGTGAGCCTTGCCCCATCTATGCCCTTGAGGGACTAGGCCTTTTTGTAGGTTGCTTTTACACTATAACACAATTATCTCACCTGTTTAACATCACCACTCTCAGAACACCTTATTCAACTTATCACAAAATTATTAGTCCCCAATTGCCCTTGCCCAACATTTTTGGAGCCAGTTGCATTCATCAGATTGGCAATAAGCATATATTTTCAATAGACAATTAAACAATGTTTTGTAGCATTTTCAATATACAGTAGTAGAGGGTGATTTAACTTTTACAAGCACTCCTTTTTATTTTATTTGCATTTTTTACAATGAGCCGATTTTTTTCAGAACTGGGGTTGCTGTGACCAGCAGTACAAAAGCCCTTGATGTCCAGCATTTAACATTTTTAATAACAGTCTATTACAGCACTGGCAGAATAGCAGAATAACTTGTTTCTCAGCCCACACATTATTTCACTTGTAAATAACACTTACAGCTCATCCAGGCAGTCTGTTGGCTGCTTTAGTCTGTGACCTTCCAGGAGGTAGTCGTAAATTTCATGGTTTTGAACTCCAGGATAAGGCGTCATTCCTCTTGTTGCTATCTCCCACATGGTCACTCCAAATGCCCACTGGAGAAAGAGGGAGAGGGAGGTCAGTATCACTGCCGCCACCACAGAAAGTAGAATTCCCTTCACATCTCAATCTTCATGGACCCTGAGGCTTAATTCCATAACTCAAATTTTTCACATAAGTTTTTCCTTTGAGAGGTTCATAGTCAGAAAAGCATTTTTCTTTCATTTTGTAGGACATTTTCACATACATATTCTGTATCTGCTAGTTGCAGCGCTTCAGTAAAGCTACATCGCACTTATATTGAGAGAAATAATCAAACCTAGGAAGCCATGTTTTTATGGCCATAGCATTACATCAAATGGAAAATATTATTTCCATCATTTTATGCACATTTACCTGTAATTCAGTAGGACATATATAGGATCTTTAGAAACCCTGACCTCCTTTAGAATTTAAAATAGGCCTGAGGCTCCACAGTTTTGAATACAGCAGCTGCATTTGACGGACCCGCAAAAGGGTCCGTTAGTTTGATGGGGTTAAACATTCTTAGTACAGCATTAAAACCATAAAAAAGAAAGAAGAAATGAGTAAAATTGAGATGTATATAAGATTTTCTAGCTTATCCAGAAAAAAGTGAAGTTTTTCAGGTTTGTAAATTTCTGTCCACACATACAGCATGTACATAAACACCCTTATACAGTGAGATCTTAAGAACACATTTGAATCCATATTCCAATTGAGAGGCTTGTTTTAAGGAGACTAATTCCAACCAAAGGTCAACACCATATGGATGTGAGGATCCAAAGTAAAACTGCAGGCAGCCAGGTTTGAGTTGAGGGTATTTACACAAGTACATTCATATCATGTAAAGCAGTCATTACAACCCTTGCTATTCAAATACTTACAGACCTCACAGTTTACCCACTTGAATGCAAACATAGCCAGTCAAACCTGAGCAAGCACAGTTGCCATGAAAGCCTCAACACGGTCTACAAAAGCTCTAACAAGTGCTTATGGGAAATTTAATAGGAAGACATTACCACATCACTTTTGACAGTGAAAACCCGGTCAGCCAGGCTCTCCACAGCAATCCATTTCACTGGCATCTTGGCTATTCGGCCTTGCCTGTAGTAATCCCCACTGTAGATCTTTTTAGACAGGCCGAAATCTGCCACACAGACTGACATATCGTCCCTCAACCTGTGGGATGGAACACGTAAAGAGGAGTCAGAATATAAAAGCTGAACACAGATAGACTTTTTCATACAATTATCACTTAACATTTCACTCCCACCGCCATGGTTTTCAGTTGTGAGAATTTGCTAAATGAAAAAATACTGGAGCCGAATCTTGATCAGTAGAATTTGTGCTGTCATTCGTCACCCATTTACACAGGAGCAACATCACTGACTTTGACACTTGAAGACGAGAAAAAAATCAGGACAGCTACCTTTGCCTCATACAATGTGAGCCCCACCATGGACTGAATTTGCCATCCTAGTCCAGCTACTTCAACATAATAAATTTCTCACTTGTCATAATAGGGGAGAGCTGCATGACTGGTTTCACAGTACAGTGCATTGCACATTTTGCCATGTGCGGCAGTGAGAGGAGGAGGGTAATCTACTTGCACACATGAGCTGATAGTCATTAACGTGCTATCAGATCGTTCCTTTCGCCAAAACAGTACTAATTTAGTGAGGATTTTACAACTGCTATGGGCACCATGACCCCCTCCTCCGATGCAGGCTTTTTCTGCTGCAGCAGACCGAGAGCTGACTCACATGCAGTTGCGGGCAGCTAGATCCCTGTGAAGGAAGTTCCTGCTGCTGAGGTATTCCATTCCCAGGGCGATGTCAATCATGAACTTCAGAAGTGTTTGTGTTGGCAGGTACTGGAGAAAAAATAGAGCTCAAATAAATCTCACCGCGATTCTCCTCATCACAACAATTCTAAATCATAATAACCAGTCTTGAATTAACCTAATAGCCTCCAAGAGCACTGTAAGTGGATGATTAAGACCAGTTGGTATGTATTATTTACAAGAAACAGTACTGCCAGCTGGACACTGACACGACTCTAGATGCTGACAGATAATCAAACAGAATCTCAATAACAGTCTGACACAGAGAGCAAGAAGAAATTAAGTGATTGAAAAAAGATAGTGATTTTTCACTGATTTTCAATGATTGGCAGATTACCATGGGATTCTCCCCCAGACGAGACCGAAGGAGGAAGCTGTGTAGGTCTCCATACTTCATGAAGGGCAGGATGACCATGGGCTTGGCAAAGTGAGTGGCACCCACCTCCAAACACACACCTGAGAGAGACTCACAAAATCAGATCCATGGCAAACCCCGCTGATGCATTCCAGTGAATCACAACTAAAGCCAAAGCAACCTTAACCCCTTTGTGCAGACATAGATGCCGGCGTCCGTAAGTTCCAAAATTTAATTCCTAAATAATTCTATAATTGAATTTCCAAATGTCTTGCTTCACTGAAATAATTTTTCACAGTCTCTGTGACACAAAGACTGAGTTATAAAGCCTAAATAGGCAAATAGGCTCATGCACAACAGGAAAAAGTTGGCATTATTTGTATTCTGCGCAAAGGGGTCAATGTTTACAAGCACTCCTGTAAGGAATTTTCACAAATATTTCATTTCATTTCCCTGATGTTTGCTGATTAATTTTCGTATAATATTCAAACAAGTGAAATATTGATTGCTGATGTATTTTTCAGTATGACATGTTAATTTTGTGTATGGTTGTATATAATTAGATCTTTTTGCGAGAAACATAAACGCGTGCGACTACATTTCACGCAAAAGTCTGCATTTTAAATGGTCATTTTAGAGAGCGCACAAGTAAATCTGAGAAGATCTAGCAGTACGAAACCAAGGCTGGGGAGCTTATGGACACATGCTGACTCACCCAAGAGTCTGATAACATTCGGATGGTGGAAGTCCTTCATACATGCAGCCTCGTTGAGAAACTCTTCAATTTCCTTTTGCGAAAAGTTGTCCACTGATGAGAATAAAATAGCAACCATTAGACAAACATTTAGCGACTGTCTATCTAGTATGAAGATAGCCAAACAAGGCGTGGTGATACGCCCACACGGAAGCGTTGTCAATCACATGTTATTTGACTAAAAAATTTCCAATCATCACCAAAATCAACAGGGATCCTCTATATATAACTATTGACCCCAAAAAAAACAAAAATGAAAAGAATCCAACAAAAAATGTAGTCTGTAGACGGAGAACAATAAATTGTGGACGGACTAAGGAACTAACCAATGGACAGATGGGCAATCGCAATACATGCGCATCTGGTGGATGTAGCGTATAAAAATACTGATCCCTGATGACTCCAACTCTCCACAGAAACTCTCCCTCATTTCACAGGCCATCAAGCTCTTAAGTAACTCTAATTAAACAAGAGACTTACCACATTTTGCAACTCTTGTAACTGATTGCATATGTTCAATTAATTCTATAACTTATTTACTCACATTTATATTGTTTTTGTGCAATATACTGATTTAAATTTAATCTGCCATTAGCCAATACTTGCACAATACACTGCTAGTACAATGAGTGCTGCCCTATGTCACAGGTTCTAGCACATTATCATAACAAACCTGTCAATGTTCTGAGCACTGACAACTGAAAGTTGTTGTTGATTAAATATACCGATTTGCCACACATTACATACATAGTGTCGCTTTATTAATGCAATTGCTTTAAAGGGGACATACTAAAAACTCGCTTTTTCAGTTCTTGGGAAAAACATTTCTGAATCTGGAGTGCTTACCAACCCACTAACTGCGAAATAAAACAACGTAGTCATTTATTTGTGGGCTGCCTTTTCCATATAACATGGTATTCGGCATGACATTCAGATTTGGCTCCCCTTCCTAAGTCACATGTAAACTTGTGAGAATTGTTCCACGACTAATGTGAATATCATGGCTTAGTTTTTATGTAAACAACCCAACTTCAGTTGTCAAAAGCCCATAACCAGCTATAAATTGTCTGTGAATTTAGAAACCATTGCTAGTTCAAACAGAAGCAATGCACGAGACCCACTGATAGGATCAGATAGAATGGGTGACCGTTTTTAATCGAATTCAGTCTGTTTTTTTTTTTTTGAGTAGCTAGTGTAGCAAATGGTATGTTAGCTCCATAGACTGTATAAAAAGATGGAAGAAGCAACCGTGAGGTCACCCATTGGTTTCAGCATACCAATCAAGAAGCCTCGATTTTGGCAATTTGAACAACGCCATTTTGTAATTTTGAAACTGGATGTGACTCCTATTGGATGAGAGCGTGAATTGAAGATCCAGGGAGGAGCGAGGGGTGGATCTACGGGTGGATCCGACCGTATCTGACGAGGACCAGAGGATAGCCAAGCCTCTAAATCATATTCTGGCTTTATCCTTAATTCTAGTCTATTTGGGACCATAATTTACAAAAATGAACATCATGATATATCGAAAGAGACTTGAAACTTGCGAAAGATACCATAAAATAATGTGGAAAATCATTATTGAAAAAATGAATCAGGTGGGAAAGTAGGGTCATTTTCTCACAAACTTCTATAGCATTGAACACATTTCTGCAACTACCGACGTCGCCATCTGCAGGCCATTAAATAGAATGCAATTTTTAGAGATTACCGCATTGGCCTCACTTTTCAGACCCGGGTGCTGCATCCATCTTTTCATACAGTCTACGGTTAGCTCACAGTTGCTACTATACAGACACTAGCTTTGAATCATCCTTGATGTTAGAGATTGAATTACAAGAGCAGTAGCCCAAATTATTACGGTGACTGCATGCCGCACCTCTGTGAATGTATCGTCTATGCTTGCTTAGCCTGCAGACCTTAGCTACCTTTCCATACTCATTGTGTAGTTTAATGGATGGCTGGCTTGCTACTGTATTCTGTATTCAGAGAATTCTGTATTCTGTCATCTGTATTCAGAGAATTCACACAGTGGCTCTGTTCGCCGGCCAATTAGAACAAAGCTCATCCCGTAGAAGGGAAACCTCCTCAGAGAATTAGGAACTTAGGAATAACAGGAATCAAACTGCCCGGTGTGAAGGAATTTCTGTTTTTTGTTTTTTTGCAAAAAAGTTTGTAAACTTCCATTTTGGACATCCAAGAATATTCTAACTTGCAAAAAATTCAGCATAACAAGTCCCCTTTAAAAACATCTTCCCATTAGGGTAGAATTAAGCCTAAAATCTAAAACTGATATTTAGTAAGTGGTGGGGATGGCTTACTCACATTTCATAGTTTTCACCGCCACCTTTTCCATAGCCCCATCTGGTTTCTTTAGGTAACCCTCCACAACTGAGCCAAATTCCCCTGGAAAATGGAACACATTAAACAAGGTTTTCTTGTCACAAAACCATAATCTAAGTACTCGCATAAATTTAAAAAATGAGCTGAAAATGATATTGTTTGAAGATCTTAAATGACCCGAACAGCAGGGATATGTTACAGTCTGCCTCTCACCTTCCCCCAGGACCTTCCCAATGGACAGCAGAGACCTGACGACCATCACATCCTGGAGTTTGGCCTGAAGCTCCGCGCTAACTCCCAGATTAGCAACTGCCAGAGAAAAACAAGTGCAGACAAGCATTACTAATCCAATACTGCATCAGATCCACCGCATCTGAACACTTCATGAAACACTACATTATCATTATCCATTTTCATTTTGCCTAGTAGTGTCTTTGCAAAAAATATTACATCAGGGTCATCTACAATCCATTAGACATCAGTTGCACAAAAAATTTCTTTTTCCATTACAAGCAGATGAAATATCACATGTAGTACAGTACATGATGGGATGCTCAACTGACAACCAAAGAAGGTTGATGCTTGTTGGTACATACGTGTAACTTCCACAGCAGATCGATTGTAGGATCTCTGAGCTCTGTACTCGATAGCAGGTTGATCGTGTTCTTTGCTTCCAAACACCTGCCTGTAGGAGGGAGCCAGTGGGACATGCTGGTGAGACGCTTCAAGACATCACAAAAAGAGAGAGCGCTCATTCTCACTGCTTATTGCTTGCTTACTTACTCCTTTTCTTGCTCGTCATCTACACCCATAAGGCAGACAATGAACAGGAGTGAGACAGAATGTGAAGATGAGAATTTAAGAAAAGTGAATCAGCAATATGGAATGTTCTTAATCTTTCAAATGTCTGTTTGATGCAACGTCAGTTGCACGCGTGGCAAATATGTAGTACACTGAGAAAGGAAAATCCAATGGCCAATCATTTGTATATTATCCATTCCAGAGAAACATACTTCCAAAGCATAGCCTCATGTTTCCTTGCTTAAGGAATAATTTGGAAACTTCTAGTTCAGAATTCCTGACTGATCTAAAGGATTGGTATTTTCATAATGATGGCGGATGTTGATTGATTATAGGGTCAGTGCAAAGATGGAACCAATCTTATGAAAAATCTGTGACTGGTATGAGCCCAGAGAGACAGAGCCAATGAGACCACGAATGGTAGAGAGGGAGGGAGAAAAAAGAACAACATGTACCAGCAAAAATGTGCACAGCACACATAATTCTTGTAACATTCCACTGAATTATTTTTATTTCATGCCAAGAACAGACTAAATATTACTGAAGTAAGAGAACCAGCATGATTACTTTTTTGCTTGAAAGAAAAAGTACACGTTGGCTCTTCACCTTTAACCTCTTCTTGTTGGGTAAAAGTGTTTAAAGTAGCTCGAGGTAATTCTGGATTCAGGATGTTTTTGTCCAGTGGAGAGTCAGAGCGCTGGACCAGCTTCATGGAACTGAGTCTGTGACTCAAGCAGTCTGCCTCATCAGTTTCTTTTCCAGCGGGGTTGAGTCACATTCCATCAAATCCCCTGTTAGCATGGCAGCAGGGGAAGAGTCATTCCCCGTTCCAGCTGCAAGCAGTGAGCAGGGAAGGGAGTTCAGCTGTGCCTCTTTATTGACAAAGTGACCGGATGTGTGGAGTAATTTCACCCTGTCACAGTGGGAGGCCAGAGTCTTTATTGAGGAAGTAGTCATTGAGAGCTGGGATGCAGTGTGGAAACAGGAAGAGGGAACTCCGAGTTGTTTCCTGTGCCTCCTGACCTCCGCTGTTGCTTCTAACAAAAATGACGGATACATGCATGGAACGCAGTTACGCGCAGTCCTTCACGCTCAACACAGTATTTTCTCTTTCTTAAGGATGGCAGGAAAACAGCAGCAGCAGAGATTGACATATCTCCAGAAGTAAACTTCAGTCATTGCCAGAGGTGTTTCATTTTATTGTGCCTCAAAATTGTATGGCATAATTTGAGGAATTTTTTGTCGTAAATCAGATGAAGGATACTCCACATGAGATCAGCAGTTGTTTCCTGAAGTAGTTTCTGAGATAGTTTTTAGAATATGTGCCAAAGTGATTCTGCCAGTGTTGTGGTTTTCATTCAGACATATTTTCATATCATGAGGTTCACCCATCCCCAAGCAATTGGAGATAGACAGATTCTTCAGACAATTAGGCTTTATTGTGGCATGTTGATGAATATAAAGCCGAGTTCTTTTTGCGCAAGAAGAACTGACATCTTGCCTATCACAACCAGTTTTTATACCTTCATCACAGGAAATATTTTCCAAATATGGTCCTTCCGCCTTCTCATTTTCACGCTACAACAGGACAGGCAAACCAAAACACTGCCAACTGCCCTTGAGAACTACAACCAAAAGATAAGCCTGCACATCACTAAAAAGGAGTGGAAAATTACAGTCAAGAGAGGAAAAATACAGCCAAAGGAATAGGATACAAGTAGATACATAAATGATTCAATTGATTATGTTTTTTTTTTTCAGTAACAACTAATGATTTTACTGAACAAATATTGATCAAAGCTACAGAAATCAAATACATCACCTGATTATGTTTTTGAATCAACTATACAAAGCCTGCTTACTAATCAAAGCTACAGAAGCCCGCTGCTTGTGTGTGTGAGCTGCTTATGCATGTGTGAATTGAATTGCTTATATGTGTGTGTGTGTGTGTGTGAACTGCTTGTAGGTGTGTGTGTGTGTGTGTGCATGTGTATGTGTGCTGCTTGTGCATGTGTGTGTGCATGTGTCTGTGTGCACTGCTCGTGTGTGTGTGTGTGTGTGTGTGTGTGTATGTGTATGTGTCTGTGTGTGTATGTGCATGTGTACGTGTGCGTGTGCTTATGCGTGTGTGTGTGTGTTTGCACTGCCCATCCCCTCCCTACGTGTATGTGAACTACTTGTGTGTGTGTGTGTTATGTTATGTGTGTGTGTGTGTGTGTGTGTGTTACTGCTGCTTACATAATATGGTTATTGATTATGATTATTGACTATGGTTATTCAACATGGCAATTGATCGACTGATGAATATGATGAGAAATATTGAAATATAATCCTCAACACCAGCATCCATTTTCATAGGTAAACATTTAAGAAATGGATTACCCTGCATTGCTACGCAATGTGAGTCCATCTTCAAACACATCAACATACACAATTAGGTCCCACAGACAAAAAACAGCAACCATAGCACAGAAAAAGCTCATTAGGGGCAGTTAAACACTCACCCAAAGCGTGTTTCCAGGAGCCTGGCGCGCACACAAATAGCTCCCCACAGCAAAAGCAGTAACAGACAGATGCCGCACACCACCCCGAGCACAACAAACATGGAGTCAGAGTCCCCGGTGTCAGGACTGGAGGATGGAGACAGGACCAGGTCTGAAACAGGAACACTGTTTGAGTCGCCTCACCAAAGCACTTTATTCAATTTTTGTAATCGCTATTGCAGTGGTATGTACAACAAACAAGCAAATAACTTTACTTTTTATACCCAATATTATTATATGGAAATGAACTGTATCAGAAATGTACAATATAATATTCCAGTACGTATAAAAGCCTTTAACATGCAAAACAAAGTATTTTAAGATAAAGCAATTGAAATGTTTGTACATTTATTATGCTCTTGCTAGTCTGTGAAAGCCCTTTTTGTGAGTTCTGCATTAAAACTAAGTATGATAGCCTGTTTTGTGTAATTTTACCCAATATTTTAATCTATTTAAGTCCACATACTTTGTTAGGTGTTATTAGTCATCTTTTAGATTAAATTATTTACTTTAGGAAAAAATCCCATGATTCCATGCGCCTTATAGCTGGACGTGTTTGTGGACAGCCTGCACTGCATTGGCGGAGAGCCGTGGCGATTTGGTTCAAACATGATCGCCTCCCCTGACAGTTTCCGGATTCACCGCTAGAGGTACCCAAACTCACCTGATATGATATTAACAGACAAATGCCGTCTATGGCACTCAATGAGTCCTTGCGCACTTCTAGGAGTAAAGCCCTGTTCCCACCTTCACGATTTTTTACGCCAATTCACGCAGATGTCAGATCGTGGCAAGTCATGGGGGTGTCGTAGTTGTAACCAGGGGGAGTCCTGAACAGTGGCAAAAGTTTGCAACGAAGTCGTCGTCTCGTTTTCGTCGTGGCGCAAGTTTCAAAATGTTCAAAAAAAAATCGAGGTGGTTCGCGAGCTCGTCACGGATCGTCATATGTCTTAACAATGTCGTAGTGGTGTCACAATGGTGTCCTGACAGGTCGTGTTAGTGTCGTGATGGTTTGTGAATATTCCTATGTAATCGTTTTGTGGAAAATGGCCACGATTGTGGAAGATGTAGTCACGATATGCTACGAATGCCCACGACATAACACGATGTGAAGACGAACGGAATGAGACAGACCCACGATGAACAAAGATAATGTGACGTCAAACGGCTTGGATGTGAATAGGCACAACGCCACCACGACTCTATCACGAATGTGCCACGAAGTCAACATCGTGGCCGTGACAGAATTTTGAGCTTTTTCAGGCGGATGGATCACGACTCACTACAATAATAGGTCTTGGTACATCGGCATGAATCGGCGTAGAAATCGTGAAGGTGGGAACGGGGCTTCAGTTCAAGGACTTTTGCCATAAACAATGTACAAGCACTTTTTCTTGATTATAATGAATTTACCATTTTAGTTTACACTCATGAAAATGGCACCTGGCAACATACTTACTTCATAAACAGTTGCAACTATTTGATTAGTGAAATACATCATAGGACAATAAGACGGAAGTATACTTTACATGACACAACCAGTCGCTTTTAGATGTTGAGTATTCGCTATAGTGACAATTGCGACAGTTTTCCCAACTAATTAATTTGAGGTAAGAGATCTTGCAGAACCCAGGTCACATGAATAAATAATCATCTTGAAGGCCATTTACCTGACATGTTTGTTAACAAAATGCAACACTTTCCCTTTGGTTCATTATAAAAATTCTTCCTTCTGCCTGATGTACATGGAGCAGAAAAGACTGAGGATTATACACTCCTCATTAATCTTGTAAAAACAAAGGGAAATGCCCCAAATCCTGTCATGATAAATCAATTTACTTTCTATAAGCTCAAATTAAAGGGTAAGTGAACAACAGGAGAACAGAAAATGAATCACTAAGCAAAGACAGAGCAACTCTAATCCTGGAAAATGTCAGGAGAAAATGGAAAAGTAGCTGTGTTTTGCACGATTAATTAAAGTAAAAAAAAAAAATCTAGAGCGGAGGTGCACATTTACAGAAGCAAACTGAAGTTTAGAATTTTGAGACCCTGTTTTAGACTTCCTTTTGAGAACTACTCTGCCAGGAAGCGCTGGTCTAGACAGCAACAAGGTATAGTCAGACAAGCTGATTCAACAGCACAGCAAGTCCCATTTCATTTCATCAGAAAAGCATCTCATTTTTTAAGAACGACAAAGACGGAATTATCCAAACTGGAATTAGCCACACCATTTTAAAATGGTAATAATCATCAGAACGGCCTCATTGTCGAATCATTTCCGTGTTATTATTTTATGGAATTATGACAATGTTCTGGGTGTAAATGCATGTCCTGGTTTGGGATTTTGAGGAAAAATCAATAAATATTCCAAGAAAGAAATACGGGAGAGACTTCAGAGTGTGAATTGCAGGAGGAGTACGCACCGGCCTCTGGCACGAAATACGTCACGGGCACGCTGAGCACCCCTCGGCCCATCCGTGTGCAGGCCGCAACCTGGACCGTGTAAGTGGTGTTGAACTCCTGAATCGTGATGTGGGCCTTATTCATGCCACTGTGGATCTACAGCAGGTCAATACGTGTGGGAGGGGAGAGAGAAAAAAAGAAGTTCATTGCATGTTACATTTTCATTTTTAGTTATTACAGTCAATGCATACATTTTTACTTAAAAATTCTCAGAAATCTGGGGAGGAACAGAGCAGTCACTGAGATTTAAAAGGCCATTGGGCCCGTTTTAAGAACTAGGATTGCATAGTTTTGCTGGATAATTGTGCTAAGTAAAAACCACATCCCTCTGATTCTGGGCGACTGACAGCAGTAAACACAGCTATTCAGGGTTTTACTACTAGCAGTTATCCAAGAAACTAATTAATCCCACTTTATGGAATGGAAACACCCCCCTGCTCCACCACACTGCATTCCTGGATTAAGGCACTGGGTAGCAGAAGTGAATAGGAGAATGCATGAGGGTTCTCTGTGGTTGCAGAGATCTGAGTGTTAAGAAAGCAGAGAAAATACACTCCAAGGCTGCTTAGCACATGGCTACAGAGCGCGGGTGTAGCACTTAGCACAGTAAAATGGGGAAACAGACCACGCGTTTGGGCAGCTGCACAAGCAGGGAAAGCAGGGACATGTGACAGGGAACAGGTCCGCGTTGCACAATAGTGTGCCCCATACTTGGAGTTTCCCCTCGCCCAGTCACACGGCCAGCATGTCTGCATTCAGGCACAGCCCTGGGCAAACACAGGCCACAGGTCATTCGACACAGAGCTCTCTGTGCCAAGCTCAGAGTTTGAGATTTGAGTTTTGAGAGTCTACATCTACTCCCAGTCTGGAAAAGCAGACGTGCAATTATATTTTGTGCGGTGGTGAATTAATTTTTCACACAGTGAGTCGATAATGCGCAGAATATCACGCCAAGTCACTGCATTTCCAGTTAATGCATGAATTAAGAAATTCAGAACAATTACTTGCATGAAAAAGCTTCAGTCAATACTGTTAATCCACCGAGTCCGGCACAGCTGTGAGCAATAGGGCCGCAGTTCATTTTCATTTCCCGACATGGCTGTTTTGCTCCTCGTGTGAATCATGCAGGTTTTACACAGGAACAACGTGAACGATCAGAGCAGTTGTTCATAATATCCATTGTTTTCTGTTCAGTCACATGAATGACTCAACAAAGCTTGTGTGTGTGTCGGGGGGGGTGGAATCTATTTTTTCACACCGTCAGCTTCCTGTCACCATAGAGACACAGACCTGTCAGGAAGCTGAAATACAAATGCCTACAGTACTCACAAAACTTTGTACATTCACCAAATTGATAACTAAGCTCAAAAGAATACTAAAGTACATTGAAATAAAAGTGAATACAAGTTCTCCATGTCTACAGCAGGCAGGTACATCCAACCAGTGGCCAAACTGGCCATCTGGACAAAGGGGCCCAAGAGCTTTTGAAAGACAGCTACAGGTGGCCCTTCCTAAGTGGATAAGACAAAAAGAAAAAAACTAAAGAAGCATGTTGAACACAGATGTTCGGCCCGGGATATGTTACAGAGCAGCTGGTGTTCTGATCAGACAGTGTTTGTGCCCTTGGAGGTGTCAGCCAGCCAGAACTCTGGGGTCAATATGAGGGTACAGTACTTTTCTGATTACATCTGGATGTGCTACTGGGAAGACCGGAAAACATCTACCACAGTTACCGGAACCACACAGCTGCAAAGAGCCCACAGTACCCACTGTTCAAAAACAGCTAGAACATACCACCATCTAAAATATCCTCTGTAGATAATGTTTAAGACTAACCACGGGCTCATTTTATAGCAAATAACACAGCCTTCCCTTAAAATTCAGCCAAGACCAGCTGGGATTCTAAACTGGTAAAAGAGATTTAATTTTTTTGTTTGCTTGTTTTTTTGATGTATCAGTTTGGCTGAAGCCAGTCTGTAGCAGGTCAAAGCTGATCTCTAGGTAAACAAAGCTGGAAAAGTGATGGTCCAACTGTTGGATAAGCTGACTATATAAACTGGTATTTTCAGCAGGGTAAGTGAAACTAAAATTCAGCAAAGGGATAAGCCGAAAGAAAATGACTTCAGGAAATCTGTTCATGAGAAAACTGTAAATTACCATAAAACAGTATTGCAGGATTACTATCACATGTGTTTTACCAGAACAACCATGTGCATTGCAGAATCATGGGATGTCTGAAAAAAATGGAGATCAAAGTTTATACATAGAGGGCTAAAAAATAAGGAAACTGTCCTTTCTCTTGGCAGTCAGACTTCGCTCTAAGCCCAAAACATTTAGTTCTTGGTCAATACACAGCAGGCTGATGCAATCTGAAACTTATCACTAGAAGCCAGTGGCACAATGGCTAGAAAACTGGATTTGACATTAAAAGGTTTAAGTTCTATTCTCAGGAAAGACAATGCCATTATACCTTCAAGCAAGGTCCATACCTAGATTTGTTTTAATGTTAAATAAATAATGTAATCATTTTTGAAGCACAGTATGAAAGCATTTGGTACAGGCTTAAGTGCAAGTGCGGATGGTATACTTTAAGGCGGTTTTTGGAGGTGGGGTGGCAGCTGGGGACTCTGAGACAGGTGACAATGGACTCACTTTGCTGACGTGTTTCCCCAGGCTGATGATGACATCATAGCCCTGCAGGATTCCATTGAGCTCCTCCTTGGGGGGCGGCTCCCAGCGAACCACCAGCACCGATTCATTCAGCTGTACAGTCAGGTTACGGGGCGGCTTGGAGGGCACTGGGAGGGAAAGAGGGAGAGGGGGAATGAGAGAGAGAAGAGGACGGGCGCATCTGAAAGTGATGAGGGAAGGATTCTGGAGTCCGAAATTGAAACGGAGGCGACATGCTTTGTAAATTGGGGAATACCTCTGCGCGCTTAAAAACAAAATGAATGCCCACTGAAGACCATCTTATTTCCAGAGCTCATGGCACAGGGTAACTGCATCACCAATCTTTTTTGATCATCCAACATTGAGAAGGACAGTGTCCTTGATATTCCTATATTGATCAGTAAAAGGTCAGTTGATGAACAATCCTGAAACCAGTAGAGAGGTTACCCTTATTCTATGAGTAAAGACAATGCGCAAACATTGCTGATATTTCAATGGCTTTTGAGACATTTTTTCTAGCATCTGGCAGTAAACATCAAAAATAGCCCTCAGTGCCACCCAACCCAACTCCTCTGACCTCAAGGAATACAGAGGAAACCCATAGCGGCTCCACCCTAGGAAAACTGCGTGCTTTCACTATGAGTCCACTTCCATTTCCTGTTTGGAATCAGGAAAACTTTGAGATAAGGAGGATGTGATGAGAGGTCCGTTGGGAGTCCACGTAGTTTTGCCCATACAAATGACAGGTGACACCAAAACTTACTACAGTTCATTCTTGAAATTCTTGTTTCACTATACGAGTTCAAAGTTCATTTCCCCATGAACTCTGAGTCAGAGAACTTAGCCAATCTGGAATGTACTGTTTTCCAGCCATCTTTCAAGAGGACGTAAAATAGCAAACGCTGAGATATTCCGCTGGCAGAAATATGGAATGCATGATAATGCCTTGAAATTGTTTGTCTCATCAAATGATCATTGTTGATTTCTTCAGGGAAACCTGACTGCGCAGTGGAGCTCATGGACGGGTGGTGAGACAAATCTGAATCAGTCATATTGTTATGCCTCAGAGCATGCCTCTGACTGATAGCATATGGTAGCTCATTGCGAGAGTTCACGGTCATTTGAGGTCCAAAGTCCTAATTTGCCAGGAACATTGTGCAAATAGAGCATTTTGCATGGCATGTAGAGGGCCCTATAGCCTGTGAGATCAGGGCCTAGTTCCCACCTCCTTCTGTGGTATTGGCCAGCACCCAGCTGCTGTACGGAGATGGGCCAATCTCATTGCTGCAGGACACACTCATGTTGTACCAGGTCATTGCCCGCAGGTGCGGGATTTTCAACTGGAAGGGCGGGACCAGGGTTTTAATGACATATCCTCCTTCTCTTTGCGCCTTCTCCTTTACCTGCAGCACAGGGTCACAAACGCTACTATTAAATGTAGTAGAATATGAATATTTGTTATATTTTTTCATTTCAAAAAACAAGTTCTAGTCTCTTGCATGTCATGATTCATTTTGGGATTATTAAAGTGACATTTAAATCAAATGAATCAGAAATTTGCTGAAACTAAAATAGAAAGACATAGTTTAGTATATTATCCGTTTAGCCAATAACACACAATAAATTAGGTCCGAACAAAGCAGACACAGCCATCTTCATTCCACAAGTTCAACCACCTACAAATTCGACATTTTCATGAGGATAACAACAGAGCCTTAAGGTAGTTAGTCTTTTACTTCAAAGCCCTTTACTTAAGTAAAGATGTAAGCGATACCGAGTTCCTTCACAAAAATGCTTACCATAACGTGGCAGACAGTTAGGGGCGAGAATCCGTCATGTCCAGGGGTCCACTGCAGGACGAGACTATTGAAGGCCCTGGATAGCACATCCACCCGGGGGACTGCAGACGGAAGCTCTGCAAATGTAATGCAAAAAATCTCAGGAAATGCATCCCAAATACTTCATCAACAAGCATGCAGACCTCCTACAAGTGTCTTGCATATAAAATTCCTTTCTCTGCTTCCATACCTTAATTTTGTTTGATTAATTTACTCCTTTGCGCAGATATAGACGCCGGCATTCGTAAATTCCAAAATTTAATTCCGAAATAATTCTGCAATTCAATTTCCAAATGTCTTGCTTCACTGGAATAATTTTCCCGAGTCTCTGTGACACAAATACTGAGTTATAAAGCCTAAATAGGCTCATGCACAACAGGAAAAATTGACATTTTTTTTGTATTCCATGCAAAGGGAGTTAATTTGGTCATTTCAAAAACCATCCATAGTATATAGTGAATGAACGTTCAATGAATACATTCATCTGAACATTCAAAATCTACACAGTGCAAACTTAAGGGCATATAAAATGTGGAATAAATAGCATATAAAAGGTTGTAGAAGAAAAGCGAGGCTCCAACTGGGTGTTAGAATTGTCTGGGTTACCTTTGACCTTGATGTGTGCTTCCCTGGAGGTGGTGACACCTTTGGCATTGTAAGCCTCACAGCTGAAGTGGGTGGGGCTGCGCACACCTAACCACGACCACAAAACAAAGTAATCAGGGGACACCATCACAAAATAACCGGTAAACATCAGACACAAACTCAACTGAGCTTGTTCATTTAAAGCAGAGTGCTGGAGGTGTTTACCAAAGAATGGCTTACAGCAGTCATACAATGAAAATAGATCTATGGTGAAAAAACTGTGGCAACTCACATGCTAGAATAACACTGCAAAAAACAGAAGTGATTACTGTAAGTACTGTAAACAACAGATTATAAATGTAGCAAAACAAATTACAAAATTGCAATAGTTTCCCTTCTGTACATTCCTCCTCATGACTAAAACATAAATAAAATATTTCACTTCTGTTTCCTTTTCTTGTTGACTTAGGTCAAAAATATAAAATCAAAACCAAAAAATGAGACTGAGATTTTTTACAGACATAATACTGTTCGCAATGTTCTAGATAAACACTATAACCATGTGTGCAGCCATAGCCATCAAATATACTTCCCTCTTTTTTTCCCAATGTTGAATTCCAAGCCATGTTAACACACCAATATTTACTGCATCCTTGATTTTGATTTGAAAGCTTCTTTTCAGATTGCAGTTTGCAAGCAGCGTTTGCAAACATGCAGCTCAACAGACTGACTTGGAGGTAGCTAATCAGCCAGCGGGGGTAGATAGCGAGTGCTGAGATGCTGTCATTTGTCGAGCCAGCTGTGCATTGCAGTGTGGGATTGCCAGTCACAGCCAGCACCGGCCTGATCCAGATTTAACACCGCACCGTAAGGCCGATCCATGCATTAGAAAACCATAAGCCACCCAGCACTACTTCAGAACTATGAAGCAGCACCCAAGGTTTGTATTAATTTCTACAAAAGCAAACTCCCCAGCTCAGATTTGATAATTAATTAATTTGAATGGCGCCCACAGTTTTTTCTCTAATATCATGCTGTGTTATTTGCGTGCAGAACATTTTTTCTGTATTGTTTGTATTTTTCTGTGTCTACAGTGCAGAATGACACATTAGTGCGAGGTGATCCTGCCCCCATATGGTCTACAGCGAATAAGTTACCCGTCTTACCATCTGCTGATATTGCCACAGCAAACAAGAGGTGTGCCAGTTACTTTCGCCATAAAGGTGGCATTTTTAGTTCAGTTGTTCATTTGTTTGTCTATTTGATAGCAGGATTATGGAAACACTACTGGCTCGACTTTCATTAACCCTTTAAGGCCTAATGCAAAAATCCCAGCAGAGAATCATGCTGCCATGTTTACCATAGTAACCTGTATTTGGGCTGAAGCACAGCTTCTCAGCTTTCAGGAACAGTTGGAATTTTTTTCTATTGCGCAAAACGTACAGTAATTACGGTACTTTCAAAATTACGCGCACATCTGTGTCGGCAAAGACACGTTCTTAAAATGCGCACATGCTGTCCCGGTTTAAATGGGTTAAACTTGGTGGTAGGACTGAGAAAAGAAATAAACATTTTGGGCACTGGATTGAGAAAGAAATACACATTTTGGGCAGGGGGTTGAGAAAGCTAATACACATTTTGGGAAGCTCAGGCTTTTTGATTGATTCAGACTTGTTGATTGATTGACTCTTGCTAATTGTTTAGGTTATCTTACTGTTTGGCCCATTAATCGTGTCAACTGTGTCTACATTGCCCCCATTGGTTTGAACCCAAAAACCCCTTCCTGACTTTTATTTCCATTTGGAACAGCATCCCATCAGATCAATGCCTAACAGTACCTCCTCTTATCCTTTGATCACTGCCTATTTACATACTGTCTGTCTGATCACTGCTGTTTACTGTATAAACTCTGCCGTCGCTCTAGGTCAGCTTAGTGGCTCAGATCTTCTCAGTGTTCGTCAGTTCACCAGTATGTTGGAAAGCTTCATTAAAATCGCATCACCACAGCTAACTTCTAGACCGGACTTCAATGATTTCCTTCCAGAGGATATAACATAGGCCAAGGAAGAACACATTACATTTTACAGCGGATCTGAGTGATGGGGCAGAGACACAAATTATATTTCTCTTTCTTTAACATTGCAAGATAAGGCATTTGGCCTTAGCGGCATAAATGCCACCCATCTTCAAATCTAGTACATGGTAGTACAATTCTAAAGTGAAAAAAAAACATAGCCAATAGTGGAAATATGATGATTGTGCATGGGGATTTGCATATCATAGAAGAGCGGATTATTGACCTTGGCAGAGGTCTGAGCTCTCTGAGTGCTGCCCCAGTTTTACAGGAAAATGTACTGCGCAACAAAGTAGCCTTGAGATGCATGCCAGAGCAGTCATGAGGGGAACTCAAATTCCCAGAACAGATATTTTAGCAAAGTTACTGCTCTTGAAAAACTAGCTATGTGGATTGAAACTTCCCAAAACACTCTGGTGAGGTTTAGATTAATCTGAAACTACACTGGCTAAAAGGTCCAGGCTACACTTTCTACAGGTAAAGTAAGACACTTGTTTTGATGATGCAGTTGCCGTGAGCTGCTTGTTTCTGGAGCAGGCCAAGGCGTTTCCTTAAATGTCAAGTAGTCACACTCACGATGATGGAAAAGAAAGTGACGTGTGTTCCCAAGTGGACAGTTCTCCGTTTGGGCTGCCCTATCACCACACAGTACCCAGCTTTCAGCCTCTGCGCTGTCACAACAACAATACTGGTCAAAAGAACAGAGTTCTATTGTCCATTGTGCATTATTTATTTATATTATTCCCTGTTTGAAATTCAGAAATGGTCCAAAAGCTTGACATTTCTCAGCCCATTACCGGAAACCGTATTCTGATCGCAATCAACAATATCAGCCTCCACTTATTGTTGCCATCTGACAAAAAAATAAAAAATAGCATAACTAACTTCTAAGCCAAAGTCTCCAGAGTATAATAATAGCTTTATTGAAGGAGCCCTACAGGCTCCTGGACAAAAATCTCAAACACAATCGCATGATGATTTTGCCCTCTCAAAAAACCTTTCAAGTGCTCTCTTTCATTTTATGACTACCATCAATCCGTGATGCAGGAATAAAATCAAATTATTGCTTTAAGCTTAACGAAAAAAAAAAAAAAAACCAAAAAAACTAAAAACTACCAGTGTATTTTAAAGCATAAAGAGATTGCGTGTTTCTTTTTAAAGTCAGGGTTTGAGCAAACTTAAGCCCACACATGTAACATGAAGAGGAGCACAAAATGGTGGAACCCGGAAAGCAGCAATTACCCTGAATACCACACTGTTTTGAAGAGAGAGGTTTTCTCTCCAGGCCAATCCATCCATTTTACAGTCCAATGCTGTGGGCTTGTTCAAAACAATTTGGGGAGGTTGTACCCACCAGTACAGAAGTGGTGCGCTAAAATGATTCAACAGCATACCCTAAAAATCATACAATTTTCCAGGGTACATCTCAACTCGAACATTATAAAAGTCACACCTAAAAATGTAAAAAATAAATGTTTTTTTTTTTTTCATAACCTGGCTTCCTCGCTATAAGAATCTGGTCAAAAACAGATGAGAAATACTAATGTGAATTTAAACTGATAAACAGGAATCAGAAAGAAGCAATAACAGACAAGTAAGCAAGCAGCACTCATGCTGGTCATACCACACTGAAGCACATCTGTGGTATCTCATCTGGCCTGTAATTATCGAGCTGGGTTTTTTCCAAACTGCCCAGCTCCCTGGGAACAGATTCAGTAAACTTCAGCTCCCTCCGCATCTTCAACAAATTTCTGCAAGATTTCAATAGTAGCAGCGTGGGATCATTGCCCTCAGTTTTTATCTGCCAGATTATAGGTTCCATTCCCTGATAAAAGACTGCCGATGAAATCATAAGGTGATATATATAATGTGAATGTCTTCAGTAATCAACATGTTAGTCACGAGAGCCCCTGCACATGCGTCACAGCCAGGGCATTAAAACTTGTAGAAACATAGCCATGTGAAATATCGTTTTACCCAGATGAAACTCCATTAGTTGGCTAAGCTAACCATTTCTACCCAGACAAAACACATGTCAAACAGCAAGCAACTGACTGATAATGTAGTAGATTTTCGTCACAAAAAAGCCCTGGCCAGCCAACTCGAAGTAGGTATGGGGAACCGGTAGTTAATCTGTCAATATTCTCCAATAACGGGTCATTGAAGCGAGGACTCTTTGATGCAAAATTGCTCAATCAAGGGTAATCAACAGTAATTTTTCACATATTAAAGGGCAATTACAATGCAGTTGGTGAATATGTTGTGGTCATAGAAACAATTTCTTATAACTGCAAGAAGATAACTCTGAAATACCTTCGTTTTTCCACTGAAACAAAAGCCATAGGAATAAGTGAAATGTAGCCAATTTTATAGCTGTCTCAAACTACACATTCATATGATCAAACCCCACTCAAGATAAAAAAAAATTACAGGGAATGATATTTACAAGTATATTTGCAATAAAGTGCAAATTTGATGCTGGGTTGTCCTATCTGTATTGGGCCAGTAGAGTTCAACTCAAAATCATATCTCCTCCACAGTAATGTTAATCAAATGGTTACCAACATTCCACGCCAGATCATTTCTGGGCAATGCCTGGTCCTCAGGGGAGAGGACCTGCATTGTTCTCATGAGGTTATGTAACCAGCACAAATATACAAAGGAAACCCTGAAGGCTCCATGACAAAGGCAACAGGCACACACAGTAAGTGTATTTCACAGCCAAAGAACCAGACTCCTCACAAGGTTAAAATAAAACTGGCCTCAGCCTTTCGACACTTCCACTTCAGCACTGCTTCAAGAGTTCAACATACAGTCAGCTAGTCTACAAGCTCTGTCATCAGCTTCCTCTTCTAGGCTTTATTAACACTGATTAGCAACAGATCAGCTGAAACAGGCTTAGTGTTGAAAACCGGGCTTACAGTGTAAACCATCTTGGAGACTCAGCCAATTTTGGGCGGATTGTGCCGTAGGGTTAATTTCTGGCAGTTTTGGATGAACAAACCGGGCATTTTTCCTGAATACTGCGACATAATCTCAGGTAAATTGCTGCACCAGGCATATTCAAGACATTCAAGTCAAGCAAGTGCAGTGGTTTAGCCGTATTGCCAGTAGCTCTATTTATACCAAAATCTAGAATCTATGATCTCACTGCACCTCATTCAGCACTTCTTAGCCCTAAGAGCATCCCACACGGACCAAGAAAAGGGCTCAGGGCTGGTAAGAAGACCACAGTAATCCATTCCCTATCTAAATGAGGCACCATCCTGAATGAAACCAGGTCACCCACACGCAACCAGCATCACCCCTCAAAATCAGCATGGCCAGCAGGCTGGTCAATGAGGCCTTTGTCCAAGCTCCGCCAACCCACCCACCCCCCACCCACCCAGTTCCCCCTTACCATCCCAGCACATGCTAATCTAAACCCAATTCTCCGATCTTAGAGACTCCAGAACAGAGCAGCAGCACTACATCGCTCAAAGCTGACATCCAGGGAAATAATTCAAGTGCATTCTTGGTGTGTGGCCAGATGGAGAATAAAACACAGACATAAAGTGAAATTGAAGAGCCTAGTGCTAAAAGTACTTAAGTCACATTTTCACATCCCTTGAGTTGAGGACAGAAATAAACGTTTTTAAAAGTTACCAAATTAATAGAAATTATTTCAGTGGAAAAATCTTAAAGGCTTTCCCCTTTTCATTCCTACTTGGGCACAGACAGTCATTTTTATCAGTAGTTGTTGCAGAAACCTTCACTATTAATTCAGAAGAGGTCAGACAGGCATCAACCATATTTTTAGAAAATTTATCAACCACATTTTTAGAAAATTGAACAGCAATAATCTTTTTTTTGCTGCGTTTTCTGCAGAGTCTGCTTCATGTAACTGGAGAATTCAAGAACTATGCAAATTCCATTCCATTCTTCCCAACAACAGGACTTGGATGTTGATGTTGGTGGGGAGGAGCACATGCCAGGAACTGCTATGTTTTCAGCAGTGGTCAGACTGAGTAAGCACCGTCATCACTGACATCGCATAAAGCTGAGACAGAGAAGGCCATCCTCCTGTCCACCCCATGGTTCAGTTCACAGGAGTACAAGGAGCTCAACAGAGAAGGTTCCTTATGTCAGCTGATTCTCTTGTCAAACAGAACTTTATGAGCGATATCTTTTTTCGCACCCATGAATGAAATCCATTTTTTAAAATGTCAGTGACTCAGCTCACACAGCACATGAAAAGAGCAACCAAGCTGATGACGCGCCACAGGACAGGGAAACTGGGATGAGTTTCTCTTTGCTAAGCAAGCCTCGGGCACCAAACTGCCGACTCCATCGGTTTTTGTTCAGGGAACTCACACAAGAAATGGAGAAGCAAACCTTGCACGGCTCTGCCCAGCGTCGAGATTGAGCAATTATTGACATTTTATCTCCAGAATAAAATAAACTTGTAACTGGGGCCAAAATTAGCACCAGCCACCAGCCAAATGCTGGTAAAATGTGCTGGTGGCCAGTAGATCTGCTTAGCTCACCAGCCAAAAAAAAAAAAAACCTATCAAGTGGCCGGTAAAATTTGAACATTCATCGGCCAAACATTCATTTGGCTGATGGACAAAAAAGTTAATTTTGCACCCTGCTTGTAAACAACGGCATCAAATGAAAGTCAAATAACTTAACAAATGGGGAAATCGATTCACTGTGATATTGTTGGTTTGGTTAAAAAGCAAGGTTTAGACATCAGGGGATCTATTTTCATACTGGCACAAGCGTGGTGCTAGTCTATAGTGTAGCTGAATTGGCATTTTTGTGCAGTGCAAGGCGAATTCTGAATATTTACGCAGGTTTGGTATTTTTCTGGATCTAATGCATGCACTTTTGCAAAGATGGGCTTGAAGCCACAACACAGGGTGTGTTGATGGAAATTCACCAGAACAATGGAATTCTTGTCCCTTTTCATCATAAGATTACGCCAGCACAGACGCCCTCTGAAGTGCAAAGTGCATGCACTGCGGCA
The DNA here is from genome assembly GCA_029692085.1 of Gymnothorax javanicus. Classification (NCBI taxonomy): domain Eukaryota; kingdom Metazoa; phylum Chordata; class Actinopteri; order Anguilliformes; family Muraenidae; genus Gymnothorax; species Gymnothorax javanicus. The sequence continues at coordinate 34,131,493 of CM056208.1, forward strand.
TTCTCGTGACTTTGGACTGGGCAGAGAGTTGTCCGTCTCTGCTGAGAACACCTGTCAAATTTCCCACAAACCAGTTTTGTGGATGAAGGGCATGAATATCACCTCACTTTTTTTTTTAAAGATTATTTTTTAGGGTTTTCCCTTTATTGGACAGTATTTAGTCGAGAGAGACAAGAAAGGTGGGACAAGAATGGGGATGACATGCGGCAAACAGGCCCGAACCGGAATCCAACCCGGGCTGCCGCAGGAAGGACTCAGCCTTGTGTGGTGCACGCGCTAAGACTGATGTGCCACCGGGCCGCCCCATCACCTCACTTTTAAATAAATAATTTAAAAATGATAATACCTGATTTGCAACATTTTAATCAGGTAACAAGTTATTTAAGCTTAATACTTTTGGGTACTGTGTGGCTTAGAATTAGTCGATGAGCATCATTACGCATGGACAATCCTGCCCAATTCAGCTAATTAAATGCCTATCATGCAAATAAAATGCAACTGCAAGCTTAATGCAGAAGCTTGTTTCAGCTCTCTGAGTTTGCAGTCACAGAATCCACATGGATAAAATAGAAACGCTTCATAGAATGTGACAGGCCACATTGGAACTCCAGATAATTCTGTAGTTTGTGGCAATCATACCATAAAATTATGATGTAGGCTACTTGCACTCCGTTTCAAATCACATTAAAATTGTTATATTTTGCCACCATCTGTAGGAAATGGAGCACATCTTTATAAGGAGACGTTAGCAGAGTTGCACCCCACGCTTGTAAACACTGCGATTCGCCATGGATGTCACAGTGACCTCAGAAGGAGACGGTACAGGAATTAAGGCGGAGAGAAGCAGAATTGCATGTGCTTAACAAGGAGGTGGGACAGGGAACTCGGGAGTGATGGGACCTGCTAGCTGCGCTGCTATTTCCACAGTGAGTTTAGACCTACATTATCACAAATAGACACAAAAAACATCAAATTTTGATGTATTTTTGCGCCATAGCAAAGCTAAAATGGAAAAAGATAAGGTATACTGATAATGAAAAGCGAGGAACCACTAAAGATAATCAGCATGTTGTAGCCTATAAATAATAAATGAACATATTTCTCATTATCAAAAAAAAAAAAATCATTGCATTCTTCCACCAAAAAAAAAATCATTGCATTCTTTCACCACCCTTACAAAATTGTCAGTGCACTGGCCGCGGCAAGTGCGCTGTTTTTAAAGGGACTCAAAGGAGTTGCCTTGATTGGCCATAATTCAAGCCAACCCCAAACACAGCTGCTTGTAATTATTTCTTCTTGTCCAAACCTTTTTCCCGCTGTGCTGTGATACGCCTTTACTGCCTGGTCACCAAAACATCAAAAATAAGTGAGAAACAATTTTTTTTCTGCAAGCTTACCTAACTTTGCCTAAAAGTCAGTATTTTACTCTTGTATGTTTCCTCTCAAGAGCCTGTGATGTACATTAATGCACTTAGGCGAAATAAACAGCCCTTCATGTACACTGGAGACATTGCAGTGATGTTCAGAAGCAGACAGCCCTCTCTCACCTGAAATAGTGATATTATAGGGGGAGGGGCCAGAGGGCCCCAGACGCACCCCATTCCGCAGCCAGAAGATCCTGACAGGCTCAGGGGGACCAACCGCTACGCAGGACAGGTTAAAGGGGGTATCCCGTGTAACGTTCATATCCTCGGGGTGCTTGGTGAAGGTTGGGAGGCCTGCAGGAGATTCCAGAATGAATTCCATGGCAACCAAAATCAACAGGCGTCTATAATAGGTGTCTATAACCATAATCTATGCCCACACCAATTATCAAAAGAATTGGTGGAAATTTGTGGCCTGAAGAGCATTCACAAGAAAATCTCAACAGACGAGACAGCGGCAGAGACAATGACCATGAATTCATAGTAACTACCTAACTTTGTCCAGGGGCTACAATTACTGTTGTATACGTCAATTTGTGTAATTCTAAATTGATTGTTATACACATTACAGGAAATACTAGGAAATAAATCCACATCACCCAACTCTGGGACGAGAGGCTGAAAATTCCACTTTTTCTGTCTTTTCATGAGATCACTTTTTCAGCAACGAAGAGCAAAACTCATCTTGGGCCATAAATCATAACTGATGGGTTGCCAAGTAGATAACTCCAAAATTCCAGTCAACTTGACTCCTGTAGCATACAGCAAACAGGGCCACTAACCTTCGACCTGGATGAGAATGGGTTGCGACTCGATCACTGTGTTACTGACATTCAGCCTGCAGCGGTACTCCCCAGCATCGCTTCGCTGAACGCTCTTAATGCTGCGAAGACAGACAGAAGAACATGATGCTCATTTCAGCTCTCATTTACAACCAATTCTACAATAACACTGTCAAGGAAACAGGGAAAAAAACTGAAAGTGAAAAACTGAGCCTAACCTGCCATGGGGTAAAAAAAATCCCATTGGAAAGAAAAAACCCCACACACTAGCTATACGACTACTACATAAAACACAACATTATTGATTTTCACTACTAATACTGACAAACACACCAATATGCAATGACATCATGCAACAAACCACAGCCCACACAAAGCAGCAGCCCGCTTCCACTTAAAGTGAGTCTGAGTAATAGCTCAGCGTTACCCAGTGTCTTCCCCAAAAAGTGATTAATATTGCAGTGGTGGCCAGCCCAGATCATGGAGAGCCTCGAGAACTGCTAGTCATTGATGTTTGCTGTCACTTGACTGCTGAAATAAAGCGGTCAATTACACATCATATTCACCAAAACTAATTTCTTGGGTCTAAAATGATTGTTGTGTTAAAGGGGAAAACTACACTGTAAAACCAAATGTTTAAGTTCTAAATACTTTTTTGTAACACTTTTTAAACATGTCACAGTGTTTAGATTCAGTTTTAAACAGTATTCAACATAGCTCAAAAACCTTGATCGCAACATCCAATAAACATCAGTGTTTTGAATGAGAAGATCTACAAACAAAAATAATCGCCGGGCATTTAGCTTTTACACACTGGTGTTTAGATTATAAACGTCACATGTTCCACAGTTTTACAGTGTAAGACCAGCATACCCCGTGGCTTCGCAGGACTAGGTTGACCACCCATGATATTACATATTGACAGTTGCTGACTGTTACCTGAGAGTGGACAATAGGGTGACAGCTTCTTGGCCAATGGTCTGCAGCTCGTTGACTATGGCCTGTGGGTTATCCATCAGCTCCATACCGTTCTTCCACCATAATATAGTAAGGTCCAATAAGATGTCCTGGACATCGATGGAGCAGTTGACCATGACCTCAGAGCCCTCTGACAGCAGGATCCGGCCCGCCGTGGGCTTAAACCGAAGCCTCCCGATGTCCTCCTGGCTAAGGTACACCATGGGGGCCCGCCCTGAAGCGATGGGGGGCTCCAGACGGGTGGGTTCAGAGGTAGGGGCAGTCAGGGGGAGGGGGACCGAGGGGACGTCCCGTCTCAACAAAGAATGCCTGGCATGCAGGCGAGAGAGGCTCCCATGATTTTCACCTGTAGCACATAAGAGAAGCAGAGCAGCTTTCGTGATAACAGACCATGGACATGTATAAACGCCGAGTATGTGGGTATACTGCATGGATGAGAGTTTGTGGACTGGGCACCTTCCCATCCAACTCAACATTACAAAACACATGGGCATTAATATAGATTTAACCCCCCCAGTATAGCAGCCTCCACTCCTATGTGAAGACTTTAGACTACATGTTTGAATACTGCTGCAATGACGATGAAAGTATGCGCAGCTATCATTTTTCTTTTACTCTCACGTAAGAAGGGAGAAAGAAATATTTTTCAAAAAACATTCAACTGCCAACCTACAGTAAATACAACACTCAGGTTTGGATCGAACAGCTGGTTTGAATTTGTTGCTAATGGTGGTTTGGATAATGTTCTGGCCTGTTGTGTGTGTAATGTAAAAAATACCGTGCTAATCGCACTTAAGACCCCTCAGCTGCGTATGTACGCTCCTGGTGGGCAAAGTAAGAGTTGAAATTGGCTGGAATTCGATAGGTAAGTGAAGGATCCATAGACGTACCACCCACCCAAAAAAGAGAAACCTAGAAGCAAAGCTGAATTTAATTTAAAGATCGGCAGCATTTATGGTATTTGACCTAGAAAACGGTAAAAAATAGGTCAAATCAAAAACGCATCTGATATGTGATGAAAGGTGATCCCATGTACCTTCAGTAAAAATTTGAGCGTTGTAGTTGAAATAATAAGGAAGTTATGGCAATTTTTCATTTTTCACAATAAGCCCCCTGGTGGCCAAACTAAGAGTCAAAAATGGCCAGAATTCGATAGGTTCATGAAGCATGCTAGATGTACCAGCCATCTAAAAATGAGAAACCTAGAAGCAAACCTGAAGGCGCTAGAGCGGTAACGTCGTTGAATTTAAAGATCAGCAGCATTTACGCAGAAAAAGGAGGAAAATAGGTGAAATCAAAACGTGTCTGATATGTGATTAAGGGTGATCCCACGTACCCTCAGTGAAAATTTGAGCATCCTAGCTGAAATAATAAGGAAGTTATGGCAAATTTTCATTTTTCACAATAAGCCCCCTGGTGGCCAAAGTAAGAGTCGAAAATGGCCGGAATTCGATAGGTAAGTGAAGGATCCATAGACGTACCAGCCATCCAGAAATGAGAACGCTAGAAGCAAACCTGAAGGCGCAAGAGTGGTAACGTTGTTGATGGACAGACGGACGGACAGACGGACGCCGCTGGGGACGACAATACCCCTCGGCCGGCCGACATTCCGCCGGCCGAGGGGTAAAAACTAAACAGCTCGGTCGCAGCTCTGTCTCAGTGATAAACGGAAACGTGCCAATGTCACAAAAGCATGCATCCTGAACCACAGCCTTCAAAGGTCCTCGTTTATAACATGTTTATGCGGGCCGACCTGCAACTTGGGCGGGTTTGGGAAAGCTTACTTGAAAATATCATGGGTTTGAGCAGGAAGGTTAAAAATTTATAGAGCAGTTAATAATAAGAAGAAACAGAAATATTGAGTGCAATATTCCACTACAAATTATTAGCAGGAAATACAAGTCTGTCAACTTGGTCGGAATTAGAGGCGGGGGGCCTTCCTGCAGATGCCCTACAGATGCCCCTAGCTGACTACCGTCTCCCACTGGCTGGCTCCTTATCCTGGTGGAAGGCCCTGATTCAATATACATTCAAATATTTACAATTAAGTGAATGAAAGTCAGCATTTATGTGTGTATGTATATTCTTAATCTCTGCGTATCCTATGAGGGAAAAGGGGAAAACATGGCAGATATCAAAGATGAGACAATGTGTGTGTGTGTGTGTGTGTGTGTGTGTGTGCATGTGCACACATATGCAAGAGTATTGGGCAGAGCCATTGCTCTATAACCCCAACAGCCATGTATTAGTCTGTTTTTCCAAGCATTCCTATTTCTACCTCTCCCCAGGCTGACCTTGCCCAGAAATATTCCTGTCCCTCCCACTCCCACTAGAAAGACATCATCGACTTTCACTACAGGAGGAAGGAAATTCCTGCCGTTCTCCCTGCATAACTGTTCTATCACAGGAAGCATGTAGTTCTGACAGCAATGTTCCAAGGGCCAAATTTGTGCTTCCTAAACTAGCAAATTCCGATCAAGATAAAAATGAAAAGATGCAGAGTAATATTCTGCATATCACATTGTCAAACAGAAATTCAGCAAAACCCGACTGAGTAAAGTTAGAAAATGTCGCACAGCTTGTGCATTGCTCTGAAGCATTAGGCCCGTTTCCACCGAAGAAGTTCCTGGTAGTATTTGGGAGGCAGGAACTACTACAGGAAAGTCCTCTCACTCGGCCCTCTCAACTGCCCTGTCTCCACCGAGAGGGCGAAGTAGGAAGAAGGTTCCTGTAAAGTTGTGTGACGTCCTTTTAAAAATGCGACCCCTCGTCGTCCGCTGAGTTTTAAAAATGCCGGCTATTTTGTCGCTTTCTGTTGACGTCACATCCCGCCCTGAGTAAATCCAATCAGCGCCAAGTAAACCCCAAGCCCCACCCAGGAGTTTTTCGGTGCCGTTCAGAGTACCTACTCCGAGACAGGGACTTTTTTAGCCCCTGTTAAATGTTCCGGAACTCTGTCCTTTGGGGGTGGTTCCGGCGGTGGAGACACGCAACAACGGCCCGGCCCCGTAAAATTACCCCGAAGTTCCTGCGGTGGAAACGGGCCTATTGTGACTAACAGGGCAGATCCACTATATAGTAAAGTTCCGCAAGAGGAGTTGCATAGAAACATACCTATGGTAGTCGAATCTGTAGTACTCTGCATGTGACAGTAAAAATCCGCAAACTAAGGAAACTTACAACAACTACAACTTATAACAAACTTATAGAAGACGTCGGACTACTTCACAGGGATCTTGTCAAAATGAATCTGTCATTTGTTCAGGCGTGGAGTTAATATTATCGGACACAATCACAATGTAAACTAGGCCTGCGAGCAAGTATCAACGGGGGTCCAAACCCCCACAGATTTTGCACCCGGTGGCTCAGCAAGGCAATGCAAGTCGAAGCAGTAGGCCAACGGGCGCGATGCAAGTGTCAGGTTGCGACCAAGATGACGCAGGCTCAGAGCCTAAAAGATGCTATTCCTTTGATGAGGAGGAATACAATAAATGTGCGAAAATGAGCATTGTGCGTAAAAAAACACACCCTCTTTAATCAATCATTATCTATTGCAGTAAACTGATGGTTCTTGTGACTGGATTTCAATTTCAGGTTAAACAATTACCAGCTCCTTTCTAAAAGCCTTTCAATTTATCAACACTGTCTCTCTTGAGTTGACAGGATTAAATCACAGAACTGAGTATAGCTGATGCTAATGAAAATATGTAACCGTAAAACTTTGGGTCAATATGCTTATAAATGCGCGCAAAAGGGAACAAACCATATCCAATACTATATAAACACTGTAATAAGCCTTTCCCCACAAACAATGGACTGCTATGTACTGTATGGCATAATGGCATTGCACCAGACGTGTCGTGAATAGTATGCATTCCGCTTCAAAATGCCCTTCATTCACCGTAAATGTTCCATTCCATCTTGTCACAAATCCATACTACAACTAAGGGATTCTGTGCCATCCACACTCTTTCTGGCTCACCTGCTAATGATGGACCGTGATTGGCCTGTCCTGAGTGTCCTGAGAGCGGTTCTTAGGATGCGCAAGGCGTGATTCCTACTGACTCTGCACCGTTATGTTCAGGTAGACTGGTAAGATAACGGCGACCGATCGTTCCTGTCTTCAGGATGAGAGATATCCAGTTCACCCGATTGATGGCTCGCTATAGACTTAGTATTTGGACGCTGGTATCTGATTATTCATGAGGAGATAATTTCTTCTTTTTATGCAGCAGTCCATCTGATAAGTGTAGGCTTTTGCTCATTACTGTCGGCAAAGCTCACCCAAAATCAAGTCCTTCTCTGTGCAAAATTACGGGTCTATTCTGTGCTCAGCCTCCCCCCGCATGAAATCTGAGGTTTATGTTTTCCTTAGTGTACAACTTCGCAATAGCCAGCCAAGAACACGACTTTAGCCTACGAAAACAAACAACTGCAAATGTAGGCCTATTATCAACTTTTATCCTTAAACTACCCAAATTAAACCCACTGTTAGTGTTCTTGTGAGAAGAAAAACACAGGTGATGGAAAATTCATGTGGGATTAATTACTCAAGCGCAACGGCAGAAGAGAACGTGGTTTTATGCGCGACTTAATGCACAAATCAAAACAGCTATGTTCCTCGGCCTGTATTACAATCAGTGTCCCATTTTTTGTTCAGAAATGGCTTTCAGACCATTGTTAACTACATTTCAACATGGAGACGTAAAATCAAGTGTAACCTATGCGTCCGTTACACAAGTTAAAGTTAAAAAAAAAAAAAACTAGACGTCTAAAAGGTAAGAAAGTAAAGCATATAAGGCAACGGACTGAATTCTCTTCAGTACTCTCGTCGTTTACATTAGCCTATATTAAGAGGTTAACAATAAAAGCATTTTAAAAAAAAGTTTGAGCGTTTCTCTGAAAGTTATGGTAGTTCACTCACCCGTTGCCAGTCCTCTTGACAATTTGCAGAGACTAAACAGTACGAGAGCGGTAGCGATAATCCTCCGTAGTCTTTTTATGAGATCCGTACGTGACATCGCTGTTTGCATTTAATTTACTTCCAAAATATCATCTAAATTAGGCCACCAACATGAATTTTGTTTTGAAATATTCCGATCAGTTGAAAGTTTAGATTCATAAGACGAAAGCATGTGATGTTTTCCCCACTCCGTTACGAGCGCTTGCTGTTTTCACGGCAATAAGAAAGCCACGACGTTTCCATTATTTTTCATGAGACGCAGAGCCGCGGACCGTTTCCCCTTCTCACTGTTTGTGAGACTGCACGTTAAGTTTTTTCCTTCTTGAACAAGATAAACTTTTGTTACTGACGTCACTCTGTCCGAGATTCCATTTCGGAGGCGGGATTTCGTTCCTCTCCCGTGGGGTGGGGGGATGTCCTCCACGTTGGGGATCCCTTTCTATCAACGATAAAATCTTACTGAGGAATAAAGAATCACGCTCAAAAACTATAATTGCATGTTTAACACCCAAATCGTCAGAAGGCTGAGAAACTGCGCCAACTAGAAAAAAGTTTGTCCTGGGTGCGTTGGTACTGGAAACAGGTAAAAGGGCCACTAAGAAGACACCGACACACCAAAAAAAGTGGGCCGAACCTGCCACAGAAAACCAATACAAAGGCTGAGATCAATGCCAAAAGTCAAACTTCTATTAGGACATGGTGCACTAACAAAAATATGCCCAGTGCTCAAACAAAAAGTGATTTAAAAACCGACCACATTTTTGCTAGTGCACCATGTTCTAATAAAAATTTGACTTTTGGCATTGATCTCAGCCTTTGTATTGGTTTTGTTTGGCAGGTTCAGCCCACTTTTTTTGGTGTGCGGGTATCTTCTTAGTGGCCCTTTTACATGTTTGACACCCAGACATGCTTGCACAGTGGAAAAAAGCACATGGGATCAGATGGTAAAGGTATATCGGCAAATTTAGCACAATCTGTCTTACGGGGTTTATATATATATATATATATATATATATATATATATATATATATATGTATGCGTGTGTGTGTGTGTGTGTGTGTGTGTGTGTGTACAGTATTTATCCAATAAATTATTAAAATTGGTGTAATACAGCCATGTCATGCAGGTTTGAAATACACATGTGTAATACAGCTATCTCGCTTCACGACTGGTCAGATTCCGTTCATTAGCAAACTTAAACCAATATGCGCACAGCAGTAACGTCACCGATCCTGCTGGTAACTGTTAACCACTGCTGCCCTTAGCTTCTAGTTAGCAGCCTATTCGAGTCAACGGTATGAATAATTCACTAACTAGCATACAAACGCTTTTCGACGTTAAAGTAATAAGGATAACTCATCATAGAAACTTGAATTTATAAATTTGATGATGACAAGCGTTAGCATGCTGGTTAGCGAATTATTCATCCAACTAACTTGAATACACTGCAAACCAGAAGCTACCAATTTTTTATTTTCCAAACAATGCTGACATTTATGGGATAATGGAATAAATGGGATCTAAAATTCGTGAGCCCGATAGCGTGCAGTGATGATTACACACCACCACTTTCATTTTCTGTGTATTTTTTCTTTTTTTTTGGTGAAAATGTATTGAAAAATACTATAATAGGTAATGAGAGCAAAAAAATAATTCCCACAATTGAGGAGAAAATATGGGTAATGAACCAAAACACTGAAAACATCATTGTGCCCACATCAGCGCTGTGTAGCTGTGCTGTCTAGGAAGACTGTTGTTGTAAGTTAAATGCTTTGTATGCTTTAATTGTCAACCAACATGGCGGCAATAAGTGACGTCACCGGTTTTAACCGCTTGATTGAAAATGAAGAATAGAGGTGCAAAGCGGAAGTCAAGTGCCTTCGGTGTTCATTATCTGTCTATGACAAAAAAAAAAATGGCGATTGACAACACGACAACTCTTTGATGATATTAACAGCGCCAGAAAGGAAGAGATAAAAGTATCAAGATCTTGTATTTCCAGACACCTGCGCGAAAATGGTCTGATTGGTCGTGTTGCTGCCAAGAGCTGGCAACATCAAAAAAAGACTTGGGTCTGCCAAGAAACTCTAGGATTGGAGATCATTGGACTGGGAACAAGTCCTTTGGGCTGATGAATATAAATATGAAATTTTCTCACCCAAACACAGAACTTATGTGTGCCATAGAGAGAACGCTTCAAAAATGACTGTTTAACCCCTTCAGTAAAACATAGAGGTAGTAATATTATGGTTCAGGGTTCAGTCTGCTCGAAAGGAGCCAGTGATCTCATGAAAATCAATGGAATCATGGATCAAAAGAAGAATCACAGCATCCTTGTGAGGCACACATTGTCATCTGGAAAGAGACTGGTTGGGGATTTTATTTTCAAGAAGATAATGACCTTTTACACACTTCTCAGCTGTGCAAGAATTATCTGAGTTGGAAAGAAACATCTGGTGACATAAAAGTTATGACTTGGCCTGCTCGAAGTCCAGACCCTAATTCGATTGAGCAAATCTGTTAAGTAACATTGAAAGAATCTTTTCGGAATGAGCTTCAAACCATTGGGAATGGTTTAGCGAATGAGGAAATAAAAAATATGTGAAAACTATGCCTGAAAGATTAAATGCTGTTGAAGCAAAAGAAGGCCACACTAGATATTGCCTTTTTTGCACAAAAATACATTATTATTTTTACTATATATTGTTATGTATATATTCGGGGACAGGCTCAAGTGCTCAAGCGCACTCAGGAAAATGTAAGTTTCAAAATTTTATCTCAGGGCAATTATTTATTTCTTTCACAGATATAGTGGTGATTTTCAGTGTTGCCAAATGGATCATATGGTTTCCACTGCAAAACTGTTTAAAAATCTGCCCGACTGCATAAAAAACCTCCCAAAATAACACTTATCAAATCTTATGCTATTTATGAATTTATTTATTATTTAAGCACATAGTATTAATCTTTAGTAGTTACGATTAAGCTAGCTCATATCAGCAAATTATTTCAATAATTTCGAGCTTTTCTTCAGGGAAGTAAATACACCTGAAGCCCACAAAATCGCTGCTCTAAAACCTATAGCCTAGCTAGCTACATGCATTTACATAAGCACAGATGCATACAGGGGTGCGTTTCCCAAAAGCGTAGTTGCTAACTAAGTTAGCAACTTATGTAGTTCGTCCATTCACAGTCAATGGGTCCAACTATGAAAGTTAGCTTCTGTGATTTCGGGAAACGCACCCCAGAGCGGGGGAGAGAACACAACTGAAACCAATGTTGGCCTGTCAAAAGCAAAATAATTCACAAGAGCTGTTCAGAACTCTGACTGTAGTTTTAAAACCTGATGAGCTCACTTACGTAGGGCCATATATGGAACAGGTGTGACCACATGGCCTTGGCTACCTCCTCTCAATGAGAGTGGCTAAAATGTATATCAATCAATGTTTTAAACGTCAGTAAATGTTTTAATGCATCCACCAACATGGATAGTCCGACTATTTGTGGACTTAACAGATGCAAATTATTCATGTTAAATTAAACTACCCAGCTCATCACAAGCCAGCTCAAAATGCGTCCAACTGACTAAGGTTATTTTTGCCTGCACAGTCCAATCGCATACCGCCCAGTTAGGCAGGAAACCGCCCAATCTGGCAAGACTGGCTGGTAATGCTGCTTTGACTGCGAAGTCTCTAAACCACAGTAACAAATCTATCTACACAGGTTTTTGCTATTAATTCAAATGCTAAGGAGCATTTGTCTGCTTAAAAGAGGCCTCAACAGCAGTTATTTTTTATAGGTGTGTTTCCAGGGTGAGATAAGGATATGACAAGGAGCCAAATGGTAGGTGCTTAAACCGTGGTGACGTTGGTCACCAATCAGCCAGAATTATTCACGATGACTAGGGGAACTGTGTAAAGAAAATGACAATATAAAAAAAAACATCAAAAAACAGCCATAAAAACAAAAGAACAGTGGCCAAAGCCCTCTGACAGGGAAAGGCAGACAGTTTGTAGGGTGGTTGCTAACAACCACTGAACTACAGATCTAAAAATCTCCACAGAATTCAAACAGCCCATATCTCTGAACGAATCTGAACAATAACAGTAAACTTGTGAGCTTCTCAAAGCTTGTATTTATTGCAGTTTTCTGATCATTTGACAGCCTCGTGTAAATATATAGTTGTAACTGGCACAATTTATGAGTAAAACAAAAAATATTCACTAATTTTACAAAGTTTACCAATATGGACATGCTTTCAAAGATTCACTTGAATAAAACCAGAGAGGAAGTGGGAAACTGTGCATGCCGGAAGTGCAGTCAGAGTGAAAACAAGGGTTTGCAGCCCCAGGGCTGGTCCGAAACTTAAGTTCTTCCTTCAATTTACCCTTTATGTAACTCATTCTTTTGACAGTTGGAGGAATGTTTTCACCATGTCAATGAAGTACCAAGAATAGAGAGGGAAAATTAATTAACAATGGTGTAATTGCAATAGAGAGGACACTGCAGGAAGAGGACAGTTCAATCAGCAATTGCCGCAGCTATTGACCTTCCTGTCCTGTCGCGACATGGTGTACATTTTTAGGGCAGCGTGGGACATCTTGAAATTTGGTGTCGAGCTTCTTTGCTTAGCAATTCTGTTTTCAGAGGAGGACACCCCCATCCCGTACCCTCCCCTGCAGCATCCCAGCTTCTTCAGGAGAGCATAGGCGTCTTGTCTGAAGGTCCTGGTGAATATGGCATATAGAAAGGGGTTTGCGCAGGAGTTAATAGGGAAGAAGAGCACCAACAGGATCTTGGAGCTGGTGACGGTTATGAGCGGCATCCTGAATGCAGCCGAGATGGCAAAGAAAGAGATGGGAGCCATGCAGATGAAATCTGTAAAGACCAGTACCGCCATGCGTTTGGCCATCCGAGCATCGGAACTCCTGCCCTTGGCAAACTCTGGGCTCTTCGCCGTCCGGTAGATGCCCACGTAGCAGGCAGAGACGATGCAGAAGGCTACCACATTGAGGAGGAGGAGGAAGACAATGAAGGTCTGAGCGAAGGGTGCGTCAATGTCAGCGGGAAGGCACACACTCACTTTCCTGTAGCTGCTGATGCCCAGCAGGGGGAGCACTGCCATAGTGAGGCAGAGCAGCCAGCCGGCCCCCATAATGGCTGCCACACAGCCTAACCCCAGTCTCCGGTCCTGTCGCAGGGCATTGTTCATGGTGTGCCAGCGCTCCAGAGTGAGCACAGTCAGGGTGTAAACGGACAGCTCACCCCCAAACACCGACAGAAAGCCCGCCACGCCACATCCAGGCCCCGTCTGCCAAGCGATGGCGTGCCGGCTGTAGTCACCCCATGTCTGCAGGTCAACAGCTGCAATCGTGAGGAGGTAGACTCCAATACAGAGATCTGCAAAGGCTAGGTGGCACATGAGGAAGCAAGGTGCGGTCAGCCTCCGGCGACTGCTGAACAGCACCATCAGCACAGTGAGATTGCCTGCGATGGCCAGCACATTGATGAACCAGATGGCAACCCGCAGGAAACTGAAGCCGATAATGTCCTCGCAGGGGTTGAAGGCATCTGCTTCAGGTGTGCATTGGATAACCCTCCTGGAATGGCAGAGATCAAACTCTGGATAATGGAAGTCTATGGTATTGTAGACCTCGTGGCTTTGGGCCAAAGAGCCAGGTGTGAGGTCCACCCGTAGGTCTGAACTCACAGCCAGGATCCTAAGAACAAAGAAACATAAACATGTTGAACTGATTCAGCAAACTCATAGTTTCCACTACCCACAAACCAGAGCTCAGCAGTGCCAACCCAGACATAACCGTGTTCTCCACACAGCTCAAGTTTTGTTTCCATATAACATGGCCAACTCGGGGAAAGGCATGGTTTGTGTAGGTGCAGCTGTGACAATGCGTGTACGTTGCCATGACATATGTGCAATAATCTTTAGGCTTGCAAATAATGAATGCTATGTATTTTAAAAAACCTGATTCTGTGCTTCAACTATATTGTAATAAAAAAAATCATCATGTTTAGTGTAAGTTGGTTAATGTACGTCAGAAAATCACTGACTGAACCAAGACCAGATGATTTGTGTAAAGCACAGAAAAGGGTGCACAACAATGGCAAGTAATGGCCTTGAATCTTCAAACCCAGATTTATCATTCTGAAAACAGTCCAATGATGTGAGCACGTGGTATACCCTTAAACGCATAGTGCTCTGTAAATGTCAAAGACAAATTGAAAGGAATTAAGTGCGATATAGGGTCAAGTGAAATGCTTGGTGTTTGTTCGTTGTTCATTGACACGCTAAGTAGCTAGTTAGTCTATAGCCTAATGGTGACAAAATATGATTTACATAGTTTTGAGTGATAGAACTGCATTTCTGATCTTTATGAATCAAAAGTAGTATTTGTTTGTTTTAAAGTTCGTGTTTCCTGATACCTCAGTGGAAGAATAAATGTGACTGTGGACAAATACCATTGCAAAGCGTGAACTAGATTAATGACCACTATTGCTACAGCTTAGGTATGGACTGGATAACGACAGGTTAGAGTCAATCGGTTCACTGCAACATCAAGACGGCCTGGTTGTGAGTGGGTACTGGCACGCTTCAGTCTTGCTTTGAAACAGGGCTGGAAATTTTCATGGAAAGGGTCGGTTTAGCACAGATTTATCCCCATATAACTGGCAGACCCTTATATGGGTCCATCAAATGTAGCTGCTGTAGTTAAACCTGTGGAATTTCAGGCAAATTTTAGATTCTTGAGGAGATCCTAAGATTTCCTCTGATCCCAAATATGTTCTGCTGAATTACAGGGAAATGCATATAAAATGGTTTACAAGATCCAGATATTTTCCATTCGATGTAATGCTGCAGCTATAACATGGCTTTCTAGGTTTGAATATTTTTCACAATATAAAAGTGATTTAGCTTCAGTGTGGCACTGCAACAAGCAGATAAAGAATATGCATGTGACACTGTCCAACAATATGGAAAATAATGCTTTTGCTGACTATGAGCCTACTGAGGGAAAAATTTAAGCGAAAAATTTGAGTTGATATGTAACGACATGCAGCAATGCCATCAGCTCGCCAGGGCTTTGTAAGGCTCAACACCACAGTGGAAATGTGACATAAGTAAAACTCAGAACATTTATTAAATTGGAAAGTAGACTAAAGTAAAAAGGGCTTGTTCATGGTTTTAGAGAGCCACTCAGTCTGTCATTGTGGATTTACTGCTGAGGAAGTATAAGCTGAAACCTTGTGGATGGCCAATAGAGACAATCATGATACCCTACCATGTGTACACACACAGGCACACAGGGCTACACAAAATCTTGCAAATATTGCTTTAGACTGAGGATTTAATGCAGCGACAGGAATAGTGGAGGGCACTGTCTGCTTTGGAGTGCTTCTAAGCTTGAATTCATAATCTTCTGAAAGAAATATTCCCACCTTTCTAGCAGACTGACATCATTGCAGAATGCCGATCTGTTACTCCACCCAGCAAAGACAGTAGATTCCCTATGACGAAAAAGCACAATGAAAGTTTCCAGTCAGTGCTAAAAAAAAAACAAAAAACTGTTAGCTGATAACCATTGGCATGCTTGTGGCATAGTGAATTAATGTTGGAGTTCTAAATTGACTCTCAGCCGAGAATCCTTTTACTGGAAATCAACCTGTGGCTTTGTCACAAATGGACGACAGCTGCCTACAAAGCCAGTGCACTTCAATGGTCGCATCCCCACAAGAAAACTCGCGGCAAATGAATTTTGGAGACACCCTGATGGCAGGGCAATGTCACAGGAAAGGCAGCAAGAGAAATTTTTCAGCAGCATTATCATAAGCCTGAGGTAATCTAAACACTCTATGGGATATCCTACGTGATATGGCATACATCAACGAGTCCCTGAACCTACTCCAAAATAAGGCAGCTTTGAAGGACACCGTTTTTGAGTTTGGGGGAACACCTATCAAAGATGAATGAGCAAAAATGCGGAAATGCTGAAAATGCTGTAGTGATATGCTGTCCTCAGGGGCAACTGCAATTACTTGGGATGTTTTCTGCATCCACCAACCGGCTACAGTCTGCAGTGGTTCTAAAACACCGTCTGCATCACAACTACAGATATTCAATACCTAGACTGAAAATTATGCCGTAATGACATATTATAATTCTCAATGTGGTGGTCCACTTTCAATCCTCCTCTTATTGATTTTCTCAATTTAGAATTTTCCGTATCTACCATGAACACCATCAGTTGACTTGTGTTAATATTTTATGCTGAAAGACATCCAATAAGCCATCTGCACAAGGTAAATGCATAACAACAGGATACCAGGAGACTTCACCGCTTGTTAAGAGAAAATAATTTTTTCTCTCCCTTTTTGCAACACTAGCTTTATAATCCACTTTAGTCTCACCTCACTGAGCAGCCAAATATTTAGGTTCTAGTTTCAGAGCATTTGACATATTTCAGCCATAGGAATCAACACCAAATATGGACTAGTATACCTGGGTACCTGCTCTATCTCACCTGAGGGTGCAGCAGTGACTGGGGTAGGTTAGCTGTGCCTCCAATAGGCTCTCCAGCCCAGTTAGCGGTGGCAGGCTCTTCAGTGCGTACGCCCCGCGTGTCACCAGCAGCAGCACTGTTTCCAGGCCATGTGATGGCAGAGCCTCCACTGCTGTCCAGGAAACATCTCTGCAGAACAATGGAAACCCCAAGAAGAAAGATCCCGTGTGAAATGTGCCTTGTTGCATATGAAACAAAATCACGTGTGGATGAAAATTTTTGCATCTGGAAAAAAAATATGGCATTTAGCCATGTGAAATATTCATCTTTTTCAGATGTGAACCACAATTTTCATATGTGAGAGATAAAATATGTGACTGGAAATATAGATGACCTTTTTTACTCTCATTTTGTTTGTGCTATTATTTTTAATAGTCTATATTTGCATTCTTCACATTTTCTGTGGTCAAAAATGGTTTTTGGACAAGTGGGTTTTCAACATGTTACTTTCTGAACATGTTAAGAGGAATGGCTGTTTTCACACTCCTAACACAGGCCTGCTTAGTGTGAACACACATACATACACACACATATGATAAATATAGAAATTAATCTAGATTAAGAATGCAAAGGCAGAACAGAAACAGTTAAATGGACAGCATGGACACATGGGCAGAGGCTAAAAAAGAATGTAAGATAGTAAAGCAAATAAATAAATAAAGGTTAGGCACACTCACAGTGTACTTGGTCCAAAAGCACCTTTAAAGGCATCTTTGTGAATTATTTTAAGCTTTTTGTTGTTTTTCAAAATTCTGAGAAAATTAAAGAAAACACAATTATTTCCTTTGTTAAATATAATTATATTAAACAATTGATGTCAATGTTAACTGTTCAAGTATGAAGGAAAAACTATAAATACAGCTTATGGATCCTTGTTCCATTGAAGGCATGATGCTGTACTTCTTTGAAACCATTGTTATAGAGGTACCTGAAAAATCAAAATTCAAAACAAAATTAAAACATTCATCCTTCAAGCAAGAAACATATCTGAGCTAAAATTCTAATTTACATTATTTACAGGTATCGCTTTCCCTTGTGTAGCGTGTTTTTTTTTTTTTCTCTCTATGTATGAAAAAGCTACACTTAGCAAATTCTAACCAGTAGATGGCCCAAAAGCACCAACTTCGTTTGTGAATAAACAAACTCTTCCCTCCCCCTCTCACTCTAGGGACTCCGCTGGTTCCTATATTCTGCATCACACGGGTTGTGTGCTTGATACGCACTCTCCACGGCGCGTTCTGAGTATTTGGGTCATCTTGCTGAATTTAAGAAAGCAAAACTGTAGCCTAAAAAGTTGTGTCTTTACCTTACAGTGCCTCAAACCCAAGATTAAACCTACAGGAGAACTCATACCTAACTGTTACTTCAAACAGAGATGACTCTTATTTTTTTGTGATTGTCAGTTGACAAAGATGCTCAGGTTTTTGCTCCTTGTAGCTGCAGGTGGCTGCGACCATGACAAGATTTCCCTCCAGATTTTCAAATGACTTTTACCTGACTGTTGCAAAATTCTCAAATTGACCATCATGATGTTACACAGGAAAATCCATACAACAGAGGAGGAGCTTAATGTTGTGCTGACACAGAAATTTACAAAATACAAGCCATGCAACAACAGCAGGCTGGCTATAAACTGCGTGGTAGAAAGAGACCTTCAAATGACGACTCCTACACTGCAATAAATCATTTTACTGAAAAAAATGCAAGTAATATTGCTTAGTGTAGCTTTAATTACTTGCAACAAAGTAGGCTTATTATTCAGTGTAACTGAAGTATTCTACCCAAAGCTGTGACGTGAACCAGCTACTTTCAGAGGGATAGTAGTTGATCTGAGTTGGGAGCCTGCAATTCACACTGCATCACTGTAGCTACTCTTATGAAAACAGGATGCTAACTGATAGTGATAAAGCCATCATTACTTTGAGGCACCAGTAAATAAACTGGTTCAACGCAGGGAAATAATTTGACTGAACACAATATTTTCTTGTAAAACTATTCATTCGACAAAATATCAGAGATCATTATTGTATTCCAGAATCCATCTGGTGCGTAAGTGCTCAAGTGGTCAATAAGTTTCTATTGCATTCGTTCCATAATCTAAAATCTGGCCAACAAGATTCTTGAAGATATGAGCGCTTGGGCCGCTGCAGATATTCTATATTTAAAGGTCTTTGTATCCTCTCTCATACGATAATGCAGAATAGCATCTGCAGAGGCTGGTAGACTACACTCACATGTCTGTGTGTTCCTTTGTCATCCCAAGAAAGGCATTTGATGGAATTAGCTGGAGGTTTAGATTATCACAGATGTCACTGAAAGAGAAAGCATTTAATACTTTTATATAGGTCATGATCTTAATCTGACTCACTCTGGAATCAGACAACAACTGAGTAAGGATGCTCCTAACTTCAGCACATTTATGTTTGCTCACTCCAGTTGCTTATACTCCATCCCCTTCATTTTCGTACAATAAGCAGCACCTATTAGTGAGGCAAGAAAAAGGAAAAAGGAAGTGGGGACGGGGTAATTGAAGAGGCTTTGCAAATTGGTGTGTCCTAGTTTTATCAGTGACAATCATTGCAGACGTGTTGCAGATCAGCTGGTCAAATATTTACCTGTCACAAATGCAGACCTCAATTGATTGACCTGGGTCAGGGGCAGGGAAGTGTGAGCGAAATAAGCAAATGGAGCGAGCCCTGCATTATCCCTTATGAACAATTACCACAAAACACTACGATAAAAATACTATGGTTTTCTATAGTAACTATGGTATTTTTGCAGAATTACTATAAATATACTACAGATATACTATAGTAACTCTGTAGTTTACTATAGTGATGCTAAAGTAAATCACAAGAGTCAAACTCTACTACAGTAAACTATAGCAATGATATTCAATTACTATAGTATATTTGCAACAAACTATAGTTTACTGTAGTAAAGTGTAGTTTACTATCGTTTAAATTTTACTGCAGTAAATTATAGTTAACTATATTTAGTATAGTTAGTATAACTATAGTTATAGTAAATTTTTTTAAGGGACAAGACACTTTAATAACCAAGGTTACATGTGGCTAAGCCACTTGTCATTTCAGTCGTCTCATCATTGAATTAAATTCACATACAGACTCTTAGAGACCCACAGACTTATGCAGTATTTATGCTTCACTGCGTTTTGTGACTTTGACGAATGGAAGTCGAGGAAATATTCACTTACAGAATGAAATTGGACTGCAGTGAAGAAATGGCCGACAGGTCAGGAAATTGGCTGACTCCAGTGTTGGAGATGCTCCTCCAATGGAAAATTTCAAACCACAAAAAAATTATAAGCAGATAATAACAAACCAGCTGGTGTCATCCTCCATTAGGCAGACATAAGCCCTTATTGGGGTGGAATGTGATAAGAATGGGGAGCGATGGGGGACAAACAGAATGACATCTCCCTCAGAGATGAGAGAGCGGACTGCCGATAAAGCAGATGCACTCAGAGCACCGAGAATTACAGTGTCAATTAACAGTTCTGTGCTAATCAAAGCTAATTAACTGGGAATCATGCTGCAGGTTGTAAAAATGAATGAAATCAATTATTAATGTCCACTAATGAGGTAATGCACTTTGCACCATGCCACCAGCAAAAAACAATATGACCTGTTCTATCTTTGGGTACATACTGCCAAACTCAATGGTTTAAACAACACTTCTAGCACAAAATGGCAACTCCTTGCCTCCAAATATTTGCTTTAAACAAACAAGTTAGTTCTGCACATATGCGAGTAAAGCCAGTGACATTGTATCAGGAAGCTCTCACAGATATTGGAGCTTCGGGAGGTTGTTGAGAGCCTTTTCATTGATGTGTGTCAACCGCTTGGTGTTCTGGATCAAGCTGCCAAACAAAACATAAGAACACGAAATTCAAGCCATTATTTACATTATTTACGTGTTATTTACTGACTGTCTGAGTCTTATCCAGCACTGTGTCAAGTGTGGACATCTCAATAGTCTGCCTGCTCGGCATACTAAAACTGGTCTGCAAATTGACAACTGTGCAGAGTGACAAAAGAACAAAAATATCAAGGCATTAAAAGCAAAGTTAACCTTTTGAACAAAATTGACTAATCCGTGAAAGTGAGTCAAATGTGATTAATTGCCTTCCCTTGACAATTTGTACTTGGAACCAATTTATTTTAGCATATTTTTGTCCCTTTTAAATAAATTTCAATAACTTTTTTTTGCATCTTTCAGGGGAACAAATGATAAAATGGGCTGAGTATTCTTTTTGAGTATTAGCATGTGTCGAGTTGGTTTGAAAATTCACAATAGAGATTATTTTCATTCTTTTCTTTTAAACATTCTTTTTTCTCTTATTTCAACTTATCTCTTGCATTCTGTTACTACCTCAATATGGATTTAGCATGTGAGTCCTTCAAAAAGTAGTCCTGCTTACAGTCACTTTGGTTTACAGTGAACTGCACAGACTGATTTTTTTTTCTGAAAAAAAAAAAGTAGGTATCAAAGGTGTAAAAGTAGGTGTCAGAACCTCCTAAGGTGCATTGTGAGCAGATGTCTGTGTCTGCAAATCCCATTTTAAACATTTTACTTTGGGTGATATGGGTTCTGTGAATGGTTTTATATTGTAAGTTGTGAGTTGTAAATTGGTATTGGTGGTCATGGTAAAGGTGGTTTTACAAAGTTGTATCCAGTAATCGGGGTTGGGAGAGAGTGCCAGATCATTTTCCCATTTCGTTGTGGGGACTGTTAAGATGTCTGATGCAAAGATTATTTTATACATGTTTAGATATGATTTTATGAGGGTTATCTGTGATTTCCATGAGTTGCTTACTTATCTTGCTAGTTTGCAATGTGTTGTTGGTTATGCTGATTTTAGATTTAACTATTGACTTCAATTGTTGATAATGGAGAAACTGATCTCTCCTGACCCCATCTTTCTGTATAACTGTGCTGAATGACATGAACTGATCCTTTTCAATAGGTGATGAAGGTGAGCGATTCCCTTTTGTCGCCATTTAGAAAAGATGATGGGGGCGTTGTGCAGTTGAAAGTCTGGGTTGTGCCAAATGGGAGTGAACTTGCATGGTGTCGTGGGGGATTTAGTGATTCTATTGGCTTTCCACCAGGCTGTCAAAGTTGTGGAGATGGTGATATTTTGACGGTAAACAATTTTTTTAATTGATTGGGGCAAGTAGGGGAGATCAGCAATGGAGGTGGGGTTACACAGAGTTTTTTCTAATTCTTGCTATGGGATATTGTGCGTTTGTTTTTGTGTCCAATTGAAAAGATATTGTATTTGATTTGCAAGAAAATTATGTAGAAAGTTTGGTGCCTCAAGTCCACCTTGTGATTTTTTGTTTTGCAGGTTGAGAGTGAGATTCTGGGTTTTTTGTTTTTCCAGTAAAACTGAGTTATTAATGTGTTTAGTGCTTTGAACCATTTGTCTGTGGGAGTGGCGGGGATCATAGAGAATAAATAACTGATTTGTGGTAAGGTTTTCATTTTGACTGCAACGATTCGGCCAATGAGAGTGAGGGGTAGTTTGTCTCAACATTTGTAATCATCATCTATTTTTCTTTAGCAAGGGGCTATGGTTAAGGTTGAATAACTCTGACAGCCTGGGGGAAATTGTGATACCCAAGTATTTAATATTGCCAGTGTTAAGGGGAAGGGTGGGATCTTGGACGGCAGAGTTCCAACTGTCTTCTGATTTGTCATAATTATTTGGGCAGAGCTGGCAGACAGAATTCAAGTAACATGGATAGACGTGGAAAGAGATATGACCAGCTTTTTATGGTCATCTATGTGGTGGGTGTTGAAACACTTACATCTCGGAGAGGTTGAGGAGGCTGTCAAATGCAAGAGTTTCAATGATCTCCAGTGAGGCACTCTGCGTGATCTCACTGAAAAATACATCGTACACAAAAAGTCATGACACAGGGCTCCGAAACCATTTCACTCCGCATCCGCTCACAGTCCAAAAATGGATGTCACTTCTCATTGATGGTCGCACGGACATGGTCAGAGTACATCCAATCTAACCAGCAGTTACACTTGTTAAAACGAAATGAACACTGATCTTACAAACTTCATAACTTTTCATGAGGCAATAAGTCGAATTTAGGACTGCACACATGTGACTAGATAAATGCTGTTGGAAGAACTATAGCATCCCCAAAACAACAGCATTCTCCACAAAGACAAAATTCATAGTTTGGCCTTGTGATGGCGCTAAAGGAAAGGGTAAAGTGTCCCGAAATTTAGGAGGGTAATTACTTAAGGCTCCAGCAATGTTCGCAGATGATTTCCATTAGATTCTCATAAGAACAGTTTGACTTATTGCATTTTTCAAAAACATACGTTTGGCCTGAACCTAGTGTAAGAGGAATCGTCCAATGGCAGCTGGTGAGCTGAAATTTGGTGAAGCACAGAACATCCCCTGAAATTAGTGATTAGCCTTGACCTGTTTTCAGTCATGCATTTCAATTAACATTGTATAAATTTTGGAAAAAAAAACTTAAAATCATCACGTGGCCTGTTTTCCTCATGTAGGTAACACAAGAAAAAAGATGCATCATTTCAACGCAAAATTGCCTTTCAATCAATACTATTCATTCATGAATATTCGTTGATAATTTTTTCTTCTTGGTTGTAATTAAACAATCATGATCAGTGATAAGATATTTAATTTAATCTATTTAATTCTATTTAATCATTGCGACATTTAATTTGGAAGGAAGCTGTGTGTTTAACTGGCAATGGCTTATTCTTATCATTGGAAAACTTGTTTATCAAAGAAAATGATTGAAAACAGATCAAGACTTATTAGTTTTTGTCTTACTTAAATAAGGAGAACTGGCTTTGCCTGATGATCCTGAGAGTTTTCGGAGTTCAAGTAATGAAAACAGATTTGAAACAATCATTATTTTCAAGGGATGTACAGTGCTTCACCAATTTTCAGTTTGCCAGCTGTCACTTGGTTATAGTTTCACCAGCACAAGAGCATTGCACTCTTATGCACCAAGACATTCACAGCAAAGTTGAGGTGATTTCCATCAGGACAGTTTGACTTTTGCATTTGGAAATGTAGTTTCACCTAGAGGTGGCACTACAGTAAAAGTAATGGAGCCACCACAATCAATAAATTCCTCTTTTGTGTACCAGGATTACTGAACGCAGATTTGAGATTAAAGCTGCCTGAGTAACTGCAATTGTCAAAAATTTTGTTTGGCTTGGAGGTGGCGCTACAGCAAAGGTATCCAGCAGAAATTACAG
The DNA here is from genome assembly GCA_029692085.1 of Gymnothorax javanicus. Taxonomy (NCBI): domain Eukaryota; kingdom Metazoa; phylum Chordata; class Actinopteri; order Anguilliformes; family Muraenidae; genus Gymnothorax; species Gymnothorax javanicus. Next base: position 34,155,501 of record CM056208.1, read on the forward strand.
CCCTTCTCTGAGCACAAGAAATAATCATAAGTGTGACATGATTGCCATCAAAACTGTTTGAGTTATTATTTGGAAATGTAAAATGTAAAAGTCTGGCATGGTGGTTTCGCTACAGGAAAGTAAGTTGTTGGGTCAGACAAAACAATAAGGTCCACCATCTGTGCACCAGGAAGACCACAGTAAGTTCCGTGCGATTCCCATAAAAACAGTTCTAGTTATCATGCTAATATGAAGTATCTGCTGCAGCTGCAGCAGCATGCAAGGAAAATCCATAATATCCCGACTATTTATGGGTTACAATTAGTGGTCACTCTCTCTCTGAGTCTTTTCAACACTTCCTCTCTTTCTTTCTCCCACACACACACACACACACACACACACACACACTAAATATCATTGGTGCTAGTGGAGTTTCCATGGCAATTCAAAATGTTCATGGCATAAGGCGTAAAATCAGTAGCTCAGTCCAGTATGGAGAAGTGTGAGAGATGAATGACAATATTAGATCTGTAGCATTTAAAACAAATGAAGATGGAGTCTATTAGTCCAGCTCTTGCAGCAGTGGCAGCTGGTGAAAACCATCCCACTGGGATTCATCACAAACGGCAGGATACCAGTGCTCTGTGGTATAGTCTGTAATTATTTAATTCCAGTAATAAACATCTGAGTCATTTATAGCTTACACAAAATCAGGCAGCTAACAATATATTGCATACAACACAAACTAAAGCTTTCCATTTGAAACTGAACTTGAATACAATGAATTAACTCACGTATTTTTGTTGATAACATCTATTGGAAAATGTATTTAAAAAATAAACCAAAATAATATAATTTAATTTAGCTGGGAGAACGTTTCTCTTCTCTGAGCACATCTCTATGAGTTTCTTTATTTTGCAATTTTACTCTTCTTTGGGTTAACCTTATCCATGGGCATGCAAGCTACCTAACCTCTGAGCAAGCTTGTTCGAACACAGTAGTTCGAGCGCACTTTACATAAAAGGTAGGGTAGAGCGGGGTAAGATGCCCCCCTTAAGTAGGAATTTTCATAACTGAAGGTAAACAACATGAATTCATATTTTTTTTTTGCTTGAATGGATAGTAGGGGAGACTGGGGTCCGATGAGCCATGGGGACCAATGAGCCATATCACTATTTTGCGATCAATCGATGCCAAAGGTGTTTAAAATAGGCAAAATAGTGATATGGCTCATTTATTCCCATGACTCATCAGTCAATGGTCAAATATTTTGCCTATTTTAAGCAGCTCTGTCATCGATTGATCGCAAAATAGTGATATGGCTCATTGGTCCCCGTGGCTCATCGAACCCCAGTCTCCCTTATCCATGAAAAGTCTTTAAAATTAAGAGTGACCATAATGCATTTCACACAATATATTTCTTTTTAGGCCCTTATGGGTATTGATGCATATATGATTCATTGTTGAGTAACTCCATATGGCCCTACTTTTAACATGTATGGACACACTTAACTTTCCATTCCCAAGTTCTTTATAAAAATCATCATGTCTGACTTATATTTCCTATAAATAGAACATAAGTTTTAGAAACAACTCATAAAACATGATGAATACGACTCAAAATGGGGTAAGATGCCTTTCTTCCCTAGGGGCATCTTACCCCAAACCAAAAAGGGCATCTTACCCCCCGCACTTCCATATTGGTTTTGGCTTGTTAACCCCAATTTCTCCTATTGTCACCACACAGGACCCCCTTTCATACATAGAGAAGGCATCAGAGAGTTACACTGACATGTCCTGCAGACTCCTGGAGCATTCAAATACTTGCGGCAAAATTATTCATTTGGCCATTTTTTATAGGAAAGACAGTAAAAACAGAAATACTTTGAGTTCTCACATGTCACTTGCTCTGTTGACTCATTTGTTGCTCAGGATTTCCCTCCAGATGGAAGTGCATTTGTCTAATTCAAGAGCCACATACTGGGCTAAGCTGAAATTGAATTATAAGCAAAGGGCATCTTACCCTCAGGGGCGTCTCACCCCACTCTACTCTATTGCTTGGCAACGACCTATACTTCGCGTGTATTTACGTCAACGAGTCACGACCACTTTCTGTCAGGCCTGGTTCACGCGATGTAAATGCTAATCACGAAGTTGGACGTAGGTACGACCATCCGAAGAGTTAAAACCTACTTTTTTACGCCCTGCTGGTGCACTCCACTCCTATAGCCGCAGTAGCTGATGAAACACTTGCGACCCAAGACAGGAATTCAAGATACGGCTTGCTGGCGAGCAAGCTAGTCTGTTGTGTGGGTTCACGGTGACTAGGTAGCTAACATACCTCGAGCCAACGCCTCGAGCGCCTCGCGACCACCGAGTGCTCGCGACCGGGCTTGGGCGCTATCAGAATCGCCCTTCGGACATTATTTTTGACGTAGATGATTGGCCAGATTTACATTGCTATGCTCCGATCTCACCCCAGCAACAGTCCTTTATTGGCTACTCGTCTCTGCTCTACGTATTCCCTTATGAAAAATAAGTTTATTCAACAGTGCTATTAGAATACTTATTCTAAACTAAAAAATAAGAGAATATACTTTCAGTTAACTTTTGATGTACATCTCAGAAATATACTTAGCAAAGTAATACTTAAGTATACTTAGCTTATATTAAAAAGTACACTGAAAAGTCTAAGTATATTTGGCTTATACTCCTACCCAGGGGCGTCTCTAGGACTGACGATTGGTGGGGCCCAGAGCTCCCCTTTAAAACAATTACTAACCCTGACTTGCAGGCAATCATTCGCATAATTGACAAACAATTCTTCCAGGATTTTCCCGGCTTTTTTATTGTTCTATTAATTTTTTGCGGTAACTTTTTCAAAAAGTGGCAATGAAAGTTGCAATGTCTTGGCGATTTATTTTTTTGTCCACGAGAAATTTGCGTGGATTGGTTGAATTTGCTTTAATACTTGCAATCGCCACATGCAACTTCCTTGAGGGACTGAGCAATAGATTCACTCCGAGAACACGCCGGTACCGTACGGTACATTTCGGTGCGGCGACAATCATTAATCTGGACGCATAATCTCGTGCATTTAAATCAGCGTTATTCAGAATTGCACACAGAGGTTTCAAATGTTCTTTTATTTTATTTAAACAAAACGATCATGAAGCGCCAGTTAAATCACAGGATGTGTTGAAAAGGTAGCGCAGACGTTTGAGAGCAGTTTGTCTTTTACAAAGCGTGGAACAATTTTTGAGTGGCCTAAATAATTTTTCTGATCTGAATTTATCCCATTATTTAGTCGTCAATAGATCGCATGGAGAGAGAAACCGTAACTTCGATTGCCAGAGGATTATTGTCATAATTGGAAAACGGAAAATAACTGAGTACAAGTCAGGAACAATCATTGACGCAAAGGCATGGTCCGGGCCCCACCAATTATCACTTCCAGAGACACCACTGCTTGTACCTAAAATTTTGATCGAGATATGCTCAAGAAAAGTATAATAATATAATTTCACTCAGTACATGGGTGTGGCATTTCCAGACGGTGATCAGACAGAATGAGCAGTACCCAGACACTCCTTATACTGGGGACAATAAAAGGCCACCCCAAAATGTCAAATTTTGTCAAAAGTCATCATGCCTCAGATGTCTCAGGTCATGCGGGAACGTGCCATTGGCATGCTGGATGCAGGGATGTCCACCAGAGTGGTCTGCATGCAGTTCCTTGAAGCAGAGCACATTCCAGTTCTGGACTGGCCTGCGTATTCGCCGTACATGTCGCCCATAGAGCATCTTTGGGATGTTCTGGATCAACGTGTCCCCGACCGTGTTCCAGTTCCGGATAATGTGCGCCAGCTCTGTGTGGCCCTCCGGGAAGAATGGAATAACATTCCACTGGCCACGATAGACAACCTGATCAACTCCATGCGAAGGAGATGTGTTGCTCTGAGAGACGCAAATGGTGGACACACAAGATATTGAATGTTCAATTTCTTCAACCTGACCCCCAACGTGTTCAAAGGATTGTCACTCCTTTGCAGATGCCAAAAGCAAGATGTAATGGACGGTGATCTGAAAATTAGTCATTAAAAAAATGAATTTTGATTCGCTTCATATATTGCATAACCCTACTGTTAATAAAAACTCAAAAATTTGACATAGGGCGTTTATATTTTTGTTCAGTGTAGTTGTATACCTCTAGCATACTTTTCAATTTGTGAAAGTATACATTAAAGTATACTGCAAGGAAACTTACAGATATAGTGCTAGTTTATTAGTTATATACTTCTAGTAAACTTCTCAGTTCATGAAAGTATACTGTGAAGTATACTGCTAGTAAACTAAAAGATGAACTATTAGTTCAGTAGTTATATACTTCTAGCACAATGTCTGATTTATAAAAGTATACTTTGAAGTATACTGCAAGTAAATTCAGATGTACTGCAACTTTACTTGTTATATACTTCAAGCCAACTTTTTAGTTTATGAAAGTACACTTTGAAGTATACTGCAAGTAAACTTATAGGTAGAGTACTAGTTCACTAGTTCTATACTTCAAGCCCTCTATAGTTTAAATTTAGTTTTAAACTTTCAGGGAGCTAAAATTTTTTTGTTTTTAAACTGCAAGTATACTTCAAAGTCTTCTTTAAGCTAACTTAACATCATACTCACAGCTTATGATTATTGCACTCTAAATATATTACTGTTGCTATTCAGATATTATTTAACGTAAGTAGACGAGAGGTTACCTCGTGTGCTCTACTAGTAGACAATGCATTCTGCTTTAATTTACAAATGAAGGTACTTATCAGAATTCACAATGAAACACATACTCAGGATTGAGTATGTGTTTATAAATTTAACTTTATAAATTAAATTTTCAAACACAATATTGTATTGGATGCCAAAGTATAAGAACACAGCAATGGCAACTCTTATTGAAATCCCAGTTCAAAAGAAAACAAAAAAGACCTCTTTCTCTCATATGGAATCAGAAATATGCATAAAATATGAATTAGCAATGCCTTCAGCCTGACCAGTAGGCTGAAGAACTCAAGCAAAGGCTCATGAAATATATGTTTTTTTTTTTTTTGGTTAATGGAGTTCTGTATTACAGTCAAAATTATGACCGACTAAAGAAAAGATGCAGCAGTGCTGTATACTTGAAAGATGGTACATTCTGTTTAATAAATGATTTAATCATTTTTAAACAAGAGTGTGGACATCAAAGCCCTGCATATTGTACCTGTACCAAACATTGCTGTGTTTTAGTTGAGATATCAGTTCAATCTAGCTGGTCATTATGTGCAGATTCACAGATAAATATACACAGTATTTTCAAACATGAGGTTAAGAAGACTGGAACTTCAGTGCTATCTGGTCTGATATGGTGGCAATGAAATGTGTGTACTAATTTTATAACTAGCAGTCATACCACTACTTGATATGCACACGATGTGCAGCAGAAGCTAAGCAGGTGTGGGCTTGGTTAGTGCTTGGATGGGAGAGCACCTGGGAAAATAAGTTGCTGCTGGTGCAGGTATTGGTGGGCTAGTTGGTTGGGGTCTTCCTTCTGGTGTAATAATACTCAAGAGTGCAGTGATGAGGATGTTGTCTGTCTGATGAGATGTGAAACTGGAGTCCTGACACACTGCGGTCATTAAACACCCAATGACAGTCTTTAAGTTTCCCAGCAGTATACCTTACAGTATACTTTCATGAACTGAAAAGTTTACTAGAAGTATACAACTAATAAACTAGCAGTATATCTGTAAGTTTACTTGCAGTATACTTAAATGTATACTTTCACAAACAGAAAAGTATGCTAGAAGTATACATCTAGTTAACTCACAGTATGCTAAAAAGTTTACTTGTAGTGTACTTGCAGTATAAAATAAATCTTAGATGTAAACTAGATGTGTACTTTATGTTTACTTTGCTTAAACTTGAAGTATGCTTGAAAATATACTTTATAAACTTAAAGTGGGCCAATTTAGTCCCAAGTAGTATTTAATTAGTACACTTACAAGTATACTACTAGTACATTGACACTAGTACACAAAAAAATATATACTTGGAAAAATGTATACTTGGAAAATATACTTGACATTTACTTAAGTTTACTTGAAAATATGAACTTGAAGTATACTTCTTTTTTGCAAGGGTTTCCAAGAACGTTCACGGTTATCATTTATTTCCTGTCCATGGTTTTTTGAGTCTTGCCTAGGCCTTTATGTATTGCTGATTTTCTGGTAACGAACCTTGCTGGCTTCACGTTGATGATTTGGGTCTCCTTTTGCTTTAGTGTACCTCCTCTTTGGCTATTGACCTGAGAACTGATCATTGATTACGATTGAGATTATACTCTCTGTGCTGAAAGTGTTACTGTCGGCTTCGACACGGACTGTTGGACCACAAGTTTGTCTTCTAATAATTCATTGGATTGACTTCCTGCCTGTGCATGATGCCTGTGTGGTCTCCAGAGCCCGGGTTTTTTTTACAGTGAATTTAGGAGCAGGCAGCTTGTGGATTGTGGAGAGATGTCGGCGAATTGAGACAAAAATATAATCGCGCAGAAAGTAAACAAACTTGCATAGTGCACCTTTAAATTAGCTAAGCTGAATACAGAAATCAGGAAGTGTAGAGCATGAACATTAGGGACCCTATGAATGTCCAAGTAGAAAAAATTCTGGGAATATGAGCACAGATCATTATCATGAAAGGTGGCTATTTTGAAGAACCTGGGGCATTTCCCCCCAGTATCTGCATAAGAATGTGCAGAAGAGCTTTGGAGAAAGCTTACCCTGATTTTCAGAAAATACTTTCCTACCAGTCTTTGAACCACACTGTTTTGTGTGCGTGGTACTGCAGCAGACATAACCATGCAGTAGCTCTAGTACTGATCATCATCCCTTGTCTGCTATTTGCAACAAACTGATTCGCAAAATTCAAGCATCTTATTGGATGAGAAGCCCACTCACATGCTCAAGACTCCGCCCAGTCCCTCAAAGGTATGGCTGGCGATGCGCCTCAGAGAGACATGAGTGAGAGCTCTGGGAAATAAAACCAACAACAGAAAGGAGTTTATACAAATGGACTGCCTACACCCCCTGACACAGAGTGGATCCAAGTCTATTGTCCCTTGGCATAAATTTTAGTGAATAAAATTAAATCTTAATGAATTCTCTGAAACAGAGGAGAGAAAAACACATCTTTAAACCACTGTAGGCCATTGTAACTTGACATATCCAAACTTCTACAATCGGCCATACTCCCACTAAAGCAATAAGGAAGTCTGTGTTACAAAGGAGTTTCAACAATAAGCTTGGCAGTAGTTTGCTATCTTAATTTTAAACAATGAAAAAAAAAAAACAGCTCGGTGCCTGTAATCAAGTACACAGTTTATAGTCTCAGCAGTTAAAATGAAGAACGAAACGATTGTGCTGTGCTGAATTTTACTACCCCATTTCAAAATGCAAATATGAAGAGAAAACTACCGTAGTTTCTGAATAATCCCTGACCTGCATTTAATTTAAAACAATGCCAAGACAAGATATTAATTGTTTTTCCTTCTCCATTGTTTTATGAAAACAAACACTCACTCGGAACTTAATGCCCGCAACACGTCCCAGAAAAGTTGGGACGGTGGAGCTATTATATCATCTTTCCTTTTAACAGTGCTCCCAGTTATCAGTTAGGGAGCTGAAGACACCAATTATTCCAGGTTTCAAGGATTGTTTTCCTGAGTGTTCCTTCAAAGACATCTTCAATTGCTCATACATCTGGGGTCCTTCTTGCCATATTTTCCGCACCCTATTGTAACGATAAGCCCTCCAAACCCCGCGATAGCTGCAGCTATCGCGGGGTTTGGAGGGCTTATCGCGCAACTTCGGCAAGATTCTCACATAATTTTTCGGGAATCTCGCGCAGCTGGCTTACTTGCAGATGCGCTCGAACGCATTCAAAATATTGCCTTTGACACTCAGGGGAGAAATGGTTTGGAACTGTATAATCTTGGGGGAGTTCAATTTCTTTGGTACAAAACAGCCTTCTGCTGTTTTCCAGGATAATGGGATGATGCCTTTTTGTCAATACCCTCCACAAAACTTTCCATAGCCTGCGAAGTAGCATCAGTCATCTTTTGTATTCTTTGAGGTATTCTTTGTATTCCACTTCATCCCGGAGCACAGGCTGATTGGGCTTTTTATTCGATTTTCTGGACTTTTCTCCATGTGGCTTGTGGGTATCAAACTTTCCTCAGCCGTTTCAGATCTACCAACCTTCAGGTGTGTGCTGAGAGCCTGGTTCCCAAGCGTGTCAGTGTGGCTTTCTCAGGAATGCCTTGATACCTTCCTTAAGGCTGATCAGTCTACCTGATTGAGCTTCTCTCAAAAGAGTTCGGGTAAACCTGCATGGGTCCTTGAACTGAGCTTGCTTGGGCTCCTTCTTCTTCCTCAGTCTCCAAGACCTTTCTGCCCTTCTTAATATAATAATAATATATAACAGTACCGATATATGCTGCCTGGCCAAAAAGAAAGCCACTCACTCTAACATTTTGTTGGACCGCCTTTGGCTTTGATAACGGCACACACTACCCGTGGCGTCATTTCGATAAGCTTGTTCAATGGCACAGCATTCCTTTCTGTCCAGAGTCGCCTTAATTTTTACACCAAGATCTTGTATTGATGATAGGAGAGTCCAACCACTGCATTGAGAGTCTTGATGGGGTCAAGATCTGGATTCTGCAGTAGCTAATCCATATGTGAAAATGATGTCTAATTATCCCTGAGCCACTCTTTCAAAATTTGACCCCGATGAACTGTGGCATTGTCATCTTGAAATATGCCCATGCCATTAGGGAAGAAAAATTGTTTCATTTTATGGAAAAACCTGGTCATTTGGTATATAAAGGTGGTCAGCTGACCACATTTTTTGGGCACATATTGTTGCTGAACCTAGATCTGACCAACTGAAGCAACCTCAGATCATAAGACTGCCCCCACAGGCTTGTATGGTAGGCACAAGGCATGATGGGTGCATCACTTCATCTGCTGCTTTTCTTACCTTGATGCACCCATCACATTGGAACAGGGTAAATCTGGACTCATCAGACCACATGACCTTTTTCCATAGCTCCTAGATCCTTTTTTTACACAGCTGTTTAGTCCCAATCACTTCAGTTCTCTTTGCATTGTGCATGTGGAAATGCTCTTACTTTCACTATTAAACATAGCTGTGAGTTCAACTACTGATTTTTTACAATTTTATTTCACCAAATGTTTACGTGATCTCTGTTCACGATAAGTCAAGATTTTTTCTGACCACATTTCTCCTTGAAGATGATGGTTCACCACTATCCTTCCAGGTTTTAATAATGTGCTGGACAATTCTTAACCCAATTTTAGTAGTTTCCGCAATCTCCTTAGTTGTTTGCTTGATGCAGGCAAATAATCTGACCCTTCTGAAACAGAGTAACATCTTTTCCACAACCACAGGATATGTCTTCCAACATGTTTATTTCAGAACTGCAAAGATATTCACTGGATCAGTAAGGCTAAAATAACTTGTTGCCAGCTGAAAAATATTAGTCACTGCAGTAATTATCAAATGGAAGGCTGTTCACTCTTTGCATAGTTAATTCTAGATAGGTTTTTTTTTTTTTTTTTTTTTTGGCCAGGCAGTGTATTATGATTTATGATCAAAAGTAGCTGTTTTTTTTTCCATTTTGCCTGTAGACTACAGTCGGGTTTTTAAAAAGAAAAGATGTTTTAAAGTACTGCAAATTTTTCTTTAGATAAGTAGTTTTCTGAAGATATACAATAGTCAAGAAGATTCCTTTGAAATTAACAGGTTATCTGGATTTTCTGTAAAACATCAGGTTTAGCAACGGCGAACCAATTACCTAACACTGCATCATGAATACATATACCCGCTTTTAACATGTTGAAATATGCCTGTGGATTTTTTCAATTTGCTTAATAAAAACGTGCAATATGTACACTATTCCACTGGATGGTGCTGCTGTTCAATTGTAAGAACCATGGATCCCTTAAATTGTATGAATTAAGATTGCCAAAATTTATCGCCTAATTTTTCCTCATTACTGGTATATTGGTTAACTAATCCGGTAATATTCTTGCATATAACTGATTTGGTACTATGCTGTATGTGTCAGAAAAGTCCAATACAGCATTGGTTAAAATGGCCACCAATGCTCTGATGATAATTTTTCCACACTTGAAATACGATCACCAAATCCAATTTTGTTCCAAAAGCCACACAAAATGTGATCCGCTCAAACTGTTACACAGTAAAAGATAATGCTGTAGTCTTTTTTACAGATATACAAAATGCCAAGTCATTTTAACAGCTCTGACATAAAAGATTTCCTTGATTTATGTGGTGCATACATTTTTAGAAACATTCCCCAAATTTGCCCTGGAATGTGAGAAAATGTTATTTTGATACCAATTAATACCCTTTGGAAGCAAAATGGTGCAATTGTATTATTTAACCCATAGCTAGGGGCACAATTACAGCCAGACAACGCTATTGTTATTTTAGCTATCAACCACACCATTTCTGCGATGGCATTAAATAATGAATGTGAGGTCAAAGTTCGGATTTTCAGCTTTAACCCTTTAACTGCCTGCTCAACCTTTTGGCAGAGCACATTTTGAGTCACTATTTCTCATTGAAAGATGTGTTGCACTTAACAGATCAGATTTTTTTTCAGCATTACAGACTGCAAATGATTATTGGAGAAGGCTTCATCAGGCTAAGTTCAACATATCTTTCAATTTAATACAGCAACTCAAACTGTGCTTGACAAAAAGGGAGCAGGCAGTCAAAGGGTTAATTTCAGAAATGTATCTCCATAAGGGGTGAACTGTGTAGGAATTACGGTCCATTTTATACGTGGTCCCCCTGCCATCTTTTGAGGAATCAAAAATAATTGGACATGTGGCTTTTCATTAGTTCCAAGGCCAGGTGTGTGTTAGTCCCATATTTCATTTACAAGAGAGCAGATAAAATATAAAGAGTAGATTCAAAGTTTGATATTTGCATTTGAAACCTGTAGCTGTCAGCACTTGCTATGAATTCCACAGAGCTGCCACTGCATGCAAAACAAGCCATCACAAGGCCGAAAAATCAAAACAAAAGCCTCTGAGAAATAGTACAACATCAGATGCGGCCCAATCAACTACTTGGTTCATTGTGAAAAATGAGGAACTCTTTAGTGAGCTCAGAAACGCAAAAACAAATGGAGCATTACACATAATAACTGCAGTAAATAGCCAAACAATTATTTTCCTGATGTAGAGAAATCTCTTCTCAATAGAACACTCTCCGGGAGGTAAGCATATCTGTGTTAAAATTAACAATCGAGAGAAAATTTCATTTAAGTAATTACCGAGGGTTTACCTCAAGATGTAATACACTGGTAAGTCTTCAAAGCAGAGTGTTTGCCAAAAATTTTTTAAAAGCCTGTACACTTCTTGGATAGTATCCAATTGGTAAATGAGGAAAAAAACAGAATGATGGGAAGAGAATTGGATGAAGAACGGAAGTAACTGCTCCTGACATACCTCCTTATCTGAGAAACATGGTCATGCGTGGGCATGTGTGGCTGCCAATGGGACCATTTCATGGGGGTTTTTCCTTATCCTCATTCAAGAGCATGGTCTTCGAATTTGAAAGCATGACTTATTGCTTCCACATTCAGACTCTGTAATGCTTTCCCTCGAAACCATCCAATGCCAGAATAGTGATGATTCCACAAGCACATTTCAAGTCAAATCCCACGGAAATGAGCGACACAAAATTTGCATAAATTAAAATGAGTTGGTTGTTATCTTACATTTGGCTAGATTGTTATGTAGCTGCACAATGCCAGCAACAAGATGCAACTGGATGCCTCTTGCCCTTCTCTCAGCTTGGTGCGCCAGGGAAATCCATCCGCAAAATTGTTAATTGTGTGACTGGAGGCTGGTATGTCATGCAGCCACAATTATACAAAGTTATTATAGTAAAAGAAAAAGCATGGGCACTGGTGTTTATACAAACAGTGTAAACTGTCCTTTTTTTCCAAAAGTCATAAAGAAAATAAGGTAAGTATATATTTATAAAGCTTTGGAGGGCAGGAGCAGATGAAACTGGTTTGAAGAGCAAACTGTAAAACGAACGCGCCCACAGCAAGTCAGGGATAATTTTATTGGCATTCTGTTGATTGAGAAATTTTGACAGGTTTGTAGCACAGAAAATCTGAGCGCAGTGCAGAAATCTGCAAGCAGCCATTTCACGCACACACAGGGGCAGCTTGAGCCCAAGGCGAAGGGCTGAAACTGAAGTGCAGGAAATCTGTGCTAGCGACTATGTATCTGAGTGCAACCAAACAGTTTGAGCAGGAGCAACACAAATCTAAGCACACGCAGGGGCTATTTGAGAGCGCGGGCAGGGTTGTAAGGGAAAGTATTACAAAATCTGATAGTTAAAGCAATCAATCATGCTTTCAACTTGAAAGACTACATTCTTGCATATAGAGATAGTAAAAAAAAAAAAAACACCCGCAGTAGTTATGCTGAATTTATTGATTATCTGACTGCAGACAAAAGCAGCAGGGTGAATTCTGAATTCTATGGGGCTACTTTATCCACTCAGATGCAGCTTAATCGGCTAAGGAACTGTAATGCTCTACCATGGCCAACCTGTCCTGAAATCCAACATGCATGCTTTTCCCTTCACTGTAAAACTGTGAAACGTGACATATTTATAATCTAAACACCAGTGTGAAAAAGCTAAATGCCTGGTGATAATTTTTGTAAATAGGCGTTCTCATTCAAGACACTGATGTTTATTGGATGTTGCGATCGAGGTTTTTCAGATTTGTTGCCTACTGTCATGGTTTAGGCGTGCGTTTGTTGGACCTTTCTTTGTTCTATCGTCCGGGACGATATCGAGTTTCTTTTCCATCGAAGTCCTGACCCAGCTGGCTGATTGAGCTGGGGCGGAGTTTTCCGGACTATATATATAATGCCGGGGGTTCGCCACGCCTATCGCTAGAGTGTCTGATTGTTTCTAGTAGTGTTGCACCGATTCCGATACCAGTATCGGGTATCTGCCCGATACCGCGTTAATATGCTCTTACTCGTACTCCTCCACATTTGCCGATACCACGCACCAATACCACTTAATGTAAGACGCAAGGTAACTGCCTGCTCACGGTCGCATAGGCTACAGTATTTTGTACTATCTGACTTCTATGTCTAGGGGGAGACAGCGGGTTAGAAAAAATACGAGAAAGAGAGCTTTATAGTCATCACATCACACGCAGGCATACGCTCATACACACAAGAGGTGTACAGTAAAGAAGTACATGTAGGCAATTTCGTTACAGTAATTAAGTAGTTTTTTTGAGGATTTGTACTTCACTTGAGTTTTTTTTTTTTTTTTTTTTTTTAATCCGGGACTTCTACTCTACTACATTTAAAAGATAAAAAGTATACTTTTTCTTCGTCACTTTGACACTTGCCACTTCACTACACGTTACAAATTAAAATATGTATATAATTATTCATCTAAGGATTATCTGGATGCGGCGTGTTCAAAAAGAACAACGGTGTTCGGCAGGGTATCTTAAGCGTTTTGTGCAGATGTTTCTGCCAGCGGACATGGAGTTGCAAATTTATGCACGCAATTACAATATTCTATCACTAGATGGCACACCCGGATCAGTTATTGAATATTTACAAGCCGAGCTCGCACAAGCACACACCCACAATCACACACGCAGAGACTTAGAATTGTGAATCTTCCTATTTTACTACAAATATATTAGTAACATATGGTTACCTTAAACATTTTAGTTGTGGTCAAGTTAAATCTTTTTCATTTGTCATTTTTGTAATTGAAATATGGCGATACCACACACTTTAAGCGATGCCTTGTTTGCTTGGAAAGCTATTATTGGCTTTAGTTGAATTGAGAATGCCTATGAATGTGTGTAGAAACTATCTGTGCCAATTAATAGTTCTACTGACTTTTTATAAAGTTGGGTGGTGTCACCTTGCCTATGCAGCGAGTTTACTTTTCATTTGTCAAGCTTCAGTAATGTTTTGCCTCATTTGATGGCAGTGCTAGTTCAAAGGCTTTCTGTCGGGCCTAAATACAGAAAGATTTTTAGCAGTTAGGTCTACTCTTTTTTTTTTTTTTTTTTGAAATAGCCATGTGTGAATCGTTTGATATTGGCCTCTTTTAGGCTTGTTATAAAAAGAAAATAAAACCTGTACTCCGAAATTGTCATTGTATTTTCCTGGAAAACATATCAGAAATATCGGTATCGGTGCTCGGTATCGGCAAGTACACAAAATAAAATACTCGTACTCGTATCGGTTTTTAAAAAAGTGGTATCGGTGCATCCCTAGTTTCTAGCACTTTGGCCAGAGAAGATCTCTTGTCTGATTTCCTAGTGATTTGTTATATTCTATATATTGTTAGGAATTGCTTCTTTTAGAAATGTTCTCTCTTCTCTCTTGTTGTTTTTTTCTCTTGCTCTGCTTCCGTGTTGCGGATATTTGTCCTTGGAAGCGCGAGCTTGTACCAGAGGTGTGTACCTCTTTTGTGTTTGTCTCTTAGCTGAACTGCTTTTTCTTCTCTCATTGGTCGCGGCACCTGGTGTCCTATCACCGCCCATCAAAAATACGCTGTAAAACTGAATCTAAACACTGTGAGATGTTTAAAAAGTGTGACAAAAAAGTGTTTAGCATAAGTTCAGAACTTAAACATTTGGTTTTATAGTGTTCCTGAAGACTAATCTGAAGGCAAATTGCCCTGAGAATGAAGCAGGAACTGAAAACAGCCACAGAGAATGCTCAGCAGAGCACGTGTCAAGACGAAAACCCATTTGGCAATGTCTGTGGGATCTAGAACTCACACTCAAAAAAATGAAACCTTATGAAATGTTAGATTTACGTAATAATGTTATGTCAACTGGTTCCACGCAATAGCTTTGCGTAACCTTTAATTGACTTCTAACATTTTTGGCCAGTTTAATTAATTGCACTGAGTGGAATGTACTTAACTCAGTTTTGTGGAATCAGTTGACATAACGTTATTAAGTAAATCTAACATTGCATAGGGTTTCATTTTTTTGAGTGCAGGAAGTCTTTGACTCTTAAGCATTTTCCACCAACAATTAAAAATGAAAATTTAATTAATGATTACATTAGTTGGTCCATATACTTTTGAACCCCAAACACTGGGAGGACTAAATATAAAATTGGATGAAATTCCTACAAGCTACATAAATTGTATTTGGAAAAAGCATTTAATTAATTTTATAAGTCTACCCTTCAAGTACTTCCTAATTGATTAATTTCAAATCCACTGTAGCAGCAAATTATGCCAAAATGATGAAAATCGTGTCACTCTTCAAGTACTTATGGTCATGTATGTGCATCCATTCAAAGATAGTTACTTTTGAAGCACTTTTTCTGAGTGTGTTAATATTTTTGTTTACCTACAATCTAACCCAGTCCTTCTCAAGCTCAGTCCTGGAGCCCCCCTGTGTATGTTGGTTTTTGCTCTAACCGTAATTATAATCTACGGATTTTAACCGGCCACATATTATATTTTCTTATTTATGCTACTCGGAATGATACCTGCTTTGAGGAATTTATTACCTTTTTTAGTCAAATTTTGTCAGAAATGACCATGAAGAATGAATAAAGAATGAAGAATCTGTCACATATCCATGTTTCATTGTGTTCTCTGGCTTATCATGTTTTCTGATAATGGAATTGGTTAATTATCTTGTTTCCTACTTTACACGCTGCAAATATGTCATGCCTTTTCCCGTACCTGTTCCTTCTCTCCCCTCATTACCCCTGTGTATTTAGGTTCTGCTGTTCCGTTGCCAGATTATTAGTTATGCCTCGTATACCTCTCCTGCATTCTGATTCCCCTGTCCTTGCTCTTCCCAGTTCCCAGCCCTTGCCCTCAGCTCTGTGAATCAAATGTTGCCCAGTCCTTAGTCTTTGCACTTCCCAGTCCCAAGATTTCTGATCTGTGCTCCTGCTCCCTCCTGCACTGACTTCACCCTAGACCAGACTTCAAATTTTGCTCTGCTCGCCCCTCTCGATCCTGACTGCCGCTGACCAACCTCTGCCTACTTACTGACAACAAACTGGCTTTCCTGCATTGCCCTCTCTGCCAGCATGGTCTCTTGTGCTTCTTTAGTAAAGCTCTGTTTCTTTCATCCCTAAGGTTCCAGCTTTAGTTTCCATTAACCCATCCCTGACACACATCTAGACAATGATATATTGAAAACAACTACAAAAAAGAGAACTGAAAATTTACTGATTGAAATAAAGAATCACCAGCCTCCAAACTAGTGCAATATTGCAACAAATAAATTGTAATATCGAATAATATAAACACAAAATGTTCAAGGGTGTTCCATTCTGCATGCCATGCATGGGTACACTGTATCTTTCAAAATGAGGCTCAAGTGCAATAAACAAGAAATAAGCTCAATTAAGTCACATTAAGGGTTTGTAAAAATCTTACGGTTGTAATTGTGGATGGAACGAGAACCAGCGTACGCAGAGCCAGGGGCCCCCGGCCGGACAGACGTTGAGAATCGCTATTCTAACCGAAGCGGCGCGCACCAGCAATTACATTCGCAATGTCGACTCAAATCTCCGGGGAAAAGTGCACACAAATTATTCAGTTTGGAGTTACATTTATTAAAAAAAAAAAAAAAAAAAACAGTGGGACTTATCAATAGGCTACCTCATACCAGATATTCCAAGTGATTGCAGCCTCCCAGGTAAAACCACAACACTTTTCAGCACTGATTTTCCCATTTCACAATGACAACTAGTTATGAAGAAAGGTTCGGAAGCAAAATTTTCTAGATCACCCCAAAGTAGTCTCATATTAAATCCAACGAATGGGATACCTTCAAATTTACGCGAATGGGAAACTGTAAAACAGCGCCAGCATAAAAATATATGTGCACACCCAAAGAACCTTAACTCCCATTAAGCTTTTTGGCAATCGTCTGTTTACGAAATTAAAATCTCAACACTTGAAGCTCAGAAAACACTTAAGTCTACCAACATCTGTTCATCGCAAATAGGCATTATTTATCACTTACAGTCGCCTATATGAATCTCTTTGAGCTGCCGGAAGGGATAGTTCAGTCACTCGGTTGCATCTTATCGTCTTTTGAGAGCATATACAGATCCCAGGGCATCGGAAATTTATTGTGGTTGAAAAGCCCGTACACAGGACGAACGGAAAAATAAAAATTAAGACGGAAAGATTCATGATCACGTTCTGTCGTTCTCCAGAGTTATTCTTCACTCCCTCCAGACTGAAACGTCTAAGTGTGAGCAAAGCGCGTTAGGCAGACTGTATATGAAGTAGAGGGAATGAATGGATGTTCATCCATTTGGAATTGTCTTTCCTAAGGGATTATTCTCATTCTCAAAATAATCTGAAGACTTGAAGCCTGATTGTTACTGAAACCTGAACACAAGAAGTTGGCAAGTCGATGGCTCCGGGGCATGCACAGCTGAAGCCGCTTGCTGGGTTTCAGTTGGCGAAAAAGTGTTTTTATTATAATAAGTAAGACCTCTCACGAGATCCTTTCAGTGCATAGCCTATCCCATGGTCCTCCAATCACTGTTTTTGAGGTTCGACAGGTTCTGATTTTCCGATGACAGTCTGGCCAATCAGGAGTGCTAATTGTTTTGCTACTTCCCGATGAGGAAAGAAATTCAGGGACATATTTATATTCAAGGGTCAGATTCAAGGATTTTTGGCAGTACCAGGGAGACGGGGTTCGCTGCACTGTTGGGTGGCACACCTCTCGCTGTGTCTGACTGCAAATGAAATTGACAACAGATGCAATGGAGAGGCAAAAGCAAGACAACACCCAAAAAAGGTTGTGCATGTGGTTGCCACAGACAATTGCTCTCTCCTTATCCTTCCCAACAGATTATTCTCTAACTTTGTGTTCTGCTAGCATCCTTTTCACATGAGGCTGTACCTGCAGCCCAACCAGGTTGCACAGGTAGTCCATCACCTCCAGGATGGCACATCCATATGTGCAGTCGTAAGGTTTGCTGTGTCTCCCTGTGCAGTCTCAAGAGCATGGAGGCGATTCCATGGAGGAGATAGGCTGTTACACAAGGAGAGCTGGACAGGGCCTTAGAAGGGCATCAACCCAGTAGCATGACCGGTATCTGCTCCTTTGAGCAAGAGGGAATTGGAGGAGCATTGATAAAATGACCTACAGCAGGCTACTGGCATGTTTCTGACCAAAGTGTCAGAAACAGACTCCATGAGGGTGGCATGAGGGCCCGATATCCTCTAGTGGGTTCTGTGCTCACAGCCCAGCACTGCGGAGCTCAGTTGGCATTTGTCAGAGAACACCAGAATTGGTAGGTCTTCCATTGGTGCCCCATTCTCATTACAGATGAGAGCAGGTTCACACTAAGCTCATGTGACAGGCGTGAAAGAATCTTGATACGCTGTAGTGAACATTATGCTGCCTGTAACATCATCCAGCATGATCGATTTTGCGGTGGGTCAATGATGGTCTGGGGAGGCATATTCTTGGATGCTCACACAGACCTCCATGTCATAGCTAACAGTACCTTAACTGCTGTTAGGTACTGGGATGAAATCCTCAGAGCAAGTGTCAGAACTTATGATGGTGCAGTGGGACCTGAGTTCCTTCTGGCGCAGGACAATACCCGACCTCATGTGGCTTGAGTTTGTAGGCAGTTCCTGGGTGACGAAGGCATTGATGCCATTGACTGGCCCTCTTGTTCCCATGACCTAAATCCAATTGAGCACCTATGGGACTTTATGTATCAGCGCATCCAACACCGGCAAGTATCGCCACAAACTGTGCAGGAGCTCACTGGTGCACAGATCCAGGTCTGCGAGGAGGTCCCCCAGAACACCATCCGCCGACTCATCAGGAGCATGCTCAGACATTGTCAGGAGTGCATACAAGCATGCAGGGGCCATACACACTACTGAGTCACATTATGAATTGCTGTGATAAAATTTACACAAGTTGGATAAGCCTATGATCTCTATGAGCTTTTTACTTTCATTTTCAGGGTGATTTTGAATCCAGCCCTCAATGGGTTGATGATTTTGGTTTCCATTGACCACTGTTAGGTAATTTTGTTCTTTACAAATTATACAGTGTACATCAGTAAAGATTCTCAACTTGAATAATTTGTTCATCAAGATCTGATTTAAGTGTTCACTTAACTTTTTTGAGCAGTTTATGTAAAATTCACAACTGCATACCCTTTAGGTCCATTATTTAACAATTACCTCTTCCCTCCCTCATACTTGGGTCATTCCACATGAAATCAATCAATTTTCAGACAAGTTCCATGGGCGTAGTCATGGATTTTTTTCAAACTTTAATAGAATGTTGCTTTGGGTGCCAAATGGCAAAACACCAAGTTTTAGCTCAATTGGCCTACTAGTTTTGATTTTCTGGGGAGGTCCAAAAAAGCGGGCATGGCACCCTGGTTGGCATTTTTTCCATTTTTAACAGGTTGTAACTCTGGAACTAATCAAGCTAAGCTAACCCCATGATTTTTTTCATGATTCTATTAAAGTTTGAAGAAAATCCATGACTATGCCCATGGGAGCCCTGGTTGACTTCATGTGTCGAGACAGAGTCTCAACCTTAGCCAGTTAAAAGTCTTTTGGATGTGCGGCCGGAGAAGGCTTTTCGCAGTGAATTGACTCTCTTGTTGTCAAAACGAGTTCTAAGCCAAGAAATATTACAACTCTGGTCAGAAATAAATGTTGTGACATTGCATAATGTCAATAAAGGGCTACACGCTTTTCAGAGCTGACTACATTTTGCTCGAATCTCACGTAACTGATTTCAGTAATAACACTGCTCAAAATTTTTCAAAATTAACAACTGAAGGTTGACTTTGAGCATTCTTTGTCTGATGTTTTAACAAATTATTTTAAACCGATGATATGCCATCAAATAAATACAACAGAGATTGCTAAAAAAGAGAAAATTTGGCAAAATAACTGAGATAAAATATAAGCACCAAAATGGAACTGTTCCCCCTCTATTCCCTAAAATAAGAAAATAGGAAAAATTAGAGCGTTTATAATATTCTTATCTCTGATTAGACTAGCATGTTGTAGTAGCCATATGAAGTATGTTGACAGGCTTAAAGTACGTAAGACTGCAGTGCCCTATCCGAAAGAGTGTTCTTAGAGAGTATATTACTTATATGGTGAGAGTATATGAGATGGCCACACTCAAGTGTTACTGGTGTCAGAAACATGGACATGTGGCTGCAGGTAGAAGAAATCTGCATTGGTGTAGATTTAGTGGCAAAGTTGGGCGTTTAGTGGATGAGTGTAGTTTGGCGAAAGTGTGTTTTCCTTGTGGGAGAAATCATGAGATAAGGTCACTGCTGTGTATGAGAGGCAAAATTGAGAGATAGGTGGAAAGGACTAGGCTAGGGAGTAAAATGTCTTATGCTGAGACAACATAGACAGTGATGCCAAAAAAGAAAATGATGGGGAAAGAAAATGAAGGGATATAAGGGCGATAACATTAGGATGGACTGAAGTAGTTTTTCGTTATTATTGTAATGGTAATGAATTGTGCTAGCAATACTGAAAGTGAAACAGAGAGAATTAAAACGTTGGTGGAGAGATTTTGGGTAAAATAGATGTAAAAGAGAGAAGAAATACCGAAAATTATGGAGAGAGTATTTCATGGTTGAGAGATTTTAAGGAGGTAAAGTCTGGAGACAAGTGGTGTGTTTAGGAATGAGGGTGGTTAAAATGACGGGTTTCTTTCTTATTTTTGTTTAGTTCACTCTCATATTTGAAAAATACATACAGTAGGTGGCAGTATATGCAAGTAAAACGGGCAGAATCTGCCATGAAACTAACGGCAGCAAAAAGAGGACTTCAGTGCCCAGGAACGCGGCGTTGTTAGACGAGTTGACGCAATCACGTACAGTGACGACGAAGTCAAACTCGGAGCTAATCCTGTGACTCTACTGTCCGGAGTGAAGTGCGAAGTTTTAGGAAGTGAATGTATTTTAATGTACATTGCCGGGCTTTACTCGTAGAAATAGAGAAGAAATGGACAAGCTTCGTCGTGTATTGAACGGCCAGGAGGAGAACGAGGAACTTGGACTTACTTCTCAGGTATAGCTATGCATGTGAAAACCTGTCTGCTTTCACCTCAGCGAGCGCAGCTTAGTTTGCATGGACAGCTGGCTTCGCTAGCTTTGGCTAACATTCGTCTTGTTTATGAAGATACCGTAGCTTCTTCGTTTCATTTGTTTCTTAGTTGTATATTTGCTGTTATCACTTTTAAATAGTTTTTTCGTCCATCGTTATTTGCTTGTTCAGTAGTTGATACGCTGTTGTGTGTGATGGCTGCCAAGATCGTACTCAGGGAACTAATGAAATGTCATGTTAACGAGCCATTTCTTGTTTAATAATGTAAGCTGATCATCAACGATGAATGTACTCGGGCAAGAGTAAATATTATGCATTACGACGGATATTGGCTAAGCTGACCGATAATAAACCATTTATACGGCAACGGGTGCCAGCGGTCGCCTTCAGCTCATCGCTGACAAGTTTGTCCAGTAAAACCATGTCTTCTCCGCTAACTTCAGGACAGTATTGCGGTATGTAGCTGCTGTCTGTCGTCTTATGTGGTTTTAAAATGGGTAATATTTTACGCAACACTAAAGCCTTCTGTCACTTTTAGACGACATTCGTGGCATGCCTTCCGGTCATTGTTACAATGAGCTATTTCATAAATACCGTGCCTGTTAATGTGTATATGCATTTTGCCGCCTTTTACATGCTTTCACATGGAAAGAAGTGGATGATGCGAGGTAAGAGGTTCGAGCACCAAGTCCATACTATTTCTGCCGTTTCTGATTGTGTATCCGTCGGGGGTAGGGCTAATCTGCTGAAACATTCTGCTGAAAACATTTTTCTGAGAAACTACAACCATCTATACTTTCCTTCATAATTTATTTATTACTTAATATATTGTGATAAAATTTTTAACAGTTATTCTTGAGATGTATATCTGTCCGATATCTAGTTGAGTTGATGGGAAAAAAAGAAGAATTAGCGAATTTTCATTAGAATGTTTTCAGCAAAATATTTTCAGCAGATTAGCCCTGCCCATCAGGGGGTTTCTCTTGAATCAGGCTTGAGATCTGGAGCACAGGTCGGATTTGCTGATTTCGGATTGTTTGCAGGAGCCAATTCCCAGATAGCAAGCACCTCCGCTCCGGATCTGCTCTGGCTCTGTGCCAACTCCAGCTGATCCGGCACAGAGCCGGCGCAGATCCGGAGCGGAGGTGCCTGCTATCTGGGAAGCGAACTGGGATATGCTGAGTATATGACTGAGAGGCCCACTCGTAATTACGAGTAGAGGGTTTAGGGCACGGTGGCGTGGCGGTTGGTACCACAGCCGCTTTAGCAAGAAGGTCGGGGGCTGGAATCTAACCAAGAGCTTTACTGTTTTGAGTTAGTATGTTCTCCCCGTGTTTGCATGGGTTTTCTCTGGGCACTGCGGTTTCTTCCCACTGTCCAAAGACTGTGCACATTAGGCTAATTGGAAACTAAATTGTCAGTAGGTGCGTTTGTGTGAGTGAAGATGTGTTCGGCCTGCGATGGAGTGGCGTGCTGCCCAGAATGTGTACCTGCCTTTCGCCCATTGGCAGCTGGGATAGGCTCCAGCTCCCCCCATGATTCTGAGAAGGAAGCAGCGGTTTAGATAAGACTGAAGGATTCACAAAACTAAACCGCAGATGGTGATGGACGGATGCAAATAAATGGAGGGGAAAACTCCCTCCAAGAGCAAGATGAAATTAAACTACATTTTGTATTTGGGTGCGTTTCATAATGGTAGAAAAATACGTATCAGGTTGAACTTGCAGAGCATTCATATTTTGAAGTACAACCCAATGAGAGGACATACAGAAGGTTGTGCTGTGTAAAGGGAAAGTAATTTTGTGATCTTAATTTTCACCTTTTAGAAGGTTTCAGAAGTCAAGGTGACCCTGTAGAAACTGTTGTCATTTGTGTCCAGGGAGCTTGTAAACTGACCTTCCACAAGTTCCAGAAGTCTTTTGACTGTTCCATTTGCAGATACTTGTTTGCCTCGTTGTTCGGTTTGAGCAGTTTTTGTCGGAAACGAGTGCTTTTTTGACATGCTTGACGTGGAGAGACACCGTGGAGAGACATTTCAAATGTTTGACCAGAGATGTAAATCAGTTCAGCATTTTCTGCAAGTCAGGATCCCTTCACTTAATTGCATCACCTGGTTTGCGCGTGTGCGTGCATGTATGTGTGTGAGTATGTGTCTTTGTGCGCGTCTGTGCGTGCTTGTATGGAGATGTCTGCATGCATATTATTGTGCGAGTTTGTGATTGTATGTGTGTGCGTACACACATTGTGTACCTTTAGCAGAAGACATCATTTCTTTCAGTGTTGAGAGTTTGTATGAAAATGGCTGTCTGAGCTGTTGGCTTTGGGATGGTGCTTGACCCGTGACATCCTCCATTTGTTTTCCCAGATCTTGGACGCTTCCACACTGAGCTACAGCACGCGGATCAAATGGTTCATCATCTGCTTCGCTGCCGGGATCCTGTGTTCCATACTCGTGAGTTCCATTTCCTTCTATCCTGTTTCTCTCTGTCTTCCTTTAGTTAACCCTGTGTTGGTCTCGTCCCCTGTGGCTCTGTGATGATTATTTCACTGGCACGATATACTTGACTGTTCCCATCATGCAGTGTTTCATTTCTGAAATATTTTAGGGTATTTTTTTTGCTCCTTGAAATCCATGACGTGGCACTGTTGTTTCTTTGGCTTTAAAATGCGGTAAGGCATTTAAGACGGATAGTTTTCTTTTTTTTTTCAGGAAAAACGGTACCTTTCCTGAAATGTATCATTTGTTGTAATTGCTCTTTGGAATTTGGAATGGCAAAGTAAAGAGGCTGGGCCTACCCCATTGCAGATACTGTTATCTCCTGTGGCAGTTTAGAGGGGAAGAGGAATTTGAGGACATTCATGGCCCTTTGAAATGTGTAACACTGCTTCAACTCTCCCTGCAGCGCATCAGCTAAACCAGTGTGTTTCCTGTTCTGGAGCACTGCTTACCTGATGCTGCTGATATTGTTGGATCACAGGCACTCAACCAACCAGACAAAAGCATGACTGTTTCAGAACATCAGCTGTTGCCTGTTTTTATGTGCCTACAAAAGCCTTCTAAAACACACTCGCATGAATGCTGACACAGTCACTGTATTTCCGTTACTTGTGCTTAACTATTGTCCTTACTTTCACTTTTGCTTTTATTGTGCGTAGTCTTCTTTCTGTGTGTATGAATGAGATTCATGGTTAGGGTTTAGTATTGCGCATGCGTATAACATTATTGTGAATAAGGAAGTGTGTCAGGAAAATGTTTAGCATTTTTATTTAGGTGTTCTGTAATCCCTCTCCAAAGAAAATATGTATGTTTTTATTTTGTCTTGCTCTGTTGAACTGCTGCCTGTCTCTGTTCCATGTTTCATCTCTTTCTCTCTCACTCCCACACATCGTTTTACTCAGTGTGAACTAGGCTGATAGCACCAATATGGAGGTCACGAACTGACATTTCTCCCTGCATTAGATAAATATGGGAAGTCGCCGCTCAGCTGAAATAGACAAAATGTAGGCTAGATCTTGAGGTGCCAGAGAGCCTTATAACAGACAGTTCCCGATTTTTGGTGTTTGCGATTAAATGCCAAGTTTTCCGTTCTTGATAAAATGAGTAAGCTGACTCATCAAGATTTATCATACTTTGCAGCCAAAGAAAACTCATAAATTGTTGGCGTAATTACAGGAGTATTCTTCATAATCGTCTTGCTCGAGTAATTGTGGATTTTAGTCAGATCAAGTCTCCACGTGTTTCGTTGGTTTTCTTGTTGTTTTAATCGGAGGAATGTTTTTCAAGGCGTAATACAGTTTACTACCACTAGGTGTCACATTTGATTTAGTGTTCACGTTTGAATGTTGCCGGGAAGCCTTCAGAATGTATCTTCGGGTAGAATTCTCGTCCTGTTTCAAGCGCAGGTGTTCATCATGGGACAGTTTTTGGTTCTAATTTGTTCAATGAAGCGTGAGTGAATATGTACGTTCAACATTTGTTCAATAATGGTCCATATAGTGGTGTACAGCCATGGCAATATAATTTGGTAGCAGTGCCCCTCCTGTTGGAGGCAAATCCCGACCAACAAAATAATTCACTTTAGGCGTCATCTGGGTCTGTGTTCCTTAGCCTTTTCCTAAGCAACACCTCCCCTGGCTGGCCATGGGTCTGACTGAATTTGCTTGCGTAGTAGAGCCTTCGGTAACTTCCAACAGCCTGGAAAAACCAACATGAAGTGTCTCACTAAGGTTTTGGGCCATCAATACCCAACAGAACACATTCATGGTACCTTTGCCTGGCGTCTGTCGAGCTGTTCTGGAGGAAAGGAACACCATTCTTCCCCAAGATATTCTCTCATTCAGTGTTTGAATGATGGGGGAGAGTGCTGTTTAACACAGCATGATAGGATAATAATTACTTAACTGTACCATGGAAGCGTTTGCATTCATTATTTTTCACCTCTCATTTATTCAGGTTTCTCTTTCATTTATCAGTCTGCATGTATTAATGACAATGTTAATTTCCCTTCTGGTCCTGAGTTGTAGGGTTGGGCTGCCCTAAATTATTACTACTTTTCAGCGCTTGTCTGTCTCTTAAAGGTGTGTGTACACTGCTGTGGCCTGTGGTTGCTGATAAAGTGTGCCGATGTGTAAGCTGTCTTTGAGAATGAGCCGCTCCATTTCCAAGTGTGGTGAATTACGCTCTGTTTTTATTGGATTGAAAACAGGGGACGGCGTTACTCTTCTTGTCCAAAGGCCCACAACTCTTCGCCGTGTTCTACACTCTGGGTAACCTCGCTGCCTTGTCCAGGTAAGAACAGGCCCTCGACTGCAACGTGCACCTGCCTGCCTGATACATCTGTCAGAATGATTCATTACCTCAGAGACTGAGCTGTGCGTGTGCGTGTGCGCGTGCGTGTGTGTAAGGGCCACTTGCTGCAGCTGATGTGGTTTCAAAGAAGAATCCACGGGAGGGGCCAATGTGTTATGGGGTCCCCAATAATTTTTTTGTCTCGGACTGTAAAATGAATGGGGGTGGATCAGGTGGGACAGGGCTGGGACATGGGCCATCAAATTCCTGTCAGGCGGTCCACTGACTTGAAGCAGTTGTTGCATTTTTTCTCTGCTGGGGGTATAAGTCAGACAGTGATTAAGCTAACAATGGGATTCATGAAGCTCTGCTCCTCCATCACAGGTTGACAGCACTCAATGGTGCTGTGCTTCCCTGCATCAAAGGTCGTCGTGCCATCCCTACATTCCTGGTGACATTTCATTAGATGTTAAATGTTTCAGGCCCATTTGCCTGGAACGTTGCCTTCTAAAATGGAGTTAATCATATTAGAAAGCGCTTTTGCTTTTGTTGCATAACCTGGTACTTGCTGGGGATTTTTTTTTGGTACCAGTGGTAATTCTTTTGTGTAAAATTGACTCCTTTTTTTCCCCCCTTCACACCTGTCCAATATACTGTCCCACCTCTTGTCAGATGTGTGTTGGGATCAGCACTTTCTGGGACAAGTAATTAGTGGGCTGTGTATTAAGCAGGTTTGATTATGGATTGACAATATTTTTCATCACCTGCGTAAAAGCCACACAGGAACATTATAACCTGTAACTCTAATAGACTGAAGAATGAACAGGATGAGAACCAGGCATGTTTCCCTGTCTTGTTATAGTCATCTCTTCTGTGGAAATATTTTTTGTGGAAATTTATCTTTGGCTGATCAGTCATCGAATGCAAGAACCCCCAGTACCTCCAGCTGCGACTGTTTGACCAAACGCAGTGGAATTATAGTAGATTACATAAGATGAAAATGCCCAACACAGCCTTAGTTTAAGGGATTACACACATGAACACACTACCGCTGTTGTCAGATATTTCATTTAGCAGCTTATTAATAGAGAGGACTGCCCTGTTGGAGCTCTTTCTTTCTGTTTCTAAGGTTGCTTTATTCGTCTGGAAATGGCATGTTCACTTGGGCGTTTAGGTGTGACATATAACAAATATGCTCTTAGAATGTACATAATGGAGCATTTTAATGCTCTTCTCTTCAGGTAAATGAAAACAATGGGGCTCAAGAACACTGTTAATTTTATCATTTTATTACCCCGCCCCGCCTGAAGGGGGAGAGCAAGGGGTATTGTTTTTGGTTCGGTTTGTTTGTTTGTTTGTTTGTTTGTTAACACTTTAGCAGCAGAACTAGTGGCCAGATTCATCCCAAATTGGGTTTAGGGATTGCCACCGACCCAGAATAGATGCATATTGAATTTAGGAAAAGTAGGTCAAAGTATGTGCGAGGGCGGGGTTTGTTGTGCCTGGCACCACTTGTTTAGTCTGTCTTAACTGTCAACAGTCCAAAGAAACCTAGTGGACAAGACAAAACAAAAACTTTTACCTCCGGAGGATTGCACCTTTACTGTCAGAATTTGAGATAAATCAGAATTATCTTTTTCTAGCATTCATTTTAATTGTCCATAGCTTTCACCAACCTATTTGTTGTTCTACAGAATTGAACATAAAACCTGTCATTTGCCAGATTTCCAAACAATAAAATGGTGGGTATGTCCGAAGAATTGACAGATTAATTTCACTGGTTGGTATAGAACTGATGTTTACATGGACTGATTGTTTGAAAGAGAACTTTCAAAAAAAAAGAAAAGATTTGCTCATGTTGTTCTAAGATATTGTCTGATGTTTCAGTTAAACTGTGAATCAAAATCCTGTTTGAATCATGCTAAATCCAGTCTGTCCCCCTATCAAGTTTTCGGTTCAACAGCTCTGCAGTGTGTGTAAAAATTTCGACTCATGCATCTATTTTAACCCATAGAGGGCTGAAATAAATTTTCAAAAAAATTGAATTAAATTTATCTTGTGCTGTTGAAAACCTGTCATGTGGCAACTTGTTTAAAAGAGCTCCCCTGCGGGAGCTCTTTTAAACAAATTGCCTCATGATAGGTTTTCAACAGCTTTGATTTTGATATCTTACATCATTGAGAAATGCATTTATGCTGTATTTCTGAGCAGCAGGATTGGCTTCTCACAGACCTGCGGGAATAATCATGCAGGAGTCACACTCCTGGTTGCTCCTTTTGATAAGGATTTTGTTTTCCTCCTTGAGCTTCTCAGTTGTCTGTCTGTATGTCTGCGACTTTTATTTCAGTAAATTATTTTCTGAGCCCGACAGATTTCCCCCTCCACCTCCCATATTCTGTTACAGGTTTATGTGCTTGTTTGTCTTATGCAGAGGACGTCAGACCTGTTTGAGGACTGTGACTGTGGGTTCCCTGTGCGTTCAGAAAGGGTGTTGTGCTTGGGGCCTTACTTTAATAACTGGGTTGCTCGCTGTTGTAAAAGCCAACGTGCACGGTGACTTTATTTAGGTCATGCTGTGTATTTGGGTCATAGACACGTGCGCTAAAACTACCTGTTTTTACAAAATCCGTAATGTGGATTTGGGGCAATCGGCAGTAGCAGACCACGGTTTACAAACGTTACATACATTTGAGAATGGTAGTTTCACGTGCACATACTATTGGTGGGTGCTGGTTTTTTTAAGACGAAATGCAGAAGTGAGAATTTGGCATTGACTGCAACAATTGAGTGTTCAACGGTCGATTTACTTGAGATATGACTGCGGTGTCTATGGGAGTCTGTTAAGCACGGGTATGTGTTTGGCTTAATTTCCAGTAGGGAAGGCACTGCTCACCGTGTCCTACTTAAAGGTTCAACTGCTATTGGGTCTACATTGAACCCACTGCCTGTTACTGCCTCCATGTCCTGCCGAGGGCTTATTCAGCTCAAGCGAGTAGCACAGGAATTGCTTTTGAGCTGAAGTGACCAACCCTGACCCTGAATGCTAGGAGGACCTCCCACCTTCCATTGCTGCTTGTCTACTATCTAAAATTAATCTCCTGGGCTTGCTTTAATTCAGGTCATACTGCCAGGATTCTTGGGTGCGAATTCACTGTTGTAGCAAAACTGACCGGACTCTGCCCTCTGATTGGCCCTTGACTTGTTTTTGTTTCCACAGTAATGTCACGTCCCTGTCACTGTGCACGTGCCAGCCTTTGTTTTAAACCCTGTCAGGTGTTAACTATCTGCTGGAGGGATTTTAAGTCGTCCAAAAAGATGGTGACACCTGTGACTGATCCAGTGCAGCCTCAAGGAAGTGCGATCATTAACGGCAGTTTCTGATGAAACGTCCATTCTTCACATTGTGGGGATTTACCACTGCTCTTTTCCTGGTCTGTCGGTCTGCCAGAATGACATGCGGTTATTAGCTTAGTCAGAACTATCTGCGGTTATTAGCTTAGTCAGCAGATGTTGTTGCATTGTGAGTGAATAGAGCAAGTGGTATGGCCCTATTCTAATGTCTCTAGGCCAAAGCTGTGCTCACTGGTGTGACTGGTACAGGTTTGTTGAGAAAAAGTTGTCAAGGCCCCTAATACGAACTCTTCCTATTGTTCTGTCAAATCTGCCCATCAACACACAATCACTCAGGATTGTCTGCGTGGTTTAGACTGCACTTTCAAGTCTTGTTTTATGCCATAAAGGGCTTGATTGTGCCTTTGAGGTTTCTGGTATAACTTTAGGGAGGGAATTGTCAGGGGGTAATCATGTCGGCCTCACATGGCCACTATCGACACTGCTTCTGAGGCAGACAGCTCCGTTGTGTATTGCAACATTTAATTACAGTGCCACGTTGCGGAGATCCTCAACATAAATTCGCCACCCCCTCCCAACAGATTTTGCTGTAGTACTTGGTACGTTCATTGCTTTTCATTACATTGGCGGGTAGTCCTCTGCAGAGCAACTAACACATTAAAATGAGTATATAAGTCACATAGGAACAGTGGTTGCTGCACTTTTGTGAGGGCTGTGTGACCTCATGCATAATGTCATCGTGTTGAATGTACCCATTTTTACATGCACGCATGTGTCCCCTGGCTTCCATTTTGGCTCTGGATTTAATGCCTTCCTGTCTCCCCACAGCACCTGTTTCCTGATGGGCCCTCTGAAGCAGCTGAAACGCATGTTTGAGCCCACCAGGCTGCTCGCCACCTGTGTGATGCTGGTAATGGTGGCTCGTTTTTCCTGTCAGTTTTAGGCTGCATCCGAATTCTCCTTTCCTATCCACTTTGCCTTGACCTCCAAAGAAAAGGTCGCTGGGAGATTTTCAAGGAACTGTTGGGGTGTTTGAGTTAATTTGGGTGTCTTTTCCTTCAATACATCATGCGCACGGCGGCAAGCATAGCCTTCGTTATTTATTGGAGAACTTCAGGACCAAGTGACGTTTCCAGTTGCTACAGCTGCAGAGGATTGAGGTTAACATTCGATCTTTCCGTACTTCCACGGTTGGTTCTGTGTTTCCTAGCTGAAAGGAAGTAACAAAGGATTGGACTATTCAGCATTCCTTGTCATGGCTAACAACCAAACAATTTTCGTTATACATCCATTAGTGAGGTAGGCTCTTGGCCCAAGTCCCATTACTCAGACAATCTTCTTTGTTCTATACCAGGGGTGGCAAATTCTGGTCTTGGAGAGCCACACTGTCTGCTGTTTTTTTTTTTTTTCCTCTCAACTTATCAACAATAACTGTCACCTGTATAGTTAACTCCCCTCACCTGGTTTCTTGGATCTAAACTGGTTGTTGAACAGGATAACAAAGCAAAGGGGCTTCCCGGGGCCAGGCCTGGCTACCCCTGTTCTAAATGTTTTGCCCTAGATTTTGCTCTTTCCCTCCCAACCTAGAATTGCCCTGTTTATGAGTAGGCAGGTCTCATGGCTGCAGCTTTCTGCAGTGGAGGGGAGTGCAGATAAGACCATGTTGTCCTTTTGACTATAACTGACCTTCAGCAGCAATTTCCATTCAGTATGGAATTCTTCTGTTGAATTTTCAGTCATTTAGTTACTTGTGTGCAAATAAAAATGGTTGACTGAAACCCTCTATTCTTGGGCACTACTATGGCCTGTTACATGCAGCCTCTTACGTGGCTTCCAGCTACTGTCAGCACTAGCAGTTTGATCGAGGGGCCTAGCGATTCACTTGCACAATGTTGGATTCCCTGCCCTGAAGTGTTCTTGGATTGTTAACCGTAAAAGTTCCAGTGGTTTGTTTTAAATTGGGGAAAGATTCTATAAACATTGAATGGAGAGCTTTTGATGCGCCAGTTAGCCATTTACGGTGGTCACCGTTTTCATGTGGACCATCCCAAGCCTTTCATGTGGTTTATCATCGCAGAAATGCTTATTTCCTCTAAAACTATTACTGTTGATTTATTATTCCTCAGAGAATGATTTTGTTTTATGAATGCATGCCCACTGGTCTCCTAAAATATTGCCTTTCTTTTCAATCTATTGAGAACCACAGGCCATTGACAGGGGTCCATACTTGCTTGACACATTTAGTAAGATAGCTAGCCAAACTATTTTGTGATGGCATCCAATGACTTTGCACCATTCAGCTGGATTTTGCTTGTAAACTGCTTAACATGTAGAATATCTGTTTAATTAAACCATGTGTTTTCCTTCGTAGCTCTGCTTCATATTGACCCTGTGTTCAGCCTTCTGGGTAAGATACGAATTTTAACGTATTTATTTAACTTTTAAAAGTATGTTTAATGTAAGTATATTCAACAACTTTTTATTATTACTGATTCGTGTTAGCCGACTTAAATGGTTGATACTGGTGATGAAATTTTATTGCTGAGAGGTGATTGTTCTCTGTATTTTTTTATTTATAGTGGAAGAAGAATGGTCTGGCCATTATCTTCTGCATACTCCAGTTTTTGGCGATGACATGGTGAGCTCACCGTCTCTCTTGCTGTGTCTTCATGGTCTTGAAATCGTTGTTGTTGTCAGCTCATCTTTGTGTAGCTATCTATTTAAAATGAAATTTTATTAGCTAGTGTAACGGGTTTGTTGATCACAAAATGTTCTTAGGACTTGGTCAGGGAGGCTTATTTTCATCAATAGTCCTAGATTATGCGTTTTGGCTGGAGGAGGGAATTGGAGCACTAAGAGGAAACCGATGCAAATATGGAGGCAACATTCAAACTGTGCCTTGAGAGGGTGTGGGCCTGTTGGGAACCAGAACCATCTTTCCATGAAGCCATTTCATTTTGTAGATATATGCTCATGCACACAAAGTTTATTTGTTTGCCCCGTGGCGGCATGTACTTTTATTGCGCTTAAAATTATATTGAAAAATTTATCGCTCATCCCTAGGTTAGTAAGTCATAAATTCATGAAAATGAAATGGCTGGCCATTCGTCTAGTGCAATCCTTTAAAAGGCTATAGTGACGTTGCCCATAGTTGATGTGTCCTGAGAGATTGCAGGCCAGGAGTCACAGGAGGGACGAAGAGGCTATTTTCAGGTCTCTCCCCTCACTTCACCTCACGCTTTAGGTTTAAGCGTGCTTCTTCGGTGCTGCTAAGTCATGTAGTGTGGATTACAGAGCCCAGATCTCCTGCTGACCTGCTCTATAAGGATTGTGGGAGATCTTGCTCACGTGCTAAATCCTGTTTGCAGGTAAAACCCTTTAAGAGGGATGCAGATTGAGTTCAACATGCCATGGCTTACTGCCTCCGATGCCTTCCTCCTCCCATTGTAGAACCTGTCATGTCTTTTCTCTGGAACATGGTACAGTCACTCAGGAAAGGGAAGGCAGTCATTTTTGTGGATGGGAGTCTCTTTTTCAGTTCTTTTCTCAGACATCCAGGAATGCCCTGGCAGTATCTGAATGTATTTGGAGAAGGGGCTTCTCAGTAGCTCTTTGGTTACAGGCAAGCCCCCTGAACTTAGTCTA
Organism: Gymnothorax javanicus; assembly: GCA_029692085.1. Taxonomy (NCBI): domain Eukaryota; kingdom Metazoa; phylum Chordata; class Actinopteri; order Anguilliformes; family Muraenidae; genus Gymnothorax; species Gymnothorax javanicus. The sequence continues at coordinate 34,188,544 of CM056208.1, forward strand.
GTGTTGATCTCTATTTATATAACACCATTACGTATTCTGCCTGTGAGATTACATGTCATTGAAAGCTGTACTTTCTCTGGGGACACCTTAAATGGTGAAAAACTTCCTGTAAGAAAATCTATGAGAAAGTTGTGTGAAGTGATTCAGCAGAAGCGGGCAGAGAGAGAGTGTGAAAGAGAGATGTGGAGTAATAGTGGGTGTATTGGTGAGGGGGCACTTTAACACTGAAATTTGGCCGATCAAACTCTTGGGAAAATTCCCACCCAGCTGTGAAGGAACACCACGCACTCGTCCGGCAAATCGGCGCTTAGAATAATTTTCCTTCTGAACTTTGCATTGTGACGTTTTCTATGTTAAGCAAACATTAGCCAGTGTCTTCTCACGGGGGCATTTTCTGCATTCCCAGCCTGGGCTGGATCACCCAAGCGCGGTATCCTGCTCCTCAGTTTGATGTAGTAGGTGGACCTTACTGCCGTTATTGAGTTGGGGGGGGCGCCTGGACGCAATGCATGAATCGCATCGGCCTTGCACGTCACTGCGGAGCGGGACAAGGCGGGGGTGTGGGCGGGGCTGGGGGAGTTAAGGTTCCAGATGCACGCTACAGTGACCGGTGTGTCATCAGCACAGATTAGCGAGCGTGATTAGTCACTTAAGTGTGTGCGTGAGAGCAGGATACAGATGGGGCAGGTCACGGAAAATCTTTTCACTTCCTCTCGCCTTCCTCCGATATTGGACCTTTTAGATGAATATTAATTTCATATGTGGTGAAAGTGAAATAAATTGGGCATCTTATTTGCTGTCTCTTTGGTTAGCTCTTAGCAGGCTTATTTGGTCAGCTGGGCTGCTTGTCCTTTTAGCCTGACGCTTCTCCACTGTGACCCTCAGATGCTGTAATACTGTCCTGTCAGTGGGTCAGCCATGGGTGTCAAGTCCATGTTAAAGTTGAAACTATATAAATGCTTTCTTGGGGTCAAACCAAGTGCAAGGTCCATGAAAAGCTTGGCTGTGATCATCATCTGCTTTGTCCGTGATGTGAATGTGTCGTCACTGGCACATCGTGAACGGCTTTGAAGGGCAATGTATCCTTGGTGGCGTGTCTGTTCTGAAGCAGACATTGCGAGAAGCGAGAGATGCAGCATTAATGAGAGAAGGACAACCAGTGCCTGTCCACCCATCTGCAACAATTACCCATAAATCAATGTTCTTTCCCTAATTTCTTGTTGGAACATTCATTTCCTTCTTTATAACCAACTCGGTCTGTGCGCCTCGCATTGCTCTTGTCTGGCCAGTATTGTCATGGCAACCGCCTCCTGTGCTACTTGGTGCGCTCAGGCATTGATCGGTTCCCAGAAGTCAGCCTGTTTGTTTGACCCTGTGCCACTTTGCGACAGACAGAACGTTGAGACCCCGTGTCACTCTACTGCAGACAGGAAGTCAAGACCCCGCGCTACTCTGATGTCGACGGAAGGTCGAGACTCTGCCACCCCGTTGTTGACAGAGTTGAGACATTGTGCCACTTTGCGACAGGCAGGAAGTGAAGAACCTGTGATGCTGTGCTGTTGACAGAACGTTGAGACCCTGCGCCACTCAGCTGTGGTTGACTCACCTGAAAGGCTGTGGACAGACTGCAGGATCAGCTTCCTCCCACAGAATAACACCGTTTACATGGTTCATTATTGCCGGGAGAGTAATTTGTTTAGAGTACAGCATAGTCTGAGGCCTGGATAGTCTTTCAGTGTGACTAAATGCTCCAGTCTGCGTGATCTTGTCTCTGTTCCCAGAGCACACACACTTGGTAATTCAGTGGCCACTTAAATTATTCACTGTGATTCATGGCCTCAGCATGAGTTAATTGAACGGTTACATTTTGGCAGATTAATAGCAGAAGTAAGCAATATAATCTATTAATTATCATTACATTTTCTTGCCTGGGGAACAAAAACCTGCATTAAATGAAACTTGCTGTGAGCAATCTAGACTACTATAAAAAGCAAGCTAAGCTTAGCATCTGATCAATCAATGATCAGTTTTCCTTTCTTCTTTCAGTTTAGCGAACAGTGACATTTTTGCCCTTCTGAATCTTTGTGATTTATGTAATAATAGAGTTGTTGTTGAATGATTATGTAAGATTAATTTTGCGTTAATGTAGGGCCCGGATTATTTTTCGCCTCTGGGTTTACGCGCTTCCCTGACCCCCTCTGACGCTGGTCTGTGACGTTTAAATGGATTTTAGGCTCTAATTCTGGGGGGTGTTTGCCTCCTTTCATAAGACTCCTGTCCTGCTGGATGCTGGTGGGGATAGTTTGGCCTTCTTTTCTCCCAACCCCTGATTAAAGGGGCTGGTAATCTGGTTAAGTAAGAGGAGAAAATGGCTTTGGTTTATTATCCTCGCTCTGTACGCTAAACTATTGGCTGGTTGTTCCACCTCACAGAGGTCAGAAGTATATTGTTTAATTCTGACTCCTCCCCTCTCCCCTCTCTCACAGGTACAGCATCTCCTACATTCCGTATGCCAGGTAAGTGCTTCCCTTTCACAGCCGTGTTTGTCCTCCAGTATGAAGGACATCTCGGCCCTGGCCAGTGTAATCCGCGTCAATTCATCGATCGTCACAACAGGCTTGCTAACGTCAGCAACAGAGACGTTAGTGTTTTTTGTCCCTGTTTGGCACTGAGTTTTGATAAATGCGTAATTCTGATGTACAGTGCAGTTCATAAGTATTTGTTTGCTCAATGTGAATAAAAATGAATGAATGAATTAGTCAATCAACACTGTATTTATTGAGCACGTTCTCATAGATAATCCTAGGGCTTTATAGTCATATGGGGTAATCTCACTTTACCGCCACCAATGTGTAGCCCCCACCTGGATAAAGCACTGAAGCCATTTTGTGCCAGACCGCTCACTATGCAGCTGCTGTGGTGGAGAGGGAGAGGACAATTTGCATGGCCAATTACGTGTCTATGATGTCTCAAAAGGTTGCCAGACATGGGTGTAAATGCTTTAAATTAAGGCAGACAGTTTGCACATTCTCCTTTATATTTGTGGTTTAATTGCAGTTTGCTGTATTGTAGAGCCAAAACACAAAAACTTTGCATCATAGACTATTTCAGCTGTATTACCGTGTTAGTGCTGCCTCGTTATAGACAGGTTCTGTCTAGGGAATGAACCCCACTGATTGGCCTCCTCTAAAGAGTTCTGTGGGGGATAGAGGTACTGCATTTTTGCATTCAAGTAGCAGGGATCACTCATACCATGGAGAGATTTGATTGCACTAATCAGATTGAAGCAGAGCTCTTGGTTTAAGGGGATGGTTTCAAGTGTCAAGAGTGTTATGGCTGTTGAATGAAATGGATATTCTGACTGCCATTTTGTGTGCTGCATTTGACCTTTTGTTGGTCCTTCCTCCTCCCCCACGTATGAGTTCAGTGGGTTTACGCATGTCGTTAAATTCAAAATCAATTTCACATACATGCATACACAAGCAAGTGAACAGGGGCGTGTGCTTTCTCTCCACCTTCAGAGCAGAGACACAAACAAGGTCTTTGTTGTAATGATAAATGGAGACGCACACACTCCTTCATACGGTTATACACACTCTCTCTCTTTCTCTCTCCCCCTCTCCCTCCCTCCCTCTCCCCTCCCCCTGCTAATACACTCGTGGGGAGATGTGTGGGGGGTGGGGCACTCCCTGAATGAAAACGTTTTTATATAGGGCTTGTTTTCTCTTGCCATATGGCACTAAATCCAGGGCTCAACCAGACTGGACTTTCTGCCACACAAATGGCCTCTTGTTTATTTCTTTCCTTTTTGGGTTTTATGTAGCGAGTGATGCAGTTCGCTTACCGCAAATGGCAGAAACAATTAGCAGGTAAAACGCACACAAACACAGCTGGGTTTTTTTTCCAGTGTATTTTGCCCCACAGTGGGCTTATGTCGTGGCCTGCCTGTTCATTCGTCGTCAGTCGTTGGTTGCCGGACGTCATCCGTGTGTAAGCATCTTCTCCTCCGAAAACTACGGGCCGATGAAGCTGAAGCTTGGCACGCAATTTCCTACCCATGAGGATTTTTCACACATGAGATAAAAACATGTATGTAGAAGCCTCACTGATAACAAAAACAGAACACAATATTTTCCCAACAGAATATTTTAATTTTCAGCTTACTATGATGGAGGCCTCGTCAAAATTTGGTGCCAAGGAAATGTCTGCTCAATTTTTTTAACCCTGCATTTTGTTAAAGCACACTGTGTGGCATTTTGATTCATTTGTCAGTCATTTCTGCAGCAATTCAGCTGAAATGCAATATGTGCATACTAAGTACCAAGACTAAACGCATGTATTCCAGGTTCTGGTGTACATTCCATTCTGACCTTGATATCACCCCTGTCATAAGGCCACACCCCTACATTTCATGAATATGTTTAACAGTCTTCTCCAAAACTACATCACTAAGGAAGCTGAAAAAAATGGCATGCTTGTTCCTATCCAGGAGCATCAGGTTTGTCCTAGGAATTCTGATCCAAGTTCAAATATAGCTGCCATGGCAGCCATCTTAAGAATACTATTTTGACTCATTTGTCAATCATTTTAGCAGCAATTTAGCTGAAATATTATATTCACATTCTAAGTACCAAGACTCAACACATTTATTCCAGGTTTTGATGTACATTCTATTTTAACCTTCATTTGACCTCTATCATAAGGCCACACCCCTAAAGCTCATGAATATTTTTCAAAATCTTCCTCTCCAAAACTACTTGACCAAGGCAGCTGAAACCTGGCATGCATGTTCCTACCCATGAGTACATCAGGTTTGTTTGAGGCATTCTGATTGAATTTCAAATATGGCCGCCACAGCAGCCATCTTGAAAATTCCTTCTTGACCCATATGATACTATTTCTGCAGCAAATCAGCTGACGTTCAGTAAGTAGGTACTGCACAGCAAGATTCAAGACATATGTTCTGGGTTTTGCTGTGCGATATATTTTGACCTTCATTTGACCTCTGTCATCACGATATGCCATCATAATTTATAATAAAAATTTTTAGTTTTAACAAATTTAACAAATTTATTAGACCACCTGTCATAAAAAAAAGAGAAAACATGAATATTTAAGAAATTTGTCAAAAACTTGTTTAAAACTAAACAAGTTTTTGACAAATTTCTTAAATATTCATGTTTTTTTTTTTATGACAGGTGGTCTAATAAATTTGTTAAGCACTGTAGGTCCAAAAAAAACATGTTCAGTGCCAAATTTAGCAAATTCTGACATTTTTTATTAACTGGCCTGTGTGTAATCTCACTGATTTCCTGTGCATTGATTAATCCAGGTGTCCAGGTGGACTGTAGTGCCGTGGCACTATTTTTATTGGTACACATACCAATAGGGCATGTGGACTCCTGTCATCTCCTTCGCCATCTGAGCAGACAGACCGCCATCATTATTTCACAGGGCTATATCTTGGAAACTATTGGTGCTATTCCTTCAATATTGCGCGCATGTATACGTGCTTGTCTGGGCTGATTTGACTTTTGACTTTGACACAGTGAATGTCGCTTTGAAATTCGTTCCTGGAGCGTATCACCGGAACTATTAACACTGGAGCCTTGATGTTAGCTTTAAATGAAAGCATTCACTCCATAGGGACACTTCATTGCCTATGGTGATTTTTAAAAAATTGTTTCAACTAATTCAGCTATTATTTTTGTACTGTATTCATGTGTTTATTTTGTTTGGAGCTGAAGGTGTATTTCCTGAAGAATATGCGAAACAGTTTACCGCTGACTGTGTATTCAAATCTTCCTTTTAGAACAAATGGATTATGGATCTTTTGTGTGTGTGTTCTGTTGAAATCTGATTTTTGTTTTCAGTTTTTAACCCCCCAGGAAATATACAGCGTCTGCGAGTATCTTAGTACCATAGGCTGATCATGGTGGGAGGTGTGATTATATTGTTTTCCCCCCCACATTATGTTGGAATGTGAGTGCCGCGCTCAGTGTGTCCAGTCTGTATTCCCATACCTCCTCCTCTCTCGTAAGTTGAGACACTGCCTGAACATGCATCTCTATGATCATCTATGAGAGTGGAGGAGACTCCCCAAACTGCTCACTCCTTCCCTTCCCTGTAGCATTTTGCTACCCTGAGTGAGGGACACGGAGAGGAGGGGAGAGAAGGAGGTGGGGTGCTGGGCACCTGCTGGCTTGGCCACTGTGCTGTTTTTCTGATCATTCCTCAAATGATCATGAGTCTGTTTTTTTTCCTTCCCTCCCTGTCTGGCAGAAGTGATATCAGAATTATTTTATTTTATTTATTTATTTCTCTTTTTTGCTGAAATGTGAGAACCATTTATTTTGTGTCACTGTGCTGTTCGTGAACCTGCGCAGCTGTGGGTGAAATGCACTGTGCTTCATTCAAGCAGTATTCTTCTTCATTCAGGCTGGTTTTTTATTGGATGAAATATGAATGTTTGGTCATTCAGTTTTATGGACAGTGAAACCAGACTTTTTGAACAGGTTGTCAGGGGGGGTTAAGATTATATTAAATCACTTAAGCTGATCTCTTTAAGCACCTCAAAATATTTTTATCCAACTAACAAAATTGCAGTTTACAGGTCTTTGGAAACTGCTGTTGCAGTTTAAGTGGGTTATTTATTTTTGATTTTTTTTTAATTCTCGCGCATTTTCAGTGGTAAGAGCCATTTACATCAGAAAAAAATGGTGTTGGCACTAAATTGCGATTTATTGATTGTGCTTTTGTTTAAAATTTTGAACACTTTCACAGCAGTCTGACCTCACTCATGGGAATAAAAAAGATAAATATATGATGAGGAGGATGGGGGTTGTTTATGCTGGAAGGAGTTCTTGTATGATGCTGTTTATATTGTGAAACTACTCATCGCATCTCTCTTGGAGAGTGTAAATAGTCTTTTCAGCCATCACTCGTGGCAGCCTTTGTTATGGCTTGCTTCCCCCTCCCAACATTTTTAACCTTGACTGGTTTCACGCCTCCTGTAGCTGTGAATTTTGTGGGAGGGATGCAGTTTCTGCATAGCAACAAGGAGGGATTGGAGAGAAGGAGGGCGAGAAAGAAAGAAAGAAAGGGAGGCGGCAAAGGCTGTCGGCAGCCGCCTGTGTGACCTTGTTCTGCTGTTGCTGTGGTGATAGCTGATATTGCATCATCCCAATATCAAATACCTGAAGGGGGCGGCAGCAGTGGGGGGATTCATCCATTTGAGCGAGTTCCATTTTCCCGCCAAAACTCTGTTAAATATTCATGAGCTATGCCCCAGCCGCCACAACAAAAGATCACAGTACGCGGAGACTGTTCATTGTAGCTCATTGTTCATTGACTGTTCATGGCGCATTTGTACTACGCACTGAGGAAAGAAAACCATTTCTGCTGTCAATATTAAGATATTTCCAATATTTGATCATTTGATTTTTTTTTTTTATTTTAGTGCATAATGGCTCAATAATGATGTTAATGTAAAGCAATGTTGGGTTGTTTTCATTTTCCCGTCTGATCTGCGAATGGCCCTGAAATTTTCTTCTGTTTGTTTTCTAGGGATGCTGTGTTGAAGTGCTTCACTTCATGTCTGAGTTAATTGCCCTACTCCAAATGATGTGAAAACTGGTGCCAATATGCAGAAGATACAGTAAATATGTAAAATAAGTTTGTATTTAATTTTTCCTCATCTTCTTTTCTGCCCCTGAAAATACTATGAAACATACTATTTGGAGCACATTTAATTTGTAGGTGCATCAACAGCTATTGGAGATTATGTATAAACTGCAAAAGCTGAAATTTTAATGGGTAATGTACTTTAATTCTTGTACCTAACATGTACCCTCTTGTGCCTACCAAGTATTTTTTTCTAATTTAATGCATTTCTTTGTTTGAAAAGTACAAACTATAAAGTATATTTTGCTCATGCCTCTTGGCATTTAATTTTGTTTATTTTATACAGTGCATATTTTTATTTTGGTTTCATTTTTATTGCGTAGGCTATGATTTAACATTTTTCAGTTGTGCTCGTCCACAAACCAAGAAGCGTGTTTTTATGTTTATGCCCTGGGTGTGACTGAGCTGAGTGCTTGAAGAAAATGTTGAAGAATGTTTGCAGTAAAATAACCTAAGCCACAGTTATAACATGTCTTGTAAGTTTCCTCAAATATTTACTTGATTAAATGTGAAATAGGGAACCAACGATGCTTTTTGTGGGCAATGTGCTCGATATGTGCGTCATTCATTTTCAATTTTTCATCATGTGAAGAATGTTTATTTTTACGGATGAATTTGACCCTCACTCCATTTAATAAATGAGGTTTATTGTATTCCACTTCTCATTTTTTTGTGTAGCCTGTATTATGACTGAATTAATGGTAGCTTATAGCGCTACGGGAAGTTGCATTATACCAATATTGATCCTGTTCTCTCTCTTTTGTCCTCACTGACTCACTGTGTGGGCACAGACCTTCTCTGTCACGAGTTACGTTATTCAGACGGCGAGAACACGATCTCAATTTCCTCTTATGAGGTTTGTTTAGTTAAAGACACCAAGACCTGAACACATTAATGTCATTTTTTAAATCTTTGCTAGTGATGTTTAATCTGTGAGACATTTGTATCTCTGTTTGGTCTTCATTAATCCAATTAGTTGTCAGCGACAGCTGTTGTAATGATACAGCCGAACATTTCTTGCCATGTGGAAGCGACTCGCTCCGAATGACCTACAATGGTTAGCACAAGTTGCCCATCCTGCTATTTTACGTCTATTTGAGTCGTGGGTGGTGGATCTGATGTAATGGTTACTATGACGATACAAGAACTCAATTTTTCTGTCAGCTTTACTGACTAACACAAGTTGCCCATTACACTGACAAGAAAGTTGGTTTAAGTGTATACACTTCTTGTAATTAAACTAGAGATTAATGGGTTTCCGACTTCTTTAGATAGTGGAATTTTTTATTTACTGAGAAGATGGTCTTGTGTGTCCATAAAAGCACAAAATCCCTCCTTTGCATTAATTACCTTTTATTCATGAACTGATTGCTACTGGCAAATCTCTTATTATGCAAGGGATGTATTTTCTTACTTTGAGTATTTTTAAAGTATTTGCACTGAACAGTCTTCCCTGAGGTCTATATGAGCAGTTGTAAACCTTCCACCCCAAATCCCAATTAATGCAGAAAGAGCCTTGGCGATTTTGATGTTGGTGTCAGCAAGGCAACTTTTTCATGTAAATCTGTTGGCATCCAATAAAACTTTTATCCTCAATGTGAACTGGTTATTATTCCTCGCCATGACACAAAGTTTAGCGGTGGATATTGCAATGGAGCTCGTCCATCTAGATAAGTGGGGTTACGTTTTCTCTGAAACTATTTAACCCAGATTAATGAAATTTTGTGTGTGTGCAACTAGTCATGACATTGATTGGGTTCAAAAATGAGATTCCATGGTGGCAAGAATTATTGAGGACAATATTGTCCTGTTTTGAATGTTTAGGTTGTTCATTATTTCCTCTCTGTTGTCTGTCTGGTGAGAATTTTTAATGGCAATTTTACAGACAGCGGGCCACATTTTGATGGCCTGAACACATTCAGCAAATGCAAGTGCTAACGGTATCACAGATCACAACTGGGTATCTCTAGCTCCATTTTGGTAATTTCATGACTTGAGGCAATGGCACAACTGTGGTACTGTTGTCAAAAGGGTTGGATCAAGATGGATTAATTACCTCTAGGTGTGGCGGTAGTTTGGTTCCCTTACGGCCAGTCAGATCAGCAGCTTTCATTCCCTTTTAAATCAGCGCATTAACACCATAGAGCACTTGCAATTTCTTCAGGTGCAGAACAAGCATGCCAGCGGCTGCATTCGCAGAGCAGGGTGCGAAAGGGTTTGCCACCGCAGTTATTTCTGCGCCAAGGAAACTAACAGTGACTGATCAAAAAAAAAGGGATTTTTAAAAAATGTATAATAGTAATAAATGGATTTTTAAAAATTTATAAGAATAATAGCACAGACTTTGAAGAGTGGAGATCAAAGATAGAGCTAATGATACACATCAGAAGTAATCAATGCTATGGAAATAATTTAACAAGACTGTTTGCATGAATATGAATAATTAGTTGCAAAGTGAGCAATTCAACATTACAGCGCCCGCAAGAGAGGGCGACAAGCTGTGAAATTTATCATGTGCAATCTACATACAAGTGCACGGAGTAAAATACAGTCAATGAGTCATCAACACTCAGAACCTCAGCAACAAAAAAAAGAATTGGATTTTTCACTCAACATTCTGGATGTTATTTTTGTGGGAGGACAGCATTTGTCCTCACAGCTGAGTGTTTGATAAATTCATTGGCGATGGATTCAAGTTTTTCTTTCCTTGAAATATTCTTGTGACCGTTAAATACAACAGCTCAAGTCAGCCTTCCTTGCCCCACTGTGGACCACAGATACATTGGATTATTGATTGTTTGGGGTTATTGATGTTCGAATAACAAATTTTCCATTTTCATGGTTTTTGTTTTCTAGCAATGCTTGTTAGTAAACGAGTTGCTAGACTTACGCTTTTGCCATTAAATGCTTTAAACTGAAGTGTGCATTGCAAGTGATGACATAAACAATGACATTAAATCAAGGGCTTTCCCACATCTATTTGACTTTCACCGTGGGTGCCTGGGACCGGTGAGCACGCGCGGAATTCGCGTCTATCATGGATTTAGGTTCACCAGCTAATGTATTTTATATGAAAAGATGCGATTTAATAAAACTACAGGCTTGCATGGGTTTATAACCAGGGCAAGCCTGTAGTTTATTATTTTTATTTCCTCCCGCACAGAGAAAACGGTCATGTTAAAAGTACCCCTTTACCCTCCCTTTCGCTTTCGACCCCACCACAATTTTGTCGGAATTATGTATTGGGTACGTAACTTAAGTGAAAATTAGGAAGGGAAAGAAAACAATGTGAACGCTTTCGTTTATTAGTGAACAGCTCCGGCTGGTATTCATTTCTCATGAAACTACAATGGAGAGACAGCGTTTGTATTAAAAGGTGATCTGGGTTAGATGAAATGCAAGCCAGTTCTTGGACACAAAAAATTGTTCTGTGCCAACTTTATGCGTTCACACACCCTTTTATGGGCAGGCCAACCCACTGCGTCACAAACACTTCTGTCAGCGCACCAGAGTGGGTGAAGGTGATTACTATGATTTGCGATGAACAAAAATGTGGATAACATTCCTGACAGCTGTCTATACATTTGCGATGGCACGTAAATGGAGCCTATTAGATAATTGTGGAATGTAGTGTGGTGGGCCCAGAAAAATTTAAGTTGCCATTGTCCAGATTTTCAATTGGTCACTATTCTTTAAAAAAAGCAGAATAAATTTAGTGAACTAAGAGTCATTTTAGTGTTTCACTTATATCCATATTGGTATATTTGTAAGGTGCATTACCACTGAGTGTATTGTTTCAGTAAATGTCCAACTGCATCAATGAACAATATACTGTATGTTAAAACTGAAATGATGGTAAGATAATACCACTCTTGTAAGAGCCCTCCCCCAAGTTTCTTCTCTTCATATAGGGGAGACATTGTGGCATTTTGAGTCATGACACTCAAATAGTACCCTCTCTTGGGTTTTTTTTTTTTTTTGTACAGCTGCAGTTATGAGCTTTCTAGTCTGTATTGGGTGAAGTAATTATATTGGTGATCATACAAAAATATCTAGATATTATGGAAACTCTTTTTCATTTTTATTTATTTAGTGCATTCAAGTGGGCTTTGAGGTGAAGGATTTTCCAGTCTGGAATGATGGGATCATCTTTGAATGCACTGTGTCAGTCCTGTGACTTCAGTGCACTTCTGTTTTCTGTGTTTGTCATCGCCGTGCAGCTTTGGAAAGAGTCAAAAGGCAGAATATGTATTAATCTTTACATGTTCATGCTCTGTTCTTCAAGCATTTTATTGTAAACTGCCATCCAAAGCTTTGGAATCACTGAGGTATGTTAATGTTCTTGAAAGAAATGGATAGTTTGACTCACGGAAGTAGCATTACATTAAAAAATATAAAGCCAAGACATTAATGGTGTAAAAAAGTTATCAAATTCCAGTTTAAGTATAATTGCACAGTCCTTTCTATAGCCGCCATTGTACCAAGGACACACTATCACTTCCTCAAGTAATCATGCTAATGTGCTAATTTGATCCTAGGGAAACCACCCAATCATATTAAGTGCAACAGAAGCACAAAAAAAAAATTATTTTGGTCAGTTACCACCTAAGCCAAGTATTTATAAAGTTCAACTTTGCTTAAAAAATGCCCAGAAAGGGAGGACTTTCTCTGGAAATGTCAGGCATTTGTCAATTGAGTGATTAGTTATTCCTTTCTAGGATTGCTAATGAAACCAAATAGTTTGCAATCATCTTTCAAAAGAGTGAAAAACTGTGACTAACTTGGACAGAAAGAAGGGAAGGACTCAGATGCACACCTGCACATGAGGGCAATTATATCAGTCTATCATTTGAAAAACAAATCAGGGGTCTGGCTCATCATTTGTCCTTCCCGCAGAGAAAATTTGCAAATTCTTCGCCTCCTGTCTCTCTACACTGCATTTTCAAATAAAGGCAAAATTCCCAAAAAATAATCTTTAAAAAAAAAAAAAAACAAATGCCTCACAGATTTCTGGCTTACAACTTTTGAGGTCCTTTTGGGTTTATAGGTCTTGTTGACCTTATACCATTCTGATCTATGTGAGGGGCTTTTTCTTTAAAATGTTGCAATACCAGTATCTTGGCCTCTTATGTTTGCAGGTTCCATTCATTGTAGTTGCTCTGTGAAGGTCCGTGAGCCATCTGTTACTTAAATGAGATCATCTGATTTAATTCCAGCACTGTACACTTGTACATCTGAGCCTTCCATTTCCTCTTCAGTCTTGCTTGGACCTTGTTTATGCTCTTCTTTCAAGCAAATAATTTGTACCTCTGAATGAAATTCTTCAGGTTTTTTTTTTTTTTTTTTTTTTTTTTGCAATTTTAGTCCTCAAAAGGCATTTATCTCTTAAAATGGCTTTTGTAAAGACAATTGCTCTCACCATTTTCAGGCCAAAATTGAACTGTATGCCAATATTTGTGCAAAGCAGTAGTGGCAGGTGGAAATTAGGTTTTGTAATTGTGCGGGAAAACAGGATGAAAAAATAATTATTTAAAATGGTAAATGCAATTCTTGAAAATGTCAATGTATTTGTTCTCCTCTTTGATTAATTTTCTGCTACCTATATGAGACTTTAAGTATGAATTTCTTCTGAAACAAACGTATCAGTAATTCCCACCTTTTGAACAGTCGTGACTATGTTTGATTTATTACATTAAAATAATGATTGAATATTTATTGACGGCAATCCTCTATAATTAATGGCCAAGGCTGTTGCCACTGTCCGAGGCAATTTCTGTAAACTTGTTTGCATTGTGACTTGAAAAATCTATTTACGTCGCAAACACAAAACGAAAGTCCTCATGAAGAATTCGATGTAAAATATGAGTATGTCCGGCGACACAATAAAAAAAAAAAAAATTCTATTAATATGATTGCGCAATATCAATCTGCAATCTGAAGAAATTACTGTGGTATTTTTTAAATCAATGTTGTTTGTGGATTAAGCTGTATTCCACTCGATTTGAACTGGTTTGGCGCTGGATAGGCTTGTAAAGTCAGCTCGCGCAGTGGACTCAGAACCAGGCTTTAATGTAACTTGGCTTTGCTAGGCCTGCTGCTGTTTTAAACCGCGTGCTTCAATACCTCTTTTGGCCACGCCTACGGCCGCCCAGCAAAATAAAATCCAGACAGTGGACGCTCGACGGCAAGCAGCGCGGAGGGTTCGTACTCGATGGATCAATGCTGAGTACTCACGGTTTACGGACTATGCTATCGCCACAACATTCATCGATCTTTTTCCATATTTACATTTATTTACAAAGTGTCCGTCTTGTCTGAATCTACTGGTCAAACAAGATGCCTTTTCCTCCAATTAATCTGCACCAGCGGATCACGTCTCCAGGGAAGGAACTATTCAGGAAGAAGAAAGCCAACATTGTGCCTCCTCAGTCTCTGCTCGGAAATAAAATGAAAGAAGAGAATGACTCTGAAAAGGACAAACTATCGACGTCTTGGCCTTCGACGAATCTTACGCAGTTGGGGCGAAAACTACAACCACAGAACGGCAAATTTCCCGCTCACGTAGCTGCTGATAGTCTGGGAACGGATGGCAAGAACTCCTGGCTGACGCCACCAAAGCCCTTGGCAAACTCTTGCGATAGCGTACCGCGCTCGAGTTCTGGGGAGTCCTCTGCTCAAAAGGGCAACAAACCCTCCTCTCTCAGTCCACTTGCCAAGGAAGACGGGGGTGAGGAAATACAATTCTCCTTGAGCCTCACACCGGAGGCGATTCTCGTCATTCAGAAACGCAACTTGGAGAAGCAGATGATGGCAAAGCAGCAGAAGTGCTGCGGTTCAGCGGACTTTAGGCATCGCCGTGTCTTCCCTTCCAAACGGGCGCAAGCAGCGTCCAAAACGAACATTCCTGCAGCAAAGTTGGAGAACCTTGAAGACATCACCGCCATTGTTAAAATTTCTTTGTTAAATGATCAGTATAAATACGACGACGTGGAGTACGAAGAGGAGGACGGTGATGTTGACGAAACAGTCATGAGGAAATGCAAAGAGTGGCTTAAAGGAGTGGAAAGTGCCGCTGCCTTTGGGAAAGTGGATAAACTGACGACTCTACCGCATCTAAAAAGCTGATAACTGCAACACATAAGATTATACTTTATTGGCCTCTTATTAAAATAGACTAAGGAATATTGTTCGCACATCATATCCAATCTGACCACATCTTATCCGCTTTTCCTTTGTTTGGTGCCAGAATTATGCTCTTTGGGGGGGTCATGTGCGCTCTTTATTAGACACTGGCTTTGTTATTTCATAGTATGCGCCATTCTGAGTGCAGCATTTGAACATAGAGTAAGTGGTGGAAAAAGTACGTGGTGGCAATGCGAATCCGAGAAATGTAATCAACAGGAGGAATCCACTTGTAACACGTTTCCCGTAAATGGGGTCTCTCTTTGTGCTGCAGAACAAAAGCTGTCATGCAGCTGAGGGACGTTTACATGCTACCGGCAAATCGGTCAGATTACTTTATTTTTATTTTTTTTGCCATTTAAATGCTGCAAGAATTCCCGTGAAAGCACGTTCTATGAGCTATGAGTGACTCCCTCTTTGTACAGTATTTATTGCGCAAGATATCGAAGGATACTGCTTGCACGTGTTTTTATTATCTTTCATCCCTTTTAAATTGTTTATTTGTAATAAAAGTTGTCAACAATGCTTATATATGGTCTTAATCATTGTTGTGTACTAGTAAGCGGAAGGACATCGTAAGTTCACAGGTCTCCACTGACCGGTGGAATATTTTCTGTAATTCAACAACTAATGAGACCCGACAACAAAAGAGTCCCGGCTGATTTTTCGTGGTCTGAAATCGAAGGGGTTTTTGGGCACATTAAAAACAATACCGTTTGTAGGCTCTCAGCAATCATTTGTGAGTAGGGTGTCTTTTAATCCCTTATTCTCTCTAAGGAGCAGTTATCCATTTTTGTTCTTACTAGCAAGCTAAACCGCTTATACTTCCAGATAATGAGGTTCGCCTGGCACTCTAAGCTGTAGCAACATTTCACCTGCATGCAATGATAGGCTTTGACAGATAGCAATGATTGAATGGTAAACCATATGGTCAAGATAACAATGAATGCAATCTGGGTTATTTGAATAATCTAAATCCCTTGGCTTTTACCCTATGTTTCAGTGTATTGAACCAATGAACATGAATAAGAATTTGCTGAAATATTTAATCATATTGTGAAAATGGTACAAATGAATCAGAAAAAATCTAAAGGCATGATGCATTGCTGTCCATTTAATAACTGATCCTGGCAGAATCAATTTTATAAAAAAGATTCAGGCCAGGGACTGTCAACATTTTTAGAAGGAATACAAGGTATATAGGTCAATACCCTCTGGTCAAGGGATGATTTGGTCCAGATCCAACTCCTGAGGAAAAATGAGAACTGTTCTGAGTGGGAGGACCTAGTGGACAGTGGATCTTTTCTCACCATAGCAACTTGCAGTAAACATGAGGGGCAATAGGGAAGACTTTGATTAGTACATACAGTTCCATGGTTTACTGCCATTTGCATTATGGGTTCTCCGAGGCCGAGGGAGCGAAGGGAGTTAATTAAACAACAGTGTTGTAAAATGTTATCATAATTATGAATGTGCAATAGCCTAGTTTGTTCTTGTATTTGTCCAGTGGAAAAGTAAATATGGGAGCCAACAGTTCAGGCTCCAACACTGAACAAATTCCTTTGTTAGAAAGTACGTAGAGTAGACTAATTGTCAGCAGTAAAACTTTGTCAATGAAATGACAAAGTTTTTGTCAATGAAATTTTTCTAGGAATAAAATAGTTGGCCAGAAAGCAAAAAAAAAAAAAAAAAAATCATAAAGCATCTACTCAGCTTTGAAATACGGTATATTATGATTTTCTCAATGATTACTGACAGCAGACAGAGAATAAATACAGTGGAGGTTCATTAGAAAATGTTGTTGGCAACGGTTTCTGCATTCCAGCACATTGCTGAGTCACTCAAGCAAAATTCAAGATGTCTATTTTCACACAATGAATCAGCAAAATTCTCCCCTCAGTCAAAAATTTGCTGTTAATTGATACAAATTTTGTCAGATGGAAAACTTCTAGTAATTAAAATGGCCATTTCCACAACATCCAGCATAAATTGAGGGATTAGGCCGAATCTGTGAGGGTAACATAAAACTGTTAGTCTGCCATCAAGAATTTGAAGGGGAAGTTTGCAGGAGTTATTTTTGTCCCTGAAAAATGCTCAGTAAAAAAATACAAAAACTCAATATCAAAACGTACCAAAATGTCAAAAATTAGTCATGGGTGAAGAAGAAGCTTGAGTAGCTGCTGTTCTTTGAATATAATTGTACACTGGGTCTAAAAGATGTTGAGTGAAATGCATAATATAACTATTCTGTAAGGAAGAATCATGGTAATTAAACTTCAGCACCAGTGGCCATATAAATAGTTCGTGTGGACCTTTCCATATCAAAGGATCATATATTTTTTGAATTATGGTTCTGAAACTTCTGAATGCGATCATGATTTCATTGGGGATATTCCTGGCATTATATTACACCATAGGGAATGAAACAAACAGTGCAACCAACATAGTTGGCTACACAGCTGGTTAAATATCACTGCACACATGGATTCAGCTCTGGAACAGAGCTGAGCAATCAGAACCACCTGAATAATTTCAGACTACATGAAACTGATATGAGCTGTCATCCTAGTTTTTTAGCTTGAAGTAAAGGTATAACACGCGTTAGCAGCTAGGCTGGGTATTGGGGAAAATCTGACATCTGTTGCTGATGTCAGAGGATTTTCCTTGGTTAACTTGCTGCTGATTTTTCTTGTGGAAGGAGGATAGGATAAATATCATTTGTCTATTGTCACTTGGAAACTTCATTCATACTCAGCCCAGCTAATGACCTGTTACAGCTTTATCAGGTGGACACAGGGAGCACTGTTTTACCAAGCAGGTCCAGCTCCAGCTTTGAGTAACTGGGTGTGCTAGAGAGATTTTGAGAGAGGCAAATTATTGTAAACTGTGGATGTGTGTGTGTGTGTGTGTGTGTGTTCTTGTACTTGCTACAAAGTGAGAACCAAAAAACGTTTGTTTTTTCCTATAGAGTGGGGACATTTTTGGGAAGTGAGGGCATTTAATGTGTCCTCTCAGTTACAAAGGCAAATTGTGACTTAATAGTTAATCTTAGGGGTAAGGTGAGAATTTGGGATAGGTTAAGGCTTGGGTAAGGATTTGGATTAGGCTCGCGTTGCTTTGTTGGGATTAGGGAAAGGCTGTGGAGCCACACAAAGAATGAATGGAAGTCAATGTAATGTCCTCACAAGGATACAAGGATAGACTTGCAAGGGTGTGTGTATACTGTAGATATAGCTATGTGTGCATAACCAAAAAAATGTGTAGACACTTCACTGAAATGTTATTAACATCCATAGAAAATATTAATGTTTCAATTCAAATTTGCTCAATCTTAATGATTTTGTTGCATTTTACTCCAATCAGCCACAAGATTAAAACTACCTGCCTAACATAGTACGACCAATGCAGTTCCATCAAACTGACGTCACTTAAATTCCCAAACTCAGTTTCCCAGAGTTTGACACTCCCTCCACCAGCTTGTCTTCTTCCCACAGTGCATCCTGATGCCATCTCTTCCCTGGTTAATGGTGCACACGTACCCAGCTGAAGCACATGACGTAAGAGAAAAAGGGACCGACTGGATTAGGCGATCTTCAAGGTCCTGTTCTGAAGCTTAGGTGTTCATTGAGGGGTACTTTAAGAGGAGGACCGGGGTTAGAGTGGGTACTTTGACTGGTCTGCAAGCTACAAAGAGCAAAACACAGCTGAGTATGAGGCACTGTGTGTTGTGACACATTCCTTATGTTAATATTATTTCAATTTGCAGGGACTTGTGCCACATTTGCCCTTCTATTGGTTTGGACCAGACGTGGTTGCCTTCATAGCCCGCATGCATCGATGAGCCTTGGGTGCCTAGAACCCTGTCGCTGGTTCATGGTTTGTCCCTCCTCAGACCACTGTCAGCAGGCACTCACATCTGCCACTTCAGGGATACTCTGACCTACTCGTCAGGCCATAAATGATTTGGCCTTCATCAAAGTGGTTCAATTCCCTTTTCTTCCACATCCAACCCCTTGAATACAATTAACCGACTTTTCACTTACCTTCTAAGATCTGTCTGCAGACCTTGACATGTGCCATTGTTGTGAGATAATCAGCATTATTCACTGCGTCTGTGCGTGGTTTTATTGTTTTGGTTCATCGCTAAATATACCCTTTCAGCCCCTCCCCCCCACACCCGCTTCCTGAAGGCTTCATTGAAACTGGACCATAAAACGTAGGCCTAATAGACTCCCATCCACACACATGCATGCAGGCACCCCTGATAAGTAAAATATTGAAAGAAAATGAAAATAAGTAATCTATGTATGTTTTACAGGCAGTTTTTTGCGGTAGTAGCCTTGTTCAGACTTTTGACAAGCTTTACTTGTGAAAGGAATACGTAAAATTCCACCGGTCTCATTATACACTAAACAAAGCTTGTTTTCGCGTGAAATGCAGACATAACAAGTAACCAAATCTGTGCATAGGTCGCAAATGCGAACACGTCTTACACGTCGTAGCTACGACTGAATCTGACCCTTTAAATCTTTAAAGGTATTTATTAAAATCTCATAACAAAAGGCCAGACAGTTTTCGTCGGTAACCCGGTTACCAGTTTTATTTAAATAGAAATGGTGCATTATGGGTGATCACAGTGTGTGTTGACTACAGATGCCTCGGCTTGCATGGTAAGCTTGCTGAACTTGTTCAATTTTCCGACCTTCATTGTTTTGTTCATCATCACACGGAATGGACACGCAGTAAGTGAAATATCTCCGTTAAAACTTGCATATTAAATGAAAGTATTGCTGTGGAAAACGTTGAAGATGCTGTGAACAATGACAACTGAGGTAATAATTTGATGGAAGTAATAATTATTCGAACTATTTCCAAGACTTTGCGCCAGAAGTACTTATTGTAGGCTATCAATGGCGGCTGCGTGGCCTTGAATACCAGCCGAGGTGTTATTTACAGAAGTGTATCAGCTATTGTTTAAGCTTTGAAATAGATCGGTGTATAGAAGTCCTACACATTTGTAAATACTGAATGTGGAGAGAATATAACTTCTTTCGTAGATGAAGCGACTCATGTTTTCAGCATGGCACAACTCCGTATTCCATCGGTAACAGTGGATTTTGAAAATACTGACTTATCTATGTGAATTGATGAATTTCAGAGTAAGTTTAGTTTTGTTTGTCATTTTTTAAAATTTTTGCCATCCTTCGTGATCTCACATTGTAGTCTTGTTAATTCTTTGTCATTATAATTTCTTAATCATAATTGGCAGTATATTGGTGCTTGTTCAGTATATTGCGCAATTTTGATTGGGAACAGGTCAAAAGTAATCCTGCGTTTACAGGTGATGTTACTGCCTATCCCGACGGCTGTATACAGACATGATAAACATAAAAACACATAAGGCTCCTACATTCGTGCATTCTCATGTAATTTGATGGTGATGATCTTATAGTTGAATTTCTAATAACTGAGTCCACTTGTGATCCTTATTTTGTATTGTTACGTCCAGGGGACAAGATGTATGATCAGAAGATGAAATACAAGGGCCTTGACATCCATCAAACACCTTGTCTTCCTTCAATTTCGGATAAGCACACGTCAAGCGGGTGCATCAAACAGGTATTGTTTATTTACTGCCAACATGAAGTTATATCATGGCGTACGGGAAAATCCCATACAGGATCATTTAATCGGAATTGCGACATGGATTTTTGAATAAATAAATAAATGAATAAAATTCATTCTGCTGTGACAGTCATGAAAATGTTTCCTTGAATACCTTATCGTATGAAAATATAAAATTATCTGCTCACACATCATGTGTTCATATGATAATTTGGCCATTAATGTGAAATTTAACAAAATTACCATTGTGCACCAGACATTTGTTTTTATTGTCTTTCTGTCAATTTTTGACCTATTGATTTCGAACTTGGTAGGTTATAGCTTATTAAAAACTAAATTTGTCACATATTCAAAATGTGATTCTTCATTGGCAAATCCAAAAAATGGATTTGACTAAATTTCACAAAGACAGAAAAGTTGACATTTCTTCAAAACCAACAAGAACATAGGTTTTATCCACAATGTGGTCTCAGTAGAGTTCATACAGATAAGAGGAAATGTATTTTCAAGAAAAATTTAGCATGTCAAAAAAAAAAAACAGTTAATTTTGTCCCGTACTTAACATTTCCATTGCATATAGGACAAAATTACTTTTTATTTTTTTTAAATAATAATAGATTTTTATGAGACAATAATGGACTAAAATTGAACTGATGTCCTCAGATTTCTGAATTGCTGTACTCTGGGAATGTAACAGGATAAAGAGTTTTGTTCACATTGAGAGTCGTAAAGGAACAAAAGACAACAGGCACCCTGATAACCAGACTAACAATGCCTTCTTGCAGTGGTCAGCAGGCAGTCTGCCCAGAATCATTTAAGTTCATGAACTTTGTGCCCTGTGCCATTGGCTAAGTTTCCCTGCTTTGGAAGCCAATTGTTTCTTTAATTATACGATGACTGATTAAGACACATTCAGCCCATGTGCAAGTGATCAGTGACCAACTGTTTGCACATCCCTAGAATCATTCAGTTCAATGACAAACTTTTGCGCTTAGGTGGAGTTGATGTGGCACTTCAAAAGCCAATAATTTGTAATCAATAATCAATAATAATGTATGCTTTCATTGAGATAATGGGTAAGCCAATTCTTTGGGTGCTTTTATTGATTATTCACATTCAGTTTTAATATTGGACATTGATCACGCTTAAGAATGAAAATGCATGTTTGATGACCACATGACATTTGTTAAGTCATTTTACATGAACTTCACTTTGATTACCCGGCAAGGATGCTTTTCTGGCAGCCAGATTGCACTGCCACAAATCTGTCACATAAGCAGGGTTTTTCTGTGCCCTGCATGCGCATCGCTGAGGTGTAAATTATGACGCAACTTTGAACGGACAGTGATGAATAGTCTGTCCCTGTCAGACCATGGTCGGACATCCTACTTTTGTTTTATTGAAATACCTGATGGGCATGGTCTGTCGAAGGTCCGACTTTTCACGCAACTGATGGTCTGACGCAGTCGGACAAGTTAGGTTTACTGAAACGGCCTCTTGGCAGGGGCACAGTCCTCCGCAGCGGAGTCGCAGATGGCCTTACCTGATATGCAGTTTTGTGGCTGCTGTTTTCCTTCTTGAAATATGCAGGCTTTTAGATTGAGTTGTCTCTGTCTTCACCTCAACTGAAACTCCTCACAGGTGTTTCTTGAAGGACAAGATCATGCCGAGGGATAGAACTTTATCAGTACTTCAATCCAGAGCTTCACTATATTTTGTCCAGTTCATTTTTCAAAAGTTCCATCTCGTTCTTCTTGGGGTCTTTGTGACTTGAAGACATAGGCCAATGTGGATCAGTTGATGTTGATGTTGGCTATGTGTAAAGTCATTAAGAGTGGAGCTTTGTGCTGGACAGGTGTTTCAATTCAGAGAACTGACCCCACACAGGTCAGAGGAGTTGCCTTTGCCCAACCTGGCAGAAAATAAGGTCCCTCTTAGTTTGGAGTTGTGTAGTAGAGCAAGTTCATTTTTGGAAGTCCAGTCTTTGCTGTTTTTGGATTGGGAACGCTCACTATTTCCTGAAATTAGTTCACGGAACTGGCTTATCTCACAGCTGAATTTACTGGTGGGATGATTTGTTTCCCTTGGTGAGCCTGGGTACTGGCCGATGGCGCAATGTGAATTCTTATCCATTGCCCTCAGGGAGGGCACCAACTGTCTGACATTTTTTGAACTCTGTTCCACTGTTCCATAATGATAGTACCCTCATCCTAGGAGCCTTACCTTTTAAAATGCTGCTAGTTACACCTCTTGTAAGCAAACAAATGGCTCTAACTAGAGGCACTCGTAGAGTGCAAACCTCCGCCAAGGCAGCAGAATCCAAATGTTCATGAGTGGGAGCAAAGTTGAGTTATCGCGTGTCATAGGATTTCAAGATGGCTGCCGTGGCGGCCATATTGTTTCACTGATTGTGGTGAAAATCAATAGGGTCCATCCTTGATGTAACAGCAATCAACCCACAAAATTTCAGACAAATCCGTGCATTACTTTTTGAGTTATGTCGTTCACAAACAGAGAAACAAACAGGGGCGAAAAGATAACCTCCGCCCCAACTTCGTTGGCGGAGGTAATTAGCATTCAGATGAATAGGAATTACTTCTGTGGATGATTTCGAAATTGTAGAGACTTCATATTTAAAATCATTATTCTTTCAAAAAAAATTCAAAAGTTAAAAACTTGAACTTCGAAGTTGCTTCTGCTATTTTGCCCACCCCCTGTATTGACAGGCAATGCGCTGTTTGTTCACAACTGCACCTTCTTTCATGTATATTGTTTATGGCACTTCGACCTTCATTTTTTCGCAAGGTTTACAAGCCTGTTAATTACATATGGTAGTTTAAAGCAAGAGTGGGTATAATTTGAGAGTAAGTACTGTGTCCAGTATTGTTTCCATCACTGGTACAATAAAACGGCTGGTTCAAACTGTAGAATAAATCCAGTGGAATGCTGACATACAGAATATCCCAAGATTAAGTGGGAAAGTTCTGTCATTCATGCGATGCAGTTACAAGGTTAGCATTGTGTTCATACTCAAGCCACTTAAAACATGTTCAAAGCAGCTGTGGTAGAACATTCACAGCTCGCATGTCAATCCCTAGTGTGTCTCTGCAATTTTGCAGCTTGTGTGCCTGTCAGGTGTATATGTGATGTGATTGGTTAACATCTTGTGCGTGTCTGCCCTCTCGGCTAAATCTTGTTTCTCGCTTGTTTCCTAATGAGCGATTGATGGGGATTTAAGCCCTCTAGTTCATGTGCTTTTAGCTGGATTGTAAAGTCGTATTTATTTTAAATCCCAGTCATAAATATGGTTGCAGAACTTAGTCGTCTTTATCTAATTCAACTAGTATGTTTGTGGCAGTCAAAGTTTCTCAGAAGTCTTTATTGTCATTGGTTAATTCGAACAAGCTTCCAGTCCTGATCACGGTCCAGGATTGGGACCGGGTTCAAGGTATCTTAATTAAATCCTGTTTCTCAACTCCAGTTTTCAAGGACAAGCTTCTAATCACATTGGGGCATGGCCCATGGACAAGGACTTTGGCAACTCCCATTGCTGGAGCCATTATTCAATAGATTTGAAATGTAGTTGGACCAATGAGATTTGTGCATTTGTTCAAGGTTCTCTATATGTTGTTTGCCTATGTCTTTGTCCTGTTTGACTCTGATGAAGACACAGTAGTGTCGAAACGTTAGTCTGTTTGCACTATAAAGGCTGTTAATTTATCAGTGTGCTCCAGTCTCCTTTGTCCCTTTTTATATTTGTTGTCCTTGAGCTGTTTAGCACCTGATTCAGCCGACTTTTGCGGTAAGATGCGTGGTGACCCCTTTTTTCAGCTTCCAATCACAATCAGGGTCCAGGACTGGGACCGTGTTCTTGTTAACCCCTGCAAGTCTGCTTTCTTTTTCTTTTTCTTTTTCTCGGAACAAGATTACAGCCCTGATCCGGGTTCAGGACTGGGACCACGTTCCTCTCAGGCATCAAACCTCCTCTTCATGGGCAGTCCAGTGCTGGCAAGTGCTTCAACATCTGGCAGCACACCAGAAGCCACTGGCCGGCGACAGCAGCCTAAGCATTGACTATTACACCTGCACTAAACTGGTCCTCATTCTCTGGGCTTCCATCCCTGCCTATCCTCGCTGGGGTTCCGTCCCTGTCATTACCGTTCTGCTGCCGATAAATTACCAGTCGTATTGCAAGTCTGTCTCCACGCTTGATTCCTGGTCTGGACCATAACAAGAAATGCTTATTGCTTTTATATGTTAGGACTCTGAATGCAAAATAACAGCTCAAAAATACAAAATTGTCAGTCTAAATGACAAGAAAAGCTGAAATATTCAAGAGAGCGAGCATTGCATCAATGATGCTTGATGCTCAAAATTATTTTTATCGCTTGAAAACGTAAGGTGAATGATTTCAAGATTGGAGCCAAGATTGGCACATGCGCGTTTCGGGATAGTGCCGCTTTAAGACATTCGTATGTGAGTCCTGTGATTCGGCGTTTGAATCACAGCCTCGCCTCTACTAGCTGTGGCCAGAGGTTCGCATGGGAGAAGCAACAATTGGCTCAGCCTCACCGAGAATGAAGTGGATTAAGCCAATCAAAATTTGTTTGTCTCATAACTCTCTAGTGGCCACTCCTGGTTGGTCAATTTCTGAAACAACAAATTGTATGCTGTCTTCGCTACCCCCGATGGCATATTCAGAATGTGATTGGTGGTAGGACTGTATAGTGTAAAAGAAGCGCTAGTTGTCATGTGAGCGGGAGGAATCACATGCTACAGTATCTTCCCCCTGAATGGATGGGAGCAGGTCAGTATGGTGGACTAAACAGGATGGAGAATTTGGGGGAGACCTCAACCCCTCAAATAAATAAATAAATAAATAATCGTGTTGTGCGTGTCATTTGAGCTCTCAGTGATTTGCATTCAGAAGGACAACCTTAGGCTGCTCCTAGAGAGGAAAGTACGTGGTTTGGAATGGAGTTTTCTAAGTAAAAGCACACTTGAGGTGCTTAATGGAAATAATATATTCGTATGCATCATTGTCACTATCCTTCAGCTTATTTAAAAGAGAGAAGGCTGCATGAATGCTTAATGCGTCACTGTCCTTAATTATAGACAGAAAGATAGTTTCAATAATTTCCATTCTTGCATCCGAAGAAAAGACGAATTTATAAAGTTAAATTGCAGCTTCACCTTGAGCTTCTTTACAAGATCGTCAGCTTTTCATCCTTGTGCGTATACACAGATTACTCAGAATAAGTTTGTATAAATTTCAAAGTTTTCTGTACATACAATACTTGTATTTTCTGTGAATGTGTGAATCAGTCAAAAAGCATGAATGAAATATAACACAGAGAGGCTGGAAAGCCTTGCTTTTGACAAAGCATAGCACTTTATGCGCCACAGTACAGACCACTTTTGTCTATGTGGAATTTTCTGTCTGTAAATTTGGCCCGAAATAAAGCCTGGAAATAAATTTTTATTGTAATAATACTCTGTAAGTTTTGACTCACTGCTGCTAGTTATTGCTAACTGTTACGCAAGCATTCACAATTCTGTTTAGAGGAACTGCATCTTTACTGTACTTCATCAGACCTTGAAACCTTGAAATGGGGAGGTAATTATAATACATTTTGTAATAATAAATTTATTTATTTAGCACCTTTCAAGCAATACAGCACAAAGTGCTTCACAAGCAGGTAAAAATACATGTACATAAAAGCAATAAAACAAAATGGGAAAAGTATGGAATTAAACATCAAAATAGGAAGAATTAAGATAATAAAAGGAGACATGCATGAAAACACACCCATACAATAAAATAATTTAAACCATAAAATCAGCAAAAGCAAGCCTAAAAAGTGAGTCTTTAAAAGAGATTTAAAGGACGATAAAGACTCAGCATTTCTAATATTGTTTTGGAGGCTGTTCCAGAGTCTTAACTGAAAAGGCTCGATGACCCTTTGTTTTTAACTTGGACTCTGGAACAGCCAATAACGCTTGCTTGGTATTGGCTGTGCAACATGTTTATATTAAAATACAGAGAGGAAAAGTCTGTTTCAATATAAAAATAGAAATATTAAAAAATGAAATGCTTTAATGGTTTGCTTTCTCCACACAAACAATAACATATTATTTTTAAAAAATCAATTAACATTACGGGGGGGGCACTCGTGCTGGTAAACTGTCTGAAACGTAAAACCAATTTTAGTAAGTTCTGATTTTAACAGAGTCTCAATACCAGAAGTACATTTCTTCTGGTAGTAATTTCTTGGACCGTATTCATTAGACTCTTCTTGTAAACTTTAGAATCGTCTACTCGTGGATCTGGCATCACCTCAGATTTCGTGCACCAATTAGCTGATGTGTGACAGTGGCTGTAAGCTGGGGATTTTCCTGTACCAACCAGTCATGACCTTCAGTGTGACAGGAGGGGTCAATGGTGCCTTGCAGTTTGGTACAGATTTGTTACCCATTATTGTGATCGGCATTCTATCTATTCATGGTTTGCAGCATGTATGATAAATATGTGACTCTGGAGTTATACTCTGTGGAGTTGACAGGCAGTAAACATTCTCCTTGGGGTGTAGATTTGAAAACTGAAATGTCCTAGTGTACTCCTCACCAAATATGTTTCATTCACAGTTTTCTGCTGAAAAACTGTGCCGCCTTTGCCATTTGTTTTTCTGTGTAGATAAAGACAAACCTGTGGAGGTTTACATTTAGAGTGGAGTTGATGACCTTTTTCTGCAGCTTTCTCTGTTGAAAACAAATGAAATATTTCAAAACCAGTGCCAAATTTGAGTTAACTCTGCTGAACTGTGTTGTTCAACAAGGGGTAAAATATGCACTAGGGATATACAGGTTTTTCTTTGAACAGTCATCCAGTAAACATTATCCCTTCGAAACAGGGAAGGTATGCTGCTCTGCATTATCTTTCTTCCACCATGTGCAAATTATTGTGTGAATTCAAGTGGGCATTCTTGCAGAAGCTTTTTGTGAGAGCACTGGTTTTGTTGGGGCTAGTGTGATACTGTCAAATGGCTGTCTTGTCAGGGCGTATTGAACTGAACATAACACCAGACAATGTGATAAAATTGCATTTGATCTGATGTTACATTGAAGTCATATTGATCTCAACTTGTATGTGAATAACTCTGACTCAGTGCAGTTGGGGATTTGTTCATCTCTCAGATCTTTAAGCACTGTGATCTCCTCTCAGTCTGTAACCCTATCTTCTTTCCCTCTCTGAATGAAATAAAATACAACATCTGGTCAGAGTCATTGTTTTCTTTTTTTATGGTGACGGCATAGATAAAGCTTGTATTTTGTCCTTTATTTTGAATCATGAATTTCATACTCACATTCTGATTTAGTTTAATTTTTAGCTGAAGTTATTTATCAAAACGTAGTTTGTGAATTTGCAGCCCCCTTTCCCTTGCATGTTCTCCTTGGTTTTAGCGATGAGGTTGCATGAAGGCAGTGTCATTTGTGAAAGATATTTTTTCTGACGCGGGCAGTGGTTATGTCTGGACAGTACGTACCGAGGCGCGGACTCTATCCCTGCATGGTACCTGTGGTTTCGCCTCGCCGGTGGTGAGTAAATTAATGGCCGTCATTGTGAGGCCTCAATTGAGGCATTATTTGGTGCAAGCGACCCCCCTGTCACCCTCGCTGGCTGAGAAGAACGCCATGCCCATGAAGGCCCCCACCACCACCCCAGAGAGTCCTGTCCCTCATCTAATCGGCTTACATCACTGCTGGGGTTTATGAAATCAGGCCCTTGTTTGCCTCCGGCACGGCCACCGAGAAAGCAATGCAGGCTGGAACAACGGCTGTGACGTCGTCTTGGTTACAACTGGCAACACTATCTCTGACCTACTGTTGTGATTCTTTTCTTTCTTTGCCGTCCTCCCTTTCTTTTGCCTCCTCTGTATCCCTCTTTATTTCCTCAATACCCCTTTTCTTCCTTTCCCTCTCTGCCCAGTTCTTTTTCATTCTCCAGGACTCTGTTTCTTACCTCTCCTTTGTCGAGATTTGTGGTTTCTGTGGCTACTGAACTCTGAAGACTGTTAGTAGCGTAAAGGGGGGATATAGCTACACTGCTCTCTGTTACCCCTGCCCTCACCACCCCTGTGATTGACAGTGTGGGAGCGTGTGGCACAGAAGGTTCGGCCACCCAACACAGATTGATTGGGGCCCAGTTGCAAAAACAAACCGCCAAAATGTCCCCCTCAGGCTCACCAGTCACTTCAATTCATCACTAAAGACAGACCCTACAGCAGCCATACTGGGTGCCCCCACCCCCTCCTCACCCCATTTTCCTGCTGACTATTACTGTGGCAACAGAGTTGGTAAATACTGTCTTCCTCTAATGGTTTTTGTGCAAGTGGACAAAGAATCCACTTCCTGAACAGGCCTGGGCCATAAAAACAGAGAATTTAGCCATTAAGTAACTGGCAGCAGGATGACTTACTTATTTCTTGGGCGGTCGTACCGAGGCCAGGGCAGTACCAGGAGGCTGCTGCTCTTCCAGGAAGCTGGGAAGTGTGAGCCGGTCATCTCACCACCTTATGAGTGAGGTTCTGTCTCCTCGAGACACCCTCTATCAGGAACACTTCAGCCACCTTTTCTTCGCAGCTGTGACCGTCTTTGCGGCCATATTTGCACTCTTGTTTTTAACTGACCCTAGGGAACACCCACCCTGAAGAGGCCTCTCCCAAATAAAGGGAAAAAATCTTGTTCACATTAATAACAGCTCTTTTATGAAGAAAGCATTGCTATGGGTACTTTATTTGCCGTTCACTTCATTGTCTATTAATTGATCTACAACTGTATGTTTATTTTAAAAAAATTACGTAACTGTGAAAAAATTTTCTTATCAATTAAAAAAAAAGGAATGTTGTCTGACAGATATAATTGATTGTATTTGAGACAATGTACTGCATCTTTGAATCAATCAGAAGACAGATTGGATACCACTTCAGACAACCAGTCAAGAGCAAACATTCCAGTGACTCTGTTGAGTTTCAGGTCAAAAAGGGGTCAGTTGCCTTAATCATTTGGTACTCAGAGGCTTTTGAAGAGTGCTTGAAGAAGGGCATACTGTGTATGTAGTAGTTTGTCTAATATTAGTTAAGCTCCCTTCTTGAGGATCTTGGAATCTTGTCAATGAACGCAGGCTTTCAGTGTAAAAACAGCATAATGCATTTTAGCATCCAACCTTCCCTGGACGGTTGATGAGTTAATTATGCCAGCCCGATGTTTTATGGCGCTTTGACAAATCTTTTTGGCAAAATTTCCTTCTTTAAGTACCATGCTAGACCATTCACCAGTGCAGCAGTCACATATGTACAAAGAAGGAGTGTCGAAAAATCTGCTCCATTCTTCCCAATAAAGAAGGTGGAAAAAAATCGCTGCCATGGGCGAAGAAATCCTCACTGGAATAAATATAGTGCTATTTTTTACGCTTTCACTTTGTACACATGACCATGCCTTTATGCTTTAACATCATGGTAAAGGGTGGTTTCAGATTTTTTGGCGTGAGAATCCTTTTTTCTCGTATAATTCCTAATGCATTTTAGATTTGTCTTCTTTCTAAAGACCTGTTATTGCTAAACTAGTCATTTGTTGTTTGATAGGCAAATATCACACTTTTTGACCACAAGTGAGATTCTTTGCCTTGTAAAACTTGCAGTGAAATATGTAAATATCTGGACAGTGACAGCTATAGGGGCCTGTAATTCCTCCACAGTTAAGCTGGTATGGATGCCAGTTCCCTCATTAAGACTGACAATCTTTACTTTAATTTGAGGTCATTCGCAGTTATATGGAGTGAACTGTGTCAGAATTACAGGCCTTAAATATTAAATACTTTCAAACCTGGCTGTGTATACACGTACGGGTGTCTCCTGACTGTCTGCCATATGATTATTGAGCCCATTGTGAGAAATCTCTGTTCTGAGTTACACGAGCAGAGCCCTGGGCCTTTTTCTGTGACAGTCCCCCTGCATGTCTGCTTCCCCTGCACGTGGTCCCTGTTTGATCACCTCCCGCATGTTGGCTCTTAAATGCAGAAAAGCTTTGCTCCTGTGCCAGAGGCTCAGTAGTTGTGGCCAGGTACAGAGCAACCTGAATCTCTTTTGCACTGTAATGTTATCACAGGATTTACGCTGACAGAATATGTTGAATTTCTCTTTTATTGTGGTTGGGGTTGTGCAGATAATTCATCAAGGAATAACATCCTCTGCATTGTCATTCTCTGTCATTGCATAAATGAATACTGTTTTGCTGCGTGTATGAGTGTGGCCAGTGTTTGTGTGTGTGTGTGTGTGTGTTCAGACATTAGGTATAAAAATTGCTGCTGACGCACTTGCGGGACAGTGCTCAGACAGCAGCTGCGTGAAACGCTTTTAGGAAGTGGTAAAAAGGGCAAAGTGAGTGGAGGTGAGCAGGGGGAGGGGAAGTGCGCGATTATCTGCAGAGATCATTCAAAGCACTTCCTGTGAAATTACGCAAGTGCTTCTGCTTTTAATGAAGGACATCACAGTGAATTAACTTCTCTGAGCCTTTTCTGTGGGCGTTCTGTGTCAAGTAAAAATGTACTTGTGTCTTGTGTGTCAGCATGCGTGCCTGTGAATAGCGATACATGGGTCATTCCATATGAAATCACCCAAAATGGGGGGTGCTCCCAGCGTGATGGTTTCAGAATTGCTTCATTTGGTGATATTTTGTTGCCTGTGATGAGCAAATCAAATCGCAGGTGGTTTCAAGTTGATATCTCATTCCGTTCTCATTTTATGGGCCCCTGAAAAAGGGGGCGTGGCCCACGTTAACCCTCTGGTCACAGTTTGTGACCATTTTCAAAGGGTTATAACCGATGAACTAATAAGGATACAAATTTCATTCTTTCAGGATATGTTTATTCTGTCTGATAGTCTGCCACAAAGCTTTAACAATAGTGTTTAACCCTTTGTGTGCTTTGTAATTAACCCTTAAACATTGAAATTTGGTGCCAAACATGTCGATTTCAAATGAAATATTATGCAAGTATCCTTAGAATGTCCCCTTTGCCATTTACCTTGTTGATAGTATACCTGATGGAGTTTCAAATTAAGGTAAAAACATCTTTCTATCTTCATCCAATTTGGAGGAACATTAACCCCTTTTCAGCTAATTACCGAAATGGTGAACTTTTTGACCCTCATTTTGACCATGTGGGCCTGTTCTGATTTTCAAAAAGTTGGCCTCAAATGAAAGCTTATTCAAAGAACTTCAAAATGCAACACAATCAAACTTGGAACAAATACTCCTACTTGGAAAAATAAGACCCCCTTTAAGGGCTATTTGCACATTGGCACAACTACTCTCAGTGTATGTAAATGTACAACAATGTACAGGAAATACTGAACTCCACTCAGTTATTTCTACTTTCAGTTGCATGCTCTTTGATCATTTGCAGCCTGTGTCATTTTCTTGTATTTGTTTTCCCAGAAATTTCAAGATAATTTGATAGACTAGGCAGAATTGTTCCTAATGTGGATGAAACCCTTCAAACTGTACCTGCCCCTTCATGCCCTTTATTTGCGAAAAGGACGATCCTGTGGAGCTAAAATATTGTACCCCTGGTCGATTTGTTGCCTGCTTATATGATGGCCAGTGGTGGTTGGCCAATATCTTAGAGCAATCCCTTGAAAACGAGGATGTTAAAGTATCTTTCATGCATCCAAATGGCCCTGCACCACAATTCTCTTGGCCACGAAGGCAGGATCTTTGTTGGGTACCACTGAAGCATATCATGTTGGTTGATGCTCCTTGCACAAGTGGCAAGGGCAGGAATTATATAATCGCCAAGAAAGAGTTGGACCGAATCTCAGTGTGGTTTGAAAAATTGGATTTAGCAAAATAATATTCATTAAACATTTGTATCATGTTTGCCATATCTGCCTTTCTTCTCTACATTTCCCTGTCCATTTATGTACATTTACCTGTACACTGAGAGTAGTTGTGCCGATGTGCAAATAGCACTAAAAAGGGGTCTTATTTTTCCAAGTAGGAGGATTTGTTCCAAGTTTGATTGTGCTGCATTTTGAAGTTCTTTGAATAAGCTTTCATTGGAGGCCAACTTTTTGAAAATCAAAACAGGCCCACATGGTCAAAATGAGGGTCAAAAAAAGTGCACCGTTTCAGTAATTAGCTGAAAAGGGGTTATTGTTTCTCCAAATTGGATGAAGATAGAAAGATGTTTTTACCTTCATTTGAAACTCCATCAGGTATACTATCAACAATGTAAATGGCAAAGGGAACATTCTAAGGATACTTGCATAATATTTCATTTGAAATCGACATGTTTGGCACCAAATTTCAATGTTTAGGGGTTAATTGCAAAGCACTCAAAGGGTTAACCACTATATTAAAAGGTTTGTTGCAGACTATCAGACAGAATAAACATATCCTGAAAGAATGAAATTTGTATCCTTATTAGTTCATCGGTTATAACCCTTCGAAGATGGTCACAAACTGTGACCAGAGGGTTAACGTGGGCCACGCCCCCTTTTCAGGGGCCCATAAAATGAGAACGGAACAAGATATCAACTTGGAACCACCTGCGATTTAATTTGCTCATCGCAGGCAACAAAATATCACCAAATGAAGCATTTCTGAGACCATCAAGCTGGGAGCTTGGGTGATTTCATATGGAATGACCCACATGAGTGTGCATATTCCTTTACATTTGCATTTGTTGGTGTGTCTGCATGTGTATGTGGTTATGTGCATGTGTACATACGTCCTTCTAAGTGCATTTGCATGTGTGTCTGAGTGTCTTTGTATATCTATGTGTTTGCATAACTGCATTTAGCTGTCTTCATTTGCAAGTGTCTGTATGTGTGTGTGTGTGACAGAAAGGGACCTTTGCTCACTGTTTCTGCTTCTTGCAGAACACCAATATAAAAGAAATTAAAAAACAGAGTTGGCTTCGTGAAGATGAGGACGGTCCCAAGGAAGGTTTCTTGGCGTCCCACCGTAGTGACTCAGGACGGGAGCACAGCATTCAACAGAAAGCTGCTCTCGATCAGGTAGAAAAGGCTCTGTTGAACTAAAGCATACTTATTATTTCTCAGTAACCTTTCCACTGTGCCACACTCATTCAACCGAAATCCTGTCAGTCTACTGAGGCTTGAAATTCATAGTAATGTCTTGGTTATACTTTGTATACAATGAAAATTATTAGCCCAAGTTAGGGTTAAATTGTGTCTTATTGCATTATTGTGGTTGTTGTGAAAGCTGAAAGTTACTGAAATTTGATTATGATGCAGGGAACGGTGGGAAACCGCTTTAAGATAGCTGTCTGATATCACTTCAGATGGTCAGAAATTATTGGATTGATGGGCGTGCAAGTAAAATACTTGATCCAACGTTGGCAATAGTGTGCTGAAATGGACTCTTTGACATTTGACTTTTACCGCATAATTTAGCAGGAAAGAGTCCCCCCTATGTTGCGACCACTTTGTGGTTACCTGAAAAACCAGCAGCTCAGTTCAGATAGACAAATTATGGGTGGGTGCATGACAGAAATGTTTCTGATGCAAGTAAGGTGGTTCCCCTCAGTGTTTTGGAAACTGTGGTGCTAATATAACCATTGTCTGAGAAGACTGAAGCCAGCTATTGAGTTAAGTTTTGATATTTAAGTTTCAAGAGAGTATTCTCTGAAAGACAATGTCCAGCTAATGTTGGATTTTATCAGTATTGTAGAACGACATATATTCACACATCAGCACCTGTTTCAGCGATTGCTCAAACAAGGATAACTATGGCAGTACTTTTCAGTCATGTCATGGGAAGTCCTGTGCGGTTTCCATCAGCTGCTTCCAATTTGTTTTCCATGTCGCCTATACCAGACAAGAGGAGGTTTTAAATTGGAATGAAATATAGAACACTGGCAAAGTAGATGAAGATAAAAGGCAAATTATGTAATTACCAAGCTTTATATTCAAATAGAACTATATTTATAATAAAATGTAATGTTTGGCTATTTAATTTATTGTATTGCTGTTGTTCTGATCAAACTGCACTGGCTCACTAGAAATGGTACTGATGGTTGTGCTTGTCTTTAGCGCCATCTAGAGGTGTACTGGAACTCCTGCCTGCTGCAGAGTGTAATGCGCCGTCGCTACGCTGCTTTGCTGCGGCAGAAAGTCAGCAAACAGAGACAGCAGATGAAGCTGTGTGAGCCACCCAACCCTAAACCCCCTGAGCACTCAAAAGAACAGGTAATACCCCCCCTTGCACAAACTGTAAATCCCACGCGCGCAGCCTGAGTGTATACTCATACACTTAACCCGTATATCCAGTACACACAGCCAATATGTATACTCATATGCTCTGTCTTTATAACCCACGTGCACTGCCACACACAGGTTGGTCCCCTTGACATGGCTCATGCACACATGCATACATTCCTCTAACAAACATTTTCTCTTTGCCTCTCTTTCACTTGCACACTCATGCACCCACAGATCCCTGTGACACATACATCCTCAGTCAAATACAGCCTTCTGACACAATTCTGTCTGTCTCTGTATGTCAGTCACGCACACGCTTACTGCGCTGTGAAAAAGAATTTGCCCTTTCTCAATTTCTTCTTTTTTTGCTTAATTGTAACATTTACATTTTCTGATTATTGAAATAATTTTAATATAAGACAAAGACAATGCCAGTAAACACAGTATGCAGCTCTAAATAGTCATTTCTTGTATTGAGGGTAAAGAGTCATTCAAAACCTGTAGAATCTTATCTTAGCTGTAGTTCAACTCAGTGGTGGTAAAAATTCTGAAGAGTAACGTCTGAGATTTCCAAAGGTGCTAAGTGCAACTGTTTTTTAACATTAATAAGTATTATGTGTTTATTTGGGTTATTTGTGTATTATTGAACTTAATTTGATGATCTGAAACATTTAAGTGCAACAAATATACAACCCCACCTCCAAATAAGTTGGGATGCTGTATAAAATGTGAATGAAAAAACAGAATGCAAGGATTTGCACATCACTAAAACCAAATAGTTAGTTAAAAATTGTATGAAAGACAACACATCACATGTTGAAAATGAGAAATTTTATTGTTTAATGAAAAATATCTGCTCATTTTCTTTTTTGATGCCCGCAACACCTTTCAAAAACGTTAGGATAATAAGTAACTAAGTAAGTAAAATTTATTTATATAGCACCTCTCACAGAAAAAAGCACACAAAGTGCTTCACAGAATAAAACAATAAACCATAAAGCAAAAAATAAAACATAAAACACTGACACCAAAACATACAAAAGGAGATACAGCGACAGCCAAAGCAAGATAAATTTAAATCAAGTCGGGAAATGCCTGCCTAAACAGGTATGTTTTAAGATGCTTCTTATAGGATAGGGCCAACAAAAGACAAGAAAAGTTGTATGATGCTAAAAAATACACCTGGTAGAACATCTTGCAGCTAATTCAGTTAACTGGCAACAGGTCAGGAACATGATTGGGCAAAAAAAGTATTCAGAAGTAAAGATGGCGAGGGCTGCACGATTCTATGGAAGACTGCATGGGAAAATAGGTAAACAATTTAAGAATATTATTGTTCAATGTGAAATTGCAAAGAATTTGGGGCTTTCATCCTCTCAGGCACATAATATCGTTAAAAGATTCAAAGAATCCAGAGAAATCTCTGTGTGGAAGGGACAGGGCCGAAAACCAATACCGAATGGAAGTGATCTTCTGGCCCCCAGGTGGCACTGCATTAAATACAGACAAGATTCTGCTGTGGAAATCACTGTATGTGATCAGGAACACTTCTGCAGACCATTGTCAGTGCAGTGAACACAACATAACATGAGTGGCAAGAACAGGTCGTTCAGCCCAACTAGGCTCGCCAGTTTTTTTTTTTTTTACTATTGTGAATGTATCACTTCAGATACTCAATGGGTCACATTCATGAAACGTGAGCAGAACGAATTTGTGTGTAAACTGTTCGCAGACGGAAATTTACGTGCATCTCCGCATTCATCAATATTTTAGTAGCTCCGATCTTTTCGTAGCTACTAACAAAATCTACACATGCTGCTGACCACGCGTAGTGCTTGTGTAAATTTAAGAATGAACATAAATAATGCTGGTCACTATTGGAAATTACAATTTTAATTCATATTGCGCTTTGTTATGTACACAATACGCAGATGCCTTTGAAACACGTGATATAGCCTAAACATGAAAACGATTGAAAATATAGCACATTTAGTTAAATAAGTTGGCAATTGGCAGGTTTAAGATCCGGATTAGGTTCATGATTGTGAGTTATCTATGTGAATCGACTCAATAGATTACACGTTCTTTCTACATGTTGAATGATGATAATAAAAAAATAGGAGGCTTGTCGCTGTCTCCGTCAGGTATAATTCCTGACAGAGGTCTCCCCAATTATGCCAGCGATGCGCTCGTTTGCAGTTGATAGTTCGTCCCATGAATAACTAAAGCTCGCAAGTGACACTCCTGATGAAACCAGTTTTTCTGCACCACAAAGTACTACAGCCGCTGTAGTAGCGTACTTCATGGTGCAGAAAAACAAATTTCATCAAGAATGTCACTTGCGACCTTTTGTTATTCATGGGACGAGTTGTGACTGTGAGCCTCCTCCTCCTGTGGCTGATGTATTTTTTTGTATGCGCTTATGCGTTTCTTTGCCTCCAGTTTTATGTGAGACCATTTACGCTTCACCTCGGACATGGTTCTTTGGACTACAGAGACAACATTAACGACATCTGTCACCTCCCTCCAGACCTTCGCTTTGCCTGTCCCTGTCACACCACTCCTAACAGATGAAAATAAAATGTTTTTTCTTAACTCCGCTTCACCCAAAATTATTTCTATCTCCGCTTCGGAATAATTCTTTTTTCTTTCTCTCTCTTTCTTTGTTTACGCCATGACGGACGGCATCTACACCTCCTTATATGGTAGTCATTGGCAATTCATGGGCGGGGATTTATGCTAATAGCTGATAACCGGGAGCGCGCTGTCACTTTACGATGGATTGGCATTCATGATCATACACACGTCTTTACGATCAGATCTGATTTTCCCACGGTGCTCATGAATCCGGAGTAGGTTTTTAGTAGCATAGGCTTTTATGTGCAAATCTACGCACAAATGTACTAACGTTTCATGAATGAGACCCAATGACTCCATGTATCTAGCTTTAAGTCAAGCCTGCTCTTGAAAATTCCCAAGGTTTCTGCCTCAACAATATGGTCAGGCAAGCTATTCCACATCGAAATTACTCTCTGGGTGAAAAAATATTTCCTAATATCAGTGCTAAATTTACCCTTGGTCAACTTCTGTTTGTGACTCCCGAGTTCTACTTGCAAAACTTGGCCGAAGGACTCCTGCATAATTCACTTTGTTAATCCCTTTAGCATATTCAAAGACCTCAATCAGATCACCCCGAATTCTCCTTTTCCTAAGACTAAAGAGATTAAGGATCTTCAGCCTCTTCTCATAGCTTTCATTTTTTATACCTGGAATTAGCTTAGTGGCTCTTCTCTGAACTTTCTCTAGAACCTCTATATCTTTATTAAAGTATGGTCCCCAGAACTGTACACAATACTCCAGATGTGGTCTGACGAATGTGTTGTACAAGAGAAGTATGACCTCCTTGGATTTGCATTCAATACTTTTGGCAATGTATCCCAGCATCCGATTGGCTTTTTTAACTGCTACGGCACAATGGCTGGAACCTGTGAGGGTTTGGTCAACAATCACTCCCAGATCATTTCATGTGGAGCACATTCCAGTTTTAAAACTCCCATGAAGTAATCCTGTCTAATGTTTTTATTACCTACATGTACAACTTTACATTTCGCTACATTAAATTTCATTTGCCACATTTCTGCCCAATTTTGGATTCTATCCAAATCATCCTGAATCACTTTAGTGGACTTTGCCAAACCTCCCAATCCGCATATTTAACTAATTTGCTCTCAATATGCCTATCAGGGTCATTAACGTAGGTGAGGAATAGCAGGGGTCCCAGCACCGATCCCTGAGGGACACCACACCCCACCATACCTAGCTCAGGTGAGATCCCACTGACCACAACTCTTTGTGTTCTGTCCTGTAACCAGTTCTGAACCCGCTCCAGAATACCTCCTGTAACTCCAATGGAGCTCATTTTAAAAATTAGTCTCTTATGCGGTACTGTATCAAATGCTTTCTGAACATCTAAGTATATGATGTCATAAGCCCTGCTCTGTTCATAAGTCTTGGTGGCCTCTTCAAAGAATTCCAAAAGGTTTGTCAGTCATGACCTTCCCTTAAGGAAACCATGTTGGCTATCCCTCAAGATATTATTACGTTCAAGAAATAATTCCAGCTGGTCTTTTATGATAGATTCCAGTATTTTGCATGCAATGCAAGTTAAATTGACTGGTCTGTAATTTCCTGGCTCAGTACGGTCCCCTTTCTTATATATTGGTATTATATTGCCCTGCTTCCAATCATTTGGTAATTATATTGCCTTGCTTTCAATCATTTGGTAACATAGTTTGTCTCTGCATCCACAAATGCAAGTTACTATCCACAAATGCCATGTAAAGATAAAAAAAAAAGAATAAATAAAAAACATAAATAAGATCCAGAAATTCTGTCTCCTTCGCTGAGCCCGAGCACGTTTGAAATGGGCTGAGGCAAAGTGGAAAACTGTCCTGTGGTCTGACTGATAAAAATGTGAAATTCTTTTTGGATATTATGGATGCCACGTCCTTCGGGTTAAGGATGAGAGGGACCATCCAGCTTATCAGCACATTGTTCAAAAGCCGGCATCCATGATATTATGGGGGCGCATTGATGCGGATGACATGGGTAATTTGCACATCTGTGAAGACACCAGTAATGCTGAACGATACATACAGGTTTTGAAGCAACATATACTGCCATCCAGGTGTCTCTTTTTTGGGAAGGCCTGACTTATTTCTGCAAGACAATGGCAAACACTGCATTTGTCACGTATTACAGCAACATGGCTTGGTAGGAGAAGAGTCTGGGTGCTTAATTGGTCTGTCTGCAGTCCAGACCTGTCACCCACTGCACATATTTGGTGCATTATGAAAGAAAATTTGACAAAGGAGGCAGCAAAGCGTTGAGCAGCTGAAGCCCAACATTAAAAAGGAATGGGCAAACATTTTGCTTTATAAAACCACAGCATTTGGTCTCCTCAGTTGCCAAAGTGCATAAGGAGTGTTGTTAAAAGAGGAGGTTATCAAACAGTGGTAAACATGCCCCTGTTCCAGCTTTTTGAAACATTTGTTGAGCATCAAATTCAAAATGAGCATATATTTTTAAACAAAAAAAAGCAATGTCTCAGCTTCAACATCTGATATGTTGTCTTTGCACTTTTTTGAACTGAATATAAAGTTTAAATTATTTGCTAATCATTGCATTGTGTTATTTTCATTTTGCACAGTGTCCCAACTTTTCTGAAAGTAGGTTGAAAAAATAGAGGAAATTGGCATCGGGGGCAGATACTTTCTCACAGCACTGTACAGGCACACACAATGGGGTGTGTTTGCCATAAATGACCAGCTGCTGGCACTCTTTCCCTATACTAGAGACATCCACCCCACAGCTACATTGGTTCAATCACTATAAACATGGCCTGTCACGATAAGAAAACAAAATTACATGAATGACAGTACGCAAAGACAACATTGAATTCAGTATAATCATATGAAGATAAAGAATATCTTGCATTAGCGAAGTGTTGGGATGATACGAGCATTATGAGTTCTGGGGGAGGGTCCAGTCTCTCGTAGAAAGCGGGGTCATATGGCCTGACTTTGGGGTATAATATTCAGGTGGATCAAGTATGTTTATTCGAATGGATTATGGGGGCCTTGATACAACGCAAAATGTAACAATAATGCAAAATGTAACAATGTGACGACAAACGCAAAATGTAACAAATGTCTTATTGTTACATTTTGCGTTGTATCAGGGCCTGCCTCCGTGGTGACAGCTCTGGTGGGTCTCTCTTGAGACGTAACATGTTTTATGCATTAACAACTGAACAACTGATACACTAAAACTCTCTCTTCTTACTTTATGGTTTTTCCAGCTCAGCTTAATTTCTATTACTTAATTTCTGCTCCTTCATGCGATGACTTTCACCATGCAGAAGGTAGAGCAGCACTCAGTTACTCATTCACTAACCTGTGATCCCAGTCTCTCAATTACTGAATGCCACAGTCTTAGCTGGCTCGGGCAGTCAATGTGATGAGAGTTTCAGACATGGCCATCATAAATTGATTGCTACAGGTACAGTTCTGTGTGGGATCCTGGTGGTTGTGGAGCTGTGTGGTTTATGGTAATGCAGCCTATCTGCTGCACCCCCACAGAAGCTCTCCCCTGACTGCGTCTGAGCTCAAATACACAAACAGGAAAATCAAAGTCACACTCCCCCGACACCTACCCAATTCCACTGCTCACCCCAGCCCCATTCTGGCTTTGCATTAAGACTTACTGGAGGGTAGCCAGTCTGTCCTCCCAAAGTGACATGCATATTATTTAGATAATTAGAACGGCAATTAACAACTAAAGTCCTTTGAGCCATGCATTTCCCCGGAGCTGTTAACTAACGGCACAGACAGGGAAGGAGAAGAGTGGTTAGTGCTGCTGGTTCCTGTGTGTAACGCACCACACACACACACACACACACGCACACACTGACGCACACGCACACACAATGCACAAATACTCACAAAAACCCAGTAATCCAGCTCTAAATCGTGATGCATGTCAAGGTTTTGTTTTTATTCATTTCAACATTTAATTGTTTTTGTTCAAAGGTGAAGGCCATGTAGAGATGGAAGAACAAGGTTTACTGACTGGTGCAGAAATAATATTTTGGTCCAAATCAGCTGTTCACATCGAAATCGAGGGGCACATACCTCAATTACTGATATTATATAACTAATACTGGAACTGAATGATGAAAAATGTAATCCTGGTTAGTCACTGAGTTTTTACGAAGTTTTACCATGTATTTTTTATTTTTTAGTCGAAACTTAGCACTATTGGATTAATTTTGGTCAATAACTGCGGTGATATTTTTTGACAAAGTGTGGGTACGATTTAAGTGCCCAGAATGTTATTGTAATGTACTAAAAAACCAAATCTCCTGAGGTTTTCCTTTTTTTTCCTGAAAGGTTCAACAAGGATGTATGTCTGTGTGGAATATGACAAAGTCGCTTGTTTGTGGTGAAAATCTTCTGCCTGTCTTATCCACCTGTCTGATGGCTGATGTAAACAAAAAAAAAATTGTCTGTGAATTTTATTTTGTGAATCACTTTGCACAATTTCCTGCTAATCGTATGGTTTAAAACGTGCGGCGTATAAGAGGTTACTGGCGGGGAAGGGCTTCTCAAGTTGTCAACGAGCTGGGATTGACTTTGATTTTGGACGTCTGTCTGTGACGTGGGCAATAAGGGTCTACCCTCATTTCTGAGTAAGTGTGGAGGTTGATGGTTGGGGGGGGTCTCAGGATCCTGTCTTATCTTCTTTTCTCCTATAAAAGCTGAGCTTCTTCTGGAGGCTGTAATTGTCTTCTCTAATGACCTGGACTGAGAGCGAAGACAAAGGGACAGCTATAAAAGGCTTTATGGCCCTGTCGGCAGGAATCCTTTGGTACAAACTGCTGAACAAATGAAACTGCCTTGTAGTTTCCTCAACCTGGGCTTAGGGACTCAGTCTTGAGCTTCTCGCAATGAGGCAGGGCCAAGGCAGGCAAAGCCAAGGACACCCACTGGGTCCTAATTGGTCCC
This sequence comes from Gymnothorax javanicus, assembly GCA_029692085.1. Classification (NCBI taxonomy): domain Eukaryota; kingdom Metazoa; phylum Chordata; class Actinopteri; order Anguilliformes; family Muraenidae; genus Gymnothorax; species Gymnothorax javanicus. Next base: position 34,230,881 of record CM056208.1, read on the forward strand.
CCTGTAGTTAATGGCTTCCTGTGGCTACGTGTTTACTTCTCATTTGCTCTGTGTGTTCCTTTATTTCAGCTACTGAAAGATACTTCCTTCATGGTGTTCTTTCTCTCATGAAGATTCAACCATCTTGCTCTCTATCTCAAGGATTCTACTTTCATGTTGTTGTCTTTCTCAAGTATCAAGTATCATCCCTATGTCTCTCTCTGTCATCTGTTCACTCTGTCGCATAGACAGCCTCTACCAAAGCTGTGGGGATTCAAGATTACACAAAGCCATATATTAACATGATATGTTTCCATTTAGGGACTTCTGTACCTCAAGATGACTATTGATCATGCTTGCTGTGCATCCGTAGTTTCCCAAATTGAGTTTTCATGAGAAACCTACAAGTTTTAGGTTTGAAGAAAAGAAAAGGCCAAAGATAAACAGGCCACATATTCAGTATTTACACGTATTGGACTGCGTGCCAAGTACAGGTTTTTTCAGACCAAAATGGGGATGAAATTACTTTGACCATGGGCTGATTGTTGGTGCCAGACGGAGTGGTTTCTGTAACTCAGGATTTGCTGATATCCTGGCATTACATGCACAACAGAATTGTGCGAAAAACAAAAACATCTTGCGAGTGGCAGTTATTTGGGTGAAAATGCCTTAATAATGAGGTTAATGAGAGAAGAGAATGGCTGGACTTGCTCAAGCTAGCTAGAAGGTGAGAGTAACTCAAATAACCGGGCACAACAGTGCTTTGCAAGAGGAGCATATCTGAACGCACAACATGTCAGACCTTGAGGTGGAGGGCTACAACAGCAGAGGACCATACGGGGTTCCACTTCTGTCCGTTAACAATGGGAAACTGATCAACGGTTGGCACAGTCTGATGAATTTTGATTTCTGCTGCGACTTGCGGATCAGAATTTGGTGTAAATTACATTAATCAATGGGTCTGTCAGCCTGATGTGAACATTTCAGGCTAGTAGTGGTACTGTTATGGTGCGCAGAATATTATTTTGGCATGCGTCAAGTGCCAAAATACCACTTAAATATCATTTAAATGCTACTACCTCCCTGATGATTGTTGCTGATTGTGTGCATCATATCCTGGTCATCACCATCTGCCCATCTTAAAACGGCCACTTTCAACGTGCAACAGCACAAAGCACACGCCATCTCAAGCTGGTTCCCACAAACATGGCAATGAGTTCAGTGTACTCCAGTGGCCTCGACAGTCACCAAATGTCAATCCAGTTGAGCACCATATTATGGAACAGGAGATTTGCAGCATGGATGAACAGCGACTAATCTGCTGCAACTCTGTGATGCTATCATGTCAACATGGACCATAATTTTTGAGGAATGTTTCCAACACCTTGTCAAATCCATGCTACAAAGAGCACTGGCTGTTTTGGAGGCAAAGGAGGGTCCAACCCAATATTGTAAAGGTGTACCTAATAAAGTGGCCACTGCATGTTTCCTCTATTTTTTAAGATAACTTTAAAATGCTTTATAGCATAAAATCTTCAACTTTCTTCTGCATAAAACAAATTCTCGCTATATGGGTACTTCATGAATTGGGTGACTAGAGTATTATCTTTCTGCTCTTGTTCACGCAACAGTTTGGGAGTATCCACGCTGTCCCTTCCTTAAATATACACTGAGCACTGTAATTCATTGGGCAGCGACACTTTTTTGGTTATTTTGGTTTTGCTGGCCAAGTCAATCACCACGTCAGTCTAACTGAACATGCTTTTGACATGCTGACGAGGAAACCAAAGGCAAAAAAGTCCTCAAAACAAACAGGAATTGAAAATGGCTGCAGTAGAGGCCTGGCAGAGCATCACTAGAGAAGAAAACCTGCCCCTCATGATGCTTATGTGTCACAGATGTCAAGCAGTAACTGCATACAAAGGATATGAAATTTATTTAAAATGACTATTACTCGGCTTTGTTGAATACTTACTCTGGTTGGTCAATTTTGGTAATCTGTGGTCTGTTATTTCTCTAGAATGGAGAACTATCCGTTGCTATGGGCGTGACGCAGTTCCAGCTATAGAATCTAAAATACTATTTTTTAGCATAAGTAATAAAATCAATTATAAATCAATAAAATTGATTTAAAATCAATATTTTGTGTCAAATGATCAATTTATTTAGTAAGTAGCTCTGTAATAAGCAAGATAATATACAGTGAGCTGGGCATTATTGATAAGTAGTCTCTCCAGAGTTCTGCATCATCCTGTCAGCATTTATTTTGTTATAATGAACAGTTCACTGTATATTATTCCTTACTTACTCTGCATTATGTTAAACAATCAAATTTTTTTTTTCATGCGCCCGAAAATGGGGGGGACTATGCAGAAATGGTTGTTTGTTCTGTCATTTCTAAATGGTTCATCTAATATGGATGGAAACACCCTGAAATTAAAGTTGATGTTCTGTACTTCAACCTCATTTCCTTCTGTATCCTTCCAAATTCAAACGTGCCGGAGTAATGAACCAAAATAAAAAGTGTGTTACTGTGCTTTGAATTATGGTGCTCATGGTATATGTCACCTCTCCTCCTCCACTCAGTATCTCTCCTTTCTACACTGGATGCTTATAACTTTCTCGTTGAAATGCTCCAAGTATTACCTTATCCAAATATAATTCAAGATTTTTATAGTGAAGTTGCTGTTTCGAAGGTGAAATACTGGTATAATGTTTTATTACTCTGAGCTGGTAGGTTCAACTCTCGAGTGGAGAATCAGTTTTCACTCAAGTTAGTAAACCATAAAACTATGAAAAAGCTAAATAGAATGACAGTGGTGGATTTTTTTCTTGTTTTTTTCTGTTTCTCTTTTCATTTGTGTGTTCATAATGTCTCCTTGTCCTTTGTTGTCCATTTTGAATGGGCGCCCAGTGGCATAATGCAAGCACAGTGAGGAGGTTGCCGTACTGCACACTATCCCACGACGACACGTACCTGAAGTCTATACCAAAAACCGACTTCTATCTGGTAGGATTCATTATTGCTAAAATCAACTGCCAATCTGATTGCTTTAGAACTATCATAGTAATAATATTAATAACTTTTTTCAAAAACATAAGAGATTGATCGCCTTCAACTCCACTAATGTATGGCCCCCATCTGGATGATGCATGACAAGCATTTAGCATCTGAAAGCTCACCATACATTTGGTGTTTTGTTGTGACCACACTGTGTTGTCTTCTATATGAGATCTTGGAACTGCAGAATGAGTTGGCTCAGCACGGCTGTCTGAAGACCCGGCAGGATCAGGATCAGTTCTGGTCAATGGTGGGGCAGAACCACAAAAGCAAGGCCCAGCTGAGGAACAGACTGAAGGAGATCCATATGAAGAGTTGAGTGATGACTGCATAAGATGTTGCTTCTCTCATTATGCATTACAGCACCTAATAAAATGTTTTGGCTGACATTTTTTTTTTCCTTTCAGACCCTGGTTAAGTGCCTAACTGTATGGCACAACAGTAAAGGCCTTGACATACCAGATGCTTTTTTTTTTTTTTTTTTTTGTGCGAATTATTAAAATACATTTCGAACTGCTGGTTGGGCACACAGAATGCGATTATCACATTGCGAAAAAGCGAACATTTTATTTTTCGGATGGAGTTCGATTTTTGCAAACATTCGCACTGCGAGCAAACGCATCAACCAATCATATTTGAACAACTTGCCTACCTCAGACAGACTGCAAGATGTTCCTCCGGCTCAATAGCCACTCGGTCAAGGGTGTGCCGTCAGGTGTTCAGAGGGTTTTGTGTAACCTCGCGCTTTACCGCTCGATTGCTCTCAGGCTGTTCACGTTTAAGTTCACCTTATTGACAAACAATTTAGAACAACCAAGACCAAAGCATGACCTATACTAAGAATTGATAATGAAAAAGTGACTGCCTATTGCCTACATTCATAACATTGATATGGCAATGTAATGATGGCAATACTATAGATAAAAAAATCCAAAACTCTCGCAGACTTCGCAGCATTTATTTTTGCCTTCCTTACAATTGTTACTCAGCTGTGCAACGTGCCTAACAACGCCCTTCAGCCATGACAACATTCAGAATAGTATAGAACGGATTCTCGCAGATTGCTCAATGAGCCTCGCAAACCAATTTAAACAGATCTGTGCAGTTTCACTGGCGCAGAAATTATAAAGATATATTGATATTTTACGTCGTCACTTATCTGCGAAAGAAACCGCCTCTTTTAAGAGGTGAAACTTTCCTTCTCTATCCCTACTTTGTAACAGAGGGTGAACCCAACGTTTTTTTCTTAGAAATAACGACGAGGAAAAGATCTTCATCACTGGAGGATGAGTCAGTTTTTCTTCTTCTTCCCTATTCTTCTTCTGTCCTTTTTTTCTACTTCGGAGTGAGCTGTCAAAACTTCGTAAATTCGTTTTCCCGAGTTCCTGTCGCAAATTCGTGTTGGAGCCGGTGTGAAGAGTTTTGATCCGAACATTTCGCATCTGAACATTCTGTATTTTCGTGTCGTTTATTCGTTACGCATCCGGTGTGTCAAGGCCTCAATACCTCAGCGGACAGTCTATGGGTTACATGCCTAGTTCTCTAGTGATTATAAAGAACAGCTGCCCATATTCATGATTCTACCATCCATCAGGTTGATGTCTGGTCAACAATGTTTACAGTGATTGGTGGGAGACCAGCTCCTGATCCAAAATCAGTGAGATTCAACCAGAAGGAGGAGATGGGGCCAGCGCCTGCGATACAGATCACTAAGCATGGAGAGAGCCTCCAGGAACAAGTAAGGCTTTAAGTGAATGGGCGATAAGGACTGGTTGTGTGCTACTGATGTTTATCACTGATAATGCCACAAATCACTCTCAGTGTGCAATAACTGAATTTTAATTCGATCATTATTTATGATCGCCAAACCCATTTTCGGCCACCATTACATGCACATATTAACACAGTGTCCTCCTTGTCCATGAGTAATAATGCTGATATGCTGGTTTGGTACCGGGGATTACTACTGTCATTATAATTAAAAAAAAAAAAAAAAAAAACAAAAACCATCTATATCTTTATTTCCTTTTTTATGTGCATGGTCATTTATGAAGTTCAGTTTAGGTCAAAAATTTGCCACAAGAAACAAGCAGAAGCCCACGGTGCATAATGCGCTTGAATCCCATCAAACATCCCTCCTAAATGTCCATGTGTGAATGAGTGACCACGATTTCAACTCATAGCTCACAGTGGGAGTTTGCTGTGCTGTCGGAGGAGAGAAAAAAAAAAAGGTTTTCACAAGGTGCTTGTCATGACTTGTTATAATCGGACTGTTTTCTCTATTACCTAATTAGTGCAGTACCCCAAGTACCACATTGCCTTGTTGGTGCACTGGAGTAATGGCTGCTGGGAATAGTGCTTTACAATCATATTTATAGTTTAGATGAGAGAACAGTTATGTCAAACTTTATGTGGAATTTGTAGCATCATTGATGTATTGGGAATGTATGTTTTTAAATCAATTTAATTCCACCTTGGTCAATAAGTGTATGAATTTCTTCCAAAGGAATAAAATGTTCTAAGTTGATTCCAAAGTTTTAAATGGTACTTTATGTCAGTATTTGTATGTGGGGGTGTGTGTTTGCGTATGAGATGGCTGCAGGCTGGGGGCAGTGAGCAGTTTGGGTTGGGAGGGAGCATGGGACAGGGTGGAGCTTCTCACCCTGGTGAGAGATGAGAGATGATTTCTCTCCATGCCTGGTGCCACGTGACACAAACTGAACTGTGCTGGGGGGTTTATGGTGGTTTTGCTACTTTGGCTTTTTACTACTGCACTTTTGCTACTACACTATACATTTCACTACTGTTAGGCTCTAGCATTCACAGCCCATATAGTGATATATGGTTGGGGGGTTGACGGTAATCTAGAATCTGTACAACCAGGTATTCTGTCTCACTCAACTACTTAAGGCAGTTTCAGTCCACTGCTGGGTTGATGTGGTCAAGCAGGAACACATTGATGAATTATGTGCTGTATTCACTGAGACAGTGTTACCTGTGTTTAACCCAATGAGTTAATCAGGCACTATTGTTTTAGCGAAACTCCTGGGTCAATATCCTTTGTTCACAATGAATACTTAAACCCAGTTGTATTCCAATGAAGTCAGTCAAATCATAATTATACTGGATACTGCGCTGGTCGAGACGACGAATAAACTCTGTTTCTTTTTAACTTTGTTTTCTAACACTGAGTCTGACTCCGTCTCTTCTCTTGAAACGCACCATGAAATCGCGGCTGTTTTGTTTTCATGAAAAAAACAGAAGAATTCTTCACTACTATGTCCAAGTTCGTTCGCTACTGTAGATAAATGCAAGTTAAGAACATAACAAGAGGCTCCTCAGAGCCTGTGCTCGGGCCGGGTCTAGGCCTGGGCCAATCGCGAAACCACCCGCGCGCATGAGCAGGACAATCGCGACCCCGAAAAAAAAAAAAAAAACGGGAGCGAAACTTAGACTCGTGGCCTACCGGCCCGAGTAAATATTACTTAAGAATCAGTGGTAAAATTTCATAAAAACCATTTGCATTACAGCTTAGGATATTTTCTCAGGTTCTAACCCAATATAGACAATCAAACAAAGATTGAATCGTCAACAAACACCTTGTTTGATTGTAGTAGCGAACGGACTTGGACACAGTACTGGAAGTGACGTGTGTAGTGGCGAAAGTGCAGTAGCGAAAAGCCAAAGTATCGAAACAACCAGTTACCTGCTAGGGCTGCCCTGCCACCAACAGAGTGACTGCCTGTCCTGAGCCTGGAAAATACCTACTTTGACACACACTCGGCTTTCACAGTTATCTAGGCATTCACCGTCAGTAGGGCCATCGTAGGCACTGGAGCACTAGGGCTTTCACTGTCAGCACCCTTCTCTGGGACCCTCCATTAGCGAAAATGTTGACTCTGACATCCAGGTTCCCCACTACTGTCTGGCCTTCCTTTTGTTGCCAGCTACACCTGTGCTTCCTAAGTCACCATGTGTGCCCTCCTTCATAGCAACCTGGCCTCAGCCGCTATCTGAGCTGCCCTCACAGGACTGCTACCAAGCGGCAACTGAGCACTTGTTTTATCTACTTCAACACTAACCAGCTGACCATGCTGGTCACCTACACCCTCAGCTGGCCAGAAGAGGGTGGGCTTCTCCCTCTTGAGTCCACTTCCTCGTAAGGTTCTTTTTATCTGCTATCCGGAGGATTTTCTGTGCCTCTGCTACATTAGACTTGCCCTTGTGCGAGGTTAGGCCAAGGTTGCTTGTGAAATTGCCTGGTCACAGTTATCTCTGCAATGAGCTGTATAAATGAAATTTAATTTGACTCCACTGAGCTTACACCAGATGACTCATGTAGGAAAGAGATGGCATGGAAATGGGGGCCCTTTTAGGGATGGAAGAGGGTATTCGATTTACAGGCCTGTTAACCCCCTTGAATAGGTAACGCTTTGTACATGTTTATCATTTGATTTATCATTGATAAGGAAACTGCTTTATATGCTCTGTGACGGAGTGCCATGACATTAAATGCATTATGTACATATCCGTGGAAATAAAATATCCTGGCGAGGTGGTGATAGGCTTTTGTAATTGAGGCTCGGGTATTTTACAGCACTGATGCTTTGCATTACTGGCAATTTGAGAATGTTTTTACTCGGAACCTACCTTGGAACATGTCCTACCCATTTACTTACATAAATTGTTGATAGAGGTGTGAGGATGACGCACCCCAGTTGTCTGGTCAATGACTGAGTAAGTACATTTTTTATCACATAACTGCAGTACTTTTCCCATAGCCCAGCCAATGACATATTTTTGATATTACCCTAAGGTAATATCACTTTTGCGAAAATTTCATTGGCTGAGAGCGTGTGGGGAAAAAGATCTCCCTGTGTTACGTCATGCTGTTAATATTTAGCCAATCTGAATACCAAGTGTAACATTAGTTAAATTGGTATGGCTCAGCTCTGTTGCAAGCTCGCTAGGTTCCACTCACATAACTAAGTTCACGTTACTTAGCTAGCTGGCTAGCATGTACGCAGTACGTTTTCATAACCGTAACATTTAGTTTGTTAGCTACCGAGCTAACGATAGCCGGCTACTCAGTTTACTGACTTTACAAATCTTTGCCGGTTCAGCCGCGTATGTCTGTGACTCAGTGACTGACTTTGTTAGCAGAGCGATGGTGTTAGCTCAGGGCTAGCAAACAATTGGCGCTAACAGATATTACATTTGTTTTCTATTAAATTACGCAATTCAGTTATGTGATGAACAAAATCTTGTACTCTTGGTCGTCTCATCAGAAAGTTATGGAACTCGTTGAGTAAATTTCGGGTTGGTTCCTCGGTGAAGCTCGCAACAAACGCAAAATTTACTCGACTCATAAATTTCATATGACACGCCTACTCGTGTAAGATCCTCTATATGAGTTCTGCCACTACCTTGGTTGTGGTCATACATAGGCTAGTTAAGAGTTGTTGCAAAGGCTTGCAGTGATTAGTGTTTCGTTGTCATGAACTGTCATTGCCCATGTATATTAAGCATGGCTACCCACCCTTCCTGTGTGCCTGCCTCTCTAGACCCCCCCCTTTCCCCATGCCTTTGCCATCTCACATTCTCTTCACATTCAAGAGACACCAATCCCCATTCCAAAAGACAGAGTAATTAGAGTTGTGTGCAATTCTACCTCCATCCTGAGTTAAGAGACTTGAATGAAGTCTGAGGTTTTATTTTTAGCCCTGAGACCAGTCGCTCCCCATCTGTATCAACCACACATTATACATGTGCCTGACTAACTGGCTATCAAGGCCTATCTATACTCTTATTTCAGGTGGTCAGGCAGCTTGTATAAGTACTTGTTATTCTCCTTATAACCTTCTGCACCTCATCATTCAAATGAAGATTTCAATGCTAATCTGTCTGAAATGACAGAATGAGCTCATATGGTTCATCACTGTTCATTCATTAATGGGTTTTACAAGGAGGCACTGAGTCACCGTGTGTCTGCAGAGTGTTGAATTTCTCATCGACAAATCAAGTATGCTGTGGGTGCACCAATCAATCTTCCTCGATCCAATTAGAGAATGACAAGAGTCTTTTGCGGTCATGTGTCTACAAGTCTGCCTGTCTCAAGTGAAAACAGCCGCCTTTCTTTATGCACACACAGATTCATTGGCATAAACATGCACATTCATATAGTTCACGTACATATACTGTATAGAAATATCTGGGTGCAAAGTGCATAAGCATACACCAACCTACAAACACACACATCCACTAGCACGGTGTCTCTGGAAGTTGAATCTTACCTACCTCTCTTGCCCCTCTCCCTCCCTGATAGAGACAGGCACAATTTTTGGCACTTTTTTGGGTTCAGTGTTTTTACTTGTATGCAATGTTTTTGTCAGTCAACTGGGTACTTTTACTTGTCTGTAGAGTCATTTTTGTTGGTGAGTTGTGCCATTTTTACAAGGTTATTGGTGGCTTGTACACTTGTCTGTGGAATGCTTTCCTTGGTCAGCTGGTCCACTTGTGCTGGTCTGTGGCAAGATTTGCCTGGTTAGTGTGACTATTCTGCTGGTTCTCCTGGTCAGTGGGGCCATTTTTACTGGTCTGTGGATTGATTTCCCTGGTCATCGGGCCTGTTTTCACTGGTCAATGGTGTGAATTCCCTGGTCAGGGGGTTGTTTTTACTGGTATGTGGTGTGATTTCCCAGGTCATTGAGGCTGTTTTATATGGTCAGTGGTGCAGTTTCCTAGGTCAGTGGGGCTGTTTTATATGGTCTATGGTGTGATTTCCCTGGTCAGTGGGGCTGTGTCTGCTGGTGTGTGGAATGATTAATCAGGTCAGGAGGGCCATTTTCGTTGGTCTATGGCGCGTTTCTTGAGGCTGTGCTGGACGGTTGGTTTGTATGGGTCTGTTACCTGCTACATTGCTCCGTGAGTAAACTGCGCCCCGACGGGACCCAGTGAAGGGGCCAGTTTGCACCCAGCAGACAAAGTGTGCTGTCACTTGGGTGTGCGGTGTTATCAGGTGTGAGCCGCGTCACGTCGAGGCTAGTCTGGAGAAGTAGCACATCATTAGGAATATATTAACAACCTGATGCACAAGTCTGTGGGTCACATCCCGCCATTGCACCAACCCTGTTTTGGGTTCAGGAGCCTGGCAGACCCATGTAGCATAGCCAAACTACCCCAACTCCAGCCTACTGTCTCGCCTTGCTGGGGTGCGTGGAGTAATGACGGGGGTCAGCTGCAGTAACATACTAAGATTGAAACTGTGTGACAGGCAGCATAAATTGTGAGTTGACTGTAAATTTAGGTGTAAGAGATTGGGGTATGAATACTTGGTGGGAGGCCCCAATTCAAGCTTTAGGCTTGTGTTGTGTATAGACCCATAATACACTGTGCTATACTTCATCAATTTTGAGTTAAGTTTATCAATTTTTGGCTTAGTTTTATTTGACATATATAAGCATCACCACCACTGCTGGTAAATTTAAAGTCTGAAGACAGTCATAGTGGGGGGTATTAGAGATTGGAGTAATCCTGTCTGCTGTGTATTGAAAGATGGATACCTCTTTTAAAACACTTTCAAAGAGGAGTTTTAGGGGACAGGACATGTTCAGCACGACTTGCCTGACCATACTTTCTTCTGACCACTCTCTGTATATTAAAACCTAAATCTCTTCCCGTGTTTTCTAACTGCATCGACTGACTGAATATTGTCAGCAGTGAAACAGTCTGACTGATGCCTCTGGGCTTGGTTTTCGTGAACAGGCAGTTCTTTGTGAGAGGAAGGCTGGGTACTGTCCCCAGGGCAAACACCCCGAGGAGCGGCCAGAGATTGGGCAAATGTTTCCCAAGGTAAGTGTCAAAACCGCAGGGCCAGTAATCCCACTTAAAGAAGGCACTGAGAGGCAAACACACCTGCAGTGGTAATCCATACACCCCCACAGTGAGTAATGGGTGATGGTGATGGGAGGGGGGGGGTATGAGGTCCTGGTTTTGGAGCACTGTGCTCCCCTCCTTCTTCCCTCCTACAAACCACGTCCAAAAACAGTAAACCTTTAGGCACCATGCAAGATTTGGAACTACCATGCAAAGCACTGTCATGGAAGAATGCATCCAAAATAGCTCCTGGGGCTTCTTCAGTGGTGCGCTTAAGAAAGAAGGCGTACGGTTTAGCACATATTCAGCAGAGTTACTGACGGGCTACCTCATATTCCCTCATATACCCCTCAGACTCGTTAGCTTTTTACTTGTTTTTCACATCAGAATCATCAACAGATGTGCTGTAAATCCAGGAGTATGACATTCTTACACATAACACTATCTCTCTCTGGTAACCTGTAATAAATTGAGCCCTCCTAATACTGCTTCTGTAACGCTGATTTGCCGTTTACTGTCGCTGAAATACTCAGATTGCATGTCTTTAATGAGAACGAACATCAATATCCAGGCTATAGGACAGGCTTTGTTTTCAATCCAGCATTTCCGCCTACTAAAAGCAGTCATGCCAAATCTTAGCTTGAATGCCTTAAAAAGAATAATTGTTCAACTACTGCCTCTTTTAATTATTAATTTATTAATTTGATAGTAAAGCGTATTATACTATGGATGTTGGCGTTAATAGTATAATGCACTGTACCTCTAATTCTCTGGTGTGCTTGAGTTGATTTCCATTAGTAGTTTTGAACAGTTCAGGAGGAAAGAGGCTTAATTCTCAACATACTTCAGAAGTGGTAATATGTTTGGATTCATTGCATGCTATAATGGTATGTTGTGTATGTTATTTATATCATTATTTTAGATCCAAAAGCAAGATGGTGTCATGAATTAGAAAGCCAATAGCATAGGGAAAAGATGGAAATCTTAGGAGAGAAGAGGAGGGATAACAGGGAGTGTAGATGGGTTAATGTAGATGGGAAAGACAGGAGGAGGAAAGGGGAGAGAGATGAGCAGGGGTGGGGGTCATGTGGACAGGCATATGGGGCTGGATGACTCTTCTTCTCACACCTCACTGTCAAACCCAACCTGGGCAAACAGAGTAGAGTACAGGCTGGGGGAAGGCAAACAGCAGGCAGACAGGCTGGGCTGGCCCGCAGGCAGGAGCTTTAGTCACCCCCTCCGACCCACTGACAGCTCTGGGGAGGGATGGAGAAAATGCCTCAGATTCTGCAGTCCACCATTCATCAGACAGAGACAGGCCATCTCCTGCACTCCACAAAACCCAGTCAGAGGAGGGTGCTGACCGTGGGATTTCTACCCTGTTGGGCTTTGTTGTAATTCTGGTAAACATAGCATGGACATTTTTCCTGCCATGCTTCAGAGTGAAGCTCTTGATGTGTAATATTGCACAGAGTTGAAAATCCAGGGCTCAGAAAGGAGAAGTCCTACAGTTTATTTCAAATACCGATTGACTCGATGATTGGAACAAAAGACCAGCCTGGAGTTCACTTTCTGAACCTCTGAACCAGCTTCCAATGACTAGTTCCATGGATTCCTCAATGGTATGATTTCTTAGAGGCTGCCGTGTTTGACTGCAGGGCTTTTTGGCATGAGAACGGTGCAATAGGAATGAATATTAAAACTGTTCTGTTCGGTTCAGAAAAAAGCTCTGTTGAGAGTAGTTGGCTCTGAGGAGAGAAATTTTAGACAAAAATAGCACTGTCCACATGACAATAAATTTGACACAATACTGTCAAAATGTTGAATTCAAGCTACTGAGAGAATGTCAATCCCTGGTCTCATGGTTATCCAAGGACAGAGTACACCTTAAATGCATTTTACATAACTGGAATTTCACTACTGTAAACATTCAGGTCAAGTATCTTTGTCAGAGTTACTATGGAAGTGTTCTATCTGGAATCAAATCTGTTATCTTTACAATTTGTGTTCTCAACCCATTATTTCTATGCATAAATGTCATTCTAATGACTGAACATGGCTGTACCTTGCAATGTTTTGTGAGGCAGGTGCCCATGCCCAAGTTTATGTCCCTTCAGCCTGACTATCTGGAACGCTTCACTCCCAAGACCTTTTCCCAGGTAGGTAAGCCTGAGTCTGAATACAGGTACTTAATTTTGCCTTAGAAATATGCTGACTTAGCTGTTCCACATGCTAGAGATCATGATTTGTTTCATTGCCAATGAAGACTATGTTTTTTTCAACACATTTTGAAATGGAGATACTTAAAAACATTTGTGTGAGAACACTGATCATGTCAAAATTTGAGCTGAATGTATTGTTCCATTTATTATCACTAGCTTGGGACTGTGAAGTAGCGCTTAGCCAGCCCAGCAAAAGAGGCACCTTGCATTAACTCCCAGATAGGCAGTCATTGATGAATGCCTCCTTATACATATTGTTCCCCACCAATAGCTGAAGATCTGTGAGCCGCCACAAAAGACAAGGACAACAGAGCTCAGTATGCAAAAGCTGCGTCTAATGTACAGCCGCTCTCTTGACAACATGGCTGCTACACAAAGGTGAACGTGTTTAGCTTGCCACAAGAAACCACTGTTGTCATGGATCAAGGAATATCACATACTACATAGATAAATAACTGAGACTGAACTTAGAGATTAAGCTATGTAAACTCAGATTACATAAAATCAGGGAGATCAAAAAACAGCACGCACATCCAAAAAAACAGGAAGTACTGGGTGCTGGGCCAAAAAACAAATAGAGAAGAAGAACTGATGACTGCACACCATAAGCTGCTCCGAATGACTTAATGAGAATCATCAACATGTGATGTTTTGGGCACACGCCGTTCTTCAGACGTAAGACAATGAGAGACGCACCTTACAAATACCCGCCTAAAGGATCATCTAACAGGTCGTGTAATTCAAAACAATCAATCAATCAAGCAACAGAAAAAAACATGATAATCAGTACTATAGATTTCTTGGTAATATTCTTAATGTACAACCCCAATTTCGAAATAGTTGGGACAAAGTGTAAATGTTCCTCAACGTCAAATTGCAAAGGCTTTGAGGGTCTCGTCATCAACAGTGCATAACATCATCAAAAGATTCAGAGAAACTGGAAAAATCTCTTTGCATAAGGGACAAGGCCGAAGACCTTTACTGGATGCCCGTGATCTTCGGGCCCTCAGACGCCACTGCATCACTCACCGGCTTGATTCTGTCATTGACATTACTAAATGGGCCCAGGAATACTTCAAGAAACCACTGTCTGTAAACACAGTCTGCCATGCCATCCACAAATGCCACCTGAGACTCTATCATGCAAAAAGGAAGCCATTGCTGAGCATGATCCAGCAGCACCGCTGTGTTCTGTGGGCCAAGGCTCATTTAAAATGGACTGTAGCAAAGTAGCAAAGTGTCCTGTGGTCAGGCGAGTCTAAATTTGACATTCTTGTTGGAAATCATGGGCGTTGTGTCCTCCGGGCTAAAGAGGAGAAAGACCACCCCTCCCGTTATCAGCGTTCAGTTCTAAAGCCAGCATCTCTGATGGTATGGGGATGCATTAGTGCATATGGTGTGGGACACTTGCATGTTTTAAAAAGCACAATTAACCCTTTCCGCGACAGCGCCGATCCCGCATCACTTACCATTGTCGCTATTTTGCGCCTAGAGAAAGTCCCTCACAAAAACTGTCAAAGCTCCGCAACAAAACACCCCTTTGGATGAGTCTGATATCGCACAACACGTCAGTGATGTCATTAGGCTTCCCGTAGTTCCCAATCCTCCGGTTATGCACAGTTCTGTTTTATTTTATACAGGTTATTGCAGGCACTGCCTGCTGCAGCGCGTGTATCTCCGTTTGTACACAAATGCACGTGTATCTCCGTTTGTACAGAAATGCGCGTGTATCTCCGTTTGTACAGAAATGCGCATGTATCTTCGTTTGTACATAAATCCCATAGAGGAGAAATGGTCTTGTCTTGACAAACTGAAATACGGTTTTTATCCTCATTTTCTGTTTTTACTTTTGGAAAAACTAAGCAAAGATATGTGTCAATGGAAAGGTAAATGTATTTTGAACATGTTTTCTGTAAATAAAATTGTCCATTTCTGGCGTTTTTAGTTCGAAAAAGGGGTGAAAATCCACATGCAATATCATGCAGCTATAGCACAAAAATTTACGGTAAGCAAGGGTTGTCTTATTCCCAGTAAGCGGTAGTGAAAGGGTTAATGCTGAGAGGTATATAAAGGTTTTAGAGCAACATATGCTCCCCTCCAGACGATATTTATTTCAGGGAAGGCCTTGTGTATTTCAGCAGGTCAATGCAAAACCACATACTGCAGCTATTACAACAGCATGGCTTCGTAGTAGAAGAGTCTGTATGCTGAACTTGCCTGCCTGCAGTCCTGATCTTTCACTGATTAAGAACATTTGGGGCATAATTAAATGAAAAGTCCATTAAAGAAGACCCGAAACTCTCCAGCAGCTGGAAGCCTGTATTAAACAAGAGTGGGATCAAATTCCAATGGCTGAACTCAAGAAACCTGTCTCCTCAATGCCCAGACGCCTCCACTCTGAGTTAAAAAGAAGAGGGGATGCTACACCATAGTAAACAGGCCCCTGTCCCAACTTTTTTGAGACCTGTAGTAGCCATCAAATTTGAAATGAGGTCATTTTGTGGATAAAATTGTAAAATTTCTCAGTTTCAACATTTGCTATGTTATCTCTGTTCTATTGTGAATAAAATACTGGCTGGTGTGATTTGAAAGTCATTGCATTTTGATTTTATTCACAATTTACACTTTGTCCCAACTATTTTGGAATTGGGTTTGTACATGTACATTCATATTTAAACGCATTAAGATAAGATAAGATACACTTTATTGAACCCCCTGGGGTAATTTGTCCTCTGCATTTAGCCCATCCTATAGTTAGGAGCAGTGGGCAGCTACAGAGCAGCGCCCAGGGATCAACTCCAGTTCTAAAGCCAGTTCCTTGGTCAGGGGAACTAATAGGAGTGTTCCTGTGATGCATGTTTTTGTGGGTGGGGGAAACCGGAGCACCCGGTGGAAACCCACACGAACACGGGGAGAACATGCCAACTCCACACGGAAAGGCCTCAGGCCGGATTCGAACCCACAACGTTCTTGCTGTGCTGCTAACCGCAGCACCACCGTGCTGCCCGGGTGTTTTTTTTTTTTTTTTTTTAGTAGTAGCCAAAGTATTATTACATGACACACACTGAGATGTTAAAGACTTCATGATGCAATTATGATGATAAAAATCAAGCAGATAAAGCTCTGCATTACCTGGAGTCTCCCCTGAACACCTAAATTCATGCCTAAAACATCAGGTAAAAACCCAGTTGTTCCTATTTAGGTGGTCTTCTGATTATCCTCCTCATTTGTTTGAGTACCAGCAATCCTCTGTTAATAAAACATGTCATAATGGCTCATTTGTGAGCTGCATATGGTTCCTGTGTTCTGAAAATCGTGACACAAAACACGCTTCTACTGTGCTATTATCCAAATGACACTAAGCTCTTGGATCTGTGGATGCAGCAGTGAATGGTGCTGACTGACAAAGGTTTACCAAAGTTTTTCCAAACCTATGTTGTGATGCTCCCTACAGTCACATGAGGGATCAGAGAATACTCAGAAGAGGTTTTTGGTCTTGCCCTTTACGCACCGAGATTCAACCGCATTCCTCCCATCTTTTAATTATATTATGCAATGTGGAGGATTAAGTGCTCAAAATCCTACTGATTTGTCTTTGGGAGCAGTTGTTCTCAAGGTGATGGATAATAAGTTGATGTTGAAGAATTGGTAAGCCATAACCTATCTTTGCTTTCAAGTGACTTTTTTGGACACTCCTTCATTGTATTGCTTGCTTTGCACACCTATTTAACATAACCTTTCACATATCTGTATTATTGCAACTTTTCATGTCATTATTTGTCCTAAATTGCCCCTGCGCAAACTTTTTGGAGTCTTTTGCAGTCAATACATGAGAAGTAAGCTTACATTTTCAATGAAGTATTGACTTCACAAGTTGATGTTGTGTTTTCCATATGGAAGAGGGTGAATGGACTTTTTAAATTACTCCTCCTTGATTGTTTTTGTAGTTTCCATAGTGTGCCAACTTTTTCAGAATTGGGATTGTATATATAAAAACTCAATTGGGTTTGTTTTTCTTTGTCCGCCATGAACTCTGGAGCAGACTACTAAATAGAAATGGAATCTCCCTGTGTCGGGAAGAGAACAACAGCGTCCGTAGCCTGGTCAGTGACTGCTTATTTGGAAAGACAGCACGTAATGCCTTGGTGAACATGTTTTTACACAATAACATTGATAGACCAAATTATAAGAAACTGTGTGGGGTTAAACTTCTTTTGTATTTTGTTTGCTTTTGTGAAAAAAGTTGAAGATACTTTAGAGGGAAACATCTGTTACGGTGTGATTTCCTAAGAAGAGAACATCATTATGTATTATCCAAGCTCATTTGTTGATTACCTTTTGACGTGTCCTCTTTCACTACATCTCCCCACAAGATGGAGTATGTATTCCCTTCTGATGACTCGAGAGTTAAGCAGTGGAACACGGGGAAACAGTTGCTTCCTCGCCTTTCACCTCTTAAGACCACTTCTGAGGAGACTCCTGCCCCTTCTCCACAACAAAACACAGCACCCCCTGCACGGTTTGGTGGCTAAATTTCATTTCTGGGCTGTCTGCTTAGCACATTGTAAAGCGTATGTTTTATATAGAAGTTCAACTTTGTTCAAACGGATGCAACATTATGACTGAGTGGTAAAATGACTGCAACCTAGCCGGAATTTAATGTTTAAAAGATTTATTAAAATTCTTTATAAAAGTATAGTATTCCAGGGACAGTGGGGGAAGATCAAACTTTTTTTTAACAGATTCTTGTCTGAATACTGTTCAGGACAAAATAAAAACATCGATTAGGCTCACGCATTCCCTTCAGAGATCTGAGCTTGGGAACCCCTACCCGCCACCACCCTCCAATCCCAATTTCAACCACCAGAACAAAACAAACCTGCCACAATTTGGGTGTATCCCACCTTCCAGGTGAATGTAATTTATTTCTAAATATCTGTATCATTTCAGCATCACAACACCTGAGGTGATCCCAGCGGAATCAGTGCTAGCTGCCCCAAAGCCTCCTGACCCTTTAACTTTGGAGGAGGCCAGTCAGCAGCTCGCAGTTGGGGTGAGTGCAGCATCCTAAAACAAGGGACAAAAATTTTGGTTCCATGTAAAATTGAAGTGCGACAGACGTGCCCACGCTTTGTTTTTTTCCATTTAGGTCATGGGCCGTCTTGGTAAAACTTGGACAAATTCCAACATGGTTGAAAGTCCACTGACCTTAGCGACCTGCACAGCAATGTCAATATCAGCAACGGCACCAGAAGTTGTGGTAGAAAAAATGTGATTAGCTACCTAGTTACTCTATGCTTGAATTTGGACTGTGGAATGGCACGGTAGGTTCAGTTCATGGGCCTACAATCGGACAAGTGACCCAACCCTGCTTCACAGAGGAAATTGAACATTCTTCACAAAGTGAGAGTGAGACTGTGGCTAAGCAAGACTTTTTAGCGCTAAAAATGACTGAAGAATATAAACTTGTATTCCTTCAGAGTGCATTATTTGGAAAGGAAAGGTTTTAAAAAGTGATATGAAGTCCATGGTTCTGTAAAATTGATATGATAGTTTTAATCCTTTTGTAATAAAGATAGATGCTAATAACTTACTGTTGTACCTTTTAAATTGTAGATTATTTTCTGTATTTGTGAAGATTGATATTCCCTCTGATCATTGTGTTTTTCAGTTCTGAATGCTTACCAAATGCTGTCCTTTGCCTTTTTTCGTACCCTAATTTGTATCATAATTAATTAAAAGAAACGTCTCCATACTGAAACAAAATTCTCAGTTACTTTCCACTCAGCCTACCGGGTAGCTCATCCTGCGAAGTCACTGAGTGGGCCACTGTCTGGAATAGAATCCGGATAACTGCCATTAGTAGCCAGGCAAGTTGACACATAGCTGGCTCTAGCATCAGCTTGTGATTGAGAAATTTGACATACACTGTCTCTTCTTCCAGTTCATGTCGGTGAGAACCAGAGCTACAAAATGTTTAATAAGATGCGGCAACTGATATCATTTTGCAGAAGACCACATGCATTCCTGGCCTTTTTTCAATTGATAGCGGTGATTGTTGCTATGATTGGCCAAAACAAATTGTAATTCTTCATTCATTCAGTGCAGTCCAAAAATATTTAAATAGTAATGTAATATTTGTTGTTTCATTCTGTTTGCTCTAGCGAATTGAATTTGAGATTAAACAATGACTTGGAGGCTTTCGCCCACGTCTTTACCTTTAATTCGCCATTTTTCCCAGACCAAGGAGGTGCAGCCTGTGAGAGCGGCTGTTCCTTTCTGACCGACTTTCTGGCAGTGTGACTGACTAATGCACCTTGTTAAAACGGGCATGTGCGGTTCAATACCTGTTTCCGCCACTGTAGGCAGTGCTGAGTTTGGGTACTGTTGTGCTGACGAAACTGAGTAGAGATGCCTACTAGACCGGTCTCCGCAAGCGCAAGACGGTAGCTTGGGCCTATATGAAGTGATTCGTGGTATTATTTATGTCTACGAAAGATATGTTGCTTTTGGCTGAGTTCCCGTCAGAGTTTGCATCCTCATCCCCAAACGTTTTTCGTACCATAACTCAGACTGGTTGAATTATCGAGAGGAAGGGATAGCTCGTCGTCCAGCATCTTTAGGTTTTTCTAAAATTGTAGCACTACTGCATACAAAATATTCCATCTGTAAAATAAAAATTGCACATTTTAAGCCCATTCCATAGGTCCACGTAGAACAGGCTAGATCAATCACATAATGTTGAAATTGCCTCATTACAGACCTGCTGTACCGCTTAATAAGCCTAGCCTACATTATAGTCGAGTTATAGCCTAGACTGGCTGCGCTGCAGCCCAACGGATATTTAGATTTAGCCTATGAGTGCGACTGTGTCATTTCGGCTAGCCTATTGGCCTGTGCTCTTTTACTGATTCGAAATTCTGGACTGCGATCATTTGGGAGGGGTGTTTCATCTGAGTCCAATTCAGCTTGCCTTGTATGCGGAGAGGAGCCGGTCGTTTCCTTTTCTCCGGCCAGTAAGAAGTTCTCAGTAGCGCGTTTCCTGCGCTGTCGCACTAGCGTAGGTGATTCCCACGGACGCCGAAACCAGGCCAAACATTTCACAGCCCCCATCGCGTTAGCAACAACGCATCATGTGGTTATTTGCATTACTAAAAGACATCGATAGGTGTTACTTTATATGCCTATATCATAAGTCCATTCCCCAGCCATTGGAGTGTAATCACTATTATTGGCACCCTTTGTAAATATTAGCTAGACAGGCTATGAAAGAAAAAATGTGCTCACTGTTAATCCTCCCGATTTTTCATCGAAATATTGACAAAAATATTACCTTGAATTTAAGGAAAATGATAGAAGGAAAACATTCCAAACATAAATGTTTTTCATTGATACATTTGTGCCTCTATTATTGGCACCCCTTGGAAACTTGGTAAGAAAAATCAATTGAAGTACATTCCTGTTCATATTTTATTTTTATAAGTTCACTATAATGATTTAGAAAACTTAAATGGTCACCCATGACTTCCTGTTTACCTTAGGTATAAATATCAAGTGATACTCTGCCAGTTTCCTGTAGTCATCAATTATAGAGGATAAGAAAAAAAGAATACAGCAGTGATGTGCCACAGAAAATTGTTGAGCTTCACTAATGTGAAATTGGCTATATAAAACAGTTGAAAAGTTGAAAATATTCAAGTCAACTGTAAGAGTCGTAATTAAAAAGTTTAAGGCCTCTGTTTTAAGTTTCAGGCAAAAATCCACCTGCATGCACGGGGGGAATATGGTTCAAGTAGTAAACTCTATGGATCACAGTTTAAGAATTGTGGATATTAATTATGTATTGGAGTCAGAATGTATCGAAAATATGATTAAAGTCAATCTGCATGGTTACAAAATGTGTGGGAGGATTGCCAGAAATTAAGCTCCTGTTGTCATCAAAAACAAACTTGTGCACCTGTGGCTGGCCAAATAGTACTGGAACGTCCAATGGGAGTGAGTTCTATGGTCAGATGAGACCAAAAGAGAGCTCTTTGGCAATGAATAGTAGAGATGGTTTCAGCGTAAAAATAAAGGTAACCGTCTCTAAAGAACCCCATTCCACTTGTGAGGTATGGTACAACATCTTTGAAGTTGTGAAAGGTTTTTTTTTTTTCCAAAGGCCCTGGACAACTTGTTGGGATTCAAAGTATCATGGATTCCATCATGTACCAGTAAATATTAAATGACGACCGAACTCCCTCTGCCAGAAAGCTTAAACTTGGCTGTGGTTGAAACTTCCAACAGGACAGTGATTCAAAGTATGCTTCAGAATCAGTATAAAAATGTTTCACTGAGCACAGAATTAGGGTTTTGTCACAGCCCTCCCATTCATCTGACCTAAATCCAATAGAAGAACTATGGGACAAGCTGAAGAGGAGAGTCTGCAAACATTGACCTGGGATTATGAAGGATCAGGGGAGATTCTACACAGAGAAATAGTCCCAGATCTCTTGTCTTCTCCAACCTCATTATGCACTATAGCAGATGACTCAAAGCTTTAATCTAGGCAAAAGGGGGGCTGCGTGAAGTATTAAGAGCCATTCCGTGAGAAAATGGCACTTTTTGAAGAAGTTGAGGAGTTGACCCCCCTGGAATTGAATGAAACTTGGCACATAGGTACCTTCGAGTGTCTCACTGAAAAAGCCAAATTTTTAGGTCCGTATCTCACTTTGCCTGCAGGTAGCCCCACCTGGAAGCCATTAAAGTGGCTCAGTTTTGCTGTTGACACAACATTTTATATGAACTATTATGACTTAAGCGTACACAGTACCAAATATGTTATACTTTTATCATGACCTTTGACACTTCAAGTCCGGTTAGACATCAGTACCACATTAGCGCCAAGCTGGGTAACTACGTTATTTAGCCAGAATTATTTGAAAAATAACAATAAATATTGAAAATGGAAATGGGAATAAAATAATATCCCAGACATATACTAATCTAGAATACTTTATTATGTGTTTACTCACAACAAGACTATCATTTTCAGTGAATAGTACCTTGGTATGTTGCTGGGTTAGTGCAGTGGATGGCCGGAAAGATGGTCGAAATTGATTTTGGTGCGTTTGCAGTATATTTTCTCAGTAACCCAGATGTGTACCGTGGTGGTAAATGCCATTTGTTGTGCTTTCGGAACTCTATTTTCAGGAATACCAAGCATTTCTTTGGTATTGTCTACAATTTCAAGCTAGACAGAGCCAAAGTTGGAGAAAAACTCAAAACGTCTGCCTATGTTTAGGTGGCATTATTTTGTTTACCCAGCAAGACAGCAAATCTAAAGTTCTCTGGGTACATAGTCCCTTTGGGGTACATTGCATCATTTGTAAAATCTCAATGGTGGTTTTTTCAGTGTAGATGATATTCAACATCAAAAGTTGGAAAATTTCACCCCCAGGGGGCGCTGTAGGTTGGATGCAAGTACTGGCTATCCCCAGCAATGTACCAAGGAAATTGTTTTTGAATTGCGATGCTCACTAGTTTTCTCTAAAAATGAAGAGTTTAGCTTGGCACTATGCTGGGTGGATAGCTATCTGACCAAAGGTAGCACTCTAAGAAGCTAAACTTCTACTGACCTAATATTCCATATTCCATGACATATAACAAAATTCTGTCTTTTGACATATATGAAGTACATGCACAGTTATGCATAAAATTTGTAATCTCTTTGGTATAAAACTGGGTTGGTTGTAAATTGGAAAAGAATGCTGGTGGTGATTGTAGCATTGTGTCAACATGCAAGAATCTTACCAGTAGTCAGTACAGTGTACAGTTTTGTAGTGTTGGTGTGTTTTCAGAAAATAACAAATGCTCAGCATTTTTCCTTTGCTATTAGAATTAGTGAGCAGGCTTCAGTGTTAATTCTAGGATTTCCCAAGGGCAGGGTGCTTAGGTAAGAAAAAGGGCACAGCAGTCGCGTCAAGCGAGTGGTTGTCCTGAAAAAGACCACAGAGTTCGTAGTAAGCAAGCAGCAGCCTGCCAAGATAAGGGCAGTTCATTTGTAGTGGTAACTTGCATGCCCTCATTCCTAACACCAGCCCATGATGTCTAGCCTACAGGATGCCCGCTGGCTGGGAGGGCGGGGTTTCTTTTTCAGACTTTCCACTTTGGTGCGTACCAAGCCGTGGGTGTTGACGCAACTATTGTGCCATATAGGCTGTAGCCAGCTATTTAATTCAGAGACAGACAAGCTCACTATCAACGGGAGGTAAACCGCCCCGTAGAGACCCAGGATCTAGTGTAGTAGGGCTTGCCTAGGGCTCGACTGGCTCCAAGGGTAACATCGACCTAGATCGAACGAAGAAGGCCTTGGATAGCTGCTCAGGGCCGAGGCCAAAGAGCACCTCTGGCACGCACCACCAGGTGCCACCAACCCACAGTCCAATTCCAAAAACAGACTGAGGGATAGAGCAAGTCACATGCTGGGTTGACGTCATTTCACTTTGGATAACATGAAAAGTATAAAACAGTTTTAACTTTTGTACTAAACATTTTGTCCTCATGTACACGGTTGTGTGACTAAAATTCTTTTTCAGAGTTCAAATCATGGACTTATTTTATACAAGTGTACGTATACTGTTGATGCATGTCTGTATACATACTTATGGTGTTACTCCTTTTACATTAGTTGTTTTTTTTGGCATTTATTTATTTTTTATTTTTGGACTGGTCATGTTTTATAACTTGCTGTACATTTCTGACTGGGCTGTACTTGGTAAAAACATATGTATTGTGTGTTTGTAATGCTCACAAACACCACCAGTTTACAACCAATAGAGTTTTATGCCAAAGGGATTTCAAATTTTATGTATAACTGTGCATGTACTTCATATATTTCAAAAGGCAGAACTTTGGTATATGTCTGGGAATACGGAATATTAGATTGGTAGAACATTAGCTCTTTAAAGCGCCACCTTTAGTCAGAAAGCTATCAAACAACAACAAATGGCATTTACCACCGCAGTACATGTCTGGGTTACTGAGAAAATATACTGCAAACATGCACCAAAATCAATTTCGACCATCTTTCCGGCCGTCCATTGCACTAACCCAGCAAGAGACCAAGGTACTATTCACTGAAAATGATAGTCTTGTTGTGAGTAAACACATAATAAAGCATTCTAGATTGGTATATATCGGGATATTATTTAGTTTTTACTGTTATTTCTCAAATAATTCTGGCTCAATAACATAGTTACCCAGTTTGGCGCTGATGTGGTGCTGATGTCTATCCAGGCTTGAAGTGTCTAAGGTCATGATAAAAATGTAACATATTTGATACTGTGAACGCTTAAGTCATGATCGTTGATGTAAAATGTTGTGTTGACAGCAAAACTAAGCCACTTTAATGGCTTCCAAGTGGCGCTACCAGCAGGCAAAGTAAGATATGGACCTAAAAATTTGGCTTTTTCCGTGAGACACCCGTATCTACCTATGTGCCAAGTTTCATTCAATTCCAGGGGGGTCAACTGCGCACCAAATTTCAATCTCTCGTGGAATGGCTCTTAATTGAAAGTGATCCAATAATAGTGGTATATGTTTCTGAGAAAAGCTTTTTCTTCATGTTCATGTTCTTTTTCTTCAAAAACAGTATTTCAATTAACAGTCTTTATTTTTTTTTATTAAATATCAAGAGGATAAACAATGAAGGCATTAATACATAACCACTTTCGTTCATATTTAATAATGGGTGCCAATATTATGTTAGGGCACTGTACATAATAGATAATGATTACAGCTGTATTCTAAAGATGAGCCTATGTCATTATAATAGTACAGCGTGGTTGTCAGATGGTTGCTTTCATTTTTTTCAAAATATCAAATGAAAAAGTATGTTAATATTTGCATCCCTTTGGTGATGTCTTTTGAAGAGGTTGTATATGGAATACAATAGCTTTTGTCCTGGAGAATGTGCGTTATGTAGGACATAAAAATGAGAGAAATAAACGCTCAGATGTTTTAGTATGAGTAACTAAATGTTGTAGCGTTAAGAAAATATTCTGTTGTGTAATGATGGCTTAACACAATAAACTCATATGATTTCTTTGGTGATGATATTAAAATTTATAGGCCGTACAACATAAACAGCATCTGGAAATGTCTTGTTTCCCTAGCGCAGGTGTTGCTTTGATATAGGTGTAAATACTTACAGATTGAAGTAAAGTAGCTCTATTCAAATTTGCTGCGGGCAATTGTCTTCAGACGGCACTTTCCTTCTTGACTGATATGGCCGCGTCCAACCAATGACGATCGCAAAGGCGCACTTCAAAGCAAAGTCCAGCCAACCAACTTCTCAGCAAGGTCCCGTTAGGTGTCGAGAGGGAGGTAGTAGTCTATTTATCTGGTACTTTTCCTGGCTGATGACTAGCCTATGAGTCAATTTTCTGATACATTATTTTCTAAACGGACCTGTACCATCTGGACTGAAAGTCGTGTTTTTGGGATGCACGGACATTTCTAATAAGAAGCTAGACTCTTCCTGAAGCCCTGGAGACTTTGGATAGAATGGCATCCGGTACCAGCGAATGCCCTGGAAAAATCCAATACCGAGTTGACCATCTCCTGAGCGCGGTTGAAAACGAACTACAGGCGGGGAGCGAGAAGGGAGACCCCACAGAAAGAGAGCTCAAAGTCAGTCTGGATGAGAGGGAGTTGTGGCAAAAGTTTAAGGAACTGATCAATGAGATGATTGTAACGAAGAACGGAAGGTAAAATCTTTAGAACTGGCCACATATAAACACTGCGTACAAGCCAGATTCGATATGATAGCCAATGTTTTATTATTCATTTTCCATTCTAGCCTACCTAGCCTAAATTTAATAGAAGGCCTGAATAAGTCATTGAAAATATTGTTGTGAATCTCGCAGCAGAGCTTTGGCAACTCTCCCGAGTTATTTTCCCAAATACTGAAGGACACTTAAGAACTGAGCTGTGCTGGGCTGAATGACCTGTTCTTTTCATTCTTTTTCGATCATTTAATTATTTATTCCATGCATGCTCACAGGTTTGACAAAATCGGGAAACGTAGCCTACATCATGATGAATAAACGTAGGCCGCAGCAAGTGTGGAATCATTTGGCCAATAAAATATTAAATGGCCGATGTTATTCGCACTTATACGTGTGGCCAATGCTGAATTTTTTTCTTGGCCACACTTACTCGCTGCGCCAGTTGATGACCATTCCAGTTTTTAGAAAGTACCGCTTAAAATAAGTTTGACCAAGAAAAAATTTTTAGCTTTGGACACACTTAAAATAGCCCAAGTGTGGGCAATGGAGCAATGTGCACACTTATAAGCGCGTCTAACGGGAATTTCGATCAATTTTTGTGCTTGTACGCACTCAAATAAGTGCGAATAGTCAGTTCGATAAAAAAAAAAAAACAGCAAAATTCGCAGTGTCAAATCGTACAAGGTAGGCGACATTTGAGTCCCAGTTCACGACACAATTTAGGTTGTGACCGAAATTGACACTAGTCATCTTATAGTGTCTATAAATTGTCGATCAGTAGGCGCCTTGAGTATTGTCAAAATGAAAATTTGTTTTGCGTGAGTTATGTCTGAAAACAGTTAAAGGGCACAAAATTCCCCTGTTCCCGACAGACGAATGTTTCCAGTTCTGAGGGTAAGCGTATCGGGACTGGATCCAAATGCGATGTACTCTGTCCTACTGGATTTCGTGACAGCGGACAACCACAGGTGGAAATACGTCAATGGGGAGTGGGTCCCCGGAGGAAAACCAGAACCACAGGCCCCCAGCTGCGTGTATATTCACCCAGACTCGCCGAATTTCGGGGCACATTGGATGAAAACGCCAGTTTCCTTCAGTAAAGTCAAATTAACCAACAAATTCAACGGGAGCGGACAGGTTAGGACTAATCAACTTGTCATTTATATCTGAGGTAAAATTGCTTATCTGCTCTAGCTCAGTGGTTCATCTCCAGGCCTACCCTTTTTGAAATTGAGTGAAATGGCCCCAGTATAAAAAAAATTACAGTGCTTTCTTGTAATTATTGCTTGTTTAATACCCCCCTCCCCAGATCATGCTGAACTCCCTACATAAGTACGAGCCCCGTATCCACATAGTCCGCGTCGGCGGCCCTCAGCGTATGATCACCAGCCACTCTTTCCCAGAGACGCAATTCATCGCCGTCACGGCATACCAGAACGAGGAGGTGAGTGCGCCCGATTTGTAATTTAATATATAGATATCCATTTAAGTTCTTGAAAAACTTATCCGAGAATGACTTATTCGAGAATTTTCGTTAAATTCCCCGGCATGTAAGTGGGGATGCGTGATTATTTGACACATTCCCGCTGTCCGTGGATTTAATAATATTTCTACTTCAGTTAGGAAACGAACAATGACAGATAATCCTAGATGAATTTATAATTTACAAATACCTTCATCTTCAGCTCTGATTTTCTTGGCAGGTCACGGCACTCAAGATAAAATATAATCCTTTTGCCAAAGCTTTTTTGGATGCAAAGGAAAGGTACGATGCTTCAGCGATTGAAAAAAAAAGCCTACTGCACCATTTTGTTTGTTATTTACTAGGCTGCGTAATTCGTTATTTACTTAAGTTTATAATTCCTCTTTATAGAAGTGATCATAAGGACATTATGGATGACGTTGGGGACAGCCAACAACCTGGATATTCCCAATGTAAGATTTCTATTATTGTTGCATTATTTTTATTGCATCAAATGTATATGCGTATTCTAGTCAAGCAAAGTACAGTAATAAGTGAACACACGCATTAATTTAGGAGTGTAAAACAATATGGTTATAAATGATTATATAGTTTAAAGGATCATTTAAAAATCAGGATAGAGATATGATAAGGAAAAGATGATTGGGACTTAAAAGCATATTGAATTAAATCCAGTTTGTTTTTGCTGGCAAGTACTTGTCAGAGAGCATGTCTTTATCAGTACAGTATATTGAACTTATGCCTATTTACTTTAAAACTCACAGGTTAGCAACGCAGTTTTCACTGGGCCTCTTGTGCTTTACACCAACTAAAAATAAAATTATATCTGCAAATAAAGACGAGCCCCTTTCCTTGATGAGCCCAGAGTTGCGCAGTATTATTACCCTGACAACAAAAAACAAAAAGGTTACTTAGACTGAGTCTCTGTGTCACTTCTTCCAATAGGTGGTTGGTTCATTCCCAGTACAGGGTCTCTCTGTCCTCCTGCAAACCCTCACCCCCAACTTGGTGGATCCGTTTCCTTGTCCTCCTCTTCACATGGCTGTGACCGCTATTCAACCCTGAGGAATTCCCGCTCTGCACCATACCCCAGCCCCTATACCCACAGGGTCCCATCACCAAGTGAGTACCTTCGCCTCCCAAAGCACAAGCATACACTCACACTTTAGCCTGAATCACAAATGGCTCTCCCTGCTAAATGGGGACCTCATACAATGAATAGTATTTCCTCTAGAATTCCAGGTATTCTCTTCTCTCCTCTCTCCTCCACAGATATCACTCCTATGAAACCTCAAAAGTAGACGCAACCATATAATTTATTGACTCTCTGCACTATGCTCCTACTGCCATTTGGCTCCAAGTGTGCTGTGTAGCTCAAGTCCTTTGCTGGTCAATCAGCATTTCTGGGTATTTTATATTTTAAGGATTGTGATATTTATATTTCTAGTGGTGTATGTGAGTGCATGTGGTTGTGAGCTTGGATTCCTTGAGCAGTGGTTTCCAAACTGGGACAAGGGGACTGGTTTTTGTTTCAACCACAAGGAAATCCCAGAATTAACATGTTGTTACTTTTTCTTAATTAGATACTTTTCAGGCTTGAGGGACATTTAACCCTCGTAAACTATGTTGACAGAAATGGCTCAGCATTACATGATGTTCAAAAGCTTAATGCACATATTGAGTTTATTTTGCAATATTCCAACTGAACAAGCCAAGCCAAGGTAGCAATATGTATTAAGTGATCAAATTCAAGACTGAGGTGAATCAATAAGCTGCTAATTCAGTTTGTGAGCGTGGTTATTCAATGCTACATTTACATTGAAACCTAGTTCTTTAATTTAGATTTTTATTTGCTTGGATCAGATTTGCCTATCTTGACGGTTCACATTAATCATTTCAAGTGACCTGTACCTACCTGTAATGTGATCTCTTCGGCCCTCCAAAGCAGTGGGCATGTGCACATTGATACGTTTTTGTACTAGTCATCTGCTTCATCAACAAAACTTGATTCATACTGAGAAAATGGATGCACTTTAGGGAATGGTTGGATGGGATTTTGAAATAGAGCTAGAAATTGCTCAAGATTGGACACAGGCCCCTCTCTTACGTTGTTTCTGGTGGCCACCTTACATTGAAAACGTCTGGTTTATGGTATTCGCTAGTTCTATTTTCAACCCCAGACAGTTTTCGACCCCCTCACTAAAAAAAAAAAAAAAAAAAAAAAAAATCCAGTTTCAGGCTTATTTGGTCAAATATACCAATTCAAGGATTTAACTAAAGCAGCAGATCCTACATTGTCATTTCAAGTGATTAAATGAATATCATCATTCCTGATGGGTACACAATGGATGTATTTGTGATGGAAAGCTGATGCCCATGGAGAGAAAAAGGCATTGTTTAGGTTTTTATAAGTAATACATTTATGAAAATATCATTTTTTATCTCTGTTATTCTCTTTAGTTCTACGGTGAAAACAAGAATTCATCCATTATCCACATAAATATTTACATTCTGTGACACAAAATATCTCTGCAAACTATTTACATGATCGATGCTCGTTGGGGTCAAAAACTGTCTTTTGTGATGGAACAATCAATAAAATTTGAATGAAAGTGCAGATTTTGAATCGAGGCCACTGGCTTTGAAATGTAGCGATAAAGGTATGTTCTAACTGAAGGCTTTCAGCTTTTATTTAAGGACTTTGTCAAAATATATTTTTTGAACTGGCTGTTGGAATGGCTTTCTCTGTAAAGGTGCCGTTTTTAGCGCAACGGTGACTACCGTGAGCTGATTGAATCTGGCTGTGCGTGTGCCAAGCTGCCTACAAGAGTAGCCTTTCAGGTGCACTTTGGCCGCTGTCTGAGCAGCCTTACATCTGGTTTCCCTCCTCCCATGTTCAGTGCATGCTAGGACTGTGGCCATCAGTGAAATTAAGGGGGTGCTTGATGGACATGTTTAGAAGCAGAACAGCAAACTTTGTGCTCTCCTGAGATGGCAGCATGAGTCTCATACGAGTATTCTTGTGCATAGTTTGTGCAGGAATAGCAACCATTTTTACGCATAGCTGCCTATTTTAGGGGTCCAAAAGTATTTGGACAGACTCACATAGCCATAAATGTAATTATTATTTTTGGCACTTGGTTGCAAATCCTGTGCAGCCAACTGTCTGAAGTCTGGAACCCACAGACATCTCTAGATTCTAGGTTTCTAACCTAGTGACACTCCTGTCTTCAGTTCCTGCTAGTTCTTGGGTTGTATTGCCTACAATTTTGCCCTCAGGCAAATTATTGCAAGCTCACTTGGATTCTTGTCTGGTAATTTCCATGGAAGAACATTCCATTTTTTTAAAATAAGTTTTGAGTTGCTTTTGCAGTACAGGACATCCATCTGCACTAAGGGGCATCATCCAGGAATTTGGTTGAGTTTAGAAGCATTTGACTGAATCTGAGTGGATAATTAAAGCCTGTATAATTCAGCATTCATCCCGCTGCTCTTGTCAGCTGTCAATAAATACTAGCGAACCAGTTTCACTGTCAGCCATATGTGCCCTTGTCATCATGCTACGTATATCATGTTTCACTGATGATCTGAGGGCTTCAGATCTTGAGCAGGTCCTTCCCTTCGCAATACTGTTCTCTTCCCATCACTCTGGGACGAGTTAATCTTTGTCTGATCTCTACATGGGATTTGTTCCAGAACTGTGTAGGTTTTTTTATGTTAATGGCTTTCTTTTATCTGGTCTTCATGTTTTTGAGGCCTATCGCTGGTTATAAAAGCAAAAAAAATGCTTTCATTTTTACACTGACTTGGAAGTACCTTCAACATAAAGCAGGCATTTGACTATTTGAGCACATATTCATTATTAATTTCACCTTCAACATGCAGTGGTGGACAGCTAAAATATCAGTAACTGTTAATGTAAAAATATTTACGGACCTGACTATATGTAGACCATCAAAATGCTGAATGTGAGTACTGCCTGGCAGCATGTATTTTGGAGGGCATGCTTGTGCTTGGCTTGTGATATTGCTGAGATGAGTCAGGTGCACAAATTAAAATTCAGCTTTTCAAATATATAGCTGGACACACTTGAAGGTATATGTTATGCTGTTTTTTCAAGTTATTGGATGCTCTATACTGAGATTGATAAACTCTCTTTTCTTTCCAACAATCCCAAATATGTATTGCTGAATTACATGGAAATGTGTATAAAATGGTGTTCAATATGTAGATATTTTCCATTTGATGTTATGCTGTCACCATAAAAACATGGCATCCTTGATTTGAATATTTTTTTTTTAATGTAAGTGCAATGTTGCTTCTGCAAAGCGCTGCAGCCTGCAGATACAGGATATGCATGTCACATTGTCCTATGATCTGAAGAAAATGCCTTTTCTGACTTTGAAGCTACTAAGGGGAAATCTTAAGAGAAAAGTTAAGAGTTTAAGGGATTTTAAACTTCTTCTAAGTCAACATTCTCTGGGCTATCAGTTACAGTAGAGCCTGCTGTATCGGTGGACTGAACTGGAAAAAGTACTTTCCATAATATGGGGCCTTTAAGGGGTCTTCAAAGTAAAGTGTAGAAATAACCATAATAATGTAAAAACTAAGAAATAAACATAATCAATGTGATTTTAACCTCTGAAAATGTAGTATTTTGATAAAAATTTACATGGTTGCCATAGAAACGGCACTTTAATGACAAAATCTGAAAATATTGTGTGGCACTGATATTTCAATCCCCTAGGGATGCACCTATCTAGAAAATCCTATGTCATTTCATAGATCTCCAACAGATACAACTTTATTCCAAATTTCAAGTCAATCAGATGAATATTAATGATTTTATGAATGCCACAACGTTGAAAATCAGTCAAAATTGTGATTTTCGGTAATTTGCATTTAAAGTCACAAGTAACAATTTAGGCAGACGACAAACATAGATTCTTGGTGTTCACTGGCATCTCACTGCATTCCTTTATTTATTTTATGTGATAATCAAACATATTAAAATTTTTGAAAAAAAATTGAAATTTTACTCTGAAGACCCCTTAAAACTCATCTTAGCTTTTTTTTTTTTAATTGGTGGCTATGGTTTTTACATTCCTGCTGCTTCATATTGCCTTACAGCAAGTTACACAGATAACTCCTCCACCTGCCTGTCAATGCTGCCTCCTCATGACAACTGGTCCAGCCTACAGATGCCCGCCCATTCAAGCATGCTGTCCATGAGCCACAGTGCCAACAACAGCACAACGTGAGTCCATCCTGTCCTTTCCTTCGAGCACTCAGACACACACGTCCATATCCTAATGCTTTCCAAACTGTATTCAGGAACCTACCCTATCTTTGACTCATGAGAAAATGTGTTGTGTGGTTGTTTTGCAGATGAGTTAGCATGCTGTGGTGTTTTGGATCATGGAATTTTTTTTGTCCACACTTTACTCTTTCCATTACTTAACCCTCTATTAACCACCGTAGCATATCTGCTACATAAAGTGAAAGGGTTAACAGCCTGGACACCCTGCTGGTTTTGTTTCTTATTGCCAAATAAACATTTGAGAATAACTTGAATGGTCCGTCACTTTAATTTTTCCATTCGCATTATTACCCAATGTAGCAGATCTGCTACATTTTGGAAAAAAAATGGGCCAAAGGGTTGAATTTTTTTTTTTTAACTATTTTTCCAAATATTGGCCCATAATCAACATATTTGCCTAGGGAAATGATTTTTACACAGTTGGAAAGGTACTTGGTTAACAGAGGGTTAAAGCCGGTCAATACATCTTTTGTCTGTCTGTAAAACTTTGCCTACAGTTTTTAATGTAGTTTTCAGTAAACATACTCGGCTGGTCTCGTCTCAAGGGCTTGCAGTGGTTTGCAGTATGTAGTGAACCCAGTGAGATTATGCTGGTGCAGCTTTAACTTTACTTTACTCTGTTAAATACCTGCTATATCTTGAGGGTGGGAAGGGTTATGCTTTCCTGTAGAAAGTGTTATTTGGTCATTTACAACTGTGGTCTTCAATTATTCACCAGGTAGTGTCGTATTTGTGAGTTCAGTCCTTTCTTGCACCAGTTGATTCTGAGACAGCCAGTGTTTTGGTTTTTGTCGTTAATTTTCCTATAATTTATCTGCCTCCTTAATTTGCACTGACATTGTTGATGTTATGAGATAATCGCAACAGACTACAAATGCAAAATCGTAAACCAGCAATGAACTCCATTAATTTTGTCAGTCAATGAACAATCATTGATTTCTAAATTATATTACAGATTATACTATAATATGTGCTGTACAGTGCAGATTATTATTATTATTATTATTTTATGACATAATGAGAACATTTGTTGGCCATGCGCATGTGAAGTATACTAATAATAATATGAAAAATATAATTTGGAAATTTTTTATTCTTTATTCCATAGTCAGTACCCCAGCCTTTGGTCCATGGGTAACTCATCTGTCACACCAGTGTCACAATCAACGGGGGTGCCCACTGCGCTGAGCTCCGCTTTCCTACGGGGCTCCAGCCACTACACAGGCCTGTCCCATCCCAGCACAGCACCTCCCTCTGGCTCCCCGCTGTATGACAGCACTGTTCCAGCAGACTTACATGACATATCCCAGTATGACATCTCGCCCCATGCTCGTCTAGGAACTGCCTGGACTCCCATCACACCGCCCTCCTTGTAGGGTGGAGAGGGTACCTAGAAACTGAATAATTGCTCCTGAGTTGCAACCACAGAGACTTTCGCGACAGCGATTGCATTTGAGTTTGGACCGTAGAGACTGTAAAATTTTGCTTCAGTGGCTACCATGGACCTCTACTGTATGGTCTGTAAATTCTTCTTTGAAAAGTAACGCAGAGAAATTACAGCCACTGCCGGTGAAAATGAAATGTAAGCAAACAGGACCATAGAGTTCTTATCTACTTTCTTGGTGTGACCTATGAAAAAATGGCACATTAATAAACATTAATTACATTTAACCTATCTGGTCATGGTAAGCTCAGATAATTTTAATCTAATACCACTTAAACACCTGCTTTGATGGGATAAATAAATTCATGTTCATCAGTGAGACGTGATGTTGCTGCTGCTTCTTGCATCTATATTTGATCTCAAAAGACAATGATATGCATTTTTCATTCATAATGCATTTTCTTGTAGCAGTTTCCCATGCATTTTTATTAAATGTTGTCTGGTTTTCCCTGAAACGATATAATTTGAAAATGGAAACATCATATAAACTAGGATATTTAAGTTGCCATTGATTATTTATACTGTTTTTACTTTTGTCCATAGCACTTTTTGTCCTAATTGTACAGATGATCCCTTGCCTTGTTGATATTGTAAATATGTATATAATTTTGCTTATTGTAATATTGGAAAGAATGAGAAGTCTTTTAAAATGTGTGCCTGTGTAATTCACTTTAGTTTACTGTGTATACTGGGTTGATGAGCAAGAGAGGAAGAAATATTTTAACATTACTCATTAACTCTAATCAAAGTGAACACTGAATTTTGTTGCAGCAGTTTTTTTTCTCAGTTTTTCATGATATGAATAAAGGCGATTCCATGATTTATTTTTTTTCTGATGTACACTATGCATACAACTTGTCCTCATGCTTAAAAATTGTGTCCACTCACAGAACTTTTCATGGTCAGTTTTTTCAGAAATTTTACAGAAGGCTGCATTTTGGATATCTTGCCAAATGACAGAAGGGAAAAAAAAATAAAAATGGCATAATTAGGACCAATACAAGATGTGTTTGTGGTAAAAGGACAATAAAGTTCGACAGCCTTAAAAAATACGGAATATCTTGGTCTATCTCTGTTTCCACCCCTGACTGCTGATAGGACGAGGAGCATGTTTGAAGTGAGAGGTGACGGGGTCAGTGAGGCCTCTGCTTTGAGAAAGCACGAAAAGTACACTTTCTGTTTAACAAATCTGGAGTCAAATGATGGAAGGTAATGGCGGATCGCATTTTACAACCTTCTTTGCGAACTGAAGCACACCTTCTTGGTTTTGTGCACACATCCAACGTTTTCAACTTTGTTTGAACCCACGGTACGCACTGGTTTGTACTATACTATTTTTGTAACCAAGGTCCCAGGGCAAATTTATTTTCCTGACATTAGCTTCGCAGTAGGTTACCTTACCCACCGCTATCACGCTCGTTAACTCAAGTAAAGGAAAAAAAAAAAAAAAAAAACGACCGTACCTATGTTTCATGAGCGCACTGTTTCATTCTTTGTTTTGATGTAGCAATGCAGCCAGAGAACTTAGAAACCCCAAAAATTTCATGGATCGTGCAAGCATTTGCGCCTACCTATTTCAATTGCCATTGCAATGCGTTTGTGCAGGAATCTCCTGTGAAAAGGTCGCGATATTTGTGATGCTCGGTTCGCTTTAAACACAGGTAGGCAGACTGATACCTTATCTGTCTCATCAAAAGTTTTTTTTTTTTTTTTTTGTACATTTGTAACATTTCTGCGGCGGCTTTGGTCTGTTTCCTGGATTGTTAATTATCGTCACTGAGTCACAGCGCTTGGTTTTGTGTACACCGCTCTTATGAGGGAATTCTGGTCACATAGGTGAGGAATTGCAGTCATCTACAGTGGCTGAGATTGCAGAGAGATTCATGTCTAGAACTGTCACCACGTTTAATTCGCAGTTACGCGAGAAGAAGACGATTCTTTCCGATCATATGGTCATTCCTTGCCCATGACTACGGCTGACATATTTTTCTATCTCGTTTATGTCAACACTGTATAGCGAGTGAACTGATATGAGCTTGAGCAATACTCAATTTAAATGGCCCACAAAGCTATAGAGCTGTAATTAAGTGTATATGTCGTAGGATTAGGAATCTTTTAAAGTGTAGCTTCTGCTTGCTATGAAAGTAATGCGCTTTTTCGATCTGTTTGTCGCTATCCCCAAAAAGTCTCTCTGAAGTGCACCGTTTCTGGATCAGCATGAGGAGTGTACACAGCGAGACCACTACGAAGCAAGTTCAACATAAACAGGCTTTACCTATTTGAGTGAGCCGGTGTTCTGACAAATTTTGCTACCTATCGAAATATGCTACCTCGCGGTTCTGCGCTTGCGCAAACCTTAAATCTCGGGCTGTTTCCTCGCTCATATCTTGAGTATCTTCAAAAATCATAAAAATATATTTATTTTCAGTGCGCATTTCGACCTGTAAGCGTACATATATTTGCATGTACACGCTGGGTTTTCCTGATAATGCAGAAATTTGATGATAATGGCGTATATGGGCATATATCTTTGAACAAGCTTATCCAACTCGTTATAAAATCTGCTTATGTTACAATAACCTAACAAATAACAAAGTTACTACTGTAAACTGATTCATATTGCAATATCAAGGCGAAAACAAAGACTTTACGATCACTTTGCATCACGGTAGCATTTTTTGACAAGGGAGCAAAATTTGACAGAAAATCGGTTCAACAAACCCTGCACTTGCAATCAGAGATAATTGGTATCACAACGGTGGTTATAATCTTTCTTTGTTAACCTCGGCTTTGTGCTTTCAACACCCTATTTTTCTGTTCATAAAATGACCCATCGAGTGCTGTATGTTTCTCCGAGGAAGCTATCCCTGATCCAGGATCAGTAACACTGCGGGTTGTCTCCCCCCGTGGCACCAGGGGGCGCCGCCAGCGCCTTAATGGGAGATGCATATGAAGTTTTACACTGATTGGTTGGACACTTGAAAGACTGCATGATTATGCATACGCATACTCGGATAGACACTTGGGAAATTGTATTTGAGATTGATGTTAGTGCATTCATGTTGGTTGACGTAAGCCCTTGTTCGTTTGATGTAAGTGGTTTCTGGGTGATTAATAAAATCTTAAAAAAAAAAAAATCGCCTATGAGTGGGTCGTGATTATGGACAGTTTGAAGAATGTAAATATATTAAAAAAAAAAAAAAAAAACCCAGCAAAAAGCAACACTGTAGCTGCTAATAAGGCCAGAGAGGAATTCTGGTGGGAAATGGCTGACCGTGTAAATGCGTAAGTCCTCTGATGAAGGACTAGTGGAAATCACTTTAGTTTCGCGGCCAAATCAAACGAAGTGAAATGAAATTATAGAATTAATATTATCTGACTGTGATGAATACCGATAGTGAACTCCGTTTTACTAATTTCTTCGTTTTTGGTTTAAAGTATTTTTTTCCCATTACTTTTATACAGCATGATTTTAATAAAGTCGTATCCCACCACTAACCCTAACCCGTTGCACCATTGCAAATTTACAGTAGACCAGTGGCATATCAAAACAATGGTAAGAATGATAAAATACTATTTAATTTTGTAACTGGTGCTTTAATAGTTGCAGTACCAGCACTGTCAAGAGGACTTGGCAGCAAGTTAAAACAAAGCATAATAACATTTTTCGAAGTGGTAGGCCCGATGTTCCTTTGCTTTCATAATTATTTTAATGGTATGCTGTGTAAAATGTATAGCGCAGCATACAATATTCTTGCTCAGATTTTCTGCATCACCACCTGAATGTCGTAGGTTCCCGTGGCAAAAAAAACCCGCAACGCTATGCATACCGTTCGTGCAACTATAAGTGCTTCACTTTGTTACATTGCAAACATATGGCTCCAGTAGCTCGCATAAGTAACGAATTCCCTCATCTGAAAATCTGTAGCGTTCACGGAGAATATCGTCAGAAAAAGCTAACAGGTCATGCCAGTCTCCTTCCGAAGAGAACCGCATAAGTTTCGGGCACCAAAGTCCACAGGATTATCCAAGAAAGGTGATGCCAACTTCAAAGGAAGTGCTTAGTGATAAGGCAGCACATTTATAGCCGATTTAAGCCAAAACTCTGCACATAACCTGCTCCCGACCAGGTTAAGTTTGCAGCGTATATTACCATGGTAATCTAGCCACGTTAAAACAGAGCCACCTTCGTGACATTGAAAAGCCTAGCTTTAGGCTCGACATACCTCGCTAACCCACTTATCTTGCTTTGTAGTGCACCCCCTGGATAGCTAGCAGTCAAGTTAGAATCAGTGTGTCGTATTGTGCAGCTATCAATCAACATGGCCGATCAGCGGCAGAGTATGACCTCTGGTACCTTGTGTTCGCGATGACTGAATAGATTATTGACATATTTCCCTGGTTATACCATGATTGTCCGGAAAATATTGATGCCTGTGTGCACAAGTTAAGATGCCAGACAGTTTTTTGTCATGGACCTATTTACTGCACTGATAATATTGAAATAGGCCTACTTGAGGAACTGCAGAAAGCTCATTTGAAAAGTGTGGCCTTTGCATTATTGGTAATGGTGGAATCACTCCATAATTCTAACATAAAATCCTTAAAATTAAAATGTGAAACCTATTTTAACTCAGTTTTCTGACCAAATTGTTTGCGAGGATACTCGAATGGAAACGTCAGATTGTTGACGTTGCCAGTGTCATACCATGGCGCATATTCCTACCGATGTGTAGTTAAAGCAGTGCCTTCACCTTATATTAGCTCCCTTGGTAAATATGAACAAAAGTGGTCATGAATCCTTGCCTTCTTTGTCTCTCCTCTAAAATCAGAATATTAACTAAATGTAACCTTTAATTAGAACACAGTGATTGAAAAAATTATTATTATGAGGCAAATATTTTCACCCAAGAACATGTGTGCCACAATTATTGAACCCCCCTCATTTAATACTTTCTGCGGCGCACTTTACCCAAGACAATGATTCAGTGTGTGATGAGGTGGGAGACGACATGGAAAGTAATCTGAGACTATTCCGACTCATCCCTTTTGTTATCTATTGGGTTTGGGTCAGGTTTTGAAAACCTCTCCCAATTGCCATTGCAAAACCTTGATTTTGTGGTCGGTGAACCATTTTTGTGTTGATTTGGATGTATGGTTTGGATCACTGGCCTGTTGGAAGATCCAACTTTGGCCCAGTTTAAGCTTTCTGGCAGAAGCAGTTAGATTTTCATTTTATATCTGTCCGTGCTTGATGATACCATAATGGCATAAATCCTAACAAGTTGCCTTTGGAAGAAAAACAGCCCCAAAGCTTCAAAAATTCACCACCATACTTCACAGTGGGGATTGAGATCATCATGAAGGGCTTGTGTGCAACCTCATATTTATACCCCTGGGAAACAGGAAGTCACAAGTGACCATTAAGTTTTCTTAATCATTATGTTGAACTTAAAAAAGTAAAATATGAATGAGAACATTTATCAATTTAGATTGAAAAAAACTATCTAGGGGTTCCAAAGATTGTGGCACACGTTTTGGAAAAAAAAAAAAACAAACAAAATAAAAAACTATTGTTTTAAAAGAATTTCCCCTTTTGGGGCAGCACAGTGGCATGGTGGCTAGTGCTGTTGTCTCACGGTAAAAAGCTTTTTGGTTGAAATCTGGACTTTATCTGTAGAGTTTGCATGTTTGCATGGTTTTCCTGTGGGTACTGCCATTTCCACCTTCAGCCCAAAACATGCATGCTAGGCCAATTGTAGACTCCATTTTGCCCGCAAGTATGAGTGTGTGAGTGATTGATGTGTGAGCCATGGATTGGCGATTCGTCCAGGGAGTGTTTTTGCCTTTTGCCCATAGTGATTTGATGGAAATTTTTTCCATTTATTCATTGTTTTTTTTAAACTCGGGGTCAGAGTTTTGTCAATATTTTGAATGGAAATTGGGAGGGTAAAGAACTACTGCATTTTATTTTTTGTTTATTTATTTATTTTTAGATAATCTTGACCAAGAATGCCAATGCTCTTTGTCTTCCACCAACTATCCTTCAGTGATTGTAATTTTGGTTATCTGTATATTGTTGTGAATGTATATTCGTAGGAGGACTTGTCAAAGTATTTTTATACTCGCATTTATAGATCCCTCTGGTGTCCAGAGTTTGCCTGCAGGGCTGACAAGGTACTGAGTTTTATTTCGCACAAACCGAGGTCATCAATTGTATGTCTGAGTACATTTTTGAGGGAGTCACGGAAGAATTTTTCAAAGGCTCACTGTTTCCATCTACTGGCTAGAATGGTCTACATGTGGCAGTACCTCTGAAAGGGGGCAGTTTGTTGGCAGAAAGTTGTAGCAAGAACAGCTTGTAGGAATTGGGTGTTTTGCCTAAATTGCCAGTTTATTGTACATTAGCAATATATCAAGGTTGTAGTGCAAGGTAAAAGGTTTGTGCACTGACCTGTCGCCAAGGAGAAAAGGACTGCTGGCAGCAACTATACAGAACGTGTGTAACTTACTGTTTTGATGGATCTATGAATTCTGCTCTCTACCAGAAAATCCTAAAGGAGAATGTATTGCCATCAGCCTGTGATTTAAAACTCAAGTGCTGTTGGGTTATACAGCAGGACAATGATCTGAGGGACATAAGCAAGTCCACCTTTGAATGGCTCAAAAGAAACAAATTGAAGATTTTGGAGTGGCCTAGTTGAAGTCTTGACGTGAATCCAATTGAGATGCTGGAGCATGATATTAAACAGGCAGTTCACGCTCAAAAACTTTCCAATGTGACTGAATTCAAAAAAATGTGCGAAGAAGAGGGGGCCAAAATTCCTCCACGGAGATAAAAACAACTCATTGCTAGTTATTGCAAATGTTTGATCATATTTGTTACCACCAAGGGTGGCATTACCAGGTATTAGGTTTAGAGAACAATTTTTATATGGATGAAATAAGTTTTGAATAAGTCTTCACCTTCAATGAATGAAATGATCATTCATTTATATAGAGATATAGATATATGATTATTATTAAAACGGATAGTATATTAAAACAGGGATAGGTCACATTAAAAGATGGCATCAAATATTTATATAATTATGACGGTACTTTTTTGCAAGCAACTTAAAAATGGGAAATGGATGGTTTGCAAACTCATCAAAGTTTTTTGTTGAAGGAATGGAGCTTCAGTGATCTAATAAATGAAAGTGTTCAGAGTAAATCATTTAGGAATGTTTTGTACATATGAGCTGCCAGACTGCATTATTGAATGCTCTTAATGAAACATGCACCTGATGAGAGTGCAAGAAGACTATGCAGCTATTATTTTGTATTATGTCTTAAAGCAAAACTGCTCTGTTGTCTAGATTTTACCTTGAAATGTGTGCATGAGTCTGAAAGGAGGTTTTGCAGGGAATAGGCAAATTTGCCCACAGCCCAATTTGAACCATCTTCTGGTTATATGTACCTACTTGTGGGACTGTCCAGAAAATAGATTTGAAATGTGAAATTTGCATACAGGAAGTGAACTGACCTATTCAGTAATTTCAAGATTTTTGTGGGACAAGGCCTTGAAAAGTGCGTATTTAAACCCATAAATGATTGTTTTGAAAAACCAAATGATTTTTAATGGCTACACAACAACATGACGGACATTTTGATACCAAACATCAATATATACGTGAAAAACCGAAGAAGTTTCAGACAATTTTCCATTGAAAAATGCATCTGTCTTGACCAAAATTGATGCAAAACGTAAAGTTCATCTTGAAAAACTACCAGGTTCCTATTAAAACACCTAAGATATTTTCACATAAGTTGCCTCATATAGTTGGCTAAATAATGTGCGAGTGTCGTTAAATTACGAGAACAGTCGCATATAACATCCAGTAACATGGATCCGGATTGAGAAAATTGGTACTATCCCTGTATTTTGAAAAAAGCCGCCAAACAGGATGTGAGGTCATATCTCAGCAATGCTTTGACAAATCAACCCCAAACTTGGTACATGGCCTCAAGATCTGCCCCCGGGGAAGCCCAAAAAAACCCGTGACTTTTGACCTCTGGGGGGCGCTATAAATAGCAAAAACATGTTTTGGCTGATATCTCTTGATCTGTTTGGACTTAAGCCTTAATTCCAGTGTCTGCTTATGCTGTTAGGTATCCCTAGACAGATCCTAGAAGACTGTGTGTGTAAGCATCAGAATTTGGCAGCCATTTCTAATTTTGTCCAAAATGCGCTTAAATTTACAGAAATTACAAAGTTTGTCCGATCATTACGAAACTTGGCACACATGATCTACAGACCAAGCCTGAGATGTCTGTAAAGTGTGGTATCTCAACTCCAAACCATTTGGCTGTAATAGCCAATCGAAATTGACGGCGAAGCTGCCAAACAGGAAGTAGGCCCATATCTCAGCAATGCTTTGGTGTATCAACACGAAACTTGGTATATGGACTTATGACACAGTCTGGAGAAGACTTATATAATTTGGTGACCTTTGACCCCTGGCAATTATTCAAGTCACAGGAAATGAAGTCATATCTTAGCAACGCTTTCAATTTCGTTTGGCTTTGACAACCCTGTTCAAGGATCAGTGATCACAAAATTTATTGTGCAACATCAGGATGAGGTCCTAAGTGAATTTGATGAGTTTGGTTTGGTTATTTGATTTCTAATTTTGTCCAAAATGCGCTTTCTGTAAATTTAAGCGCATTTTGGACAAAATTAGAAATGGCCGCCAAATTCTGATGCTTTCATACAGTCTTCTATGGTCTGTGTAGGGATGCTCAACAGCATCAGCAGACACTGAAATTAAGGCTTAAGTCCAAACAGATCAAGAGATATCAGCTAAAACATGTTTTTGCTATTCATAGCGCCCCCCAGAGGTCAAAAGTCACGGTTTTTTTTTTTGGGCTTCCCCAGGGGCAGGTCTTAAGGCCATGTACCAACTTTGGGGTTGATATGTCGAAGTGTTGCTGAGATATGGCCTCACATCCTGCTTGGCGGCTTTTTTCTAAATACAGGGATGGTTCCTATTTTCGCAATCTGAATCCATGTTACCGGTCTCGCAATTTAACAACACTCGCACATTATTTAGCCAACTATATGAGGCAACTTTCGTGAAAATATCTTAGGTGTGTTCATAAGAATCTGGTAGTTTTTCAAGATGAACTTTACGTTTTGCATCAATTTTGCACAAGACAGATGCATTTTTCAATGGAGAATTTCCTGAAACTTCCTCAGTTTTTCACATATATACTGATGTTTGGCATCAAAATGTCCGTCAT
Organism: Gymnothorax javanicus; assembly: GCA_029692085.1. Classification (NCBI taxonomy): domain Eukaryota; kingdom Metazoa; phylum Chordata; class Actinopteri; order Anguilliformes; family Muraenidae; genus Gymnothorax; species Gymnothorax javanicus. Next base: position 34,274,317 of record CM056208.1, read on the forward strand.
GTTGTTGTGTAGCCATTAAAAATCATCTGGTTTTTCAGAACAATCATTTATGGGTTTAAATGTGCACTTTTCAAGGCCTTGTCCCACAAAAATCTTGAAATCACTAAATAGGTCACAGTTCACTTCCTGTATGCAAATTTCACATTTCACATCTATTTTCTGGACAGTCCCACAAGTAGGTGCATATAACCAGAAGATGGTTCAAATTGGGCTGTGGGCAAATTTGCCTATACCCTGCAAAACTTCCTTTGCAAAGTATCCTCCTGTATTATCAATTTGATTTTAATGTTTTGCCCTGGAAAGGTAAAATCATGGGAACTACATTTATAGACTATTGTCACAAATTATTGAATATCACTGACCCGGTTTTAGAAACATTAATTGCATGCACTTACTTGCCTTTTTCATTTTTCTTTTGATCTCAGTGGGATTTTTCTGTGGAGTGTGTACATTAACATTTGTTTTGAACTTGATGGAATTCACATATTTTGTTCTGAAATTTCAAAATTGAAACAACGCAATTTTCTTACCTGTAAACCTGAAGTTTTCAAATATTCTGACTTCCAGTAAGGGTACCTCCTTTTTCTGGTTTCATCAAATCATCCATAACTGACTGGAACTAGATTGCATTGTTTTGGTGGGATAAGTTATCGGGGCTTTGACAAGAACACTTTAAATTGTTTTGACTTGGTCTCTTGCGGCAGAGTATATGAATTTTCCCATGGCCTTAGAAATTTAGATATTCCTGTTTTGATATGCTTGGAGTCCGCAGATTGTTGGCCATGACTGTATGAAAGTCACCTATTTCTCCAGCAGGGGGCAGAAGTTCACAGACAAATTTGTGTTTTGCCTGCATCACTTGCAAGTCTGGGCCCTTGGAATTACCTCCGCGGAGGAGATTATGTTTAGTTGGCGTTGGTTTGTTACTTGTTTCTTGTTACTTGCCGAAATCCACGATTTTGGTAAGTATATTAGTGGGTTGCGTTTAGTCGTCTGTTTGTATGTTTGTTTGTCTGTCTATTTGTTAGTAACACCCTTTTTTACCCTTTGCATATCGTTTATGTTCACGAAACTTCACCATATGATAGAGGAGGTTCATCGCCAGCACAGAGCTAAAGAAACCACTAGAGTGGACACCATCATTGGCTTAAACAAGTGGAAAACATGAGACGCGTCCGCCATCTTGTGTAAGGAATCAGCGGGGGAATTGCGCTATCCAAAGCTGTACATGTATATGCTGTTATGGCCCCAATTTGTTATGACGTAACCGACAGCAAGGGATGACAGACAAAATTCTTAAACTTCAACAGATTTATTTAAACACACACTTTGAACTAATCTACAATCTACATCTACTGACCAAGATTGAAATAAAAAAAAATGAGATATTTACAGTCCCTCGGTAATGGAGATGGCGCTGCTATGTTGCGATGTCTTGGGACAGGTCACTGCTCCAACACAGGCAAAAATCCACAAAAAGCTTCACAGGTCTTGAAAAGAGTGACAGGTCTGGTCAAATGTATCCTTCCACAATTTCTCCTTGCAATTTCTCCTACTACTCTACACTCTCTCGATTTTTCTCCTTATATACTCTTTTCCAGCCCCCTCTGAGGCATGCCCGGGACATGCCCAAACCTAGTTTTAGATTGCTTAAAAAAAAAAAAATGTCAATACTGCCATCTAGTGGCTTTTTACCACATTACAATGCGACGAAGTAAAATGAAATGAAAAACATTGGACTGGTGACACACATCAGCCCACTAGCTCGACCATTGTTTAATAAATTATTTTGTTTACTGTTTTTTTTTTTTTTTGTCGGGAAATTCTTAAGCGTTTGTTAAAATAGAAAAAATTAAAGCTAAATTAACTGTAAATATATATATATATATATATATATATATATATATATATATATAAGTGTTGTATATTTATGTCTAAGGAATGCTGTTTTCATATTTTGAACACAAATATTTGTACCTTGAATTCCTATAGTGCTCTTTATTCTAGATTATGGCAATTTTTATTTTAATATTTAAATGTTAATCTTGGTTCACAATAATTACCAGTATTAATTTCTTTCACAGTAAAAATTGCATGTATGATAAAAATCATCAACATAATCTCTGTATTCCACCTCTGAGCCACCTTTCGACTAAGGTTTATCACAGCTCCATGCGAGATGTTATCCTTCGGTAAGATGGCGGACGTGAATGTCGCCAAAACTGGTCTTGTGCCCACTATAGTGTTTGCTTTAGCTCTGTGGTTGCCAGAAGCCTATACTTTCTTTAGTCCCTAGGTCAAGGTCAAGGTCACTAAAAACATTAAAACCACATTTTGGTTCATAACTTGTCTACTATTAGAGCCTTGAAACCAACTCCATTCTGTTCATTCTGTTTCAGAGACCTGTGCACGATTTTGGCAAGTCTTCATTCTATGAATGACCTTTCATTGGTTATCGAAATCGACAACCATGTCACTTCGTTCCGTTAGTCGTCTGTCTGTCTGTCTCTCTGCCTGTTTGTTAGCAGGATATCTCAAAAACGGCTGCATAGATTACAACCAAGCTTTGCAGGATGTTACAGTAGCACAAGAGGAACAAGTGATTAAATTTAGGCATATCTAGGCCAAAGTACAGGTAAGATATAGGCCAAAGTACAAATCCAGCTATGCTGGCGGAGATTATGTACAGCTGAGATATAGGCCAAAGTACAAATCCAGCTATGCTGGCGGATATTTGAAGTCTAAAGTCAGATACCAGACGATTTTGACAACGGTCCCTCTAGGCGGGAGTCATTTGTTTGTCTGTTTGTTAGCAGGATTGCTCAAAAAGTAAGGTACCAATTTTGATAAAATTTTCTGGAGGAATCGGGGATGGTACAAGGAACAAACCATTAAATTTTGGTGGAGATCCAGGCTTACGATCCGAATCCAGGAATTTTTTAAAGGATTCTTTACCATTGTTGGATAGGGTCATTTACATTGCTTGGAGGAGGTTTGCGCTCTCGGAATGCTGCTAGTTCTTAACTGTGGCTAAACATGCAATTAATTTGATTTCTGACTTCATTAGCTTCAGGAAAACCATGAATATTCAGGAATATGTGATAGCTGCTGTCAAAAATCCAATTGTTTACCTAAAAGACTGAGTGTGATTGATTCTTGTTCACGGCTTGAGCAGTGCTGGCTGCCGGAATGGAGACCCTGGCCTCCTTGGCCTTTTTAGAGTCCAGGCTAGTCTTCAAAGCCAGCTTTCTTCTCTTGATCTGATATTGATACACATGGTTGGATGACAACTCTGCTTCTGTTTGTGATGTAATTTCAAGGTCTTTATTAAAAGAATGATGTACTTGAGGTGAAGAAATTAACCTTGAATTTAGGGGTTTTGTCAAAGAAAATTGTATGAAATAAAACATTTTTATGCTGAGCCTCAAAGATTACAGATTCAAAATAAATGGACGGACTAACATAATTGTAAATTAAATTGTCACTTTAATATGTAGTTGTAAATCCTCTTCAGGCGATGACTGCCTGAAATCTGGAACCCATTGACTTGACAAGACGCTAGGTTTCTTTCCTGCTGGTACCCTGCCAGGTGTTCGCTGCAGCTGTCTTCAAATTGCCTTCAGCAAGTGAAATGTGTACCTGAATGGATTCAGGTCATTGTAGAACATTGCACTTCTATTGCTTTTCTTGTGTAAGCCTGACTAATGAATTTTGAAGTATTTGGTAGATCTAAGCAGAGCCCTACAGAATTCTTAATTCATATTGCTGCTTTTGTCAGTTGTGACATCATCAATAAATTCAAGGGAACCAATTCCACTGGCAGCCACACATGCATACGCCATAACCCTTACACCATTTCGCCGGGAGAGTTGGCAGCCTCAGTTCTTCATTGTGCCACTGCTTGGAAATCATAATAATGAATGGAGTTTAGATGTCGAATAACCTGAGAATTGTCGCAGATGAGGGTCACCTTTTTCTCCAGCAGGTGGCAGAATTTTGCGCAAACATGTTTGTGAATCATATGCATCCCTGTGGTCTCATTCCAGACTCGTTTTCCTCTTTTTTGTTTAGAAGACAAAGCCTGTTTCATGTGCAAGAGATGGCTCGTGCTTCATTTAGTTTTCTGCTGTTTTGTCTGTGTTATTTCCAGATATAAGAAAATAAGAAAAATGTAGCCTGAGTACCAGGGGGAGTTCACCTTTTCCCATGAGTAAAGCTTGCATTAACGGTGTTTTGGTTTTCCATTTCCAAATATTAATCAATGCATTCATTTGCGTAGATCTATATGTCTTTTGCTTTTATTCCCCAGACCAAAATGTAAACAAGGACTCTGACAACCCATGTCAGCATATATTTTTATGGCTTTGGTCCCAACTTTCAGAACAGCCTGATAATGGTTGTGCCAGTTGATATTTTTCTGCTAGAACTTGGTTCATGTCTTGAGATTTAAGACATGACTTGGCCTAGCCTGCATAATATGACTTTGTTTTCACCAATGGTGCTTATTATTCTTGATGATTTTATTTGTATTTTTTCAATGTGTTATGCATATTATTTTCTAGTTTTACCACATTTGTACTGTATTTCGTTCTAATTATTTTCTGATTTTACTCTTTAATTAGTTACTCTCTAGTTTTGTATCTTTCATTGTGAAGCATTCCAGGCCCGTGTCAGAAATTTGCAATGAAAATAAATGTGTGTTTCTTGCATGCAAAAAAATGAGCAAAGCCTGGGAATTGGCCTGTGCAATGCGTTGGAGGTTTGGGTGAGCTCATCATATTAAAAATGCCTTTGTTGTCTTCCTCATATTTTTTTTCTACAGGCTGGCTACTTGCTGTTCCTGTGGGTGTGATTAGAAATGCAGAGTGAGAAGAATGGTGCCCTGTTCAAGCTGGACATGGAGGGAGATGGAGGCCCTCTGCTGCAGCTCTTGACATCTTCACATCAAGGTCAGGAGACTTTTCCTCTGGGCAAGAAATGGGAAAATGCCAAAGCTATGTAAAAAGGTAATCATCTCAAGATTACTGACCATGGTGGATTATGGATTATTGTTTTGCATGGGGGGGGTGTGTATGTTTCCTTGCCTGCGTCTGTTGTAGTCCTAACGGATTAATGTCTAACTGGCGCATATTGCAACCTGGTACTTGGTGATGCTCTGTGTGTTAATAATACCAGTCTGCAGTAATCTTGTGTTATCCTCAGTTGGACATGTCTGACGGTATTTTATGGCATTAGTGTGTGGAAAGGTTGCAGCAAGCATGCAATCCCATTGACTTTTCTTTACCTAGAGAGAATTAACCAGCGCAAACCACTGAGTCATTAATGGGGCATGCCCTATCTTATTTCTCAAAGGCAGGCAGAAATGCTGAAACAGAAATCTTGGAAGTTCATTATCTGCTCACGTGCAAGCAGTACTTCGTGAAGCTGGACAATGCTTGCTCCCGCATGGGGTGGGGAGCTATGCTGCGGAATGGAAGGCACGCAACCTGGCACGCACAACCAAGATATTTATGATGCGGTACTGCGTAAAGCAGTCGGTGGGGTACCGCTATTGACGTCATAGCGGCTGAATCTTTGGCAACACGAGGCCTGATTAATTTCACGTTTTCCGGAGGGACTCGTGTCTACCCAGAGCGAACGGAAGCTTTCTTTGTTTCAGATTTGTATTTCTGTTGAATCCAAGGGTGTAAGATCCATGTTAAATTAATAATAATAATAAAAAAGGAAGAAGAAGAAGGAATTTGACATTTGTATTTCTGGGGCAGCGGTCAGAAATGTGTAAACCAAAATGGCTATGCGGTCACTTGACAGCAGTCGTCACTGTTAATTTAAATGCGTTAAGGATCAGTGAGTGGGCTACGACAGTGTATTATTTTATATCGCCTTAAACAATGAGGATTTCCTTCATGATCAGATTTAATTCTTTAGATGTTGAAAAAGACCTCAAATAATCCCAATAGGCGTGTAAATGCGTGCGTATTAATAGGCCCAATTTATACCTCCGAACAAAATGTGTTGATGGAACGGATCAATGTCCCAAAAAATACTTGAAGGCTTCAGTCTATTTATGTGAACGTATACATTTTGCTTGCATGCTGCAGACATAGCATGAAATCATCGAGTGCAGTAGCCTACCTCCGTCAGTTAGTAAATGCAGAGGCCTATATGGATTTATTTGCTCACGAAAAATTGAAATTCCATGAAGAGCGAGATTTGTGGCTGGGAAGAGGGAGACGTTTGCAAACCCATCAGGTTTCTCTCTCAAAGGGCATTTTTCACTGTGGGGTTTCTTTATGAAAGAAAAAAAGACGATTCACTGTCAAAATATTTCACATATAGAGCCCGTGTGCATGTTCACGCAACAAACAGAGTCGAACACACCAAGAAATAGCAGATTTTGCCAGCTCTAAATTGTCCCGAAGGCTTGATTTCCCCCGTAATAATCCCATTAGGATCCTATTGAAAAAATGCTCCTTCTGTCAAAGCGGGAGCGTTGACGCAAGCAGGTCTGACGTCAAGAGCTGCAGTGAATGGGAACAAAAAAAAAAAAAAAAAAAAAAAAATACCGAGAGCTAGGAGAGTGTTTGCCTACAGAAAACACCGAGGGCGTCATTGGCATAAATGAAACGCCAGGAAGAAAGACGTATCTGCATGAAACCGCACGGGTCCACTGAAGGAAAGCAGCAAGTAGACGAAATAAAATTAAAAAAGGAAAAAGTAAAACAACAGACTAAACTGAAAAAACATGCTTGTGACATCCTTGTCTCGCGCATACACATCCAGGTTATGAAAAGTTTAACGGGGCTATGTGAAATTAACCGGCTTACTCACGCTGCTACTTAGGTTGCGGAAAGAGGAGGGTATTTTGTTACATGGATTGTCTGCACCCTTATATTTTCATTGATTACAAAGTAATTGTTTCCATGCATTGGAACTTGCGATTAGCCTATGTGTTCAATACAGCCAGAACAGCCCATCTCGTACCTCTATTTCACCTCCTATCATGTATGCTAATGCTTTTGATGATTTCGAGTCCTACTTTGAATACGAAGACACTGTCCAAAGGAACGGCTGTTGCATTTGTTCTTCTCATTATTTATTAGGTTCAACAGGTCTATCTAATGCACAAGCCACGTTCTCGAGGATAGCCAACATTTTAATCTGAAAATCTGTACTAAAGGGAGGAGAATTAGCCTCTGGAGAAACGTTATCGTTTATTATTATTATTATTATTATTATTATTCTGAAAAAGAGCAGCAAGTTCTTGGTTTCACTTTTCTAATGGGTTGCGATTCAACTGGGTTAATAGTAGGCTATGCTAGGTATGCAGTTAAGGCAGTTAACAAAGAATCTACTGATCCTAGAACTGCGGACAATAACGTTTCTGTATATGATTTCACCCTGAATCATTTCATAGACAACGATTGGCCTCTGAAAATCACTGAATGACCATCTGAAAAACGTCGCACGGTTACAATTTGCTTATACTGGTAACGGGCTGCAGGACATTGAGGCAAAATAAAACGACTCAAATTTCATGCTACTGCGTTATATCTTTTCGTGGTCTAACACCAGGGAAAAGTCAAGCGGTTTTTTTGTCAGAAGTGATAATATTCACGCTAGATTTTTAGCGGTAGCTGTGCGTTTCTTTTTATCTTTAAAGAGCAAAGATTTAAGCTATGAGTATGAGAGGGAGTGCGGGTGGGAAGATGAGCGGTGTAAAATTTAAAGGCTCGGCTTGCTTGCGTAGAACAAACGAGGTTATCGTTGGAGTCCATCTGAATTGCGGTCTTGGCACTGCATGTGAAGAGAGCGATTGACGTCAACGCCTTCTCTTGGCCACGAGTGCTATACCCAAGTGCTGGACCCCCTGTTTACAGCAAACTTCTAAGTTACACGGTGCCGTCACTACAGAAACTCAAGCTTAGGCTCAGGGTATTAAACAGTATAGAGTACAGTGGTGATACTCAAAGTACCAAGAACCGATGCTGAACCATGCCCGTTCGGTTGATCAGTGTCTCCCTGGCAACTGGATTAAGAAGTTTTATGAAGAGACTGTCAAAGACGTTTGGAGCGTCTTTAACACGTCGGGGGACTGATGGTTTTTACCATATGAACGCGAAGGTACTGTGTTCCGATCTCCCAGCACTTACGTGTTGGTCCTTTTCTGTGTGCAAGATCAGACAAGAATATTTCCTACTGAACAGATGTTAACAACATCTGCCACCCGCTGCTTCGCCAGCACGCGGTCGCGGCAGCAGGGATGTCGATCTTTCTTGGTGTCTGTTTAAGCATTCTATCACATTGAAGTTAAAAGAGCAGCACTTCTTTGGCTCCATTGTATGCTTGTTTGTTGGGAAACGGGGAGGCGAGTGTTCATTCAAACCCTTATGCTGGTATCATATTCCCCATTGAACGCTGTGGAAGATCTCTTGCCTGTGAGTCCGAGTTTTGGGCTCGAGTTAGTGCATTGCCAACCTTGTCAAAGACAGTCATGACGATGCAGTGGTCGACAGTTAAAATTAAGAGGAGGACCGCAATGTTGTGCTTGTCCTGGTGGATAAGAATGCCACAGTTTGGCCGCCCGTCGCCCTCGATGCACACTTTCGAGCAGAACACCGTCCAGTATAATCCCGGGCACACGTGATCAGCAAATCGCCGCAGAAACGATATATCTCATCTGCAAAAAAAAAAAAAAAAAAAAAAAAACAAAGCTGAAGCCAGGGCAATTCTTGTGTCGATACATTTTGATCGCGTCTTCTGTCATCTGCAGTTGCCGAAAACTCGCACACCTGTCAACTTTCTCGCTTTGGTTTGGCAGAATACACAAAAGCGGGGTAGATACAGCAGTGAGGGCTGAATTAATGGGCTTGTGGTTTGTTCGGATTTCTTCACTCTGCCTATCACATGCACTTGCTCAACCAGTTCAAAGTGTCTCGTTTTCAATCGCCTCTCATAGCCGCCTTGGAGCCAAAACCTGCAGGAAGAGTCATAATATTGAAAGGGATCAAATGTCGAAGAAACGGAAAACGGCAGATGAAGGAGGCTTCACAAACGCCGAGGGCTCACCGTGTACGAGCTGCAGTGAGCAAGGTAAGAATTTGGCGCCCGTCACCGAGGGTTAGCAAAGCGTATCGGATGCTAAGGTCACGAGGGTACGTGTGGAATCTGACGTATAAGACACATAGGTTTCAGATGTCTAATTTCTTACATTAGTATTAGCATAATGCACGAAGAAGTCTGTGCAAGACAGTATGAAAGTTAAGAATTCCTTTGGAAAGTGATGACGTAAGTGACGGTATTTGGCTTTACGCAGGCCGATTGGAAAATGGCTAAGTAGGCTATTGTAGATGTCGCAGCTTCGTTTAACTAAGTTGAGCTGTCCTTCACTGCAATTCAAAGCCGTAATTTAATTAGGTCTACGTAATCCCATGTGAAATCTTTGACCTATGAGGACCTATTCCTTCGCACATACAGTGGTGCGCACACACACATCCGCACACGCAGACACAAACTCACGCATGCCCGCGGACACCTACCCACCTACACACACACACACACACACATTTATTGAATAGTTGTATGTATTTTAACTATAGCGCCATATGTGAAATTAAGTTAACTGCAAGACATGATATTTGACATGTCATGAGGCTATGAGATTGTGTTTTATTTGTATACTCTGAATTGCGAGAGATAATTTTGATGTTGAGGCTTGAAAGCCAAAGCACATGTTGCATGTGCTTTGTGGAACTCAAAACAATTTTTTTTTTTTTTTTTCTGAGTGGATTGTAAGCATCAATCAAGCATAGTTTAGTAGTTTCCTACTGAAAAACTGACAGGGCTTAATTTCACTAAATAGTATTAATATTATGAGTATGCCAGCTTCTAGTTCATGCTTTGTTAGAGTGTGTTTGAGGATGATTCTGGGTACTTCCACATGCATTCTACTAGTATTCAGCTTAACATTTTGTTCTGACTGTGCTTTACAGATTGACCGTGATCTTGTATGCATTTACCATTATAATAAACACTCAGTTTTTATTGTACAATTTGCATATAAAATAACTTGCAAGAGTTGTAAGGATGGCCATGGATAACACCCAAATGAAATTACCTGATCTGAAGTACGTATAACAGTACCATTTAACAAGCACATAATTATAAATATAACTCAAGTGTAATCATTAAAAAATAGGGGAAATAATGGACCTGACATTGAGTAAGCATCCTCCTAACACGCGATATGTTTTCAGTTACGTCTAGTATAAATGAAAAAGGTGGAAAGATTTGGTGGGCTGAATCATTTTGGGGCTTGTGGGTCCCCTGTTTTTCCGAATAATTATCATTTTCATGTGGCCCAGTATGCTCTGCGTTGAGGGGGTTTGGATATCCTTGGGATTTTTGCGCTGGCAGTTATGAAATCCTTCTTTACGTGGTTAACACAACGTCATGATTCAATTATCAAATGCCATTTTGATTTAAAAAAATTACAGTTGTCCGTGAATACGTTTTTCCGTTGTCGCCACAAATGCCTCTTTTCATATTAGTTGTAAAGACTCAGAACAAAAAAGAATTATTTTCATTAAAGTGGGTCGTGTGCTAAGCTTTGAGGTGGTGCTACCTGTTCACTGAGGTGGATGAGGAGTAATGCTCCTGCCGTGTTTTGGGTTATTTCCACCTGTGAGCTCAGCCAGCTGATAACACTAATTAATTCGACCTCCGGGCTGAAGTATCGTTCATTTATCAAATCCAGGTGGTTATCCTTTCTGATGTTGTGTAATTCACCTCTGCCCAAGCAGTGCTACAGATTACACTGGAGCTAGCTTCTTCATGGGAAACCTTTTGTCTCTTTTCGCTTCTGGTGATGTAAGCCAGATGTGTCTGCATGCTCTGATCCACTGTCAAACCATGTAAAATTGGGTGTAATTAATACATTCTGTTTATTTCTGTTTTTTGTTTGCTCATTATTGTTCTGCTGTTCTGTTTTGCTAATAAATTAACTCTGCAAACTTTAGCGTAACATGCTCATTTCTGACACTCGCCTATTCATGATTTCATGGATTTGTGATGGACTCAGACTCATCCAGCAAAGCCCTCGCCCAATATTTAGCCTAAATTCTGAATCAAACTTCCTAGCCAGTTTTATTTATTTAAAACACAGAACATTTCTATGGCTAAGACGGGAAATGAACTGTGGTGATATTTGCTATGGCTGGTTGGGCAAAACTCAGCTTGGCTTGTGGCCTTTGACACAGTAGACCCTCTGAATGAAGCCATGCCTATTCACTCTCTCCATTGAGCGTGTAAGACCAGTGAAATATGCATGTGCAAAGAGCAAACTTGTCTTTACAAAGGTTGTTTGAGGAATTTTATACAAGCTCTTAGCATACTAATAGCAACTATAGGGGGCTCTGTTCATGGTGCGATTTCAAATGCCGTGAATGCATAAAAGCTGTGGCATTCTGAGATTACCTGGTCTTGGCGTACAAAGATCTTTCTGATTTAAAAAAAAAAAAAAAAAAAATGGAGACCAACTGTACATAACGTGTTGCAGTGCAGTTTAATTAGGAATAATCCGTCAAATAAGCTACGAACTTTGCGCATGCAGGAAGAACTTGGCTTCCAATTTAAAAAGTTGCACGTTGCACCTTTATGCGTCATTGGGTAATCTGAACATTTCTAGAAAATTATACCTGTTGTAGATGTCTGCATTTTTCTGTATCTGCAGTGGGGATGGCAAATGAATGTCCGTATGATTACTGACAATTGCCCATTTCAAATTGCGATGGCAATTGGACATACCTGGGGCCATGTTTGGCTTATAGTGTTGCTATTGCTCATGCAATTGAGAGAACAGTGTATCTTGCTTTATAAAGTCTCCTGCTTTCTGGAGTTTACTGTGCCATGACTCTCCAAGGCAGTGGCGGAGTCCATTTGAAGTAGATTGACATGGGCCAGACCCTCGTGACAGATGCGGAGTTCCTTATTCTTTTTTTTTTTTTTTTTTGCTTTAATCCATGAGAGAATCTCCTTTTGCCTCACGTGAGAAGGAATCCGGCAGCTTCTTGCCTGCAAGGAGGGACATCTGTTACCATAGGCATTGCATGGCATGACGCTCGTATTCCACAATATGCCTTCACCCCTCTTCAGTCATTCGTTAGCTGGTGTAACAAGTTCAAATAAAAAAATAACAAAAACTGCTTTTGCTCTGTACTTGCTGTGGGCTCCAGAATTTTTCACACCCTTACTGGAAATGCGCTGGGAATAACATAAAAAAGATAACATTTAGGAGGTAAACTCAAAATCCTAAGATGTGACAAATACTGTACTCTAGCTTATGCCCGGCACAAAGTGGTGCCAAGTGCAATACATGTCTGTGCAAATTTCAGACCAACACAGTTGCCATTACACTGTCCAGTGCCCATGTTGTTTAAATAGCAAATGCACTTGCGCCCATCTGAGTGACCATGTGATATAACCACAAGGGCTCAGGGTTACATCTGCAAACCTTTTCAAGAACTAAAATACATAGTTACATTCACAACTGCCTGTTTAAACTTTACTGCTTGAAAGGAGGCCTTATATTAACAATGTTCTGAAGTGCTGTTGACTTCTCTGGGCTCTGAGATATCTGTGATGGGCCATCACACTGTGGACATGTGTATTGTGGTCTGACAAATCAAAATTTTGGGTGTTTTTTGGAAGAAATGGATGACGTATGCTCCAGACCAAAGAAGAAGATGACCATTCAGACTGTCTCCGGAAATAAGTCCCAAAACCTTGCTCCGTTATGGCGCAGAGCTGTGTCAGTGCCCTTGGCAAGGGTAACTTGTACTTCTGTGGAGTCACCATTATTGCTGGAAAGTACACTGAAATTTCAGAGCAACTCATGCCACCTTCAAGACAACGTCTTTTCTTGGGACGTCCATGGGCTTTTCAGAAAGACAACACAAAACCATACTCTGTACACATTGCAGAGGCATGTCTGCGTACGGGTTTTGAACTGGTCAGACGGCAATTTCACATTGTCCCCTGTGGAGAATGTGTGGTGCGTTTTAAAATGCAAAGTGCCCCGTATCATTGCACACCTCAAGAAAACTTGTTCGCTGAAAGAATGGGACCGTATTAAATCTGAAACACTTAATCACTTGTCTAAAGTTCATAAATGTTTATCAAGGTTAATGAAAAGGCATGTCAAGTGGGAAATACTTTAGTGTCCCTTTTTTTTAATATGTTGCAAGAATCAAAATTGAAATGTGTTTATTTTGAAAAATCAACAAAATTTGTGTTGCCGATTAAATAATTTGCTCTTGTATGTAAGGTGGCAAATTTTGTGCATTTTCCATAATCGGTAGTTGAACACTTGATCAATCAATAATCAATTAATCATTTGTGATTAATGAGATACAAAATGCATGTCTTTTGCTCAGTTTAAGTTTTATTTAAACAATTCTAGCAGCATATTAGTTATGTAAAACACAAATTCATGAAACAGAGACAATTTAAACAAACAGAATATTTAAACTATAAGGTACTCACTCGAGAGGGCTGCTCTTGTCTGCCTGCCCTTATTGAACAAATGGTGCTGCCAAACAAAATTATGTTGAATGGGGCGTCATTACTGCCATTTCTAGACTAATGCTATGTTTGCACCACAAGCAATGGGAAGCTTCCAAGTATCTCAACCAGCTCCAGGTTGCTCACTTGCTTTTGAGAAGCTGGCTGCTAGCGGGCATTCCAAAGGCAGTGCTACAGTTAGCAGTTATGTTACATTAGCTAGCAGGTTCAGTAGTTGTAGATTATGATAAGCGCCACGAAATTTGATTTAAAAATGCTATTGACTTAAGTAATGAAAGATGTTATTATTATGGAGTCTTAGTTTGCTGTCATTTATGTGCAACATTTTGATATTAAAAGTAATTTACAGTATAAATCAGACATGTATTGCCTTGTTAAATGCAATTTTCTATCAGTGTTCAAATTGGCTGCTTTCTCACTTCTAAGAGGAGTACCTTTTGTTGTACACATGCACTGTTGTCCTGCTCCAAAGTGATTTCTGGCTATTTCTTGAACCCTTACACTTGGCAACTATATGTAACTCCTCCATTTTGTCAGATGGGAACAAAACTTTCTAACAAAAGATTGCAACTTCATTTTTTAAGAGGGTGACACCTCTGGAACTGCTCTCCCGGACTGCATTTAAATAGTCTTTCTTGCTTAGGAAAATTCCTAAATCCCAGAAAATGACCCAGAGGTATTGCATGGCAGCAATGATGTGCATTCAAATTCTCTAAAAGTTAAGGAAAGGTGCTTCAATACTTCCTAACTTATCTCCTTTAGCATAGCATAGACTGAATCATCCTTTACGAAAATCAAGGTGATGGCGCCAACCAACAATTTCATGCGGCTGCAATATTTTAGTGAAAACTGCCAATCAGCCAATCTCGAAAACAAACGTACATAATGAACTAGAGACGCATGATCATATCTCCTAGTGTACGAGCATTCGGATTCTCTTAGTAGTGCGTCTAACTTCCAAAGTCGTTAGGAATTCCCCTCTACACCTTCCTTTAACTTCTCAACTTTTTCCATTGAGGTTGAAGAAAAACGGTTTGGAATTAGGAGATGGGAAGTAATTTTTTGACTATTCGAACGCAGCCTCGTTGTTTTGTGGCCGAACTGACTCGTGGCTCGTTTGCATTAATTTAATACAGCTCAACATCTCGGAGTCGCCAAACCGCTCAGATGGTGTCGCCAAGCCGCTCAGATGGCGTCACCAAGCTGCTCACATCATACTGCTGAGTGTTCGTGCAGCCTCTGCTGCTCAGTGTAGCCAGCTCTCTTTGGAATGTAATGACTTCCGAGCGCTTTGAAGACATTGCCTGCTTTCGGTGTGAAAGCAGGGTGAGGATGCGGTCACACATGTACACACTAGGAGTGTCAAGAAATTACAATCTATTCATTCCACTGAAAGTGAAAAAAATTAGCTTCTGTGGGCAAAGAAATCTGACTAGTTTTTTTGTTGCCCCGAGTTCAATTATGCTGAACTTAAATCACAAATTTGCATGACTCTGTAGTGTTCGACCAATATGTGAGGAGAGGGTGGAGTTGACCCCAAACTCACATATTTTAACAAGGAGGAAGCACTAATTAGCTCCCGCCGCTCGCGGTGCGGAGCTATGGTATCGGGCTCCATGTGTGTGTGTGTGTGTGTGCTATTTCAGTTACAGGCTTCTCATTTTTACTGGACATGCATCTCATAAAGCCCTACAAATGGCGTGCCTAAAGGTGACCTTGGCCTATTTTTCAAGGTCACTGGCCTAAAAATATCACCAAAAACTTCGACATTTTGCTGTATCTCATCAACTATTTCAGATACAGGCTCCTAATTTTTACTGCACATGCATCTCATGAAGGCCTACAAATGACGTGCCTAAAGGTGACCTTGGCCTATTTTTTCAAGGTCACTGCCCTCAAAATATCGTCAAAAACCTCCACAATTTGCCTTATCTTATCAACGTTTTCAGTTACAGGCTCCTAATTAGCTCCTGCCGCCCGAGTGGCACGGGAGCTATGGTATCGGGCTCCATCCATGCATGCGTCCGTCAACAAAAACTTTGACATTTTGTTTATCATAACGGCGGGAGCTTCTGGGGCTGCCAGTGCCCTATATTATTGACTGTTTCCACACTTTGTGGCCCGTTTTGGCTGCAGCATAAGTCAAAACATTGCCTTTTTATTTTCTTATGTGACCGCACCTGTTTGGACCTCAAGAAAGCAGACCAAACGAAACCTAGTAGTTTTTCTGAACTGCAAAGTTGAAGTACGCCCTCTTTTCGAAGAAAAGTTAGCATGATTTCTTGGGAAATGGTACATAGAACATACATTGTTGGTGAATACATTTTCACTGGGTTAAATTCTTTACAGAAATTGATTGATTAGTGATTAATCGTTAACATCATTGGTTGTATTTTTTCAATGTAATACTGGTCAAGGACCATGTATAAATCATTGTTTTCAGTTTTAATTTTACATATCATTCCAACTTTTGCTGATCTGGGGTCACATTTTGCTTCATAATACGCCATGCATTAGTAGAGAGAAATTAGGACTGCAGCACGAGCAGCCATGCGCTTGTAATCCATGCACAATGTTGTTTGTCATTGTCTTACTGAGAAATACAGGTACATCCCTGGAACACACCATGTCTAGATGGCAGCATATTTTGCTCCAAAATTCATACATATCTCTGCTTTAATGGTGCCCCCTCAAATGTCATCCATGCCATGTGCACTGACACACCCCCATTCCATGACAGCTGCTAACTTTAGGATTTGATGCTGATAATGGCTTGGGTTGTCATTGTCATTTTTGCTGTGAAGAAAACGGTGGCCATTTTTCCCAAAAACCACATTTTGATTCCTCAGACATAAAATGCGCTGTCAATGTGATGCTGTCTATCGTGGATGATACTGTGCTCAGAGATGTTGGCAGCATACTTTGCCAAGCCTTTGCCATACATCCACATAGTAAAGCTTTTACTTGCATTAGTGGATCCAGCCGCGAATCATGTTGACAAAGGTTTACCTGAGTAATTTTTAGTCCTTGTTGTGATATGGTGTACATTGCAGCTGCATGAGGGTTCTTCAGACCATAATGGGATTGGAGATCACAAGCATTCAGAAGTGTCTTTTGGCCCACCTTTTGCGCACCTAGACTGGACTGGATTTCTTTAATCTTTTTATCATGTTATGCTCTGTAGTGGGTGAAATGCCCAACATAGTACCTATTTTTTTGGGGAAAAAATTGTTTTCAAAGTGGTGGAGTTTAAGCTTACTCATCTGTTAGCCGACTGTTTGGCCTCAACACTTTTTTGGTCTTGGAGGACAAGGCCTTTTCCTGGGTGTTTATTTATACCGCAACACCATGTCTTTGCCTCTTTAACGTCACCTTGTTATTGCAACATGTCACATCATTATTATTCCCACATTTCCCTCCGCCAACTTTTTTTGGGGTTTGCTGCCATCATCAGAATTGAAATAGTTTACCGAAAGAATAAGCTTAATACCCAGGGTGAAGCATCAAACACTGTGTTGTTGGGTGTAAATATTGCAGCAAATTAATCAAAATTTTAAATAAAATTTTTTTATTTTATTTGCATTTTCCATCATGTGCCAACTTTTTTGGAATTAGGGTTGCAAATTAAATGTCCAAAATTTAAAACAAGAATGAAATTCAATTTATCTAAGTTCGTCTAAGATTTAGTAACTATATTGTGACAGCGCATCACTTCCTGTTTCACCAGGGCATGAAAATAAGGTAAAGACATACAAAGCACATGAAGAAAACAGAAACACTGGCAGTTAGAAAAAGACTGATTGTTCTGGACCGTAATAAATCTGGTTATGGCCACAAAATTATTCACTAAACATTAAATATACCTCAGTCATGAACATGAGCTCTGTCAGGACAATAACTATAGCCCCCGGACGAAGTTGGGCGGCTACTATGGATTCATGTTTGTCATCTCTGGTGCCGCTGCTGCTGCTTCCGTGTCCGAAGGCACTTTCTTGTGGAAGTACAGGCCATAATTTTTGACAGATTACTTTCACTTTGACCGATTATTTTCTTATTTGGTATGGACATGCATTATACTTTACTTATGACACCTATCAATTTTGGTTGCTATGGCGACAGTATTAGCAGAATAATGCGCTACAAAGGGGAGAGGCGGACTTTCAGGGGGCTACACCCATGCAGTCGTGGTCTAGTTTGAAAAAAATCACCAAGAATCACTGAAAACATTACAGACCTTGGTGGCGTCTTGGGGTTGTCAAGTTTCAAAAAGCACCATCGAATGCCACCTCCATAAATGCTGGATCTTTGGAAAGGTTACTGGAAGAAAGCTTTTCTGACCCAAAGATGGAGAAGCACACACTTGAATTTTGCCGAAGGTCAATTAAATTGACGCACACTAGGAAGGGCGCCTCATACCCACCGTGAAATATGGTGGATTGCTGATGTTTTGGGTCCATGAGCACTGATTAAGATCAGTAGCTTATGGATTCCATTAAGTATCTAACAATTTTGGCTGACAATCTTGCTGCCCCCGTCTGAGGGCTGAGACGTGGACGTAGGTGGACATTCCAGCAAGACACTCACCCAAAGCACACCTCAAAATCCACACAGAAATGGCTCCAGGACAACAAAATCAATGCTCTGCAATGGCTTTTTGAGTTTGCACACTCAATCTGACTGAGAATCTGTGCGCTGATTTGAAAAGGGCATACACTGAATGTAAACGTTTTTTCCCCACTCTGTTCAGGGGCAGCCCTGCCCCCTTCTGCTCTGGCAGTACCACTTCTGTATTTTCCTAGAACAGTGGTTGATCCTGTGGGCCCACTAGGTGTGCTGGTTCTTAAAACAACAGTTGCGATGTTAGGATTTTAAAAAGTTGTCAATTTGTCTTAATTGGGTTTATTTTGTGTTTAGTGCAGTTATTTACCCTCTTGAGCCACATTTTGACAGAAATATTTGTGCATGCCATGAAGAGTAAAAATTTCATTGAGACATATTTGAAACAACGGCTTAAAAAGATGGAAAAATTGAACTAATCAAATTGAAGAATTAGTTGGGTCTTAACTGGTGAAAACTAATTGACACTTGGGCTGCGTTCAGATAGTCAAAAAATTACGTCCTATCGTCTAATTCCTAACCACTTTTTTTTTAACCTTGATGGAAAATGAGGAATTTAGTAATAAAGGTGAATGTATAATGGCTTAAGAACAGAGAACTGTGGCGACAAGAGAATCCGAATGCATTTACTTGGCGACTTGGCGCAATCATTCGTCTCTTGACCATCATGTTTGTTTGTTTCCGCGATTCACTGGATGTATGGTTGTCGCTTTAAATATTGTGGCCACATGAAACTGTGGGACGGAACTAGCTCCTTTCTTTTAGCAGAGGGTGGTTCAGTGTACCGTATGCTAAAGGAGATAAGTTAGGAAGCATTGAAGCACTTTTCCTTAACGTTTACAGAATTTGATCACACTTTTCATGGCTCCACGTAAATACTTCCAAATGATTTTTTTAGGAGTTAAGAATTTTCCTGAGCAATGTAGACTATTCAAACTATTTGAATGGTTGCGGAAGCAGGTGATAAAGAGTCTGCTTTGTGTCATGTAATTCGGTTCAGCCTATATATTATGACAGAACTTGAAACACTTGTATTCAGCTACCTAATTTAGGCCTTACTTATTTTTCATCCGGGTCCAATCAGATCTGTTTAAAAATATTACCTGAAATTACTTGCAATGAAGAAAAAAGGCACAATATGTTCCAGGGTCTTTTATACATTATGCCATGTATGGGTATAAATGTCAAAATGTGGCTTAGGAGTTAAATAACTACTGTAAACAAGAAATGCAAGTAATTAGGCAAATGAACTTCTTGTTCAAATCCTATGTTTGTAATTGTGGTGGGAACCAAAACCAACACATTGGACCCCCAGGTCTAGCGATGCAGACCACTGTTCTAGTGCCCTTATCCTCAATCCATGGTCATCAGGGGCTTTGAGCTGCTGGTTTTCCAACCTCCCTTTACTTTAGAATCAGGTTTGTAGCCAGTCTAGCTAATAAGCAGTGCTAAGTGTTCAGCTAACTACAGGAGAGGAAAGGAAACCAGGGACAGATTTGAATTTCAGGGGCAGATTTGAAGAACCCTGGCCTCAAGAGATTATGAGTGGAAACTAAGCCCAATTTTCATTACTACAGCTGTTTTGATTTTAATTTTTGGCGGAGAAGCTGCATTAAATATTTGAAAAAGCATCAGATGCATGGCAATACTGAATTATATAAGCTTGATATGAGGTCAGTTTCTATGCGTGAATCATTAAATATTTGAAAAAGCATCAGATGCATGGCAATACTGAATTATATAAGCTCGATATGAGGTCAGTTTCTATGCGTGAATTTTATGTGGTGTTTTTATACTCCCGACGACGAAATCCGGGTGTATATAGTTATATACCAAAATTCCGTCCGTCCATCCATCATTCCGTCCAAAGACATTATTTGTCCGATCGATATCTCGAATATTATTTATTGGATTCTTTTCAAATTTGGCGCACATATTCTCTACCACAGGGAGAGGTGCAGTGCAAAGTGTTGGCCATCTGGGATGATTTTTCACAAAAATATCGCCGTTTTCCTGTTTTTGGACTTAGAAATTTTCAAGTGGGTTCAATGTCAATTTGTCCGATCGATATTGCAAATATTATACATTCTACCATTCATTCCAGCAAATTCTGCATTTTGATTGGTTAACACCAAGTATCTATTCACCGGTAAACTACCTCGCACTGGGTCAAGACCTCGTCATGATTACGCCGACAAAATAAGGCTACAGTTTGCATGCAGTCTTTCTCGCTAGCGAGCTAGTTGGCTACCTAGCTACCAATAGTATAGCTAGTGCGCCAATGTGTTTAGCTACATAGCCAACTGGCTAGCGAGCTAAAAACGGTGCAGTTCGCTTTCAATGCGTACACTTTCATACTCGTTAGCGAGCTAGTTGGCTTCCTAGCTAGCAAGCCAAAGTGATATCGAACTGTGTGTCATAGCTAGCACGCCAATATTTTCGGAGGGTGTTGACAAGAGTCATGGTAGAATGGAGATAAACCTACAGTTTTTTTTGAGCACTCGGTATTTATCGTAGGCTAGATACCTGGAAATTTACATTTGAAACCTTGTGCAAGCGCTCGGTTTCAAATGAAATTTCCGGGTATCTATCCTACGATAAATACCTCGTATTCGAAAAAAACTGTAGGTTTATCTCCTAATTGGATTCTTTTCAAATTTGGCACACATATTCTCTACCACAGGGAGAGGTGCAGTGCAAAGTGTCGGCAATCGGGGATGATTTTTCACAAAAATCTTGCCATTTTCCTGTTTTTGGACTTAGAAAATTTCAAGTGGGTTCAATGTCAATTTGTCTGATTAACAGAGGTGGACAATCCAGCCCCAGAAAGTAAAAGTCCATCCCAGTATTTTGCTGCAACTGCCTGGATCTAAGAATTGCAGCAACTCTTCAGCCCAGAGGTTGAACTAATTAGGAAAATCATCTGCCTGAGCTCATGGCTAGAGGTAAAACATGGCTGGACTTTTACTTTCTGACCCCTGGAATGTCCACCTCTGCTGATTAATATCTCAAATATTATTCAATGGATTCTTTTCAAATTTGCCGCACATAGTTTCTAACATATGGAGAGGTGCAGTGCTAAGTGTCATAGATGTGTTGTTATATTTGTCAGAATTGATTTTCGGAATGTGATAATTTCTATAATCACCAACAGAAAAAGCATGATTGGGGACGTCGGGGGTATTAGTAAGCTCTGCTTACTTTTTCACTTGTTTATACTGTAGCACTATAATGGTTTTTATATTTTTACAGAATTGAATTTACAGCATTTTGTCTGTCTGCTCTCAAAAAACTTCTCAGATAGGGTTCAAGCCCCTGAGTCTTACACTGAATGCTGTGGATTCAAGACTCAGGAAAAGGGGCCTCCTTTTTTCTTGTTTTCTGTACCCTTAAATTATTCACGCCATTCATAAATATTCGCCATCTGTTGTCTTGAATAAGCAGAACAGATATTGAGGCATATCATGAATTCGAACAAGTGAGCATACTTTTTATCAAAATGGTTTACTACCCATGTCTATTCACATACCAATTATTTTGAACTTATGAAAACATGCACAAATGCAAATGAATTGATACACACCAAGTTAATCACTATGTCACCTCCATGCCAGCAGGTTTTTGGGAGCTGTTAGAGTAAAGCCTTTATTGATAAACTTTGACAGAAATCTGTCATTTGTTAAATGTTATCATAGCTGTTATTAGAACCGTGTGTTGCAGTCAGATGAGAGCAGAATTGCGATTTTGAAATTTCTTTTTATTTATTTTTTGCTACCACAATACCACATGTTTAGGAACTTCTTTTGTAAAGAAAATCTTATCTATGATGAAGTATGAGGGAGGACTTATTTAGACATATTTACTGTGTTGAGTTTGTTTTATCATTTTCTTTAATTCATGGTTAGATTCTGGTTAATACTTTGAATAAAGAATTGGGCAGATTAATTGCATCCATATTTTCTCATGGCCTTATTGCAAAATCTTTTCCAAGGGCACCAACATTTGCGGAGGGCACTGTAACTTGAAATTAAACACACATGTACTCATGCAGACATGCAAGCTCCTATGCAACACTCAATTTCTTGGCCTTGTCAGTAGTTTTGTATTTTCTCTTGTGCAATTTTTTTTCCTTCATTCATGTGAATGAGGGTGTTGTCGAATAGGGTGTTGGGGCATCTCGTTGGCCAATCGTACTCCTAGTCCAGCAGTGAAGCATGTTTGTTTCTTTATTGTTCTGTTTCTGTTATTAGGGATCAGTGGTCAGAGGGAAGATGTGGAGGGGTGGTCATTTATCCAGATTCTTATCTGGGCTACAAAGGGCTCATTGTCTTGCAACCGCAGTAGTGGCTAGAACTGTGGATTTAGGGAAATGCTCTTCAAGTTTCAGGGAAAGGGTCGCTGCGGGCCCTGTATGGGCCGGTGACACTTATATACACAAACACACAAGCGCGCGCACACACACACACACACACACACACACACACATATCCAGAAAAAGGACAAAAATTGTGGCTTTTGTTTTGGAGACTAAATTACAAAATTTCTTTCTGCAACACACAAAAAAGCCATCTCCTACGTTCTGCTGTGATAATAAATGAGCACACAGCATTTTTTATTTCTGCGGTTGCTAAACTTAGGCTTCGGAATATTTCTGTGGTTTCCGTGCAGTTTGTGTGAACAATAACAGTAGTCATGGTTAATGTATGAAGTGTGCGTGGTGTTAGCTGTACAAATGCAATGCAGAAATTGCTAGCCATCTTTCATGAACTCTTCTCACCTTTGCCAGTGAGGCAAAAATGACCAGAAGTCTGGCAAATGGTGACAATAGTTATAGGCGTATTTGCTTGACTGTGGATTGACTCCATATTACAGCGCTAGCCCTTTGGAAGCATGGGTGGACTAATACACCCCAGGGGAGATGCACAGTTTGTCATTGCTGGATTTCCTGACACTATATAATGAATGATTGAAAAATCATAGCAAAATATGTTGTGGGCAAGGGCTTTGATCACCAAGGTAATTGTAGAGATAAACAATGAAAGAGGTGACTGCGCAAAAAAGAAAAATATAAACAATTTTATTTATTTCTTGTCTACAAAAATATTATCCATTTGTAATCAATTGTTATTTGCATTGGCTGAGAACTACGGTTGTCTAGGATGTTTGACAATTAAAACACTTGAGCTTAGGTAATTTTGGCATATGCCTTTAAATCAAAACACTGTGAACATACACATTTAAAATCGTCCACATTCCTTTCTCCTCCCAGTTTTCTTCCAGCGATTTTTGTGTTCGAAGAAAAAATACAACATATTGCATTTGATACATTTAAGCTAGCGCTCCCAACGCTTTTTTTGAATGAAATTCTTGAATCTTTTTGACATTAATGCTATGTTGACGAGTCTACGGATCAGCGTTTTCCAAAACACTGATTATGTTTCACGTGATGATTGACGTGGGCTTATAAAATCATAAAGTGCAGCAGTACGCTCTGGCTGCTGCTGCTGCTGCTGGGGACGCACCCATAGCACTGAAACAGCTTGCGACCGTGGCTGCCACACAGTTGACGTCACAGTGTTGGCTTCGATTGCCTGCTCCGGCGCGCCTGATCTGAACAATTCGTTCTGTTCAAGTCAACAGTAGCTCCGACTTCGGATTTCGAAGGAACGCCGGTGACTGTGGATGACTACTCATTCATAATTAATTTCGAGCGACTGGAAACGTAGAGGAAAAAAAACGTTACAAGTAAATAAAACACTGCACAGATTAATTTGTTTTTATGCTAATACTTCAAACACAGAATACATGTGTGCTTTATCTTGGTTCGACTGCGATTGTTTGAATGCAATCAACACATTTTTTTGTTTCGTTAGGTTTTACGTAGGCTATTTGAATACTTTCACTGAAAAGAATAATATTAGATTATTCTAAAAAGTAAAAAAAAAAAAAATCTATGTAGGCTTATAGCCTATAAGGCCATGTTCTCGTGTCTCGGCCACTATTTTGCTATTTAGTTTATAGAGAGAAGAGTATGTGGTTTGTGTCGCTACGTTTCATTTAAAACGGTGACTTCAACAAATATGTTTTTCTGCCTTGTGCAGCACTGCTCACTAGCGGCACGAAGTAGGAGTGCATGTATTCAGCTTTATTGTGGGGCTAAGTTCGTTTAGATATTGGCATTAAGGAGGATACGGGATTTACGCGAACTCCTCGCGGCAGACATTCCGCCCTGCAGGTTTGTACCTCCCCGAGGTTTAACCTGAAGTCCAGTCCCCAGTATAATACCTCCCTTAATGTATAATTCATACACTTATTGAACGTGTGTTTATCTGGTAAGACTTAATACAATCTAAAATCCCTGTAGAATAAGTGAGAACTATAAGGTTAAAATAGATCCATAAGAACCGAGTCTTTTTGTCTGGAACTTTTCCCAAGTGCTCAAAATCACTAACTTCATGGAGATTTAATCCACTTTTTTGGGTAAAATTTATCATTTCTTCTCCTCTCTCTCAACTGTCGCTAGACTTTCTCTCAACTGTCACTAGATGGCACTGATATGTCAGAAAGGCTGATCGAATTAAGATGAAGGCCAAGTGCAAATTTGCACTCAAGGCAGATTTGGTCATTTACTTTTTTTTATGGATACCCTGCAGCAATCCCCATCAGCACCCCCCCCCCCCACAAACGCACGCGCATATATGCTAAATGAAGAGTCAATATAAATTTTATTATTGTATTTACCATTTCTGAAGCTTCTGTCACGTTTGTGTTATTTATTTATTTAATTAATTTATTTTTTATTGCGAAACCCAATCGCAAATATATTGCACTAGGTGAGTTAAAGCGCTGGTCAACTCCATATACACTGATAAGCTATAACATTATGACCGCTTGCCTAATATTGTGTTGGTCTCACTTTTGCTGCCAAAACAGCCCTGACCCATTGAGTCATGGACTCCACTAGACCCCCGAAGGTGTGCTGGGGTATCTGGCGCCATGACGTTAGCAGCAGATCCTTTGAACCTTGTAAGTTGTAGGTTGGGGCCTCTTTGGATCAGACGTAATCATTCAGCAGATCCTACACATGTTTGATTGCGTTGAGATTATGGGAATTTGCAGGCCAGTTCAACACTGTGAACTTGTTTTTGTGTTCCTCAAACCATTACTGAACCATTTTTATAGTATGGCATGGTGCATTATCATGCTGAAACAGGCCACTGCCATGAGGGTGTATCATTTCCATGAACGAGTGCACTTGGTCTGCAACAATGTTTTGTGGGGTGGTACATGTCAAAGTAACAAGGTTTCCCAGCAGAACATTGCCCAAACCATCACACTGCCTCCGCTACCCTTGCTCTCTTAGTTCATCTTGGTGCCTTGTCTTCCCTGGGTAAGCGATGCATATGCACACGGCCATCCACATGATGTAAAAGAAAATGTGATTCATCAGACCAGGCCACCTTCTTCCATTGCTTTGTGGTCCAGTTCTGATGCTCATGTGCCCATCGTAGGCACTCTCAGCAGTGGACAGTGATCAGCATGGGCATCCTGACTGGTCTGCGACTTTCCAGCCCCACATGCAACAAAATGTGATGCGCTGTGTTCTTACACCTTTCTGTCAGAACCAGCATGAACGTTTACAGCAATTTGAGCTACAGTAGCTCTTATGTTGGAGTGGACCACACAAGCCAGCCTTCGCTCTCCACGTGCATAAATGAGCCTTGGTCGCCCATGAACCGATTGCCTGTTCACTGGTTTACCTTCTTTGAAGCACTTTAGGTAGGTACTGACCATGGTTGACTGGGAACACCCCTGAAGAATTGCAGTTTGGGAGACGCTCTGACCTAGTCGTCTAGCAGTCGCAATCTGGCCCTCATCAAAGTTGCATGTTTTTTACACTTACCCATTTTTCCTGCTTTCACTTGTTGCCTAATTTATCCCACCCACTGACAGATGCCATCTTAATTAATTAGATAAACAGTGATATTCACTTCACCTGTCTGTGGTCATAATGTTATGGCTGAACGGTGTATAATTTATGATGACATTTCTCCCTGCAAACCGAAGATTCAGTGGGTGGAGCTGGATGAGATGCAGCTCCTCTAGCAATCCCACCCTTACCCTAACCCTAACCCATGGATTTGACCTAACTCCCCCCCTATTATTAATAGAATGGGGCTGAAGGTGGAGCTACTGTATATCTCACTCTTTGTTTCCAAAGGGAGAAGTATTCGAAATTCAATTAATTTTGTCAATCCATCGCTAAAAAATTAATTTTTGTTGTGTAAATGTCTCTTCAGTCAGAGTTATTTAAGTCGGTAGATCAGTCACTAGAATAAACCCCTCCTCAAAACTGATGGAAGTGAATCTAGGTATGCCCGGAAGTTAATTCACAAGGATTTCACTGTTACCTCACATTATTGGACATTTTTCATTTTTTTTAGGTAAGTGCTAAAAAACAAACAAGAACTCTGGATGCTACCATATTAATTTCAAGTGAAAATATTTATGAAAATTGGCCCTCTAAAAACATAATCTGAATTTGTGAAATATGGCCCAGATGGCAGCCTTTTGGAAAACATCACTGAAAGGGGCTTAAGCGTTGATTCTTTTCACATGTTGTACTGCACGCTTTTGTCTGCAGCTGGAACAGCGCTGAAATGGGCTGAACATGCGGAGATACCCGAATCCATGTACTGGCATCTTCTCAGGGCTTTAAGCTTCTGCATAAAAACAAATGGCTAATTTGAATTTTAGATGGCCCTCAAACCTAAGTAAGGGCTTGTATTTTTATCATTGTATGTGCATTTGTTTATGTTTGCGTGTGTGTGTGTGTGTGTGTGTGTGTGTGTGTGTGTGTGTGTATATTTGCTCAACAGCCTGAGTTCTTGTTGGAATGGAGTCAACAAGGTTCTGGAAACATTCCTGTAAGAGTCCGGTCCATCTTGACATAGTTATATCACATCATTCCTTTAGATTTGTCTGCAGCACATTCATGCTGTGAATATCCCATTCTACCACGTCTCAAAGATGCTCCATTTCATTCAAATCTGGCGATTGGGGAATCCTTAGAAGACTCATGGTACAGTCAGTTTTACATGACTTTGCTGTGCGGTGTAGTCATTATCACATTGGAAGTTCCCAATAGAAGATGGGTAAGTTGTGGCCATAAAAGGATGCACTTTGTCAAAAACAATGCTCTGATAGGCTGTAGAATTCAAATGATGACTGACTGATATCAAAGGTGCCTTAAGTGTGCTTAAGAAAACATTCTGCACTCTGTTACACCACCTCCACCAGCCTGAATTTTTGATACAAGGCAGGATGGATTGATGCAAAATTCTGACATTCTGTGCGTTGTAGCAAAAAACGAGTTTTATAAGGCCAGGCTACACTTTCCAATCTTCAGTCGTCCAGTTTTGGTGAGTCCGCACCTGCTGCTGCCTTTGATTTCTGTTTTCAGCTGATGGGGAGTGGTTCTAGTCTACTGCAATTGTCCCACATTTGCCTTAATGCACAATGTGTTGTGTATTCTTGGATGCTTTTCTGCTGACAGTTGTAAAGAGTGCTTTTTTTAGTTACCACAGCCTTTCTGTCAACTGGAAGCCGTCTGGCCGTTCTATGTCTTCTGCAAGTCGTTACAGTCTGCAGAACTGCCGCTCATTGGTTCATTTATGTCACATCATTCTGTGCATACTCCAGAGACTTCTGTGTTTGCGTGCATCACATAAGGTACCGTTAGGACTGACACAGGAGCCAAGTGAGCAGTCTTTGTGTGTGAAGCTTCTGCCATCCATGTAATTAGCTAGTATCAGTGATTAACCCTCTTTTTTAAGTCACTTAGATCTTTTTCTCTTGCCATCATGATTCAAAAACAAGGAAGTCTTGGACTGCTAAGGCAGCTTGATAGGACATTCATTACATAAATGACGGAATTTACGCCTTTACACGCAAAGCATTTATTATTTCTCTTCTCCTTAAATCAAGATTTTACTTAAATGGTATTTGTTTTTACCCGTAAATTATCTTTTTAGGGTGCAAATGCAGATATTTGGTGGGCACTGTCCAATGAAGCTGGTTGCTGAGGACTTGGGTTGTATCTTTTTCATAAACTAGAGATTATTGAGTTCTTGTGCACTTGCTCAGTAGATAATTTGGGCCTTCTTTTACTCTTTCAGTTCCAGTTAAACTCAATTTGTGTTCTTGTTTTATAATGACAATATACATATTTATCAGCAATAGTTAGACCTCAGTTTCTTGGCAATATCAAAAATGCCTTGGCCTTCATCTGTCAAATCTGACAAACTAGTTTCTTCAGGCAAAATTACGAGTGTCGAGACAAAACTTTTTTTTTTTTTTTTTTTTTACCTTTTTTTAACCAAAGTTGAACTCAATCAATGCCACTAGGTAGAGAAGCAATCACAGAGAGATATTCTTAATGTCTGGTGCATGGAATATGATAGAAGTACTTCCTTTGGCTCTAGAATAGCTCGATAGCGCCAGAAGAATAGGGTGAATGGTTTGTTGTCAATATAACAACAACAACAACAATAATAATGAACATCATTTATTTATACTTTTCAATATAATGTTACCCAGTGCTTTACAAGACAAAAATTAAAATGGTAAAAACAATAAAAAAAACCTGTTTAAATAGGTAGACATCAAGGGAGCAACATATAAGGAAGAGTGAAATAACACAAATGATTAAAATAATCAAAATATATCCTCAACAACAGTAGTAATGAAACTGGTTGACATGTTGGAAATAAAACTGTGTGCAAGAGATGATTATAGTTTTCTATGGGCTTATTGGCTTACTGGCCCTTTTAAAGTTCAAACTGACGTAGTGAATTTTCAAAGACTTGTAACACCAAAATTTCTTCAGAGTTTAGGATTGTATTTGAGATATTAAGGAGGTCATATATACATGTATGTGAACTTTCATTTAGTGACCTTGAACTTGACCTTTGATGATTTGATGGGCAAACTTCCCATGAAATTTTTCCTAAGTTGTATCATCACAGTAAGATTGCTTGCTGGTAAGTTACAGGACCCTTTTTGGCTTAACCCTGTTTACAACGAATTACAGTAAAGTCATGGATGACCAAGAGACCAAGAGAAAAGATTTGATTTTTAAGATGCTCTTTAAGTGATAAAAACAGAACTGAACCACGTGTTATTGACTTTCTAAATAGAAGGTCACTGTCAAATATTGCACCCAAGTTTTCTGGCTGCAGGTTTGATATTTGTAGACAGGGATCTGAGATGTTTCTGTGGAAAGGAGATGGATTTTGGGGGACCAAAGCAAATTATTTCAGACTTGTTTTTGTTAAGCTGGAGCAGGTTTTGGGTCGTCCAACACTTTATTTCTGCTAGACAAACTAAATGATCCTCAAAGTTGCCTTTTTCATTTGATAAATAAATAGGATTTAAACCAGTCCAGAGCAGTGTCCCAAATGCCTGGCCAGTTTCCAAGGCAATCCAATTGGACAGAGTAATTCACAGTGTCTGATACTGAGTTCAGATCAAGAAGAATTAAAATGTCCCAAATGTCCAAATGTCACCGGCATCAGCTGCAAGTAGAAGACTTTTGTCTCTTAAATGAGAGTGCTGTATATGCACAGAAATCTGATTGAAATTTGTCAAAAATATCATAATTCATAAAAGAAATTAACTCTTTAAATGGATAATCGTCCCCAATGCTTTAGATAAAAATGGTAATTTAGAGATGTATCTAAAAATTTTAAAATCAGTTGGGAGGAGGTTAGGTTTCTTGACCAGTGGGTGGAATATTGCCAGCTTATGGTAGGAGG
Source organism: Gymnothorax javanicus (assembly GCA_029692085.1). Lineage (NCBI taxonomy): Eukaryota > Metazoa > Chordata > Actinopteri > Anguilliformes > Muraenidae > Gymnothorax > Gymnothorax javanicus. The sequence goes on from CM056208.1 coordinate 34,304,331, forward strand.
GAACACAGCCTGTCTACAGAGACCAATTTACAATTGAAAAAATAGAGGGACCAACACCGTTTAAAACCTATTTGAGCTTTAATTTGGTCATTGTTTCCTTGAAAGTGCACACTGAGACACAATCTCCAGTTTATTGAGCGAGGCAGAGGAGTTGCAGTGTGGAGTAGGGTTGCCAGTGACATCCCCAACCTGAAGTTCTATTTAATTAATTTTGTTTGTGAGGAAGGATAAAAATTGCTCACAGAACATGGGGATGGCGTAAGTTTGTTGGCCAGGTGGGTTGACTATGGATTCAGTGGTTTTAAAAAAGAATTCTGGGGTCATGAGGAGTTTTTTATTTTTTTTTTAATAATGTAAATGGGATGCTTCTTTCACTGATTTTTGATAGCTAGACATTCGTTTTTTCATAATTTGACATGGCACCACTTGTATGAAGTCATGACTGCCAAAGAAAGCTGTATTTTCACTTGGAATAATAGTATGGTAATGAAACAGTTGACATAATTGGTATTCATGTTTTGGTTGTATAATCTGACACATCTAGCACTGCTTTCGGACATAAAATATCAGTCTTTTAAAACATAAAAATGTATTGGTGATTTATCTGTGATTCCCAACTTCTTCATGAAATGAGAGCAGACAGCCTTCTGTCCGCCTGTATTTTTAACTCTCTGTGCAGACAAGGGGAAAAACAGACATTGAGTGCAGAAGTGAGTCAGATCATAGGTTAATTTTGTCCCCGCTGCCGCGGTAGTGAGCGGAGCAGGGTACATAGTATTCAGCTCAGTCCGTCCATCTGTCCGTCATGTCCCGTTTGTTGTGAATGCGATATCTCAACAACGGTTTGACCGATTTCACTCATCTTTGGCTTCAATGTGTATTAGTGTGAAACACCGACCCCAGTCGATTTCCGTGACCTGGCGGGGGACATCATGGCCACGTTTAGTGGCAACACTTGTCATCTTTTATTTCTAGATTGAAGGCTGGCTGCCTGTCATCACTATAAGCGCTATGCAATGATTATTTACACTCTCAGTCCATGATCAGTTAAATCTCCCAAATTCCAGATGGGACTTTTTTTTTTGTGAAGAATGGGTTTGAAGTCCTGAATCTATAATTGGCAGAATAATCTGGGTGACATGGCACAAAATGCATCAGTTGACCAAGGTGACAGTGCTCTGCTTTACGTTTGATAGAGTTCAGGCGTATTTTCCAATAAAAATTACCTAAAGAGATCAGCATATTTTCATGAATTGGGAATAAGGCTTTGTCAGTCTCCAGACCTGGAAGTGACCACATGCTTTGAAGATTTGAGCCTAGCGCTGCTCTTTGCTGTAGAGATCAAAATGGTTTCATTACTTCAAGGACGACCTTTAGTCAAAAATATTGAAGCACCATCCACACAAGTGTTGAAATTGGCGCTATGCCATGTTTTTGATCCAGATGGCAAACCTGTATTGGACTATCTATTACAAAATTCATATTGAGTATTTTGAGTCTCTTTGTGTGCTGTTAAGGAGTGGATATGGTCTGGGGCTGTGTTACTATGGCGAATAAAAAGTTGCATTGGTAATGGGCTCTTCAGCTGCGCTGTGAGATCACACTCCCACGTCACCTGATAGACAAGGCCTGTCAGCAGGCCATGGCATCGTAAAAGATGAATTACTGTTGCCAGTTCGCTGTCCTTTCTGCTGACTGTGACATCACAGGCATCATAAAATATCACAGTTAGCATCAGCACACCTTCGTGGACACGATACTCAATTTGCCCTGCTCTTATTATATGACTAACAATTTTGATGTGACATACAATTGAAAAAATCTAATGTAAAGAGTGTACTATGTACAGATGATTTCAAAAGATATTGCACGTAAATGACATGCTGAATATTAAATAGACGCACTGTTGTAAAGGGGAATCTTGCTCAGTAGAATAGGTTTTATTTGGATTTGGGATTTGTTGGAAATATGCTACAAAGCGCTCCTCACTGTTGGGTCTCTCTCTATAATAGTCTTGTCCTGATCATGTGTTTGAGCTAAGTCTGTCTGGTTCACCTAGTGGTGACAACAAGTGCAATTAAGCATCCTGTTCCTTTCCCCATCTGTCCTGGCATGTCTCTGCAAATGGAGACAAGTTGTGTCTGTGTCTGCTGCTAAGAAATATGCCAATGATGTGATGCAAATTGTTTTTGTGTCTGAATATACTTATTATTTCCAAACTTTGGGGGTACAGCCTGTAAGAGCCATTGTCCCTTTCTGATTGATATACCTCGTGAAAATGCTCATGTGTGGTGCTATACCTGTTTGCACTACTGATCAGCTTTATAAAGAATACCTATAACGGTCTCTGTTAGAGTAATACTGTAGCCCACATATAAAATTGCCAGTGAGTTTATTTATTTACCTGTTATGGACATGGCCACCATTTAGCTGATTAGTTATAATCTCCTCCTATGCTGTTTCGTTGTTAATCATTTTGGTTTGGGCATTAATGCCTTCATTAACCATATAGCTAGATTAACCATATAGCTTGCCAGGTCTAGGAAGAAATGTCTCAGTTTGTCCTGCATGAAAAGCTAGCTAGCCAGAAAAAAATACAATGTAGCTAAACAAGCCATCAGAGGACACTTGGTTCAGGATTTATTTAGCTATTATGTAGCGAGTGATAAAAATTTCTATGGGTGTGATTTGGAGGGAATGTTTCTTGCAGAGCATAGTAGCTGGCTAAAATGATAGCCTAATTCAACTGGCAAACTGATGGATATCGGATCAGATAACCTTATGGTTTGGGTAACACTGATTATCAGAAAATGCTGCTAGGATATGGTTGGTGAATTTATTACCTGTTATGGGAACGGCTAGTACTTATTTTAGCTTGTCAATGTAATGTTATATCATCGGCCTGCTGACAAAACCTCGTATCTCCAAATTGATAAGAAACAACAACTCGTATGTCCGCTATTCTTACATGCAAAATTAAACATTTTTTATTTTATTTATAGTTTAAATTATATTTATATATTTATATTATTTTATTATTATTATTTTTTTATTTTATATTTATTTTTTATTTTCCTGTAAAGTTTATCATTTTGAAGATACGAGGTTTTATCAGCAGGCCGACGATATGCTGTTCGGTTTTAATTTTTAAGACGTTCACACCTAAACTCTTATATATTGCAATAAGACGGCTGAGTTAAAACAATTTTTTCATGAATTTGACTAGTGGTGCACTGAGGTCATGATTGTGTTCAAAGGACTTCCTGTCCGAAAGACTGTATGTACCTGTGTTTAAAATGATTTAAAAATGATAGTTACACAACAACCAAGCCCAGAAATATCTAATAGTGCATAAATAATATGGTGTATTTTAAACTTCTGATTTTAAAAGCAATGGCAGGGAATTGGTTAAATAGTGGTTTACCTCTGCAACATTTTCGTGGTCATATATTATCATATTTATTTATTTATCATTTTAGCATATCAAATTAACCCCCCACAACCTCCACAACCCTCAATGATTGCTGCAAATCACCTCTGCACACTCCCAAAACCCACTCTGTTCTAGTAGAGTGGAAATTGAACCAAATATATATATAACTATGTTAGCTAGCCAGCCAGTTCACAGTCCTGTATATTGAGCATCTTTGTGTGCAGTATTGTTTTCTTTAAACAAATTTAGTTACGTGACTACAGCCAGGATGAACACTTCATATTGGACCAATGACACCTATGGATTGGAAAAAGCCACACCCGCAGAGGTACTCACATTACATTGGACTGGAGCATATTGAAATTGCAATTTCACATTTCTTTCCTTTGCCCCTTTGATCCAGAGTTGGTTTGGATATTTTTGCCACGTCTGAAAGTTGGTCGGGACACATTGCAACCATCCCCACCCAAATCTACGCCGATGAGTGAGCGATTATTTATTTATTATTTATTTCTCCCTAACGTTATTCAATGATTTCAGCAGTTTGTGGGCATACACTGTAGTGTCTATTTGTTTTTACAATAGCTGTTTTAAGAACTGACAAGTTTGGGGGGGGGCAAGTTCCACAGTAGGCAGGGCAGCTGCCACCCTCTGCCCCTTGTAAATCCACCTGTGAGCCTATTTGAACAATATTCTGACTTTAACTAATCCCCAACATCTTTGTCAAGGCTCTGAAAGGTGTAAGTAAATTCATTAATCATTGCATAATCATAGTATTTTTTGATTTGATATCTTGCCTTTGTACTGAGCTCATGGATGATTTGCAAATCACTGTTTTATTATGTGCATTTTTAATGCTTTTATGAAACCTTGGTTGTATTACAAAGAAAATTACATTTATTGGTTTATATGTATTGATCTTAGTTATCAACATGGAAAGAGGGAGAGAAAGACAAAAAACCCTGTTGTAGCTGAGCTCTCAGCAGCAAGATGAGAGAAGATCAATATTTTAATTTGAAAGAACTTTGCTCATGTATTTCAAAACAGATTTTTGTAGATTTTCTTTTTCCTTATCTTGCCAAACTTTTATTTGTCATAGACTCACAAACACTCAGTCTGTATTTGGGTCAAAGCGGGATGGAAGGAATATGTTTTGGGCCAGGAAGAGTATCTGAGTGTGAGAGAGATGGAAGAGTCTGTGAATGTGTTTGGAGAGAAATGGTGTGAGAGGTTGAGAGCAATGGAAAAAAGAGCTTGTGTGAATCTGTATGGAGGAGATGGAGAGCATGTGGTGATTACACACATGGAAGGAGAGTGCATAGGGGTACATTGTGTGAGTGTTTGAGAGTGCTGTGTTTATTTGTGAATGAGTTTACGTGAGATTGAAGAACAGTGTAGCCTGCGTCTGCATGTATACAGGAGATATTGCATCTTTAATTCTTTCTTACTTTTTTGATGTTGCACAGTGGTCCCCTTTAGATGTCAGTTCTGTATATGGGACAGATCTTCCTGTATGTTCCCGCGACAAATCCTGGGGTTAATGACGCATGGAGTAAACTTACGGAGCCCACAGTTGAAGAAGGGGCTGCTGCAGGCTATGAGCGAATTCAGAGAATTTCTAGGACATCAGTCTACATGAACAGTCTTTTATGTATGTATGTGCATACATGTATGCTTGTGTTAGCTGTGCGCGTGCTGCTTGTGGTGTGCGTGAGAGAGTAGGTGGAGAGACGGACTGGGAGCATAATGGGGTGAGTGGAACAGATACTGGGTGGGAAAACTGATCACCGCACCTCTCCTCCAACCTCCTGATGAAATTTTTTCATTTTAGTTGGCCAATTGTTGGTACATGTGCATTTTTCCATTTTTTGGCAAATATGTCTCTGTATAAAATCAATAGGATTAGAGACAGGGACAAATAAGAAACAACAAAGAAATTTATAACAAATAAGAAATGGGTTTGATGTTTACTGTGGTTATGAGCTGTATAATTCCTGCACGGTTATCTTTCTGACAGATGATGATCTATAAAACTTTTTGGTTAACGCTTGCATCGTGGAAACAGTTCTACAGAAGCCTACCACTGGGTAAACATGGAGTGGCATCTAGCTGCAGTATTTCTGCTTTTTTTCTGTCAGAAACCAGGTCTGCAAAATTTTATCTTATATGCACACAAACGCATCAATATGAAAAAAAAAAAATGAAACACGCTTTTCTTTCTCTCATTTTCTCTTTCATGCCTTTCATTGTCATATTTCAGTTGCCATTGCTTTTTTTTTAATGTACAAACCCCCCCCCCAAAAAAAAAAGCCCCCCCCACCTTTCTCCTCAATTCCCCACCCCCAAACTCGCGCTGTTCCCAGGCAGTCAGTGCTCCTAGCGGACCCAATCTGATGCAAAACCCTGCCTTATTTTCATTGGCTTCGCTAAGGTGATTGATCAGGGAATCTTGTCGATTGGTTGCACAAGCTGGGAATGGAGCTGAGGGGGCAGTGAGCTTGAGAGGCCAGAGAGAAGGAAGAGGAGAAAAGAGAGAAAGAGAGAGAGAGAGAGAGAGAGGGGCGAGAGGGAGAGTTGTGTCTGAAAGGGTTGAGGCAGGCGCAATTTGTGCCAGCTCTCTGACGTACTCTGCATGAGACCTCGGCAGTGGCAGGAACAGGGGCTGCAGCAGAGGCCCCGCCCCTTCTCTGACTGCATTGGTTGGAGCTCTGACGCAGATCGCGCCCCCCCTCCTCCCCCCCACTCTTTTTTTTAAATCCCTATTTTTTTTTTCCAACCGCTTGGATGGTTATTTGATTCATGTGTCTCTGCAGCTCCCTGTTCTGCTGCATGGAGATACTCTGTCCCTCTTTCCCTGGTTTTCCTTCAGGTTTTCCTTCCTCTCCACCGTCTTGCTTTTGTCTCCTGTTACTCTCTTTCTTCTCAAGCTTTTTTTGTTGTCTTTCCCTTATTTTTCGCTTCTATGTCCTCCCTGTATTTTGTCGATTCATTTTTTTCCAAATTCAGTTCAGTTCGGTTCCATATAGTAGTTCTTTTCTAACTGAACTGATAATGACAGTACGTATTTCCAAAACTTAACACTGGAACACCACGTTGGCTAGTAGAAGGGAAAAACACACCGAATATAAACAGCAATGAATAAAGTACAGTGCCCTGTAAAGCAGTGAGGAGAGAAAAACATTGTACTTTGACTGCGCTAATCTCAATGAGGTTTACAATTCAGCGCTGGTTACTGGCTGTCCTTTACGTGCATGCACTGGCGGTGTAATAGGGTCACTTGTGGGATATGAAGAACACCAGGTCCAACTGCCTGAATTTTCTCAATTCAAACAGATCCACAGCACACACACTTCTTCAGTGGAGTGCAATAATGCGCAGGGATGGTGACTATAATGACTGGTGTTGTGTTAGGGTTAAGGAGACACTATAATGATTAAAATAATTGCATGTCAAGACTTGTCTGTCATGGCTATTTTAAGTTTTATAATTTTCCATCGCTCCAGTCTCATTACAGCAGCCTCTGCACTAGATGCTGTCTATAATATCTCCAAGACAAAAAAAAAGCTTCACAACTTCTCTGTCCTGACCTGTTGGGTCTTTGAGCAGACATGACGGGGATTACTGTTTACCTGTGTTTCAGCACAGTCCATAGTGCAGGCCGACTCAAACTGCACATAATTTCTCCCCGTGTGGGTTGAGGTTCGATCTCCTTATCGTTACTCCATTTTGTAGCTGCATCTTTATCTGTTATCCTTTACCTCGGTTGAAGACTCACTGCAAAAGATGAGTAGACGCCCTGACAGTATTTCTGTTCAGCGAAAGAAGTGTTCCGTTCGTTGGCTACTCTTATCATATTTTTGAAGGAAGAACAGACAGGCACCCATCAGAGCCTGGCTGACTGTCCATTACTCCTGTTCACTGCAAGAGTCTGCAGGTGGGGAAAACCCTGCCCTCTGATAGCCTCTCTCCTTGGGAGGCACCAGGTGTAATTATGCGCTGCCGCGCAGGGTTCCCTGTTGCCGTCCGTACTGAAATATTTAAGTTTTGATTAGTAGGGGAAAACTTCGGATAGCCCCCAATCTACATAAATTAAGCACTTAAATAAAAAAAAAAATATATACATATTACTTCAAACAACCCTGCAAGTAGGTAGTTCCATTTGATTCACTGTGTCTTCGTATAGTTTTGAGCAATCATACCCCCAGTGTAAATACATATTTATATTTATATTTTTTGAATTAAATTTCCTTGGCATATAATAGAAGAGCAGGTTTTCTCAACTGAAAAATTTGGTTGAATTGCTGACTGGTGGGAAATGAGGAGGCTTGTGATGCTGTGCGCTCAGGGTGAGCCGAAGTGGTGAGAAAAAGCCCAGATTTACCTGCAGTCAGGTACTTTTCATCAGAGTGACCTTGTAATGCTGACAGAGTCCCTGGTGTAAGGGTAACATGGCTGATATTGCTTTGTTGTGTCTCTCTTCGATGTCTACATTTGATGTACGCTCCTTTGTTTTTTTGGGTTTTTTTTTTTGTACTCAACATGGCCACCTTTTGCCCGAAAAACAGCACCTACGTTGTTTGATCGTCAGTATTTTTTCCAGATGTGGAAATAATGAGCTTAAATTATTTTTTTGCTTCCAGATTGCACTGGCTAAATTGCCTCTCTTCAAACTGGTTAAGCCATGCTCTTTGCATTGTTTTCAGTCTTATTCATCACACAGTATGTACTTCTAATACCACCTTCCCACCCCATTGGCTGGGGTGTATTCTTTATTTTAAAAAAAAAAGTTAAGAAAAAGGGTTTTTTATTTGGGCCTCCATTACAGGAGCCGTTTGCCGTAAAGATGTGAGGAGGTTCTGTTCCCTGTTCCCACTGCATAAGTTTGCTCAGAGCTCAAGGGTCTTTGTCTTTTTATCTGAGAGTCTCTGACGTCAATGCTGCAGCCAAGCCTATAGAGGGGCAGAGCAGGGAAAATCGCTGTGGGTTGTATTAGTACTGGCATACAATGGGGCGCGAACCATTCTGTTTGTTGTGTGTATGTGCGTGCATCTGGGATTGTATGCCATTGCGTGTACATGGGTTTCTGTGTGTGTATGTTTGTGTGAGGTAGAGAGAGATTAAGAGAGAGAGAGAAAGTGGGATAGGTTGCATGTGGTTGCTTGTGTGTGTATGTGTGCGTGTGTGTTTGCCGGGGGGATGTTTGGCTGTGGACATGTTTCAGTTACTGTGTATTTGCCTGTGTATGTGTTTGTGTGAACAAAAGGGAAAGAGTGAGGGAGAGTGAATGCATTTCTGTGTGTGTGCGCACATGCCTGTGTGTGCGCGCATGCGTGTGTGTATGTGTGATTGTGAGTGAGACTGAAAGAGAGAGGGAGCAGTTTTGCATGCTTTTGCAAGGTCAAAACTGTGAATTCAGTTCAGAATTCCCTGTTTCAATATTTGTTTGCTTTTTGTTTCCATTTTGTATTCTTTGCCAACTGTATTTTTAAATGCCTATTGATTTATATTTTCTTGTTCATTTACGCACAATATTGTTGGTAAATAATGGTAATGATGATGATGATGATAATACTAATAATAATAAGAATAATAATAATAATACAACAACCTCAGTTTCAGAGGAAGGGACAGTGCCTGAAGTGCAGATAAAAATGGAAAGCAGAAATGTGCTAATCCCATTTAATCTGTATTGGAAAAAGTGCAAAGACAAAATAAATAATGTTTTAACTCATCAAATATGTTGTTTTTTGAAAATAATAACCATTTAGAGATGTGATGGCTGTACACATTCCATTGAAGTGGGGACTGGTACACATTCATCCATGTGCGTAGCTTGGAAATAAGTTTTTTTGGGGCGAGGGGTGCGGAACTTGCACGCGAAGTGACGGAAGCTTTGCTATCTATTTGTATTTTAGACCACAAATAGTGACTCCTAGTAAAACGGTCTGCAATCAATTTTAATTTTTTGTTGTTTTATTACAATTAAAAAGTTTTAACATTATGAGTATGTACATTTGTAGGATATCTTCAGAAAATAAAGCAGAATGTTTGTGACTAGCTGGTCAGAGTTCACTAAATCGTTCCAACAAACAAACTGCATTTCATTATTCGATTTCCAGAATGGTATGATGCGTTTCCTTATCTTAAAAAAAAATCGGTTGTGACAGATTATGTTGGTAATTTTTTTTTGTTTCATCAATGACAGTTATGACAAGTTATCACTAATAATAGTAAGGAGATTTTATAGAATCTATAGTTGATGGATTATGTGGCGAACTGCTGGAAAAGCAGGCACACACAGGGCAACAGGTTGGCGAGAATCCAGCCCACTGGTAGGTGATTTTATTTACAGAAATAAATCAAAAGACAATGGACTTTGTGAGCCTTAAGACCCTTAGGGGAATTAGCCACTGTCACGTGGTTGCGTAGCGGCCAAAGCGAGGCTTTTTGGAGGGAGCGTAAACTCAGGATCCCCCGTCTCTTCGCTTTCGGACTCTGATAGGAAAGTTGAGAGAGAACAGCGGTTAGTAACGCGCTCTCAGCCAACCTGTCCCGTTTGCTGCCTCGCCGGCTTTATATCGGCCTTTTTGCCAGTGCAAATGGGGATCAGGTGTGCGGCTTTGTGCCGCAGGCGTTAGGTGTGCCCTCCTCTTTGGCCTGGCTGAAACTGGCGGGAGCTGTTCAACCCTGAGTGGCGGCCAGGGGTGCTGAATGTAAGCCTGTCCGGTATGCACTGTCCATGGTGCTGCTGGAGAGGGTTTGGGAGGTGTGACCTGGATGGTGGGCGTGTCCGTTTCCCCGGTCGCCACAACTAGTAGACTTTTTCTGTGTGCTAACATACGGTATTTTTAGGAGCAGCGGATCACTTTCCGATTGAATGATAATTGCATGAATTCTGCTGAGTACTGAATGACAAATTTGGTACCATTTTAAAGCTTTTTTCTTTTTCTTTGCAGTGATACCAAACACATAGTTGGCAGTCATTCGTATTTACACGGAAAATAGTTTTCTGTGGAGCTATGGTTTAAGCCATAGTGGATCAAATTTAATATTATTGCATCACTCCATCTGGCAGCAAATTCCATAAATAGGCAACTCACAGAGAGAAGGCCATATAAAAATATATTACATACAGCATTTACGATTTCAGACATGATCATTGATACAAACAACAAACCACATCTTGTTAAACACCATTTATGCCACCAAAATTCAAATGATGATGCCAAACAGTAGCCTCCCTTTCAGACATCTTTTGGTTTCGCTTTCCTCACACACCAATGCATGCGCACTCGAGTGGGGTTTTGTGTTCAACCAATCAGAAAGAGCTCTGAAATTTCTGAAGCTATTTGCGCGTACTGTTGAGGAAGGTAAGCGAAACTCGCAAGATGTCTGTAAAAGAGGGTCACCAACACTAACACGTTAAATGTTTAAAAGGCGGAATTTCTCCAAGTTACTTTGGTGTTCTTTTCACAAACGCAAGTTCTTTAGCTACAGAGTATCGCACTTCGGTCGGTGCTTCAGTAGTTAGACGTTTGACGTGGGGCCGGTCGGTATTATGGTAAAGTCGCTTGATTTCCTTTATGTTCTCATCCAGTCGGCTTTTTATTCTTATGAACTTTTCTAATAAATGGTAGCATCCCATTCGGCACACAAACAGTTCGCATGAGGAATATACAGCAGTATTTATGGAAAGAACACAACTTATTATTGTAGGAATATTGAGTTGGCTTTTTCCATGTACACCTATTTTCTCTTTCTTCGTTTCGATTCTTATTATAAATACAAAACAAATGTCATTATCAGTGAGTTTTTTAGGAGTTTCTGTACCCGCGTTTTTTTTTTGTTAATATTTGGCTGGGGAAACCCAAAAGCACTATCAGCTAACAATCATTCTCATTTGCTTATTGTGAATAATGCCATTACGTCACCAAACTCAAAACCCAGCTCGAATGTGCAGACGTTGCTGTGTGAGGGAAGCGTACCACATAAGATATCTGCAACAGAGGCTAACCAAACAGCAAAAGCAGATGAATATGACAAAAACATGGAACTCCTTCCAACTAAATTCGGCCTAAGAGTTGACTAGAGAGAAAATTATCATTAATCACAACCCAACAACAGTGCATTTTGCATTGTTTATCTCTACTAGGTGGAGAAGTATTTTCTGTTCATATACGATAGTTTGAAGGAATACTGTTTCTGAATAAGGTTGGTGCGTTTTTGTAAAGTTAGCAGAGTTGCGCTATTTTGCGCCATCTCCTAAAATGGCAGGTATGTTTGTGAAAATATCGTCTGTCAAAGACCAATTGATCTGCTATTCCCTATGATCCGTGAACCCTTAATATGTTGTAGCTTACCGCGGAATTCGTCTGGACTCCTGTGACATGAGAGAAAAATTGATTTAGGATGTGTGTGTTTTTCTATGGTGTGTCCATTCTGTACGTCTGAATAGGCCCTTATTTCTAAATGAATAAGTTAACTGGCCAGCTTGTCACACTAGCAGCTAGCTACCAAGCTTTCCATGACTAGAGAGTGACCAACAACATAAATACTTTAGCTAGTTAGTCAGTAGATATCCCAGTACTTTGACCATGAAAAAAAATGCACCTTATAGTATGAATTTCTAAAAATGGATTTTTGCACCATGTGTAATAAGCACAGGTCCATCGCTCAATGGTATTATCTCAATTTTTGTAATTTTGGCACTTATTGTGTTTTGGAAACCAACTCTTCAAATGGGTTACAGCCCTCTTTGTCCCTGGATTTTTCATCCCTTGGGAATTTTCGTCTCCAGACTCTTCATCCCCGTGGACTTTTCGTCCCCCGACTCTTTGTCCCTGGATTGTCCTTGGCAACGAAGAGTCCGGGGACGAAAAGTCCTTGGGGACAAAGAGTCTGGAGACAAATTCCTAGGGGACGAAAAGTATGGGGACAAAAAGTCTGGGGACAAAAACTAATTGGGACGAAAAGTCCGGGGACGAAGAGTCCTAGAGCCCTTCAAATGTATCTGAAAAACTCGAATCAAATGAGGAACAATGATAGTTTTCAGTTATAATTATAACATTACATAATATACCTCCCAACTTTTCCTGATTTGGGGTTGTACTTAATTATTGGATAGCCCCTTTTTTCAATAAATAAGTCTGTCAGGCACATCATATCCTGCCCATGGGAGACATTTTATGCAATTTTTGGTTTTTCAGTGACTTTAACCTTGACCCAATTAGGTCTAAAATTTAATCAGGTGATCCTCGGACCTTTGCACATCTTTCTTGAAAATTTTGTGATCTTTGATTGAGCCATTTTTTTGTGTTTTTTTTCCTATTTTTTCTGCATCTCTATCTGTTTGATCTTGTCTTACATTGAATTTTGTATGTCGATCTGAAACCGTTTAGTGTAACAAAAATGCAAAAATGGAGGCAATCCAGAGGGGGACAAACACTCTTTCACAGCTCTGGAAGTGTGCAAAGTCACAATAATAAACAGTATTTTACAGTAATGTTCATCTGTTTAGCTTAAAGCAAAAAAAGATGCAGTCCATGTATTTATTACATAATTTTTCTTTATCATCTGTATCTCTTCAAATGATATGACTAAAAATGTGCCATAAAGAGTTGATAACTCTCTAAAAAATTAAATCAAATCAATATTTGGTCTGACCACCCTTTACCTAAAACTCTGGTATGTTGTCATTTAGCTTTGTAATTTTCTTGGATAATTTGCAAACTAGTAGGTTGTTGATAGCTTGTTGGAGAATTTGACTCCAGCCATTTTCTTATTGGCTCTCTCGATTCCATCGCTGGGTAATCCCAGACAGCCTTGATAATGCTATTATATCAGGGCTCATTTGAGACTCTTCCTTCTGTTACTTGCTTTCACAAAATGTTAGAATGTAATATTAGATTTTTTATATTAATGTTTGAACATCTCAAACATGCTTATTTATGCAGACACTCTAATGCAAAACAAAAAATAAACTTCTTAGAACAAATTTATATTTAAAAACAGGTTTTTTTCCTCAGGCAAGGCTTTTTTTTCCTGAAAAATACATCTTGCAAATAATTTTATCAGCTTCTCTCGGTAAATTGCGTTTCGCACCATTTCCAGTGTGTCTCACATCCATACCAGATATAAAGCTGATGTAGTTTTTGTACAGGTGCTTTTTGGCTGATAGACCATCCCAAACATGGAGTGAGCTGTGGAACTGGGTGTCTGTCCAAGACCGTTGACCCTGGTGGTCAGTGAAAGTTACATCAGACGCTTCTGTACTGTTGCTAGTCAAAGGGATATGGGTGTCACAGCCAGCTGTAACTGTATTGCATATGATGTGAAAACTGTCAATCCAGTGTCCCAAAATGTTGGTTTCTTACACTGAAGGAATAATGACATGAATATAATTGGATAATGGAAAATGTGTAGTAGGTATATGTGTATATGCCCAGACTGTTTGGTAACTTCTGTAATAATAATGAGCTATGGATAGAATGGCCCATTCTGTTCTCACGAGTTATAGAGCATTTTGTCTCCATGCAGATTTGCGTATGTTTGTCTGTGTCTTTGATTTTTATGTGTGTGAGCAAAAGCATCTGAGTATTTTCTGGCTGTATACCTCAGGCTTTTAGAGGAATTGGGGATTGCCACAAAATGGAGGGTTACAGTGAGCTGTTTGCTTTGAGTCCCTGGCGCACAGTGGTTGTATTTCGGGTTGTGGTTGATGTCGCCACTGTCACTTTCCAAACTTTTGAAGGGAGTCTCATGTGTGGGTCTGGATTGTGCTTGGAGCTAAAGCCACATTCTTGGTTTTATGTGTTTTCTGTTAAGTCTGTTAAGGGAAAACTTTAAGATAAAATGTTTACGCATGAAATTGTGCTCTATACACAAATGCTGTTTGGTTGCATAACATGTTTAAAGCTGAATTTCCTGTACAGTATATTTGCATTTGGTATGAACAGCTACTGAATACCATGTTAAGAACAATGGTATGTTATGTTTTATTTAACAGTGTTGTGTATCAGTTTTGGACTTGTATGGTTTTGTAATTTTATCGGTGTTAAGTAACAGTTGAAATATAATGTATTTTTGAGACAGAATATTATTTGTATATGCTCATTAAAAAAATTGCATTTTTACGGGGCATAGCAGAAGAGAAGGCCTTGTCATTTGCAATCTCAGCCTGGCTTGGGAGCAAAGCATAGTTATATAAGATAATGTGTCCTCTTGAGCAGATAGAAAGAAAAGGGAATTTAAACATCGGGGGCTCATAAAACAACTCTCTTAATTTAGCGAGGGAACTTTGAATTAATTTAAAAATGAGAATTGAGGCTAGAATATCTATTTCAGGATTTGTGCTGCTTATTATGTCTCTCCCCTGGAGGGAGAGGGGAGACATATTTTTTTAGGGTCGGTTCGCGTTGGCGTTGGCATTCCCACTTCGATTCCGGAGCGTAACTCCAAAACCGTTTGCATGATCTTAACGAAACTTTGCACACTTACTACTCAGGTCCTGAAGTTGAGCCTTTTGGTATGTGCCTGTTTGTCCTTCCGGATGTCATCAACTTTTGTCCAGAGCATAACTCCACAACCGTTTGCATGATCTTAACGAAACTGCATACTTACTACTCAGGTCCTGCAGTGGTGCCTTTTGGTATGTGCCTGTCGGTCTGCCCGTCCATCCGGCGGGTTAGGCAAGGAAGGGGGGTTGGGGGGGAGACATATGTTTTTACCAGTGATAACACATTCTAGTTTCTACTCCGTTATGGGAGCCTCAGTGTAGCTGATTTGAATAGGTCTGCGGGTTCTTGTGAACTGAGTAGGTGTGTGCGAGAGAATGCACAGGCATGAAATGGATTCAGTGTCCATCTAGTGGGTATAGGTGTGCATTTTGTGGATTTGAATGAAGTGCAGAGTTCCATTTTATTGAGGCAACAATGAAATCAGGTTGTATTAATGTTTAATTACGCAACCAGTTGAATGGCGAGTGATGTCTGTCACCTTCTTGGATGCAAGTCTGTCGATGATGGCCGAATAGCTTGGATCAGGATATTCTTCTGGACCAACATGAATTATCAGGAGAGGGAAGAGGATGATTTCAGTATGAGTTACTGATTTTAGTCTGACAGTTTATACTCTGATGAGCCAAAACATTAAAACCACTAACAGATGCAGTGAATAACACTGATGAACTCATGACCACGCCGGCACACGTCAAGGTCGGGGACAGATCTTAGACAATAAGCAAACAATCGGTTCCCATATTCAACGTCTTGGATGTGGTAGAAATGGGTACTGAATGATTTTAACAAGGGCCAAATCATTATGGCCTGACAAGTGAAGTAGAGCATCTCTGAAGTGGCAAGACCTCTGGGGTGCTCCCTGTCGGTAGATGTGAGTACCTACTGACAGCAGTTCAAAGAGGGACAAACCATGTACCAGCGACAGGGTTTTGGGCGCTCAAGGCTCATCGATGCACGAGGGCTATGAAGGCTATCCTGTCTGGTCCAAACCGATAGAAGGGCAATTGTCGCACTAGTAGCTGAAAGTTTCAATAATATTGACATAAGGAGTGTGTCACAACGCACAGTGCATCATAGCCTGCTTTGTATTGCACTTTTTAACTTGCAGACCAGTCAAAGTGCCCACTCTAACCCTGATCCACCTCCAAAAGCCCCACCAATGGGCACTTGAGCTTCAGAACTGGACCTTGGAGCAGTTGAAGAAGGTCACCTGGTTCGGTGAGTCCTGTTTTCTTTTACAGCATGTGCTTCAGATGGGTACATGCGCACCATTTACCTGGGAGGAGATGGCATCAGGATGCACTGTGGGAAGAGGAGAAGCTGGTGGAGGGAGTGTGATACTCTGGGAAATGTTCTGCCGAGTAACCCCTGAGTTTGGGAATTCAAGTGACGTCATAGTCCGCGCGCATTCATGAGTCTTGGGCGCCCAAAACCATGGTTTGTCCCTCCTTGGACAACGGTCAGTAGGTACTCAAATCTGCTCAGATCCCCAGAAGTTTTGCCCTTACCCTTTTGTCATACCATAATGATTTGGCCCTTGTCAAAGTTGTTCAGTTCCGATTTCTGGAAATGAAATGTCCGCACACTGTTAAATCAGCTCACAATAATTTATTGTACAACAGTTTTGCAATAAATTATTGTGAGCTGATTTAACAGTGTGCGAACATTTCATTTTCAGTTTTGACATACGTTTGTCCTGCACCTGTTGTAATTCTTGGATGTGCGTGTAACCACTTGGAACTGCAGTTCCGATTTCTCCCACATCCAACGTATTGTGTGTGTATATATGTGTATAGTGTATGTACGTATCTGTGTGTGTGTGTGTGTGTGTGTGTGTGTGTGTGTGTGTGTGTGCGTTTAAAGCTTCAGTTTTTGTACCTTAGCCCAGACCTGCATTCTGTAGAAGTGAGTCTGAAGAGCGACATTTTTTTAAAAATAGTAAATGTGGAAATTTTTCAATTTCAATTTCAATTATTGTTTGACAAATGATGGCTGGACACATGTTTACTGACACATTTTTATATGAGCAAGGGAAAGAATTATCTTGGCATTTGAACATGTTTTAAGTGTGCAACCCTTATGTGTCTTATGAAAACAACCTCTCCTTTACCATTTCTGTAGTTTTTGTTCATATGTGGTGTTCCACAGTACAGTATTATGTACGTTCTAAGGTTTCCATCATACGGAAAAGTTTCCAGAATAGACGATACTGACGATGGGGCAGGTTAATTGTAGCTATGCACCTCATAGTGTCTTCCTGTTAGACTTCAGAGTGTATCCACATCTGGCCTGTGAAATTTCCATTGCACCCACAAAAAAAGAAACGTAAATGGCTGCAGATGGCATTTAAATCGGAAAGATAATTTTAAGCTCGACAAGGCTGTTTATTGAACAAATCAATAATTATGCGGTAGACGTATGAAAATACAAATAATTGCACAAAATGTATTATGATGATGAAGAATGTTTAATGTAGTGGCCCATGATTTTTCAATGAATTTCCATCAGGTTTTTATTATTTATGCATTATTTATGCAAAGATTTGAGTTGGTGTCAACTAAAAGTCATTCTTTTCAGTTTGTGTTCCATTCTGGATGTTTTGGATTTTGAGGCATTGTTATCTTCTCTGTTTTATTTTTCTCTCTGAATATTTATTATTATCCCCCGGATCGGGGGATATTGGAATGGCGCTCGTCCGTTCGTCCGGGTTCATTGGGGACAAGTTTTCTCAGAAACTATTGCACCTACGTGAATGAAATTTTGTGTGTGGCCAGTACTGATGACCCTACTGAATGAGTTCGACAATTGATTCCGAGAAATTTATTTTTACAGAGTTATGGCCCTTGACTCATTTCGTGGACTTAAGTGTATGGGTGTTGCAATGGGGACAAGTTCTCTCGGCAACTATTGCACTTACGTGGATGAAATTTTGTGGGTGACCAGTACTAATGATCCTATTGAATGAGTTTGACAGTTGATTCCGAGAAATTTATTTTTGCGGAGTTATGGTCCTTGTTTCTGTTTGTCGACTTGGTGTATGGGATTTGCAATGGGGACAAGTTTTCTCGGCATCTATTGCACCTTCATGGGTGAAATTTTGTGTGTGGCCAGTACTAATGACCCTGTTGAATGAGTTCGACAGTTGATTCCGAGAAATTTATTTTTACGGAGTTATGGCCCTTGACTCTGAACTTGGTATATGGATGTTGCAATGGGGACAAGTTTTCTCGGCAACTATCTACGTGGATGAAATTTTGTGTGTGTGGTCAGTAGTGTAATGACCCTATTGAATGAGTTTGAAAACTGATTCAGAAAAGTTTATTTTCATGGAGTTATGGCCCTTGACTCTGTTCGTTGACTTAGGTGTACGGGATTTGCAATGGGGACAAGTTTTCTCGGCATGGGTGTATGGAAGGTTCCATTGACTTTTGGATTTAGTATACTGCGTTTCTTTAATTTTCTAATTATGAACCTAAAAGTATTTCCTGTGAAATGGATTTTGTTGCAAAATTCACATCAATTGTTTCACCGCAAATCATGTTCTTCGCCTTTCACGTGGAAGTTTTTTTTTTTTCCTGGATTTTAGGGGATATATAAAACACTTATGCACACCCAACATTCTCTGTCCTCAGTAACATTTACTAACTTTCCACTGTTTCGCCTTTTGAAGTTGATTATTATCCCCCGCCACGAAGTGGATCGGGGGATATTGGAATGGAGCTCGTCCGTCCGTCCGCCTGTCCGCCCGTCATTCCGCCCGTCCAGGTGCAATGGGGACAAGTTTTCTCGGAAACTATTGCACCTTCATGGGTGAAATTTTGTGTGTGGCCAGTACTAATGACCCTATGGAATCAGTTTGACAACTGATTCCGAGAAATTTATTTTTACGGAGTTATGGCCCTTGACTCTGAACTTGGTGTATGGATCTTGCAGTGGGAATACGGAATCTCCCGTGACCATTCTTACCATGGCGGGGGATATTGGTGACAATGTTGCCTGGTTTGTTAGACTTTGAGACATGTTGGGGTATTAAAATATCAGATACAAATCAGAGATCAGATATATTTCTATTTTGATGACGATCTTATTGTATAGTTGTATTATTAGTCAAATGATGCAAGCTTTGTACAACCCATTTCTAAACAAATAAAAAAAGAAAATTTTTATATCATCCTTGACCTGCACTTAATTGAAAATAGAACGACATGATATTTAATGTTTTTCCTTGTCCACTTTATGACCTTGCAGCGGAGGACCTGTGGGATGTATTGTTTTTAGTTCAGTGTGTTTCTTTGCTTGTTTTCATTTTTTTTTTTTTTGTGAGCAACTTGGCACCATCTATATTGCAGCAATCATTTCCAAACTTGGTGCGCAGATAGGCCATGGTCCAGAATACTAGCCATTTAATTTTGGAGAAAGTTCGTCAGTCAAAGTCCTGCGAAGACATGGGCCAAAGTTCAGAAATAGTTTTTTTTCCAAGAGATGCAGCTTTCAATTCCACATCCTCTGATATGCAACATGTGAAATGTGAAATGTGAAATCACTCCGTCCAAAGTGGTAAGGAATCTGGGTGTCATGATCGATGACCAGCTCTCCCTCTCAACTCATGTTGCCTGGGTTACCCGGTCGTGCCGATTCGCTTTGTACAATATAAAGAAAATCAGGCCGTACCTAACCAATTATGCTACACAAATCTTGGTCCAAGCAATGGTCATCTCTCAGCTTGACTACTGCAATGCCCTCCTGGCTGGCCTCCCGGCCTGTGTTGCGAAACCTCTACAGATGGTCCAAAACGCGGCGGCGCGTCTGGTATTCAATGAACCCAAAAGGGCTCATGTCACTCCACTACTCATCAGCCTCCACTGGCTTCCTGTTGCAGCTCGAATCAAATGCAAATCACTTCTGCTGTCCTACAGAGTGATATCTGGGTCTGCTCCCTCCTACCTCAACCCCATCATACAGGCTTACACACCTGGCTGATCACTGCGCTCCTCCCAAGAACACCGTCTAGCAGTGCCATCCCTATGCACAAGGCACTCTCAGGCTAGACAATTTTCACAGGCAGTTCCATGCTGGCGGAATGACCTGCCAGCCGCAACCAGAGCAGGGGCGTCCCTCTCTAGCTTCAAGAAGCTCTTGAAGACTCACCTCTTCCGGGTCCACCCTCTCTCCTAACCAACTAACTCACTCTTGTCCTTCTCTCCTTAAACAAATCCCATTGGTACTTATTTTGTCCTGTCCTGCTGTTTTGCTACAATTGCACTTCACCCAGTTTTTTTTTTTTTTTTTTTTTTTCTTGTGCACTTGATAATGTTTTGCTTATTGCACTTTGCCACTGATGCTTGATTTACTCCTTTTTGTAAGTCGCTTTGGATAAAAGCGTCTGTTAAATGCAATGTAATGTGATGTAATGCAACACTATCTCAGTGGGGCACATTGTATTTAGTAGTAGGAGGGTTAATGTGACGGGGTTCAGGTAAAACATTTCTACATGCCCATAAAATTTTCCATTCTCCCATCGCTAAAAGTTCTCGATTCACAAAATGCTTATTTTGAGAAAATCGACTTGGGGAACTATGAAAGATGTTTTCTCATCCTGACCTCATGGTGTGTGAAAACATGGATCATGTACTTTTAGTGCTAAGCTCATCGGTTATTAGTATGATGTTTACTATGATGTCCCTGTTGTGGAATACTGTGTTAGCTTTCCACCTGATTTATGAGAACTCAAGTCTTTGAAAACGTTCTACTTTCAACTCATTAGTCTGCAGAACATTTTTCTAAACGGCTTGGGGTCATCAAGGTGTTTTCTGGCAAATGTGTGACATATTTTCCTCTTAGAAAAACAGTGATGTTTAGCTCACCTTTTCCTAAGATAACTTCTCCAGTTCCCTTGATCAGATTTGGATCAGACAAACTAGTTGATCAGCTTTTACAGAATGCTGCATTAGTCTGCATAAGATGGTGTCAAACTGAGGGTCTTGTATAAACATACAGATGGACTGGGCACGCAAAAAGTTTTCTTGCATGTTGAAAAAAAAGTCAACCATGCAACATGACATATCTTTATGTTAGAATACACAGCAGGCAGTTATCTGCTGCCAATACCTCAGATTACTTGTGACACATCGGTATTGAAAAACAGAATCACCTCAAGCTAAATGATTTAATGTTATAGAGAAGTTTTCTAGTATGTTGAAAATAAAATTCTCCATAGTGGAGCAGGTAGGTTCCCTCGTGTTCACATGACCACAGATCCACTGTCACGCAAGTTTGCGGATCTTTTCTGTCACTCACGTTGCTCTACGGATTTACATTAAAGGGAGTTCCCGATAACATAGGTTAATGAACAGGGCCACACCCAATGCGCCTTCCTATTCATCCTTACATCTATATATACCGCCTACATTCCCACAATCCCCGCTCTTCTCGTTTCTACGTCCCTCCCACCCTTCCCCTCTCCAAGAAGGAAGCAAGAAACAGCCATCACTTGGGACCCCGGGGACTTAGGAGCCTACATGGACTCCGACGAGACATGCGAGCCCCACCCTGAGTCTCGCCACCTGGGGACGCTCAACGTTCGCACAATCACAGACCAAGTCCATACGACATCACATTCGCCCCGATCTCCTATCCACAGTCCCACTTAGCACTCTCCTCCACTTTGGGAGTGGTCCGAAATTCATTAACCTACGTATGGTAGTTGAATCTATAGCGCTCTGCACAGCCCTCAGTAGTGGACTGCAGGTCCTTGACAGACCAGAGGTGTCACTGTTAAGTAATGAAGTTGGGGAGGTGCTTTCAATTTTCAAAGTTCTTGGTCCTCATTCAATGTTATTAGCAATTCTGCATCACCCCAAAGATCTTCCAGTTAGACTGAGTTGTGGAATGTTGGCTGTTTGAGTTAAGGTCTAGGGACATATGAGGACACATTGGGACAAAAGATTGAGTTTGTGTGTCAGACTTAGTTAGCCGCAGCTCCTGCTCTTCTGTGTCCTTCGTATCATGAAGGAACAGCCGTGTTCATGTCCTTTCTGTGTAAACGCCCCAGAAAAACAAGAACCAGACAGAACAGTGCCAACATGCAACAGGACAGGCGCTCCATTGCTGACCCATGACAACAAAGGATATAATAATACGGCCACGTTGACCGTGAGTTTGTCTGTTTGCATATACATGCTGCAAATCTCTATCTTTATTTCTGCCCTGGTTCAAAATTAGTAATATTTGATCAATACTTTTGAAGTTGATCATTGTTTCAGGATTGCTCATCAAGTGTCTTCACGTGCAAGCTGTCTTAACAGCTGAAATATATGAGGCACGAACGCAGCTTGAAACGTCTGTCTCAGCACGCCCGCGGCGGAGCGTGCCCATTATAATCAACTGGAGCTGCTACACTGACCACGGAAGCCGCGTACACCTGCACAGGCAGCGTGCTTCTCATCTCTATTTCTACGTGGCTGGTCTAATTTTTTCTTTCCTCTATGCGCGGCTAGGCGGCCCTCCAACAGATAAAAGCCACATAGATATCTGTAAAAAAAAAAAAAAAATGAGAACACTGTTTAAAGATAATCAAAATACATTATTGCATTAGATGCGACCTAGCAGAGCAACCCAATGGGTGTTTTTTACATTTCACATTAAAATAAATCAATCAAATCAATCCACCCATGATCCTGCAGACAAAACTATCCCATTCATGAATTCAGTGCCAGTTAATATAGCCTACACTTCCAAATCCTACATAACCAACTGTATTATCAGTGGACAAAACTCAATATACACACAGTGAAGCTAGCATGCAACCACACTTCATGAGGATAGAATCTGTGTAGCAGGTAAAAAAAAAAAAAAAAAAACAAACCTGCCTCACTCTGCCTTTGTGACACATCGCATCCGTGCCCCATGCATTTTGGCTGTAAGCATCTGCGTCTCTTAGCATGTGCCTCTACGTGTGCCTGCAAGCAGTTATGTTTGTCTGTATTTCTGTATGTCGGTTTGTTTAATGCAAGGCTGTAGGTAGTGTATATGTGATTTTTTGTGTGTATATGAGGGACTACTGTGAATGTCTCTGTGGCAGTAGTCAGGTTGGTTGTGTTGCAGTAGTCAGGATGTCGATGTGAAACAGTAGTCCGATTATTTGTGTTGCAGTACTCTGGATGTCGGTGCGTTGAAGTGATCATTATGATTAGCAGTAGTCAGAATATTGGTGTATAACATTTGTCATATGTGTCTGAGCGTGGCAGCAGTCTGGGCAATAGTGTTGGCATCTGTGTGTAGCAGTGGTCAGTGTGTTAATATATGACCCCAATCAGGATATCAGCAATCGTAATCTATTTGGAGTAGTGATTAAGGCAGTGTTTCACAAAATTTTTTTGTCTCACCCCCCCTTCAAAGGCCAAAAAAAGTTCATGCCCCTCACTCCAGTGAAAGTTGATTTCATTTTTATCAGTCAATAACAATTTGAGCGATTGAGGTAAACAAAAGATTTGGGTTAGCAAAATTGTCTTTCTAGCATCAGGGCATTTTCACTGGTTTATGTAACCACATGAATCATATTCTTGCAACTTTAAACACGCTCATCATCCATGCCCCCCCCCCCGCAGTGGCTCTGCACGACTCCCAAGGGGGCTTGCCCCCAGTTTGAAAGCCACTGGATTAAGGTAAAGAGGGTTTGTTTTGAATATCAGTGTAATATTCTTTGGAAGTAATGTAATGTCCCTAGAAAAGTAGTGATGTAAATCTGCATTAGAAGTCACCCTGGGTATTTAAAACAAATATTCTACTGTAATGTGGAATAAAAATCTGCAATAAATATTATTCAACAGCTGCAGTGTACCTGTCCAACAGTGATGAAGGTGTAGAAGTTGAAATCACATTGTTTCTTATCACTTAATTGACGATTGACTGATTTTCTGTTTACGCCGATGAGTCAAAACATTTAAACCACTCACAGGAGAAGCAAATAACGCTTATAATCTTGTAACAGTGGCGCATGTGTTACGACCCCTGCCCCATGTCAAGGTCTGCAGACAGACCATTGACGGCACCTGAACAGTCGGTTCTCGTTGGCGATATGTTGAATATGTGGGAAATGGCACCTGAGCGACTTTGATGACGGCCAAATTGTTATGGCCAGGGAAGTGATTCAAAGCATCCCCAAAGCAGCAAGACATCTGTGATGCTCCGAGTCAGCAGGTGTTAGTGGTAACGACAATGTTTTGAGTAAGGACAAACCACGAAATGGCGACAGGGTGATGGGCACCCAAGGCTCTTTGATGCAGAGGGTCAACGAAGGCTATCCCGTTGTGGCACATGTTGGAGAGAATCTTAATGATAGTTCATGAATATTGCACCCTGCTGTGTATAGCACCTAGCACTTCATAGCTGCAGTTGGAGTGCCCATTGTAACCCTGCTCAACCACCAAAAGCGCCTACATTGGGCATGGGAGTGTCAGAACTGAACCTTTTTTTTTTTTTTTTTTTTGTTTTACATTATCTGCACTGGCCTGGCACATCCATGTGCACGATTTACCTAGGGAGGACATAGGGATGCACTGCTTGAAGAAGACAAGCTGGTGGAGGGAGTGCGATGCTCCGGGAAATATTCTTTCAGGAAACCAAGGACCCGGAAATGTTTGCGGACCTCAATTTGACGGAGCTATTTTGACTGCAGGAGAGGGACCTACACCATAGCAGGTGGTTTTAATGTTATGGCTGATCGGTGTATGTTCCTGAAAGCCCTGCAGGACAGGTATCAGAGCGTGCCTACTTCTGAGCCCATGCAAACGTAAACTGACGCAAAATTAAATTCTCATGACTTTGATATGACACTAGTACAGCGTTAGGCCTCGCACAAAATAGCCGGATTGATGCAAGAAATGCCTGATTTCAAACATCAAGGATCATCATTTATTTTCTCCTATGCCAAGTGCTGTCGCTGGTAAAAACGAATGGAGAAAATGTATATTCTATAGCTTATGGAGTGTTTTTAACGCGTCGTGTTGCCTAAGACATGTAATATCGCTTCTCAGATTAGTCCATCATTAAACTACGGGAGAAAGGCTTCACTCAAAAAATGGAGATAGAGACAACATGCTTTCA
This sequence comes from Gymnothorax javanicus, assembly GCA_029692085.1. NCBI lineage: Eukaryota > Metazoa > Chordata > Actinopteri > Anguilliformes > Muraenidae > Gymnothorax > Gymnothorax javanicus. The sequence goes on from CM056208.1 coordinate 34,329,384, forward strand.
GAACGGTTCCTCGAAACTACACACCTACCTTTTTATATATTACAAAAGGCTATTATATTTACCCAGCAAATTTGTTTTTATAGAAAAAAAAAAAAACATGCTCGCTGGAAAACGTATTGTGGAGTACAAGTGGTCCTAATTACAGTCGCATGCGCCCCGTTTAAACAAACACTGTGTTGTTTCTGCACAGTATGCTGATACAGGAGTTATAATATTGATAACATTGACACATTCGAATGCATAAGCCAATTGACTGATCGAAAATGTACATTTTACGCTCCATGCTTGAGTAGCCTACTGCTCCAAAACAGCCCCCCCCACACACACACACACACACACAGGCTCGCACACGCACACACACACACACACACACACTTCTGAGAGCCGGCCCTTAACGGTGATATGATTAGGCCATACATTTAAGTCATTCACTTACTTTGATTTACTTATACACAACATCATATGCAACGTTTTAACACAGAATTGGAACTGTGACATTCGCAAAGGCACTAGGCGCAGAAAAGTATTGTGCACTTTTTCTGGTTTCTCATCCAAAAATGCATTGTATTGCTTGTACTTAACTTCAACTTAAACATTTTAGTTTCAAATGATAAAAGTTTATAGCGCTTTGAATAATTTGACCTGAATTGCCATGCACGCCCAAGCTTTCAAATCATTTAGTTTACTTTCACTGCTTTGATGCGCTTGATGCATATTATGATCCGCATATAGTCATGATTTTGTGACACATGGCACATATTGAACGGATAATTCGTTTAAACTTCGATTTTATAATTCATTTTCATTAAACCATTTATTTTAATTGTTGTTTTTACATATTTACTGATTAATGTTAAAAGATTCATCTAAAAATACTAACTGTAAATGCATCATGGCTCGTCGTTTTCCCTACCGACGTTCTTTATATTAAACCGCCAAATATTAGGCTACATTGTGTACTGTCATGTTTCTTTATTCCTCTAAAACACTTTGCATTAGGCTGCAAGTTATTTGATTACATTTACTGGATTGCTTTAAACCCGAATGGTAAAATTTCACATGTGATCCTGTTACTCCCACTGTTTGATGAATAAACGCAATTTTTTTTCCTTTTTTTATTTATTTACCCTCGGAGAGGAGAAGCTACGGAGTTTCTGAGAGGTAGCGGAACTCTTGGCATTCCTTCGCCTCAAAAGTAACTCCTGTCTCCGTGAGCCGGCAGAGACAAAGCAGTTAACAGATCAAGGATGAATTATTTCTTGGGTTTGGAAACCGTACGAGACCCGAAAGACGTCAATGAAACGTCAAAATGATACAGGAAATCCTTTGAGTAAGTCTTGTGGTAAAAATAAAACAAACAAAAAATAGCCAGAAACTAGAATTTTCTCGGATAATTAGAAAGGTCCTTGCTGAAAATTGCTGCACTGATAAAAATCATCTTTAAATAGGAACATGGCCTGTTTTAGTGGGTTGTGTAAACAGTTTTCCGAAACTGTCTTACTGGCGTTTACAGCTGAATTAGCTGTTATATTCATTTAGCATCGCAAAATTACATGCCACTGTCGACAGACAAAAATTCTGGCAGATTCTTAGCTCGAAATGTTTGGTCGTCAATCATTAAAACGAGTATTGATAACCTATTACATTTCAGATTTCTTAACATTTTGGATCATGTTGATTTAATACAAACGTATGATTGTTATTTCTTTTTCGAACCGATTTCTCCTGTGCGGTTGGATAAAAGTTATTTTGAAACTTCGAAATTCATGAGTGCCTGTATGAAAAATCAAACGTGCAGAGCATGTTTCATTACCTATTTTAATGATGTGTGTGAAATTGATACACATTTCTGTGTAAATAAACTTCTTGATGTTAATAAAAGATAAAAATAATTTTGAGGAAATGCAATTTAAGCGTAAGAACCTATCGTACTTTAAAAGTTCAGCAGAAAAATATTTGAGTTGCTCGCTTCATAGAATAGCTAACTAACGTCATTGTAATGTTGTATTCATTTTGACAGATATTTCCTTTGTCGATAGACTGTATATTTGTGTGGACGTTATGTGAACCATATGGTGAGTGTGAAAATTATTTGGCCTGGTGAATTAGTTGATATTTAGATATTAAGAGGATCGTTTATTCCATGAAAGAGTGTGGGAGTCACTACTGTTGTTTTTGAAAGTATGCCAATTATATGCGCCGTGCAGATTGCATTTTGTGGCGTTGCATCTCCAAATGCCTCTATAATAGTGTATTCCCATGGAATGTAATTAAAGAAAATTATTCAAGAAAATAGCTTACAGGTGACCCTTATTAGACAGATTTAGGCTTGATTGGCGACATAACCTGACTTAATTTACGCGTGCCAGTTTCAACAGGTATTAGGAATTAAATTGGTTAAATTTGCGTATTCAGCAGCAGCAATGTACAGGATAAAGAACTGCCTTGTCTGTAATCAATGCATTACGATCTACATATCTTTATGTTACGTTATAGTTTGATGCTTTGTGCGCCGCTGAGTCAGAATTGTCCTAAGGGCAGGCATAACAACTCGTGAAAAAGGCGTATTTTAAATATAGGCTGTTATTTATTATTGCGCCTGGCACTGGTGTAGAATTTAAGGTCTGCTATTACTTTGTGCTATCCCACATTTTGCTGATATCGGCACAGAGATGCACTGCGCCTTTAAGACATCTCTCTCTCTCTCTCTTACACACACACACACACACACACACACACACACACACACACACGCACACGCTCACGGGCACGTGCTGACGTAGAAAATGCATTGAACAGTCTGCCGCTTTTGCAGAAGCGTATGGGTAGTATTTAAATGACGAGGTTGTCCATTGGGAATGAGCAATAGTTGTGCGACCTGGGAACGTGAAATTGGTCATTTTGGTCCTTAAAAGGTTTTTTCCATTCAGATATTTGCAAGAGTGCACTTGGCGACAGTGTCACTGAAACTGTGGGCGGTTTCTGTCTAGTGTTCGTGTCTGAGTGCTGGCGAAACCCACAGCATAAGGTTGCACAATTTTTTGTGTAAAGCAACAACTAGACTTGTTAACTTATTAATCGGGCAATACATGTTACAACGCGTAAATTTGTTAAACGTATGTATTATGTTTGTCTCTGTGTAGTTAAGCCTCGAGGGATTGCAACTGCGATTCGATCCTCCCTCTTTTGTACTCTTCTCATTATTCCTCGCGGTGAGTCTCAAACGTCCTGCCTCAATGCTATAAATACGGAGGATGTCCAACCCTGAGAAATTACTCTCATCACGCCCCCTAACCCCCTTAACTACTGGGAAAACGCACAAATCCGCAGACAGCATTCACATTTACGGCAGTTTGTCTCCGGATAGCGGCTGGGCATGTAGTTCCGCCTTTTTCGCAGCGACACCAAGGAACAGCGACCAGGGAAGAGGCAGTAGCATCGCCGCGCGCACGGCAATTCCTTGTTTCCCGTCTCTGTACTCAACGCTATCTGCTCAGACATCCACCTCTTCAACGCACAAACTTGCTGGGCTGCCACGACTGGGAGGAGGTGGATCAGCGTTTTGTCATAGCGAGGCAAGCAGGGGCGGACAGCTGTGGCCATCGTACACCGCACGCTCTGCTAGCGGCTCTCCTCCGCCCGACTTTCACGGACTGCTCAAATCTCACCCGCACGCTTTCTGGTTGAATCATTTCCTTACGACCGGGACTGCTTACAGTCGGAATTGCAGCGGAGGCGCGTCTTTCTCAGTTGCCTCTCTCTCCCCGCGCTTGGAGCCAGACATGGAAGATGGTTCGCCTTCAACAAGCTGTTTCAGAAGGCTTACGGACTGTTTTGTTGGTTCAAGTAGGTACTTTTTGCAGTGTTTTTGGATTGCTGTGCCATAGTCTAATGTGCTGTTAATATGTTGTGCGCTACGACCCGTGGTTAGATCGTGGTTTAATTTACGTCTGGATGCTGAAAAACTTTTTAAAAAATCCTTTTTGGTGTTTTCTATCAATTAAAACAACATAAACTACACACGATTGTTCGGATCTGGGCTAGTCGTGGAGCGGAGTGATGAACAACTCTGGCTCAATGTTTTGGAATTGGTTGAATCACACGCGTGGTTTATTGTAAATATTTACTTGATCCTGTGCTCCCGCAGCATTAAACTTATCCGCAAATGTATTTGATCAGTTTTGGATTTCTGCAAAAAAATCTTAAGGGTGTGGTTTTTAGGCGAAATTCTTTTCCTCCGACAGTGGTGCGAGGTAAGCATGCGGTGTCAAACTTCCGAAGCAGAACTGTTACTGTATAATCGTGGAGTACAATTAGCCTATTGAATGGGCTGGTCTATGCGGTGATGTGTTGCTTTTGGAAAAGCTGGGTATCTAGCATCCGATCTGAGGGAAATATTTTAATATGATCAAATAAATGATCGCCGGTGCTGGGGGTCCGACGAACAGAATCAGCGAAAGCAGGGAGCCTAGATATCAAAACGCTCAACTTCAAGCTCTGCAATGCGCTTCGTTGCCGCGCATGGTGTTGAATGCGTTGCTCCTTCTCACAGTTGTTGTCGCCGAAGTTTATTGGCTGGAATTTACAAGAGCATGTTTTTATGCTCATAATGCATTGTATATTTTCGACTTTTTATTCACCTCATAAAAGTCCATCTGCAGCATGTGTAAAGTACGCGTGATCAGTCAAACATTATTGCTGTTGTTCGGTGTAGGAGTGACCACCTGTCCAGACACGTGGAATTTAGAAAAAATTCAAATTGTAATTCTCAAAACCCTCCTCCCTAATTGAAACAAAATATATGATTTTGAAAAACATATCCTAATGTGTTGATTTATTGTACATGGTGAGTTTATCAAAAGTATCAGTATCAATCTCCAATTTATTCCTGGAGGGAAATTTGTATCTACAAATGATGCGGGGCTGGCAAAGTATTGAGGACCTGTGGAGCAACCTTATCTCATCCCAAATGCAGTCACATACTTTTGCCGGGGTTATTAGTTTAATTAGCATAAGAGTTTGCATAGGTTCAAGAAACCTCCACCATTTGTCAACTTGGGGGTGAGTATAGGTGTTGATACATCAGTGTAGTGCCAGTTGCATTTGTTCCATTAGTTTATATCGCTGGTTATAAATGTGTGCAAGTTTTTCAGAATATTTATTGACATGAGCACTATGCAATATCAGAAAATCTTCAGATGTACTGGATCAGCAAACTATTGCATACTTCCTGTCAGCAATGGGGGCAAAATCCAAAGCATGAAAGTGCTCATTTAAGACTTAATATTTGTTGTAGATCCAGAGATCTTGGTTCTTTTGGGTGTGCATTTTAAGAGGCTAAATTATCCGAGCACCTTTATCAGACCCAGAGGTTTATTGTGTCAGCCTGTTTTCGCTTTTGAAGATTTTGGACTGTTTCAACTCTAATCATTGAGGTGGGCGAAAAAAAAGGTCAGCGTGAATATCTCCGTGAATTGATGGGAGAAAATAAACGGATTCAAAACATAAGAGAGATTTTCAAATTTATAATATTAATGATAGGTATTGTTACAGCCTTGTCTCCAAAAAGGTTGGGATGCTGTGTAAAATGTGACTAAAAGCAGAATGCAGTGAATTCTAAATCATTTAAACTCTGTATTTAAGCTCTTCTACCTGGGACTTGCCATTAGAGGGATTTTTGCCCTGCTCTCACCTCACCTTAAGGCACATCACTTCTATGAACCTGTTCCCTTTTACTTTTCCTAATTAGCAGAAAGTGTTAATTCATTCTGTTGCGAGGATCACTTGTTAGAATTGCTGTGCATTTCCCATCAGCTTGCATTATTGTTAATTGCAATAATTAACAAGCATTTTCCTATCCTCATCCTTATTAATGGTGACAAAAAACGTCAATGTCTTTCGAAGCCTCTGAATTCCTTTCGCTGACAAAACGGTGTATTTTTTTCTGCGTTAGTGTCCGATCGGCTTGATATGCCCCAAAAACGGTTTTAAAAAATTTTTTTTTTCCGACTCGGGTTTGCGTGTTAAGTTTGCTTATTTAAAAATAAAACTCTTTTTACGCCCAGCGACATTACGATAATGGAGGTTAACTCTCAACCTTTTTCAGATTAGGAATCAGACAATTAATTAGGGGCCGGGCCGCCTAAGCTGCCAGGACCCTATCGTTATCCTGCATGTTCTTCTTCTTCCAAGGAAATCCTACTTCCCATGCGCGAAAAATCACCAAACTTTGCACAAAGGTCCAGTCCCATGCCAGATTGCTTTAGCTGCAAAAACAGGCCAATAGTCCTGATGGTGGCGCTACAGCAATCCTCTGAAAGTTCAAAATTTAAAAAATTCACAACAAATCAACCATGTGTACTACAGATTAGCAACTTTCACCAAAATGTAGCCCCAGTACTGAAGAAACTTTTGTACATTTAAACCTATTGCAAATTATGAAGTCCATTACTGTTTTTTTCAAAAACTGGAAAACTTATTAAACCTATCTCCTCCCACAATTTTTGCTCAATTGACACCAAACTTGCTACAGAGCATTTCCATGGCATGGATGGCTACTGTCTGGCACCCTGATGCTTGGCTTAGTCAATTTGTGAAGCTACACATGAACTGTCACTTGCCAATTAGCTCGGTGAGATAGAAGACGGACCTCAGTCTCAGAAATTGTGAGTTCAAGCCTCAACTGATGTAAAAGGCACATTAGAATGCCACCTTTTTTTCCATCTTCCTACACTCCGCTTGTTGCTCAGAATTGCCTAATTTTGCCTAAAATTGCCCGGCCCCGACCATTGCTGCGCAGCAGCTATAATTGAATTAATTTCTCAGCAAATAGGCTACCCAGAAGCTGTGTTGCCATTGATGATTAAGACCTCTAGCTTTGCATCGAAGGGGAAGGCTACAATGTGAGATTACTTGGACGGCAATTAACTGAAATTTCTCAAAATTCCATCTTGAAGTAGAATGTTATGTAGTAAATGCTGCAGAAGATGGTATTTAGATAACATTTATATTTCATTTCTGATTAATTGATTAGATATTTGCCATTCATACAATCTCAAAAAATACCCCTAGTAGAACATCTCACTGCTTTGAAAACTACAGCAGTTAGTCTCCTCAGTTCCCAAGCACTTTTATAGTGTTTTTAAAGAAGGGGTGATGCTACACAGTGGTAAACATGCCCCCATGCCCAACTTTTTGTCGCTGGACACGAGTCGGGGAATACTATAAATCAGCGATCATTCCGTTGTGTCTGCAGCGTCCGTAGAGATTTCTTGTGAGCGCTCTACAGATCTCAGTTCTTTATGGACTCCTTTCATATTTGGCATGGACCTTGTGTGTGGTAAGGTCACAATGCCCATTGATTTTTGGAGCGATTGCTTTAGGGCATCCTGGGATACATATCGACCTGCGGGTGACCGACTGTCTAGTTTTGAAACGTGTTGTTTGCATCAAATTCAAAATGAACAGACGCTTTGCAAAAAACAAAATTTCTCAGTTTAGACATCTGATATGTTGTCTTTATTGTAAATTAAAAATAGAGTTTAAATGGTTTGCAAATCATTGCATCCTATTTTTTATTGAAATTTTACACAGCATCCCAACTAAAGAAAATAAAAAATGTTTCATAAACTGCAATTTCCTCTCTCACGCTTGAACTGGAATGGTCAAGCAAATAATTTTATGATCTTTGTGAGTTTACCTGCATCTTGAATTGCACAGTTATAGGTCACTGCCCTCCGTAGCAATGTCAGCCTGTAAGACTGGCCTTTATTAGCGAGTTACATGTTAAATCTCTGATGAATTAGTTTTTGCCTTTGTTTACTCACAGAAAAATCTTCTGTAAGCTGATTCTTCCTTGTTTTTCATCAAAATGTTTTCATTGCTAGATAGTGTTGACCAAGGATTTTCTGTTTTGTCATTCTTTGCTCTCTTTTTTTCTGTATTTCTTCAGCGATAACACACTGGCCTTAGCCACATTCTTGTTATTCTTGCCCACTGACTTTGTCGGTATGTTTTTAAGATAATCCTCTTTTGCGTTGAATTGCATAGGCCGCTAAACCCACAAAGAGGAAGTCTAATGTTTATCTGGCTTTTAGTTTCTCATTTTAATGTGTTAAAAAATGTGGTTATGATTTGGAAAATTTTAGACAAATGAGATGCAACTGCAACTTTGATCATGTTTGCATGTTGATTTGTGTGAGTCTGTGCCGACATAAATGTGCGTGATTGTGCACAGGGGGAGTAGTGAAATTAATTGGATGTGTTTTTTTTCCTATGTCTGTGCTCACACAGATGGGTGTTTTGGAGTGCAGTGAGTGCTGTTTTTTGAAAGAGAGGTGAAGGAATTGAGATAGGATTATGATTTGTCGGCAATAATAACATTAGAATGCTAACTGTGTGGCGATGCTGGTATGAGGTATCATCTGTGGCATGTACACTGCAGATGTCAAGCTTTACCCTTGAAATCACTTTAATATCAATATTTCCAAGTTTCCCAACATTGTGAAACACTCTTGTATTTTGATAAAGAACTTCTTTACAGTGAGTTTCATTTCTCTTTGCACCTTTAAGTACAGAAACTTTGTGCCAAAATATTTATGCAAAAATAAAGTCTTGAAAAGCATTTATGGATTATTGGAATAATATGAGAGCTTGTATAAAAATACGAGCGCAATTGCACTGATAGTGATTTCTGTCATGGTTGAATAATCATTTTTACCTCTGTGATCATTTTGCTTGTGAAAGCATTAGTTGACATGCAGTTGCATGTAACTTTTTTGATTTCTGGTAAAGGTTGATGTGTTACTGTATTTTCTGTATATTCTTTGTCAATTTCACATCAGAGCAATGTTCAATAAATGTATGCAGCCAATAGGGGCAGGTGTATTAAAAGGATGTGTCTTGTGATCTATAATTGATTTGGCCTAATTGTTATAGCTTGATCAGGGTTACGTATGTGACGCGTGTACACACACACAAACACACACACACGCACACCTACAGCTGCTGTCCAGTACTGTGGTTCTGAAAGGCCATCGAAAGGCTGCAACTCTGACATAGACAGTTATGAGGGGCACAGTGGTATTTAAAATGAATAGCCAATAACAGCTCAGCTTTTTGGCAATGAACCATTCCAGTGCAATGAAAATGCATTGTGTGTTTAGTGGATTTTGTTTCTGGGCAGTTTTTATATTCGAGGTAATGCATTGTTGTCTTTGGGGAGGTATTCAGTCCTTTGGTGTTGGAGGTGGTATTTCCTGAACATGGTGAGATGATGGCAATTATGGGGGTGCTCTGACCAGTTATTTGCCCCGTCCTCACTTAGTTTTAGGCTGTGTGTATGCATGCATGCATGTGTGTGTGTATGCGTGTGTCTGTGCGTGAGTGTGTGTGTTTGTGTGTGCGTGCGTGTGTGTGTGTGCGTGCGTGTGTGCGCTCTTGTGTGTGTGCTCGTGTGTTTGAAGTACACATGTGGATGTGTGTGCCCATACGGACTAGGCGTCGGTTGATATTCTGTAGCATAGTGCCAATGTGTGTATAACGTCGCGTGCTCAGCAAAGGGGTATGAATTCAGAACGTTTTTTAGCCTGCATGTCATGTGCCTGGACGGGTCAGTGTAAGGTCAGGGCACATAAACTGTGAATGTTTACAGTGTCAGCAGGAGGCGGAAGGGTGAGGGATGCAGGCCTGGCATGTGAACGTTTGACTCAGCCTCTATTCTTTTATTCTCAACTTCTGTTTCTTTCACCCCATTGTCTTCAGCAATTTTATTTTTTGTCTGTGAAGTATGAATCCTCATTTTGCCAAAGCATTTACACATGACCAAATTCATTTTCACACAGAAGAGGAATAAAAGGAATGGAGATTAAGTATACACTGCTGAAAAATAATAAAATAAAGTATTTAATTCTCAAGCTCCCTCTTTCTCACTGCCACTTATTGAAGCACATTAAATACGTTTTGACACCTTTATAGAATCAAAGCATTGTTTGGTTGTTGTTTAGTCCTTTGGTCTTGGCTGTCGATCCTTTCACAGTCATTTGTTTTGATTCGCTCTCCTTTGGGCTGTGACATCAGGGAGAGGCGGAAGGATTTCGTTATTTTGAAGCAGGAAGTTTTTCGCAATGTCTCTCTGTGGCCTTATGCACTGTGGGGCACCCAGGGCAGCTGTTGTCAGGCTGTAACGTTATTGATTATTGGGGGAATTTTGGCTTCCTCGTCTTCGTAGATAAGAATTGTTTATTGTAGGATTGTTTTAATTATTGGTTGGGTGATATAAATTGCCTGTCAAAAAAAAAACCAGTCGCACACAATATTAATTTGTTGCGCCACCTTTAGCTTTGATCATGGTGCACATTCCTTGTGGTATTGTTTCGACAATCTTATACAGTGTTACCACATTTATTTCCGACCACATTTCCATTCATTTTTGGCCAAGATTTTGTATTTACGTGGGTGAGTCAAACCACTCCATTAAGCCTTCTCCAGCACATCCCAAAGTCTCTCAAATGGTTGAGGTCCAGACTCTGAGGTGGCCAATTCATTTGTGGAAATGATTCCTCATGCTTGATGAACCATTCTTTCACAATTTCAGCAGATGAATCTTGGCATTGTCATCCTGGAATATGCCTGTGCAGGGTTTCCTCCAGGATTTTTGAAACTGTGGCAGAGGGCTTCAGCGTCGGGTCAAAACTCAGCATTATCAGGTGTGGCCAGTTTTCATTAATCAGCACGTAGGCGATGTAATAATTGAAGTCTATGTGCACGGAGGTTTATCAGTTTCACGTGCGTGAGGGTGGATTTCACATATAATATAAAAGCCGATTATAACTCTGGAATTGGAATTAAATAATCATGGGATGTGCTCACAGCAAACACAGAAGTTGACATCGTAGTTTATCGTTTTGCGAAGTGAACAAAATATTTTTTCTCCAATCATTGCACACATTGCATTAAGAAGAAAGCAGCGCGTTTTACTGCCGATGGCTAATTTTATTATTCATTGGAAAATGTGTTCATCAAGCAAAATGATTGACAACAGGTCAAGAATTATTAGCGCTCATTTTAACTTAACATGGAGAACTGGCGACACCTGATTGTCCTTAGGAATTTTGGAGTTTATGTAAAGTCATTTTTTATAGGCGTGGCAGCTTTTATTTTGCCGTGGCGGTGCGCCACGATCAATTACATGTAGCGGAAACCCTGCCATCAGGGATTAAAAAGTCTATTGAGGGGTGGTCATTTTGTATATTCAGGTAGTCTGCTGAATTAATTTTATTGCTGCAGAACAGTGCCAGTGCTGAGCCTAACCCTAGACCATTACACTGCCTCCAGAGGCTTGTACAGTGGGCACTATGCATGAAGGGTGTATGGCTTCATGGGCGTCTTTTCTTACCCTGATGTGCTCGTCGCTCTGGAATGAGGTAAATCTGGATTCTTCAGACCATATGCCCTTTTTCCATTTGTTCCATTTGTCTCACTTAAAGGAGGACTATACTGACCTACACGTTTTGACTTAATCTTATAGTAATTAACTCCAACATAATATCCACGGTCGATTTTTTTTGTCCATACATACCCCCCTGTTCTTTTAAATGACCATTAATTAGCCGGAATTGCTGTTTCCAGGAGGTCGCCATTAACGCCACAAGTGGCATGAGAACTTGCAAGATCATAACGTCATCAGTGCTGCCACATGCATTCATGTGCATGATGCATGTGATGTCAAAATGTCTGAATACATGGATATCTAAATAAATTAGACTACCAACCAATTTAAAATTGTTCATTGAGTGAATCAACTGTTTGATTGCAAATTGAGCCAAGTAAATGGGAAGGGGGTGAAAGCAATTGTCGAGTAGAGGAGGATGGTTTTGAAGACCTTAACTTTGCTTAGTTCAGCACGCAGTTTGCCTGAATGTGTTTGCTTGATTATTACATTTGGACGTTGTGTGTGAATCTTGTTCAATTATTAAATTAAAAATGTTTAAAATTTGTGGCACAGATTTGCCTGAACGTGCTTGTCCTGTCTTTGGTGCATTTGTCCATTGCTTGCGATGCGAAAATAATATCTCTCTCACATTCACATTTGATGAGCTTCACACAGTGTTTTCTACTTCGCGTATATTTTTAGACGCTTAAAAACCAGGGCTATCTTAACTTGATTTTATTTTTAAGAAATCTTTTTTAATAATACGTGAAAGTTTTCCGACAAGAGGTGGAATTCTGAGGTTTGCTATTTATTCAGATTACTGACATTATTTCAATCTAACACGGTAGCCTGGTTTTTGTCTGCTTCTCATTATCTCTTCTAAATCATTATTGGCTTGATTTTGGTTTTGATTGGTCAGTTCCTGAATAAATGGCTTGATTACAAGTTAGGCAAAGTATAAGGGAATTGATTTAAGGTGAGCTAATTATGCCAAGGTGACGGCAGCTGTCCAGCCTCGCTGGTAATTAGCAGACTTCAAATCGCACTTTTCTTTCCAGAAGCATTTCAAATGGCCTCTGATGTTAGTTCACCCCTAAATTAAAGTTGTGTCAGATAGAAAAAGGTAATAATCAAGCTCGTCTGTCTGCCCCATAGAGGAAGCGGGAATATCTCGGTCATTCAACAATCTCAATGCAGGACCACAGGACAATTGAAATTCATGGCGCTGACAGCCACACTGACGTCACTATTAGGGGCGCCCCAAGCGGATAGAGGGTGAATTTTCGTCTTCTGTGGTAAAAATGGCGCAATCCACTAGTTTTGAAAAATCGCTCATAAATATTAAAGAAATCGCAAAATAAAGAAAACAAAGTCGTAGGAGCTTTTTTTATGATATAATGAAATAATAACACCCAACTTTCCCAGCCATGATAGTCCTCCTTTAAATGTTTCCGATCATCAAACTAATTTTAATGTTAGATGAAGATAATACAAGTACACACACAATGCAGTTTTTAAATAATTTGATTTTTTTTTGATGGAAAAGGCTATTAAGCACTCAGAAAAAAAGCGTAATATGTTAAAGGGTCTTTTATTCTTTATGGTATTCATGGGTATTTCTGTCAAAATCTAACTTTGGAGCATAAATATTTGCTCTAAACATGCAGTGGGCTCAAAAATTATTGGCACCTCTGACTGACAATGCACAAATAATACTTAAAAAATATATATGAAGAGAAACTCTAAATAACAAAATGTGAGAAATACTGTATGATGTTAATGTTCCAATTGAACCAACCAAAATCATTTGATGATTGAAATAAAAATCAATTTCCTCCAAATCAAGGTTTCACGATTAATGGCACCCTTACAGATTGTTGTAAATTACATCTACCAAAATTAAACCAGGTATTAAATTCCACTTACAATATTTAAGTTTTATCTTAGCGTTAAGAGACTATATTGAGCCATTTTATTACTTCCTGTTTCACTAGGGTATAAAAAAGAGGTAACATGCATACAGTATCCCTTTGTCATCCAACATCATGAAGAAAACAAAACTCAGTTCAAATGAGGCCTTCATAAATTTTGTAATGGCTACAAGAAGATTCACGAACAATTGACTATGCCACTGAGCACTGTCAGGGCAATTATTAAAAAAATCCAAAGATATGGAACTGTTGAAAACCTAGTGGGTAGAGGACCCAACTGAATTTTGCCCCCCAGGATTCTGAGGAGGATGGTGAGAGAGGCAACAAAATTCCAAAAATCACCGTGAAGGAATTGCAGTTTTATGCATTGTATTTGTTTTATTGTTATTATGTATTGACAGAGTTTGGTTTTTTTCCCTTGTCTGAACTGTTTCATTCCAATAACATAGCGTTCCTGAATTTGGTACTTTATTAAATGTATGAGATGGAAATATGGGATCCGTGTGTTCATGATTGCATACACAGATTTGTATGGGGGATCATGGAGTAAGTTGACAAATGGGTGAGTTGTTACGCTGTAAATGTCAACAACATCTGAGGTGGAACCTCAAAATTGGAATTGCTATCTTTTGTGACTTCATGTTCAGAGGTCAATAAGCTGGTTATGTGTGGTCAAAATCACAGTAATCAAAGGTAGGAAGAGTTCTCCTATCTCACTTTATTCTAATCTGTATAGTTGGACATAACTTGTGGTTGATGTGCAGGCAGGTAACTGGAGGCCTACCCTCATTCTCAGACACATTTCATGGATATTGGCCACTGCTCCTGCTCAGTGCTTCATTTGTAAATCAGAAGGTGCCGGAACCTGAAGTGCACATGAGAGTAGAGGAGTGATGAGGTGCAGATCTTGCAACGCATACAGAACGCAGTGCTTAAAACAACATGCTACGTACTCAAATGCCCTCTTTTTAAATTTTGGGCTCACAGGTCTCTATGTCAAATATTGCACATGATATAAATGTTATGGTAATAATTTGAGATTAATTTAAACTACACTGCACAACACACAAATGCCCACATCACCACATGCTTAACTGTAGGGCTGTTGGCACTAGCTGTCAGAAATTTATTTCTCAACAGGTCTAACATATAATAAGACATTAATTCACAGTTCACGACTAACAGTCACACAAAGCTATTCAGATATTTATAGACGAATGTATGCTTGTCTTATCTAGTTGTCCATGCGACATTGGAGCGTTGAATTCTACCCACATCAACTCCATTCAGCTCTTGGAAATCAGTCTCCTATTCAGAGCTATTTGAGGCCTGTGGCCTATTCAGACTGACTATGAACTATAGCTTGTGCAGTGATGGTGCTAGGTACGCGTCCTGCGTCCCTGACGCATTAAAATCTGAAAGGACGCAGTAAACTCACTATCCATGCGTCCCAGAGACGCACCTCATTTTTCCCATGAAAAACTATACATTGGGCCGATTTCACAAAAGCCTTTGAAGGTTTACATGCAGATAACTGTCTTAATCGCGCGTTTAGCATGAGTTTAATTTTAATTACCTTTTCACGAGGAGCAACTGTCCGCGTGCGTCTAAATCTTTTAAACGCCTGCGGTCAAATAACAAAAGAAAACTTAAACGCTCGTCAGGGTATGTTTAACACGCGAAAACTACTACCACAGGTTCATTTGCACCTAAATAAGTGACCTACCCTCATCTGGTTGCCTGGTAGATTTTGAGCAAGACTTGCGCCTTTTTCTGAAAAAATGCAAAATTCATAAATTAGTTGCTTTCTTCCCTTTGTTATTCACTCAATTGAGGGGTTTTGCAAGGCCACGTTTTTCATTTACATCTAGGCTACGTTTACATTTTCTTAAAAGGCTACCGTGAGTGAAGTCCGAACTGCATTTTTACTCTTCACGGATAATGAATGCCCAAATGAGTGAGTGAAATCACCACGAATGCCGAGGAAACAGTTTTGGTGAAAATGCGTCTGAGTTTTGCTCACGACAGGACAGAAAGTTTGACATTCTTTGAAGCGTTCAGCGTTTTCTTTGCTCTCTGCGCGAAATGCGTGTCCACAACGCAACTACCCTTACATGCGGGGTTACTTACCGGTAAAGACAATTGGAAATGCCCATTATACAATGGCAGGTTGTTATAATTTTACCGCACCTGTTTAGTCTGAGGGCTAAACGCAAGGTTATCCGCATGCAGTTAAACGTGATGATCCCATCTTGTGAAATGGTGTTAAACGTTCGTTAGCTGTCCGCAGACAGTGACATTTTAAACGCATGTTAGTTATAGCGCTAAAAAAAGCTTTTTGTGAAATCTGCCCATGGTGAGCAATTGTTTAAAAATCACAGTAACTAGCAAAAGAAACCTTTGTCAGCAGACCAGACATCTCACCACAAACATATCTGCGTGTGCACAGAATACAATGATTTGCAAATCCTTTTCAACCTATATTCAATTGAATACACTGCAAAGACAAGTTACAATGTTCGAACAGGGGCAAATTTAGCTTTTGGAATTTGATGCCTGCAACGACAATTGAAATGCTCATCAAACACTTATTTGGAACATCCCACAGGTGAACGGGCTAATTGGGAACAGGTGGGTGCCATGATTGGGTATAAAAAGCAGCTTCCTGAAATGCCAGTCATTCCAAACAAGGATGGGGCGAGGGTTTAGTGAACAAATGTGTGAGGATTGTCTTTAAAAACAACATTCCTCAACGGTTTGCATCCATCTACGCCGTATGCAGTTAAACGTGCGATGATCCCATGACTTGTCCCTCAGAAATGGTGTTAAACGTTCGTTTCAGCTGTTCGTCTGCGCGTTAAAACTCTACAATGCAAAGCAAAGTTTATCAACATGCGTTTAAAATGGACTGATTGGAAAAGTGTTAATGTTGACGTCCACATTTCAAATTGTTTTTGGAAACGCACGCCAGGTCCTCCGACCAAAGAGGAAAAAACCATCCGGACTGTTATAGGCGCAAATTCAAAGCCAGCATGGTGAGCAACAACTCGTGTTAAAAAGGTCACAGTTTTGGAACTATGTTGCCAAAGAAACGCTTGGACTGTCAGCAAGACAATGCAGACGAGCAACAGCATGGCTCCGTTTCAAGACGTCTCTGTACCAGACCTGTCTCCCAAAAATGTGTGGCATATCTGCGGATGTTGAACAACTTTTCATTTTCCTTTAAATTCTAAGTTAATTTTTGCAAAAAAAAAAATTAAGTTTCTCAGTTCCCAAACGTTTACTGAGTGTTTAAAAGGAAAGGTTGTAACACAGTGGTAAAAAGGCCCCTGTGCAACAGACTTTCCAAATTCTAAGTTAATGATTATTTGCAAAAAAAAAAAATTAAGCGTTTGAACATTAAACATCTTGTTTTATTTTTATAAGTGAAAAGGATAAAATTGTTTCATAGTGATTGGTTTTGGGTTTTGTACTCAGTTCATTTTAGATTCATTTTTGTGCTGATGTTCAGTTCATTTGATTTAGCAAGACAAGAAGATTTTGGTGACAATTTATTTGTTGACTGTCATGGTGATGAGAATGTTTTGTTTCTGTGTTAAAATCAGCACTTTTGTTGATAATTTATTTCGGTACTACAGACACCATTTTGTTTTCATTTGAATTTTAGTATTTTATTTTGGTGCTATTTATGTTGCTACAAAAATGCTATTTTATTTGAATTTTGCATGTCGTGCCACTGTGACAGTTGTTTTGCAATAAACTTTTCAGATTTGGAATTTTATTTAATTTCAGATACTTTTTGAACATACATGAATATATCCGTTAATTATAACCATATCATACCATACCACCATCAAATGAGTTTAACACTACAATGTAAGAAATAGTAGAATATAAGAAATGGAAAGAAATTATTTTTTCATTGGGGACCCATTGAATTTCCCAGGGACCCACTCAAATCACCACCTGTAGGTCCCGGGGACTCACTAAATTGAAAACCTATCAACATCACTGCTTGTGTTAAGGTTTCTTGATTATCAAGAGTCCCTGCTGGTGGTAAATGATCCTTGGTCAGGGCATATTCAAATACTTTTTTTTCCTGAGTGCCCAATGCTGTTTTCTTGATATCCAAAGCAGACAAGGTTACTGTACAGGGGAACTTTTTTTTTTTTTTTTCATTTTTTTTTTTCAATTTTGCCATTTTCATCCCCCATCTTCTCTGGCCCCAAAGACTCCATTGTCTTACATGTCTTGCGGCCCAACTTTGAAATTGCCATTACAAACCAGCGGTGTTAGGTAGCTGAACTGTTGAGCTGCAGTCCAAATATTTGCGCATCCTATCCCTGACCTCTTGCTAGATGTCCCAAACCCTTTGCTGAAAGCACTCTCCGCCCCCCTCTAAATTGTGGTTATCTCCTCCTGCTGTTGAACCTGGCTTAGCTGCATCCACGGTAGCCCCCTGCCGCTCCTGTCAGTAAATCTGGGACAGGTTCAAGACTGGAACCAGCCAGATCTTGCTTCTTTAATGATTAAGAAACATTTGTACTAGCGTAGACAAGTGAAAATATCTATGAACAGACTCGCCTTGCTTTTCAAGATTGCATCCAGCATTCTCAACATCGGTATCCACATTTGCGCACAGCTCGTTCGTAGAGTTTGATGCAAAACCTTGTTAGCAGTCATGTTGGAAAACATGCAAAAACCTGCAATCATTCAACACTTGGGCAGCTTTCCTTGTGAGACTGAGTGCAAGACTCTTTGGTTTTGAACATTCCCCTGGTTGGCTGCTGCTGTGGTAGTCTCTGGTAGCGGCCCCTGATGGCATCACTGCTGAAACTGCTTTTGTGTGTCTTGACTCGTTTAGAAGCATCATGCAAATCTTTTTTTCTTTTGAATGGGGATACCAAATTTAACAGTTTTTTTCTTGACATTTGTAGTTTGCAGTTGCACACTTCTGATCCTCTCTGCCTCGGTGTTCTGAATGTGGCACATTTTTTTAATCTTTGTAGGTGACATTGGCCCAATTACTCAGCAAGCATTTTTCACTGTGCACTCGCTTGCACCAACAGTTAGACCTCCCAACTTGAAATTGCTTGAAAATCGGTCAGTAAATTGAGGGTACAAGATACAAGATTCACGTGGAAATGAAGAATTAAAAATGGTAATACACCAATAGGTTTTTCTGAAAGGTGCAAAGTAAATGTGTTCATTTTCTTAAAGAAGTCATACTGATTTGGTTTTTATTATTATTATTATTATTATTATTATTATCCCCTGGCATAAAATGCGGGGGGATATAGGCATCGCCTCGTCCGTCTGTCTGTCCGTAATCATTTTGTTTCCGGAGCAGAACTCGGAAAATAATGCAAGATATCAGCACCAAACGTGGTACATGTATTCTATGTGTAGTCTAGATGTGCCTTTTGCTACTTTGGACATTTCGGGATTCCTATTTTTGTCGTTTCCATGGAAACAAATCTGGACTTAGTGCAAATTGCACTGTGTTCGTTTCCTGAGCAGAACTGAAAAACTATGTAGGATATCAGCACCAAACTTTGTACATGTATTACATACATAGTCTAGATGTGCCTTTTGCTACTTTGGAAACTTCAGGATTACTATTTTTGCCATTTCCATGGAAACGAATCTGGACTTAGTGCACATCAGGCCAGTTCGTTTCCGGAGCAGAACTCAAAAACCGTTCAATATATCTTACTAAAACTTTGCATGTATATTACTCACATACTGAAGTGGTGCCTTTTGATATTTTCAGATTTCTGAAAATGTTTTTTTTTTTTCGTTTCCATGGAAACCAGTTGGATTTGGACTCTGTACAGAGATAGGTTCGTTTCTGGAGATATGTCTTACTGAAACTTTGTATGTGCATTACTCACATACTGAAGTGGTGCCTTTTGATATTTTCAGATTTCTGAAAATCTAATTTTTTTCCTTTCCATGGAAACAAGTTGGATTTGGACTCTGTACAGAGATGGGTTCGTCTCTGGAGCACAACTCAAAAACCGTTCATTATATCTTTCTGAAATTTTGCATGCATATTACCCACATACTGCAGTGGGGCCTTTTGATATTTTCAGATTTCTGAAAAAAAAATTTTTTTCGTTTCCATGGAAACGAGTTGCATTTGGACTCTGTACAGAGATGGGTTCGTTTCCGGAGCAGAACTCAAAAACCGTTCAATATATCTTACTGAAACTTTGCATGTGTATTACTCACATACTGAAGTGGTGCCTTTTGGATATTTTCAGATTTCAGAAAATCTTATTTTTTTTGTTTCCATGGAAACCAGTTGTATGTGGACTCTGTACAGAGAGAGGTTCGTTTCTGGAGCACAACTCAAAAACCATTCATTATATCTTTCTGAAAGTTTGCCCACACAAAGTGTATTACCCACATACTGAAGTGGTGCCTTTTGATATTTTCAGATTTCTTAAAAAATTTTTTTTTTTTGCCAGCGTTTATTTACTCTTTTTAAACAAATCCGTTAAAGTGCAATAATAAAGTGACAAAGTCAACAGTCTTCTGACTTTATTACAAAGTTTTAATAAACAAACATACCTGTTAAAGTGCAAGAACAAAGTCAACAAATGACACTACTTAACGCTACTTATCAATGCATGTATTATGGTTTCATGGAAGTGAGATCAAAAATTGCAGTTTGAATGGGTTTCAACTGCGCTTTTTGCGCTTAACAGTCTGAGTGTAACATTGCTTGTACACAGTGTATTTTAGCCTTACTGTAAGAGCTGAGCTGGAAATAACAAGATCAAATAAAAACACACAATCTGACCAAAATTCATGCTACATGCATGAACACAGCCAAAATTATCAAAAAAAAGAAGAAGAATGAAAAGTGCGTATAATGCGCACAACCATCCCTAAGGGTTAAATGAAAATTAATGTTAGAACGGAAAATGTATTTATCATCTGTTTTGACTTCAATTCCCCAAATGCTTTGCGGTTATGGTTATGTTTGGGGAGAGAACGGTATTATTTACGGAAGCGCATTGTATTCACAGGATAAAAAGAAAATATACACTTTATCTCGTAATTATGAGATCTTGAGAAAAGATTAATGCTACACTCGCCGTGTTCTGTGTGATATAGCCAACCTGAATATTTCGGGTCCACAGTCCACTCTGGGTTCCACCCACTACCTCGATGTTTAGAGGACTGGGGCTGTGGAGGTGGGGCTGGTGGAGGAGGTGGCGGCGCAGATGGTGAAGTAGGCCGGCTTCTTTGAATAATGTACCCTGGTATTTTTGACTGCTTTTTCCCATCCATTACTGTACACTAGAGAAAACCACGTGCAATTGTCAAACAAAGCAGAAAGCCACGCGCAAACACATCGGTAGCCTTGATAAGAAACTAAACTAATTGCATATAGCCTATCTTAATGAAACGGAATATGTGGGCTAGCAGTTGATAGGAGACACTATTCAAATGTTTAGTTTAGATGAATAATCATCTTACCTCCACATGTCCTTCCCACGACGACGAGAGGTTATTTTATATCCGGATAATTAGCTTCTTCCCGATACAAAAAAAAATAATGTTGGCGTAGCAACAGGTGATAGATGGCGCAGTAACATATTTAACCAACAGATGCCGGTGTTCTGACAATTTGTGCTGCCTTGTCAAAAAGTGCTACCGTAATGCAAAGCAATCCTAAAGTCTTTGTTTTCGCCTTGATATTGCAATATGAATCAGTTTACAGTGGTAACTTTGTTATTTGCAAGCTTATTTATAACATAAGCAGATTTTATAACGAGTTGGATAAGTTTGTTAGAAGATATATCCCATATACGCTATTATCATCTAATTTCTGCATTTTCAGGAAAACCCAGAGTGTACATGCAAATATATATATGCCTACAGGTAGAAAGGCGCAGTGAAAATAAATCTGTTTTTATGATTTTTGAAGTAACTTAAGATATGAGTGAAGAAACAGCCCAAGATTTTAGGTTTGCGCAAGCGCAGAACACCAAGGTAGCATATTTTGATAGGTAGCAAAATTTGACAGATCAGTGGCCGCTATTCGGCCTCATCGCGACGCGGCCTTATTTTACGGTCCATGCATGCGTGGATGCAGCAGAATTTCTTTTTTTTTCGGGGACGTAGTCAAGGCGGGGGGCATTTGTTGTCAAGGCGGCCGACCTAACTATGAAGCGCTGCGGGAAACCCTGGTATTACCCACATACTGAAGTGGTGCCTTTTGATATTTTCAGATTTCTGAAAAAAAATTTTTTTTGTTTCCATGGAAACAAGTTGGATTTGGACTCTGTACAGAGATTGGTTCGTTTCCGGAGCAGAACTCAAAAACCGTTCATTATATCTTTCTGAAACTTTGTATGTGCATTACCCAAGTACTGAAGTGGTGCCTTTTTCATATTTCAAATTTCTGAAATTATTTTTTTTTCCTTTCCATGGAAGCGACATGGATTTGGACTCAGTCGCAGGGCTGGGTTTGTTTCCGGAGCAGAACTAAAACACTGTTCATTAATGACTCTTGTTTTATTATTGCCTTTGTCAACATTTGGTTCATAGTCTTTGGTAGATGTTGCCAGTACATACTTCCAGATAATTCCAGAGGAAAATCACCTCAACATGCTTGTTTGAATTTCTTTTAAGGTGTAGGATTGACATGACTTTTGCAAATAATCACGGGCCGGGGGGATATGCCATCTTCTGATGACTCTTGTTTACTATTCTCTAGTTTATGTCGGTTGGAAATGAGTCCTTTGTTTATCTTGGTGAGCAGCTGAGCCAGTCGATCTCTGCTGCATGATTCCTGTGGTTGCCAGTTTGCTCTGGCAACTATCTTGCCAGTTTCCTAATGCATTACTGTAACACGCAAAGTTATACCTTTATTCTGAGTAAATATGTGCATTAAAGTAGCTCTGTTGTCTGAGATAGATGTGTATAGCTGGATGTATAGCCGGCCAGCTAGCTAGCTGGCTATTTTATTGTAGAAAAAGTTGCATGGATTTTGAAACACCGCCACACGGACTAATCTAGCGTAACTATATGTTATAAGATTTATTTATGAATTCTTTACTACCACAAAAGATTTGTCACTTCAAATAATCCATGTACTGTTCTCATTTCACTTCGCTCAACCTCTACTGCATTGCCACTGAAATGCATGTAGAATGGTATACTCTGGAAATCCATTCAGGGGGTGTGTGCTTGTGCTTCAACCAGTTGTTGGCTGTAGTTCTTCCGAGACACACTTGTTGGGGTAAAACTTTCCAAATCTTGCTGATTCTTGCATCTAGTGCCTTAAAAATTTAATTAAAAATGTGTGTGTGTGCGTGTAGTGTAGCATAGCGTAGCTGTATGATTGTTATGTATTTTTAACCTGGAGGTCCTAATTCCTTTTCTGGCTGGATCTGGTACAAATTAAGATTGGCTGGTGAAGCTGCTCTCCTGCTAAGACTCTGCTGCAAAAAATGCATTTGCCTGCTGCTGTGCTGTATCACTCTTTGCTGCTGCTTCTAGCAATGTTGCCTGCTGCTGTTTCACTTTTTCCGGCTGCTAGTTGTCATCCCACCCCTACCACAGCATCTTCCTGTAGATTCTGACTATTCTTTCAGAGGGGTAGGTATTCTGATATTCTGCTCTTTTCTCCCAAAGCTTAATAAATGAAAAAAATGAAAATTAACTACTCGCGTTGCATAAATTTTATACTGTAACTTGGGCTCAGGAATTTGAGATTCTATTTATTCCATAAATGTCAGTGTTGTATTATTTGGAAAATGGAAAAATAGCGTTAATGTTGGCTTCCGGTTTGCAGTCTATTCAAGTCAATGGGATGAATAATTCGCTAGCTAGCATGCTAATGCTTTTCGCCATTTAATGAATAAATTCAAGTGTCTACGACAACAGTTACACATGTGACTTATTACGTTATTGGTAAAGTTAGCTTTGCGAGCATAATAGTTGACATTTGTCAATGAACGGAACCTGAGCGGTCACGACGCGTGAAAGTTGTATCACACGCATGTAATACCAAACCTGTATTTCAGGGGTTGTATCACACCGATTAATCATTTATGGGATAAATATGCATACACAATGCATATGCATATTTTTTCTTGAAAATTTAATACAACAACTTGTCATGCAATAATTTACACATTAATGGAAAAAAGTCATCATGACTGCATACCCTCCGTGTAACTGTCTATAACTTTGTTCCCATTACATGTGAAATAAGATGTGAAGATGTTATTAATGAAAAAAAATGTGCCTGAGACTTTATTCTTTAATTTATTTTGACTTGTATTCCCCTGCAGTATTTCCAAGTTGTATAGGTAGAAAATAAAGAAGAATGAAAAGTAGCATGCCCCACTCTCCCCTTTGTGGTTGATGAGTGTGTTTCAGTTAAAGATTTTGGAAGGGGGAAAGTAAGGTGTGTATATGATTTTAAAATTTTTGTGTGAAATGACATTCCCCTTAAAAGATGGTACCCTTAAGCATTCATTTTTTCATTCTCCATAATCGTGTAACCATGGAGATGTGAAAAAGTGATGCCCGATAGCCCCTGTCAGGGATAGCCGATACCACTTTGTTTGGTCTTATCTCTACCGACAAGAGCCCTCCTCACCACTGTGGCCTATTGGTGTGTGTTTGTCTTGTGTTTTTCAAATTACTGTAAAGAACATGAACTCTTCTAGTCTCTTGAGTTCAGTGCTACTAAAAGTTTCCTTGTTTCATCAAAACTATGAGAGCACTTCCTGTTTTTTTTAAGTTTGATTTTCCTTTTCTACATTCAAAACTGCAGTTTTAGTTGTCTGTGACTCTGTGTGCTTATTAACGGTGAAATAATACAAATTTACGGTTAGCCTGATTTCAGAAGTAGTTGGTGCTGTGGTTGTGCTTGCACACAAGCATCAGTGAATCATGCAGAAGCCAAATGGAAACTGGACTTCCAGGAAGTGTTTCGCTTAAAGAACACTGCATTGTCAGACTGTCTAGCAAGAGCTCACAACTGCACTCAGGTTTCCCAGTTCTCCTCAGCCTTTTCATTGGAGAATGAGGGAGAAGGAGAGATTTTCTGACGTCTGTCTGACACAGTCGCAGCAGAGGTTCCGCTAAAGACCACTGGAACAGAAACAAGCTTTGGGCAAATGTCTCACCGCTGGGACCAAAAGCCTTCCGGTCACTGACAGATTCAAAATGACGTAGTAATTAAGTTGCTTATGCTATCCCAGACATTTTTTCCTTCCTCTTAAAAAAAAGATGGGCCAATGTTGTCATGCTCACAACAGTGGTAGGCTGAACCATGTGTTTCAAAACGTGGCTGTATCTCGGCAATATTTACAGAGTAAACCAGCCCGACTGATGTGTATCAGTTTCTATTTCTGTCCTGAGCAAAATTTTCAGTAGTGCCCCTCCCCCCTTGGATAAAGACCTTTGAAAACCACAGGAGATGGATTGTTTATTTGCCTTCATTATTTGCCTTCATCTATACCTCCTGCACTTGCTGGCTGCTGTTTCACTTGCAGCGTGCCTTGTTGATCATTTGCTCAGCTGGGACCTTTTTCCCTGCAGCGGAAGGAGTGCTGCTTTCTACCTGTTGCACCGCATATGCGCACCTTTGAACCTCCAAACCAATTGCTGGCTGCCCTCCGCGCTCAGCAGTCCAATTACGTCATTCGAGGCTGCTTCCTGTCAAAGGTCGCTACAGGTCACCATCTTGCAACTGTCCCATGAGGCCTCCTGCAGTTGGGAGTGGGTGTGGAAGTGTGACCCGCGGAAGGGTCTAGAGTAGTCGCTATGCCACTGGTTTGTTTTTCCTTGGCTGTACTAGGCTCAAGCTCTGTCCTGGTACTAAGGGCCTGACTGACTTAGATTTTTATCATGCTCTGAAGTTTTCCAGCAGGCAATCCCCAATTATTTGACCAGTGATTAGTTCTTGTGTTTGTTTTTTATCAGTTGCTGGTTGTGATATTAATATCAAGCACGCTAAAAGGTTTTGCTCATTTTGTGGATCTTGGTAAACCAAGCCCCAAACCACGCAGAGAATGGCATTTAAGCTTTGCACTCTGTATAAGGCTGTATTTCTGTTGAATGATTTGTGAAAAGGCAGGGAACAAAGACAAAGCTGAGCAGCACATCTGGTATGCAAACGGTCGTCTTCAGGCTGCATTATAAACAGTTTTTAAATTAAGGGTTTCGGGGAAATGCAAGACGTATCCCAAAAACTACTTTTGATAAAAAATAGAACAAAAATAAAATTAAAAACAAAATAAAAATAGAACAAAAATGATTTTTCCCCACTCACATGTTGTCTTACTGTGTTAATTTTAAGCACAGACCTTATTAGCACTGCACTTAAAATTAACATAATAAAACAATGTGATTGAGGAAGATAAAAATGTTAATTTTCTCAGAAGTATCCAGATGTCAGAGGGAAAGTCTATAAAGGAGAGGCCAAGTCTGGAATGCTGTAGGGATAGGAAAGATGAGTTGGGGTTGATATGTCTGTTGGGTCAATAGTGCGGGATTGAGAGAGTTTTCCCCAAAAAATTGCTTAAAGTAAACTATATAGGTCTAAATATTGTGAAGAAATTGTGGCTGCCCAGGAGGTGAGGTAATACTATATTGCTATGACGCCTGCCTGACCTAACTTTGACAGTCATGTGTGATGTGTTCTCTGTACTCCTTGTGTTCTGAGAGTGAAATAAATCATGTTTTCGTAGAAATGTGTTTGGGTGTGATCACATGTTTTTGCTTGTGTGCATGTGCGCTTGTGTGGTTTTTCAATTGTACTAAGTTGTGTGCGCTTTTTCTCGTGGCATGTGCGCATGCCTGTCTGTGAATTTATGTATGCCTCTGAGTGGTCTAACGGACAGGCAGTCCTTTATAAATTTTGTTTTTATCTTTTGAAAAGGGTGAGTAGAATGTCACAGTGCCAGCGGGCTGTTTCTTTACTTACGAAGAACCGCCATGTCCCAGACCAAAAGGAGTGGAACACAGCGCTGTTCTGTTACCACAGCAGTAGCCTCCAATGCCTGCCATAGGGAACATACATACCTGTGTGTGCATGCAAGCGCACACACATCCATACTTCCACACACACACTTGGCGATGTTGAATTCGTGGGCACAGTACCAGGTGCGAGAGAGCAGATAAAGGTAGTTCATTGGTCTGGTGTTTTGGGAATAATCCTTGCATAGTGAGTCCTTCGGAGTCCATCTATTAGGGGGAATTTTTGTCACCACTGCTGTGATTTTTCACAGTGCTGTGATGTGTCGTCGCGTCCTTATCCACTGCATCCCCACCCTAAGAAATCTGAGCCGGCCTGAAGCTTGTCTGCTGAGCGTCCCTCCGCCTCCTTTTCCGCACTTTCTCTCCGTCCTTATGCATTGCTTTGCAGTAACGCTTCCAGACCTATAGATGAGATAAGAAACACATGCTCTCTGCTGCCTCAGAGCCTGGGAGTCCCAGACGGACCTTCTGACGCACGTACCCCCCCCTTACCCCTCCTCCCTCACGTCAGGCGAGTGAAAAGTAGTGCCTTGGCTGCCTGCCCTTGACACTACGCCAGAGGGAGCATGCTATTTTATGATATTTTATTTTATTTTACCGAATGAAAGGGTGCTCAGGTTTCGGCAGCTCTTTGTGATGACCACTGTCCTCTCGCATTGTTCTTTTTTGGCTTTTGGTTCTGATGCGCATTTTATAATTTTCCTGTGCCTCACAGTTGGGTCCATAAATATTTGGACATTGACAACACTGCTATTATTTTAGCTGTGGACCATAAAATGTCGGAGTCGCTATTAAATAAGTAATGTGAGTTCACAGTGAGGACCTTCTGCTTCCGTTTGAGGGTTAACACAGCAGAAATTAGGTGAATTGTGTAGGAATTACAGAATTTTTTAAAGAGGGGTTTTGGCTTAGGGACCAAAAGTATTTGGTCAATTATATGCGCAGCTGTTCCATGGCTAGGTGTGTTTTATTGTATCTCCCCGATGACGATAGTCGGGAGGTACTATGTTTTAGTTCTGGGGGCGCTGCCACTGCCGCCGCAGAGATTTTATGTTCCGGGCTCTGGAAGCGACAATTATTACATAAATTTTTCCTAATTTAGCGCAGGCAAAGATATTTATTTGACAATGCTCAAGACCAATTTTCAGCAATTTTAGACGTCCTATATGGCTCCCGACGGCCATTTTGTCCGAAATTTGGTGATCGGGGATACATGACTAGGTTCCTGTGGCGACCGAGTTATCTAGTTCCCTGATAATTTCATTTAAAAGTGGACACATAAAAGGTCTACATTTGATTTCAAGAGATATAATTTTATTTGGGATTTGTTGCTGTTAACTCTCAGTTTGAAATCCAAAGAGCTGTTGCTGCCAGTAAAGCTAGCCATAATTATGCTGAAAAATCTAAGCAAATCGACCTGAGAGAAAGCAAAACCATTTTGTGTGGCCAACTGAACTTTTTGTGGCCAACTGAACAACTGTGGCGGATGACAAAATAATTCTTTCCCTGGTTAGGAAAAAATACCCTTCACGACAGTTGGCCTGATCAAGACCATTCTCTAGGAGGTTGGCGTATCAGTGCCAATGCCAGTTAAAAGAGGACTTTACCAGAGTAAATATATAGGGTCTATTTTAGCATGTAAGCCATTGGTGAGGCTCAAAAACGGGAAACTTGAAAAATAAAAATAAATAAAAATACTTGTGTGGTTCTGGAACAACATCCTATGAACAAACGAGACTGAAATAAAGGCAGTAGGAACCCAAACAACACTAGAAGGGTGCTATGCTCAGACTGGCAACAAGTAGCAAGTTGTGAGCCAGTTCCACCTAAGAAAGAAGGCTGCACCTCCTGGCGGGGTAGACTTCCGTCAGGTAGTGCAGAGTCTTGCCTAGCTCATGATTAAGCCTCTCCACTTGGTGCTTAATCTCAGAGTGTAATCCCGAGGACAGACGGGGGATGGCAACCACCAGCACGCAGAAGACCTTCCAGAAGCGGCTGGCAAACTGATGGCCGTAGTTGGAGATTACCTCCTGAAGTATTCTGTGGAGATGAAGCACATGGTGTAATAGGAGCTCAGCAGTCTCCTTGGCCAATGGCGCAAAATGGGCTCATTCATCGGCTTATACAAAATGCTGAATTAAGTGTTGGCTGTACAGTATTTAACCCATCTTTTGGTCAAAAGACATTTCTGTCATCATTGGCGTACCGGATTAGCGATATTATTCATACACATGCGGAAGACTTTATTGCAGCACAGATCTGGTCAATAAACAGTTAATACAAAAGGAATTTATTTTAAGTGAAATTGTTGTCACATTATTGTAATTTTTGAGTTTATTTGTAAAAAAAATTCACTGAGTGGTACTGTATAGTTGGAAGAAAATCGACCAATAAAAGGGTTAAGCACCCTTTTCTTATAAATACCTCCACACAACAAATTAAACGATTTGAAGAATGAAAATAAAGGAAATATTTCTTTCCTTTTATCACAACAGTTTTCTCAATCTCCTCTCCAGTCCCCTGACAATCTTTTCTCATTATATAGAAATTATACCTGAAGTTTATTATTAACCTGGAAATGTTATTGTATATTACTTTTACTATTATTTTGTTTCACATCCCGGCTCTCTGCCTCACTCATTCCCCAGTCATCTGTCCCCATAGAAATAACATTACCTCTACTCCCTAGGACACATTACCTCTCTAATTATCACATCTCACAAATTGGATGAGAAAAGGTCATTTGATGTAGATTTACTCCTTAATTTGGGGGGGGGAAATAGACTGTCTAACTGACGCATGTGCACAAGCCTTGATATTAGTCTTACTGGACACAGATTTGGCAAAAGGCACCGCACGCTATGAGGAGCCAAATGTACTTGATTTGTGTTGTTGAGAGTTCCTGACACATTCTGAATGATTAACTTCCTGATGATTTGCACGGTCAGCAATTTGGAATGATGGCAGATAAAAATAAGACAAAGAAGCAAACTTCAGACGGAAACCTAGTGAAACACCTCATTAAGTGTAATAAAAAAATAGTCTTCACTCAAGTGGTAAATATTTTATTTGGTTATGATTAACTTATTACTGGACTTAGCATTATAATCATTTGTCTAGTTGTCACATGCAATTGCAATTATTTTAAAATTAAAATAGTTTTTTTGTCTATTACACAGTACCTTAGTGCTTTTGTATTTTTCCCTTCGCAACTAGTTCACAATGAGGTCATTATACAGCCATTTGCATAAATATTTGAATCTTGACAAAGTTATTGTTATTTTCAGTGTCTATCACATAGGAGTTAAAATTAAGCAATGAATATAAGCTCAAAGTGCCGACTTTCTGGGAATTTACCTTCAAATCCAGTGAATGGTGTAGGAATTACAGCACTTTATTTGTGGCACTGCCTTTGTAAGGGACTGAAAGTATTTGGACACTTGGCTTCTCACCAGTTCCACGGCCATATGTGTGTTGGTTCCCTCATTATTTCAATTAAAAGGAAGGAAATAAAAAGTCTGGAGTTAATTTTAATTGCATTTGCATTTCAAATCAGTTGCTGTTAAATCTTATTATGAAGTCCAAAAAACTGTCACTGCCAGTTTAGCAAGCCATCATTAGGCTGAAAAATCTAACATTTCTCTGAAAAAATCAGGAAAAATTGGGTTAGGCTAATTCAATTTGGTACAGTCTTAAAAAGAATGAATCCATTGGTGGGCTCAGGAACAACAAAAGGCCCAGAATACCATGGGTACCAATTGTGAAAGATGGAGGAATTATTATTTTCCTGGTGAAGAAAAACCTCAATTAAACTGTTAGACAAGAACATTGTTCTTTGAGGATAGCATATCACTGTTGAAGTAAACAATCAAAAGAAAATGTTAACAGAGTAAATACAGAAGGTTCAGCACATGATGCAAATTTTTGGTAAGCCTCTAAAACAAGGTGCCAAGATTAGAATTTGCTGAAAAACATCTAAAAATTGTACAATAGTGGGACAATATCCTATGGCCAGTTGAGACGAAGACCAAATTGTACCAGAATGATGGGAAAAGGCGTGTGAAGAACGTTAGAACTGCAATTGATTCAAAGCATATCGCCTCATGTCACCTCTGTGAAGCTTGGTGGAGATAGTTATGGTGTGGGCATGTATAGCTGTATAGAACTGGTTCCTCAGTATTCATTAATGATGTTACTGCTCGAAAGAGCTGCAGGATGAACTCCATAGGGTTATGTTATCTGCTCAGTCAAAAGCTTCAAAAGTCATGGTTTGACACTTTACAATGCAAATGGGCACTGCCATGTGGCACTTTGGGAAAGCAACCCAAGATTTTGAAGGAAAAGAAGTGGAATTGTCTATAGTGGCCAACTCCACCGCATTACCTGAATCTCATTGATGCATACTGATGGCAAAACTGAAGGCAAAACACAAAAGAAAAAGCAGAACTGAAGACAACTACTGTGAAGGTTGGGTAGGGCATCATTTGGGAAGAAACTCAGCATCTAGTGATTCCTATGGGTTACAGACATTACGCACTGCAAAGGCTATACAACAAAGCACTAACCATGACCGTTTAATTTCAGTTTTATTTTCTAGGTGGTAGATCACTTTTGAGCCCCTTTAAATTGGTGGCGGGGCTATGTATAAAAACATTTGTTATTCCTTGTCAGTTTGTATTATATTTTTGACAAATCCTTTGCATTAAAGCTGAAAGTCTACACTTTAAGCAAGTCTTGATTTTCATTTCTAATTCATTGTGGTAGCATACAGAGCTTAAGTCACATCAATATATATATAGACTTGACTGTAGGGACTGGTCTCATTCCTTATACCAGAATTCATGCTTTCCTGTAACTGTATCATGTTCTTTTCTGTCCTTGTGCAGTGATATTTACTTGCCTCTATTTATGGTCAAAGGAAGACTTGTGTTGAGTGTTTGGGTCACTTTGTGCTTCTTATTCACTGCATGCCCTCGTTCGTAATGGAGAATAAAGGAGAATCATCCTCCATCACGTTGATCTGTCTCACATCTGTTTTTTTCCCCTTGTGTCATTTTCTACGGAGCACAGTCATGCTCTCGCTGAAGCCGCCGAAGGTGTTTCCTCCACTCGCCTTTTTTCCGCACAGCACCAACATGCCCTTCACCTTCATTTTTTAATGCTGACCCATTCTGTTTAGACATGGTGAGCCTGTGCAATTTATGGCCCAAGTGTTTTACGATAAAACACATTCTTTCTGTGGTATACACTGTTGGTATTATAAACTTTCGAAACAAGAAATACTGTTTCAGGATCAAGCTACAAGGAATTCTGATTAGTATTTATCATCATGGCTATGGTGGGGCAACATAATGTGTATGCTGTGAATCAGATATGACGCGAGATGATTCAAAATTTTATTAGAAGAAATTCAGTCTCCTTAAATGATTTATTTTGGGATTTAAATTATGGAAATGGAAAGGAGTTCAGTGCAGTTGGGATTATTTCGGTCATATGCTTCCATCTGTGCTCTATAAACTAACACAATAAATTGCTGACTTAATCACAAATTGTTTTTTTTTTTAATTCCTGGAATTTGGCAGTAGTGTTGACTATTTATTCAAATGTTGCTGGTTTGACAGTTCTTAGATCACAGTGTTTGACTTTTCTTGTGAACTGCAATATCCAAAATGAGTGGTAAATATAGGGATATATTCCTAGACTAGCTCTCCTTTCTCCTGTTTGGGTTAGCATGTCTAGCAATATAATTCTGCCTTAGCTTGCGTGCAGTTTGCAGCTTCAGGAATGAAAATGTTTTGAATAATCACAGCTATTGTGACCCAAGGTAACCTTGTACTGCTGGAAAACAGAGAAACTTTTGCTGTCTGGGTAATACCAGCAATACTGGTCAATAAAGGGGATATGCTCACCAAGAGCAATTGCATGCATAAATATTCATATTCATAGCTATTATTTATGAATATTGTCTTAACCATTGTTTTTATGGTGTGTCTCTGACATGACTGATTTGCCTGTAAAGTTTAGTGCTTTTACTAAATTACATGCATTTCTTTACAACTATTCACAGTTCACACCATCTTTGTTTATATTTACTATGAAACATGTTCCTTTGGCATTGCATTTTTATTTTTCTTTCTAATATTTGGACGGAATAAGTCACTATGTCTTTCTGAAGTTCCTAGGATGCTTTTTGAAAACAGGTTTACAGTACAGCAAGATGATTAGAAATAGAAATGAAAGGGAAAATCAAATGTTAAGATTTTATAATTAAAGAGACTATGAATGAACATAAGTGAACAACTTGCTGTAATGTAAAAATTGAGTTTTTGTGAAGTTTAAATTTTCAACTGTGAGTGCATCATAAGTGATGCAGTCATTTGCTGCATGCTGTGAAATGTCATGTATATTTTCATTTTGCTGTGTGGCATTTCTTTGAATGTTGAAATTAGTTCAGGGTCATGTCAGGGAATGTCTAGGGAGTCACATCCAGGGAGCGCCAGAGAACAGCCTCTACCTCACACTGCCATGATCGAGCCACTTGAAGTAGTAATTTTATAGAAAAATAAAAGTGACGTCAACTGAGGACAGCCAAGGGAATCCATGGCTGTGCGTAGCAACTCTGAGAGGACACAGGGACAGAAAATAGTAACGTTATTGTAGAAATAAGGGCAAAGGCACAGAGGTCTGGAATTTGGACCTCATTAAAGTTCACTCAAAAAGATGTTCTGAAACTTCTTGTGATGTGGCATCTTGGCTTTTGTCATGTCATTGTGGTGAATCTGAATTTAGACTCTTGTTGTTTTGGGCACTCCTGTTCACTTTGCACCTGCATTTTCCATGAATAGATTCAAATGGAGGCACAAAATTCTGTTGTCCAGTTACCCACCTGCACTTCAAGAGAGTACAGTTCTGTAGCTTTACATGAAAGGGCTAACTGCAAACTATGCTGGAGTTTACCTTGTACATGTTCTGAAAATGTGTTCAGTTGTATATATGATGTACTGATGACCTGTCTCTTTGCACATTTGTCGAGTCTGTGATATTTTGTGTGTACTCTGGGCATTTGCGGGTATATTGCTTTTTTTTCCTCAGTGGGAAGGGGTGGTTGTGGCTTTCAAGCACTTCATGTGTCATAAAGTTTAATGGCCAGGTCACGCGGTAACGGAGTTACAAAATTGGTGTATTTTGTATCATAGCTCCAAAGCTAAGTAAGCTAGAGTTACAATTTCAATAGCTTCCTGTAGGTCTTCTTATGTACTTCAAACAGCAAAATAGCTTATTTTGTTCATTTGATTTATTGTGGGTGAAAACGGCAAAAAAAAAAAGGTCAGTAACGGAGTTACACACGCCAACACACGCCTGGGTGTCCTTGTGTATGTTTCTAGTGAGCGTTGCTGAAGAGCCAGAAGTTCAGAAGCATCTCGTGTTACTTGTTTTAGTTTTTGCTTTATTTTTTCTCAGGCTGATAAGCCACTTGGTAGAACAAGTTGTGATTCTCAGGGATGGGCGTGTATATGATAGGCTGATAAAAGCATGTAAGCAAGTCCTTCAAATAGCCAATTAAAATGATTTGCATGGTGGAATTTTGATGTTGCTCTCCATGCCAAATTTCTGATTGCCTGAGAAAGCTATCAATTCCAGGCCTTTGAAAAAGTTTGCTGGCAGTGACGCATCACTGTTGCTACATTGGAAACGGGACGGTAATTTGCTAAAAGCACTGCTTGCA
Source organism: Gymnothorax javanicus (assembly GCA_029692085.1). Lineage (NCBI taxonomy): Eukaryota > Metazoa > Chordata > Actinopteri > Anguilliformes > Muraenidae > Gymnothorax > Gymnothorax javanicus. The sequence goes on from CM056208.1 coordinate 34,363,486, forward strand.
TGACTTTATTTCAACTGCTTGTCCATATCAGACTTCAGTAAAGTGTGTATTTGTGGGCTATTAGTCTGTGAGTCATAGTGTACTGAACCTTTTCCAACTAGGGTTTAAGCTCCCAAAGCAATGGGGTTAAAATCAAAACTTGACATATGATTGGTGCACCTTGGGGGAAATCATAAAATCAGATACCGGGTTCATTCCCAAAGGGTCATACATTGATGCTTGGAAGGAAGCCCCTAGAGTCATTATTCAACGCAATAGGAGTCAGTTGACGTCACTTCTGGCCACCATTGATATCTCAGTAGACTTTAAGAGAAACCCTCAGCGCCTTCAAGTTGACGCTAGGGATAAATGAGTTGCATCCTTGCCTCAGGTTAATTGGGACAAAATATTTTGCCTGATCACTAGTATCAGAAGAAGATTGATGATTCTGAAAAATTGAACATTGTTTATCTTTATTTTATGATTCACAAGTAAAAATGAAAGACACTACCCCTATTTTGTTTACCCTTGGTGACGCTGAAGGTTTTTACTGAAGTCTATGGGGATACTGAGGATGTCCAGAAATAATTCCAAAGAACTCCTTGAGTATTGTATGGAGAATCCAGTTCTTAGTTTTGAATTATGTAATATGTAATATGAGGCCTTGGGAATGAGAAGGTTTTGATTATTATTGTAGTACATGTCATTGGCTAATGTAAATTTATTTAAATCTATGGGAAAAAAAAAAAGTTTTAGTAAAATATGTATTTTTGGTTCTTATCATATTAAGTTGTTAAATGGACGCAATTTGATGCCCCTAGTTTGCCTCAATTCCACATTTCCAAAGAGTCACATATTTGCACTTGGACGAAAGCACTCAACATCATAATTCACTGCAAATGGAGTGAACTGGATTCAGCTCTTGGCCTGATGGGCATCTCTGTCTACTAGAATGCAAACCCTCAGTGTTGTCCTGCTAACTTCAAGTGTAAATATATTGCGTTTATGTAAAGGGAACACTGGAAATGTACCTTGTCCAATTGTGGTATAAACCAAATTACAATATAATGCAAATTATTAATTATAATTATTCTGTACATCGTTCATTTGTATGTCAGAATTTACAATCAAATAGGCCAGACCCTTTCCAGGTCTGGATTACCTTGGTGACGCAGAGGGTTTCTACTGACGTCTATGAGGCCACCTCGGGTGAAATGACAGCCAGAAATTACGCCAAAGGACTCAAAGTGCATCATATGGTGACTCCTGGGTTTCTAACCAGGCAATGGTATAGTCGATTTGGGAATAAGTCTTGGCCCATTACAAAAGTGGAGACTATGGGGAAAGTATTATTGGTAATGACAGAATGCAGAATTTTTTTTTTATATTTAAATCGAGCAAAAGCTTTTTTTGTTGTGTGTTACGATTCTTATCTGATAAATTCGCAACCTTTCATTTGTTGCACAGTTGTGTTCAAGACTTGGTAAATAGTATGTTTATTACTCCCATAATGCCAGTATGCGTGTCGATGCTTGCGTGCTTAAAGAAGCTGTGTCACGATTACTGTGCATGCTCATAATTTACATCCTACGAAAGTGACTCCATCCTTGCCAACCCGTCTTCGTTTGGCATTGTATTTATATATTTTAGTTATTCAGGCATTATGCTTTTTATATTAAGGAGTTTTATATGGACATTTGAGGATTTCAAGCGCTAATTTTGCGCTGTAGCCGAAGGATATGAAAAATGTCACTAATTTGCCAACCAATAAACATCATAGAAGAAGAACATCTCTTCTTCATGGATACTGGCATAGCAAGAGATAGGAACATAACCAACGTTATCTAGCAATTTGGCTAGTTGTCTGATGAAGTTGTAAATGAAGCAGCTAGCTATGTTAATACTTAACCAACAAAATTTGCATGTGAGATAAAAAGTTATTGTGGATATCTGTGCGGCTAGTGTCGTAGCATAGCCACGATAGCTACGTAGCTATCCTAAGCTAGCTATTCAGCTAGTTGTCTGAGGATTTTCTTCCAATGAATTCAGAAAACATTTAGCTTGCTGGCTTGCTAACTTCACTAACAATTGTTCACGTGAAATGTAGGGTTTTTGTGGATATCTGTATAGCTAGTCGCATAGCATAGCCACTATAGCCACGTTGGGAACGTTAGCTAGTAATTTGGCCTATTGTCTGATGATGCTAAATGAAGCAAGTTGAATCGCCACTTGGCTGACAAAATTTGTGTGTGAAATTAAAGGTTATTATGGAGATCTGCGTTTGGCTGCTACTTAAACTTAATATTTGGTAGCAGCCTTCAAATCATTCACCATGCAAGCTGTGTGTTTCAAGTTCCGTAGACCTCCCAGTCATTTTAACTTGTGGGTGCGTTCAAAATGCTAAATGTTTCAAAGCGTTCACGTGTTGAACGATACGTTAGCTCGCGGCACTACATAACTGAGGCTAACGGTAAAAAGAGGTGACTCGAGCTGCAACCAAAATGGCGGAAAGGTTACATTATGAGCCAAGTTGGGGGTTAAATAACTTGGCACTAGCTGAGTAACTTGATAACTACTGAGGCTAGCTAACTAAATACAGGGTCATTCCATGCCAAATCACCTAATGGTCCCCAGGTGACCCTCTTAGATTTTGCTGAAACTCCATGAAAATGTTCATATATGCAAATAACGAACACACAGAAAATTTCAGGCCAAAAGTCCAAGCCGTTTTTGAAATTACGGCCGTCCAAGACCCCCCTTTTTGTCGCGCTGTCATGTCATTTTTTTTTTCATTTTCAAATGATTATATTTTTGGATTTGAAAAAAAAAAGCTACAAAGCTGAAAATTGCTACCTGGGGTAATTTGCACACAAGCTTTCAGAATCTGCAATCAAAAACAGTGTATCTTGCTTTTTTTGAAGATATGGGCACCTGAAAATGAAAGTTTTTCTATCGGAAATTATTTTTGCGATTTTTAGGCTTACCTGGTGCCCGAACCATTGATCTGAGGATACCCAAATTGCTGATACATAATCTCTACATACAGCTAAATAACTCCCTGCAAGCATAGACTTATAAAACAATCAGTAAAGGTATGGCTAGGGTCCAAAGTCGACTTTCACAAAAAAATCTCAAAAATCACCCCTTTTCGGGGGGTCGGTTGACCTTGTGAACAGTTACTCAGGGTAATGAAATTTGCACCACAGAATTATATGTATCTGTCCTTTATATGTACCAAATTTCATTGATGTGACTTAAGTCCTTCATAGTTAGGCAGTGTTTCAAAGAAACCCACTAATTTGATCAAATTACACCATTTTGCTGTACATTACAATGTCTTCGGTAGATGTCAAAGGGCAAAAAATGAGAATAAGTAATCTTTGATAACCTTTTATATATAATAATTCTTAGAAAGTTGTAAAATTCATGACTTTGTACATCAGGAATAGTATCAAATGGCTTGTTTTAAAACAAAGTTTTCCATAGTACCATACATTGTACATATTGTACATTGATGTTACTAATACAAAACTGCTTTTATTTAAGTGGATTCAACTTACTGATTTTCAGTGGGCTCTACTTACATTATTTGCATGAGGTCATAGCTGTTGGAAACTGTTTATTAAGATTCATCCTAGTCCAGGTGACCTCGTCTAATTAGGTGTTAAAACATTGTTTATCTAGGTTCATCCTAGTCTACTTAACTCCAAACCACAACTGTTTATTTAAAATAGCTGGATCAATTACCTCACTGTTGTGGCCGTATTGTTTACAGAATAATTGAACAGTGTGTTCACTTTTCAGCTCACATCCACTCCTCACAATTCATTTCAACTGCAATGTTCAGCAGATGAAGTGTACATTTTGTGAGCTCTGTAAAAATCAAGATTTAAAACATGGAATTTGAAGCATCAAGATCGGGATGCAGTATTGAATTGCACTGGAGGAGGAATGCCATAAGAAAATATATGGCAGAAATGTTGGCACACTTGCAGCCTCTGACTTGTCACAGGATGATAAGAAGCTATTGGAATGGAGAAGTGGGGTACTGCTACGTGATGACAGCACAGTGTGTTTTCACCATGAGAAGATGTACATCTCTCGATATGAATATACTCAGAAATATTGCAGTGATCCATTCAAAATGCACAAGAAACGTATTTCAAGTAGGTTTGCTTCAATTTGCTTTTTACAAATTATTGTAATTGTCAATTTACCAGAGCTCGAGGATGTTGTTATATACCGTAAAGTAGCATAATTTGATCAAATTAGTGGGTTTCTTTGAAACACTGCCTAACTATGAAGGAGTTAAGTCACATCAATGAAATTTGGTACATATAAAGGTCAGATACATATAATTCTGTGGTGCAAATTTCATTACCCTGAGTAACTGTTCACAAGGTCAACCGACCCCCTAAAAGGGGTGATTTTTTGAGATTTTTTTGTGAAAGTCGACTTTGGACCCTAGCCATACCTTTACTGATTGTTTTATAAGTCTATGCTTGCAGGGAGTTATTTAGCTGTATGTAGAGATTATGTATCAGCAATTTGGGTATCCTCAGATCAATGGTTCGGGCACCAGGTAAGCCTAAAAATCGCAAAAATAATTTCCGATAGAAAAAACTTTCATTTTCAGGTGCCCATATCTTCAAAAAGAAGCAAGATACACTGTTTTTGATTGCAGATTCTGAAAGCTTGTGTGCAAATTACCCCAGGTAGCAATTTTCAGCTTTGTAGCTTTTTCAAATCCAAAAATATGATCATTTGAAAATGAACAAAATCCGCGACGCAGCGCGCGACGGCGAAAGAGGGGGGTCTTCGGACAGCCATAATTTCAAAACGGCTTGGACTTTTGGCCTGAAATTTTCTGTGTGTTCGTTATTTGCATATATGAACATTTTCATGGCGTTTCAGCAAAATCTAAGAGGGTCACCTGGGGACTTTCCTGAAAATTAGGTGATTTGGCATGGAATGACCCTAGAATATAAAATTGCTAACTAATCGGCTTACCTCATTAGGCTGTCTTGCTGTTCAAGCCTAGCTTGATACGGCTATGAATTATAGCATATATGTTTTGCTATGGAAACCAGGTGGATCCTGGTACTTGTAGTGTGTAATTAAGCGCAACGGCGTCCCATATTGATTGAAACATAGGCCGCAAAGTGTCCGTTCAGAGTTTGTTGCGCTACGTGACGACCATGGCAATGACTTGCCATATTGAACGTGCCCCAGTCAGCGGCTGTGTGTCAAGTTTTCAAAGTTCAGAGCATATGCAGTAATCGTGACACAGCTCCTTGAAGTGCTTTTGCTGTTCAGCATTTGGTCCTTCACATGGGGCATAAGGGATCTGTGCGAACCTCTTGCAAGTTGTTTACAGAGTTGAGCACTGAATAATGGTGCCCCCATTCAAATTTTGGATGTCCGGACCTATCTTGTCTGTGGTCCGGACCCACAATTCCTTAGACGAGTACAGGAGTAAAATAAGAGGAAGTGCTACTAAAATGGACTTGCTCAGCTTTTTGACCATGGCACAGAGAACTTGTTTTGTCGATAGTTTGCCAGTTTTCCTGTAAAGACGATAGTCCAATAATGGTCTCTGAGGAGAGTCCAGCAATTTATTCTGCAATTTCTGGCTCCATTGTTATTTGCTTGTTTTTCCTTTCAGCCAATGTGTCCTGACTGGACACATTCTTTAATGAGCTGTTCAGGAAACCTGTGCCAAATTTCAGATTTTAACTTCTACATTCAAATTAATGTTCAATGTATTACTTATTTCCTTGGATAAAATATCTAGTTTCCTCCCCAGTCATTCAAATTGACGATCATTGCACGGTAAAAGCTGTGAATATATCCTCTGATGTAAGATGTCGGAGCACTGAAGTATGTATTAGGATTTTAATGGTATTATTTGTGGGGGGCAAAGTAGCTTTTCTGGGTTAATCTGTCTGAGGCAGGATGGAGCAATGCTTTTGCTGGAGCGACTGTACACTGGTTAGGCTGAAGGGGTTGTGGTGTAATTGGGGGCCTGCGCCGTCATTTATAGAATCTATAGCGTTATGTCGCAATTTGGGAAAAGTTGATTTTGTTCACAGGTCTTCATTTCATTATGTGACAACCCCCCTTAAATCTTGTGCAGTTTTTTTGTAAATTTTATTTTATTTAGAGGTTGATTCATGAAGTGTGTCTGGAGAGAGGGTTTGAAAGGGACCTTTCTGTCCTGGTTGATGATCAGCTTACTTGGATGAACTAAAGAGGTGGGGTTCAGGCAGGGTTCAGGGCTACAGATTTCACACATAATGCCTCTGTGGGGTACTAAAAACTGTCTGTTTTGTATTTGGGTAAAGAAAATTAAGTCTTGCTAAAAAATCCAGACTGGCTCTGCTGCTTACAATCCTGTATTGGCTGATCAAAATATTAGTGCTCTGTATTCATGATTTTTTTCACATGTAAACATACTCGTATAGTTATAGAATAATGCAGTGACGTGCTGTGGCGATAATGGTTAGGGAGGAGGGACATACAGTATAGGACCAAATATGCCCCAAAATTCTTTTGTACCCCAGTTCTTTATTTGAGATCCAAGTCTCAAAGTTGGATCAAATATCACCCTCCGGAAAATTTTCTTTGTGGAAACTTTCAGGAACCTCTGATCTGTCTTGGGAATTCTGTGTGGAAATTCACATGGAGCGACCCACAGACGGTGCCGCCTACCCGGGTATGTTGTGAAACAAGCGAGTCAGTGAACAAATACTGTGCAGAGTAGTCAGTGTACGTGCACGTATGTTCAAGTTACCATTATTACCTGAGTCCATGTATGCTGAGCTGGAATCAAGAGAAGTTTATATGGATTTTTCCGCTAATGTTCCCGCAAATATTTTATTTGCACTTATTTTAGTTTACTAAGCAGCTGCTTTGACCAAAGCTAACTAGCACATTTGTAAACTCTTTACCTGATGCCTCTGTTGGGGCATTCCCAGATTATATGATTTGGAGGTAGCAGGAGGCAGGGGTAGAACAGCGATTGTCCAATCTGTTACTCAACCACAATCCTGAGGTTTGCAGTCCGGTGCTGTGGCCGCTGCTCTGCACGGATGCCCAGTTGTTTTGTATTAATGCACTTACAGGCGTGCAATGCGAAACAGATGGTGGCTCAACACCGGGGCCAGTTTGTTACAGAGCGAGTGTGTAGGCGAGATGGAGATGCTCCAGACATGCATCATCATGATAAACAGTGTGCATCAATATAATACATAATACCTGAATGAATAATAAGTGTGATGTTACTGGATACTGGACTTAAATGACCGAAGATGGTTGTTGGCCCAGAGCTTTCAGGCATTCTTTTCCATAGTAAATGTGTGTTCCAAATATGCTGTTTGTAGTTAACCATCCCTCTTTGTGATGAATGCTGGATCTCAAGAGTATCTATGGTAACTTTTTTGTTGTAGCTACTGCGTCTGTTGGAAGAATGGCCCTGTCAGTGCCCACCTGATCATTTACACACTAGCACACAGTCACACTTGCAGGGGATTGGATGTGGTCCCTTGTGACGTTGTGGGAAAGCAGTTTAAGTACAAAATGTCCCTCTGCCTTGTCGGCACCAGTCTGGATTTCGTACAAAATCACTCAGTGCTAGTGCTATCCTCCACCTCTGTCTATTCAATTCCTCATCTTTTTTTCTTTCCTCTCCCTCCCTGCTCTTCTTTTTTTAAACAGCTTCTGCCGAGGTCAGCTGAGAACAATTTTTCATTTAAAATTATGGTGCATAATGATATAAGTGGTCATTCTTGTTGCCTTAGTGTACGTGTGCAGGATCTACAGTACAGGCCATTATTTAGTGTTGTGTACAGTGATATCCACAGTTGTATACGGTATTTAGTTGAATACAGTGATATCCACAATTATTTCCCCTGTCACTGTATGCAATAATGGCTGTGATTCTAAAAGTCATGTCATATGGATGTAAATGCACTTGAAGGTATAAAATGACAGTTCAGTCTTGATAAGTGATGATTTAGCGAAATTTAAACAACAGAAGTGGTTACATACTGTATATGTATTTGCCTTTGGAGACACCCTTTCCACCAACTGACCCTTGCTTACACACTTTGCCAACAAACATTATTATTGTTGTTGTTTTTGTTGTTGTTGTCATTATTTTGCTTTAAATGATCTCTTGACATTCCAAGTCAGCTATAGTCCATATCTAAACCAGTGCAAAAAGCTGCATGCGGCATGACTATTAGATCAGCAGCTCCCCCCACACTGTATGGTAGAACATACTTGTTTCTGAATGTTCAGAGAGTGCTCATGTCTGATATTGTTAGCTGAATTAGCTATCCAGCCACATGTTTTCTTTTAAACGCTCAAAGATCAGACACAGTTTTCACGCATCTGGTCTGTAAACCTCTACCCTTGACACCACATAAGGATCCAGTGGGCTTGCCGGCCCAGATCCACTCTGTGCTGTGTGGCATCCACAGGTGCGATGCGGCTGTAATCCTCTTCAGCACACGCTCAGTATTGACCAGCTGCTGCTTTGCAATACTACATGTGCCTTGGAACCTTTCGCATTGAATTTCCCAAGAATTGATTATACACGCAGAATTATCAACTAACCCGATCTCAATACGCTTCTTCAGAGTTTTGTGATGTGGTCATACATGCAAGAATATGGACTGGCCAGCCTCTCTACACATATCCAGATTTTTTTGACATGGATAATTTATGGTAATTTGATGACTGTGTCCCCTGTTTATTTGGTCCATGTTTTGGACACCACGGCCTTGACCAGTTACTCTGGTTTGGCTCTGTATTCGGTGACCGATCTTGACTTTACTTTGATACTCTTTACGTCGTCCTCAAGTTAATATTACACACTGAACGGAACATACTTTTAGGTGCAAGGATCAACCTTAGGTAAAGTATCCACAGCTTAATGCAGTCACGTGACTACTTTAGTGAGTGACTCAAAGTGATGATCCCCCTGGTGCGTGCCTTTTTTTGTTGTTTATTTTAAATATGGGCCCTAAGACATCCAGTTCTGAGCTGTCGATGGTGCATCAGAGCGTCCCAAATGAGCTCCGGGGCCACTCCGGCTCCTCGATGAGAGCAGGTCATCGCCACCCTGAATGCATTAAATGCATACTTTACTTTGGTGACAGCATCGCAAATTACTGTTTGCTCAACAACAAAGCACTATAAAGGGCCGCATTTAGTCGCCTCTCGAGCACGTAATTGTCTATTAAGTGCAATCAAGCTTCTTTTTACCTTTTCTTAGAGTAGCCTGGGCCTTTTTACTAAGAGATGGTGTGGTTCAGGAAACAATTTGTTTACTCCAGGAAGCAAAAGGAGGGGGGAGGAGGGGGGAGTCCCTGATGGTAGGATGCAGTGAGGTTCCCCCTCCCTCCCCACATCATGTCCCTCACTGGTGAAACCTGTGGTCCAACTGCCTGTTTTCTTTCTGTTGACAATTCGGGTGTCATTTCCTGAGGTATAAAGAGCCGTAAAAAGCCACATTTGGTTGTGTGGAATTCAGATTCTCCAGTGGAAGGAGTGGCCTCCTGTGTATGTGCATTTGTTTGTTTTTTTTGTTTGTTTGTTTTTGTGGAAGAGAGCGTGCGTGCTTACATTACAAACTAGTCACTGCTGCTGATTATGAGGGTATGACTCTTTGATGAAAACACTGGAAGTTCTTCTGGAAACTGTCTTCTTTTGCGTCAGATGCAGTACAGCTTCCTCTACGGTTCGCATCGAGTCTCCAGTGTTGTGAGGTCCACCTTGAGAATCACTTGGAGAATCCATATAGTCACAATATGTGTTCAGCTGGATATGGTTTCGCAAAATTAAATCTAAGATATTTTCTGTTCTCCCCCGTTTTAGGTCTCACGGATGAAAAGGTCAAGGCTTACCTGTCTCTGCACCCTCAGATGCTGGATGACTTTGTGTCAGAGAGTGTGAGCTCAGAGACAGTCAGTAAATGGCTGCAGAAGAAGAACACCACGAAGATAGCCGGTAAGAGTAACCAGCTCTCACCAACAAATACCCACCGTGGCCAATAAGGAATGTTCTCGAAGTCTGGGCCCAGTCTGTAGAGCCTTCTGTCGCCCAGATGGGTTGGTTGATGTAGCCTTTGCCAAACTATCTGTTAATGCCACAACCTGCTTCGGGATGCATTAAGAACCACAGTCATCATTTGCGGGGAAAGGCTTGTATTTTGCAAAACCTCTAGTCTTTGCTGGTGTACCTTCATGCCTTTCAACCATTTGCTGCTCTAACGTCTTAAAATCAGTTTCCTCAACCCTAAAGACTGGGCAGGCGCCTCATGTTTCCCAGAGATGTGCCAGGTCCAGAGATTCCCAGCTTCACCCAAGATTATGTGCCTGTTGCATAATGCTGTGTGGTATAAACAGAGTGAACATTGGTGCACTGGGAGTGTAAACTGTTGAGGGTCAATGCAGGAAGTGGAAAGGTTTTGTCCAACTTTTATGTTGGAAAAGAATAGATGGATTTTTGAACAGACAATAAAATGGCAATATGTTTTCCCTGGCATTATCTAGTTTTTTTTATTTTTAACCAATTTACTCTTTCATTGAATTCATTGTGCATTTCCTCCTCTTGATATTGAAATTAGAAATACCTTATCTGCCTGTGTGCTAGCAGGTAATGCTATGGTCCATGAGCTGTTCATACCAATAACAGCCAATGAACAATGATAAAAGTTCTAAAATTCTACTCAGTGGCGCTATTGTCAGTCATGATAAAAGGCTATTGCTATTGGCTGGTTATGTAAACGATGCTACATTGACAAATAGCTGGTAACTTTCTTAAATGATGGATTCTGAACGCTCTCTCTATGGGATAGGGGAGGCAAAGTAAAGAAGATTTTTGTTGCACAGAATAATTTCTCCTCATTCAAAGGGCCTAGAGGGTTAATCTCCACACATTTTTGGAGGCCTAGACTTGTTGAATGATTCAGCAGAGGCATGATAGTTGTTTCCCACAAGGCATTGATCACATCTTCTGACTATAACGACAGCAGTTTTTCCACTGAAAGTGATTATTCTCTCCCCCTGGTAACCCACTGGTGGAAAAGTGCCAAGTCAAGTTTTTATAACCCCTGTCCATGGCATTATACATACAGTATACTGATACGCTATATGTGAGCATGAGTGTGCGTGAGAAGCATTTACAAGCAGGACTGTTTGTGTCAATGTGTTTGTATGTTTGTGATTAAGTATATGTGATAATAATATTATCTGCGTGTGCAGTGCGGTGAGTCTGACTGTGTGTAGGGATGTCTGTGAGCCTTGTATGCGTTTTTGCGTGTATTTCAGTAACTGTGCGCTTAGGAGCAAGTGTGTACAAGTCCCAAAGTGCTTGGACGCTGTGTGTATGTCAGTGCGTGGCTGTCCCTGTGCGCCTCATAGAATAAACAGGAGGGGTAGGTGGCGGGGGCATGCAGCAGGGGCTTGTGGGTCTCCACGGGTCGTTAGACCCATTTGAGTATGCCGGCTGGTTCAGCGCTGCTCGTCAGGACGCTGCCTGCCTAACACACTCACCAGGAGAGTGCAGACAGCCCCCCCCACCGGAATCCAGAGCAGGCCCATACCGCTGGCTGCCTGCCAAGTTCAAGCCGCTGACGTCAGAACTGGCCCCCAGGGACTGGCTCTGGCCAGCGATGGGATTGGGGTTGGTGGGGGAGAGGCGAGTGGGAGTGGAGGGTGCAGCAGCCCGCAGTCCGTTGAGCTGCCGGGGTCGGAGCTGGTTCAGCGGGCCTACAGTGTTCAGACTGGCTAGCGGCAAGAGGGGAGAAAGGAAAATTAAAAAAACGCCAGCTTAGCTTGACACGCCGGCCTTTCGTTCCCCTCTTCCTGGCTGTGTGGTAATTCTAAATGGTGTTTGACACAAAATTCTGGCGCTGGATGATTTTTCTGTTTGTTTGCTGTTTTGTCTAATGGGGTTTGTCGTCATGACCATGCCTCTCTTGACTCTTGCGATTTCTCTTACTTTTTTCTTGTGCGGTTGAACTTGTTTTCATGACTTAAACTCCCCCCTTTCACACACACACACGCGCGCACACGCATGAACACACAGCCTAGATCAGCCAGTTGAAATCATTTAGAAGCTCAACACATCATTATCTGTTTATGATCAGATGCATTAATATGTGAATGTAAAAGTAAACCCCTTGTCATCGAGGCACAATTAGCTATAAACAGATTTTTGAACTAGTCCCAAAACTAGCATTGGGTACAGATGCATTTGCATGTACGTCTGTCAGGATTTGTCTCTGTGCTAATGACAAACTCACCACAGGCGTCAGCACAAGCCTGTCTTCTGCACTGTGATTTAACTTCCCATTCTTTATACCATTACGTCAAGGAAAGCATTTGTTGTCAGCAAAAGTATAACTGTTGTCAGTGAGCAAAATGGTTTGTATGAGAAATGGGATGAAGGACTTGATTAAAAACACATTGGGGGCCACAAAATCAAATTATCAAACAATGAAATGGACTATAACAAAAAAAAGTTACTATAATATTGGTTTTATAAAGGTTCATTTTTTTAAAAGAGAACCTATTATGTTGTTTTTTTTCAAGTTATAATATTCTTGGATGTCTAAAAGGGATATTTTATTCTATTTATAAAAAAAAAACCCCATAAAAATCCTTAAAATCTGGGCCATTAGATATGTGCCATTTCTAAACCTCTGGAAAAACAAGCTACTCCTAGTGGGTGTCTGAAAGCTCTGATTGGCCAGCGAATAGAACCACCGACCCCATGTGTCAGCGGAGAGCGACCATGGTGACTGATTTAGTGACTAGCTCGCTATTAGGGCTAGACGATGAAATGATTTGCAAAACTTTTAAGCACAATGAGGATAACTACTGCCATGGGCTGACCAGATGAGCACATTTGTTTTGTTTTCCACGAATCATACCTAATGCAGTCTTGAACAAACAGCTGCCCAACATCACAGGCCATGTGCAATGCTTCCAGAAAAGAACTTCGCTGACTTCAGTATTTATCAGCTAGGTGCTGAACAGAGTAATGTTAAGGTCTGCAGAATCATCACCTTTTATCTAACCATTCCTATCATAATTGTTTACTTTGCTTGATTAGCAGTCAAACGGTTGATTTTGCCAATTTCAATTTTTTACACATTTTTTTGTTGTGTTTTGAAATGCAAATTGCCATGAAACAGCATAGATTTGCCTGAATGTGTTTGGCTTGATTTTTTTTGTAGGCTTGATTTGGCAATTTTTCGAAAATTTCAAAATAATTTGTCGCGTTCGATATGCTAAACAAAATGTTTTCCACGGTTTCATTTAGGTGCTCAAATGTAACCTAAATCAAAAGCTATTAGTCGCTTTATTCTTAGTTTATGTTTTTCAATAATAGATTAAACAATGCTACAAATTTGTGGCACAGATTTGCTTGAAAGTGTTTGATAGGTTTTTCCAGTGTGGCACTTGGCTACATAGACAGCCAAGCCATGCAATTCTAACAAAAATTTACACTTGGAATATTTTTTAAATATTAGCGGAAATCAGAAATACTTACCGAGCTAGCTACGGATTTTTCTTGTGGATAAGTCTAAGCCACTGCTTCTTTGTGTCCTCCGAATCAATGTTGGCAGAAAATGAAGACATGTAAATTATGTCGGTCCTTGCAGTTGATGACTGAGCACTTGATGTTTTTGCCAGAAGAAAAGTCAAACTTTTTCAGTAACCCTGAGGCAGTTGTAGATGTACATATGAACAATTTTGTCATACTATGATGTCGTATTGTAGCTATAGTAGAAAAAAATAGTTGGAAATGGAGTGTTCAGAGCTGTAGGAAACCTCTGTTTTTTTCCTCACAGAGATTACGTCTACAGATGTTTACCACATTATGTGAACCTTTGGCCATGTTTACTATTGACACCCTTCATTCTAACACTATATGTAAGACACAAACTATGAAAAAGCACAAGAGGTCTCCTTTTTATCTGTCACTTGACAGTCAGTTTTTTATTTCTGATGGAAAAAATAACCATAATTGCACCCCCTATTATTTATATCTCCGTGAATATTATGTTAAGGCTATCCTAAATATTTTCAAATATACAAAAATTACTACTTTACAAATTTCAAGTTCAGTTGTGTCATGTACTGTAATCACGAGTCTCTTTTTTTATTAAAGTTTTCTTCAGTAGGCCAAATATGAATAGACCAGGCTTTATTGTCTTCATTTCTGACTAGCTTACAAACTTTTGTGTTTCTCATTGAAATTATTATTTTTTTTTTTACTGCGGGCGAGGTGGTCAGAATTGGATGGGCATGTGGTGGTGGGGATGTTGTGATGTTTCATTGGGAGGTGGGGGAGGGAGGGGTGGGGGGGCTGAAGGGGGATAATTTTTTCCATTGTGATGGCCAGCATCAAAATTCCTCTGCATGGTGAAAGTGCCAGCTGTTGTCTTTGGAACACGGACAAGACACACAGATTATTGCATACGGAGGTGTTGCTGATCTCCATCCAGTACCTCTGGGCTGGGAACTGGCCAATATGAAACACGCAGATGATCAGCTCTTCCTCCTTCAATCTTTAAAGGGTCGGTTGTTTGGTGGCAGGGTGGAGAAGGACTGTATTCCTATCCCATGCCTCTGCTCTTGTGGGGGAGACTGGCACTACTGTATGTACTGCTGAATCAGTCACCGAGGCGGCCATGGTCTGTGGTACCATGGCACAGCTGTGGTCCTCACATTGATAAACGGCAATAACATTCTGCTGAGCTAATCAAGAGCCTGTACCCGCACTGAGGAAAGAAATGCATGCACTTCATTAATCAGAAACACTTGGCGAACCTATTAGTTGTTGACATTTTTAACTGAAAATTGCATTTTGAATACTTAACAATCTGGTTTCAGGTCTGGGCATAGCTCTGTTACTGCTACTTGTTTACTTATTAATGACATCGTAAGAGCACTAGATAGCAGACAAAATTGTGCGGCCCTCTTCATTGACCTGTCTAAGGCATTTGATACTGTTGATCATGTCCTTCTTTTGAAAAGATTATCAGACATTGGCTTTTACAAATCTGCTTGTAATTGGTTTAAAAACTATATTTAGGATAGGACTCAATATATTTCAGTTGAAGACATTCAGTCTCAAAGTGCTCAAATCAGCAGAGGAGTTCCACAAGGTTCCATTCTTGGCCCTTTGTTATTCACTATCTATATTAATAATATTGGCTTATTTTTGGATCATTGCAATCTACATTTATATGCTGACGATGCCATCATTTACTTGACTGCTTCTTCAATTCAGCAGGCCATATCAAATCTTCAGCATGATTTTAACTCTATTCAAAGATCTCTAATTGAGTTTAAGCTCGTCTTAAATGAGGACAAAACCAAGTTCATGGTATTCTCCAAAGCTAGAAAAAAGGACCCCCTTGATTTTCATATTTGTACCCTGCAGGGTAGCCAAATTGAGCATTTCCCCCATTGTAAATACTTGGGCATTTGGCTGGATGACAAGCTGACTTTTTATATGCATATTGAAAATTTAACCAAAAAGAGAAGGAGTAAAATAGGTTTCTTGCACAGAAATAGGGCTTGTTTCAATTTCAAAAGTAAAAAGAAAATTGTGCACTCAGTAATACTCCCCATGCTTGTTTATGGTGATGTGATTTATAGAAATGCATCTACTTCTGTTTTAAAACCTTTAGATTATCATTCTGCTATTAGATTTATCACTGGTCTTGCCTTCCGCGCCCACCATTGTGTCTTATACAAGTCGGTAGGTTGGGTGTCATTGAAAGCTGGACGAAACAACATGTTTTTATTTGTTTATAAATGTGTTTTATTTCAAATCCCTCTTTATCTAGCTAGTCGTCTTACACGGCGAGTGGGTTGCCATGGGACACGGTCACAGGACTCATTGTGTCTGAATGTTCCTCGTGTTAGAACGGTACTGGGTAAGACAGCTTTTTATTATAATGTCCCTAACACCTGGAATCACTTGCAAGCTGAACTGAAACTGAATGAGCTGGTTCCTTTTGGATATTTTAAAACTTTGATCAAATAATTTTATCAAGAGAATTGTTGTTGTTTTAATTAATGTTTTCCCTCTAATGATGGCATTGTATTATTTATTTATTTATTTATTGGTACTGCAAATGTCCTTGTAAACTGTGTTATTTTAATTGTTTGTAATGCAGGGCCCTGCTTAAATGAATAATGACATGGTTGATTATTAGTCTCCGTCCAGGCTTGGCCCCCCATAGATATTCTCACAGTAAATAAATAAAAAACTTAAATTAAAAAAAAAAAAAAAAATTTGATGCCTTAAAATGGGATGCCTACATATAAAAAGCACTGTTATTTTTGTATGGTGATACTAAACAATGCTAAAATGCTAGCACATGTAAACTACGGAGCTAAATGTCCTTACCCACAGCATATGGAGCTCACTGCCATTCATTTGTTGCCTTTTTTTCTGACACTGAAAAAAAACTTGCAATTAATGGCTGTTTTCACTGAAAGTAAACAAGACTAAGTGTGGTCCCTGAATTTTAATCGGGACTTCATTTTATCACATGAATACTGTGAACTATCTTTCAAAGGTGATAACATGCCATTTCTGTCCATTTCATAATTATTTAAGATACGAAATTCATTTGAACTGAAGTAGTTGTACATTTTAAAATGGGAAATATTTCTATTGTTATGGTTGTGTTTTTTTTCCCTGCGGTTATGATGGAGTAATGTCTAATGTGTAAAACACAGTGCATCGGTCTTCTGTTCTGTCCATATTTGATATGCCTCCAGAAATTAATAAACAGAGTATTTGGGCCCTGCCTAGATTTTAGCATATCATTAGTTAAATTTCAAATAAATGAAAAAAGAGTTAAAATTTAAAATTTGAAATTAGAAACCTTAGAAATTAATGTAAAACTAAAGCTCCTGAAATTTTAGAATAATATATGATTCATCAAGTGTTGTAACTTGTTGCTTTGGTATTTTGACACATTACTTATCATGTAAAAATAACTAGATTAACTTGATTACATGGTATTAAATGAATAGCATATGATATTTTAGCTGAGAATCTTTCCAATAATGTTGACAGTACGATATGCTATCTACACCGGGTCTTTAATTATTTGGTCATTGAGAGCATGATTGTTATTTTAGCTGTGTACTTCACCTTATTGGAGATGACACTAAATAATAATAAATAATCGAGCATTTTCTGTGCTGGGACCACGGCTGTGGAACCATCTCCCAGAGACAGTCAGAGCCTCAAGCTCGATTCTGGTTTTTAAATCCAATTTTAAGACTTACCTTTTTAGATCTGTCGATTTATTACTTTCTTGTTTTTACAATGTTCTTATAGGCCAGTTCTAGGATATTGTGTCATCTTTTTGTTATTTTGGCCAACTGTAATTGTTTTTGCGTGCATTTTTACTCTGTAAAGCACCTTGAGATTTCTTTGTATTTTAAAGTGTGCTCTATAAATAAAATTTATTTATTATTATTATTATTATTATTATTAATATTATCTGCAGACTTCCAACTTAAATTTGAGGGTATTTACCTTTGACTATGCAATTGTTCCTTGGTCGTGTATGTGTTATTTTCTTGTTATTTCATTTACAAGTGAGCAGATAAAATGTTTATAGTTGATTTAAAGTTTGGCATTTGCATTTGGAATCTGTAGCTGTTAACTCTCAATATGTATTCCAAAGAGCTCCCTCTGCAAGAGGAACAAGGCTTCATCAGGCTGAAAACTAAAGCTTCAGAGAAATGGCAAAAACATAATTTGCAGCCAAATCATCTATTTGGTTCATTTTTAAGAATGAAGAATGCTCCAGTGAGCTGAGGAACTCCGAAAGTCCTGGTTGGATGGCTGAATAATTCTTTCCCTGGTAATGAAAAATCCCTTAACAGTTGGCTAGTCGATTAATACTCTCCATGAGGTCAGCATATCTCTGTCAAAATCAACAGTCAAAGGATGAGTTCACCAGAATAAATACAGACTGTTTACCATAAGATTTAATATACTGGTAAGTCTCAAAATCAGGATTTTGGCCAAAACACATTTTGAGAAGCCTTTACAGTTCTGAAACAAAATTCTGTGGGTAGATGAGACAAAGATGAACTTGAACCAGAATGAATGAGTGAGGAGAGTATGAAGAAGGGAAAGAACTCACAATTCTGAGCATAACACTTCATCTGTGAGGCATCGTCTTGTATGGGCAAGTATGGCTGTCAATGGAATCATTTCTATGGTGTTTATTGATGATGTACCTGTTGACAAAAGCAGTACAATGAATTAAGAATACTAAAAGGCAATATTATAAGCAGCCTAATGCAGGCTATTATCACTTGCAGCCTAACATGTCCCACCCACTTACAGGTGCCATTGTAACGAGATAATCAATGTTATTCATTTCACCTGTCAGTGGTCATAATATTATGGCTGATTTGTGTATGAATTGAAGGGAAAATTCAGAGAAGCTTATATTTATTATTTTTTCTTCCCTGTTACCATTATTACGTGGGGAGCCTGCTATGCTGTCTAACATGGTGGCCAGCTGTTCGCAGGTCAGTATAGGATTGTATAGCTTGTTATCAGGACAGTGGGAGCCCTTTACTATATATTTTTCTTCCCAGGGTTAGGGTTTGTATCAGATTCTGTTCTCTATTCCCGTTGGACTTTTTATTTGCTCATTTTTGTCGTCTGTTCCTTAACAAGACAGGTGACATGCACTCCCACACACTGCGTCATGCCACTGAATCTTTATTCATTCATTTATGCAGTATTTATTGGCGCCGTCCATTTAAGATGAGCAGCTGTAAGCATCGAAAGCTTTTGGTTTTTTTTTTTTTTTATCATTTTGAATTTTTTCATGGCTCATATGCCCTGGATACGTCTGTATCAATCAGTCATTGATGTGCATTTTTTCCCCAGTGGTCCAAAGCGCTCTAGCCTGCTGGGTGAAGACATGAAAGATAAAATTTCAATCTCTTTTCCAAATTTTTCTTTGACCCAGGTATTCCTCTAACCACATTCCGGCTGGAATCTGATGCCACATTACACCTATGGTTTTGGTTTATTTTAAGTGAGGGATTGAATCAAGCACTTGCAATCAGCAGTGATAATTTCTGCCCATTACAATATTGCTGCATCAAGTAAACCTCCTTCTGGTGCCACAGGCCAGCTGAGACCTTCATCATTATCAGGTTGGACTCCTGCTTTCAGTGTGACATCATACTCTCCTATCCTAATTGCCCATAATGCCCTGTTAAATTAATCCTGCTGTATGACAGAATCAGTCACCTTTGACTTCAGCTCACACCAGCTCTGTTCTGCTGTGGAAAAAGGTTATTTTATAATAGAATTTGTCCTCAGTTGGTCTCTGCTCCTTTCAGGGCCATGGCTGTGGATTTTCCTGTGAATTACTGACTGTTACCTGAGCCTTCACAGCTGTTGAGAGGAATAAGATTGGTATTGGCTTATACTTTGTAGGAGTGTTTGTTTTTTATATATGCAAAAAACTGGATCATTCTTTTGAACTTGTGTTCATTGGCTGAATTGTGCTTTAATGTCTCTGCGTGGGGAAGGAAAGAAAGTGGATTTCTGACTGCCGTTTGTTGTTCATGGCTTCGTAACTATAAACAAAAGGGGCCATCTAAGCCATTCCAACACTTCAACAAAAGTGTCTGCATGAAGCCTGCGATCCCCTCTTTCCTGGAAACTGAACCAAACCCCCAACCCCCCCAGTCTGTCCTATTTGGGCCCTGGTCACATGATAAGTGATGTATTGCTGCTCCTTAGCATCGCGCTCGCGTATTATCTGCTGTAGCGAGCCTTTCATATTCGATATGCTTCACTGCCCGTCCTACGTCACCGAGCTTGCGTCAGCTTGCATAGCATGGTGCGTGTGTTCGCAGTACCATCTCTCATCCTCATAACCATGCTTATTACGGCTGTCTAATTCTGAGCTTTAGTATGGAGATATTACATTTCGGTGTAATTTGATTAAAAATATGTAGTTTCTAGTCTGCACGCTGTACGTTTGAGTTTGAACCAGCATCCTTTTGCTTATAAACCAAGTTCCTCACTGATTGCAATAAAAAAAGAACAATTGAAAAGGAAACCCTGTTATTTCACAAATTTTCTTTGTCCAAATTGTGGGGTGCTATAATTGACAAAAAGAATGTCATATTTGGTGATCGTGCTCTGAATAATGATAATTAATCTATAACTGTGTGTTATAGCTTCTCAGTCAGTTGATGCTTCTTTATTGATTCTTTCAGATTAGCTCAGAATTTTGCATGTTTGTGACCAGTGATCAGTCTCCCAATCCCAGATTTTAACATCTAGTCTAATGCTGATTTTCCCTTCGAGTTCTAGTGCGGCGATACTCAGTGAGAGTCTGCACATTCAGATTAGTGACGGGAAATCAGTGTCCTGTTGTATGGCAAAACCTAACTTGAATAATGGATTAAAGGGCTCCTACAAATAATTTTTTTTAGTTTTTATTTTATAATATAAACCCATAGAATTCACCAGAGAGGTGCTTGCAAGCTATCCCAAATGCACAGGGAACATGATTTATTCTTCCGTCCGTTGGGTTTAATTTTCTGTGTAACAAATTCTAAATAGGGTCTGAAATTAACAATGCATTCAGATTCATGCACAAAAATGTTTGTATTTTTGGAGATTAAGTATAGGCAACCTTATGATTTTGCTTTAATTCATCTTGCCTTCTCTTAGATGAAACTTCCTGTATGTGGCTATAAAAAAGGAAATTGTGAAATGGTGTATGTACTGGAACCAGGAACTCTGAACAGTTTAAACTTGGCTGCAGCATAGTCACATGCTCTCAAACTGATATTTGTGTGCATACTAAAACACTGGTCGCTACCAATTCTCTCTCTTTCTCTTACACACACAGACACATGCACACACTCACGTTACATGGCCACTCACTTAGATTTGTTGAAACATATTGTTTTCTTATTAACATGCACTGAGGCGGCACAATGGGTAGGTAGTGCTGTTGACTGACAGCTGGAAGGTTGTGGATTTGAATTCGACCTGGGGCCCTTCTGTGTGGAGTGTACGTGCTCTCCCCGTGTTCGTATGAGTTTACTCTGGGTGTTCTGCTTTCCGTCCACAATCCAGTGATATCCACGACAGGCTAACTGGAGACTAACCAGCCCATAAATCTGAGTAACTGGGTGAATTTGATTCCTTCATGAGTGCAAAAGGTGACACGATAGGGATACGATATATACAAAATACAAACTAAATCTTACTTTGATCAAACAGGACACTTTTTCAGAAAATAGCTGCTTTGCAGATTCAAGGTATATTTCTCCTGAAGGACAGAAATATGGTTCAGAATCTGAAGTTTTTCACTTGATATCTCTCTGGAAGTTCTCGTGGATACTCCTGATTTTTTTAAAAATTTCAATTTGTACCAATTTAGGTTGACGTATATTCTTTGGGAGCAAATGGAAATAATTACCTGTTTTTGTTTTTTTTTTTTTTTGTTTTTTTTGCTTTTGCTTTTTTGCTTTTTTTTTATTAAAGCAACGCTAAGCATTAGTGAAATTCTTGTGGGTAACAACAGAATGTTGAACACATGCACCTAATAAACTCAAATGAGTGGGCGATCTGAAGAGAAACCATCTCCTCCATCATAATTTATCGGTTAGAAATTTCACTCTACTTGCCTGTTCAGAGCTGTATGTGCGCGACTGGCTCCGCCTCTTGCTCACAGCTTTGGACCAACAAACAATGAATCATTGAAAATATCGAAGTAGGGCTTCGCACTGAGTTATTGATTAATAATGTTAACAGTGGATCTGTCGCTTATGCTTCGAACCAGTCAACATTAACAATATAATGACAAAGTACAAACTCAGTTAGCTGCTGGCTAACAATTGCTGCTTTCAACTATAGTGCCCTCAATGAAGTGAACTCGGGTTACGCTAATAGAAACACATTATAGCATTAGTAGTTGCATTCACATTTACTTTTGCCATAACTAGGAATCTAGCTAGGTATAAATTGATTTTAATTGTTTCTTGCACGCAGCTTGAAGGCTTCATAGTTGCTCTCAGTAGGTTACTCTCACTCGCGTGCTTGTTGTGTATTTAGATTATAACATGTGGAAAGGATATCAGCTCTGTTATGATTGGTCGGATGCAAATGAGGCTTCGGTTGATGTATATTAAAACCAAGGTATACCGACATCCATAAGACCAGCCAAGTTGAGAAACGAGAAAATCGATTGCAAATAACTTTGCTTACAAACTACTGCCTAAATTATGTCCTATGAATTCAATGATATTATTGTCATAAGTCCGGTGTACATGTTGAAAGCAGTTTAATGTCCTAAGAGAGGTGTAAAGTCCCTCTAACTTCAAGATTTAGGTCTCAGTACTAAAGTTACAGATTTTTTTACTTTTTACTATTCACATCTTGCTTGGCACCATTTTAGGCCATTAGCTTGACTTAAAACTGCTTATATTTCAATTGAACATGGAGCAAAAACATGAGTAAAGTGGCTGCTTATATTTAGACAAA
The DNA here is from genome assembly GCA_029692085.1 of Gymnothorax javanicus. NCBI lineage: Eukaryota > Metazoa > Chordata > Actinopteri > Anguilliformes > Muraenidae > Gymnothorax > Gymnothorax javanicus. The sequence goes on from CM056208.1 coordinate 34,386,058, forward strand.
TTCTGGTGGTTCTTTTCATGAATATGATTTCATGGTTTTCATATGGTTCCCACATTTGCTGATCAGGAATTGACTGTATGGGCTATCATAATTAATTAATGCAAAGAAAATGGGAGATGGTAAGTAGCATAATTCAGTAATCCAGCTAAATAAATTTTGCACTAAAACAGTGATGGTAGAGTTTTCTGCATGCGTTTTTTCAGTGCATGCAAAGCTGTAGAGAATATTTTACTGTGCAAATTATATTAATGACACTACTTAATTCAGAAAGTATTATAGCAATGCAGAGCATTTAGTAAAATTGGCCTTGAATTTTGGTGGAGGTTAAACGAGTTTTGCTGTTTAGATTGCAAAAATTGGTTGGGCAATTATGCAAAGACATGACATGACAAAGCCTAAACTTTTAGGATATTTATTTTGATATGATCTATTCGTACGTTAACGGAACTGAAGACCCCGTTTCCTTTCACCCTCTTCCACTCGGAAGTAGCTTGCGGGAGATTACACAGGTCAGCTTGAGAGAAACCATGCACACTCCATCACCGTGAAGATGACTCTTATTACGTATTAGTTTTTGCAGAAAAAAGTTTGATATTCTCAGCATAAGCAAAAAAAATTTTTTTCTGCAGTAACCATAGAGAAAATATATCTGATGTGTATAGTCGTTTAAAAATGGCCTTGGCCTCATTTTAGGTTGCATGACACTCAACCCCCTGCCCCTTTGCTAAAATAGTCCACATTGACCTGTACGGAAACATTTCACCCCAAATAATTAATTACATATCATCGTTTTTAATGACTAAGCATATTATTTTTGTCTTGCGTATGCTTGCGCGTGTCTGTGTGCGTGTGTGTGTGTCATTTCTGTAGTACACTGTTATGTGCAAATTTACCGCTATTGTTACGGTTGTTCACCATCCATTTGCTAATTCATGCCTCCTTACGCATCGAATGCATATATTTTCAAGGCATTTGATTGCCCTTATCTGCATTTCTGATTCTCTCTCTGAGAGTGTTTATCTGCAACTGTGCAAGTGATTGGTGGAAAAACAGTTTTCATGGCTGTGTACTGTATTTGTGTTTTTGGATACCTCCCGATGAACTCCCCTCAGGTGTCTGTCCTGTTGCCTCTGGCAGGAGCGTGATGAGAGGCTGGTGTGTATCATCATCCTCGCGATCATGCGCAGACACGTGCGCTCACATGCGCTGGCTTCTTTAACGAGGACCCCCAGGCCTCCGTGACGTCAGAGCTCCCCCCCTCGCCTTTATGGCTGTGTTTACTTCACAGAGCTCCGAGTCTGTGGGGAATGGGACGCGTCCCGGGTCCTCCATGCGTTCCCCTCATGACCCTGCCTGTCGCTGGCTGTGCCTGTGAGTGTGGGCTGAGGGTGTGGGTAAGGCTGCTCAACCTCTCACTGTTGAAGCTAAAATGTTGCTCTCAAAAATAGTTACATTTTGTATTTGGACTTAAAATCCAATTTCTATTTTTTTGCTCAATAAGGTAAAAATCAGCCAGCAAGATGAAATAATTTCCCTCACTTCAAGAGTTGAGAAAATTTCACTTTTCTAGCAGACAGTAACTTAAAATACGGTAATATGCTGTACCTGAGAGACAATAAGTTTTTATATCTCGTATTATCCGCAACGCTTGTTCAGACAGACATTATTGCCGCGCTGTTCGTTCTGAGGTGGCTCAAGACCCAGTCAATTTGTCTTTCCGCAGCCCTTCTGACCCAGGAGACCAGCTGCCAACTCCAAGGCGGGAAGAAAGTTTTATGTACTGGGCTCTAACTCTTCCCAGTGCCACCGCACTACACCACTTATTCTTCTAAAAGAAAAAAAGGGGACTTGAAGATTTCATGTATGTCAACCCCTTTGATTTCCCACCTGTATTACCTTCTGTAAATACCTGGAAAATCCTTTAAAAAATTCGTAAGATTTTTAAAAAATATTTTTAGTAGAACTTTTTTTGTATGAAATCATAAATGGAGTATGAAAATGTAATATTTTTTTAAAAGCTCATAAAAGCTGTCTACTCAAGTACATAAATAAAAAAAACCTCAAAACCTCATACAGGACAATAAAAATTGGCATGCTTGTGCCGATGTTACACACGGGCACGTTAAGAAACCTCGATTTCGTTCCACTCTTTGAAAATCTTGACCTAAATCACCAATCTCTTATCCATATTCTTATCATTCCACCCGTCAATCTCACGGGTGAAGGGCGACGTCCAATAATAGCCAAGACGGTGCAGCCTCAGGAACCAAGCTGTTTATAATTTGTGTTGTGTTTGTACGTTTGCAATTGATACTTTTGGCAATTCAGTAGATCGTACCTTGTTCAATACAGTCTATGGTCCATGTTTAGCAAAGGCTTTGCAAAGTGGTCCACTATGACCAATGGTAAATTGTTGTGCAACAAGAAGATACGTCTGGTAGTTGTTACTTTACATTGTGTGTGTTCCTGTGCTCCTTCATTGTAGTGCAAATGAATAGCCTCCGATAATTAATATTTTGAACGAAGTTCTTTTCTAATAAAAAAATATCTGAATACCTTAACTGGTTTGTCCATAAGCGGAGTAAATGGAGGGAAATCTGTATAATTTATGGGCACTCCGTATAAGCTGACATGTATGAGATTACAAAATTTGATGAGATGTTTTAGTGCATTTAGGAATTTTAGGGACGGGATATTAGTTCAAGTTTAAAACATGCCAGCGCATCTGCGTGTTTTACGTTTCATAATAGCTGTCATGAAACATTTCAGATCTGGTGTTAAATTGTTGAATAGTTTATGATCAATATGGTGATTTAGACGTTAAATACCACAATTAATGCTGAAAATTGAGCTCTGAAGAACCTTACACTGTGACCCTGTCCTCTTCTGCCCTCAGCATATGTCAGGTGGAAACAGTGTTCTTTAAGCTATGGTGGTGTTAATGGTTATGGAACAGGAAGGAATTGCTTGGAATTTGAGGGTTTGGTTGCATGGAGGGAAATGGTCTTAGCGAATGTATTGTATCTGAATTACTTCAGTTCATGTGCATATGTATACAGTAAATGGATTGCATGTAAAAATGTAATCTGCGTAAGTTGTTCTGAGTAATAGTGTCTGCTGAATGCCCTAATGTAATACTTGGCAGCAGCTTGAACTCAGGTTTAATGTATCTGAGTGTAAGGCTTGCTGTTTGATGGGCTCAGGTTTCTGTGGATCCTCGTTTAAAGGGAGCCTGAGTGTGGTTTTCCCCCATGCGTGGGGGCAGTTCAAGGTGCTGTAAATTCAGCCACCGTAGAAGTAAAAAGCAGGTCATTGTGAACCCAGAATACACACAGAGGGCAAAACCCCACATGGCCCGAGTGACCATACAGAGGGAGTAACAGGATTTGGTCATGCTGCCCCACGTTACATCTGTGCTCAATTTCCATGACCCTGGAAGTGCTGACAACCACCCCCCACCACAAGCTCGAATCGGCCCCTCATAAACGTCATTTCATTAATTCACGCGAGGCACATGTTTTTCATTACAAAAAAAAAAAAAAAGATGAAATTCTGGACCTGGAATTTATATGTGAGGATAACATCAGTCACCATGCTGAGCATTAAGGGCGATGAAGCTTGAAGCATAGACATCAAATCTTGCAGAAATAAGCACCAACTTTTTTTGATTTTAAAAAAAAAAAAAAAAAAACATGTTCCCCAGCTCTGACGGTTTTCTTCAGAAGTGGTGATGTGATGAAACTCTAATGAATTTGATGTGACCAGTGGAAAGGGTGTTTGAAATTTAATATAAAAAACGTGAGCAAAAATGCATGTCTGGCCCTCTAGTGGCCACAAATACCAATTCTTGGGCTTGTCAACAGCCATGATATTCTCACTATTTATTTCTTATTCTCTCTTGCCTTTTTGGCACCTGACTACTTCTGAATACTTTCAGCTTGAGACTTTGCTCAGACTTTAAATTGTTTCTTTTACTGAGGGCATGTAAGCTTAAACTTTTTTCGGATATTTTTCTTACTCAATATATTTCATTTTTTAATAGGCTTTTTTGCATTAATAGTCTATGTTTACATTCAGCATGTTTTCAACTCTTTCAACTTCTTCATTCTTTCACCTGGAAACTGTATTGAAAACTTTTAAAATGTTTGTGGATGTTCTTGGCGCATCCTTGTAGAGCAATGGCCACGTGCTTATTCTGAGCTCTGCGACAGTGGTTTGAGTCCTGCAAAAATAGAACTTTATTTGTGCTGTCCAGCTAGCCTATTCGTATTTGCCTCTCTCTCTCTCTCTCTCTCTCTCTCTCTCTATCTCTCTCTCTTTCTCTGTGCATGGCACTGGCTGATGGAAAAATGTCTGGTTCTCCATGTTTTGACCTCTTTTGTTCATTAAACAGAATGCATTCTTCCTGATGGTCCTCTTGGAAGAAACATCTAGGTGGACCTGTGTCAGAATTATCTACTTGTTGCATGTTAGTGAGGACTTTGATTGGTCCTTTTAATATGGCTTTATTCACATGAGGTACAGAGGTGGACATTCCAGGTTCAGGGAGTAAAATTCCTTCCAAATATTTTATTCCAAGCTCCTGGAGCTGCTAATTAGAACAATGCTTCCGCCTGGAGGTTGAATTGATTATTGAAATCAGCTGGCCAGGCTCATGTGTGGAAGTAAAACATGGCTACTGGAATGTCCACTTCTGAGTCGTCAGTATCCCTGTGAGATAAGCTAATGCAGAAGTTACACGTTTAATGTATAGAAGAGTGGCATCCCCAGAGCACTCCCATAATCTAACTGCAGTCAGGCGAGCTTCAAATGATGGCCATAATTGCCGCTGTTGAATAAAATATTCAGTCCTGAAATGATTTTCATTACATCTGATCCCTGCATGGAGTTGAACGATCTGTATAAACTGCCTATAACAAAAGATAAGATCATCTTAAGAGGTAATTTTACATTCTATTTAGATGTGATTTGTAATTTTTTTTACCAAATAAGGCAAAAAAGATTGCCAGTGAAATTGTTTCATCCTTCTGAAATTCTGCCAATGTGATCTTGCTTATAAAGTGAAAATTATGATAAAACTGTTGAATATGTTGTTCTTAAAATTCTGCTCAAGATTTTACATTTCATTACGAGGCTAACACTCTTGAGATGGATGTTGATGCAGTGCGGAATATGTGTTAGTTGAATTAACTGAAAATGTGTTTGTAAACCAAGGATATAATGAGTTTTAGTAGTGTAGCAAGTTAGAATGCAGGGAAGCTAGGGTGGAGTTGGCTCATTGTGGAGGTTGGATGGTGGAAAATGTAGGTGGTGATGCATGTAACACCTGTGCCACACTGATATGGAGCTGGCTGAATGCAGCTGATGCTATTTATTTACTGGCTGGGAGGGCAGCCACAAACAGACAATACTGTGCTTGTGTGGCAGAGGAACAAATCCCTGTGGCCGTTTACCTTCAGGAGTTTCAGACAGCGAGATGTTCCATCACATGAGCTGCTGGTCCCCTTTGCCACATGATGGATAGGAAGAAGGTTTGGGGCAATGGGGGAGGGGGCGGTTTGACTGAGGTAGGGGGTGGCCCCTTGCAGCCAGAGTGATGGTGCCGGCGTTTCGGGTGTCTGTGCACGCTGACAGTACAGACAGCCAGACTGCTGAAGCACCCCTCAGCGACTGCTGAGTCACCTCGGACTGTTTGCTAACTAAGTCCTGATCGACTACTAGCTCGGTTCCCACTGACTGTTTGCCTGAGGGCAGGCAGGCCAGTGATCGGCCTCTGGGCCGCAATACGGACTGACTGCAAATAGACTGTGAACGGACTGCGGTTTTATCATTGGTTGATCACAGAGTAACCGACGGCTGACGGTTTGGGTTACTCTGGAACAAAACCCTAACTCGCCGTGTTGACGAGCCAGGGAGCAATCAGTGACACAAGGTGCTTGAGGCTGTGGTTTTGTGGAAGCTTGTGGATTAAACGGTTTCTCTGCAGTTCATGGTCTCATGGTGGCAAGTGGCCCATTCTGTGAGATCATGTCCAGTATGTGTAACGGTGTGTTCATTTGCGTCTGCGTGTGTTCACCGATTGTTGTGAATACGTAAGGGAACACTAAAGTTTGCCAAGACTGTTTGCATAAATAACTCTACTTTTACTGTCATTTCCAAACAAAGTTTTAATGTTTGGTATAACTAGACTTTCGCTGATGTAAGTTTTAGAAAACTTAGGGCTCTATTTTGGTACCTTCACAAATGGTGGTAACGTATGCACAATTTTGTTCATCATACATGGCATATTTATTGCCTTCTCCCAGTTTGGTAGTTTCCTGCTCTAAAACAAAAGCGTCTACATCTCAAGGGGTTGAATAGCGCAAAAAGAGGCGTGTCGATGCATTAACCTGGCGGTGTGTAAATTAAATGCCACAGACCTTGTTTGCATTTTGACTCATCCAAACCACCTTTTCGCGCAAACACTGTCACTCTATGGTAGTTTTATGGGACTGAGTCGCAGCCAGAAGAGCTGTGCACAAATAAATGAATATTGTGTCCCTCCCACTTTCATTTTTTATGCACCCTATAAATAATGCCTACAAAATGGTGGGGTCAAATGGGAAGGGGAGGGTAAAGGGGTATTTTTATGAATGTGGATAATTTCTTCACGTGGAGGAAATACAAATAATTAACTTCAGTCTCACCCTTGTTTTAATGCCATGAGTGCGATTTTGTACACTGTTTAAATCGCCCACATCTTTTCATACAAAATGCATTACCTGGTGAATCAGCCTCTCGTCCCCCAAACGCCTCCTCGCATTACTGCATTAGAGCGCAGTTCTCAGAGGACTGAAGGAGGCGGCGGTAACGCGAACTACGAGCTTATTCTTCACCTGACAAAATTGCCAGTTTGTTATGCCGTTAATGCGCTGGCTGGCTCTAAAGGGAATGACTGCGACTAATCTGATTGGTTTAAATGAAGCCATACCTCCACCAAACCCATGGTCTGACCTTTTTGACAACAGTACCGCTCCTGCACTATTGCCTTGTGTCAGGGAAATACTGAAATGGAGTTAGACACTGCCAGTTTTGATCTGCGATGCTGCTTGCACATGCATTTTACGATTGCAATTGGCTCATCAAATTAGGGCCCCTTATGTGCTTTATTGTGCTTTTGATAGCTTGCTTATCACACCCTCTGTCCAGAACGGCTCTTGTTAACTAGTGCCCAGGGAGTGGATATGTTTGCCCCAGTAGAAATATAATGCTATTTTTCTAAGAGAGAGGGCTGACATCTAGAAGTTGTGTTATGCTGTGAAGGCCTTTTAATTGGACATGTTGAATATAGAACTGAGAAATTTGCTCTGAAAGTGATAAAGGGTGTAATTCCCCAGGTCTATGGCTCGACCCATAAAGAGGAACCGTATTAGCAGGAGTGGTGAATGTTTCAAACTTCTTCTGCACTGAACATCTGATCATGTATTCTGCATATCATCAAAAATAAAGACAGGATTGGCTATCAGGCCAAATGAATGCTTGGGCCTATATAATAATTGTTCTCATAGTGATGCTGCATATGGAGACATCATTTTCTGATGTATGGTACAGTATTATTAGCAAATTGTTGTTACCTTTGTTAGCAATTGGATCGTAATATTGAGGCAACAATAAGCCTATTAATTTTGCATGCCTTGCATGCTTGCTAATCTTCTGAAAGCATTAAAGTATGCAGATTTTTGCTCCGAATGTTTTGTTTATTTAGAGTATTTGCTGCAAAGGCCTGCCTTTTTAACTGTGCTTTGTCCCACCCAAATCGAGTATTGACTAGATCATGCAGATCATGCTGCTATATCATCACCGCATCGGTGTTGTACACGTGTGTGGGTTTTTTTTCAGTTAACATTTGGTTCTCCTGGAACATATTTATCTGCTCGCAGCCTTATACTGTATTTACTGCAAGCTTAGTGTGTTTCAGGCACAATACGGGACGCTGTCGTGAAACCCGAGAGTTCTCCCAGCACACGCACTCCAGCTGACCCTGCAGCGTGAATGGGTGGGACCTCGGGATCAAAGCCTGAGGGCACACTCATGCCTGACAGACAGTACAAAATACAGACGCGCTTGTACACCACACTGAAACAGAGAGACGGTCTCAAATGTTATAGCACTGTTTTCTGATAAGTAAACACTGAGATTCACACACTCATTTTTGAAAATGGACATGTAACGTACGTACTCATGTGCACGCTTGTGTAAATAGACGCAGATGTGCGCAGACAGATGCTCTCTCTCTTTCTCTCGCACGCACAAATGCATGCACATGCAGCCCTACATTTCAGCTTCAGCAAGTTCTGCGTCAGTGCCTCTGTGTGCACGTCATCCTGCGTCCTGTGCCTATTCGTCTACGTCATCCTGCGTCTGCATGGGACTTGGGTGCCAGCTAAAAAGGACTACTACAAGTCTGAAGTTTTATCACCAACAATAAAATAACGCACGGGACATTAAACAAATGGCCGGTGCTATTTGACTGTTGACGGCCGAGTATTCTTCGTTTCAAATAGGCCTTGCGCACTCTATCTCTGTGCACGGAACTAGAGAGAACATAAAAGCGCATCCAATGATCATATACTGTTCTTGCGAGCTTCACTGTTGGTACACAATGACGACTGTGCACTCTTATTTAACCCTAACCCTACCCTGGGCACAAAAATGAAGTAACTAGCTTAGCTTGCAGTGACCGAGTACAAAATCAAACGAACCAACTTCATGTACATGGCCACTGGTGAAATTGTCTCTTCATAAACAAATCCCCGTGTTTTACTAGCAATTATTTTTCTCCTCTATATCATCATGGTGTCTTAGTCTATTCATGGTTGTTCTTGTGACAGCTTTGTCTGTAAAGCAGTGTGTTTGAAACTTCTCTGTACCGTTGAATAAAATGAGTATTGGATTACCTGTTGCACTGAAAGTCACAGGGACAGTGTCTAGTGGCAGCCATTTTGTATTTGTCCTCCTTGACGAGTTGTGTTTTTTTTGTTTTCTGGGGTATGAGTGAAATTGACTACACATCCTCTGGAGTGGCAGGTCAAATTTATCAGACTGAATGTACACTGAATGCCTTCTAGGTCAAATATGATTTATTTCTCATTTGTTTCTCATCAAAAATGATTTGTAATTTGGCAGTGCACACAGTTGTTTTGACTGTGTATTGTACGAGCACTGTCTGTGAGGACAGAAAACCATGTAATTCAGTTTTAAGCATCATTCTTTTGTTTCTAGGGTGCAGTTTTTTGTTCAGATGTTTAAATGATCTTTTTTTTTTTTGGTCTGGCATCAATACAAATTAGTATGCAGCTGAAGTGGCGATTTTTGTTACGTTTATGTATTTACAGGAAAATTAACCAGCAGTTGAAATGTTTGTTTCCATCTGTTCCTGCATCCCTAATAGAGAAAAATATCATATCCTTCAAGTTCCAAACACAAACATGTTACAGTTATCAACTGGGGGTGGGCATGTTATTAAGAGTTCCTGTTTTTCCCTTGGTTACGACTGAAGGCATGCTCAGAATTCATGTGCAGACGGAAATCCAGTTCACAGGTTTTCTTCATAATCGTGGTCGAGCAATCCAGGTCGATAACAGGCAGTACAGTTTCAGCACACTGGGGAGAATCCAGAATTGTAATCAGAATACGGTCCAAAAAGTCAAAACCAGGAAGTAGGTAGCCAAAGCCAAATTGAAAAACAAATCAAAAACCAGAAAGCCAATAGGAAATCAAATGCAGGTGATCAGTGGGACACAAGGAACAAGACAGAATCATAAACCAGAAATAAAAAAAATATCGGAACTGTGAAATGTCAGTAGTAATGAATGCTAGTTGGTAAGACACTGGGAAACAGGCTTGGCAAACTCATGCTGGTCTACACAAAACCGGGGCATTATATAGGAAGGAAAAGGGCCAAATTTCATGGGGTTCAGGTGTGAGGAGCTAAAGGACATGCAGGGAGGTGCGGCTACAAACAAGGGAATAATCGAAGAATAAACAAGGGACTGAGCAGTAACTGGAATGAAAACAGGACTCACATGGCAAGTGACATATGAGGGGAAAGACTAGACTGATACAAAAAACTGCTAAAATAAATACAAGAATAAGGAAAATAATAAAAACATGTTTAAAATACGCATGAAACACATCTCTAGACTCAGATCCTGACAGGCTGGATCTATCCACTCTATTTGATGAGTATGTTAGCTAAAGGCCTCTGATGTGCCATGATGGCAAAGAAAACCTTTGAAGCCTCACCATCTTTCAGTCGGAGTCTGCAGTTTTTAAATTTATTTGATCTGATCATTGTGTTGTTTTTTTTCTGTCCATGCGTCTAATGTCTAAACATCATCTGGACCGAACTTTATATTATGAAGCAAGATTACGGAGTTGGTTGGGTAACTTCAGTGAGTCAAAGCCAGTGCTTTCACAAATCTGAAACAAGGACAGGAGTAAGGAGAGTCACTCTTGGTTTTCTTCAATTCAATTTCTCAGCGAACTCGAGGCGTTAGGTTTGCTGTGTTGTTGCAGCCGTCGGTGTGTGGGTGTTCTAGGTGTGAGTGCGGTGACTGACAATGTTGACCTTCTGGCAACAATTCCACCAGCCAGCCATTCTGTCAAATGATGAACAACCATTGAATGGCCATGTTTGGTATACTGACCTATATCTTGTTCTCTGTTTTTGCTTTCTTGTTAACCACATTATTGTTCTTGGTCTCCTCCATCTGGCTTGGTTGCTGCTTTGCACCTGTGATGTGATTTACCCTATACTCTCTCGAGAGGTTTGTCACATTCTGTGCCCCTCTTTCCACATAGCTAATTTTTGGTCTGGTTTCTGCCTTTGCAGATGATTCAACCTCAAAAGAAGTCAGCAGGGTAAGTATGACATCTTGCGTTTTTGTATATGTGTTTGTGCGTGTGTGTGTGTGTGTGTGTGTGTGTGTTTTGTATGAGTATACACTCAGTTTTGTACTTCTTCATAAATGTTAGCTGAATATGGAAGGGGATATGTGGCGTATTGTCAGAGTTTTTGCTGACTGTTTTTATCCTCCACTGGGTGTCAGCCCTAAGTATTGGAAGGTACTTGACTGGTGAAATCAACTCCTCCTTCACTTTTCATTGGACATCCCTGAAGCTTAATGATACGCGGATTGCAGTCACGACTCCGGTGCAGGATACTGTGCTCTCAGAGTGCTCTTGTTCCGTTTGTTAGGTCTAAAACTGTGCATCAGGATGTCTTGTGCGATCAAATTAAATCAAACCAATTTAATTTATGCTGCACTTTTTTACAGAGAGCAGCCAAAAAATGCTTTGCAGAGTAGCAGAAATGGCACTACACGGTTTCTGTGTGCTCAAGTAGCCAAGTGTGGTTGCCTTTTGTATCCGGGAATCCTTGCATGCGTAATAAAGTGCAATGCACTGTGGGAACAGTGGAGGGGCTAGGGGTCTGCACAAGGAGGCAGTCTTGTCACTCTTGTGTCTGGAAAAACAGGATGTTGACAAATCACATCCCTGGGGGTTGTCCTAACATGCCTTTGCCCACCATCCTGTACTGACCTCTTTGAGGAGAGAAAGAAAGCAAAAAAGACAAAAAGAGAAGGAAAGAGGGGAAAAGTCAGTGAGAATGAATGAGATATGGTGTCTATTTTTGTCTGCCCTTTCTCCTTCTCTTAGTCTCTCTCTCACTCTCTTTCTCTCTGTCTCTCTCCCTCCCTTCCACTTCTGATGAGGCCCAGTGTTATGTAATCGTATTCTTGCTGTTTTCTGCCAGTTCTAATGAGTGTTGCAGGGTGGTGATGGCCTCTCTGTGGGTGTTAGTGCTCCTTTGACCCTGTAGTATAATTTGGCTGGAGTTAGAGGTGAAAGGTGTAGGTTGGAGTTGAATAAACTAAGGTGTGGGCCGGCTCTAGAGTACCAGAGAGACTACAGAAATGGCCAGTAAGGGAGGGCAGGAAATAAGGGCTGCGTGCCCTTAGCTTTCGCTTGTTTACAGCAGTGGTCTCGTCAACATTGCTGCCAATCCATAGTTTTCAGTCATGTGACTGTTGCGAAACCCTGGAGGGAAAAACAGTGTTTCACTATAGCGGTTACTAGACATTACACAGCGCTGCCATGCAAGCCTGTCATTTTTTCATTTATTTCAACACACCGATGTTTAGATCACCCCACTAAAGAACAATGATATGTTTACAAAGTCCAAGTTATTGGCACTTGAGATCCTTGTGCAGCATCTACCGCAGTATGCATCCTTCATTCATTAAAAACCGATAAGTTCCTAACGTTACCTGAGCTCCACTTTAGCAATGTTCAAATTTAATATCACTATCTTGTGGACAATCCTCCCTCTTGAATTACCAGCAGGATGAAAGCATACGAAAGTATGAATAGTCATATGCATTTTTGATCTGGATGGGTAAATAATGCTGTGAGGTGGGAGGTGAAGGACAAAAATAATCTTGATCATCAAGGCAAAGGTGAGTTGTTAATTAGCTAGCTATCAAACATCGATCTTTCTTGGGCAGTATTCTGTAAATCACGACCTAGGCTTCTCTTGTTGGTCACTGCATCCAACTGAACAACAGCTGACCAACATTTTGCCTGAACCTAGGCAATAATACATGGTAAAAATGACATCCGGGAAGCGAAATGCCATCCTAGTGTTTGAGATGAAAACTGAACTTCTCTTTGGGTGTATTTGACTTGGGTACCGTTTGTACATTTCTTTTCCCTCTTTAATTTGGTTTTGAGATGTATCATCATTGTGATGATTGTATTGAAGGGGTGACTTATGGTGTCCTGCTGACCTGGAGTTTGATGGGTTGCATAGTGTTTCTCTCTTGTGTCCAGCAGTACCAGGACAGCAACATGCAGGGCGTGGTGTATGAGCTCAACAGCTACATGGAGCAACGGCTTGACACTGGAGGGGACAATAAACTCTTGTTGTACGAGTTGTGCAACATCATCAAAACTGGTAGGCTTCAGCTGGCCCGGAGCTGTCGCACCCAATTTCAGATTTTAACGATTTTTTAATCACTGATGGTTCACCTAACCTGTCAAAGAGTAGTTTTTTTTGGAATGTTATTTTGTTCTTCACAAGCCTGGAACCCTTTCTGTTTGAACGAGTAGGTGTTTTGGAATGTTCTGACAGCATTTTAAGTCAGTGTTGTAGAATTGCTTTCCGTCACCAGTAGTGATTGTTACATTAACATTTGAATGTTCGGTGAAGAGCATTCTCATGACATATTTCTGATTATTCTCCTGAAATGGTTTAGGATTATTATTTCCTACTGTACTCTGTACTGCTGCTCTGACCACTGTTCCACACTGGTGCTTTGACCACTGGTCCACACTGCTGCACTGATGACTGCTCCACACTGCGCTGCAAAAACCAAACACTAATTCAATCTCAACAATCTGCATTTGCCTTCTATTTAGAATTATGGGGCCCAATTTCCTGCCTGTGCTTAGTCTAATGGTAATTGATACCTCTGAAAACTTTCCCAAGTTTTCACTGTCTAAACAGATATTTCATGCCACTGCATGGTGCAAAAGAGGAGAGTTGGTGTGCGAAGGCGTGGTTCTACAACTCTAATTCCAAAAAAGTTGGGATGTTGTGTAAAATGTGAATAAAAACAGAATGCACTGATTTGCAAATCTCATATTCCCGCATTTTATTCACAGTAGAACATAGAAACAATGTATCAGATATTGAAAGTGAGACATTTTACCATTTCATGGAAAATATTAGCCCATTTTGAATTTGATGGTGGGAACACATATCACATAATACACAGCAACTTACAAAATGGCAATTCTTTGGTATCTGGCTGGTATTATTACATATTTACCAAATAAAACACAAACCAACTAACTTTTTGCTCCTTCAGGGACTAGGCATAAACGATTTTGGTCTAGACTCTAGAGTGACAATATCTGCGAAAATGAACAAAGTTATTTTTATAAAAGTTACTTACCGCACCTTTAAACCTTTGGCAACTGTAACTTCTGGATAGCTTTGGTTACATTGTACTGCTTAGCGTACGCTGAGCTTCAAATAGAGGCTGGTATTGCATAGCATGCCAGGGACTGCAAACAGCAGTTCTGCAATGGTGAGTCAAAATTTGATCATCCTTAAGTATGAATGTTGTGCAATTTTGAAAGCCGGTGTACTGGACTAACTTACAATCTCTCCCTTTCTTGTGTTGCAGCCACGAAAGCCGATGGATTTGCACTTTACTTTCTTGGAGAATGCAACAATGTAAGTACAAGAAAAAAGTCTATCCTGGAGACTGTCTCAACACCCTTCAATCATGTCCTCCATCATGACCAGCAGCCTAACATGTATTCTTCTGATTTGTAGATAGTGGTGGAATTTAAATTGATCACACACTGCCAGAACAGTTATCTTCAGCCTAACAAATGGCTCTGTTAAAGTGAACAAATATTGAATGGCCCTTCCTGGAATTTAACTGCATAAATAATTCCATTGTCTGCATTGTAGATAATTCATTTAGTTAGAGTTGCTTTGATAGTAGGAATTGTTGCCTTTCATGGCAGTGTAGAACGGAGCAAGGGTTGCTTTCAGATCCTATTCTGTGTCCCTACACTTCCCCTCCTTGAGGAATGACCCTGAACTGCCTGTACTGTGATAACTGTGGTTGCGCAGAGTCTAACGAGGAAATTGTACTCTGTTATTACAGCTGTTTTTCCCAGTCTGGCAGAGATGCTTAAGGTTTCATTGTCTTTGTTGATGTATCAAAGCAGAGTGCTGAAATTACCTGAATGCGCTATTTTACAGTTACCCTAGTTTTCACGCTCAAACATGTGCGGAAACAACAGCATATGGCCTCACGAGAACACACTCAAATGCCTGCGTTCGCACACGCGCACACACACACACACACACACACACACACACACACACACACTGTCTCACACTACACACACACACGTTTGCTTTTGTATCCCCCGTGGGGTATCCCCCCCAAAACAGCCAAACCTTTAACCTTAATTTATAGTCTTACCTTAATCTAGAGCCTAATTTTAATAGCTAATGTTAAAACTAGACCTAAACCAAACCATAATTCCAATAGCAACCCTAGACCTAAACCTAGCCCTAAGCCCTGAATTAAGATTCGTACGCATGGGGACCCAGAAAAGGTCCCCACGAGGCATGGTTTCTCAGACTTTACTATCTTTGTGAGGTATTTTGGTCCCCAGCACGATATAAAAACAAACACACACACACTACACACGCACAGAGACACACACACACAGCCAGGTGGATGGTCAGTGGATTGTTGCTGCGCATGGTGTTTTGGAGTCGTGAGTACTGTTTTTGGGTCTTTCGCAGAGTTTATGTTTGTTCACCCCGACGGGAGCAAAGGAGGGGCTTCCACAGCTTATCCCTTCTGGTCCCATCGCTTTCGGTACGACCATCGCCGCTCACGTCGCCAAAACGCGCAAGACGCTGCTGGTGGAGGACATACTGGGGGTGAGAGCAGAGAACATGGCCGCCTCATCTATTGTGCCAAATCTTATACCTTGCAGCATTCCCACAGTCCCAGATCCTGCATCCCAGCAAATATAATCATTAAGGGTCCTCCTGAACATTCTCTAGGTCAAATGGAGCTACCGTCTTTGCGTATATATCACCTTGTCCTACACCTAGTTCTGCTGCCCCCACAAGGTCTTAACCACTCCACAGGACCACAGTTTACATCTCTGAAAGGCTGACAGGATTACTCCTCTGAGCTAATTTTATTCTTCCTCATGTAGGGCATACCTTGCCTTCTGAGCATGAAAAGAGAAGTAACATTTTATTTCTATACACTGCAGCCCTGCAGTGTTACATGCGCGTGTGAGCATGTGAATTTATATATATTTATAGATTGATTGATTGAGGCCTATAGCTAGCTATGTGACTAAATTAGGTTGCAAAAATTTCACAGTCACTGATGTTTTGTTGCTTGAAGATGGCATCCCATCACCTGACATACTCAAGTCAGCTGACATGTTTATACAAAGAATTAGAAGCTTTTTCCACTTGCAGAGCATTTTTCAGGCAAAATGGGAGAATGACTTGGCTGCTTTTGCAAAATCCTGTAGATGTACTGATTTGTGGTCCTGAAATCAGTTTGTGCGTTATAGTGGTTGAACAAAATGAGCTTCGGTGCCAAGAGCAAACTAAAATATTAAATCACAAGAAAAATGTTTTTAGTGAATCTCAAAAAATTTATCCAGTGTTGGTGATGCTACTGCACCTTGACTGTGGCTACATTCATTCAGAAAAGTCCTTGTAAATCCAGTTTTGGATTTGGTTAAAAAAATCAAGCCTTTGCAGACAACACACGATATCAATGGAACGTACCGAAGTTCTGTATGTTAGTGTTACACTTGAAGGGTTCATTTGCAAAAACAGTTTTGTGCATTTTGATTTATTTATTTTATATCATGTTTTTTAATTGTGCACTCCAGGGAATATCAATCAAATTAGTTTTGGGTTATTTCAGTAAGAGATCTCAAAATTTTTTATTTTTCCTAAATGATATTTTTTGATTGTGCAGTCAAAGGAATATTCATCAAACTGCTGCTGGTTTATTGTCCCCCGCCGCCGCAGTAGCGAGCAGAGCAGGGGACATAGTATTTAGCTCCGTCCATCCATTCGTCCGTCACGTCCCGTTTGTTGTGAACGCGATATCTCAAGAATGATTTGACCGATTTCATTCATCTTTGGCTTCAGTGTGTATTAGTGTGATACGCCGACCCCAGTTGATTTCCGTGACCTGGCGGGGGACATGGCCACGTTTAGTGGCAACACTTGTTTATTTTAAGAATGGCCTTTATCTGTTTTTACCAATGAACTCTTCACTCGTTCACTCATTAGGGGAATATATTAACAAAATCACAATGGCGCAGAGATCAGTAAGCTAACTGTGAAATGTAGCCCTACTTTACTGGGCAGGTCGTATGTGTTACTGGTTTTCCAGGGAATGTCTCCCTTAATCCTTTGCACTGTCATATTTCCTCTGCAGGACGAGCGTTTCCCCGCCGGCACAGGGCAGGACTCAGGGAGCCGTGTGCACTCTGTCCTGTGTTTACCCATCCTCACCGCCATCGGCGATCTCATCGCTATCCTGGAGCTTCATCGCCAACGTGGGAGGGAGCCCTTCAACCTCAGCCACCAGGAGGTGAGGGAGGGCGGGATTGCCAGGCGGTGTGGTTGAGATTTTAGGTGGGAGTTGATTGGGCAGTGGTGGAAAGACCAGGGCTTAGACAGTAAATGTTCTACCATCTGTTTTTTTTTTCTCTATCGATTAACTCCATTGATTTTAATAATTTCAGTTCTTCATGAATTGCCCTAATCAGAAAATTCAGGTGATAGTTGATTATGAAACACTGCGGTGGACTTTCGCTTTCTCAACCTGGATACAGTGCTGTGGAAAACATTTGCACCCTTCTGGATTTGTGCCATTGTTGCTTGTTTTTCTCACTTAAATGTTTTAGATCATCAAACTAATTTTAGTATTGGACAAAGGTAACCCTAATGAACACAAAATGCAGTTTTTAGCATACCGGCCCTATGGGCTGATAAGCTATTGTCGTGGTGTGGCGTCCGTCGTCCGGAACATTTTTTATCTTTTTTTGGCCAGATGAATTTTCGTATAAATTTGCAATAATATACTACTAGACCATATCTCCAGACATTTTCTTGGATTTTTGATTGAATCATTTTTGTCTTTTTTATGGGCCCTTGAAATTTTGGCTCCAATGTTAAAGATAGGACTGAGAAATTTTTAAAAATTATTTCTCAAAAACTGTGCTATAAATTTTTTTCTAAATCAGGCAATCAACTTACCTTGGTACCGTCAATGTACAGTGCGAGCGCCATTTTGATTGAATCGATGGAAGTGGGTCTAGTGGGGGCGCTGTACTTTAACATTGGGTCTTATGGAGAATGGGCCAGATCACCTGTGGAAGCTAAATGGTTGTAGATAGAGATTAAGTTTGTATTACTGGCATATAGGAAGTAATATATGACCTATATTTTGGCTGTGTTAAAGTTGACCTCAGATGACCTTGAAAGGTCAAACTTGAGGTCAAGCAAAATGTTACAATTTTCAAAGGTTTCTAGGCTTGAAAATATTGAAGATTGGGAACATATGTGCATTGAACACTTACAGGAAGTCACGTATGAACTTTCATTTGGTGGCCTTGAACTTGACCTTCGGCGACCTTCGAACATCAAACTTCACATAGTGAAATTTCAATGACTTCTATCACCAAAACTATTACAGATACAGCTTAGGTTTGTATTGCGGGCATATAGGAAGTCATGTATGAAGTTTCATTTGGTGACATTGAACTTGACCTTCAGTGACCTTGAATGTCCAAACTTCACAGCGAAATTTCAATGACTTATATCAGCAAAATGGTTACAGATAGTTTCGGTTTGTATTGGAGATGCATAGGAAGTCATACATGAACTTTCATTTGGTGGCTTTGAACTTGACCTTCGGCGACCTTCGAAGGTCAAACTTCACATAGTGAAATTTCAATGAGCCATTATCTACAAATGTAGAAAACTTGGAACCGTGGTGAACTTTCCCAAGAGTGACTAACCTACCAAAATTCCCCCAAGATCGCATCAACAACTTGTCCAGGAGGTCACAAAAGAACCCAGATTAACAGCTAATGGACTGTAAGCCTCACTTGGCCCAGTTAACGTGAGTGTTCGTGACTTCATGAGTGTTCAACAATTAGAAAGAGGCTGAGCAAAAAATGGCATCCATGGGAGAGCTGCAAGGCAAAAACCATGTTTGGCCAAAAATAACACAAAAATATTTTTGTGATAAAATTCTGTGGACTGTTGATTCAGAAGTGGAAGTTTTGGGAAGTCATGGGTCGCAGTATATTTGCTGTAAGATTAACACAGCATTCCACAATAAGAACATCATATGGACTGGTTTGCTGCTTCAGGACCTGGGCATCTTGCCATAATTGATGGAACCATGAATTCTGCCCGACCAGAAAATCATAAAGGAGAATGTCCGGCCATCAGGGGCCATCACAGTTTATGACCTAAAGGTCAAGTGCAGTTGGATTATAGAGCAGGACAATGATCCAAAGCACACGAGCAAGTCCACCTTTGAATGGCTCAAAAGAAACAAAATGAAGGAGTTGGGGTGGAGTAGCTGAAGTCTTGACTTAAACACAATTAAGATGCTGTGGCATACGCTTAAACAGGTTGTTCATGCTCAAAAACCCTCTTATTTGGCTGACTTAAAACAATTCTGCAAAGTGAGCCAAAATTCCTCCACATTGATGTGTAAGACTCACTCCTAGTTACCGCAACTTTTGATCGCAGTTGTCACCGCCTTGGGTAAGTCAGTAAACAGAATAATCATTTAAAAGCTGCATTTTGTGTTTACTCACGTTGTTTTGGATTATATTAAAAATAGTCGAATGATCTAAAACATTTAAACATGACAAATGAGCAAAAATAAAAGAAATTGGGAAGGGGGTGAATACTTTTTCACAGCACTGTATTTCATTTTTTTGTTAAGAGAACCAATCTTATGACCACAAGGGCTTCATTTATTACAATTTCAAAGTGCATATGAACTTAGGAGAAAATTGGCATTTGTTCAAAATATCATCATTTATTGAAACAGTATGCTGAAGTGCATGCAGTGGTTAGTAAATAAATCTCAATAAAATTAAATATTTGCATGTATGATTATTTTAATTAAATCCCAAATCTGTTAGGAGAATGTGGTTTGTGAATCTTTTCGTGTGTGTGCGCCATTTATTAATGAAGCTATGGGAACTTGTAATGTTATAATACTGAATTTGGACTTAACATGAACTCAGCGCGTCATGTGTTTTTGATTTCCCAGGTTGCGACAGCAAATTTAGCGTGGGCCTCCGTGGCAATTCACCAAGTGCAGGTATGTTTTTCTAATGATAAAAGGCTGATTATGCTTGAGTTGCATCTTTATTGGGAGAAATGGTTTGACAAACTTTACTTTTGCAGTCTTTTGCTGTGCTAGATCCCCCATCGTTCCCATGTAGGACATGTTGCTAATGCTGACAGTAAGATGGATAAATAGCATTACATGGTATGCCACAGGTTCCACATACTTTTTTTTTTTTTTTATAGGATATTCTGCCATGGAGATTGTCTATGAATCTCATCTGAACTGAAATGGACCTGCATACTATATTTTGTGAAAAAAGTAATGCAGTTAGTTTGGAGTGTGCCATAATAGACTACATTATTATGCAAGAGTTGACATTTATACATTCTATATGCGGTTTTCGGCGAAGTAAAATGCTGCTGGGCATAGCAGTCTTGTTTTCTTGTATGTGCTCACAAGATGTTCTGTACTGCTCGTTTCTAAGTATGAGTGACTGGGCGAGTTAGTCATGCTTACGTCTAACGCACATGTGTTTGCTAGTTGCTTGGTACGGTGAACATGTTTTTGAGTAAGAGATGACATGTTGTTCTGCCGGAGTCGCTTGGTACAGTGCATATGTTCTTGAATCCCTCCTGAGTCTGTGCACTGGGACTGCGCTGTTAGTCAGCTTTCTCGGTAATCAGTGGCACTGTGTGTTAAACACCTCTGTCTCCTGAGGACCAATTATGATGCTGTGGCCTTGTTTGTGAATGAACAGTTGCTACTGGTTAATGACACAGCATCTCACCGTCGCCACGCACCAAAGAGCTCGGTGTGTGCCCGTCCATCTGGCAAACAGGACCATGCTGACGTCCTTCTGGACAGTCGGGGATTTATGGACCCAGGGTTTACATGCATGGTCTCATTAATATTTATGTGAGATAGCTTGAATATGACTTCGTAGCTTTGTTTAAGTTGGACATATGCCAGAGATATGTATTGATTGAGCTTTTACAGTAATGATTTGGTAGATCAGCTTATTCTGAGTTTATACCACTGCACAAATTATTTTTCATTCCTTTCATAAAGATGGATATTAACTGAAGTAATATGGGTAATGCACCTCATTCAATTGTGCAATGGTAATATCTTCCCAAAGGATTGAATTCACGACATCTTGATTGCTGCTAAGTATCATTATGTTCTCAATTTATAAGTCATGTGCGGAAAGCTAGATTTCAGAGGTTGGGTTTCAAAGTCCGCCTGTTCCTATTGAATCCTACTAAGGTTTTCTCAGTGAGGTAGCAGTGATGTCTTATAAAGTGCTGATATCATACAATAAATGCTATTTATATTGAGGATTTCACTTAATGGTTGCTTTTTGTTTTTTTTCTTTGTTAATTTCCATCGGTGTTGCTTTTTGTTTTTTCTTTGTTAATTTTCATCGGTGTGTGTCCCATTAAACAAAAACATTTTTATTTATTTAATAATTTTAAAATTTCCACAAGACATTTTGTGGCTTTCATACACTTTATTTATTATGCCTCTTCACGTATATTATATTTCAGTTTAGTTTTGATTACACTGGTTCAGTCTCATCAAGTTAGGGTCACATTTTTTTCAGATTTTATTACCTTAACATTTCACTTTCCCAGATCTGTATTGCTGATCTCGACTGAGAAAATTTCAGGACAGCCGCTCCATTGTTGTTTGTCTCTCTCTCTCTCTCTCTCTCTCTCCTCTCTTTTTCTCTTTTGCTCTCCTCCCTTCTTCATTTTTCTTTCTCTTAAACTTATTCTTTCTTAGGTGTGCAGAGGCCTGGCAAAACAGACTGAACTCAATGACTTCCTGTTAGATGTTTCAAAGTAAGAATCATTGCCTGTCACTAATGGAATGGTGTGTGGGTGGTGGAGTTGAGAGCTCATGATGTATCTCTAGAAGGTCGTAGGTTTTTAGCCCTCGATGGGGAATCGTACAGTACTATATTAATTGTTCTGTGTCCTTAAATGACAGCAAACTTGTTCATCAGTTGATTTTTTTTTTTTTGCAGTCAACAGTCAAAATGTAAATCTGCACATTGTGTCACAGGATATTAAGACTTTTAATGAAATTGGGTTCCATTATTGGAAGAGGAGAGGGGTCAGGTTTTTCCCCCCTTATGTTTTTTATTGTCACAAATAACTTGTGATTGCATGATGCTTTAGTTTTATTTGGTATTCACAGTCTGCTATTCTGATGCATTCACTGTGGTTTATGAAAACAATTGAACAGGCCCTGGTGCTTTCTTTGAGCTTTCATGTAAATAGCTATGATTCTTCATTGAAGTCATATGACTGCAGGAAAGCATGTGTGCTTCTTAAATGTCTGACTCAGCTATATGTCCTTAGCCCCTCTCATTTATTCTCAACAGGACCTACTTTGATAACATTGTGGCAATAGATTCTCTACTTGAACATATTATGGTAAGTGATTTTTGCATTTAGGTGTGTATGACAGACTTGCCAGTTGTTTACTTTACTTCGCTCACATTTGTGTGTTATTAAGATTTTGCTGATGTCCTTTTTTCTATGACTGGCTATGCAGTAAGGTGTAGAATGTCACTGATCCTGTGATAATCTGATGAAGCTTTCAGCAATATCACTGGTCACAAACTGTCTTAAGGATGTCTGCTTCACATCCCGTGTAATTAAATTCAACAAAAATAAAATAAAAAGGTGTATGAGATGATTAATTTTCCAGTTTAACCCTTTGACACCCAGATTTTACAAAACCAAATGCGACTGGTCTGCCTATGTTAATTAAGACCAGATATCAGATATGCTCAATGTTTTTATTAAATTCTGAGTTAACTATAGAATTTCACACTGTGAAATAGAAAAATAAAATGTCATTTTTACATTTCAGCACAAATTGGACGCATATATTCACAGAAAAATGTAACAGATTTTACATTTCAAGAGCAAATACTGAGAGATTCGTGATCAGTTTGATTTTGAATCTTTGCTGAAGACCTTGATTAGTAGATTCCAGTGAGTAGCTGCTTGGTTGGAATGGAAGCCTGCACCCACACTGGCCCTTTCTGGATAAGATTGAAGACCCGGCGGCGATCAAAAAAACGCAGACAAATCCGTTTTCTGGCGGAGGAGACAATTTGCATAATACGGAAATTTTCGTATGCGGGCGAGAAAGGGTTAAGGACAGCCCCTTCATTATGCTATCTAAAGCACACCCCTGTATTATCTTGGGTCACTTCTCTGCCTGATTGGATATACTGTACCCAAGGAGGTCCATTTGGGGACTAAGAAGTATTTTTATTTTCTTGATTTGGCTTTGTGCTACACTATTTCACATCTGTAATAAAACCATTCGTGTATTGTTAAAATCGCAAATTCTTTTACTTGAGGGTATTTTTTGGAGTCACCATGCAGAAATTACTGCAATTTTTATGCATAGACATATATTTCACATTGATTACAAATGTAAAATTGTGGAGAACAAGGCCAAATCCAGAAAAAAACATTTCCTTGTCCTGAATATCATGGAGCTATCCATATAATTGAAATATTAGCATTTAATATATCAGTATTAAGCAATGCACTGCATGTATTCTAGCCTAGCAGCATGGTGTGATGTCTCTTGAGCTCAACTCAGAACAGCAGTGGCACTTAAGCTCTTGAGCTCCAGGCACTATCATCAGCTCTTGTGATAGTCAGCCACTTGGTTTTTGGTCGCAGTAAGAGTGCTTTTTGCCTTGCGTGAGCAGCTAACACCTCAAAGTCCCCATTCAGCCGCAGGTACATAGACGGGAACCACCACGACTCAATTAGGCGTTAATGAGGGCCGGGTAATTACTCACTGTGGGGATAGGTTTTGTGTTGATCTTTAACACGCATTTGCTGTTTGTTGTATGGCTTTCTAGGAGACACTGTGTCCTGGTTCACCATGTGCACTTTATTTGAACAGCATTTTTTGTTCATTCCCTTTGACGTCACTAACAAAGCTTTGAATCTTTTGATCAGCCCAAGTTTCCTTATATGGGAAAATCCCACACCAAAACAACAAATTAATAATGCTTGGCACTGAAGAACAAATAAGAATAAGTGTAGTTTGATGTTCTATCACCCGAGGGTGCTCAGTGGTCAATAGACGTTATGTCTCGTTGTTTTACGATGCAGAGTGACTACCGTGGAAACAAATTGAATCCTATGTCCTGCCTGTGACAACTGTGGCCAGCAGCCTGGAAAGAGCAACGTATAACTGGCTTTGAGCTGCTCAGGGAAGTGGGAGGGATACAATTGGTTTGGGTTAGCATTATTGCGTGTTGCTGAAGCGCCTCCTGCTGGCCATCTGGGTGATCATCAGCTTCAATTTGAGCAGGCAGATGTTTGGGTTTCCCCCGCCCTTATTCTGTGTTTGCTAAGTTTGTATCTATAAGTGTAAAGCAGCTGCGGCTGATAGACATGTGTTTCAGAGGAGAACCGTGAACTGTCTTGCTCTGCTGAGTTGAATGTTGGCAAGCCTGCTACTTCGGAGATGTTGATGGTTGGTGTTTTTTTTCCCCCTAATTTTTTGTGTGTGACCAGTTGTAAGCTGACATTTTCTGGTGTGACTTCTTTACAAATGAATTTGCGTGATGTTGCCGAATAATTGACCAGGTGTGCAGAAACGCGCCATCATTCAGAAGGTCAGTGTCTCAACTGCTCTAGTTTTGAGTCCAACCCTGGCTCTGTTCTTGTGTTACAGATATATGCAAAAAACCTGGTGAACGCGACAGATGTGCACTCTTCCAGGTGGATCACAGTAACAAAGAGCTGTACTCAGACCTTTTCGACATTGGGGAAGAAAATGAAGGAAAACCAGTCTTTAGGAAGACCAAAGAAATCAGGTGCGTGGGGTGGTTGCCGGGCAAATTTTTTACTCAACTGCCAACTCCACCCCTACCCAAGAGAGAATTTGAATTTATTCCCTGTTTACTCGAATTCTGGTTTCAGCAGTTTGTTTCGACATCATGTACTCGTTTCATGTTTTGCCGCTGCGGTTTGTTGGCTGGTGATGGCTGGTTGTTTCATAGCTGCTTCATAGCTTTCCCAGAACCTGCCGTGTAAACTGTTACTCGCAGTGGTGCATGTGTTCGTGGAGCTGTGCCCAGCATTGAGTGGAGAGCCCTGGCACAGACAGGAGGTGGTAAACCCTCCGCAGAGCCGAATCAGTGCGCTGTGACAGCCCTTGTTCTTATGTACTGTGCCACTTTGCAAGGAATGCCAGTCATCCACTCGCCCACATTCCCTCTCCAACACCCTTCAGAATAAGAAAAAAAAAATAGATATGCTCTGATATGATTACAGAGCACAGCTGTCGCAGTAATAACCAAGTGGGATTTCATGAAACCATGAATTGATAGACCTGCCAGCTTGAAATATGGAATATTTTCAGGCATTGG
Organism: Gymnothorax javanicus; assembly: GCA_029692085.1. Taxonomy (NCBI): domain Eukaryota; kingdom Metazoa; phylum Chordata; class Actinopteri; order Anguilliformes; family Muraenidae; genus Gymnothorax; species Gymnothorax javanicus. Next base: position 34,411,423 of record CM056208.1, read on the forward strand.
TCTTATAGCAGGCAGGTCCTTATGAGGGTTTACACTATAGTGGACTCCCTGAATCGCCCAGTCCATTGTGGAGTTTGAACCGTTACGCGCAGGTCGCTGTTTCAGGGTACCGGTTTGGAGGACTAAAACTCCAGGTCACCTTTTTACCAAGTGCTTTTGATTTCCTCAATCGCATTCAGCACTTTGTTTCATTTTTTTGTTCTGCCCTGGTACAGGTGTTCTTGCTGACTTGCATGATTTTCGTCGGTACAAATTTCCATTCCCTGCACCTGTTATGTGTTTCATTGTTGTCATTGTTATTGTAGTCTTTGTTGCCCTGTATTTTATTCTGTTGTGAACCCTGGTTGCAAACAAATTTCCCCTTGAGGGCCAATAAAGATAACCAAACCTAACCTCTTTGCTGGAAAATATAAGTGGTACAACGCCGGGAGCCATGTGAGTTATGTCCTCAAATTTTCCATGTTTATATCCTTTGTCAGGTTTTCTATAGATAAAGGAATAGCTGGCCAGGTGGCAAGAACGGGGGAGGTTCTGAATATTCCAGATGCCTATGCAGACCCTCGCTTCAACAGGTAAAATAAAAACAATCCCACAATGCTCTTGATTTATTCTCTTCCCAGTGTTACATCGTTGCATTTTGAAACCAATACGACCCCATTTGGTTTACATGGCATGTAGTGTGAACACTTGACAACTCTGGGTTTTTTTTTTTAAGTTTTAGAGGGTGTTTCCATGAATTTTGTTTGATGTTTGGCTATTTTGAAATCAGCTAGCACCTGGCTCCAGGACTTCAGGGCTTGCTACCTACCCTTTACCCTGTTCAGCTTATTTTCTGGCTTCACAGATTATTGCTGCTTGATGCAGTATGAGATATATGACGTAATCCTGAGGTGATGCGTTAGAGGGAAGAGTTATGTCTGCTTATTTAACGGCAAGGTTGTGGTTTGGATTAGAGTATGTGCAATTCAGAATCATGAGGTATTAATAGGAATTAGGTTGGAGTGAATTACCGAATTCTGTGTGTTTTCCTCTCTTCTGCCCAGAGATGTGGACCTGTACACTGGTTACACCACCCGGAACATTCTATGCATGCCTATCGTGAGCCGGGGGTCTGTAATAGGTGTCGTACAGATGGTGAACAAACTCAGCGGAAGTGCCTTTACGAAAACGGATGAGAACAACTTTAAAATGTTTGCTGTCTTTTGCGCGCTGGCCTTGCACTGTGCAAATGTGAGTTTCCTTTCTGTCTCAGCAAATTCATGTATTGTGAGAATAAACTTGGCGTTGTTATTGTCGTGGAACCAAGTAATTAAAGCCAATAGTCTTTCATCAAATTTCTTGTGCTGGTGAAATGATGAACAAGTAATTGTAGAAAGTAAAACCAACTGCTGAAGTATGTGGCTCTTTGCCTGGCACCAGGGAAAAAGAGACCCCCAGTATGGGCTCTTAGAAGTTTATACTGGAACAAAGTGGGCTGTTCTTTACAGTCAAGTTCACACTGATTGGACATAGAGACACAAATGGGGAGAAAAACCAATCAATGACCAACAGGGGTTTTGGAGGGACATTCAGAGGATAACAATGGGTGGGGATAAGTGGAAATGCCAGGTACAGACAGAATGATGGGGAAAGGGGAGGGGTAGAATGCTTCCTTCTTCCACATCATACGGGGGTTGAAAATTTACATTAAAACAAACCTCTGTTAGTTTACTGATGAAACCAGGATAATTCTGGATTTAATTTAAATTCTGAAATTAATTGGTGGCATTCAGAGGGAAAAAGGAGACCGCTAAAATCGACAAGAAATTATATAATATTTCAGTGCACACAGTGTGATTCTTAATATTTTAAATTAATGCCTCTCATTAAAGGCGTAAGTCTTCTATGGCTGGAAGTTTATTTGATTTGTCCAACAGCCAATGACTGATCTAAGTTTTAATTTCTAATGATGCATCTCTTTGCAGAAATTGTGGGATTAATTTCAATTTTCAATTCATGTCAAATATATTTGAACAGCTCCAATAATAGCTGTTTTTTCTCTCTTTCTGAACTGCCTGCGGCAGCTTTGACCTTGTTCACAGCCTGTTTATATTTTTTTTACATGCTGGTGTTAAATCGAGAAATTATTACAACAGTCTTCGGTAGAGCCACTGCAGTATACTAGTTTGTAACCCGCCCAGTACAGTCTGACTCACCCTTAATGCGAAACATTTGCGTAACAATGACGTCATGGTGGCGTCTTTAAAATTGATGAGGTACGTTAATATTTGAACACCACAAGCACCACCGCCATTCCGTCAATGGGATTTATATTTAGACATAAATCACACCTCATGTCTGGGTAAGTCACTTTGGTGGAGTTGTGATTTATTGTTGGGGGGGGGGGGGGAGATAATGTTCCTGTGAGTGTGTGACCTGGTGTAATGTCTGGCTGTCTCATCAGGGGGAGGCGATTCGCTTTCCTATTGAGCATTAACACTGGGGCCCCACAATATCAGAGGTGGCAGACCCAGTTTTCCTCCAGGGGTGTCCTAGAATGCAGTAATGGGTCATCTGTGGCTTCAGAAAGCAACTCCTGCTGGAGAAGAATTCATTAAATTCAAGCGTTGTTATTGAACAGCTGAATAGCGCACAAATATTATTATTCATTTCCAACCCAAGCTATTTGTCTTTAACAGTTAAGTTCTTGGAATGGAAGTCTATGCAATCATTTTATTAATTGCAGATAGAAGTAGCATTGCAGATTGAAGTTTTCCGTATAATGACATCTACTCTTATACCTTTGGTCTGCTCTGTATCTAAGCCTGCAATGCTACATTTTGAGCATAACTCTTAAGATAAGTTTGAAAATGTATAGGATTTTTCATTAGTCTACTCTGCAGACATAACTGGCCCTGACCCTCTGCTTGTCTCTGGTTGCCTGCGCAGATGTACCACCGGATCAGACATTCGGAGTGCATCTACAGAGTGACGATGGAGAAGCTTTCTTACCATAGCATCTGCACCTCAGAGGAGTGGAAGACCCTCACCCAGCTGTCTCTGCCAGCTCCCTTGTACAAGGAGATAGACATGTAAATTTCTCCTCAATATTCCGGCTGAGGTTTACATGTGCTAATGCACACAGATGGTAGCTATTTTCCTTTTGACAATGTGTAACCTTAAATGGGTATTTCAGTTTGGTTGAAACAAATAATTTTGTGGAACGTTTCCCTTTGTGCGGATATTGGAAACATCGGCCCCAATATTTTAACTAGTTGATTAATCCTTGCTCGCAATTACCCATTCATATGGGAATATTCATATAATCAAACTGTGACTTTGGCCTAGGTAGGAACCAATGTGACACATAGTTCCCTCAGTTCTCGCAAATTCAAATCTGAAAGTGGCTTACTAGTTTGAAAAAAGTTATTTTATGCTTTGAAACTTCAAATTTGCATACATTCGTGAAAATGAATCTGAGTAAATTGTGACTAAGACAACCAGGAGGACTGGTGGTTCCATATATGGTCATCAGTAACAGCTGATATTGCTGTTATTCATGCTGTGGTAAGGCAATGGGCTAAGCTCCACAAATGTATTTGTGCTATCAACTTCGTATCATACACATTTCAACCCTTTAGATACTATAAACTATCTGCCTTTTCGACTGTCTCCTCTACTTCTGGTGTGAGACATCTGATCCTGAGTCTGGTATTGGTCCTGGTTTAGGTCCAGTTGTATATTCTGTGAACAATCACATGGACGTTGACACCATCCAGACCTATCATAGTATATTTGGAGATGGAGGGAGAGATTTCTCAGAGCAGGAGATAAACCTGTTCAACCCTCAGTCAACGCCAATTTTTTCTGTCATTTTTCTTCTGTCAAGGTTCCATTTTGACATAAGTCCATTTGAGGAGCTCTGGCCTGCAGTCTTTGTATACATGGTCCACAGCACCTGCGGGAAAAACAGGTATGGACTTTTCCGAGGCAACCTGTGAAGCCAGGAAATATTAGTTTCTTCTAGAGCTTGATGATGTTCTCTTCATCCGGACTCTTTGACTGCACCAACTGCTGCTAGATATACCAGCATCAAGAATCTTGGGAAAAGGGTTTCTTTATGACTCTTGCTCACTCTCAAGCACACTTGATTTCCTCAAGAGGTTTCATGCTTGTTCGAGAGACTGGTGGCACTAATGAAGAGAAAAATGATGTTTTTGAAATGATGTTGTTGTGCGTTTTGGGGAAGGTGGCCATTTTAGATCGGCAGACTATGAATGGATTTATCTTTGTATTCCTGTCGCTGATATCTTGCTCTTCCCTCGTCACACCTATAATATCTGCAGTTTTGAGCTGGAAAAGCTGTGTCGCTTTACCATGTCGGTGCGGAAGAACTACCGGCGTGTTCCATACCACAATTGGAAGCATGCAGTGGCAGTAGTGCACTGTATGTATGCCATTCTGCAGAAGACGCCTGGAATATTCACTGAGCTGGAGGTCAGTCTGGGGCTCTGGGGTGATCAACAAGCCACTGATCCAGCCAGTCCGTATATTGAGATCTGAGCCACTGTGGTGTAAATTTAGCTATCAACTTATCGTGGAATGTCCTGCTGATGCCTAAACTGTCCTCTGTAGTTGTACCCTGAGATCTGACTGTTTAACATTGCTTACCTTCAGAGAAAGCTGATGCTTCCAGATTATTATGCTGTCACATTGGGACCCTTGAGATGTTGAGAAAGTTTATTTCAGGAGCGAGCAAAACTTATTCAGCTGATGGGGCTCATTTCAAAACAAAGACAGAATCACATTGTGATCTAGCAGAATCTACTAATCACTTTTGAAATCTTCATCCCAAAGATTTTGAAATTACAACATCTTAAATGGCATGAGACATCGCACAGTGTTTGCATGCGATGGAAACTGTGGTGGCCTGCTTTGCTCTGACTCTCAGCCACAGGTACATCAGGGGTCTTGTTTTGTCTCCTACATACAGAAGAAAGGCCTGCTGGTGGCTTGTCTATGCCATGACCTGGATCACAGAGGCTACAGTAACAGCTACCTGCAGAAGTTTGACCACCCACTGGCTGCTCTTTACTCTACGTCCACCATGGAACAACACCACTTCTCCCAGACCGTATCCATCCTGCAGGTAGAGGTCCCAAAAATATTCCCTAGCCTGTGATAGGGCCTTTGCTATCCACATTAGCAGGTTTTTTAAAAAAAAGAAAAATGTATCACTGTAGGATATAGATACTCTGGCCGTCAGGATCTGTAGTGTTAGTTTGTTTCTCTCTTTCTGATGAAGTGCTAATATAAACTTGACGTACCTGGTCAGTGGAATCGCTGTCCATCAGAAATCCTGTCAGCCTGTTGACTTAAATACCCCTGTTCCACAGAGCTTTCTGGCTCATTGGTCACTCGTCAGAAACAAAGTTTATTTCTTTGATCCGATGAGGCGAAATCGTCCCATGAAGGAACTAAGCTCAGAGCTTTGTTCCTTCATTGGACGATTTCGCCTCATCGGTTCACGCCCGACACGTCGGACACTGACCTGATAGTGGACAAACACGAATCGGATTCATCGGCCTGCGTTACGATAGTCTTCCGTGAGTGACCGTTAGAAAACTTTGCTTCTGACGAGTGACCGATGAGCCAGAAAGCTCTGTGGAACGAGGGTATAAGGCAAAACATAAAACAAGATTTAGATTTAGGGTTTGAAAGAATTTATGGGTCACCACCACTTTAATTTGGTTGAACGTGGTACCCTAATGTCTTCAGGAACCTTCAGTATTGTCTCGAAACTTAAAGAGCAGTCCTGAAGGGACCGTTTACAACTTAGTCCAGCTTCACTGATCCCCTCATAAGAAGAGCTTTTGCTTTTTTATTGATCTCTTTGTTTTCCATAGCTGGAAGGGCACAATATTTTCTCCAACCTAAACTCCAGTGAGTATGAGCAGGTGCTGGAGATCATCCGTAAAGCTATCATCGCAACTGACCTGGCCCTGTACTTCGGCAACCGTAAGCAACTGGTGGAGCTGTTGACCACGGGAGCACTGGACTTCAACAATCATGTACACCGGTGAGAGCCCAGGAGGATGAGTGAATCCTTTGCTCAGTCTGAGACACACTAGGGTTTCAACAAGACCCGACTTGGAGGCATACAGATGGGTCCATAAATAGTTGTACAATTATTAAGTTACTTTTGATTTAGCAGTTTATCACTGCATACTGTTGAAATGACAGAATGAATATAAGCTCAAAGTGCAAACTTTCTGCTTTAATTTGACAGTATTTATTTCCAATTTGGGTTAATGGAGTATTACACCACACTTTATTTGTATCCCCCTGCCCCCCTGTGTTTAAAGGTGCACTGTGCAAGTTTGTTTACTTTCACTTCTGTTGACATTTGAACTCAAACAAAACAGAGGTAGCCCGCCCCTCCCTCCCACGGTTCCCTCTTTCCCATGCTTCCATAACTGTCAACTCTTGTCGGTGATTGGCCGGGACGGTTTGTTATGTTATGGGGCACAGCCTATGCCCCTTGTGTTTATTTGCAGTTTGTGACGCCTGTGCGGTCTTCAGAGCCCGAGTTTTTTTTACAGTGAATTTAGGGGCAGGTAGCTAGCGGATCGTGGAGAGATGTCGGCGAATTGAGACAAAAATATAATCGCGCAGAAAGTAAACAAACTTGCATAGTGCACCTTTAAGGGACCAAAAGTAGTTGGACAGTTAGCTGCTCAACGTTTCCATGGCCAGGTGTGTGTCATTACCTTATTATTTCATTTATAAATAAGCAAGTAAAAGGTCTAGAGTTTAAATGTGGAATTTACTTTCAAAATCTATTGATGTTAATATCCATTATGAAGTCCAAAATGCTGGGACTGCCAGTAAAGCAAGCCATCATTAGGCTGAAAGAAGCATAGCATATACAAAGATACCAAATACAATAGCTGTCGGTACAAATCAACTACTTCGTACATTCCTTAAAAGACAGAAAGCACTGGTGAGCTCAGAAAAACTAAAAGGCCCTCAAGACCACAATTAAGAAATGTGCTTGATGACGGAAGCATTCTTTCCTTGGTGAAGTGAAAACCCCTTCACAATGGGACCCAGATCTGGAACACTCTCCAGGAGGTCGACGTACCTGTGTGAAGGTCAGAAATCAAGAGATGACTTCACCAGAGTAAATATCGAGGGTTTAATACTAGATGTGAATCATTTTTAAGCGTCAAAAAAAAATGAAGACTGGATTAGAATTTGCCATGAACATTTCAAAAAGCTTGTTCAGTCCTGGAACAACATTTTATCGATAGATGTGAAGAAGATCAACCTGTACCAAATTGATGGGAAAAGATGAGTATGGAGAAGAGAAGAAACTGCATGAGATCTGAAGCTTACTGCCACATCTGTCAAAAAGCAGCACAAGGAACTCTGAATTGTGTGGCGCTAGATGGCATTCTTGGATTCAGTCAAATGCTTCAGAACTCATTGGATGGCACTTCACGGTGCAGATGGATAATGGCCTGAGGCATCCTGCGAAGCAATGCAATATTTTAAATATCCCTTTAAGCTCAGCCCCCCAGTCATGTGGACGCTAGCTCCCCCAAAAAAATCATAAATGAGTTTCTTTGTGGAAAATCAACATGGGATGATTTTTTTTAATATAATCAAGAGAACCACAAAGCGCTCGTGTGAGTAGCAAAACAGTGATATAGAAAAAATTGGTGCTCTTGGGTCTCCGGGAAAAAGATATCTCAGTCCAGAAAAAAAAAAAGATGAGATCCAGGCACTCAAACTTTTGGAAGTAATGCAATTAAAAAGCCTTTAATATCACTTGGGTGAACACTTAAAAATTGCCGACATGTTTCGCCCTCAATAGGTGATCTTCATCAGGGCATAATTAGGTAGACAGGTACGTCAGGTATTTATACTCTTTAAAGGACCACCAGGGGGCATAGTTACAAATAACGTGCGACTGATAAAAAATGAAAAATGCACATATCTAAATTATAAAACATACAAATAAAGAGACATGAAAAATGGCTCACATGTATATATAATCACTATAAGTGCGATACGGATAATTGGTTGAACATTGGACTTATCAAGATTTTTTCTTTCACCAAATGCCCGCATATATGGGGCTTCAGGACTATACAAAAGGCATGCATATTCTCTATAACATACATTCAAAGAGTAAAACATCTCCAATGATAATGCTGAATGTAGGTGGTAAGAGAAAATATACACTAAGAATGGCGCATTACAAAAACGGGCATAATCTACTGAATCATTGAGGCCTGGATACTTTAAGGCATCTAAACAGTGGATCTAAAACATTTCTGTTTGATCAAGCTTACGAGTACGATCACCACCTCTAATCGATGGTTTGATACGCTCAATTTCTATTATGCATAACTGAGTATCATCACTATTATGAACATCCATAAAATGTCTGGCCATAGGATAATCCAAGTTGCCCGTTCTAATAGCGTATTTATGTTCTGCTAGGCGGTCACGTAATCGACGTTTGGGACGTCCCACATAGAACACACCTGCGTCAGTGCAAGTCAAGTAGTACACCACAAAGGCAGTGTTGCAATTTATAAACTCTTTGATGTTGTATGTTCTCTTTGTTTTGAAGTCGGTAAACATTTTGGTTTGTAAGATGTTTTCACAATGTGGGCAACACGTACATTTGCAAGTGCCAGTTGGTCTCTTAAGCCAGGTCTCTTTCCTCTCAGGAGGCAGAAAACTGTGAAGTAGTTTGTCTCTCAACGTAGGAGCACGTTTAAAAGACACCACTGGGGATTCAGGAAACACTTGTCTAAGAACAGGATCACAGTCAATAATGGCCCAATTGGCTTTGATTATACGTTTAATGTGTATCGCTGCAGTACTGTATTGCATCACAAAGAATGGCCGAGTCTGAGAAAAGCGGCTATGTGTATTTTTTTCTAAGAAAAGAGGAACGATCGATAGATTTAGCTCTATTACGTGCCGCTGCTACAATATCCGATCTATATCCTCTGTTCCTAAAACGTGTAGCCATCTCTTTTGCTTGTGCTTAAAAAACAGTGCTTGTATCGCAAATACGGTGTAGTCGTTGAAATTGATCAAACAGAATATTCTTAATTAAATGTGGAGGATGAAATGAATCCACTCTTAAAATAGTATTACGCGTAATTTTCTTCCTAAAAATAGTAGTATGCAATTTGCCCTCTGGATCATTCGAAATGGTTAGATCAAGAAAATCAATACTTTGTTGGGAATATTCGAGGGAAAGTCTAATATTATTATTAATGGAATTTAAATACTTATGAAATTGCATTAATTGAGTTTCGTTGCTTTTAAAAATGTAAGCTAGTCATTAATATAACGACCATACCACGTGATACAATGATAAAAGGGATTGGCAGAATTAAGGACATACATCTTTTCCCAAAGACATAAGAATAAGCATGCATAATTTGGCGAAAAGCATGAGCCCATATGTACTCCAATGCATTGTTTATAAATCTCATCCATAAAAATGAACACATTATTATGAATGATCCAATTTTTCAATCGCAATATTCATTCGGTGGGTGGAGCATTGTCTTCTCTAGCTGATAAGAAATGCCTCAACGCAAATAGCCCCTCCTGATGGTCAATGTTAGTGTACAAACTTTCAACATCCATCATAACAAGATAATGGGAATGTAGATTATTCAAGTCAGCCAACTTCGTTAAAACATCAATATTATCTTCTATAAATGACGGCAGTTTCCTCACAAATGGTTTAATATAGAAATCTATGTATTTCGAAGCCAGTTCAGTCAAGGTGCCTGTGCCAGATATAATGGGACGACCAGGAGGATTGTCATAGGGTTTCTTGTGAATTTTCAGAACAAGATAAAATACCACTAATGTGGGGTGTTCAACACATAAATATTTAAATTCACTATCAGTAATCCAATGGGCATCTTTGGCATCACGAAGAATATTATGTAATTGTAAAGTCACATCGCCTGATGGATTTCGGATAAGTTTTTCATCATGTTTGGACCCCAATTGGCGTCTTTGGAGAGAACGACAATGGCACCACCCTTGTCTGCAGGTCGAATAGTGATGTCATCATTCTTAGCGAGATCAGACAAGGCCGCGCGTTCTTTATTAGTCAAATTGGGCTTGAAACGAAATGTAGAAAGAGTATTCAATAACTTATCAATCTCATAATCAACTTTCTTGGTGAAAGCTGTCAGGCTAGGATTAGATACAATTGGTGAGAAGCTCGATTTAGGTCTGAAAGTGGGTTGCAATGCAGTGGCAGAATCACAATCAACAGCATGGTCAGAGCTGGGAGAATTATGCGTATGCCCAGACTTATGATGATACCATGTTTTAAGGTGCAGATGACGATAAAAACGATACAAATTAGCTCGAATATTAAATAAACTGGTATAGTACGTGGGAGCAAAAGACAGACCTTTAGATAAGACAGACACCTGTTCCTTACTCAGACCAATGTTAGAGAGGTTGACTACCAGGGATAAAACTTCTTTGGTTGGTTCCTCAGGATCCAAGGCCTACGGTATGTATGTTTTGCGTTTCCGCTGCGGCGTGTTTTGTGTTTGCGGATCCCGGCATGGGAACCTCTGTCCCCTTGTCCTCCGCTAAAAAACTGTCCTGCTCCTTAGAGACGTTTGAAGTTTCCTCTTCCTCACTACTGGAGAGGTTGAAAGAAACGTTCTTTCTTGGGCGTCGCTGCGAGAAATCTGATGGTCGGGAACCTGAACGTGAGCGTGTGGATCTATCCCACCGATTGACCTGTCCCCGTTCATAATCCTCCAAGTCGCTCTGGAACTTGCGCAGCTTGAGCTCTTTAATTTTTACTTCCAATTTAAGGATCTCATCTTGAATTTTCTGTTGAAAAGGCATCTGCTGTGCAGGAGTCATTGGAAGAGAGAATTCAATATTCGTTATCTTAATTTTAAGTTCCCCTCTCTGTTTTTTACCATGTTCGATCAATAATTACATTAAGTCCATAGAACATTTATTGAGGATCGATTCCCACTTTCCTTTAAAGGAAACATCATTTTCATAGATGGCAGGGAATTTCGAAATGCGCAAACCCCGCGGGATGCGCTCCTCTCGCCAGTAATTGGATAATGAAAAGATATGCCGCTTCAATTTCATGTCCTTCTCCAAAAGTTTCCGTAAATCTTGTTCATTCTTTTTAAGGTCAACAGATGGTCCCGTCGCAGTCAGGTGTAATAGAGAGTCTGTGACAATAATGTTTCTTCTATCTTCTTCAGAATTAGAAAAAAGGTCCATGATAGATAAAGGATCTCACGAACGTAATAAGCTACGGAGCTGAAGCTAAGTGGAGGGCAGTTCCTGAGCCGCCCTAAATTGAGTAATATAATCCACAAAGCGTTTGTGTGAGTAGCAGAACAGTGATATAGAAAAATTGGTGCTTTTGGGTCTCTGGGAAAAAGATATCTCGGTCCAGAAAAAAAAGATGAGATCCAGGCACTCAAACTTTTCTAAGTAATGCAATTAAAAAGCCTTTAATATCAAATGGCTGAACACTTAAAAATTGCTGACATATTTCGACCTCAGTAGGCGGTCTTCATCAGGGCATAATTAGGTAGACAGGTACGTCAGGTATATATACTCTCCAAAGGACCACCAGTGGGCATAGTTACAAATAACATGCGACTGATAAAAAATGAAAAATGCCCAAACCAAAGAGAACATACAACATCAAAGAGTTTATAAATTGCAACACTACCTTTGTCGTATACCGCTTGACTTGCTCTTGCGCAGGTGTGTTCTATGTGGGACGTACCAAACGTCGATTACTTGACCTCCTTGCAGAACATAAATATGTTATTAGAACGGGCAACTTGGATTTATCAGTCGCATGTCAACGACTACGCCGTATTGGCGATACTGACTCAGTTTTTCAAGCACAAGCAAAAGAGATGGCTACACGTTTTAAGAACAGAGGATACAGATTGGATATTGTGGTAGCGGCACGTAATAGGGCTAAATCTATCGATTGTTCCTCTTTACTTAGAAAAAAATAAACATAGCCGCTTTTCTCAGTCTCGGCCATTCTTTATGACGCAATACAGTACTGCAGGGATACACATTAAACGTATAACCAAAGCCATTTGGGCCATTATTGACAGTGATCCTGTTCTTAGACAAGTGTTTCCTGAACCCCCAGTTGTGTCTTTTAAACGTGCTCCTACGCTGAGAGACAAACTAGTTCACAGCTTTCTGCCTCCTGAGAGGAAAGAGACCTGGCTTAAGAGACCAATTGGCACTTGCAAATGTATGCGTTGCCCACATTGCGAAAACATCTTACAAACCAAAATGTTTACCGACTTCAAAACAAAGAGAACATACAACATCAAAGAGTTTATAAATTGCAGCACTGCCTTTGTGGCGTACCGCTTAACTTGCACTTGCGCAGGTGTGTTCTGTGTGGGATGCACCAAACGTTGATTATGTGACCGCCTTGCAGAACATAAATACGCTATTAGAACGGGCAACTTGGATTATCCTATGGCCAGACATTTTATGGATGTTCATAATAGTGATGATACTCAATTATGCATAATAGGAATTGAGCATATCAAACCATCGATTAGAGGTGGTGATCATATTCGTAAGCTTGATCAAACAAACGTTTTGGATCCACTGTTTAGATGCCTTGAAGTATCCAGGCCTCAATGATTCGATTGATTATGCCTGTTTTTTGTAACGCGTCTCTTTCCACCTACATTCAGCATTGTTATTGGAGATGTTTTACTCTTTGAATGTATGTTATGGAGAATATGCATGCCTTTTATATAGTCCTGAAGCCCCATATATGCGGGCATTTAGTGAAAGAAAAAATCTTGATAAGTCCAATGTTCGACCAATTATCCGTATCGCACTTATAGTGATATATATGTGAGCCATTTTTCATGTCTCTTTATTTGTATGATTTATAATTGAGATATGTGCATTTTTCATTTTTTATCAGTCGCATGTTGTTTGTAACAATGCCCCTTGATGGTTCTTTGGAGAGTATAAATACCTGACGTATCTGTCTACCTAATTATGCCCTGATGAAGATCACCTATTGAGGTCGAAACATGTCGGCAATTTTTAAGTGTTCAGCCGTATGATATTTAAGGCTTTTTAATTGCATTACTTCGAAAAGTACGAGTGCCTGGATCTCATCTTGTTTTTCTGGACTGAGATGATTTTTTTTATTTTTTGATGCATGAAGCAAAGCTAGCCTGAGTAGCTGGCCATAAAAATTTCACGCAAAACAGGCCCTCTAATATTCTACTCGCTCCATGAGCGAATAAAATACCTCTGTCTACATTTTAAAACATGGCATCTAATAAAGCAACTTTTTTTTTTTAAATTTGGGTTGCAAATGTTTTTCTTACCTACATATACCTTTGATGACTAGTATATATGAAAGATTAAGCATCTGAATTATTTATTTAACAGAAGTGCTATGAATGACACACCATTTGCAAATAAAATAGTTGAAATAAAATTTATTTTGAAATGTGCATTGTATTTTTATCAAATTTCCCATGTTGTATAGGTTTCTAGATCAAAGAATGTTTGTTTTTTTAATGCTTGTTCAATACTCGTGTGTCCTCTTTAAATTGACTGTCTGAGTTTGTGAGGCTTTTAAGGTGGGGAAGTGAAATGTTTTACAATGGTCAAGTCAGTCACCTAACCTGAATCCAATTGCCCATGCATTCCACTTGCTTGAGACAAACTTGTTGGCAAAACGCACCAGGAATGAGCTGGAACTGAAGACAGCTGTAATGAAGGCCTGGCAGAGCGTCATCAGGGAAGAAACTGTACATTTGGTGATGCCTGTTGGTTCCATACTTTAGGCAGCCATTGACTGCAAACGATTTGCGACCAAGTATTGAAAAATTTGTTTAATTTATGATTATGCTAGTTTGTCCAATTACTTTTGAGTCCCTACAATTTGGGGGCTATGCATAAAAATGGTTTTAATTCCTACATGGTTACAGAACCCTTAAATTGAAGGTGAAAGCCTACAGTACTTGATTATAACATTTCAAATCCATTGTATTAGCATACAGAGCCAAAATGATTACAGTTGTATCACTGTCAAAATACTTATGAACCTGACTCTACGGGGAAACTGGACTCAATGCGAGAGATTCTTGTATATCACACCGATGTACTCCGCCAAAAACACCCTTCAAGCATAAAGATAAATGGGTAGGTAAGAAACATAGTTGCATTTAGAGCTGACATCTTGACATAGATCCGAATTTGCTTGTTGAAACCATCCTCTCTTGTGAGTATATACCACAGTGGACACATCTATGGCTGTTTTATTGCTTCCGGTTTTACCTCATTCCTCACTAAAAGCAGCTGTAAGGTCGTCTGATGATGGGACTTAATGTCAGAACTGTAAACCACTGGATCTCAGGCCAACTCACACCCGCCTGAATTTTTGTTTCCCCCGCAGGGACCGTGTGATTGGTCTAATGATGACTGCTTGTGACCTCTGTTCTGTTACCAAGCTATGGAACGTCACAAAAGTCACAGCCAATGACATCTACGCTGAATTCTGGGCCGAGGTAACTAAGGGCATTTCTGGCAAATAAAACTTCATTGTTTGAGCACTGGAAATTAGGACTTTGTGAAAAAAGAGAATGAGAAAGAACTGAACACTTGAAATAAAATCTGGGGAAAATTTTTTGCTTTTTTTTTTTTTTTTTGTACTGGTGCTTGAATGTATTTCGTGGATAAAAAATGGTGGTTTGCAGTTCCAATACTTAAAGGTCATGAAAAGTAAAAAAGGGCTGTTGGCACTGAATAGTACAAATGTAATAAGTGTCAGTCGTCAAACTCCTCCCTGCATAAGTTGTTGATGTTACATCCAGCACTGGCATCTGTCTGTTTCCAGGGAGATGAGATGAAGAAAATAGGCATACAGCCAATTCCTATGATGGACCGGGACAAGAAGGACGAGGTCCCACAGGGCCAGGTGAGAGACCCAGAAATATCTCAAGTCAACTGTAATTATGCTATAGCTGCTTGATATGAAAATTACTGGTCCCTCTCACCTCTGCCTCTTCCTCTTTCTTTCTTTGTTTTCTCTGAATCTCTCCTCCGCGCACAGGTGGGGTTCTACAACGCAGTGGCGATACCCTGCTACACCACACTTTCTGAGCTGTTTCCCCCCTCCGCCCCACTCCTGAAGGCCTGCAGGTCTGTTACATCTCACCCACACGACCCACAAAATGCAGCCATTTCCCCCAAGTCCATTCAGTACATCCAAACCTGCTGCATTTACACTGTGGCTAGCTAATGTTGGGCATAAAAACCTGCCTCATCTTACCCAAGTCTTAAAAGTGATCAGACAGGGCCATTTGGAAGTCTTTAAAAATCAGGTTTTAAAATAATGAATGTTTAAATAAATACATCAATTTATCATCAATTCTCCAATTTTGGACCCAAGCATAAAAATACTACCACTTCTGAGCTTACATAACACTAAAGCCTAAAATAACCCAAGCGAACTACAGTGCCCATGGCACTATTTTTTACATACCAATTCAGCGAGTGCTAATTAGCAAAAAAAAAAAAAAAAATCAATTTAAAAAAAGTTTTTGCAAAGCAGTTAGGTCAGGATTATTATTCGCACAAATGCTTCTAAAATATGCATGAAATTGCAAATATATGTGAATAAGGACTTTTCTATTATTTTCAGAAACACACACTGGTGTAATCACTACATTCAAAGACCTGCTGGTTGCAGTAGTCACTCATTGTTCACACAATAACCATAGATTAGAGAGGGGGTATCCTGGGGATTTTGCTGTGATGCTGTCGAAGAGCAGTACCCACATGCTTGTTACGAGCCTCTAATGTTCACTGTAAACCCTGACAAGTGTGGTGAACTCAAATGTTTTGTGGGAACCGATTACCTCAAAAAAAAATTAGTATGCCAACTTATTGACCTTGTGTTTAAAGCTCTTAAAAACATGTAAAAAAATAACTTCACCTTATTTTCTTTAAGTTCCTTCCACACAGTGCAATTAAGTTGGCCTATACAATTTTTTGAGGTAATCGGTTTCCACAAAACATTTGAGTTCACCACACTATCAGGGTTTACAGTGTTGGTAACCTTTGTAACGTGTCTCCCCCTCTCCTCCTACCTATAAACTATCCTGTTCAATGAAAGATGACGAAGCCAATAAAATGTTTGTAAAAAAAAAAAAAAAAAGTGTGCTACAGTGCCATATGTATCTCATATTTCCTGGGGGGTGTGAGTGCACGCGCACGTTTCTGTGCCCGTAAACGACCCACGAGACGCATGGCCAAGACCTCACCCCCAGCACCAGCCTCAAAACCCTCTCCGGGCACACTGCCCAGTGTGCTGTTAAGGCCTTTGTGACCTTGATCCATGGGGAATGTGATACAAAACGCCGGGCCCTGCGTCAGCACCAAGGTTCCAGAATGGAATTCTGGGCTGGGATCCCAGACGCGATGGAGCCTCTGTGAGCTCTGAGCTCATACGCGCTGCACCGGTAGAGCCCTGAACGAGTCCCGGTGCCGCCTCTTGGTACAGAGTCGATGGCTATGAGAGAGGCACGCACGCAAAATACAGTGCAGGAATGGAATAAATTCTTCACTTCGGATAAATGTCTTCAGCGTTGCCCTTAGCCCCTATGTGCAGATATAGACACCGGCGTCCATAAATTCTAAAATTTAATTCCTAAATAATTCTGTAATTGAATTTCCAAATGTTTTGCTTCACTGGAATAATTTTCCAGTCTCTGTGACACAAATACTGAGTTATAAAGCTTAAATAGGCTCATGCATAACAGGAAAAAAATTGGCAATATTTGTATTCTGCGTAAAGGGATTTAATCACAGTATTATTAAAACTGAAGTGAGTTGGTTTGGGACTTCAAATTGCATCCGTTGACTTCATTTATAACTTAAAACACTTCTTTGAAACGTCTTTTCCGTGTGTCCGCTCTGATTCTTAATGGAATCATATGTGGAGTTTGTTCTGTGGGTGTTGATTGTTCTTTCATTTTACCCGAAAAGTTTAATTACTCTAAGGTTGCGACTCTGCATGGTTGACCCAATTGCCATGGAAATGGTTGGCAAGGCCACAGAACCTGAAAGTTGATGGGGGTTTTGTGGGGGACAAAGCAAAATGGAGACCACAGGGTTGAACTGCTCTCTGTACTGTTTCAAAAGACTGAATTTTAAGGGTGATTTCATAGACACTGATTAACCCCATAAGACCTACAGCAGTAGCTTATATTCAAACCTGAGGACCTTCAGACCTATTTTAAATTCTTATTAAGATCCCAAGGTTTCCAGTGATCTCAAATATGTCCTGCAGAATTACAGGGAAATGTGTATTAAGTGATGTACTACCCCGTTTCTTACAACAACATGTCAGATGTACAAACACAGCTTATCAAATGTTGAAACTGAGAAATTTTGTCATTTGAAATTTGAATTTGAAATTTGATGCTAGCAACACTTTAAGAAAAATTTGGAACGGGCATGTTTACCATAGAGTTCCATCACCTCTTTTAACGGCACTTTGTAAGCATTTGGAAACTGTGAAGAACAACTGCAGTAGTTTTGAAACCAAACTCTTTTCCATTCTTGTTTGATGTTGGATTTCAGATGCTCAACACTTTGCTGCTTCCTTTGTCGTATGTTTTGTTTCATAATACTCTAGATATTTTCAGCGACAGGTCTTGACTGCAGACAGGCCAGTTCAGCTCCCAGACATTCTTTAGTACAGAGGCATGTTGTTGTCATAAGTGCAGAAACAAGCAAGGCCTTCCCTGGAAAAGATGTCTGGATGGCAGTACATGTTGTTTCAAATCCTGTTTATATCATTCAGTATTAATATTGTCTTCACAGACGTGCAATTTACCTTTGCTATTTATACTAATGCATCCCCATACTATGGATGCTGGCTTTTGAACGTGCACTGATAGCAAGCTGGATGTTTATCTCTGGATGCAACGATGTATTCTGTTCACTGAAGATGGTTTTTTGAAGTGTTCTTGAGCCCATTCAGTGATTTCCACTGCCGAATCTTGTCTGTATTTAATGCAGTGCCACCTGGGTGCCTGAATATCACGGCCATTTAAGATTTAAGGTTTTGGCCTTGACCCTCGCATAGAGATCTCTCTGGATTCTCGAATCTTTTAATGACATTATGTACTGTAGATTATGAATTCCCCAAATTCTTTGCAATTTTACATTGAGAAATGCAATTCTTAAATTGTTGATCTATTTGCCCTTGCAGTCCCCTACAGAGTGGTGAAGACCTTGTCATAATAATCTCTGAAAGATTCTGCTTTCTGTCTTGCTCTTTTTATACCCAGTCATGTTCCTGACCTGTTGCCAACTAACTTAATTAGGTGTTAGATGTTCCAGTGTGTGTATTTTATTTTTTTTTTTAACCATCATACAACATTTCCAGTCTCTTGTTGCTGCCATCCCAACTTTTTTTTGAAACAAATTTTTGGCATCAAATTCAAAATTAGCAGATATTTTTCAAAAAACAATATAATTTCTGTTTCAACATTTGACATGTTTTCTTGGTACTATTTTCAATTAAATTTAGTGTTTAAATGTTTTGCGAATCATTGCATTGTTTTTATTTACATTTTACACAGAATTTCTCCTTTTTTGGAAACATGGTTGTGCAAGATCAGATATTTTCCATTTTATGTAATGCTGTGGCTGAAAACCATGGCATCCTGGGTTTGAATATTTTTCTCAATAAAAGTGTACTGTTGCTTCAGTGAAGTGCTGCAAACACCGATACAGAATATGTGACATTGTCCTACAATATGAAGAAAAGGTTTTTTTCTGACTTTGAACCTACTTAGCCCTTTAACTGCCTGGTCAGCCTTTTGGTAGAGCACATTTTTAGTCACTGTATCTAATTGAAAGATGTGTCAAACTTAACTGATTGGATTTTTTCAGCATCACATACATCAACCTAGTGTTAGAGATGGCTTAATCAGATGAAGTTCAACACATCTACCGATTAGATACGCAGACTCAAACTATGCTCTGCTAAAAGGTTGAGGCAGTTAAAGATTTAAGGAAATCTTATATGAAAAATTGGAGGTTAAAGGGTTAAACATAGTTCTGGAATAAATTAAATTTTGTGTGGAGAAACTCCACTCAAACTTGATCATAATTTTGGTCTGAGGTTAGTATGCATCGTTAAAACATCTCTGAAACAAACTGGAATTCTCAGGTACAATTTCTTACTCACTATAACCAACACAGCGTTATAATGTTGCCAAAACAACCTTTTAACTGTTTATGTATTACAACCCCAATTCCGAAATAGTTGAGACAAAGTGTAAATTGTGAATGAAATCAAAACGCACTGACTTTCAAATCACACCAGCAAGTATTTTATTCACAATAGAACAGAGATAACCTAGCAAATGTTGAATCTGTGAAATTTTACAATTTTATCCACAAAATGAGCTCATTTCAAATTTGATGGCTGCTACAGGTCTCAAAAAAGTTGGGACAGGGGCCTGTTTACCATGGTGTAGCATCCGCTCTTCTTTTTAACACAGAGTGGAGGCGTCTGGGCATTGAGGAGACAAGTTTCTAGAGTTTAGCCATTGGAATTTGATCCCACTCTTGTGTAATACAGGCTTCCAGCTGCTGGAGAGCTTTGGGTCTCCTTTGACGGACTTGTCGTTTAATTATGCACCACATGTTCTCAAATCGGTGAAAGAATAGGACTGCAGGCAGGCCAATTCAGCACACGGACTCTTCTACTACGAAGCCATGCTGTTGTAATAGCTGCAGTATGTGGTTTTGCATTGTCCTGCTAAAATACACAAGGCCGTCCCTGGAATAGATGTCGTCTGGAGGGGAGCATGTGTTGCTCTAAAACCTTAATATACCTTTCAGCATTCATGGTGCTTTTTAAAACATGCAAGTGTCCCACACCATATGCACTAATGCATCCCCATACCATCAGAGATGCTGGCTTTTGAACTGAATGCTGATAACAGGAGGGGTGGTCTTTCTCCTCTTTAGCACAGAGGGCACGACGCCCATGATTTCCAACAAGAATGTCAAATTTGGACTCGTCTGACCACAGGCCACTTTGCCGCTTTGCTTCAGTCCATTTTAAATGAACCTTGGCCCACAGATCACGGTGGCGCTTCTGGATCATGCTCAACAATGGCTTCCTTTTGCATGATAGAGTTTTAGGTGGCATCTGTGGATGGCACGACGGACTGTGTTTACAGACAGTGGTTTCTTGAAGTATTCCTGGGCCCATTTAGTAATGTCAATCACAGAATCATGCCGGTGAGTGATGCAGTGGCATCTGAGGGCCCGAAGATCACGGGCATCCAGTAAAGGTCTTCAGCCTTGTCCCTTATGCACAGAGATTTTTACAGTTTCTCTGAATATTTTGATGATGTTATGCACTGTCGATGATGAGACCTTTAAAGCCTTTGCAGTTTGACGTTGAGGAACATTGTTTTTAAAGTATTCCACAATTTTTTTTAATGCAAATCTTCACAGATTGGAGAGCCTCTGGCCATCTTTACTTCTGAGAGACTCTGTAAGAAATCCCTTCTATAGCCAATCATGTTACACACCTGATGCCAGTTAACTTAATTACTTGCTAAATGTTCTTTCAGCTGATTCTCTTATATATTAATTGCTTTTTCAGCCCTTTTTTGCCTCTGTCCCAACTTTTTTGGGACCTGTTGCAGCCAGAAAATTTGAAATTAGCTCATTTCGTGGATAAAAATGTAAAATGTCTGTTTCAACATTTGAAAAGTTATCTATGTTCTATTGTAAATAACATACTGGCTCATGTGATCTGAAAGTCATTGCATTTTGATTTTATTCATAATTTACACTTCGTCCCAACTATTTGGGAATTGGGGTTGTATGCACTAAAAATACAGCAACAACATACTGGCTTTCTGTGTGACACAGACTGTATACATTTTTTATTTTCCCTGTAGGGAAAACCTGAACCAATGGGAAGGCATTGTGAAAGGAGAGACAGTGTGGGCTCCACCCCCCACCCCAGAGCCAGCCGAGCCCGTGGACACTGGCCCCGTGAAGGTGGATAACTGACTGGTGCACAGGCTGCAGCTTTTGCATCCAGGCAGGAAGCAACCCCAGCCCAGTCCAGGACTTCTGATTTCCTGTTTGAATGTTCCGCTTCCTGGGGTGGCAGGGAGCAATGAGCGACACAAACAGGGAAAGCATTTTTTCCCTAGAAGACAATTTAAAACCATACAGTTACCTCAATGGAGCGATAGACGTTTTGGTTGTGAACAGTTTCACCGTGACTCATAACTGAGGGTGGAGTCTTTCAGGCTGGAGAGCCAGTCGCCTGAAAAACCCACACAGCCCTTGGCAGAGTGGAGTGGTTTTAGTGTATTTATTTTTCTGCTGTCATTGTCATTGTCGTTTGACGTCTCCTTTTATGTTTTACTTTTTTCTTAGGCTTTTATTTTGTTTTGGTCGATTTATCGGTCATGAATTTGCTGAGGCCTTAAATCTGAGCCCTTTGCGAAGCAGAGGATTTTTGAAATCTGACTGTAAAAAAACTCGAAGGGTTTGTCTTATTGTTACATGGTACTTTTTGTTTTGTTTTTTTGTTTTTTTTATTAAATACTGTGGTTAACTTGCAACATGTGAAGTTGTGGAGGAGAGGCACAGGATGTTGAACTTTAGCGAAGATGCACATTGTGGCAATCTCACCGCTGTGGTTTTCTGTTGCTGAGAGGATGGAAAAATCTTTAACGTTAATGTACTTGAATGAAATACAGCCTATTTAGCTACAGATGGCAAAAAAATGCATGAAATTCCCCAGCACCCCTGTGCTAAACACATAGATGGATGTGGGGCTTTGTTGCATCACAAGGCGCCCTCTCCTCGTGGAGATTCACCCCAAAATTCTGCCTGGCCTCCATCCCGTGCTCCTGCAGACTGGCTTTTGGTCACCTGATTACAAGTTCAAAGCACTGGGAGACTTAAGATTCATGGCAGTGATTGCATACAGTACTCCTGGGAGGTGGAGGGTGAAGGAGGAAATACCAGTTCCTATACAGAGAAGGTGGCCAACCCAGGTCTTGGAGAGCTGTAGAGTCTGCAGGTAAGCAGTCTGTTGAACCAATTTCTTATCATATATTACCTTGGTTCATTAATTGATAGCTGATTTTAAGGTGAAAAACAAGAATGCATAAACCTGTGGCCATCCAGGACCTGTCTGGCTCCCATCTGCCATAGAAGTGAAATAAGTAATAGGGACAGGTAATCTGTAGACTGTTATACTGTAGGTGACTAAAAAGCAAGGAAGTAGTTTGTTATTTAGGCGTAACTCCAGCTCACTTCTTATAATAATAAGTTAATAATAAGTCACTTCTACAAGAAAATGGTTGTGCTCACTGCATATTGCACGTAAACAAGGTAATAGTCATAAATACTTATTGCTTTAAGCACGTAAGCATCGAAGCGTGGGGTTGTGATAAAGATCTGGCTTTTTCTGCGATTCCAAAAAAAGCCCCCCCATTAATTAGTATTAATGCTGCCCAGTCAAATGAAGCTGATAGATTTCTGTTTGATTTGCGCTTTGGACAGTATCAGTCCAAACCATGCTATGTTTATAGCCAAGTGCAGAGGAGGATACCTTACTTTTATTCCCAGTAGTTAAGACCGCACCATGTTAAGTTGGTGAATGATGGCTGACCTATAGTTTAATGGTTATGTACAGTGTACATCAGTTCCTGGTTTCTTGCTCAAGCATTCCAAATATGCACCCCTCCAGCCTGTCAGACTCATGCACACGTACACGTAACTGTAGAGAATGACTAATATGCAGATACAGAAAAATGTGATTGTCATGTCTGTAGTAACATTCCTGGTCCCCATAGTTCTGCGTGGTATATACAGCACAGCTTTGGGGCCATGACATTCAGTGCAATTTACTAGTGGCTGCAGCACTGGTTATATGTCCAGTTCTGCAAATGTTTTGCTGTAATGAACCACCTGACCTGGATTTCTGTGATTAAGTTCAGGACTCAAGTGTGAGGCACATATTGCAGACAGGCCATGTCTGTGTGCACTCTCCTTCCATCACTGGCCATTCCTCAGGCCCCCCCTCTACCCCAGCATACGTCACACGAGCCAGGATCTCAAAGAGCGTATTCATCATTAAAGGACCTTATGAAATTCTAACATGCTCCAGCAATTGTTAGATCAATTAAGTTAATAAAAAAATAAGGGCTTTTGATAGTCAGCCTTTAACAATGTCTGTTGTTATTGTGAGGGTAACTTGGAACCCAAAAAAAAAAACTATGTTGGCATGCTGAAAATGAATCTGAGCAGTTATCGCCACTTTTCTTCGTTTGATGTTGGTAAATTTGTGTTAGGATATTTACAAACACTTTTCAGAGGATTACTGCAATGATTTGGCCGGTCAGGCTAATTCCACTTTCAATCGCCTAAATTGGAATTTGGGCCATGTTCATTCCCCTGTGTGGCATCCATTCAGGTGTATAATTAGAATCTCATTTGTACGTTCCGGCATTTAAGCCATTCATGTTTTTAGAAGTGTTTCTCCGCTCAACCTAGAGTCTGTAGGACAGCTAAGGTATAAGCGGCCATGTGAGGTATAGCTATGCTGGGCCCAAGGTATGAAGGCACATTTTAATGAATGTTATTGTAATGTTAAATGATGAAATGCATTGTGGGAAGTGGTGAAACCTGAGGGGGTGTGATTTCTGATATCAGTAACTCTGCCTTGTGTTTTGTTTTCATTTTTTAAAAGAGAAACTGCTTCCAGAAGCTCTCTATAGTCTGCCATGTGTTCACTGAGTAGCACTCTGAAAAGGTGTATATTGGTCTCCGTGTTTTAAGTCAACATGGAGTAAGTGGGCTATACACTCTGCCATGGTGCTAATTTAGGACGGCAGTCTTGCACTTTCTGACCCATTTTTACCCATTCCTTCTCTGCCTCCCGCTCCCACATAACCCCACCCCCAAATCCAACAGCTTACTGTTGTGTCCCCCCCCGCCCATCCCACCCCAAAGGCCTGGCAAAGCCTGCTTGTTTGGCACACATTTGCACCCCTCATCTGCACTACGTCTAGCTACTTATTATCATTATTAATAATGATTATTTTTATCATTGGTATTATTTTCTTAATTAGAATTGAATTTAAATTAACTTATATTTTTTATACAAAAATAATGCATTTTGGCCTTTTTGTTTTGTACAAAGTGTACGATATGAGAAACACAGAATGGTCGTGTAGACTTGTTGCGTACTGCTGCCCAGGATTAATGAGATAATGTCTCAAACTGTAAATGTAAGAACTTCATCTACTTTTATTAAATATTTCTCAAAATTCCCTCTGTGTTTTGTGCATTGATTGAACTGCATTGGCAACTAAGGGCCTCACCACTGAGCAGTCAGACAAATGCGCTGTTACTGTTCTACTTTATACCAAAGATTGATGAGCCATTCGGCTCGGAACAGACTTACTACTTCTCCTAACTGCTCTACTTTATACCAAAGCTTTCCAAACTTTACATAAGAAATGATAATTGTTTCTATTCTTGAAAACTATGAACCAGTCATAAACCTCTCCTTCTAAAACTTCCATCTGTTTGACAGATTTATTGGAAGGGGCTTTAAATTATATTAATCGGCGTTGGCTAGTTCACAGCTTAGCTCTTTTGCAGTGGCATCCAGAATCCTGAGGTAAAACAATGTATATGTCTAAAAATGTATAATTCATTCTAAAAATATCAAAAAGATTTGCTAAAAATAAAGAAATATAATTCTGCAGTTCTCATATCATTTCAGATATTGCTAAGCTAGTCATCTTAAATATCAATAAAATTGACTCAACAATGAATGTGATATTCAATGAAAACAAATTGCAGTATGCTGTAAAAAAAACATGGCCGTGCGCAGGAAATTCATATTTGTAAGCTTTTATTTTTTCGCGGGCACCGTGTGTCGCCTTTGAAACAGTTTGTACTTTTTGATTTTAAGTAGCATTGAGTGCAAGAGACGGTGCGGAGATGGCGTTCCCAAGACCGACAAATCTGAGTAACCTATTCCAAACTTGTAGGCCTACGCGTTTCTTTCTTTTCATTTCAAATTCTTTGAGTACCCTCTAGTGGTCGACTACTCTTATGACTTATTCGCTGTTGAAAATAATGGTTGTAGTGTTGGGGGGCAACAGTTGAATAAACTCAAGTGGCCAAGATACAGCCAGCACGACGTATTTATTTTCTTTGAAAATCTACGACCACACAGAAAGTATGGGCGCACACAATTCATCGCTTTCGGCAGCCAAGTCTGACCGTGGTAATCCTGTAGTTCCAGAAATGCTTTAAGTAGCTGGTTATTACTGAGGCAATGTAGATCTGTGTTATCGGCCCACATGAAATATATGCAAAGATTAAGATGATTAACTGAATTGGCCAATAAATTACTAAAACATTTGCGCTATAAATTTGCATTGCCACTCCAAGTCGTGACCATCCTCAGCTCTCTAGCTGTAGAATGTCAGAGGGTCAGACCGACTCTTCCAGGTGGGATGGAAACCGCTCAAGACGCTGTACCGAACGCTGTTCGCAAGTCTGTAGAGCGGACTGAGCACCGGCATGTATTGTCCCAGGAGTTTTATGCATAGCAAGGCAATTTAAGCCTAAATTAATTATTATTATTATTATTATTATTATTATTATTATTATTATTTTTACCACTTTACCAATGTTCAAATGCTGCTTCATAACTCTGCGGATGCTCATGTTATGTAAAAACGTGAATCTAATATTTCATGAAAATAATTATAGGGTAAGGTATATTAGAATTGTTTTAATATCCATTCATTCGTCCTTTTCATCCAAAATAAGTTTCTTTCTGAACACGCCAAACGCTCACGCCAGGGAAACCCTTTGTTGTACGTTACCCTTGACTACTGAAGAGAAAAGCGCACTATAATTTGAATTTAGGTTGATCTGGCGCTCGATGGCGGTATGTTGAATAGCACTGGGTTGGTTTTCGGTAAGTTGCCAGCGTTATACTGTTTTTGTAAAAGTTATGAGAGGCTTTTCAGCAGAATATTTCCAAGAGATCAAATTGGTCATAATTTTATTTTGCAGACTCCTACAAGCGACTACAGGCCGAATGATTGCATTCGTGGTGTCTGAATGTCAAAATAAGGAGGTAGCCCGACTGAATTAACTGTTCAGTGCTCGTATTTTATATCGCGCGGTGGTACATTTCTAAATGTCAATACTGAAAAAGGCAAATTAGGATTCCACACATATTTATTTGACGCTGTGAAACGTTTCCATGTTTTTATCTTTTGAGGCCGTACATTGGCTCGACCAGTTATGAAGTTATAAGTGACTGATATGTAGCCTAGGCCAATATAGTGTGGCCTAATTGTTGTCTATGATTTGTGCTGCAATAAAACTTACCGCACGGTCAATTATGTAGTTGCTTACGATTAAAAGAAAACGAAAACTTCATCGAAACCCGAAAATACTTAAGCGTAACTTTCCTGTGACGCCAACAACGTGACAGTCGTACTTTATCAGCGATATTTACCGTAGCCTGGAGTTATTGTGATCACTTGTGTGCGTGTGTTGATGTGTGTGTTTGTCAGGAGGATTACTCAAACACTATGCGACATTTCGCCACAGAATTGGACCGTTTTAATGGGAAGAAGTGATTAAATTCCACATCAATCTAGATACCGCTCCGGATTCTGCAGCTGATGATAAGTGCTAGTGGATCAAAGCCTGCTGGCGGGGGTATGTGCTCTCTGGGTGCCTATTAGTTCATTTTGAGTTCACAGTTGTTGTGTTTCTTATGCTGTTAATATTTTCATACCAGTTTACCAACCTTCATCAAAAAATCCGTGAGTAGGCTAACCCCTTTTCTTCACAGTGTACATGGCGTTTCAGCCTAACTTTACAGCTGTTACATTATTCATGTCAGCCAATGAAACTGAAGCTTTGTTGAATTACAGTAGGTAGGCTTATAGCATTTTTCCATGTTAAATTATTCATACATTTTCAAATAGCCTTGCATCAACCTGTGAATAGCTGGAATATTTCACGTCCGTAACACAACCATGCTACTGACAACTGACATATTTATGGGCTTACTGATCGACTGAGCTACTTGCATGTCAGGTGGGCTACTATGTCGAGAATCCATGATAAACTTAGCGAAATACGCTGCGCAATATATTGGTTATATTCTAAAAAAATTGTTGTGCAAGTACCTCTGGGAAACATTAATGGTATTAAGCAAACAAAAAAAAATCGATAATGTAATCATTTATGAGATGATAATTTATCAGAGAGAAATTTCTTGTCACCCTCATAGCAATGCCTGCTGCTCGGGAGCTGATTGGATGCTCAGACAGGCGTGGAGAGCTTCATGCACTGCTTCTGAGGGTGGAGGACGCCCACAAAGCAGACATCCTCACCTACTGCTTTGGGCATCTCAATCCTGACCGAAAAGCACCCAGTGGAGCAGCAACAATGAAAGAACCTAAATGGCTGGGTTCTCTTGCCCCAGAGAAAAGTGCATACCTGCAGCCGCATGCACGAATGCAACCTGAGGAAGAGAGGATGAAAGGTCTGGCTGACATTTCAGTTGCAGTTTCTTCCTCTCTGGTCACTTCTGACTTTACTCATCCTGAAGAGGGGTGGAAAAATCCCTGCCACCTACTGGATACCACAGGGACACCTTCTCTAAAAACAAGCAGTACCCCAGAACCTGGGTTGGCCACTGGAGGCCTCAAGGACCGAAGCCTTGCAGGATCTCTTTTAGCAAGTGCGACCCTCGAGCAGCAGCAGCAGCAAATGGGGCATGAGTTTGAATACCCAGTCCTGAAGATGCAAGATCTGAGGGAACCAAGGGGGCTGGGCTGGAGTAAGGCTGCTAAAATACAAGAAAGGCGGTTTGAGCCGGTAGGGGAAAAGTACTTTCAGACTAATTAATGTTGTGGTGGTTAAGGAGAGAGTCACGGAGCTTATTTGCTTGATATGATATCTGGTCCCTAAGTTAAACAATGCTGCACTGTGACAGAGTTGCCAAAAGCGGGATCTCTCTGCTTTGCGAGTCCCTCTAAAACTATAGAAATTTCATTGCATCACCTGAAGGGCATGGTACAGTATTTGTAACATTTATTGAAGGCATTTTTACCCAAAGCCATGACTGTTGAGACTGCCCCCAGTGTGAGCCTTTTAGTGCAACCTGAATCCAATGGCTCATGCAGAGCAATGTTGGACTGATGTGTGAGGTTATTATTTATCAAAAAATATGAACTCCTGTACACCATCTAACCTGCAAAAAAATATTCAATGGCTATTCAGTGGCAACGTTTCAGTCCTAGACCTTCATTAGGTGTTGCACATGTCCCGAAAATAGGCTGACTGAATTCTGTGATTGAAGTAAATGAAAGCTTGGGCTATTAATTGAAGTTTTATGGTAGGCCTATAATAAATATAGTAAACTAATGGCAGTGGTCTGAATAATGTAGGAATGTATTGTTTTTTGCCAAATAATGCAAAAATTTTCAAGGATGAGGCTCCCCAAATCCTCCACTTTAAGTGGGGGGAGGTTCCCCAGTTCCCTCCAACTCCCCCAAGTGCCCCGCCCCCACCCAAACATAAATGTGAAACTCCACCTTTGTGTTTAATGTAATGTCTAAATATATGTAATTCTGCGAGTATTCCTGCTCTTCAATAGAGAAAGAAGTGACACCTGCACTCTTACTCCAAGCTACCAAAAAATATTTATTAAATGGGGACAACGTTTCGATCCAACTTGGATCTTTATCTGGTCATCATGTTAAAAAAGTGGAAAACGCGCCCATATTTATACATTGTCTACACCAATAGGCTGACAAAATGAATTACAGTAGGTTTGGTTAACCATCCAAAATGCCCGGAAAGGTCAAGGTCATTAAAGGTCATAAATTCAACATACTGCATAAAAGAAGTACACAGAGGAAAATGAGAATATATACTAAAATCAAGTTAACAATTGTCTTCAATACCGGCATATACATGGAATCTAATCCTCAGCCCATATGTAGAAGAGCAATACAACCACGTTTGAAAAATATATTAAAAATGGGGGGGAAAACTTTAATTCATAGATAGACATTGTATCCAAGACATGAAGCTACACTACAATGTTCTAGGTTCAATCACAATCATAAAGACACACCTACTGTATTTATGAAAATAGACATAGAATACAACTTACAACTTGGATGCCAATTATGTGAGTGAAGGTATGAAGACCTTGGAAAAAACCACAACAAAACATACCGCCATTGTGATTTTGAGTCTAATTCAAAGAAAATGTTTAGTAACACATTCTTGATTCAGTCCGCTAGGTGTGAGAGTCTGAAGAGTTAAAATATAGAAACTTTCTCTTTTTAGCAAGAGGGCATTTATGTCACCTCCTCTTCATTTTTAAACATGATGACCAGACGAAGATCCGAGTTGGATCAAAACTTTGTCCTTATTTAATAAATAAAAAAATTTTAGTGGCTTCAAGTAAGTGTGCAGGTGTCACTTCTTTCTCTATTGATGCATTTTATTTGATAGCCTTGCACCTATTTGTGATGTGCATTAATTTTCTTTCTTCTCACCTGAGTATTTCTGCTCCTCCCAGGTCCTAAAAAAACTGCATTCTAAGCCCCTGCTGGGCAGAGAGCGACTGCAGATCATCGGCAGCATGTTTGATGACTTGTGCGATGGGTCACAAGTCTTAGGGCCAATTCTGAAGGAGATCAAGGTGAACATAGTTATTGAAAGAAACCTCTGCAGTATCTTCAAACCCATGAGATAATTAGTATTGATCCTCTGAGTATGCACATTAACCAATACAATGTTTTCAGGAAAAAAAAAATTTTCTAAGGGCTTTTTTTTTTTTTTTGAAAATTATGGCGCAAAAATGTCTGAAAACCTAATTTTACAGCCTTATGAATCCATTGCCACTGAGAGATATAGGGTTTCTGTATTCACATCTGGGCTAATTGTTTTCCGAACAATATAAGGTGAGACAAAAAGACAAAATTGTTTTTTTTTTTCCCCTGATTTTTATCTTTAACCCATTATTTCATATTTTTCATCAAATGTTCTGAATGTGGTTAAATTCCAGTAAACATTTCATTCAAAACTTGATGTGAAGATCTGTTTCTTAATTTAATGTCCTTTTCCCCTCTTGCCTTAGACAGAGTATGATCACTACCTGAATTTGCTCCTCATATCAGGGTCAGATCCACAAAACACAACACACATGGTATGCTTTTCTTTACATAGTGAAGTCTTTTGTCCTTGCTTATGATTTATTACAGCATTCTGTTGTAACTTTATAACGATATAGCCCAGGAGCCTTGGTGACAACTGTTTAAACTACTGGAGATCATCTGGATGCATGAATGCCCCTAGATAACTGTAGATTGTAAATTTCTGTCGATAGAAAATTTTAATCATGTTATTAAAGAGTTGTGCTTATTTTTTGTAGGTCAATTGAGACCATTTATCAATAGAAAGTTCCTAAAGTCTATTTTACTGGTTGCAACTGTCCAATGACTCTATCTGGTCAGAAAAAAATGTATTGGAAGCATGTTTCTTGGAATGAAATAGTTTCCTTGCCCTTTGATTGATATTTTCATGTTAGTTTGGTCGTTACTTATTCATTTCAGCCAAAATCTCATACAATTTCGTTTTGTCCATTTTTTTGGGGTTTCTGAGCCGCGGAGTGGTCGGTTTCACATGATTTCTAAGGGAACATGTTTCTTGGCATAAAATAATTTCCTTGCCCTTTTATTGAGGTTTTTATGTCAGGTGATTTCTGATTAATTTTAGTGAAAATCCCCAACCATTTTACAATTTTACGCCATCAATATTTTTTTTGGGTTTCATAGTTGTGGCGAGGTCGATTTTGCATGATCTCTGAGGAAACGTTTCCTGGCATAAAGTCATTTTTCTCCCCTTTTATTGAGGTTTTTATGTTAGTTTGATCATTTGATTAATTTCAGCCAATATTTCTGACAAGTTTGCTCGATCCATTTTGTTAGGTTTCTAAGCCACGGAGTGGTCGATTTTGCTTGATTTCTAGGGGATCATGTTTCTTGGCATAAGATCATTTTCCTGCCCTAATTAATATGAAAACATCAATAAGAAGAGCTAGGGAAATGATTTTAAGCCAAGAAAGGATTTTCCCAGAAATCATGCAAAATTGACCACTCTGAGGCTTAGAAACCCCCCCAAAAAATAGACCAAACAAAATTTTCTTGGATTTTGACTTAGTCAGAAATGACTAAAACTGCAGGGAAAAGATGTTAAGCCAAGAGAGGCTTTCCCCAGAAATCATGGAAAATTGACCACTCCAGGGCTAAGGAACCCCAAAAAATTGAACGCACAATATTTTCTGGATTTTTTTAATGAACAGGGAAATGATTTTTAGCCAAGAAACATTTTCCTCAGAAATCATGCAAAATCGATCACACTAGGGCTTTGAAGCCCAGAAAAATCGCCAAACAAAATTTTCTTGGATTTTACTGAACTTAATGAGAAATGACTAAAAGTGCAGGAAAATGATGTTGAGCCAGACAAGGCTTTCCCCAGAAATCATACAAAATTGAGCACTTCGGGGCTTAGAAACCCAAAGAAATTGACCAAACAATGTTTTCTTGGATTTTGGTTGAAAATAATCAGAAATGATTTGTATATTATGAAAACATCAATAAATGAACAGAGAAATGATTTTGAGCCACGAAACACTTTCCCCAGAAATCATGTGAAATTGACCACCTTTTTGGGCTTAGAAATCCAAAAAATTGACCGTGCCAAATTTTATAGGATTTTGGTTAAAATTCCTCAGAAATTACCTAAATAATGCAAAAACATCAATGAAAGATCAGGGAAATGATGTTAAGCCCTGAAAAAAAATTTGCTAGAAATCATGCGAAAATGACCACTCTGAGGCTTAGAAACCCCCAAAAAACTGACTGACTGAAATTTTCTTTTTTATTGGCTGAAATCAATCAGAAATGACCTGTTAATTATGAAAGCTTTGTTAAAAGAGCAGGCAAATGATTTTTCGCCACCAAACACCTTCCCCAGAAATCATGCCAAATCGACCACTTAGAAAACCCAAAAAATTGTCCAAACAAAATTTCTTTCATTTTGCCAGAAATTAATCAGGAATGATCAGTACATTATGAAAACATGAATAAAATAGAAGGGAAATGATTTCTGGTGGAAAGGCTTTCCCCAGAAATCATGCAGTTCAACCACTGCGGGGCTAAGAAATTGATGAAATTGACCGGATAAAATTTTCTTGAATTTACGCTTAAATTAATCAGAAATGACCTAAATGTTGTGAATACATAGAAAAGTTGGGAAATGAATATAAGTCAAGAAACGCTTTCCCCAGGAATCATACAAAATCCACCAATCCAAATCAATTTCGGCAAGTAACAAACCGCTCCGATTACAATACCTTGCCCCGCTGACTCTGTCGCGAGCGAGGTAATAACCGAACTAATAAGAGAACATCAGTAGAAGAGCAGGGAAATAATTTTAAGCCAAGAAATACTATCCCCAGAAATCAAGCAAAGTTGAGAACTCCGGAAAAATTGAAATTTGCTAGGATTTAGCCGAAATTAATCAGGAATGACGGAAATATTATGAAAACGGCTATAAAAAAGCAGGGAAACGATTTTTCCCGAGAAGTCATGCAAAATTGACCACTCCGGGGCTTAGAAATCTAAAAAAAAAAATTGACGAACAAAATTTGCTTGGATTTTGGCTGAAATTAATCAGAAATGACCTAAATATTATTTAAACATCAATAAAAGGCAGGGAAATGACTGTAATCCAAGGAAGGCTTTCCCCAGAAATGCTTAATCCACCACTCCAGGGCTTAGAAACGGCAGCCATTTTGAATTTATTTTCCGTTCTCCATCGATTTCAAGGAGAAAGATTATCCGATCCTTTCAAAAATGTATGTGCTGTGATTTTTCTTGGCAACCGTCTGTCCATTAGGAGAGAGAACAAACTCAGTGGTCATTCTGACTCATACTGACTCTTGTTACTTTGTCAGACCAACTTTTAATTTCCTTGCATTGGGTTTAAGAGGGCCATTCATCACAGGGACCTATTCTTGACCCCTATTGTGCTTTTCTGAAAATGCAGCCTCAATCCAGTACAGCACTCTTAGTGAGACCAAATAACACTCTGCCCAAAGCAGCTTGATTCACAGTCAAGTGCAGTGACCGTCAACCCATAACAGTGTGATGCATCATCAAGCAAAATGTGTGTAAACCAAGTACAGAAGGATTTTGTCACTGCTTTTGCAACGCCCAATTGGGAACTTATGCACTCAGTCTCTTTACAGCTTCCTCAACTGCAGCATCGCGGGCATATGCCACGCCTTGTCTTTCTTGTAAAATAATTTTAAAATCCTAAGACTGACAGATTTGACTCTGAGGCCATCGGTTTGAACCACTGAAAATATCAAGCCTAGAAATATTTTTTAAAGTAAGACATATTTTGCTAATGTTAATTTGTCATTAAACCATACTAGGTGCTCTTTGGATGTAGTTCTAACAAAAGGCGTCATGTTTTCCCACCAAAGCCTGGAGTTACTTTGGCTGGGGACCTGGAGGAGACACAGGATGAAGTATTGAGGCTAGAGCATGATGCCAGAAAAGCGCTGACAGACAATGACCAGTGAGTGATAAAAGGGAGCGAAAGACTGCTGTAATAAAATTATAGAATGATCAATCTCAAATGTTATGCTGCATAGAATTAGGTGCACAGCTCCAAACATAGTGCCTCTCTGCCAGAATTACTCAGTGGGAATGAATTCTGCAGTGTCTGCTGTGAACAGCAAACACTGAACACCTTGGTTGTTGAACAGCTTTTGATTCAGTTGTTTTCACCTTGAACCGCTTAGGTGCAGCAGTTGTTTTCATAAAAAGAGTCCTTGATTCAGAGGTGGGAGTATTATAATTTGAAAATACAGTTAAAGGAGCTATGTCATGATTACTGCGCATGCCCACAGCTTTGAATGAAATGAATCCGCTCGACTGAAAGTGAAAATCTGCTTCCATCTTTGCTAATTTGTCCTTGTTTTGCATTGCATTTGTATATTTTAGTTACTCGGGCATTATGCTTTTTATATTAAGTAGTTTTCTGTGGAAATTAGAGGATTCAAAGCGCTATATTAGCACTTTAGCCTAAGGATATGAAGACCGTAAACTGGTTTTCCAGCCACCATAATCATAGAAGAAGAAGGTATTCTTCTATAATGTTTATTGGCAGTTTGCAAACCGGCTTACATTCTTCATGTCCTTCGGGAAAAGTGCTAAAATAACTCTTTGAATCCTCTAATTTCCATAGAAACTCCTTAATATAAGAAGCATAATCCCTGAGTAACTAAAAGATATCAATACAATGCAAAACAAAGACAGATTGGTGAGGATGGAATCCGATTTTGACTTGCAGTCGAACAGGTTCACTTTGTTAGGCCAACAATTTTTGAAGTTCTGAGCATATGCAGTAATCGTGATGCAGCTCTTTAAGCTTATTAAAAATTCAGTTGAATGAAAGCCTTTGGGACAGTGTTGCTGGTGGAGTCTCATTCCTGCACTCCTGGGTATGACATCCCCTCAAGCCATATGTACCATTTTACAGAACTGGCAGTACTCAGAAATTTATTTGTAACCACACCCATTTTACTAATCGATAGTGTGAATAAGCTGAATGCGCTAAGTGACTGAGTGTGTGGCAAACTTCATGAATGGAATGTTTCTTCTGTTTGTCCTCTGACTCTTTTTCTTAGAGCCAGGATGGAGCTGAAGAGGAAGAGAGATCAAGCTCAAAAACGTAACGGTTAGTGAATCCCACATGGTTCACTTCCAAAATGTTCATTTAGTGAATCCCACATGGTTCACTTCCAAAATGTTCATGACCACAATTCAAGCCCCCAGACAGTAAAACCATTGTGGTGCTGTGGGAAGGCTTGGAGTATGCTTGGTGTAGGTGTGGCAGTAGAGGGAGCAAAAATGTTTTTGGCATGATGAGCTGGAATTTTCGCCAATGAGGCACGTAAATCTGGTTCTTGCGTAAAAGTGAAGACATTATCAAAATGTATGTGTTTTGGAATCCTCATTTTATGACCGATTCTTCAGAGGCATTTAATGATGTTTGTTGCATTAAGACACTTTCAGGAAACCCAGTAAAGAGCCCTCTGAGCCTGCCCAAATGCAGATACCTAGGTTGCATTAAATCTGGATGCATACCACCTTTAGGAGAGCAAAAGCACCGAGATCAAAAACAGGGGGAAGTTCAGGTCTCACCTAGTGACCAGGTTCTACACAAGAGGCATCAGGTATGGACTGTCTTGGAGGAAATCCAGCTCCTTGAGGATGTGATCAGAAAACAGATGACTCCTAAGGATGCAGTCCGAGGCACAGAGCGATACATTAGAGACGTGGAGGTGAGTGTAGCGCTGGATTTTTTTTCCTCATATTTATAGCAGCACTTGCATTGCATTTTCAGCATACTGCAGAAGTTGTTCTGAGTCCTGGTTCAGTCTTTAAGGGTTAATCCTGTTAAGCCTTCAGCCTTGAGGGTTATTAGTGTGCAATTCAAAGTTGGTCAACTGACAGCAAGTGAGCAGTATCTGCACTGAACCAGCGCAATTTCCCATATGAGTCATGAAATTTTATGGAAATTAAAAATCAGGAAAAGAAGTTCTTCAGGGAATAGGGTTTTGTTTCCCAATGGATACTGAGGCATCCTCACACATTAAGCAAACGGGAAAAAAAAACAGCTAAACACAAAATGAAACTAATTTTAGCTCTGCACAAGTGCAGGACAGTGCAGCGTGTTTGTTCTGGAGAACAATGATGTATTTCCTGTCTCCAACAGGCTGAAATAATGGTACTGTCCACCTCCAACAAACAGCTCTATGAAGCTAACGAGGTAAGACTGAATGCACTTCCCAGCTCTGCACAGCAGGGAATTCTGTGGTCACATAGTTCTGTTCAGTCATGCAGAAAATAACAAACATTTAGCCACTATGCTATGTCATAAAATTATTTCTAACACTCCTTTCACGTTTCATAACACTTTAGCACCTGCACAGAAACATTTCTTCGCTTCTGGACAAGATGAAAGTAACCAGTGACGTACAAGGGTATGTTAGACTTCTCATCTTTGCACTTGCAGTACGTGGCAAAACATAAGGTACATCAAATGCCAACTACTAACCGAATTGAATCCTATTTCAGGGAGCTGTGGAAGAGGATCTGACACACGAAGACGAAGATATTTCTTAATCAGCATCATACTACAGAAGGTATCTAAGTAACTAGTTTTTAAATGATTAAAAAAACACACACACAATGATCATGAAAAATATGAAGTTCTCAAAAAGAAAATATTTGTGTCAACAGATGGGCAAAAACAAGAAAAAGATATTTTGTACTTCGGGGTTCTTGACACTTTAATGGAGATTTCCCCCCTCCCCTTTTTTTTTTTCAGGAAGTATTACAGTGTGAGTGTTCCCTTTAAAACGATGACTGCTTGGCCAGAGATGTCCACTCTTCCATCACTCCTCAGTGCCAGTTCCAATTCACCTCCTCTATCTGAGCACTGGAAAGCTGTGACAGACCAATTTAAGCAGCTTAAAATTTTCTAGAATTTCCTTTAAACCATCAGAACACAAAACTAAACATCTTAATGATGCTCTTACCCAACATCCTTTCTTTCCCAAGTTTTTCTGACCAGTACGCAGCAAGCACCGAGTGTGCAGAGCCTGTAAGGAGCAAGAGAGCACTGTAATTGGCCTGCTTTTAATGACCAATCATGAATTCACAGTCAAGATGTTCTCCCTCTGGGGAGACATTACGTGCTTACCAGTCACAGGGTCTTCTGGGATGCCATTCCAGGGTGCAAAGTAGCGAGAGAAGAAGTCGTAGCCAGGCTGCACTGTGGGGGACCCTTTAACTGTGACGATGACCCCCTTTATCCTCCCAGTGCTGTCGCTACGCAGCAAGTCAGTGGCATTCGGCCGTAAGGATGTCAGCGCTGACCTAAAATCCAACAAGCTGGCGTAAAAGTACAGCCAGTAGTTTAAGTGGCAGCTGATTCACAGGGACCTGGAAGTCTAGATGTTCAGACCTCAGTGCTGCCACAATAAGATGAGAAATGCCCTGAAACCCACATTGCCCAAAAAGTGATTGATCCAAGCTATGTCTAATCAACAGTAATTTCCTTTGGGTAAAAGATTGACTAAAATGTAACAAAAATATGTTGCAGAAAAAAAAAGAAACCAAATTTGTGTGGCGCCTTCCATTGTTTTCACTGTTTAAAGTGTCTGTCTTAACAAGTCTTTTAATCTAATTAAGTAAATTAACTTCCCAATTTTTCTCTCAAATGTAAAAAATAGCTTATTTTAAGTTACCATTTGATTGACAAGTGAAATTTTTGTTTTACATTGGCAAATCTAGAAATGAGTCAAGATTATCTCACTTCACTGGCAAATATTTGTTTTGCTGAGGAAAAAAAAGGCATTAGATTTAAATGTTATATGTCTTGATGCAACCTTAAAATGCTTGGTTTGATGGACTTATTTTTCATTTTTTGCAATGTAGCACACATTCACTTAGAACATGGAAGTCTGGCCAGATTTGAACAGTTGCTAGCGACAATAAGTCTGTTAGGTTGTTGTTAAGTGTTATTGCAATCTGGCAGATGAGATGGAAAAAAGAGATTACTTTCAGAAGTGTTTTATATCTAAACCTCAATCAAACATTACTCATTTTTTGTAGATTAACGTGTACATACACTGAACCAAAATATAAACGCCCCACGTCAAATATTGATGCCAGATGGAGTTAACAACTCTAAGTGAGCATATGCTGACTTTTACTAGTACAATAGGGATATTTCTCTTGATTTGTGAACCATTTTTTAATCCTTCTCTCTGTCAGTGAGCATTTGCTCAGTGATGCAGTGATTTCACTCAGTACATGGGTGTGGCATTTCCAGACGGTGATCAGACAGAATGAGCAGTACCCAGACACTCCTTATACTGGGGACAATAAAAGGCCGCCCCAAAATGTCAAATTTTGTCAAAAGTCATCATGCCTCAGATGTCTCAGGTCATGCGGGAATGTGCCATTGGCATGCTGGATGCAGGGATGTCCACCAGAGCGGTCGCTGTGCAGCTGAATGTTAACTATCGGACGATAGGCCGTTTGAGAGTTCGTTTCCGACAGATGGGCAATACTGCAAATCGACCTCATCCACGCCGCCACGCAGACCACACCAGCACAAGATCGCTACATCCGCTCGTCCATCTGCGGATCGGCTCAGATCAGCGACACGCACAGCGGATGAGACCATTGGTCTGCACAACAGACGCATCACACCACAGACAGTCCGTAACCGCCTGCGAGAAGCCAACTTGCGCGCTCAGCGTTCTTACCGTGGTCTGGATCTCACCGCTGTCCGGCGTCGAACTGACTTCGCATGGGCAAACGCACACGCTCGATGGCCCTTGGCACGCTGGAGAAGAGTGCTATTCACAGACGAATCCCGGTTCCAGTTTTTTGTTAATAAAAACTCAAAAATTTGACATGGGGCGTTTATATTTTTGTACAGTGTAATATAAACAATGCTGAATGTTTTTTTTTCTTTCTCAAAGCTATGTAGAAAAAAATTACGTGGTTGAAAATACCACTTTAAAGGGAATGCTCAGGCATTTCAATGACAATTTAAGTCTATCCGTTGAAATGTTCTGGGCCCGTATTCATAATCCGTACTTGGGGCACTACGCACGCTCTTAACGCTAAGTGTAGTCACAGGCAAAAAGTTGGTATTCATAAACCCTTCTTAGCGCTACGTGAGTCGTAACTTCATGCATAAGTCTAAGTATGCCGGGGACCACTACTACACCCATTCGTAAGACGAAATCCAAATTGGCGGCAGCATTTTACCGAATGCGCGCTCGTCAACAATTGCAAATAGAAAGGTTGTTTCGAGATCAAGCCAATACTCTAGACTCGCTCGATGATGTAGACCTATACTCGAAGTACCGTTTTGAAAGACGACATATCTTAGATTTAGTCGACGAAGTGAGCGAGTGGATTGAACCGGTGGACGGACGTGGTGGCACTGTGCCTGCTGCCTTGCAAGTATGCAACGTGTGCAATATGATAGACTTCTAAACAATTTTATGCAGTTCATAGAGTTGCCAAACCCTACACTGCTGCACTGCCCCCCATTCACTTTTTTTCCTTTCACTTTCAAAATGACCTTATTACCATTTTGATATTAGGCCCATAATACTGCTCCTCCACCAATGTAACTATCCGTTTTGTATATGGCTAGACCAACAAACAGTGTTTGAAGCGAAACGTTTCACATGGTTCCACAGTTGTTTTTTTTTTTTTTTCACTTAACAGGCTACTTGCAGCCTTATACATTGTGCTCTTTCTTTTCCAATGAGCAAAGCGCATGCTCAGAGGGAATACTGCGAGGGTGTTTCCCAGTCTTGGCGCTTATCTTTGCGCTTACGCACGTCAGAGCTAAGTGGAGCCCTGCACATCGATTCTGAATACCTCCTCTACGCATGTACTTAGCTCCGACGTACTTAAGCCTACGCACAACGTAACTTGCGCACGGTTTATGAATACGGGCCCTGAGCACTTTGTGAGGGTAGTCAAGTGTCAATGGCATTAATCTGTTAGCCAGTGGGGCTCCTGGAACTGGTTTGTGTGGCTCTGTCCTGGTGTCCATGTGTTTGCAGTTACCGGTCACAGCCATCACTCAAGCGTATCAGCAGTTTCTTGGTTTCAGCACTGTAACACAGATCCTGCACAGACAAGCCTCCAACTGTGGCCTGCAGTGACACATTACATGAATGACACAGCATCCCAAACACAGAGACATGGCCTCCTCTCAATATTTTTTCCTCCCAATATAATGTAAACACCACTTCCCAAGAACAGATGTCAAACGACACAAGGATTTCCAAAAATAATGAGGAAAGCATAATAATTTTGCTAAAATAATCACCATTATGAATAATAGTATAGTATTGTCATCATTTAAGGCTACTTTCAATACACAGAACATTTAATGAAAAAGAAGACTTACGGTAACAATATCTTTTAATTCACTTGGTGCCTGTTGAAAAAAAAAAAGAGAAAACCCTGAAATTATAAATTTATTGTTCTTAATGCTATTAATTGTGTAAACGCAATGCTTATACATTATGCAAGTAATTTGTGACTTTAAAAAATATGTGACGTCAGTGGTGTAAGGAATGGGGGCTGAGCAAACCTGGTTGGGAAATGGATAATAGATGTAAGATTACTATAGCCTGATAGCATGTTTTCGGCAAGGTGGTATGTTGTGTGGGCTGTGTTTTAAGAGCTGTGTCGGGTTCATCTGAACCTGTGCAACGGGCTTATGTAGTGGTAGGTCCATCACTATGGAGTCCCCACGAGGCCTAACACGGAGATCTCCACTCAAAGTCTCAAACGCAATGGCTGCATTCAGGTTCTCTACCAAGAATAGAGGATAGCAGTATAATGACAGTGTCTTAAGACATTGCACCAACAGTATGAACCAGCAATATTTCAGAACTGTTGAAATGAATGAAACAATGATCAATTGACTCTTATAGTTACCTGAGTTTCAGCTAATAGTTCTTATCCTTGGTAGGTGGAGAAAAAATGTTATGACAGGAGTCATGGTTGATTGAAATGAACTATGTAAGGAACCACATGAAATTTGCTTGTGTCGCTAAATCTTACTTTTGTGGTTGAATAAAACTGCTGCTGAAGCAAGGGTGGCGTGTCCACAAAGCGGTACTTCATTTGTGGGGGTGAACCAGCGCAAGCCAAAACGAGACCCTGTCAGATAAAAGGTTTTTGACATTTAGGCTACACATTACTGAGTTACATCATAGTTCCCAAGTAGGTTGAAATGTATCCATGTTTCAACACTGTATAAGCTTCAAGAAAATTAATTTTATTAAGATTTAATTGCTGTGTACTAGCCTGATACAGTTGCAGAAATCGCTGATGGGTTGCTGAGAGAGGCTGCTACCCAAGTTATGTCGTATTTTTAAAGATGATTCTGATATAGCAATGCTCCATCATATCTGTTCTTCATGAGGCAACAACAACTGAGACCTTAACTGACCGTCAGCACTACTTGACCCATGTTTTTCCGCGGAACAGTAGCAAATGGCAGATTTATTGGAGAGTCACTCAAACACAATATGTATTTCATGTGAGTTGCTTAATCTTGACCAAGACCATCATACTATGTATCATAATTCGTAATATGACAGTTCTGGGCAAGGCTTTTGAGTTGCACTGCTTTTGAGAGAGAATTATGATCTTTGGAGTAATTGCTTACCCGAAGTGAAATCATCTGAAGAATTCAATTTCACAATAAAAGCAGTTTCTGACAAGTTCATTTCCGCTGCAATATTCTGATACAGTTCATCCCGTAAGGTCTGCATGAATTTAAAAGCATTGCAATTATAATTATTAAAATTATTAAATCAGTTGTAATGTATACTGGTATAATCCTAAAACATTCCATTATACATCTGTGATTGTTTTAACACTACCATTGGAAACTTACATTTGGAAGCAAGCAGACGGCTGCTGGGTTGCCTTTGAAAGATTGATTGGAGAAAGCATCGACTATAAATACTGGTATCTCCATGTAACCTAAGTTTGATTTCTTTCCTTGTCCTCCTTTTTAATTTTTTTTTTTTTTTTTTTTTTACGGATTGTCAGCAGTGTTGTACTGAGGTTTAAATGACCTCTTTAGAGCAACTTTCAGAAGAATAAAGCAGTGGACTTTGAACTGTGACGCAAACGTATTTTAAAGGGGCCATGTTATGAATGCGTTACGAAAAGCTGACATGGTCAACTTGTAGTGCTTCCAAGGGGAATATTTAATGCTATGCGCATATTTGATTCTTTTATGGGTATATTTTTATTCAAC
Source organism: Gymnothorax javanicus (assembly GCA_029692085.1). Taxonomy (NCBI): domain Eukaryota; kingdom Metazoa; phylum Chordata; class Actinopteri; order Anguilliformes; family Muraenidae; genus Gymnothorax; species Gymnothorax javanicus. The sequence goes on from CM056208.1 coordinate 34,453,552, forward strand.
TTTTTGCCAATTTGAAATCAATTACAGACAAAATTCAAAAGGACGCATAATAATATACTACTCCATTTCCAAAAAAATTGGGACAGTGTGTAAAATGTCGATAAAAACAAAATACAATGATCTGCAGATCATTTAAAGTCAATATTTAATTGAAAATAGCACAAAGACAGATGTGAAAACTGAGAAATGTTATTGTTTTTTGAAAAATATCTGCTCAGTTTATGTCGACGATTTTTATGTCACTTTGCTCTGTGGTTTTGGAGAGTGGGTGTGCAGATCCAAAATATGCGCAAATGTTGAAATATGAATATGCATTTTCCCCTTTTTTAAAATGAAGGATGATCCTTGTAAATATCAAATGAAAATGTTTTTTGCCATTATGATATTTGTGGTTTTGGATTTTAAGTCTCTACATATACGTGTTTAAATATGCATTCTCTATTTTTTTCAATGTTTGTATCACTGAGATACAGGGAAAGCAGCTTGTCTGTCATTTTGATTGCCACCCTTGGGTGCGCCCTGCTGGTTAAGGCGGGCTCTTAATTGGTACGGTCATGTGATGTAGGCCGCTCTCTTCCTGTTTCTCATATGCCTGAGGAAGATCCAGGGTGATCGAAACGTTGCTATGCTTTTAAATTAATAAAGTTTATATTTTTGAAGCAAGAGCAGTGTGCAGACCACTCTACTTTCCACTTTGCACTGTGGTGCCATCCTTGCTCAGTCACGAGTATTTGCAATCTGCCTTTGGTATTTCAGATGCAGAGCTGGTTGAAATTTGTGCTGAACGCTACAAAAATCAAAGTGATGCTGTTTTCTACTTTCAGGAAGACCTTAACCTTTCTTCCTAGCGTTGTAACCTTGTAGGGCTCTCAGACTTTTTTTTAAGATAGTGTAGAGAGACAGAAAGGTTGGGGAGAAGAATGGGGGAAGACAAGCGCAAATGACCTGAACCGGAATCGAACCCAGGTCGCTGCGGGAAGGACACAGCCTTTATGGTACGCGCGCTTAGACCGATGAGCCACCGGGGCGCCCCAGCTCTCAAACTTAAATAGTGTCACAGTACAAGTATTCACTGTAGGTATTTTAATTGACAATTGTTTAACTTTTAAACCTTACATTAAAAGCTTAGTTGAGAGACTGAAGCTCAAGTTGGACCTTCATTTTAGAAACTGTATCGAAGAGCAGTGTCGAATGTGAAGTTTTTTGGCTGAGTGCTACTTGAGAAAGCTGCAAGCAGCAATACCAGAAGCAAAGCAATCAGCCCCTTCTGAGCAGGCCCATTTTGGACAGGTACTGCATTGGTTGCATTTAAATGCTGATTTTTTTGTAGTCTTTAAATATTGAGTTAAAACATCACTCGTAAAAAGGAGCACTAATAAATTGGTTTTGTTTGCATTAGGATCAATTTACTCTAAATTATTTTTCAAACTCAACAACATATGTAACAAGAATACACAGGACAAATGCCAGTTCTCCTAAAACAATAAGATTATGCAAAATGCAATGGACAATTCAACACAATAAGAATTAAAGCTTCTGAAATATACACTCTGCAATGGACTTATTTTTCTTAAGATCGGTATATTCTTCAGAGAATGAAGAAAGAGGACAAAACCAATCACAATGGTGGCAATTTTTGGGATGGTGTTTATCCATTTGGAAACATGAAATTGATCTTACCTTAACAAAGCAAATAACCACAGTAAACATATAATTACATTACCTGCCAAGCCCTCCTCATGGAAAAGCACAGACTTTGTTCAATGGTCGGCACATCCTGTAATCTTAATGGTGACCATCCCTGTTTCTTTTCTGTTTTTTTTTTTTTTTTTTCAGAATTTTCCAGATGAATTACACACAAAGCAAATGTTCTATCTGTTCAGAGCAAAATGAACATTGCATTTATATAGTGCTTTTTCAAATATAGGCACTCAAGTGGAAAAAGCTGATAAGAGTGAATCTCACCTCACCACCATCAATGTATTGCACTTACCTGGTTGAAGCACAGCAGCCATCTTGCCCCAGAACACACCACATGGATTTTCATGACCAAGTTATTTGGGATGATTAGATGGCAGGTTTAAAGAGCCAGGCTGAGGATTGAGTCAGGACACAGGGAATGGCCTTCTCATGGGCTCTTTAATGACCACAATGAGACTGACCTCAGAGTACAGTGCTGTGAGGAAGTATTTTGTCCTTTTCCCGATTTCCTCCATTTGCTTATTTGTCATATATAAATGTTCCAGATCACCCAAGTAATATGACACAGAAAAAATATGAGTAAATGCAAAGTGCAGCTTTTAAATGATCAGTTTATTATTATTATGTATTATTGAGGGTAAAGAGTTATTCAAAATGTATATCACCCATGTGAAAAAAATATTTCCCCCCTGCATCACATTACCACAACTTTGTTTGAATGTTGGTGTAATGTTCTTATCATGGAATGTCATGTTAGCTTTACAACAGATGTAGCTGTACCTATGTCTTCTAAAAAGCTCCACTTTTGATGCATCAGACCACAAAATATCATCTCAATAGTCTTGGGGGTCATCAATATGTTCTTTTTGACAACTGTGAGACAAGACTTTGTGTCCCTTTTGGTAAGCAGTGGCTTTTGCCTTGCAACTCTCCCATAGATGTCATTTTTGCCCAGTCGCTTTCTCATTGCAGAATCACGCTGACAACTGAGGCAAGTGAGGCCTGCAGTTCTTTAGATGTTAGGTGGGTTCTTTTGTGACCTCCTGGACGAGTTGTCGATGCACTCTTGGAGAAGTGCCGCGGCTGAGAAGGGTCTCAACTGTTCCAAGCTTTTTCCATTTGTAGTGTTATGGCCCCCGCCTTTCTGTTACACCCCAGTCAAGGGGAATGGGGGGTGCAACATAAAGGGGGGGCTTGCAACATTGTTTTCTGGAGTTCCAGCGACACTGATAGATGTCTAAAATTTTGGTTCTTATTAGTTCCTGAATTTCTTTACATTGCAGCATCATGTGCTGCTGTTTGCATACTTAGCAGCACTAGACAGGTTCTATTTAAGTAATGTTTAGACTCAGCAGTGCTTGCAGTAATCATTAGGGGTGGGAACTGTGGACATACGATATGATACGTTTACTATATTTTGCCCATGATAAGGATGATACAGGCAACACCTAATCCTAATACAGTACACAACGATATCTGTGCAACTGATGTACTTAAAAAAATTTAAAAAAAAAAACCATACAGTATAGCACGTTTTGAAAGGCAAAATGTGCGCCGACCCTGATTAACGCTGCAAATAGTGAGGCAGAACTGTTGAGTGTCACTAAGTTTTACGGAATACTGCAATAAAATAACTTAAAATTTGACAAATTAGATGCGACCTCAAATCTTGTTTCACATTATTACACTGTTGGTGAGAGGGTTGCTTTTCTCTATTTGTTTGGCGCCCTCTCTAGGAGTAATGAGGTAATGACATTCTGCTTCTGGTCGCGAAAACACGCCCGTGAGCTGAATCTCGCGAGATTATTCAATGAGCCTTCGCTGTCTACCTGGGCGGGTTGGTGTCTGGCGAAGGTGAGAAATTAAACTTGCTTGTCGAATTTCAAGTTAGCCAGGTAATGAACTAGCGACATATTACACGAGGAAAACCTGTATAAATGACGCAGGAAGCATAATGTCATACAGCTCGACATAAGTAAATAAAAGTTCATAATTTCCCTTGACAGGCAAGAGTGTTGTTTTTAGGCCTTTCAGGCTAGCAACAGTCTCACTGTTGTCATAGACTAGTCTGAATAGCTGGATGCGCAATGCCGCGGCTATGTAACTTACGTTGCTAGGAAGCTCGCGAACTAGCTAGCGACGTAGCTAACCGACTAGCTAACTCAGGCTGTCCGTTAACGTTTGCGGTTTACTGAATAATTTAGCTAGCTGTGCAGGACAGCATTACACGTGTAGCAAATATCATGTGCGCGTGATTTCCATAATCGTTAGGATAGTTTATTTAAATTTAATGAAGTTGGCATCAAGAGAGCAGGAAACCAAGACGGGTTAACGTTAGCTGCATTTTAGTTTGCTAGTTATTAGATAACGTTAGCTACTTAGCTAGCTAGTGGCTGAAGTTAGCTAGCAGTCAGTTTAATGTTAAAATAGTTATGTTTGTCGGGCGTTGAAAGTTAGCTACAACGAATAGCAATATTGAGGGTACGTTAATTGATTAGTTGACATGAAGAGAGTGTTATTATCGATGCTTCCTCGTTTGTCAATGCTATTTAATAGACCTTCCGGGGTGGCTAGCGAGAGTTTGAGGCGGTCAGCTGCCTTGGTTTTGGTGAAGCGGGTCGCGTAGCTGGCGTGCTAGAATAGCTGGCTAGCGTTGTAGCTAACATTCATTTTTCTGGCTCGCAATATTTAGGGACGACTTGTAAAGCCACCAGTAGCGGCCGATTATTGACCAATTACGTGTTCATCCACTTGATGTGTCCTTGCCTTTACTCCGATTCCCTGTCGGTCACGCAAACACTGAACCTAGAGGTCATCCGGCAGTATTGCATGTAGCAGTCTGTGACACCGAGTTAACCAGCTGGCTAGCATGCTGTCGTGAAAATAACGGGTTATTTACTACTTTTTCATTTGTATTTCGCGTGGAATTTTATTTCCGGGTAAAAAAAAAAGACGGGAAATTGGCTCCTTGAAAAAGGACTTTCGTGTAAGACGCAACGATGTACCTTCCCCTGTGCCCACTATATGCGTATTTAAACATATCTTCTGTACACTGGCCTGCAAATTAATTCACGCCAAGTCGTAGACCCATCTGTAATACTGCATCTTGTCTGTGATTTAGGGCTCTTCAACTCAATTATTGCACAATGACTTAGTATCGTGGGCTTAGCGGATTTGGGACATTGTTTTCCTGTTCTGCTCGATAGCTGTTCAGTAGTGGGGGACGATGTCTCTTGGTGATGAGGGATTCGTGGTTCGGATTCGGGGCTTGCCTTGGTCCTGCACACAGGAGGAAGTTGCAAGCTTTTTCTCAGGTACTTTTCTCTATCAATTCAATTTTATTTGTAATGCACATTTCATATTGTTGTAAACTCAAGGTGCTTTACCGAAGAGATCAAAGCAAACATGACTGTTTTTAGTCCTCAGCGGAACAGCAGTAAACACTCAGAAGTTGCATTGCTCTGTTTTGCTTGTTTTATGGAGAAGCCTTAACAGTAGGCACCCCTTGCTCTTTCTGCAGACTGTGACATCATTGGGGGTGTGAATGGAGTGTGTTTCACCTTCTCAAAGGAAGGCAGACCCAGTGGGGAAGCCTTTGTGGAGCTGAAAACTGCAGAGGACTTCAAGAATGCCATTGCAAAGGATCGCAAGTACATGGGGCATCGTTACATTGAAGGTACAGAATGAAAAAGGTATCCTACGGTACTGCAATTGCTTGTGATGTAGAACTGTTTGCCCAGCCTACTACTCTTGCAGGTATACAAAAATATTTGTCTGCTACTTAGAATTTTTGCCGGACACTTCTGAACAAAGTGCAAGAATAACAAACTCAGATACTTCAGACATCATTTATTGCAGCCCACGTATTTTTTCTTATGATTGTATCATCAGACGTATGTACAGTTGCTATTGGTAATTTGATTGAACAATAAGGAAGACAAAAAAATTAACATTGCAAGTTCTATTTTGCTTTTAACTTGCTTTTAAATAATTCTGCTTGCAACATATGTCTGAAGTGAACTGGAAAAAGAACTAATTCTGAATAACAAATTTAACCCTTTCGGAAAATTTTGGCCCAGATGCATACCCCCACGGACGGATTAATTTTGACAAAAATGATTGTTATTCAAAATAACAATAAAATAACACCAAGTCTCATAATAAGATAACTGATGATGTTTTAATCTGAATCGAAATCGAAAGAACTGCCCCTTATTCAAACTCATCGTCAGAGTATTCAAAAAGCAAAAACTATCCACGTTTTAGTTGAATAACAAATACTTAAACATACAGATAAAAACATTCATGGAACTTGAGTGTAATCAATTTTCTTTAAAGAAGACTTTAAAAACAGTGATGTCACATGTCCAATAAAAACATTTTTGCACGGCTTAAACAGTGATGGTCCAATGTCCAATAAAATCTCTTCACGGCTGGAGGTAAAAAAAAAAAAAGAAGCTCTCATTTAAGTCTCGAATTGTCTGCTTTCCCATGAGTGTTTCAACACTCAACAGCCAAACACACCAGAAATTTAATAAATCATATCCACCAATGTGACAAATGCTATGCTGTATAACCAAACAAACATTCATAGTTATCCTATGCTTACTTTTTTTAAGCTATTGCCAGTTGATTTTACTGTCATGTGACTGCTGATGTGTTCCTCGGCTTCTCATTAGCTAAACCTTTGAGGGATGGAAAGGTCGCGACCTCCAGTTTTTTTATTGTTTGGTCACATTTTCGTTATTTCATTATTATTGTACAACTTTGTGGAAAAATCACAAAGAATCCTAGTCATAGTATCGGACCCCATATGGGTAGTTGTTTAACTTTGGTTTTGCGCGAAAGTTGTCTTTGATTTTAACTAATGATTATTGTTTTTTTACTCAAGCCCTCACATTAAGTAACGTTATGAAACGTTGTAAAAAAATGTTCATATGCTCCCACTCTGTCCCTGACTTCACTTGGATCTGTAGTCAGCACAGGACAGACCGGGAAAAATAATGCCAGCTTCCTCATCGTAAATCAGACATTTGTATTGTTCTCCTTTTTCATTGACTTAGCATTTAACACCAAATTACCCCTGTTTTTGTCAGCACAATCATCTGGCCGGGTATCTTGTCTTTTTCCAGAGTTTTAAAGGATTACAATGCAGTATTCGAAACCTGAATCCTGGCCGTCCCTAGCTGACCAGTGGTCACGTGACCTCTGTTAATCGCAAGCCTTCGCTCACGGCCCGGTAGTGTTGGCTGACAAGCGTGCTTGGTTGTGGCGGTACATCAAGAATGTACGTCCGCACAAAATAAAGCTCTCGAAAGGAAACATGCAGGTTTTATCAGAGGTATCCACAAGTTTCACCAGAAGCCCATAGGCGCTGCCATAAACGAATGCCTACTTCCGCTGTCCGGTTTTGTGTTTCCAGTAGCCTTGATGCCAGTGACTGCAACAAACAGAGCCAGCTAGCCCAAACAACAAAAACATCAGAAATGATGACATAAATAGGATGTTTATCATTTAACCACTCACCGCTGAACATTGGCATAAGCACAATAATGTCTTTGTAAATATAGTTAATTGTTCTGATGTTTGGATAACTGAAGGGAGCTTTGGTTTAATGATTAATGCTGCCCTCCACAGAATAGCTGCTGCATGACTACATGATTTCCCTAATCCGGCAATACACGAGCAGTTGACTATCTCCACAACTCCACTTTCCCTCAGCATTACCCACGCTGTATGTTTAGCTTGACTGATGCTCTGGCTGGGCTCAACAGCTGCCTTCAGAAATATGAAGTTGCTGTGTTTCTTAAGCAGTATTTTACCTATTTTGTTACTATGCTGGTAATTTTATTTCTCCGTGCTTTTATAATTTCGCTATTCTTTGCCATCAATGCCTTCGGAAAACACAAGCTAACTAGAGGCACTTGAGTGCAAACCTCCGCCAGGGCAACGCAGTTGCTGAGTGAACATGGCTCTTAAGAAATTTAAGGTTTATCACATAACTGAAGTACTTTTCTCATAGCCCAGGTCATGACATATTTTTGACATGACCCTATATTTCACTTTTGCAAAAATCGCATTGGCTGAGAGCGTGGGGGAAAAGAAATTGCTTAGCGTTACGTCTCGCTGTTTCTACTAAGCCAAACTGAATACTGAGTGTAACGTTGGTTGAATCAGTATGGCTCAGTGCTGCAGGAGGCTAGTTAAGCGTCACTGACATAACTAAGTTCACGTTAGTTAGCTAGGTAGCGTGCATGCAATACTTTTTCAAAACCAATATGTAACATTAGCTTGTTATCCAGCGAGCTAACATTAGCTTGCTACTCAGTTGACTGAATATACAAAGCGTTGCTCATTCAGCCACGAATGTCTGTGACTCAGACTGGGTAAGCAGAGCGATGTTGTTCGTGCAGTGCTAACATACGTTGGGTGCGAAGGGAAATTATATTTGCTTTCCATGAAATTATGCAATTCAGTTATGTGATAAACAGAATGAGAAAGTTATGAAAGTCATTGAGTAAATGTTGGGTTTGTTGCTCACTAAAGCTTGCAACAAATGCAAAATTTACTCAACTCGTTTCATAACTTTCATATGACACGCCCACTCTTGTAAGATCCTGTATATCTGCAACATAGGATTTTGCGATGGTTGCTGTGGTGGGCATATTGTTTGACCGATCGCCGTCAAAATCAATAGGGTCCATCCCTGATGTAGTTGTGACCCACTCACAAAATTTCAGAGATATCCGTTCATTACTTTTTGAGTTATCTTGTTCACAAACAGACAGACAGACGGCACCGATCACATATACCTCCTGCCAACTTTGTTTGGCGGAGGTTAATAATTAACTATGTCGATGTAGCTAACATTGGGCCATTGTTTCTTGTCATCTACCCACTCCATGAGAAGTGACAGGTGAGGCACTGTAACGGAATTGTCCTCATGATTTTTAAAACATCCGTACTGTGTATCTACCTCCATTTTGGTTCCATTTGTATTTACTAAAAGCTGGCTTTTGCAGCTGTGCAACCGTAAACAAACACATTAACTGGAAGAGAAGAACCGGCAGCCGCTATGATTTATTGGTAATGTCACAAAGTCATGAAAAGGGTGAATAGACAATGCACTGTTATACATATAACCTAGTCATATATTACAGGAAATCCATTTAGCATATGTTTTTAGCCTCAATTTGATTTAAATACAGCACCATCCTCCCACTAATGGCCAACTGCCTCTGGTGGGTTAATGCCTAGTCTGGCTGCTGGGGAAATCCCATATGGTGGTCCTTTAACAATTCCTTTGAAATGGCACCACGTATTGTGAGGATAGCTTATGTTATAGACTCGGGACGTGTGCCCTCACTACACTCCATACGAGGGAGGGGGTATTATGTTTTGCTCTGTTGGGAGCTGGCTTCAGACCGGAGTGAAGTATGTGACAGAGTGGGCATATATGAGCGTTTTTCAATGATGTTAATTAATTTGCAACAGTGAACTTTTTACTTTATATTTGAGCGGCTCAATATCTATGACCAATAACTATTAATTTAGGTTGCTTTGGCCATAGATACCCTGGCAGTTATAACATTCAAAAGTGTTGCGCGGTCCAATCGTAGAAGTGTGTTAGGAAATATGGGCAAATCATCTGCCAATCTGTCAAAGTGGCAGATGACCCGAGGATTTCATTTGTCACAGCCAACAATATACTCACATTTGGCAGGTAGCGGGTGCTAATTTCAGACCCTGATCCAGTGCCTCCAATAGTGTTTGGAATGCACTTTCCTCTTTTAGCATGACAGTGCTCCCCTGCACAGAGCATGGCCCTTATATGGTGTGTAGGGATCAGTGGAGCAGAACTTGATTGGCCTAAATGGAGCTCTGACCTCAGCCCCATCAAACACCGGTTGGATGAAGTGTAAATCTGACTTAGACTGGCTTTATTGCCCATCATTGCTGCCTGACTTCTCTAATGCTTCCTCTGGCTGGAATGGATGATCAGATCCCTGCCGCCATGTTCTGACCTCTATCTCATGAGAAGCCGTCCCAGAAAAGTGCCGGCTGTTTTTTTAACAGTAATGGGATGGACAAACTCAATTTCAGTGGTCATTAATTTGGAATGAGATGTTGGATTAGCAGGTTTTGGCATACTTTTGTCTGCTGTGCTGTGTATTTTTAGGATACTTGCCTTGTTGCAGGTATTTCACCAAGCAGCTTTACTTTATTAGCAGGCTAAATGCTTACTTAAATCCCTGAGCAGCGCTTTAATTCAGTTCGCGTCTCAGGTTTAGGAGGGTCCTGGATTTTCATGCACTTATAACTCAACAGTACCATTGCTTTGTGAAACGGGGTCCCGCATTTGTGTGCCAATAAGCAACTTGTACTAGCATCTTTGTGAGTTCTTGACAGGGGTTTCTTTGGTCCGTTCTTTGCAGTGTTCAAGTCGAACCGCAGCGAGATGGACTGGGTCCTGAAGCGCTGCGGCCCAACGGACTACGACAGCTGCAGCGGCTGCATGCTGCGCCTGAGGGGCCTGCCGTTCGGCTGCAGTAAGGAGGAGATTGTGCAGTTCTTTGCAGGTACACCTCCGCACCCCCTCCAGCGCCCACCTGTAGATTCTGCCTTCCCTTGTCTCCAGGGAACAAAGCTGGGCTTTTTTTTTTTGCCACAGGAAAGCCCCTGAATTATCGCTGCATGAGCTTTAGGGGATTTTTAAGAACATTAGTTTGTCTTTTACAGAGCTTACTGATAAACTGGCTGCCAGCGGTTCTGTTGCTTCCATGCTGTGTGTGATGAACCTGATAAATATGCTCCTGCAGCGAGAACCTATTCCATATGCAGCTGTTATTACTGGAGAACATGTGGTGGCTTTTATGGCAAAAGCTTCTCTGATGCAATTAGTCACATTTCAATTAATGCTGTTACAGACACGTCTGTGCCCTGTCCTCCTTTCATAGGGATTAAATGTTCCTTAGGCATAATTTTTTTTCACATATTTAGTATGAAATGGATGCATAATTGATCAATACCTTGCAAATGCGTTCCCTTTATTTAGATTTTTAAACCCTTTATTTCCCTTTTTTTTTAAAAAAAAAAACATTCCCTTTAAAGTCATTTTCATGTGCCATAGCGATAAAAGTCACAACATCTTCCTCTGCTGGGTTGCTCTCTGTGTTTTACTATAGTGGCAAAATATAGATGACTGATAAGTGAGGTGTTTGTGGATGAATTATTTTCTTCCTTGCAAATCATTTATTTTATGTAATGCAGGGAACTGTCAATCTGAAATGGCCAAGTGATTTTGGGGGAGGGGATGGTGTGGGGATGGGGTTCTTTTAATTACTCATTTTTATTTCTTTTAATTCACTGTAGATGGGAATGTCACAGTTTTTTAACATGTCTCCCCTTGGGGGGTTATTTGTCCTTGGGTTAAAGGGTTGAAAATCGTGCCAAATGGGATAACATTGCCGATGGACTACCAGGGGAGGAGCACAGGGGAAGCCTTCGTGCAGTTTGCCTCAAAGGAGATAGCTGAAAAAGCACTGGGGAAACACAAGGAAAGAATAGGGCACAGGTGGGGCCACAGAGACCGGGCTGGGAATTAATGCTACAGTATCACTAATGGGGGGGCTGGTGGGGGGGTCATGCATCTTTACTCTCAAACCAAAGATGATATGATCATATAGACTTAATCTCCAAGAAACATGGACATACATCTGACCTCCTGTGGGAACTAGGAGTGACGTTTTTCACGACAGAAATCAGTCAGGGCTGTTTGTAAACTCGTAAAGCTGCAGTCCAGGGCCTTTTTTTTTTGAGTGGGAGAAAAACCAGAGAGAGGGCCAGGCTACTGTCCCACTATATCCTGGCTTACAGCCCAGTGGGGAAAAACAAAAGCAGTGGCTTCCGAGTCTTAAAGTGTCTATCCAGTGATTTTTTAACAGCTGCTCAAATTGATAGTTCACAGATTTCTCGTCTGGGACGAGTTTGTTCATTGGGGAAAAAAATGTTGGCATGTGATGTTTTTTAGGAACAGGACTGCTATTCAGCGGAAAGAGGGGTCACACACATGACCGCTGTATGAGCAAGACAGGAAGGACTAATTGAAATACAATCTCTGTCCCTCTGTCTTTTAAAAAAGTTAATCTATTTACACAGATGTAGAATTGACTGGTGTGGTTTTCCTAGGCATCTGAAAAGCGAATATTGTTTCCGTAGTGTCAGCTTTGCTTTCTGTGCTTGAGCTATGGCAACTGTATGAAATCGGAAAGGCACAGAAGATAACACCATAATTAATAAAGAACACACTCCCTCTACCTAACGTCTTATAAAACTTAATTTTTTCAGCATTATTACATTAGCGCCCATCCTGAGAAATCGTGTGCTTGAATGACCAGTTTCCATGCTGTACCCCTCTCTATGTCGCAGCGGATTAATTTGCATACCATTCCTCAGTTCAGACTGGTTTTAGCAGCCATTGTTCACTTTGCACTGTCTTAAGGCACCCGGTTAGTGCAAAAGCCTCTTTTTCATTGACTCACCGTGCACGCGAAACAGCGCATTTTTAGTGAGAGCAGAAAATTGGAGACTGGCTGAATTCACACCTCAAAGTCTTGTTTACAGATTGCAGGGAGTTGTCTTAAATTTTTAAACAATGGTACAGCATGGGTTCTTTTGAACAGACGGCACTTTGAATGAGAAAATACTTTGTGTTTACGTGGCAACTAGGCTGGGGAAATTTACTGTGTGCTCCAGGACAGTATGAGGCCCATACAAGGGTTTCTGAGCACAACAGTTTCATGCTCTGTCTAAGTGTACTACTATTAACCAGTCCTCCTAAATTCCGAAAAGTCCTTGAGAAATGCTGGAAAGAAATGATCATTGCATTAAAACAAATCGGCAATTGACAAATATGAAACCTTTTGTTCGGACTGTAGCATAGTATTGTAGTGTAGACCTATCCGCTTGGCACATGTATTTTGGGCAGAATGCTTTTTGCATTAACCCTTTGACACCCAGCTTTAACAAAACTGAACATGACTGCTCTGCCCAAGTTAAGGCCAGAGATCAGATATGCTTAAAGTTTTTATTAAATTCTGAGTTTACCATAGCATTTCATGTTATGAAATTTTAAAATTATATGTTGCTTACACATTTCTGGAGTAGTTTGATGCATTTATTTACAGCAAAATCTTAGAAGATTTTACGTATCACGGGCAAATATTCAGAGATACACGATCAGTTTGAATTTGAATCTTTGCGAAGTCCTTGATTAAGAGTCCGGTGTTTTACAGCTTCGTTGGAACGAAAGCCTGTACTCACACTGGCCCTTTCTGGATGAGACCGAGGAAGCCAAGGCAATTGAAAACACCGAAAAATCCATATTCAGGGAGAGGAAACAAGTAGCTTCTGTATGCGGCTGCAAAAGGGTTAAACATCATAATTTCCCAGTTATGGTCGAAATACATTTGAGACTTAGAAATGTACTGGTGGAAGTTTGCAGAGACACAACAGGTGGGGATACTTGTCAATATGCTGCATTCCAATTAGTCTGTTTTTCCTTACGCATGCTGGTGAAAAATTTCTCATAAGCAAAAAGTGAATATCACTGTCTAACATTTGGAAAACTCATGGACATTATATTTTACTTTCTGCTGGATAGACGCTTTAAGAAAACGGAGATTGTGCTATGTTAGTGAAGTAGCTATCGGAGTGAAAGTTATCTTGGCTCATTACGTTCACTCAGCAAAATTACGAAGCCAGCCATCCTCATAAAAAGAGGTGCCAGGAATATGTATTATACTGGAAAACCTTTTTTGTTCATGTTTATTTCTGAATGCCATACATGAAACATCCATCTTAAGTCCCATCTCCTAAAATTCTCCTCATAACTGCAGCAATACTGTGTCTGGTGTTTATTTTACAAATCATCTGTTTGCATGTGCACCTTGCAGGTACATAGAGATTTTTAAGAGCAGCCGGAATGAGATTCGGGCGTACTACGAGCTGCCCCGTAGGATGATGGGACAGCGGCCGGGACCGTACGACAGACCCATGATGGGGCGGGGCGGGTTCTTCAGTCCTGGACCGGGAAGAGGGGGCGCTGTCTTGGACCAGATGCGCACTGGTGGGGGCTACAGCGGAGGTATGCTTTTTTTAGTCAGAGGAAATTCACCAAGAACTTTATTCAGAGGATACACAGTCATGCCTTTTAAGCTATAACAACTGTCTAACTCATAGCACTTAACAGTGTACATCTTTTGAAGTATCTCAGGGTTTAGATTTGAAGTGGAAATGTTACCTTTACTTAACACAGGCTATGTAACATGAGCGCACAGAGTAGGGTTTTATTTTGTCACTTAGAACTAAAATGGCGGCGATGTTCCTCCATGTTTGGTGCTATTGAAGATATTAAAACTTCTTTAATTGTCTTCTGTCCAGGCTATAGCGGATTTGAAAACTACAACGGCTTCAATAATTACTGTTTTGGCAACGGTATGTTTGAGGACCGAATGAGGGGAGACCGAGGCAGAGGTGAGGGCTGCGTTTCTCGGCTGATGCTGTCCGATGATGCCCAATACTGATGAATTTTGGCATGTGGTAACATGTCAATGTGCCGGTGCCTTCTCTCCGGTGCAGGCCTGGGCGGGGAATCGGGCTCTGGTTTCCACAGTGGACACTTCGTGCACATGCGTGGACTGCCCTTCCGAGCCACCGAAGCAGACGTCGCTAACGTGAGCCAGATTTCTCCAATAACAACCTTTTCCTTTTCAGAGTCCCGTCATAGCGGAAGTCGTAATCGTAGCTTCTCTGTTTTCCTGCAGTTCTTCTCGCCATTGCGCCCCATACGCGTCCACATCGATGTGGGACCTAATGGGAAGTCGACGGGTGAAGCAGACGTAGAGTTTGGATCTCACGAAGATGCCGTGTCAGCGATGTCAAAGGACAAAAACCACATGCGTATGTTTGCTGCGTTTCAGCATTTAAAATCATACATCATTTTTTCCCCTTCTGCATTGGTCTTTAAAACAAATATCAAATTTTATTCTTGGAAATAGATTTCAGAATGTTTTTCTGTTTAAGCTCCAACTGAAACTCAATGAGTTGTAGAATCGAATGACACTCTTGAATGCTGAAGTGTAAAATAAGGTGTTTAATGTGGAATCCTTCTCATTTCGCAGAACACCGTTATATTGAACTCTTCCTGAACTCAACAGCTAGTGGAGGATCTGAAATGGGTCAGTGTGCCACCAAAATCACCATCATTGCTCTTTCCATCCAATAGTTGTAACTTAATCATTAACAATCACTAAGTTACAGAATGCAAAATAAATACTTGCCGTCCAATTAATGTTTTCAAAATTACAGTTTTGAAAATAAGACCACAATTTGGCAATAATCTGTGAAGCACGGATAAATTATTGCTGCTTTTGACCTTTAACCTGAATCGGAAAGTAACACGAGATGTAAATTTTTAATGCGTAGCAGCTTTAACGTACATTGCTAACTAGTTTGTGAAAGTATTTATGGCATCACATTTTAATGGTAAAAACCAATGATCATGCCACTGCTAATAATTCCACTCCAGACTCCTTCCTCCACATGCAAACGCAGTACAGAGACTGTAAAAAAAAAAAAAAAAAAAACCCTGTTGTTGAGTTGCTTATGATTGTGCTAATGTTGAGTCCGTGTAGTCTTATAGCTTGGCTATTTTGATTGTTTGTCTTCTCACAATCTCTGAATTTATTTCCAGTTCACTGCATATCATTTTTTTAAATTTTGTATTTTAATTGAAACAAATTTACAGCACAGACATTGTCCAGGGGTAGGGAGTCCCTTAATCGGATTATACCAGGGTGTTCAGTTTGATATACATCTTCGATTAATTTTGTTTTCAGGCCGCAGCGATGGATTCTATGGCAACTCTGGAGGTATGGGCTCACGAGGAGGAAGCCTGAGGGGGATGTTTTAAATGCACACCAGACGCAACCCTTCGACCCCCCCCATTTCAACCTGATGCTAAAAATGGTAGATAGGTTTGGGTTTTTTTTTTTTTTTCCTGTTTGTTTTTTTTTTTGTATTTGGGGTTTTTCATATGTTCATGAATATGTTCTTAGATTTTTCCGGTCTGAAAGAGTGGAAATAAAATATATTTGAGATGGTGCATAGTTTAATCAGCTATTGTACATTTTGCTTATTAAATTTTATATTAATCTTTGTTGTCTGAGCCTCTTCACTGTAAATAATGTTTCAGCTGCTGTGTACTTTGGTTTTGTGATCCAGAAAAATGTGGGCTGATTAAACAAAGCTATGGATATTGATGAGTCCATCCTGTAGTTTTCATGTTACTGTGTACTGTCTTAAGTATCTATAGAGTGTATCAAATGAGTACCTGAGATCAGCGACTTGCGCTGATAACTGCTGCTGACGTTTTATTTACAACCGGACAAAGCACCATTTGTACTCAGTG
Organism: Gymnothorax javanicus; assembly: GCA_029692085.1. Taxonomy (NCBI): domain Eukaryota; kingdom Metazoa; phylum Chordata; class Actinopteri; order Anguilliformes; family Muraenidae; genus Gymnothorax; species Gymnothorax javanicus. Next base: position 34,469,723 of record CM056208.1, read on the forward strand.
GACAGACTTGGCTTAAAGGGTAATTTTTCTTTTTCTGAAACTTAGAGGACCTTTTGCTGAGTTGACAATGATCAATTATTTATTTATGAAGATAGTTTTATTTGAAGAGTGGCCCAGTATTCAGAACAGAGGAACAGCTGCAGCTACCTGTAACTGCTGGCTAGCAATGGGGAGAATGGGACATGTAGCACTCAAAAAGCACATAATACTTCCAATTTTGAAAAGCACCAAGTTGTCACTCTAGCCTTTTTGAAATTTTCCGATTGATGACATAAGCCGTTTAATTTTTTTACACTACACCCACATGCTGATAAACTTCCTTTGAGCAGAGCGGATAGTTTTGTAGTCTTTCTGGTGTTTCTTTGCACTCAGCAAAATGAGTAACTGTCGGGGTAAATCTGCAAAGTCCAACAGAAAGTTAAACAGCCTGTAACCGGTGCTCATGAATCCACAAGAGTAGATGGGGATTCAAAGGCTTTGCAGAAATGCTAATTGAAAACTAATAAATGTACATTCTGACAAAAATTGTGTTAGAACATCAACATACACTAGTGACAGTTATGTGAATTTCCTGATAATGCAAACTGCTTTTTCTCCCCCCATTGCCAGCAGTTTTTAATTAGTTGCAGCCGTCCTGAATACTGGGCTGGTCTTCAACTTTTTTGTAAAGATGGTTATATTTCATCATTGATAACTTAGGAAAAGGGCTTAGGTTCCAATAAAATTAGATTCCCATGTATAATGCCATGTTCATTAAAAGCAATAATTTCTGTGCTTCTGCACTGTGAACAAACAGTCATTGTACATTGAAAACATTAAAAGGCATTTTAACAATTAAATAATGCTGCACAGGCGGTGTGTGGACTTCCTGTAACATTTGCCAAGCAGTGACAAAAACTCACAGTTTCCTTTACACCACAGATTCCAGTTAAGCAAAATTTCATTTTAAGTGTACACAAATCTCTTGATACTGACAGAACATTTACAGTGCATGTATGGGACATTTCTGTTCAGGACAGCCCTACCCTTCTCCTGGGGATCTGCAGTCACGTAGCTTTCATTTGGCACCTGAGTCCACTGATTTGGTTTTCAGTTGATCTGTAGTTCAGAGAGCTGTTATTTGTTGGAATGAAAACGTACGAGATCACAAATCCAAGAAAAGGGGTTGGGCTTAACAGTTACATAGAATGTTGAAGTAAAATAACATTCTTATTTGGCACATTTGGCGGTTTTGGATGAGTAAGTTGAACTCATCAAAACACTTGCCCAATAATATTTGAAATTTCAGGAACTGAGACATTTGTAAAATACTGCTTCTTGGGAGGGGAGAAAGTTTCGCAGCAAATTTGGATTGGCATATTTACTTACTGGAAGTAGCCCATGTGCAATATTTTATAAATACAACAGTCAAGAATGTAGGCATTTGTAGTACTCTTAAAAATTACATTGATATAAAACAAAGTTGCTGTGCCATAGTTTCTGTTTCTTCAATTTCTAAAACGATTATGCCAAAAGAATGGCCGTCAGAAAGTCCTCGCAAATCCCACACAAAAATGACCAAAGCCACCTTGTTTGGCCGCATAATTTGAACCTAATTTCTCGTACAGGTGAATGTCAAAATTCAGACCATCCCTATCAAATAAAAGTAAACAAAAATGGAATGAATGAAATGCCAACTGGAGAGAGAAGGTTCTACATTCTCACTCAAAAAAAGTAGTGAAATGTCAGTTTAACAATTCTGTCCATTAAACCAGCTACTCAGAGAGCCAGAGTGTGAGGTTCTCTAATTCTGCTTCCATTTCATGTCCAATATAGTGTATTAAAACCAGTTTTGCATATAACTTAAGGTATGATCCATTTCTGAAGCACGTAGCATCTAGCTTGAGGACACAACTGCGGGAATGTGGGCCTCTACTCTTGTCATCCCGTAATGAACCTGGACTGCAAAGCAGGATTTTTAGGAAGATTTTTCTTTCTGCTCTACATTTAATCTACATTTTACATATTGACTCACAAGTGATTAAAAATAAATTAGTTAAAAGTAATGTAAGTACACTTATCCTTTTTCATAATTCTTGTCATACTGATTTTCATGTTCATTGAGCCAGCCAAACTGATTAATTCCACAGGCTAGTTTTTTTTTCCTGTAACATCTCAGTAAAAATCAATAAAATGGTAATTCCATGTCCTTTTGTACGATTGCCTATTCTTCAAAAGATCAGTCCACTTAAACTGGGAGCCACTATCAAATAGAATTGTTGGCAACAAAGCCAAATGTTTCCACAAGCGCTTGAAATTGCCTGACAAAGTCAACAGATCACCAAGGCGTATGAAAGTACAAAAATGACTACATTAATGTTCACCATCACTGAATGAACAGAGCTTTCTGTTTTTAACTAGTTAGGAGATCTCAAGGTTGTCCGTACTATGTGCTTGCGAAGGGAGTCTCACCATCTCTGAATTTGATACATTGTAATATTCATTACATCACATTTAAGATTTAAGCACTGTTATTTTTATAGGCTCTCCAAGATTCATTGTTTTTTTGTTGTTTTTTGCTTTTTCCCAAAATCACTCCGAAGACAAATGTATACTGAATTGTGTTTCCTTATCATAGGTTCAAATAAAATTTGTGCTTAACGAAGTTAAACCATTAAAAGCAAGAATTATTGGTACCAAAATAAAATATTACCGGTATTGTGATGACACAATGCGAGTCAAAAGTTCAGGACAAAAGTTAATTGAGTCAAGGCTGGGGATCGTGATGAGAGAAAAGGATTGAAATGGAATGAGAATAAAGGGATTGATTTCCCATTGGCCATCTCTGCTCACACGTTCTCCATGGTAAATGGGCCTGAAAGAGGGCGGTGGCAGGTCTGGCTTTGCTGCAGCATTTTGGTTTGCAGTCCTGTACACGAGGGTGAAAGCCGAGGTTAGCGTGGTCATGTTAGGGCCCCACAGTCCCGCCCAATCAGGTAGCATTGGAGGAGCAGCGCTGGAGGAGGAGGGCGTGGCATGTGTCACAGACCCTCACTGGTTTGGGGGAGGCCGGGAGAGGTAGCTCGTTATCGGAGCAGGCGTTGCAGAAGATCTCCCCGCAGTTTCGACAGTGGTGCTGGAAAATGAAAAACCACAGTAAGTGTGCAATATTAAGACCAAACAGGTACAAATGTTTTGGGGAAACTTCTGAACATGTTTTACATTATTATAGTTAGATAATAATGTCTTTTATTTGTGGCAATAATTAGTTAACCGCAGTAATGTGCCCAGTACAACCACTTGTTTTGCGAAGTTTTATTAGGAATTGCTTAGCTGTCACTGCTCAATGAATATTTTTAAATCAGCATTTTTATTTGAAACCCCAACCTTTCTTCTGGAAATAGAAAATTCTTTTTCACAAAGTTTGCAGTGAGTGGCCTCGTTGTCTTTCAGCCACACTTGTCCCCCCTGCAAACAAACAAATAAATAACTAATTAATTAAGATAATAACAATTCCCTGCTCAGCTTAGTAAAAGTGAATGCAAATAAACAGGAGCAAAACAGGAATCTTTCTAATCCATGAATATACACTCAACAGCCACTTCATTAGGCAGACCGGTTCAACTGTTCATTGACATGAATATCTAATCAGCCAATCACATAGCCAACACTCGATGCATTTAGGCATGTATACATGGTCAAGACAATCTGCTGAAGTTAAAACCGAGCATCAGAATGGAGAAGAAAGGTGATTTAAGTGACTTTGAGCATGGCACGGTTGTTGGTGCTAGACAGGCTGGTCGGAGTATTTCAGCAACTGCTGATCTACTGGGATTTTAATGCACAACCATCTCAAGGATTTATAGAGAGCAGTACGAAAGAGAGAAAATATCCAGTGAATGGTAGTTCTCTGGGCAAAAATGCCTTGTTGATGCTAGAGGTCAGAGGAGAATGACCAGACTGGTTTGAGCTGATAGAAAGGCAACAGTAACTCAAATAACTGCTCGTTACAACCGAGGTATACAGAAGAGCATCTCTGAATGCACAACACATCGAACCTTGGAGCAGATGTGCTAAGCAGCAGAAAACTACACCGGGTGCCACTCCTGTCAGCTAAGAACAGGAAACTGAGGCTACAATTTGTATGGGCTCACCAAAATTGGACAATAGAAGATTGTAAAAACGTTGCCTGGTCTGATGAGTCTCGATTTCCGCAGCGAAATTCAGATGGTAGGGTCAGAATTTGGCGCAAATAACATGAAGGCATGGATCCATACTCCCTTGTTTCAATGGTTCAGGCTGGTGGTGGTAGGGGTGTAATGGTGTGGGGGATATTTTCTCGGCACACTTTGGTTGCCTTAACCACCAACTGAGCATTGTTTAAACACCACAGCCTACTTGAGTACTGTTGCTGACCATGTCCATCCCTTTATGACCACAGTACTCCCATCTTTTAATGGCTACTTCCAGCAGGATAACGCACCACATCACTAAGTTTAAATCATCTCAAACTGGTTTGTTGAACATGACAATGAGTTCACCGTACTCGAATGGCCTCCACAGTCACCAGATCTCAATCCAATTGAGCATCTTTGGGATGTGGGGGAACAGGAGATTCACATTAAGGACGTGCAGCCGACAAATCAGCAGCAACTACGTGATGCTATCAAGTCAATATGGACCAAAATCTCTGAGGAATGTTGCCAGCACCTTGTTGAATCTATGCCACAAAGAATTAAGGCAATTCTAAAGGCAGTCAGGGGGTCCAACCAGGTGCTAACAAGATGTACCAAATGAAATTGCGAGAGTCAGTGTAAATGAATAGCTTGAATATAAAAATGATCTTCTGAGCCACTTAACACCCACCTGAAGTGCTTTATTTGCTTCTTTAATATCTTCAATTTTCAATTTTGATCTGAAAAATTCAAATATATTAAATTCATGCAGCATCATGACAGTAAGCCAAAAAAAGACTTCACATTTAATTATGGATTTCAATAGCGTCTTATCAAAAGCAGGTGTAGATGGCTATCATGAACTAAATTCTACTGGGAATGGCCTTTAGAAAAACCATGTAAATTTGATCATCTTAAGGGCAAACATAATTCTCGGCAATAACAAGCTGTACAACGTAGTAATTGCTGATTGGTTTATGAGGCATTTACCTGCCAAGTCTGGGTACGGATTGGTTGAGAATGAGTCTAATAGCTCCATTTCAGACCTAATTCATTGATGAGGTGTTCACGCGTTAAGTGTGTGCCCCGATTGGTCGATGAGGTACTTACTCGCTAAGTTTGCAGCCAAGCTCCTGGAGTGCCTGTTCCTGCTCCACACATATTGCCTGCAGCTGCCTGTTTTCATCCTGCAGTCTATGGAACTCCTGAGGAACAGACACACACACACACACACACATATGCACACAAGCACACATACACACACGCGCACACACAAGCATACACATGTACACACGCATAAACAGAATTTGAATGAGGATAATTGCACTGTGCAAACTTCAACACTTGCAGCCTGCTTTCATCCAGTTCCAGAATACAGAGATCCCTGAACTACATCATCGACTATACCCGGAATAGCCATGAGGAAGAGACTTCAGCTGACACATTTAAAAAAGTGACATCCAAATCTGTGGTTGAAAACATTCCCATCAAAAAACCTAGGATTTTATTAAAAAAAAAAAAACTCTTCTGACAGCGTATTATCAGGATATAGCTACAAAATCTATCAAGATATATACTTGAAAATATTTGTGAAATATTGTTTTTAGCAGATTTTAAATCCAGAAGAGCACTCCTCACCTTTTTCAGTCCGTTAATTTGCTGTGCTTCAGCGCTGAGCTGGGCAATAATTTCTCGCTCTCTTTCCAGATCATTCTGTAGTGTCTGTCGCCACTCTTTCTCAATCTTCAAGTCTGTTTGCAGCTGTCGCCTGTAGAAACAAAAATAATTCTTTCATGTTCTTCAACCAAGGCTAATCGCAGTTCAAGAAACTTACTTTCAAAAAATATATGCAATTGATAATGCAAGATATTAATTACAAATATTCACAGAACTACTTTGACCAAGGCTAATACAACAGCTCAACGAGAAATCGAACCAGCCTTTGGTGTACAGGATCATCTCCAAATGGTATCCTAAATCCTTGTTTTAATACTCAAGAAAAACACTAAATTCTCTTTAAAAGAAAATGCTGTATTTACATAAATGGTGTGGTTTAGATTAGTCTTTATTTGCTGATGTGCAAGATGCATATGTATTGAAAGTAGATACCCTACTGCAGTACAAAGGGATATATTTAAATATACTAAAACTGTCACATGACAAAAGGACCACCCAGATTAATCTCTTGAGACCGATGGGATCAAACAAACGTGAAGCAGAAAAATGCACGCACATCCAAACTAGAAATTCACAGGTGCTCGACCCAAAAGGACAATGTAGAAAAAAAGAATAAAAGTCCGCACACTGTTTAAATAGCTCCCCAGGTGAGTTTATTAATCCACAACGTTTTGGCCGACACGTTGTGGATTAATAAACTCACCTGGGGAGCTATTTAAACAGTGTGCAGACTTTTATTGTTTTTTCTATCAAATTAACGTGAGACATAAGACCCCAGGTGATTACTATCAAGTGCGTTATAATGTTTGGTACCAGTGCACTCACAGCTGCGTTTCTCTTTGGCTGATCTGTTTCTGCAGGCAGTCTGCTTTATTGGCAAAGTCCTGCTTGAACTTCCGGGCTCCGTCCTCTGCGGTCCAGCGATCACGTTCCGCCTCCTGCAATCTGCCGTAATTCAAACCAACTGGGTAAAAACGAGGCTCCCATCGCATGGCAGGTGAGGGGGGGGGGGGGGGAGGGGGTGAGGTCAGTCAATGGAAGAGACGAGCAACAGAAAATGAGGAAGCCAAACACATGAAGACAAACCTGAGGCCCAGTAAAATGAAAAAGTGGAGAGAGTCAAAAAGAGGAAAAGCTGAAGATTAAAATTGTGTATGTGTGTGTGTGCGCGCGTGTGTGTGTATATGCACATTTACGTGAGTTTTCACTGTGACTGATAGAGGAAGCAGTTACTAAGGGCATGCTCGCGAAGTAGACGGAAGCTCCACGATAACAGTCAAGAACCCAGTCATTATGACATAGGCCAAGAATGACAAACAATATTTGAAACCATCAAACTTTATTGATATCTCATAAAAGACACAATGTACTTTAGCATCTCTAATGGGTGTCCTACCTTACAACTGTTTGTACGTGTTATTACAACATTTTAAGGGTTGTTCTATAAAAGTCTTTAAAAATAGAATACCAAAAAGAACCTAAAGAAATGAAAAAAAATACAAAATAGACAACCAAAGACTGAGAAAACAGGCAACCCTTCTGATTACAGCTAAGGTGTACTGCATTTTGATGGACCATCGGCTAATTGAACAGTGAAACAGTGGGTGTTAAAACTTCAGAAAGAAATGTCTTTGACAAGCTTATATTGGTGCTCAGTATCTGTGCTAGCACATTTAACAAAGGACATGGCCAGAGTACGTGTCTGGCTCAGTAAGTCTTTATCACTACAGAAATTACAAATAAAAAAATGGGAGGGGAATCAAACAAGGATATCCAAATGCAGGGGAAAGGGGCATGTCAATGTAGAAAGAATGTGCAAAATTGAAAGAGAAAAATATGAAAAACAAGAGAAGGAAAACAAAAAAGGGAAAGAGGATGTCAATATCAGTGAAACATCCATGTTACTAAAGACTTTAAGAGATTGTTAAGCAAATGCATTCTTAAAATATTGCAGACAAGATGGCAAGTAAAACTAACATAAGAGGAAAGAAAGTGGTGGCCCATGTGTATGGGAACATGAAATACCCATGGAAGCACATCACACAACCACGTACCAGGAAGAAGATAAGCTACATTTAGATAAGGTAATAAGCAAACATGATATATCTTACTAAAATAAAATGCGCAAAACACCAGAGACCAGGTGCTAAGATTAATTTTATTTTTAGGAACAGACAGGATACTGAAACTCATGTTCTGCTCAAGATGTTTGTGATTGTATTTGCACTATTTTCAATTGAAAATAAAGTTTAAATTGTACACAAATCATTTGTTCTGTTTTAATAAACATTTTTCACAGCGTCCTAAGTTTTTTTTTTTTTTGAAACACATTCGTATAAAAAACACCTCATATTCAACAATTCCTAATGCCAATATACACAGTGATATAATATTCCAAAGATTAGTACATTACGCAATAAGAGCACTAAAATTCTTGGGTCTCATATAGATGACACAGGGAGTGATTCTCAGCAATGTACAGTAGGTGTATGCCCTGCTATTTAGATAAGGTAATAAGCAGACATGATGTATCTTACTGAAATAATTGCGCAAAACACCAGAGACCACGTGCTAAAATTAATTTTATTTTTAGGAACAGACAGGATACTGAAACTCATGGTCTGCTCAAGATGTTCATGATTGCTTTTCAGAAAACCGACTACAAACTGCCCAAGTTTTACATTAAGTTGAAGCTTTTGTCTTGAATACAATTTCAGAGCAAAGAACTGAGCTCCAGAAAACGACACTCCATCCTTGAGGCCAAAAAGTTAGCACAACAGAGTGTGAAATTGTAATGTTGGGCAGGGAATGACTGTAAGTTTGAGATTATTAAAATAGCGGGAAAAAAATCAATCTGAAAATGGCATTTGAGTCATGTTCTTATCTTAGAGCCTCAGAAATGCAAACAGGGTGCTATGAACTATGAAAATATTAAAACTATATAACCACAAAGTGACACAAAATATCATAATAATAATTATAAAAAATTATTGGTCTCCATTTTAACCACGCTAGCCTTGAATGAGTTACACCTTTTTTACAGTACATATCTACTTTATCACCTGCCACAGTCAAGTGTAAAGCTTTAAGATAGCACTTCATCCAAATAAAACATAACGTTGAGTGTGAAAGTAAAATGTAACATGAACACTTAGAGTGCAAAACAAAAGGGTTCAACACCATCCAAATGAGCAAAGGAACACCCAACAAAGTAGCAAGCAAGATAAATCATAATTATTGTTCCCGTTAATAGTGTGATATTAGCAGCAACAGCAAAAATAACAATTCAACTTGCTTCCCACTTTGGTGGGTGTTTCTTTGCATATTTGGATGGAGTTGAAGCCTTTTGTCCTTGGTTTTGTACATTGTAGTGCCCAAGTCACATTTTACTCCAACACTTAATATAATGTTTCACCAAGATGAAGTGTACTGCTACTACTACTACTACTACTACTATTATTACTATTATTACTATATCTGTTGTAATTGAGCAAAAACCAGCTAGCCAACAAAATATATCCCACATACTTACATTAAACTAACACTTACATTGAACCGAAGCACATCAAACAGATATTAATTAAGGTAATATTATATTTAACCCTCTTACCTTTGTTCAAGCTGCTTCATGGTTGCTGTGATTTGATTGGTCTTCTCCTCTAGTCGCGTAATGATGTCATTCTTCTGTTTCAAGTTGTCATCAGAACGCTGTGGAAAAAAGACAACAGCTCCAACTCACGCTAGGGCCACCATGAAGGTCAGTGCGCGCATTTACATAACCAGATACCACACAAAATTTATATAAAAGCCCTACCTGCATTTTCTGGTACATCTCCACATTGATGGCCTTGACCTCGTCCAGCTGGTGTCGGAGACCAATTAGAGTGTCCTGTTTCTCGTGAATGTCTTTCTCCAGCAGCTTCATGGCCAGTTCCATTTCTTGTTTCATACTCACCTGCACCACCAACTCATTCTCAACGTCCTGGAGCAGAGCACATCAATACATCATCAATCAAATAATTAAAACATCATCACGGATCATTACTGCATAATTACAGTAAGTTAACACTGGTTACAGCTTTTACTCAAGCTCTTCACTGACAGTACAACATACAGCAGTACAATGGGCTCCAGAATTAGTGGCACTCCCAGCTGGACTTGCACCAAACATACTGCAGCCCCCCCGTCTCCAAAAAAGTTGGGACGCTGTATAAGATGTAAATAAAAACGGAGCACAATGATCTGCAAATCATTTAATCTCTATATTCCATCAAAAACAGGACAACATATCAGATGTTGAAACAGAAATTTCATTGTATTTGGAAAATATCAACTCATTTTGAAATTGATGTCAGCAACACATTTCAAAAAAGTTGGAACAGGAGCATGTTTACCACTGTGTTGCGTCAACTCTTCTTTTAACAACGCTCTGTAAGCGTTTGGAACTGAGGAGAATAACTTATGTAGTTTTGAAAGCAATACGTTTTCCCATTCTTGCTTGATGTAAGATTTCAGCTGCTCAACTGTTCGCGGCCTCCTTTGTCGTATTTTTTGTTCATTTTTACTATGGACCCATGATGTTTTAATACGTACAGTATTTGGTATTTGGCATTGTCCTGCTGAAATACACAAGGCCTTCCCTGAAAAGGATGTCTAGAAGCCAGTGAATATTGCTCCAAAACCAGTATATATTGTTAGGAATTAAAGGTACCCTCACAGATATGCAAGTGACCTCTGCCATATGCACTTACGCACCCCAATACAATAATGGCTTTTGAACTGTGCGCTGATAACAAGCTGGATGGTCCCGCTCCTCTTTAGCCCGGAGGACGCAACATCCATGATTTCCAAAAAAGAATTTCATATTTTGATTGGTCAGGCCACGGGACAGTTTTCCACTTCGCCTCAGTAAATGAGCTCGAGCCTGGACAAGGTGTAAATGTTTCTGTTGTATTTGCACTATTTTCAATTGAATATAGAGTTTAAATTGAATGCAAATCATTGCATTCTGTTTTAATTAACATTTTTCACAGCGTCCTAACTTTTTTTGAAAAAGGGGTCATATAAAAAAACAACTCAATAAGTAACATTCTCAATGCCAATATACACGGTTATATAGTATTTCAAAGATTAGTGTGTTAAATTACATCATGTAGTAACATTCTTGTGTCTTGTTTCGATGACACAGTGAGTGATTCTCGGCAACGTACAGTAGGTGTATGCCCTGGTATTTCATTCTCAACACCAACCAAATAACCAGTGCCTGTTGTCCTTTCATCTATTACAGATGGTAACACAAGATTGTTGAGCTATGTTAGTAGATAAACTCTTGTAAGTAGATGTGTCCAAGCATGGAAAATCCACCAATACCATGAATATTAAAACATCTCAACATAGTGTTTCGCTCAATATGAAGCATACAAGATTAGCAGTCAGGATAATATGAATAATCTGCGATGGTACTTCAGTGTAATGCAGTACAGATTTCTCAGGAAAAAAATAAGAGCAGTATGTCGACTTCAACACAGCTGAACGGCATGATGGGATGCATGGGTGTGAGCTACACTATTGGTGCAAGGCCAGTGTGGTCTCTCACTTGTCGAAGCTGACACTCCTCCCTCAGCTGTCTCCGTGCTTCGTTGTACATTTCATCAAGACCCTGCCTTGACTGCTTGTATGTGTCCAGTTCAGCATCCACGTCCCCCTGGGTCACCTGAGAGCATCACAGGTGAGAGTTACAATATGAACTTCGGTAGAAACCATCACTGAAGACATCTGCTCAGTCTTTCATCAGTGCAGTCACAATACACACATATCTCCAGCCTTTATTCTTGACATTATAAGGTACTTTTGTCTGATGTTTCACAAAAATTTAAACAATCAGCATATTCTTCTCAACGCAAGGCAAGGAATTAGAACGATACAGTGAAAATGATAATACACTGAAGACATACAATGTAAGTATTTTAAACTTTCAATCATTTTGGTTTTATAATTATGATGCGACCAGATTTATGATTCAAAGTTACTGTGTGTATTTAGTAGAATAAGCATCTAAACTACCACTTCATCTATAGTCTGGTATATTTGTTCCCAGACATGGTGAAATTAAACTCCAATGAAGTTAAATTTATGTGAAGAATGCCATCAGCAACATTGGTCTCAAAACAATAAGTGACAAAATCAAATATTAAAACAGGACTAATCAAATTACTGAATAACACAAGAGCTACACAAGCAAAGCCAGACACTTCAGAAAACCATTTCTATTCACTGGTAAGGCTGGATGACAAAACAATACATAAAGCACAATACCTCTTGTAAGCACTTCCTAAATATGAACATTAGACAAGCTCTGCAGCATGTTCAGGGATCATTGCTTGATTGGACAAACATATACACAGCATTCCATTAAGTTACAACCATGAGGCCCATTTATAATGCAAGCTGTGTGACTACGGGTGTACTGTACGTATTATTATTCCTTAGTTACTTGAAATAAATCAGAACAGTGAAAACTGGGTCACAGACACAGGGGCATTTTAGGCCGACACATACTGCAAGATGCTGCTGTGTCTTCATGAGAATAAGAGTGTTCTCGTTTCTGAGCTGATGATTCTCCTCTTGCAGCTTGATAATGTTGTTTTTTGCAATGGCGAGCTGTAAAGAGATAACAACAGCTATTGAAATAGAGAATTTATCCAACAATAGCCGCATGGAAGTATACTGAGCATTAGACAAACCTCCTCAATGAGTTTAGTGTTTGACTTCTCCAATGAGTCAACTCGTCCTTGCAGACCCTGAACCGTGGAGCTGGACCACAGAAGGGAAAGAAGAGTTTGTGGTGTCACAAATTGTAACGTCTCTATCGGTCATTTAATAATTTTATTTTATGCTCATTTCTACAGTTTTTTTCTCATTAGCAGAAAATATCTCCATCACTTACGCCTGATTTTGTGCTGTTTTCACAAGCTTTCCACTGTTTGTGTCCTTCTCGAAAAAAATTGAGATGAAAGAAACAAAACTTCGCAAGACTAAGTCTGCCAAGTAGGCGACAAGCCAAGAGCTAACCATTAACAAAGATGACTAGTGATGCATCAGCTAATGTCATCTCACACATCACTGCATTTGAGACGTACACAGGCCCAGGAAACAGCTACATGGATTGACTGAAGCATGGCATCTGCTCACATGGACTAAATGCAAATTTTAACTTGACTTACTTCAGCTGTCTATTCAGTTCTTCCACATAATTCTTCTGGTCCAGGATAGCAGCTATTTGACCATTTCTGAAAGCCAACACAGAGAGATGCAGTAAAAAAGCTGATGTTTTCTACTACAAAAAGTAGCAAAGGTCTGTACAATGTAGAGAACAGAATAACACAAGGGAAGGGAGAAGTAATATTATTCACGCAAAAATTGGGAGTGGTTAAATTTCAACTGAGAGAGCTTTATGTGCACATAACCTCCCAATTTTTCATGCTACTTCTTATGGATACTCTTAATACAAAAAAGCCATAACCTAACTATACCAAAATCAGTACTTGACTAACCAGTGACAATTGTAGTCAACCTATACGAATATGGCACTGAGATTCAAAGAACGGTAGAGATAATGATTTCAAAACTCAACGTTTTATAGGGAAGAGCTTGCAAGCAAACACTGAGGGCAACTTTAGGAGATGAGTAGGGCAAGTGTTTAGCGAACAGGTGTATTTTCAAACTTATACAGAGCTACAGACGCAGTTATGCTGAAAATACGCAGAAAGTATAACAGAGTAAAACCCCTGTTTAATGTTACCTTTCTTCACTTCTGTAGTCATCAATGTCATTTTTCAAGTACATGGAAAAGTCGATCACCCCGACCTGGAATAAAATATAAACTTTTACGACTTTTTTCACCAAGAGCAATAAAGTTCAGTTTCTATAAAATATACAGAGTATAGTATTTTATGCCTTATAAATTATGCACTTTGCCAACCAACAGGCGATGTTCAGCAATGGATAGGGAATTATTAAAAGGACTAGAGAAAGTTCACTCAGTTGGGGGGGCAGAAGGACAGAATTTCTCATTACATGAGGTGAATCTCATCCTGAAACTGAAGCTGCTCTTACCTGTGTGTCCAAATCTTCACCCTTCACACACAGATTAGCGTCGATGACATTGAGTCCCACCAGCAGCCCGACTATAACGGCGCCCTCCTCCTCCAGCATTACCGCTGAACACTCATAAAACTCACTAAAAAGTACACGCAAAGAAATCAGATTACACTGCTGTTGTGGATAGCCAGATGGCTTTTCCACAGAAAGACATGGGGAAAAAGACAAATAGAAAGAAGAAGAGTGAGAGAGAAAGGGGTATTGATGAGAGATGGAGAGACACATTGGATGACAGTGATGGAAAGAGGCATGTCGAGAGGGATGTGTACCTCAGCAGGTCTTTCCTGGTGATGAGACAACGGAGGTAGTCCGCCAACTTCTTCTGCATCAGAGCCAGACGAAGCCATGCACGAGCACGACCCAGTGGTGTCCTTAAGGCATAAACAATCCACTAAGTGAAATATCCTCAAAGAACTCTGCATTGTAGAGCATTAATCAGTGTGAAATCTGGCATATATCACCACAGAGAAAGGGCCCAGTGGAGCAGTAACAACAAAAAACATAGAAAACTTAAGATACCACCTTCCAAAACTAAAGTTTGATATTTTTCATAATGCTATGCATTCTTCACTTACTCAGTGCCAAGATTAAGAGTTTGAATGGGGATCTTGCAAGCCCAAGATTAATTTGCGATGCATTTGGGAGGCAAAACCGCAGATGAAGAGCCTAGCGCTAAAAGTACTAAAGTCGCATTTTCACACATGGGAAAATGTCTTCAATGGTTGTCGAAGTTGATTTTCTCAAAACTGACATTTTGTGACTTAAGCACTTTTAGCATTGAGGTCTTCATTTACATTCAAAATATTAGCAAAATGTTTAGTCTCCGTTATAACAGACACTAATACTCAAGCCCTCAAATGCAGCTGCAGTGTTTTTAGTTTCTCAATAAAAGGTATCATTCACTGCAAACCGAGAGAAAATATAGAAGTGAAAATTTCGTCGCCAGACGTGAGTTCCCATTTCTGTTTCTTGAAAAGGCACAGAAAGCAACCGCCCCATTTTATATGCAGATGAACACTGAGTATGTGCTGCTCAAAAATCACTGATGCACAACCTCTGCTCTAAAGGTATCCTTATCAAAAGAGCCATGTCATCATTTACTTTTTACTGTTTACGTTAGAGCAGTGTTTCCTAAACAGCTCCCAATTAGCTGAGTTTTGTTGTGCCATGAAAACAATACTTCCACAAATCCCAATTGCAAAAGCTGATAAAAATTTTATGTTGCTAAATTAAAAACACAAAGAAAAATTGAGGCCAACTGCTGACATGTTGCATCGGGTTAAGTGAGTCACCCCTTTTAGAGAGTGGTGTGTCATGATATTCTGCATTTTGGAATGTTTGTATATTGTGGGTGTTTGGTACATGTCACAGAAGGAAAAAGAATCAGGAAAGCTATATGTAACACAGTAAACCAGTAAAAAAAAGTTCACAAGGACAAGTCACAGACATGCAAATTCTCACATACTTAAGACCAGGCAGGTCTCTAACACTTGCTGCAATCTCGCTGGCCTCTGGACAAAGCTTCTCGACCATCTCCAGGGGACCCCATAGCGACTTGTTGTATCCCAGGAAAGACTTTTTCACTGAGGAAACAAGCATTCACAGTCAGGACCTGCAGTTATTTTTGGCGTTCAGAGTTTTACACCACAAAATCCACAAATGTCTCCACCAACTAAAGAGTTAACCTGCCCAGTATGTAGGCAACTGGCACAGGAAGTTTAGGAACAATGCAACCCCAATTCAGAAAAAGCTAGCTCTGGTTACAGCCAGACCCAATGGGTCAGCTTATAAGGGAAAATGTGGGCTATAAGAATTACTTAGCAATTAGGCAAAATTTTCTGTTTTCAAAAAAAAAGGCATATTCTGTGCAGGCAGAACTCAAACAGTGGAAGATATTGACAGTGTCAGAAACTTCTGGCCAAATTGTGCCATATGCCAGCTTGCCAAGACCACATGTTCATGTTTGAACAAGCAATACCCCATATGAATGCCTGGCATAACCCCATGTTGTATTGTAAATGCTGCATTCATTGCTCTTGTTTGACAAATTAGGCACTCCATCTTTCAGGAGAGTAGGGTTTTTCCACTGGTGGTTCTTGTGCTACTGAAACAACTGAAAAATGCACGGTTATCAAAATAATACGTAGCGCAGTAACAAAATTTAGTGGCACCAATAATCTGTGTGGAATCGCAGAGTATTTATATTTTTATCCCAAGGGTGTAACAGATACATCATGTATGGAAATGTAAAACCATTGAACTTTATTAGCATGCATCGTGTGCTTTGTTGCACCTTTGTTGGCTTATTGCGCAATGTTTCTAAAGCGAGTAGTCAGGAATGGCACCATTCATATGGCAATACATTATTTAAAAGGCAACATTTTAAGTTCACGGGTGTCTAGTCTTTCTGACGTGTGACAACAACTTTGCACCACACACTGAACTAGTGAGGTAGAAACTGTGATGTTCCGTTGAACATCTAGATCATCTGATTCAAAGGCTGTGCTCAGACTGGCCTAATTATTACATGCTGCAAAACGTATATATATATATATATATATATGTATATATATATATACTGGATAACACATGCTCATCACATAAGCATAGTATCCAAAATGTGATAACAACCATGTTATGTACTACACAGTCATATGACCACCAATTGAATGATCACCTCGATAATGGTGGGACAACACCTTTAATAGAACTGAATTTTGGTTTATTGTATACCATGAAGATAGCTCTGGCTGTGTGCTTTGAAATTTGGCCAATGTAGTATGGCATCAAAGCGCAATCGCTGACAAAACCATAAATGACTGTTTTTTTAATTAAATATTATGTTAATAATTCAGAGATAAGTCAATATTATGCTTTCACGACCACAATTAACACTTAGTAACTGTAAATGCGAAATCTAATCACAACTGCTTTGTTACATTTGTTACATCTGCTATATTAACGTTAGTTCGCTATAAGAAATGGTGCATGAGTAGATGACAGTAATATTTGTAACTGGAAAAGAAGACTGGTGCGAAATCTCCTTTTGTTGTTTTTTTTTTTCAGGAGGAGCCCTCAAACAAGCCTTGTTAAGGACTGGGAAGTTTAAACTGGGAAATTCCCTGAAAATCCCAAACGCAGTATTGTTGCAAATTATTGAATAGAAATACAAGTTTGTCGACTTGATTTGCAATGAGGACGGGTTTTTTTTTTTTATTATTTACAAGATTTCCAGCAGATCAAAATACCCAGGTCACTGACCACTATAACTCAAAGCTATCCTGTGTTTTAAAGACCAGGTAAGGTAAAAAACACAGTATGTGTTCTGACTTTGGCACACCACACAGAAATGTGTTATTCAGCACCTAGCCAAATTTTAATGATTAAAGAAAAAATATTGCTAAGTACACGGAATTAAGGCATCAAAATTGTGAAAAAGTAAGCCTTATTCTCCGCTCTAAAACGCCGAGCGCGTGTCCACTAAAGCCACTGAAACCATGCCCAATCGCACGAGACATCCTGCCTCGGAACCATCTGAAGTACACCAAGGCCAGAGAAATGGTGCATCATAAAAATTTATTGGAATATTAATGTACAGCCATTACATATTTGAGCCACCGGAGCCAATATCCAGTTCGAAGCAAGACGATACTGACCTACCTGACAACCAACCTCAATCCTTTTAGCCGGCAACGCAATCATATTCTTCCAATTGCGCAAGTGAGCCATACTAACTAAAAACCAAGCCAAATAAAGTCATGCTATCAATGAATAACTTTGCTAGAACAAAACATATTTTGTCTCATTACCAGATAGCTGTATCTGTCACTACAGTGTTTCAGTGAGTAATTCAATCACTCAATCAAAAGGGACAGCCACTCTCGCAAACCGTACTCCATGGGTCTGACAAATGCAAACAAAAAGATGTGATTTGACAAGTCCATTCACTCTCTATTACACTAAAACACAACAACATATTATTTGATGCTTTAACTACTAAATTCAACTCTTCATTGAAAATATATGCTTATTTTAAATCTGATGACTGCAAAAGACTCTATAAAGTTGGTGCAGGGGCAATACTGGGGCTTATAATGATGAGAAAAATTACAATATTCAGGTTATGTGAAACCGGTGATGTTATACAGGTGAGCCTGTCATGGTATTGTATAATAAGAGCCACCAAAAAATGTCTAGTCCCTCAAGAGCAGAGGTAAGTCAAGGCTCAACAATTTGCCAGAAGATGCATAGGCTTATAATCAATCACTTGTTCCCTAAAGACCAATCCGTAGGATTTTAGGCATTACACCTTGCACAGTGCATAACATAATTAAAAGACGGGGCAAATACAGTCAAATCTCGATGTATAAAGGGCAAGACTTCTAGATGCACATGACCTCCAATTCCCCAGACATCAATGTCTTAAGAAATGTCGAGCGACTGTGATGGATATCACACCATAGGCCCAGAAATACATTGGTAAACCTAAGTCAGTCAACGAAATTTACATCTACATCCAAAGATGCAAATTGTACTTTACTATGTCGAGGCCGTATATATAAACTTTGTCCAAATGCATGAACTTCTCTGAGCTCAGTGTTTTCGGAGATAGACAGTTGCACAGTGGAAGAGCGTTTTGTCATTGATCAAGGTTTCAAGTGATTTTTGAAAAAAAAAAAAAAAAAAAAGCTGCATTCTCCAAACTAAAGAGAAGAAGGACAACCCAAGCTATTACCAGTGTCAGGTCCAAAAGGCTGTGTCTGTCATGGTATAGGGTGTGCCATGCACACGGCATGGGTGCCTTGCACATCAGCAAGGCATCATTAATGCAGAAAGATATGTACAAATTTTGAAGCAACATATGCTGCCATCTACATATCATCTGTTCCAGGGATATCCCTGCATTTCCCAGCAAGACAACATAAAAACACTTTTGACATGGATTACAAGTGCATGGCTGTGTAAGCAGAGAAAAAGGGTGCTAGATTGACCAGCCAGCAGTCCCGATCTACCTCCGCTTTTGAATCTATAGCACGCTATGACGCAAAATATACAGCAACAAAGGCCCCATACAATTGCACAGCAAGAGACCTATGGAATGGGGGAGGGGATTTATGCTTGTTAGATATACCAACTGGTGTCTTCAGTGCCCAAATGCTTAACGAGTGTGATTAAAAAGGCACGGTGATGTCACACAGTGGTAAATGGTAGACTGCATCAACTTCACTAAACTCCATTACAGTCATCACATAGTATATTTTCAATAAGCAATTAAATTCACGCTAGAACACTTAACAATGTGTTGCTGTATCATTTTCAATATAGAAGAGGATGGGTGGGCTTTTAAAATCAGTCCTATTTTGTTTCATTCGCATTTTCTATGATGGGCCAACTTTTATGGAATTGGGGTCGTAGGTTTTGATAGTTTCTTTAAAGGACAGTTCACACAGGTCATCGTTTCCACAAAGCACTGATGCTAACACTTCCTCTGTGATGGGCCATACCAACCTTTAAGGCCATGTTTCAGGCAGTGCTCCATGACGACAAAAAATTGCTGGAGTGGTGGGTAGTCTGAGTCCAGGGTGCGGCCAAAGCTCAAGGCAGACTCAATTAGGCCCTTGATGCTGAGCTTGGCCATGTTGAGCAGGTTGGACCTCTCCATGGTCATCGGGTCCTGAAGAGCTACGACACAAATAAAATGCATTTACAACTATTTTGGTATCTTTGAGCAAATCTGTCACACCTTATTTTCTTTTTCTAGCATCTGGAATGTTCAATGTGCCTTCAGGCTCAAACACTAAAACAAAAGGAAATGCAAAAGACAAATGATGTACAGTACATTAGATAACATTATGAAATGTGGATTTTCCCTTGAAGTTTCCATTCCAACAGAAAATTTAATCGCTACTAATGCCACCAAATTTAACCACACAGACCTCAAAAAACATCCTTTTCACTTTACTTTATATTCTAGATATGTACTGTATGTACATAACATTGTCTTATTGAGCAAGATTCTGATATGTTTAGCACAAAGCCCATACTCCTTCCCACACCTGATATCACCAAGACTACTGGCCGAAGATAGAAATATTGAACCATTAACCATCTTAGAAATCTACCTATTTTGTGTAAAGAGAACACATAACTGTCAATATTCGCCTGTCAACATTTCCAAGATTATGAATTTGCATTTGAGTCTTAAGGTATAAACATTTTAACAAGCGGGTTGATGATTAACACATGCTCCAGAGAGCTGAAACTAAATGAAAGGCATGGCAGAGTTGGGTTTCACAAGCTGAACCTGGCTCACAAGAAGGACCATCAAAGATACTACTACAGGCAGAAAGAAGAAGTAAGACATCCCTAAGGGAAAAAACCATGACCACATGACTGAACCAAGAGACAGGGCTGAGCAGGTGCTAACAGAAGATGAGCTGTTAGCACAAGACACAAGAGTTAGCAGCACCACTCTGAAAGAGCAGCTGCATTCTTAAGGAACGTGCTAGCCACGAACATCCATTGGTAACATTTTGCATTTTACCCTCCTTACCAGATAGACTAGCACAGATTATGTTTGCCTACATCCATTAATTACAGCTAAATTACCAATGCAGTTGTAGCACCTTCACAATACAACAGCATTGCAAGCTCTGAGCTACAGACCCAGATTCAAAACCAATACTACACTCCCTGACATGCATATTGGCTATGCTCACTGCAGTTCAAATTCCATATTGCAACAGCTTTGTTAACAAAAATTAAGAGAGCTTTAAAAAAATGTCCGTAAACCAGATTGGCCGTGCATTGTTGAAGCTTTTGAAAAAATATCCTTGTAATATTTCATTTATGGCATAAAGAACATGTTATTGCTAATTCTGACTGTCGTCCACCCACGTAACACACACACACACACACACACAAACACGCAAATGCACACACAAATGCAGTTTTTGAAAAGAATAATGCAGTATAAGAGTTATAAGAAAGTATAAGAAAGCCAAAATCTTTGCTCATATAAACACTGCAACTATGTTTTTGCTCAAGCAAAACATCTTTGACACTCAACTTTGCCTTCTCATGAATATTTGCTTTAAAATACGTTGTATATTTAACTCAAACATAGGGCTGAACCTGTCCAATTACTAGCTCAGTTTTTAATGGTTGATTAGTGGTTTGCAGCAACAACTATGATCACCTCGCCCAGACGTTTTGAGGAACATTAATGATTCTCTGCGAAAAGGTCGCACTGCCAGCAGCTGAAAATGTAGACAGCAGCAAGGTTTGCACACAAACCCCTTTTAGTACAGAGCCAGAGCCTGACTTAGCACCGGTTCTTTGCTTTTCCACAGCCTAAGCACCAGCTCCTGGCTCTCAAACTGGTGCCAGAGGAGCACCAACTCCTTGCTGGTCTAGAGCCAAGCACTGATTATGTCAGGGGCTGGGGGCAGAGTTATTGTAACCAACAAGACCAGTGCAAAAACTGTACCACCATTTTTTGCCTCCATATGGTGCGAGCATTGCTGGGGAAGCAGACATGTATACAGTGATGTACTGACGTTATACAGTGACACAATCGCAGTTGGCTCCTTGGCGATGGGAAAGCAAACAGGTTCTTAGGAGGTGCGTGGGTTGAACCAAATAAGTACTGGCACTAGCACCAGGTTCTTTCTGGTGGAAATGGGGTATCAGTGGGGTACAAGGAGACTTTCAGGTAATGATGGCAAAAAGTCCATTGCTGCCCAATCTACTAGTGACAGTCGCTAGAAAGCAATGACTAATGGAACTGACTGACTAATCCCAACCGTATCCTGAGCCAGACCGTTTCACTGATGAAAAGCCCCGTTCGGTGACTGGATTGCTCATCTTGTTTCTGCCAGAAGAAGGTCTGCCTAAGGAACTTAGGCAATGGAAAACAAGACAGTCCTTTAAACACGCCGCACAGAACATAAAATGCAAATTTGACTCAAAAATACTGCTGTTGCTCCTCTAAAACAAACAATCAAACTCAGTGAAGCCTGAGAAGTACACACAACTACCATAAACAATGCCTGGGCAGATTCAGCACGGCTTAAGTGAATCACTCTTTTCTTTCATTGTTGATCTAATTCCAGTCTTCTTTGGAGAAGGGCATGGTGTAAACAGGGCTGCTCTTAAAATACTTAAAGGTGATTTCCTCTACATTTTAGCAGAGTCAGTTCTTCACTGTATGAGCTCTTGAGACAGGCTGGAGCTAAGTTCACCGAGTTTGACTCCCCACAGTGTGAGTGCAATTCAGCGTTTTCATCGCCATTTAATGCACATGTGGACACAGAAAGGTTTCGCTGACTTAAAGCAAGAACTATTCACTCAGCAGTCACAATGACATCAGTGTCACATATTTTGAATTACTGTAATCATTCTGCTTCACACTCAAGTTAAGCAGATGATCTATCAGAGTACGCATCAAAAATATTTGATCTCAATTCTCATCAGATCAAATGAAACAACATAAAACTAACAGGAAATAGAAGACCCAACTTGTGCCTGAGCTTAAAGCAGTAAAGACAGTGAGTTCAAAACACTCCTTGGCAATGTGAATGAGCATTTAGCGAAACCATCTCATATAAACTGTTACATACGCTGCCTCTCAAAAGTTAGAAATTTCCTGAGCTTTTCACGAAGATTAAATTTGTAACAAAGTAACTTTGTTTTCCAACAAGTCAATGACCGGAAACATAAATCCAAACTTTCCAAAATATGGAATGGCCAGCTAAATCACCAGATGACAAAAACCCTCTACAGCTGTTGTGGATCGTGAAGATTGAGAAGAGTGCACATAATGAAGAACGCACCCATGGGTAACATTGCATGTGGAAATCCATTGAGAATGAAACCTAACTAAAATTAATATGCTGAATTCATAAAATGAGTAAAACAGAGCTTTAAAGCAGTGGATACTTTGATGAGAAATTGCTAAAATCGAAAAATACAGTAATTAATCATTTAAAACCTTTTTTCAACCCAAATACTTGAAATACTAAATAAAACATCTTAAAACACATTTGGTGTTTGTTTCATATATAGTGGCTACTAAATTGTAAACACACCTCTCTGAAAATGCACAATAAATAAATAAATATCGGAGATAACCTCAATTTACCATGATGAAAAAAAGTGCTTGAGTGCCTGGTGCAACTAACTCCGATAAAAATAACATTATTTCTTGTACTGTTTGACAAGGTTAAGGAACGCATTTGGAGGGATTTTGTACCATTCCTGCATGCAGATCCCCTCAAGATCAGTCATATTCATAAGTTTGCGCTCATCAACTGCCCTCTTCACTTCAGCCCACAGGTTTTCGATTATGGTCTGAAAACTAGATGGCCACGGCAGAACATTAATAATGTTTTGCCGGAATAATTTCTGTGAGGATTTTGAGACGCGTGACTTGCTGAAAAGTCCACTGACAGGCAAATCTAAGCTTTCTGGCTGAGCAACCAGATTGTGAGCCCAAAATTGTTTTGCGCTTTGTGGAACCCATGAAGCCATTGCTCATAAACAGAGTCGCTTAAATTAAAACAGGTCCACTGCCATATTTCACAGTAGGTATGAGATAAGTTTCCTTGTTTGTGTCTCCATTCTGAAGCCAAAGATGCCAATGGTGTATCTTTAAGAAATGTTCAATTTTGGTCTCATTTAACCATGATAGCTTGGTCCAGTGACACTAAAATGACCTTCAGCAAATTGTAAGAGATTGCTTCTGTATCTAATGCCTATCATAGCAGTCTTTGAAAAGACTTCTAAATGGCTGAAGTCTGACACCCTCTCACATCTAAAGACAACATGTCAGAATTCACTTAGTTATTTAGTCACAGACTTAGATTTTGCAAAAACTGGGGGTCTTACAACTTATTGGTTATTGACAACGTTCTCATCACTGAATTACACTATTTGCATGAGCCAAGACTAAAGACTTCTGATATATTAAGCATGTTTGATTTTATCAGAACATCAAGGTAAGGAAAAGACTAAGTCAGACAGAGTTTTATGACCACCTTTCGAGACAGGAGCACCACAACTCCAGCTGAACTCTAAGGATTTTATTCCAACATTGTAAATTTGTCTGCGACAGTTAGAGAAATCACTGGAAAAGTCTGTTGCTGCAAGATTGGCATATAAGGCTTTTATCTTGCAACCCTCCCAGAAAGCCTATGGTTAGAGTAGCAGCATCTGTTCGGCGCTTATTGAAACCTGGTCACCCCAAGATGCCACCAAGGCCTGCAATTCCTTCAGTGTGATTCTTGGGGATTTTTTTTTTTGCCTCGCTCACCCTCATCCTTCCTATTTTGGGGGGTGAACTGCGTTTGTGTCCACTACCCGTCAAGTTTTCAACTGTTTCATAATTCTTTTTGAAAACAACTGTCATGAAACTTCGACAAATCCTATCATATGCCGAAATAAAACCAAACAATATCCTAGCCATTAGCAAGGTTCCAACTCAGAAAATGATTAAGATAATTAACTCCAAAGTAATGGGGGCATCTCTAAAAAATGATCAAATCATTGCAATAACAAATTTAGCAGCTGGCTTGCAATTGACTAACCAGCTAATCACATAACTTATCATTGCTGTGAGCACAGTTTGCCACTGTGAATTAGAACAATGATATCAGTGGACTAATCTCCATTGCTCAAGTAAATGTAATCCTATAGCCCACTGGCTACCTACCGTAAGGGCTCCAATTCATTCATCATCCCAAACAGCAGTCATTGTAAAAACAGCAAATTCAATCACAGAGCTAATTCCAGTCGGAAGGTTTTTTGACATCATTTTCTGCAAAGCCTGTAATAACGGTATTAGACTAGGTCGGCGAGCATCCTCTCCAACCATGCACCCAAGACTTCGGGGTGTGGTTTCTAATGTCCGCTGAACTATAACGAAACCACGTGGTGTGTTCGGCATCTCGAAGGTGATTGACATCTGTCAAAACTGTCATCAAACAGTAGAAAATTTCAGGAATTAAAATGAAGAATTCATACAGAATTCAGGACGCCATACCAACTCAATGGTAACATACGCTATTAGAACTTTAAGTGACAGGGATGCGACTGCAAATTGTTTATACACAGTGCAACAGCACGTTCATTCAAGTTCAGTTTGAAGCTACATAATATGACATTATGACAACAGACATATTACTAGTCGGCCTACACGACAACAGCCAAATCTAAGCAGGATACGAACATAAAACTCGAGTGTAGCTGATATGCCCCTTTATGTTACCACAACTCACCCTTTGACGCCCATTCATCTGAAAAGGGAGATGATTTCTGTTCCGCTACCTTGGGAAGTACATGAATGCTTCCTGAAAAGGTTTCCGATGCTTTTCTGGCGAGCGCAAATATGGGTGCCTGCCACCTCCCGTCTACCGCTTTCATGGCAGTAGCAGATTTTTCAGTCGTTTTCTCTTCTTGCAACCTGAGGATACCGAAGACTTGATCTTTCTCTTTATTGCCCTCCGCTTCGGCAAAGGTAAGATCGTGCTCTGCGGATGTCGCCATTGCCATGTATCATAAAGCTGGAGCTAATATGTAACCCAACAACGACCACATAGGAATTGTCAGAGACAGCATTGATACTCAGTAGGAAAAAAATGCTCGTGCAAATCAGAATAAAATGTTGCCCGTTCAAGATTCGCAGTTTTCAGCTATGTGCCACGATCAGCTCTCCTTCTGTTATTCATTAGACGGATCATCCGTCCCCGCCAGCGTAAATGGCTAAATAATTTTGTTTACAGCGAACGCTGGCACCTTCTTCCAGCCTCCATGCACTCGAAGGGGTGGTGTCATAAACCCACACTAGGCACAAAAGCAATACGTAATGGGTTGCTTTCAGACTCTACTGTCCACACATCTACACCACCTGGCGCCGGTTAAAGGAATTACCATGCCGTCTGCACTGCGTAAGATGGTCATCCTATCCTATATAAATGATGTAAACTCTGTCCGTCCGTCCATCTGTCTCCAACCATTTTTCTCCTCATTCGGTTCGGTAATCAAACTGAGACTGCACTCGGGTACACAGCATTGGCATAGGCATGGATAAGCTGAGCGCCCCATTTTGCAACTTACAAGCACATTTAAGGTGTTTACGGGCATTTTTTGGCAGGTCTGCGCTGATGTTGTGGCGCATGCATCCCTGGAAGTCGGCTCATTTTGGCGGCGAGAACTTCGCCGGTTGTGGTAGTTAGTGCATGATTTTAACCGTCCGTATGGGGGAAAAAAACACATGCCAAGATAATGACACACGCCGTCGCCTAGATCACATTCATCGGCAAAATGACTTTTACACTGGAATCAACGGGCTGCAATAGAGCTACTGTATGATGAAATAGTAGCCAGGTCCTGAAACTGCAGAACCATTTCACAATCTGACCAATGCGTGGTTGGAAACTGTGATAAACTCAAGCAAGTTACTTATTCTAGCCCATAAGCGTACGTGAGAAGGTAGTAAGTTCTCAGTTTCTTGAAGGCTGTAACCCGCTTTTGTGTTCAACAACAAGATTTTTTCAGGACAAACTGAGGGCAGTTTATCATGCAGAAATAAAGGTGCTTTACCTTGGCTATAGGCAAGTCTTTCCATACTGTCACTGTGAGTTATCCCCCAGCGATGAAGACTCTGGGGAGAGTACATTGGGCCGGCTCAAGCACTGCGTGGTCACGAGGAGAATTTAGATTGGCTTTCGTTGCGCCCCGGTCAAGTTTGTCCAGATATGAAGTGATATCTGTGAAGGAACCAGAAATGTCAGTGATATGGGCTGCGGCTGCAGCTAGCCCTAACCCCTATGGCCTTGAAATCTGTCAATTGAACATGCTCTCTTCTAACATGAAGTTGAATACTCTGGATGAAAATAATGAAAAATAATCTAAATTGTCTCATAAGGAAGGCCTACTTTACTTAGCTTCCCACATAACGTACATAGCCTGTTTCTGTGGTTAGCAAATGTAAGTTATACTTCTCTGAAAGTGAACGATACTTTTCAGCTCGTCCCAGATAGCAACGGGTGATCACAGCCGTATAGGTCTGAGAAAAACAGTGCTTATTTTCCGAGGGTAGATGGGCCAGATGACACACACACACACACACACACACACACACAGTTCTACCGTTGGAGAATATGGTATTCAGCTCTGTATGCTTAATAGATAATATTAAGATAATATTAAATATTGAGTACACAGACGTTGCGGGGATGGCCACACTCTGAAACAATAGAAACCCAGTATTTATGTCATATGGAGTTACAAGTAACTCTGAGGGCTCAAACACCATGCATTGTTTCACCCACTTCTTCTCAAGTTTGACCAGTGACATCACATCCTGTCTTGGAATTATGGAGATTAGTCCTTCATTTGACCTCAGTGAGCTTGAGCAAAAAAGCTGTAATTTAATTCACAAAACTAATGATTACACTCCCCAGTTCTGTGTGAAACATTTGCAAAAGTACTGCCGATGACGATCAGGCAAAGAGTAAAGGAGAGGAGGCAGTGAATTTAGATTGTGTCTGTGAATGAGTGACATGTAGAGGAGCACTGGACAAGCCCTGGGCCGATCCAATCCAGTGCCCATGAAACTTTGTAATTAACACCGATGAAAGCACTTCAGTTGACAAACACATATTAAAACCCTTTCATGTTCTCACTAAAAAAAGCAATAGAACAGCATTAGTTTGCTCTACAAAACAGTAGAGCGGAACATTAAAGATTTAACCAAGAAGGGAATTTTTTTTTTTACCATGCAACGTGTTGTCTGTAATTATTAAATGAAGATATTCAGCTGATCAGAATGGAACTTTTATGAAATGCCATTATTTAGCCATTCTAAAAAGTGAAGACTCAAGATTCCCGGGAATATGTTGCCTGACTGAAATTCCAATAAACATGACCAGCATTTTTGGTTTAGGGCTCCCTGACCTAATGTCTTTCTTTGTTTTCCTGCAGATCTGATTCACAGCTTGAATATCATATGACTCTGATTTCCTTCTCTACGCCCATAATTCTTCTTTGAGGAGAATTTACATACATCTGCATCCAACAAGCATTGCATATCTTGGCAACATTTAGCTCTATTATTTATATACTTCGGTATGTCAGGTGCAGTATTACCTAATTAAGAAACTGTCAGGGCTTCTGACCATCTCACAGAGGTCCCTGGAATTCTCATAAAAGCTACAGCAATGTACAAATTCAGCTCAGTCTTACCTTCTTACTGCCAAGGAAGGATTGGTGTGCTTTAGTTTGGCTCAGTTCTGTTGCACTCATATAAGTCAGCTTCAAGCAGCCAGATTTGGGGCCTGTTTCCATTTAGGGCAGTGGCTCGCACACACAAACATCCTTCTGCAGATGCAGGCAGTGGTGGAGAGATGTCGCGCTGTGGAACGACTCATTCGCACACAAACATGCAGTGCTTGAAGGTTGTGGGGGGAGGGATTATTGATGGTTCAGTCAGAGGGTGGGGTTAGCATGCGTGGTGCAGCCAATCCTGGGCTTCTACGGCAAAATAATGAGGAAGAGAAGGAAGGGGGCTCAGGAAGTGGTGTGGTTTAGCCTTTGAGTGACATTGCGCACTTTGGCCCTTTCCCAAACTGCTCCCCTGCCACTAGCACTCCACTGCTGAGTGTCAGTCTATGTGAGGTCTCCCTCACACAATGGAGGGCACTCCTCATTGCGGGGGAGGGTGTAAATGCGCACGTGATCATTGGATGTGCATGTGACTCCATCCATCGGGAAACGGAAGAAGCCGGCACCATGGCTACAGATAGATGCCTTGTTTGTATACTCTTTCACTTCTGCCATCCTGCTTCCTGCAGGGGAGAGTTACTGTAGATTAGTTTTGCCTGGGCAGAAAAATTTTACTCATGCATAAGGTCTCAGTGATTCTGGCTGTCTCTTTCTTAAATGCAGCCTGAGTATGAAACAGCTTACTAACTGCTGAGCCTTTGAAAAATGTAATGCCTACTAAGCATACTGCCAGTTAACTACTACGAACCTGAATACAGACTATTTCTTGAAAAAGCAAGTTCAATGAACTTGGTGAGTATGCAACATTTCCTGGTTTACTAAAAATACCCAGATTATGCACATATTTCCATGGTTCGGCATAGTGAATTCGGGGAAGACGCTTTTAAAGGAATTAATCATATTCAAAGATGCTGAGTCATTTTTAAGTCAAATCACAGTCAGAAAGAATATCAATGAAGAGGTGGGTGCTTTCCATTTCATGGACAAACATCTTATGACACATCTGCCTTGCCTGATGTTTAGTCAGTGCGTAGAGCAATAGATTAGAGCAGTGATTCCCCAACTCATTCCCGAGGCATCCCTGTGCATGCTGGTCTCTTGAGCTACATTTTGTCAGATATGTATACAATTAATTAAGAATAAATAGTCAACGTATGCACTTTGATAGTAACAACTGCATCAAATCATAGCAACACACCTGTAGCCGTAAGTTTATTGCTGATGCTGCCCATTATGTCTGACACAAGTCCATCTTTAATTGACTGGAAATATTTGAATCCTTGAGGAATTATTTTATGAGATACAAACCATAACTACATTAATCAGTGCCATAAAATGCGTGTGAATGCCCTGAAAACATACAAACCCCAATTCCAATGAAGTTGGGACGATTGTAAAACCTGAATAAAAACAGAATACAATGATTTGCAAATCCTGTTTGAGCTATATTCAATTGAGTACGCTACAAAGACAAGATATTTAATGTTCAAACTGATAAACTTTATTGTTTTTTTGGAGATATTCACTCATTTTGAATTTGATGCTTGCAACACGTTCCAAAAAAAGGTGGGACAGGGGCATGTTTACCACTGTGTTACATCACCTGTCCTTTTAACAACACTCAATAAGCGTTTGGGAACTGAGGACACTAATTTTAGAAGCTTTGTAGATGGAATTCTTTCCCATTCTTGCTTGATGTATTACTTCAGTTGCTCAACAGTCCGGGGTTTCCATTGTCGTATTTTGCGCTTCATAATGTGCCACACATTTTCAATGGGATACAGGTCTGGACTACAGGCAGGCCAGTCTATTACCCACACTCCTTTGCTATGAACCCACACTGTTGTAATACTTGCAGAATGTGGCTTGGCATTGTCTTGCCGAAATAAGCAGGGACATCCCTGAAAAAGATGTCGCTTGGATGGCAGCATACAGGTATGTTGCTCCAAAACCTGTATGTACCTTTCAGCATTAATGGTGCCTTCACAGCTGTGCGAGTTACCCATGCCATGGGCACAAACACATCCCCATACCATCAAAGATGCTGGCTTTTGAACTTTGCACTGATAACAATCTGGATGGTCCTTTTCCTCTTTAGCCTGGAGGACATGACGTCCATGATTTCCGAAAAAGAATTTGAAATGTGGACTCGTCAGACCACAGAACACTTTTCCACTTTGCGTCAGTCTATCTCAGATGAGCTCGGGCCAAGAGAAGCCAGCGGCATTTCTGGGTGTTGTTCATACATGGCTTTCGCTTTGCATGGTAGTGTTTTAACTTGCTACCATGTAGATGTAGCGAGGAACTGTGTTAACTGACAATAGTTTTCCAAAGTGTTCCTGAGCCCACGTGGTAATATCCTTTACACAACGATGTCGGTTTTTAATGCAGTGCAGCCTGAGGGACCGACAGTCACGGGCGTGCAATGTTGGTTTTTGGCCTTGCGGCTTACGTGTGGAGATTTCTCCGGATTCTCTGAATCTTTTGATGATATTATGGACTGTAGATGATGAAATGCCTAAATTCCATGCAATTGCTTGTTGAGAAACATTGGTCTTAAATTGCTGGACTATTAGCTCACGCAGTCCTTCACAAAGTGGTGAACCTCACCCCATCCTTGCTTGTGAACGACTGAGCGTTTCGGGGATGCTCCTTTTATACCTAATCATGACACTCACCTGTTTCCAATTAACCTGTTCACCTGTGGAATGTTCCAAACAGGTGTTCTTTGAGCATTCCAACTTTCCCAGTCTTTTGTTGCCCCTGTCCCAACTTTTTTGGAACGTGTTGCAGGCATCGAATTCAAAATGAGTGAATATTTAAAAAAAAAAAATACAATAAAGTTTATCAGTTTGAACATTTAATATCTTGTCTTTGTAGTGTACTCTATTGAATATAGGTTGAAAAGGATTTGCAAATCATTGTATTGTTTTTATTCACGTTTTACACAACGTCCAGTTGGGGTTTGTATTTGCCAACGTCATGATTTCTTAAATTATATGGTATCATCACTGATTTGAAAACAAAATTGCCTCATCAGGTATTTAATCAATTCATTCTGCCAAATTTAATTACAATTAGATTGTTGAAACA
This sequence comes from Gymnothorax javanicus, assembly GCA_029692085.1. Lineage (NCBI taxonomy): Eukaryota > Metazoa > Chordata > Actinopteri > Anguilliformes > Muraenidae > Gymnothorax > Gymnothorax javanicus. The sequence continues at coordinate 34,501,090 of CM056208.1, forward strand.
AGAACACTAGATTTTGGCCAGCCTTGTTGAATATAAATCTCATTCATCTTGAAACTTGTAATCAAGGTGATGTAGTCACCACAAAGATTCAATTTGTATACTTTGCCACAATCAAAGGAAATTAATTTTGTGAAGAAAGTCATTGCATAAAGGAGGAGACACTTCGCACATCTATTTCTAACGACAGGTGCGTCGGACTAGGATAAACAGTTCAAAGGAAACAAAGGAGTCCCGCACACTGTCTAACTTGCAAATAGCAAAAGTTTTATTGTGACGTTTCGGTACTTAAACCTTCATCAGACAAATACAAACCACATTGAAAGAAGCCATCTTAAATAAGGTGTGGTGGAGAGTCTCGAAATACTTGAAATACTTCTTGAAGGGTTTAAAAAAATGTTAATGCTCTGGGATTCCACCGAACTGCAATGAGAGCCATCATCTACGAGAAGTGCACAGAACAGTGAAAAGGTGGTCAGTCTTCCAACTGCTGCCAGAATTTCTCCAATGCCGTACCAACAAAATATCCTGAAAGTCAGAAATGACATCAGGAGACTATCTAAAGAACTTCATGCTTCTCCAGCTCAGCCAAGTTTAGTGACTGTACAATCACAAAATAGCCAAAATGGGATGCCTGGGAGCGGAGAAAAGTGGAAGCTACTGCTTACTAAGGGTCACATCAATGTTCTTCTCAGAATGGCTAAAACTACCTGAGATATCCCTCTGTCTCTTAGGATAAAGTTCAAAGCATATATGAGTCTAAAGAGGAACTTTTGAAGAACACGTCCCATTTTGTTTGGTAAAAAACAAATACAGCTTTTAATCGAAGGAACTACACGATAGCAGCCAAACGTGGTGGTGGTTGTACCTTTGTGTACCTCACTGACTTGCCATTATTGAAAGAATCTTGAGTCATGCAGTCTCAGAATTAATGATACTGCAAGGTTTTGCTCATAGCCTATTCATTCGTATTGCCGATGCATGAGATCTTATCCAGTAGCAATGCCATGGCATGTTCAAAAGCCTGAAATAAGGCATCTTATTTCCATCTTATATGGAATGGGTTAAAAAGCCTCCATTCCAACACCAATGTGAAGGACTGACAGATTTGTATAGGAAGCTGTTAGTTTCAGTAATTGTTGCTAATAATCCTGCTACTAAAAAAAAAAATTGAGGTGGACATGACTTTTCATATGGATCTTTGACAGGGACGTCACTTGATTTTAATGGAGAGAGGTAATAAGCCTTTATTTGGGGGATTTCCATTCAATACATTAAATAATTTGGGGGAATTTCCATTCAATACATTAAATAATCATTTAAATGATTTTTTCACTTTGATTCCCTTGCATTTTGTCTAAAGATCTGAAACAAGTCAATGTGGCAAATATGCAATAATGGACAAATTAGAAAAGGTTTTTGGGCCTTATTTTAAAATTTTCCATGGATTTTGTACTTCTTTTGAGTATGCTTAAAAAAAATACCTGGCAGATGGTGCACAATATCCTAATTTATTGTACTGTGAGTAAGCTAAACTGCCTGCAGTTTTTATTTAATTAATCAGGATCAACTTAGAATTTTTATATGTGTATAAACTTATTAAATTTGCATGTTTTATAATGGCAAGTTTATCACTGTAAATCCAAAATCTGCAAAGCAAGGTATTTGCATTTTCTTTAGGCTTACAGATCCAAAAATGAGGCCTCCTTCTTAAGCCTACCTTTCTACATTGCTTCCACTAGATGGCAATGTGTATCAAGTGGTCGGAACTTGTGACATTCTGCAGTGATTCTGATTGAACAGTGATTCTGAAGAGTAGACTATACCGAATGTGTGACTTCAAATTCCTCAAAACAAATACTACCATGATGAAAAATTGGCATATTATGGTAAATGCAAATAAAATAAAAAAGGACTGATTTGAACTGTCCATTCACCCTCTGCTATATTGAAAACACTGCAACATATTTTTTGATGCTTCAACTTGTAAATTAAGTTGTTTATTGAAAATGTTCTCTCATCTCAAATCTGATGATTCTAACCAACTCCAAAAAAGGTGGCACAGGTGCAATTTATGACTAATAATGACGTGACCATTTGCAGTTATAAGGTGTTGCAAAACAGGTGAGCTAATTTTTTATATTACAAAGAGCCTTCAAGAAAGGTTTAATCTGCGAATAACAAAGATGGGTTGTGGCTCACTAATTAAATAAGTGAAATCATCATTAAGAACTGCATTTTGTGCTTACTTGGCCACTCCTGGGAAAGTTCACCATTGTTTCACATTTTGTCCATTTGTAGATAGTGGCTCACACCATGGTTTGCTGGTGTCCCAGAGCCTAGAAAATAGCGTTGTAACCTTATCCAGACTGATAAATGTCAACAACTTTGTTTTTATCTGTTCTTGAATTTCATTAGATCACGGCATTATGTGCTATTTTTTGCCCACTTCACACTGCCGGAAAGGTTCTATTTAAGTATTGTTTAGATTCAACCGGCCTGGCAGTAATCATGCCGGGTGTGTCCAGTTAAATAGAACCTCACTATCAATTAAATTTGTTTAAAGGTTTGTTTTAGGATCAAAGGGGGCATATACTATTTCTCACTGGGCAAGGTGGGGTTTGATAGCTTTCTTACTTAAACTCTCCAATAAAATCATCATTTAGCAACAACATTTATGTTTAGTCCAGTTATCTTTGTCTTATCTTAAAATTAGTTTGATGATCTGAAACATTTAAGTGTGACGCGTATGCAAAAATAGAATAATTTTTCACTGCACTGTAAGGACAGCAGGAAGACCAGTCCAGAACCTGCACTCTGCAATTACAGAGCTATACTGTTGTAACGTGCAGAGTGTCGCTTGGCGTCATTTTGTAGAAATAAGCAAGGACATCCCTGAAAAAGACATAATCAAGAAGACAGCACATGTTGCTCTTAAGTATGTAAACACTCCTCTGCCTAAATGGTACCTACACAGCTGTGTAAGTCACCGATGCCATGGGCAATAATGCACCCCCTTGACAGACACTCTCATTTGAACTTTATGTTGGTACCTACCTACTGGGGTCAGGCTTTTCTTCTTCGGCCCGAAGAACACAACATCCATTATTACCATAAAGAGTTTTAAAGATTGACTCATCAGACCACAAAGAATGTAAAAGAGAACTCACCAAAACAGAGTACATATTTTCATTTCGAATCTGTCCATTTTAGATGCACTCAAGCCCAGAGAAGACTGCAATGTCTGTGGACATTGTTGACATACAGTATGGCTTTTTTGGTTTGCAGTATAGTCTTAATGTGCATTTGTGGATGCAATGACAAATAATGTTTATTCACCAAGGTTTTTAAAGGTATTTTCAAGCCCATCTGGTTATATCCATGACGACAAGCACTCAAGCTGGATCCTGAGTCTGAGAAGGCTGTCATGGAGACCAAGTCAGTGGATAGAACACGAAGTTGAGCCCAGTGAATAAAGCATCAACCCCCATGTTGTCATGGCCACTCTGTTGCCAGGACAACTAAAAGTAATATACCTGACATTGCAAGGAAGCATATCATACAGATCAAATCAACAGCCCTCTGATTGAGAAAGTGCTCAAAGTCACCAGCAGCTCACAGCCAGCACAGACTGTCGCACAGACTGATGATTATGGTGGACAAAGGGACCTGAGACATATTTCCTCCACATTATACACAAAACCCAACATAATTAAATTGCGAGCATTTTGTTTGGCAACAGGACCCAATTAAGTTTAATGGAGGTGAGATTTTAAAAAGTGAACATTTTTTGCAAATTAATTAAATCAGTTGAATGACTTAATGATTTCTCCCACGCTTCCCTCTGCCCACAGTCCCCTGGGAGACGTAAGAGTTGTCTCACTTCATGGTAAAGATTTACGGCACAATGTCGTCACTTAGGAGATGTTACATTAGCTCTGATCAGCTTAATCTAGAGGCACAGTCTCCACCCTCTTTTTGAGAACAAAGCACATAGTGTAAATACAACAGCCAAGAAACAGCAAAAAAATTAAAAATGTACTAAAATCCTTTAAAATTTCTGCATTTATTTTTCAGCATTAGTAGATACAGTTACAGACTCTCTCCTTTACTCGTTAGGTAAGGTAGTTCTGGGTATGAGCAAAATGAGTATGCCCAAACTATCTGAAAAAATAAATTAATAAATGAACATCCTCACCCTTCCCGTTCAAGGATTCCTTACAAAACAGGAAGCTAACATGGCAGACTAAAAAAAAGACACAAGAAAGCACACAGTGACAGCTTTCCAGCTCCTCAATAGTCATTAATAGCGGTTCGTTCCACCTCTTTCAAACAGTTAACTTCATTCCCTTTGCTTTCTAAAAAACATGAATTCTACAATGAACATACTCTCAGGGTGTGTGTGCCCCTCTTATTTACCCTGTGCTGTAGAGAGATGCACATCTTCAAACATTAGGCATAATTGGTCAGGACGAGTCAGACTTGGGTGCTCTCCTACTGTATATGACTAAGACAAATGACCAATCAATTTCCCCAGCAGGCACAAAATAAATTTGCCTGCAGACCTACCTTTATGATCACACACAGCCTCCGCGGTGTGACTGCACACCACTTGGTGAGGGACTTACATCGCAATATATATATATTAGTGGCGGCTTGTGAACTGGCAACCGGGGAGGCTCAAACAATCCCTTAAAATTAATGATTGGTCACAATCTGTTTTCAATCATTAATTTAAATTAGCATTGCAGAAACTCCGAAAAAAACTCTCAACATTATCAGGTGTGGCCAGTTTTCATTTATAATGCATAGCTGTCAACTCTCACACATTCAGTGTGAGTTTAAGTGGCATATTTACGTTCCTCTGCTGTAGTCAGCAATTATTTAATCAACGCGTTTGTAAAAGATTCTCGCGCGGAATTGAAGTCCTTGTGCATGGAGGGGTTGGAAGCAATGGAATTCCATTAAGACGTTTCAGATGATCTTATTTCATTTGAACGATCATGAAGCACATGTATTGCTTCCAATTACCCTGAGTAAATAAAAGCGTGAGAAGCCCGGAGTCATGATCGGTATGCGCTATAAATGAAAACTGGCCACACCTGATAATGTTGAGAGTTTTCAGAGTTGCTGTAATAGTAATTTAAATTAATGATTGAAAACAGATCATGACCAATCATTAATTTTAAGGGATTGTTTGAGCCTCCCCTGTTGCCAGTTCACGAGCCGCCATATGTGTGTGTGTGTATATATATATATATACACACACACACACACACACATGCATACATATATATATATATATAGTGCTGTGAAAAAGTATTTGCCCCCTTCCTGATTTCTTTTTTTGTATATTTGTCACACTTAAATGTTTCAGATCATCAAACATTTTTTATATTAGACAAAGATAACCCGAGTAAATACAAAAGGCAGTTTGAAAGTGATGACTTTATTTATTGAGGGAAAAAGCTAACCAAATCTACCCCGCCCTATGTTAAAAAGTAATTGCCCCCTAAACCTAATAACTGGTTGTGCCACCCTCAGAGACAACAACTGCGATCAAGAGTTTGCGATAACTGGCAATGAGTCTTTCACCTCGCTGTGAAGGAATTTTGACCCACTCCTCTTTGCAGAATTGTTTTAATGTAGCCACACCGGAGGGTTTTTGAGCATGAACGGCCTGTTCAAGGTCATGCCACAGCATCTCAAACGGATTTAAGTCTGGACTTTCACTAGGTCACTCCAAACCCTTCATTTTATTATTTTAAGCGATTCAGAGGTGGCCCTCCTGGTGTGTTTCAGATCATTGTCCTGCTGCATAACCAAAGTGCGGTTCAGCTTGAGGTCATGAACTGATGGTCACACATTCTCCTTCAGGATTTTCCGGTAGAGAGCAGAATTCTTGGTTCCATCAATTACGACAAGTTGTCCAGGTCCTGAAGCAGCAAAGCAGCCCCAGACCTTCATACTACCATCACCATGTTTGACTGTTGGTATGATTTTCTTTTTATAAAATGCTGTGTTAGTTTTATGCCAGATGTAATGGGACACACACCTTCCAAAAGCTTAACTTTTGTCTCAACAGTCCATAGAATATTTGCCCAAAAGTCTTGGGGATCATCAAGATGTTTTTTGGCAAATGTGAGACGAGCCTTTGTGTTCTTTTTGGTCAGCAGTGGTTTTCGCCTTGGAACTCTCCCATGGATGCCATTTTTGCCCAGTCTCTTTCTTATTGTTGAATAATGAACACTGACTTTAACTGAGGCAAGTGAGGCCTGGAGTTCTTTAGATGTTGTCATGGGTTCTTTTGTGACCTCCTGGATGAGTCGTCTATGCACTCTTGGAGTAATTTTGGTAGGCCAGCCACTCCTGGGAAGGTTCACCACTGTTCCAATTTTTCTCCATTTGTGGATAATGGCTCTCACTGTGGTTTGCTGGAGTCCCAAAGCCTTAGAAATGGCTTTATAACCCTTTCCAGACTGATAGATGTCAATGACTTTGTAACTCATCTGTTCTTGAATTTCTTTAGATCGCGGCATAATGTGTTGCTTTTTGAGATCTTTTAGCTTACTTCACTTTGTCGACAGGTTCTATTTAAGTGATTTCTTGATTCAACAGGTCTGGCAGTAATCAGGCCTGGGTGTGGCTTGTGAAATTGAACTTAAAAAATGTGGTTAATCACAGTTAATTTATAATTTAACAAGGGCGGGCAATTACTTTTTCAAATCGGGCCAGGTATGTTTGGATAGCTTTTTTCTGTTAATAAATGAAATCATCATTTAAAAACTGCATTTTATATTTACTTGGGTTATCTTTGTCCAATATTAAAATTTGTTTGATGATCTGAAACATTTAAGTGTGACAAATATACAAAAAAATATGAAATCAGGAAGGGGGCAAATACTTTTTCATAGCACATAGCACTTTTTCAAATCATTGATGGCCTCATGCAAGAAGGGCGTAAGTGACACTTCGGTCAAAAGTGACTTTTCTGCTTGTTTTGAAATAACAGAGCCTAACCCGCCTGACCAAGTCTGGAGTCTCAATTCCTATCCTAAAGGGGTTAAAATGACTTTTTCAAAAGTCGTATCTGCAGGCAAATTTTTTGACAGGTGTTGCTGTGGCAGTTTTTTGGCTCTCCTGTAAAATTTGTAAAATGTCACTTACGGCCTTCTTGCATGAGGCCATCGATATATAGTTCTGGATATATTATTTTTTAGGGTTTGATTTCTGACTCAATGATAGTTTAAGAACAAAGTAAACTGATTTAAAAAAAAATTGGTTTTATTGCACATTCAATAACAAGTTTCAGCTAAACAAGATCAATTATTCCATCATTATCGAAGGACTGCAGAGCACGATTGTTGGGTTAGAAATCACATCATTGATAATATATGCAAATTAAAGTCCTTCAGTGTGTGTGTATGTATGTGAGTGAACCAACAATAAAGTGCTATAATAGAGTCCAGGGGTCCAGGGCTGTAAAACATCACTAGTAAAATCAGGCCAGGACAGATATGTTGTGTTTCATTAAATATAACCTCCTATCTAAAAAATATACAACCTGAGGGCCGTAAACTCTCACCTGAAACAAGAATTTGCTGTGCAGGACAGAAATGGGATAAAAGTGAGATTAAATATGACTTGTCATGAGCCCATAATCATCCTGTGATTTTGCCCCACCGGCACATTGGCCAATCAGAATCTAACACCTACAACGTTGTATATATATATCACACCTAGTCCAATCCTTTTATCCCAAAAATCAATTTTCAGCTCCACTGATACATCTAAATCCTTGTCCAGATCACAGTCCTGGTGACCTTTAAGTGGTCTTACGGGGATGTTGCCAATGAATTCTGCAGATTAGGAGCACTTTTTTCCCATCTGTAGTTCTCTGGGAGACACTTATTTCTTCTAAAGAGTAAGCCGTGCCCAATATGTTCAAGACTACTATCACACAAAGCAATCTTTCATTCTCTCACAGAGCTTCCATCATTTTCTTTTAATCATTAAATCACTGCGAATCCATCGACCGTTATTTGCTTTTCGATGTTCCTATTCAGCGAATTTTATTGAGCCACTATTTTCAAAGCAATTGGTCTGAAGCACATTTTTTTAAAACTGAAAAACAGAACAGATTCAACCTCAGCACAGCGCCGAAGAGAAGATGCAGAGATGTTTTCTCTGCCATGGGGTCAGTGTGGGAAAATTGCCCATGAAAGCGATTGATTCCTTACCATATTGACTGTGTGGAGAGATGTATGTGGGCCTAGAAAATGCATTTGTTTTTTGTATCATATGTGCTGGGACAGATGTGGGCCAAATTAGATGAGCACCCCCCTAAAACCAACATATGGGGATAAATCAATGAATAACTCCCAATTATCTCAGTGCTAGTTCTAAAATTTATAACTGTTATTGTTGCTGCCATCCCAAGAAACAATTTGACACCAAACATGGCTTAATTGCTTTGAAAATATGAGACCCAGGAGGAACTGAAGCCGTAAAAAGCATAATTTGGCTACATTTTTCATCACAAATTGAAAGTTTAACATTAAAATTAATATAGTTCGCAAAGTGGTCCACCCTAAATATTTGGTAAAAAGTAGGTGAAGTATGCCAAGTTTGTTTGCACTAAGTTTCAAGAAATTCTTTCACCGGTAACAATGTAGTAGGACGGCTGTATGTACACCATCCTCGGAAAGTGCTGATGTCGAGTTTCCTGAACTTTCTCTGGAATACTCACAAACTTTGGTATGTGGATGTTATCAGATCAAACAGGCACCAGGATACATAGCTGAACACTGTAATGATGAGGGAGACTATGAAGCTTGGGTGTACAAACACCTTGATAACCTTATAACGTTGTCAGAGACATTCACGTCACAGGAGTCAAATTAAGTACAACATATGGATTGAGTTTGATGTTACTCTAGTCAATGACCCTATTACAGACTATTATTGCACATGCCCTGCAGGGAAAAGAACAAATGGCATGTGTGCGCATGTTGCAAGTGTATTATACTACCTGGGTTATTTCAGGTCTCAAACCAAAGACATTCAGCCTTACACATACACATTTCGACAAGCTCTCAACAAATGAAAAGAAACATATAATTAGTGGCTTAGATGTCAATTTAAGATTAGATATTCAACTAATTGAACCACAACATATTGCTGACCATAAGTCTTTCATCTTTATAATACACAATACACATGATACATGCTGGATCTTTTCAAGGGAGATCTGATCCAGAAGAGATCCAGATATAATCTCTGCTTTTTAAAATTATTCTTATGATGGTAAAGGCCCTAAATGACGAATACTGGATCCGCTGTGACCTATTTATTCACAGTTTTCATGATCTAGATTGCCTTTGCCTCAAAATGGATTTTTAGATTTTCTTCTATTTTCCAAGGATGGTGTACATGCAGCCGTCCCATTACATTGTTACTGCGTCCCTTGAGAATCAGCTGGTTCTATGTCCACTTTTCCTCATTTTGAGAAAATGGAGTTTGAAAATTTCAACTGTCTTATCTCTGATGTTTAGAGAGTTATCAAAATTTATTTTGTGCGGAATATTGTTGACTGTGGAAGGTACCCTAAACATATTGCAAACATGTTCAAAATCTCCATAGGCTTAGAGATATAAGCAGTCAAAAATGGACATAGAACCTTCTGATTCCGAGGAACGTAAGTTGCCCTTGGTCAACAAGTTCCATGTCCAACATAGGACCTGGTGCCTTTACTGGTTTTACGTATGATCGAAATCAAGAAGTTCTATGTCCATCAGAGTTGTTTTAAAAAAAGTTATGAACAAACTAAGAACGTTTTAGTCAATGAATGGTTACCTGTATTTTATACTTATTTCACAGAAAAATGTACTGGGACACTATGAACGACGTTTATAAGACTGAGGATTAATGAGTATTGAAAATGCTTCATACACTCATAGTTTTACATAGATACAATAATAAATCAATGGTAATGTTACCCAATTTTCATAATTATGTATGGAGAAAATTAGGTGGGGGTGGGGGGGTCGGGTATCCCCCCCACCCCCGATAAAATTTGATTTTCTGTGAAAATAGCATAGGCCTGTGTTCTGTAAAATCAACTACAATATTGGGGTAGGCCTAGCTAAGGCCTAAATGGTGGGTGGGGTGGGGGTTTGGGCGGGGCAGGCAAGCGGGTGGGGGAGGGGGTATGGGGCTCTCGCCCGATATCCCTGGGTTGCCCCGATGTCACTGACAAATTGTATATTAAGTGCACTGTACATTAGCACACTAGGCCTAGAGTTGATCGTTTGAGAGTTAAGTAGTTCTATGTTCATGCATATTGACGAATGTGACTTTTCCACAACAGTCCTAACATGACAAAATGAAGATTTACAGTGTGCATACATTGTTGGTGAACAACTTACCCATCAAAATAATCCATTAGTCTTTCAGAAGGGATCAAAATCGAACGTTTTTTCTGAGGAGTTCTCATTTTGTGCTTTACATGTGCTCCTTGGCCATTTTGAGCGAATGTCACATGATCCAGGTACGGACCCTGATTGGTTCCTTGGACATAGAACCACCTGATTTGAAACGAGCCCCACTCAGGATATAGAACTAAATGTTTCCACGTGTTAATATGGTGTAGACTGTAGGTTGGAGCTAAGCACTAAGTGACATAAACCTAACTGATTTTAGAATGTCCTGGTATGCTTCACTCCATTTCTGCGAAAAGTGGACATAGAGCCAGCTGATTCTCCAGGGACGACTGGTGAAAGAATTTCTTGAAACTTAGTGCAAACGAACTTGGCGTACTGGACCTACTTTTTACCAAATATTTAGGGTGGATCACTTTGGGAACTATATAAATTTTAATGGTAAACTTTCAATTTGTGTTGAAAAATGTAGCCAAATTATGGTTTTTTATGGCATCAATTCCTCCTGGGTCTCATATTTTCAAAGTAATTAAGACGCAGTCTCCCTAAGAGCGGTCCACTCGTCCAGGGTTGAAAAATAGATTTCCTTCATATTTATACCATAGAAAGTACTACCTGTCACTATTATCGAAATCAAGTTTTAAGTTAAAGAAAATCCATCTTCAAAATATTAGGAGGACTCTCATGGGTCCAACCCAAAACTGCCCTTTTCGAAGCCTTCGATAGCTCATTTTAACCTAGCTTTAATCAAACAAACGCGTGAACGATTCTCAACTATTTTGTTTCTCTGGGGTAGTTCAGCATCTAATCTGTCTGTTTGAAGCTATTTTTTCCAGTTCTTTGAATCGATTTTAGTTTTTTTGAAGCCTCTGTATTACCCTCCTAAATGCGTGACACGAAAACCAGAAATTCACACCTTCCGAAAATTGTCTGTTTCTCAAATGTGGGACTTGGTTCGAAAATCCGACATAATATTTTTAGAAGAGCTTGAGTCGATGAATAGAAATGTGCAATAAAATTTCTGGCAAATTGCTTTTGTGGGCTTCTGGGCGAGCGATAAGTTGGATGTTTTGCGTGACATGATATTGTGTGACCGATGAAGTTGCGGTAATAAAATACCCAAATTACTTTGCGGTTCAGAAGGCGTACAGGCAAAAAACGGTCAAAAATGCTGTGTTATCTGCCCTCTCCTTCAAAAACTGTTTCTTCAGAACAACCCCAATTCCGAAATAGCTGGGACGAAGTGTAAATTATGAATAAAATCAAAATGCAATGACTTTCAGATCACATGAGCCAATGTTATTTACAATAGAACGTAGATAACATTTCAAATGTTGAAACTGAGACATTTTACATTTTTATCCAAGAAATGAACTCATTTCAAATTTTCTGGCTGCATCAGGTCTCAAAAAAGTTGGGACACAGGCAAAAAAAGGGCTGAAAAAGCAATTAATATATAAGAGAATCAGCTGAAAGAACATTTAGCAAGTAATTACATTAACTGGCATCAGATGTGTAACATGATTGGCTATAAAAGGGAGGTCCAAAAGAGGCTGAGTCTCTCAGAAGTAAAGATGGCCAGAGGATCTCCAACCTGTGAAGGCTTGCGTAAAAAAATAGTGGAATACTTTAAAAACAATGTTCCTCAACGTCAAATTGCAAAGGCTTTGAAGGTCTCATCATCGACAGTGCAGAACCTCATCAAAAGATTCAGAGAAACTGGAAAAATCTCTGTGCTTAAAGGGACAAGACCGAAGACCTTTACTGGATGCCCGTGATCTTCGGGCCCTCAGACGCCACTGCATCACTCAAGGGCATGATTCTGTCATTGACAATACTAAATGGGCCCAGTAATACTTAAAGAAACCACTGTCTGTAAACACAGACCGCCGTGCCATCCACAGATGCCACCTAAAACTCTATCATGCAAAAAAAAAGCCATTGTTGAGCATGATCCAGAAGCGCCGCTGTGTTCTGTGGGCCAAGGCTCATTTAAAATGGACTGTAGCAGAGTGTCCTGTGGTCAGACGCGTCCAAATTTGACATTCTTGTTGGAAATCATGGGCGTTGTGTCCTCTGGGCTAAAGAGGAGAAAGACCACCCCTCCTGTTATCAGTGTTCAGTTCAAAAGCCAGCATCTTTGACGGTATGGGGATGCATTAGTGCATATGGTTTAGGACACTTGCATGTTTTAAAAAGCACCATGAATGATGAAAGGTATATAAAGGTTTTAGAGCAACATATGCTCCCCTCCAGATGACATCTATTCCAAGGAAGGCCTTGTGTATTTCAGCAAGACAATGCAAAACCACATACTGCAGCTATTACAACAGCGTGGCTTCGTAGTAGAAGAGTCCGTGTGCTGAATTGGCCTGCCTGCAGTCCTGATCTTTCACCAATTGAGAACATTTGGTGCATAATTAAAAGAAAAGTCCATCAAAGGAGATCCTAAACTCTCCAACAGCAGGAAGCCTGTATTAAACAAGAATGGGATCAAATTCCAATGGCTAAACTCAAGAAACTTGTCTCCTCAATGCCCAGATGTCTCCACTCTGTGTTAAAAAGAAGAGGGGATGCTACACCATGGTAAACAGGCCCCTGTCCCAACTTTTTTGAGACCTGTAGCAGCCATCAGATTTGAAATGAGCTCATTTTGTGGATAAAATTGTAAAATTTCCCAGTTTCAACACTTGCTATGTTATCTCTGTTCTATTATGAATAAAATACTGGCTGGTGTGATTTGAAAGTCATTGTGTTTTGATTTTATTCACAATTTACACTTTGTCCCAACTATTTCGGAATTGGGGTTGTAAAAAAAAAAAGTGAATTTTCAAAAAAAGTCATCAGAAACTACAATAGTAAGGCCCTGTCCACACTAATGCATTTTCGTGCGTTTGAAAACGCATAGCATTTTGAGACGTTTTGGCCTTCCGTCTGACACTAAATCACTGTCAACAAGCTTTTGTTCTCATTTTCGATAAAATATTCAGTGTATTAGTCTGGACGGATGGCCTAAACGGCTCAATGAGCTATTCAAAGCTAAATTTAAAGTACAATAAAAAGTGTTTGTAATAATTACAAAAAGGAGGATTGAGGAATGTAATAATCTTATTTGCTCGCTTGTTTCAAAGAGCGCTTTTAAACCAAAAAAGCTCTTATTTACTTGTTTGTTCAAAAGGTATATGGCTTTCAGCAGCTAAACTGAGCAAAACTACAAATAAATTTTACTTCAGGCTTGCATATGTTGCAAGGGAAAGTTTAGCCAAATTGGAGCTCAGCTTGTGCCGCGCAATATTATTTCACGCAAAACGCCCAACTTATCGCTCGCCCAGAAGCCCACAAAGGCAATTTGCCTGAAATTTTATTGCTCATTTCTATTCATCAACTCAAGCTCATCTAAAAATATGATGGTTGACTTTTAAATGAAGTCCCACATTTAAGAAAGAGACAATTTTCTGACGGTATGAATTTCAGGTTTTTGTGTGATGCATTTTGGAGGGTAAAACGGAGGCTTCAAAAAAATTGAAATCGATTCAAAGAACTTGAAAAATAGGTTCAAACAGACGGATTAGATGCTGAACTACCCCAGAGAAACAAAATGGTTGAGAATCGTTTACGTGTTTGTTTGATTAGGGCTAGTTGAAAATGAGCTATCGAAGGCTTCGAAAAAGTCAATTTTGGGGCGTTTTGGGTCGGATCCATGACAGTTCTCCTAATATTTCAAAAACTGATTTTCTTGAACTTAAAACTCGATTTCGATTATAGTGACAGGTAGTACTTTCTACGGTATAAATATGAAGGAAATTTATTTTTCAACCCTGGACGAGTGGACCGCTCTTAAGGAGACTGCCTCTTAAGCCATGTTTGATGTCAGACTGTTCCTTGGGATGGCAGCAACAATAACAGTTATAAATTTTAGAACTAGCACTGAGATAATTGGGAGTTATTCATTGATTTATCCCCATATGTTGGTTTTAGGGGGGTGCTCATCTAAATTTGGCCCACATCTATCCCAGCACATATGATAGAAAAAAACAAATGCATTTTCTAGGCCCACATACATCTCTCCACACAGTCAATATGGTAAGGAATCAAAAGCTGTCATGGGCAATTTTCCCATACTGACACAACACCACCTTTTATCATCAGGCCCTCCCCTACCTATTCACTGCTCCCACACCGGCACTTGCCGCCGTATGCATATTGAACAATGGAATTTTATCACCACCAAAATCTTGAGACGATGCTTATCATAATTCACAAAGGTTTCACATCTGTTCTTTCATGCATCGACAACTAAAATTTTGTGAAGCTGTGTTTAAAAAGCCAAGGTTGAACATCCATTGCCTGCAGGTTCTGAATCTCCATCGCTTTTTGGGACCGGCAAAAAGGCCAAGAATATTTTTTCATTTAAAAGCATGATTCTACTCTTAAAGACCCCGCTCCTGCAGTTTAGGAGGCAGGGGAGACCACACCGACAGACTTGGCAAAACAGAAATGACTCATTCAGTGCTCTTCATCTGAGGCTGACAGGGGCAATTAGCATTTTTCTCCCAAGCTATGAAGTTTGAATGACACAATGACCAAAAATACAACAGATGCCAGCTCATAAGGAAGACCCCTTCGGGCTACATAACCTTTAGCCTTAGACCACCGTAGAGAATATCCGACTCAAAATTCGCGCTGGTTGCCTGAATATGAAAGCGAACCCTCACTGCTGTGCCAGTGGGGAAGAAAAGCGGGTTCACGTGGGGGGCGACATCTACATCCTGACACCTGGAGCGTGGAGCTCGTTAGGGTACCTGGTGCAGGAGGTTCATTAGTATACCTGGAGTGCCGGGCTCGTTAGGGGAGAGGGAACAGTGGGCACAAAGGAGGAAGTGAGGCTTCGCAGCTAGCAAGCAGATACAGCTAATTAGAGATTAGAGCCGCGCAACAGTGGATATCGTCTCTATTGCTTTCACACAGAATATGTCAATATCATAAATTAATCTGATGGCGTGACCTCGACAAAAAAAAAAAAAAAGTTCGATTTATTTTGGCAAAGACTTGCTTTTAAACTGATGAGTGGATTTCTTTGAAGTACTCTGTTATGAAGGAGATTAATGGTGCATTTACATAACAAAAAAAAAAATAAATTCACAAGTTAATTGTTTTTGCAGGTCCCCCTGGTCACAGAGTTGTCCACTGTTTGCTTAGATTGATAAACTCGCCTGACACCTGGTGCAGACCCAAAGACACACAAAAGTCAAAAGGAGAAAAAGTAAAAACATGCCATGTACTTCTCTTGCCCATAAGTTCTGCCAGCTATGTTCATTAATTAGTCTTACGTCTTGGCTGAAGAACTGTTCTAACAGCTAACCCATGAGGTTGGAAGAAACTAATGTGTTGGGCTTTTACTTTCCAAATCCCGGAGAGCAGTCATTGCTCTTGAACAGAGTATACCTCTGGTGTATTCACCTATTCTCTAAGACGAGGAATGAATCTCTTGGAGAATGCCTTTTCAAGTACTGGGAAGCAACCATCATGTGACTGACTGATGTAAACTGCAGGCTCTTGGGTCTCCATGTGGCTCACAACTAAGAAGTTTGTCTGTGAGCCCTGTGGTTGTTTGAATCTCAGCCACGCCATTACCAGCTATGGCTGGAGGTCTGCATGGGCGAGACAACAATTGGCGCAGCCTCATTGTGGATAATGGGGGTTCAGCCCATTAAAATTTGTTAGTTCATCACTCTGGAGTGACCACTTCTGTTCAGCCAGGTGCATGTAGCTGTATGAACTAAATTGTACGCTGACTAAGTGATCCTCCAATGGCATAGGGCCATCGGCAGTGTGTAATTGGTGGCGTGATGGTATAGTGTAAAGAAGCGAGGGCTGGTCGTCACGTCGATGGGAGCAGCTCACTTTCCGGTGGGTTAAACAATGCAGCCGCATTCAGGGTGAGAAAAAAAGGGGGGCAAAAATTAGATTTAAGAGGAGGTGTCGCTCATCAATGGTGGGACAGACTGGTTGACAGGCACCTTTAGCATCGAATTAGGTATGGAAGTATTTGGACACTGACACAATTTTTGTAATTTTGCCTCTGTTTGCCACAACACTGGATCTGAAATGAAAATATAAACGTGATTAAAGTGCAGACTTTCAGCTTAAAATCAAGGCCCTTCACAAAAATCTTACTTTAACCGTTCAGGAATTACAGCCATTTTTATACACTGGCCTCCATTTTCAGAGGTTCAAATGTAATTGGATGAACTAACAGAATTATAAACATAAGGTTTATTTTTAATTCTTGTTCAAAACTCCTTTGCAGTCAATGACTGCCTGTAGTCTTGAGCCCATGGATGTCACCCTTTGCCAAACCTGTACTATGGCTGCTTTCAGTTGTTGCTTGTTTGTGGGTCTTTCTGCCTTCAGTGTTGTCTTTAGTTAGTGAAAAGCATGCTCAATTGGGTTGAGGGCACGTGACTGACTTGCCCATTGAAGAATATTCTTTGCCTTGAGAAGTTCTTGGGCTGCTTTTGCAGTACGTTTTGGGTCATTAGCCATCTGTACTGTAAAGTGCCATACCATCAGTTTTGCAGCATTTAGCTGAATCTGAGCAGACAGTATAGCCCTATACACTTAAGAATACTCCTAAAGTTTTTGATATCTATCTGATAGTTTTGTTTAGTTTTTTTCAGGCTTATGACGGACTCCTTCACTTGCAGTTGACAACTCTTTGGACCGTATATTCAGAGCTCCCACGAACAGCCACCAAATGCAAGTTTAACACTTGAAATAAGCTCCAGTCCTTATGTCTGCTTCATTTGTAATGAAATAGCGAGGGAACAGGCCTCATCTGGTCACAAAACTGACCATCAGTCAATTTCCTCTGAGCCCCTGAAAATAGAGCACCATGCATAAAAATGGCTGTAATTCCAAAACAGTCAAAGCAAGATTTTTGTGAAAATCCTTGAATTAAAGCTGAAAGCTTACATTTAATCACATCTTGATGATTTTGTTTCAAATCCATTGTGGTGGTGTACAAAGGCAAAATTACAAAAATTATGTAATTATCCAAATAAATCTGACTGTAGACGACACAGCAGGAAATGACCAACCACCCGGAACTTAAACAGCCACAGAAGAGCTGTGACAGGGGTTAGACTGGTTCAGACACATACAGTACTTGCACACGTGTGCAAGTATATTGGCATTTGGAAAAAACTGTTTGCTTCCCCCAGTTAGTTTCACTCATTTCTGCTTCCTGTGGGATTATGAAGTGCATCTCCACCTCTACAGATCACACAGTGCACAAAAACAAATCACATTAAGGAAAAAAATGATACTGAAACCAACAATGCTCAGTGACTGCCAACTGTGATGAAATTGGGATTTATGCGCAGATCATGGAGTGCGTCTCTGTACTGAAACCGTATATTAAAATGAGTAGTCAACCATCAGCCCCATTTAAAGACCAATATTTGAACAGCACGGCTTCCATGGATTCTGATCATCTTATTCAGGGAGTAAGCACTGAATAGAATGGAAAAAGAAATGGATTCCACATATAGACGTGCAATAAATGTGGCCTGAATATAATTTCTTGAAAGCTAGATGTATTCACATCTGAGACATAAACATAAATTATATTTGATAATCGGCCACAATTTCATGTCCACAAAGTACCGGCAGTTTTTTTATTATTATTATTATTATTTGCGTTTACTTAAAATGTAGTATGCGATTAATTCAAAGGATGGCGCATCTGAAGATTAACACCTGCTGGCTGTAAATGCAACCTCAATAGAACCGCGCATCAACAAAACAATTACAGGCAGCATCTCCTCTTTGAAAGCATCACTTTGAAAGTGTGGCTTTCTATATTCAATCTTCTTGAGCATCCGTACAATCAGCAATTGAAGCTGTTGTATGGTTTGATTTTAATATAGAAAAAAAAAAAAAAAAAAAAACTGCTGTTACAATTTATCTTGGTACTGAGATACAAATGCGCAGATTATCAAGGTGACCTTTACAGCTGAGCCAAATGAAAAATAGCAGTGAGAGAGCCAGGATGTAAACTGTGTCACTGAATGCCATATGCGACAGCTTATTTCTGAGAAAACAAAAATGGGCTCATCTGTTACTCAAGTGCTTTGAAGCAAAGGGCATCTGTGCACGAACAAAGGGCGACTACAGATAATGACTTCAGCGGAGACAGAGCTTAGAATTGGCCACATCTCAACACTGGAACAATGCACAAATAAACCTTTCAGACAGGGCACTCAGTTCAGTTTTTAGTAATATATTTACAGTTAATACTCACAAAATGCAAATTCATCACTCACAGACATGGCCGTTACAAATGTATATAAATAAGATCAATGCTGTCTCACTGAGCAATTTATGATCAGAACTGATCATGGATACAATGATTATAGCACAACAACTACCCAAAGCATTAAACAATATGTGGTTTCCACCAGGACTTGAATGTAGATTGTATAGGTCCCGTACCATGACTCCAGGTGCGCTGCCAATTATCTATTACAAACCATATTAAAATCTGTTCCCTTGTGATATAATACGGGCAGGTGACTGCCCAGTTGCAAGAAGGACTGATTAACTTCAACTAACCAGTTAATCAGGTCACTCCCCCTTGTGATGTCATAAAGGACAGATTTTGAAAAGGTTTGTAATGGCTAATTGACAGCACACCTGGTGACAAGATAGTGGAACTATATCAATATATTGTAACTGCAGAATGTTCACGATGTTCACATTTAATGAGGGCAAAAATGATCTCACCAAGTATGGAAGAGAGTGCCAAAATTTATTTTAAGATGGAAAATAATTTTGATCCTCTTATTTTATGTTAAACTGAAAGGCAGCCCATCAGAATGATCCTGATTTCACACACACACACACACACACACACCTGTTCCATACTATAACCCAACTGTTCTTTTTGATTAACCAACACATATTTCAAATATTTAATGTTTGAAAGCTAGGTACAATTACTTCCTGCTTTAGAAATTGGTCATTCCTGTTGAAAAGAGCTTGTGCAACTATCAAAAAACACAATGGCTATAATTAAACTATTAACTTCAAATCCTATGCCAGCCTGTTCGCAAAGGGAATGAAGACATGTTCTGTGAGACAGATTTTCTCATGGGCATCGTCATGGTCGAGAGCAAAAAAGCACTAGAATGTGATATTTGTGAACAAACTTCAAGTTTGCTTTACAAAGTCAAATTTTTATTATTAGAATAATGCAAACAATTCAAACAACCCAATCTCCAAATGTCAACAACAAACAGTTAAATAGTTCCAAAAGGTTAAAGCTAAGCCAATGAGCACAAGGGGCAGGGCTTCGTCAATTAACATGTGACACTTTCCTGAGTCCAACAACCCAACCACCACTTTCTATGACACAAGGGCTCCATTCAAATAGTTTAAAAAAAAAAAAAAAAAAGACATCCACTTATCTAATTTCTAACCGCTTTTCTTTAACCTCAGTGGAAAACATAATGAGGTAGAGGAAAGGTGTAAAGGGGAATTCATAAGGGCTTAGGAAGACAACTGTGTTGCTAAGAAAATGTGAATGCACATGCACTAGGAGAAATGATCATGCATCTCTTGCCCGTCATGTTCATTTGTTTTCGTAATCGGCCAGATGGATGGTTGTTGCTTTAAATACTGCAGCCCACAGAATTGTGGGATGGCGTTATCTCCTTTCTTTTCAGAAAGGATGTTTCAGTGTACCCTATGCTAAAGGGGATAAGTTAGGAAGGACTAAAGCACCATTTCTTAACATTTGATGAATTTGAACACACTTATCATGGCTGCCAAGTAAATACTTCTGGGTCATTTTCTAGGATATAGGAAATTTCCCAAGCAAAAAAGACTATTCAAATGCAGCCATCGATCAATAGTTATGAGGGAGAGAAAAAGTTATGAAGTAATGAAGGACAGTTACAAAGGATGCAACATTGTCCAATCAGGTAAGGGGGCAGAACCTCTTCAATTTACTTGTGATCATTTCCTAAGTTCACCAACCCGATCTCCAACTCTCAATGAGAAATGATTCAATGGTAATGAGGAATAGATGATAACCCAATCAGGAATGAGGGCATGGCTTTGGTAACGTGACCCCCTACATATTCCATGGATAATCAATATACAGTATGTCACTACTATGTAGCGTAATAATCCCGCATCAGCTTCTGATCATGCTTGATACCATCTGTTTTTGTTTGCCTAATTAACAATCAATTTATTACTGAATCTAAACCAATGTAAAGCCTATAATGATTATGAAATAATGGAAAAGTGATTGCCAATTGGCTACATTCATACAATGGATGCCATATGAGGTGGCAAATATTTGACTAAATGCAAAAAATACAAAACACATTTTAGCATTTTTGAGCAGTGTATTAAATCATAAGATTGCGCTTGATTTCATCAGAAAGTTAAAAGCATTCAAAAGAATACATCTTGAAGTGGAAGAAATTGGCATGGTCCATCCCAAACTTTTGGGTAAAAAGCTTTAATTTGCTACAAGAAGCCTTGTTGACCAATTTGCGTCATTTCATGAGCTACATCACTCCAGAATCTTTGAGACATATCGACATATGACATCATCATTTATGTGCATAGGAAATGCGTCATAATTTTGTGATGCAATGTAGCATGAGAAAATCAATGTTTGATTGTTAATTAGGCAAAGTAAACTGCAACAGGTTTAGCATAGCCCAGTTAATTTATAACTCAGATTTATTGCTCAAGAAATTCACCTTCCTCAATCTCCATCTTTGGTGGGAAGCAACCGAAATTTTAGGTGCATTATTGCCACCCAGCCGTGGATGTTTTTTTGCACCCAATGCATTGTTGTAATGCATTGTGGGTGATATAAACCTCAGGAATGACTCAATCTCAGCCCTCTGAGGGCCAATCTCACCAAATTCATTTTTTAGACACATCGAACAGCAGTTACGATGGTGGCAGGGACTCCTCAGAAAGAAGGCAATGAGAGCATATTGAACAACTACTGAAATAAAGAGGATGATGATGATGATGATAATCATGATGAAGATGATGAGCAAGTTGCCAAGCCAACTTCATGAAAAGTATCAGCAGCAAACCATGAACGACATTGAAGCAGGCAGGTTGCTGTTGCATATATTTTTTGTCACTGTAATCCTACCTGCAGATGTGAGATACCGAGAAACTGGAATTGAGTCTCAGCAGGTCGCAAGATGACTGTGACAGATTACGCTTTCCATTCTTATCTGAGAAACAGACAGACAGTCACCAACAGCTCCATCATGCTTTCATTGCAAGAAGTCATTATTTCCCTGGACATGCTAAACACATTGTTCCTCCCCTTTGTTGTGGCGAACTTCAAAATCACTGAATGCTTGTGATAATGATTTTGTGAGATGGGGTTATTTTAACAGAAGGGTTAGAAGATTTTAGATCCAAGAGAGATGGTTGTGTTTTTTAATTCCAAACTTTAACATCTATGCAATCATAAACTATGAGTATGAAAGAAAATTAAAAAAAAAGATCATTCATATATCAACATAATCATTCCCTCCAAATAAGACTTATAAACTGTGAATTTACACAATATTGCTGCACATTATGAATGTGGTAAGGTCAGGTATTCGTCATGTCTAAACAGTGACTTATGGTTCAAATTTTTTTTCAAGGCAGTATAACATTGCATATACACATGACTGAATTCTCTCATAATCCTCTTGTCCGTAATAGCATATTAAACAAAACTGTATCCATTAAAAATATTTAAATATACACATTTGTGAAGTAGTTGATATGTTTTTACAGGCTCGCATTCAACTACCTTGACTAAGACATGAGTAACTCAACTGATGAGTCTTGGCTACTGGGGCCAGAGCTGGGCTCTTTAAAACAGTCCCTGAAAGAGAGAGCAAGCACATAAGCACGGCCAGTAACTGGTTTATTAGCCCTCGCCATGAAGTGGAGCGCCGAATACTGTAAGCCTGTCTGGAGCTTGTCTGTCCAGATAAGCGGGGACAGATTTTCCCAGAAACTGCTACACCTAGATGAATTACATTACGTGTGTGTATGTTACAATTCATGACCTAGATTGGATTCAAAAACGGGAATCCATGGTGGCGGCGGATTGATGACAATGTCTTCTTGTTGTGTTTCACACTGAGTTTTCCCTCACAAAAAGTAATTCCTTATCGAATCAATATAGATACAGTCGGCAACAAAGGGAGCGCCCACAAAAGTAGAGCCGAGGGGGAAAACAAACTGGTCTCTGCCATTAGCCATAATGCCGAAGAGTTGCTGTGTTCCCTTTTGCACCGCAAATAAACAAAAAAAAACCAATTAAAGTTTTACATTTTACCAAATAATAAAATGGAACCACAAAGGAGGACAAAATGGCTTCAAGCTATCAGAAGTGAGGACGAGTTTGGCAGATTATGACGGAACCCCACAACAGAACGTGTGTGTCTGCAGGCCACTGAGTCGGATCATTTGCCCAGTCTTTTAAAATGTATGGACAACAATCCAACCCCAGTATATTCAATTTTTTAATATATCGATCCTTGTCAGCAGGCAATAGCGACTCAAAGTATGTCATGACAACTTCTTAGCCTTAGCAAGACAAGTTTAAATTCTGCGTTTTTACAGTATAGCGGATGGGGGGGGAAGGATTGTTTTCCCCCTCGGCTCTAACCAGATGTGACGTTTGTGGGCATTCCCGTTGTTGCCGACTGTATCTATGGAATGCATGTGTTATGTTACCCAACTAGTGACTTAATGTGGTGTCCGTGTAATCCAATCACGCTGGCAAGTTCTGATTATATTTAAAAAATTCATGAATAACTGACTAAAGAAATAAATACGAGTAAAAATGTAATTAAAAAATGGAAAGCTCAAACCATAGTCAATCTTGTATCATAGAAATTATCCTATTAATTTATGCAATTATACCACTAATATTCATATAATCGCGTGAACCTTGCAAGCAATGTATAGTGCATGCAATTATGACTTAATGCACAGTATATGCAAAAACGTGTGCAATTATTCTAACCGTTTAAATAAATTTAACAGAAAACATTATGTATGATATTCATAGAGTAGTAATCAACTCGGTTCCGGGAGAAATGCCATCCTGTAGGCTTGCTTTGTAACCATAATTTGTCATACCTGACTTACCTTCCAAGCAGGAGCTCAAACAGGGCTTTTCGCTAGAAAAAGAGGTATGCTTAAAGGCATACGGAGAAGCATTTTCCTGAAAAACAATGTATAGACTAATACAAAAATATTTCCACTGAATCATCGCTTATAGCTCACTATAGAGGTGTATGGTGGCGTCTGTATCTAGAGACCCAGCCATCTGCCTGTGTTTTCTTATTTTTCTTGTAGGGGATGTTTATGGGTGTGTTGCCCCCCCGTCAGTAACTGCTGGCAGGGTGCAAGGGTGAGACACAGTGCTGCACTCCAGGGCGGCGCTTCAGGTCTCGGGAAGCCAGGGAGGAGAGGCCAACTTCGAATGCTATATTTACAAACCGTGACCAACAAATTCTTATACCCTTATATATGCCGTTAATCAAGGCTGGAGCAAAAATCTATTGGACCAGTTGCAGACCGGAAAGGAGCTGACTAATGCCCGTCTATGGGCCATGAAATGAAAATAAACAAACATGAAAACTAATGACACAATGAAACCTTTTATTCATAGCTTTCACCCATTTTCAGAACCTTACACTTTGTGGTTTCCAATTTAAATGCACACGCACACATCCACACACACATCCACACACACATCCACACACACATCCACACACACATCCACACACACACACACACACACACACACACACACACACACACAAAATGAGTGGTATACCAAGATAAAAATGTACAGTTTCTGCCACACACAGAATACATTAGAATTTAGCATGCTACAACAGCCTTAGTCATGTTGCAATTGCATAAAAAAGGTATAATTTCATCTTCTCTTTCAACTAAACTTTTACATCTAATGTTGAGCTTTAAAACTATTTGAAGCCCAGCTCTGAAAGAGTCTGTTCAGTGAAATGTGAAAGATACCAAATTGAGACCGAGTGCTACCCTGTGTCCCTGTACTGCGGCAGCCTATCCATTGCTATGGAAACAGAGCGATTCCAGCTGAAACATGAAAACATTAGCAAGATGGAGACACGTATGACTATTTATATGCTTATTGATTTCCTGAGATCTGAACGACCATTAAAAAACGTGGAGTTCAAAAGAATACGTGCACAGCATGTCTGGACTCATGATAAAGAGTGCACCAAGCCTTAGCTGCTCTTCAGCACAGATGGTAATGCATCACTGGTGAGAGGGAAGGAAAGATAAAGAAAAAGAGAAGTCTCTCCCAGGGTAAGAGCAACACATTAACAGATATGAGGATATACAAATATCTATTAAAATCTAAAAAATAAAGAAAAGGAACAACACATTAAAACTCAATATTCCTTTATATTAAAAATCTGAATGGTTTGTAGCTCCTTCTCTGCTGAATACTGACAAAATCACTGTCAAAACTGTCACTGAATGCAGCGTGGTTCCCCCAAATCAAACAGATAGTGGTTTACATTACCTTTAAAAAGGACAAGGTGGCTGGAGAACCTAAAAAATACCAGAGCTTCCAATAGCATTCGCATATCCTAAATATCTTACACAGTACTACTGCAGTCCCAAACATCAGCCCATAACCAATTAAAAATCCATTCAATTCAATATACTTAAAAACAGAATATAGAGTACAGCACACCAATTTCAAACAGACCAAATAAAAACATTTTCAAAATGTCTCTTAAATATGCGTGACACATGTAATATCAATTTCCGACTAATTTCTACAAAATCTACGTTTATTTGACAGGAAATGTGTTGTCTGTTGCATAGGCAAGATCATTTGGGATTTAGCACATTGAAAATTTACTTGACATAATGAAAGGTCTTTTGAACCACTGCACAGTGTTTTGCTTATTTCATTTGGGGCTAAGCCATCAGGAAAAAATTATGTTAAAAAACCTATTTACTTTATAGCCTGGGGCACACGCTAATTAGCATATGAAAAATGTGTAAGTCTCTGAAAGACATCTGACTGTATGAAGAGTCAGTTTAAGAGCAGAAATGAACTGCCACATAAAAAGGCACGAAAGTAAATATAAACCAGCATTATGCAGTCAAATTAGATGCTGGATGTAAATGTTGAAACCAAAAGATAAAAGAACTTCCTGTCTTAAACCCAGTAATCTTTCTTGACTGGGGGGGTGGGTATTTTGCAAAGCAGGACAATGGGGTAAGCCAAAATGTGGAGCCTTCGGAATCAGCAGCATCGACTGAAGAACCAGGGCTGTACTTGGCTTTTTTCAGTGCAGTTATCCTGCCAACCCAGTTGTCTTGCTTGCTGAAATACCTCCCAGAAGTGTGACATTGAAATACCCAAGGTGAAAGGTACAGGTAAAAGATGGTACTCTATAGGAGTAAGAGGCAGGGCCAGTGTCTTTCTTCTACTCAGAAGCTCTGAAGTGTTGTTTTTGTGGAGGCTGGGGGGAGGGCAGGAGGACTGGGGTCAGTCAAACTCCGGCAGGCATTGGCACAAGGCTCCCATCTTGGTCTGTGGTTTCTTGTGGTGTCCTTCAGGAAGAAGGCCATCCTGGTAGTGCCCAAACTCAATGATGGCATCCTCAACACGTGTGATGTACAGCCAGCTGATGATCACTCCGAAGAACTGCACCACCAGGCAGGAGTGAAACAGGTTTTAAACGATGCTCATTTTCCTTTATACTCTGACAAACCTCTCTATTCTGCCTCCTAGTTATACTCAGAGGAGCCTCATAAACTCTAATGATGTGAAAGACCATAAGACTTTCTCTCCAGTGTGTATTCAGTACCCACATCTCCTGAGCTGAAACTAACAAGGCCTTACCTGTGGCAGTAATATTCCAAGCAGCAGCCCGGCCATTATTTTATAATTATCCATGAACCAGATGAAGACTGCATCTACGCATCCTCTCACGTAGATAATGTGCTGTAAGTCAAGGCGCTGTGGATGACATAAACCATATATTCAATTATACGAGTTAAGTACAAATGATTCATTTGTCCATTAGTTTTTTTTTTTTTTTTTTTTGCAAATGCCCCAGGTTTTACAAATAGCAATTGGGGTGTTACATCAAGAACAAACTGTTTACTATTTATCAATTTTTTAAAATATACTATTCAAAAAAAGTAGGGGATATTGGATTTACAAGTACCATGAAATGCAGATCATGAGGTCAGAAAATGACATAAAAACATTAAGGAAACATTTGTCAATTTATTCAAACCCCTGTGTACAGTCAGTATCACACAGCAAATTTACCACCATTGTGAAACAGAGTCAGTAGCGGGTAAAAACCCCTCGGTTGGCTAGACAAGCTCAATTTCGGGTGGCATACTCCTAACGAGACGTTCATTTTGGGGAACGTTATTCCATTCCTGTTGCAATGCTGCAGCAAGTTCTTGGACATTGAGGAGGTTGTTGATGAAAATGTCCCAGACATGCTCGATAAAGGTCCGGACTGAGTGCATGGTAATGTGGTGATAAGGTAATCTGTAACGATCCTGGCATCTGGCATTGTCATCTTGAAAATGAAACGGCGGCCATAACGACGTAAACGGCACACATTTGTTGTCCAGTACTGCCCTGGCCGTCCAGTTCTGTTCTGCCGGCAGCAGTGATGCCTTTACAGATCCACCCCCATATGGATCATGTCAATGACGTTAACGGGAAACGTTCGTTACGCCGGGCGCCAAACCCTCCTTGTCATCCACAGTGAACCTCGACTCATCTGAGAACATTACGTTGTTCCATCGGGCGATTATCCCAGCGTTGATGATGACGACACCATTGGAGTTAATGTGACGATCCCTCAAACAGGGAATGACACGAGGACGTCGGGCGTGTAAGTTTGCAGACGATTCCTGATTCTGGCCACTTTATCCCTTTGAAGTTTATCTGATTTGCTGTTACCATTCAAGACAATTTTGTTGCCCTTATGTCGTGGTCTATCCTAGACCCTGTAACGATGTCTGGACCATAATCTGCTGATGACAGACTGGGAAACATTCATTGCCCTTGCCACAACGACCTGTTTGTGCCAACCTGTAGCATGCCAAGGGCACGAACCTTCCTCCTGTGTTAGACGGCATGGTCTCTGTTTAATTAACGACTTCAACCACTGATAATCTGATGCTTTTCTTCAAAATCTTCCTTTACAGTTCTAACCTTCCAATTCAGAGTCATGCAAATTTTGGCACAACCCCTTGATCATCAATAGCATCCCGTGCAGATCGCGAGAGTGTCATTGATGTGTTTGGGTGATGAATTTCTTTGGAAATGCTTCCTCAGTAAGGAACTATACAACATGGTTTCGTATCCCTTTGTATATGTGAAAATTTTGATCTCAAAATAAAATATCCCCTACTTTTTTTTGAATAGTATATATGTAGAACTACATAGGAGTATCAGAGGGTTCTAGTTTTGTGCCTTTGCAGATGAAAATGCATATAGTGGGAACATTATTGACAAGTTCATCTATCGAAAATGGTGTATTTATCACCTTGGCCCAGTTTGGTAGTTTCATGGTCTGCAATAAAGGTATTTGCATTATAATGGGTTGAACACGGTATTCTGGGTGCTGTGCGGATATTGTTTGTGTCATATTTTCTTCCCCTTCTTAATTTTCATTTTCATTATGTAACCTATAAATAATTCCTGCAAATGGTAGTGGAGTTTAATAGGAAAGTGAGCGTGAAGAGGTAAATTTACATTTATTTCTTTGTGCAGGGGAGACGGAAATAATTAACTTCAGTCCCACCCCTGTTTTATGCAAAGCGTACTGTTTCTTATACATTGTTTAAATGGCCTCACCACTATTCACACAAAACACATTACCAACCTCTATCCCCCAAACAAGAAGAGCCATTTCCTCTTAAGAGAAGCATTTAATGAATAGCCTCTCTCAATTAGGCGCTTGTTGTGTCACCTGACTAAATTAAATTTCCAGCTTGCTATGGCGGTAACACACTGGTTTTAAAGAAAGTAACAGCAGCTGATCTGATTGGCCTTAACAGAACCAAACTCCCACCACTCACACAGGTAATGAATTAATCTTAGACCAACCCGTGTGACAACAATACAGTGGCGCTATCACCTTGAGTCACTAAATTGCCGGAACAGAGTAAGGCATGACCAGTTTCAATTTGCAATACTGTAAGCACTTGCAGTTCCCATTTGTGTTTATATTGAGAATTTAGACCCAGAAAGTAATTGAGTCAAAATCAGCTCAGGTGTAATATGGCAATTCATTCATCACATCACATGATAAATTATTCCCTGTTTGAGTAAATCAGTAAATTCTGTTTGGTGGTTTTAATTTAAATATTCAAGAAACAGGACAATAGTTAGAGCACCATCAATGAAGCCCTGAATGAAGGAAAGAAAATTAAAATTCAGGGGCCACTTATTTTAGTGTTTGGCAAAAGTCACAATCCTCAGGTAGCCATGTACTTGGCTGGATATTTTTACCAATTCCAAATTGCAATAACTATTTGCTTATATTTTAAATGGGTTTCAAAACTCCCTTATGAAAAATTACCACAAAATACTACCGTAAAAATACTATAGTTTTCTATAGTAACTATGGCATTTGCGGAATTACTATAGATATACTATAGCAACTCTGTAATGTACAATAGTGCTAAAGTAAATCACAAAAGTCAAACTCTACTACAGTAAACTATAGCAATGATATTCAATTACCATAGTATATTTGCAACAAACTATAGTTTACATCAATTTTACTGTAGTAAACTATAGTTAACTATAGTAAATTTTTTTATAAGGGTATTGAGCCACACAGAAACATAGCACCTATGCCTCATTTAAAAAAAAAAAAAAAAAAAAAAAAACTCTTCTCAAAAATTCCACTTGCACGTGTTAGTGCGTCTGTCAAACATATGAGGGTGATGGCCAAGCGTTTTTCTCCACAGTCATTAGTGACTGGTCCATAATGCATGCATGGTAGTGTTTTCATTCGAATATACAGAAAATAGCGAATCTTGTCTCTGCTCATCAGGCTTTTTAGAATCGAAGTCCAGGAAAAAGTCCACTCCAATCTGTCAAAAAATAATGTATATAATTTATGGCGCTTAAAAAGACAACAATTAGGAGGTCCTGTGACATCTGCATTTCCAGGCAAATCTCCCCATGTATGGCTTGCTGTCTGTGTCATCGTTTCTTTTGGAAGAAGGCAGTAGTGGTGGCAGGTAAGTTCTTTTTGACTGTCTGTCAAAATCACTAACATACGAATGATGTGACGTGTGTTAGTATAAACGCAGCATTGACTTGATAGAAATGAATTGTTCTGTGCAGTGACTTCTTAGAAATAGGAAGCGAGTTGAAAGTGGTTAAATAAACACCAAAAACAGGTAACCCCCAGGAGGTCAGTGCAGATCAAATTCTCATGTTTCTGACAGACTTTGTGATTTGCGCGTTATAATTTGACGGATTCTTATGTGCATTATAATTCTGACTCTGGTGTCATTTAACACACGCAAGCAGTAAATTACTAAATTTTTTTCACCACAATTAACTGTTCAGTAGTTCAGCTTTTATAAAACAGTCAGAAAATAAATGATTGAAGAAGTCTATATTTTGGCGTTAATGTGACAATTTATGACACCTTAGCTGATTGTGATTAGCAATTAGATTAATCAGAATGACAGCCGGTCAGGAGACAAGGGCCCAAAGGGCCCCCCATCCTGATAAGTGGAAAAAAAAAGGATCAGTTTACCAAATTTTAGTAAATTGGAGGTTAGATACATACTTTGCATGCTTAACTTATTAAGACCTAAGATGCCCTCAAGAAAGGCACTCCAAAACCTAAGGCACTGTTTGAATACAATTTCCTAAAACCTGAGGGTTTACTGAAAAACTTAACAGAATTGTCAATGTTCAGCAAAACCTTTATTTCTCAGCCTGTGTAGCAGACAGAAACATTAAACAAAAACCATTTGAAAGGTTCGACCTATGACTTTCACAGGGAATTACTACCTTTTTTTAACATAAATTGTCTAAATTATGACTAAATTGTCATTATTTATTATTTTATTATTATTATTATTATTATTACTATTATTAATCATTTCTTATCATATTATAATCATCATTATTTTCATTATCATAATCATCATAATAATTTATTATTATTATGATTATTATTATTACTTCCAGATCATTGCAAATCGAAACTTGCTCATATGGCGCGGGTGATAGTTTTCAAGTCATCATGAGATCTGGCAAACTCACCAAAATCCTCCTCCTCCAGAGGTTACACCATAATCTGGGTCTGAATTTTCTCATTGACTGTTTTTGTCAAAGTAACTGTTGTACTGCTGTCTCATCAATGCTGTCCCCCTCGCTCTGGTGTTCGGCCATTGACACTGTCTAAAACGCAGCTTTAGAAACTTCTTAAAAAAAAAATTCAAATCCCACAATGAACGTTCCCTTCTATACATTTATTTCAGCAAATCAAGATCTATTTTATTGGTCACGCTTCTTAAAAAATATGATATCAACCAAAACGCACAAATGTTCCATCTGGACTTAATGTCAAACCGCAGTCTGCAAGCATTACAACAACAAGACTCCATAGTAAAAGAGTCCAGGCTCTAAACTGACCTGCCTGCAGTCCAGACCCACCGCCCAAGTAAAAACATTTTGCGCATCATGAAATGTGAAATATGACAATGGAGGCTGTGAAAGTGTCAAGCAGCTGAAAACCTACATTAAGCAAGAATGGAAAAACATTTTGCTTTCAAAACTTTAGCAATTGGTCCCTATATTTCCCAAATGCTTACTAAGTGAAAATGTGATGCAACACTGTGGTAAACATGGCCCTTTCTCAACTTTCTTGATTCGCATTTCTGGAATCAAATTCAGAATGAACATATATTTTTGAAAGAAAAAAACAATAAAATTTTCAACATCTGATATGTTGCCTTTGTACTATTTTAGTTAAATATAAGGCTCAAAATGATTAGCAAATCATTGTACTCTGTTTTTTATTACATTTTACACAGCGCCCCAACTGTTTAGGAAATGGGGTTGTGAATCAAACTCATGTTTAGGAAAAGCACATAAAAGCAGAAATGGTCAGACAGAATTCCAGGCACAATCTTACCTCTTTGCTCAGGGCCTGATATCCACAGAGGGTGTTGGCCACCTCCTGAGGCTACACAACAAACAGGACATGAATACAAAACAAAGTGTGAGCAGAAATCAATTCATACAAACATGAACTTTCAAATGCATTCCTAGATTAGGCAAGATTTCTAGAGTATTTTTAATTTTTTTCACAATTTTATTAAATACAGGGGAAGATTATGCAGTTATTATAATACAAATGCGGTTTGATATACATTTTTTGATATAAATGTTTTTGATATAAATTTCGCATTCTCCAATCTTGCACTTGTTTGCAGTGTCCAATTGGCAACCTAAAAATCCAGAAATCTGCATCTTTTCACAGTGCAGCAGCATAATGCACATTCACAATGGGGGCAGAGGAGACCCACGCATACATTTGCACAAACAGCAAGCCATGGGAGCCACAGCTTGGTCTCAAAAATATACCTCCATACAGGCTTTGTCTCAGAGCTGGTTGAAAAGAAACAAATCCTTCCATTCATTGCCAGTATTGAGCAGTTCAAAGACAACAGTACAGAATTATTTTACTTCATATTCCAAATTTCTCATTAACCATTCATCCATTCTGTAACATAAAAAAGGCAGACACTTTATGTGCTATTTTACTTATTAAATTGCTCCTCAGCAATGTATGAATGTATGGCCATGTGTTCCTTTATGTCACGGGCAACTCATCTTGAGCAAATCACATTTCAGCATCGAGGGAGTTGAGGGAAAAGTTAACATTCCAGAGAATACCATATGCATGAGAAGATTTTCAATTAATTAAACAAAACTAATTTAATTCTACAGAAGTCAATTAGCCTCGGGTCAAACCTCACATTAAAGCAGTATTAATAGCCATCTAAATCCTCCAATGGAATATGTATGAGTACGGAATAAAGATGCACTCCTTCAGTTCTCTTCGGGTACCCTGGCTAGTACATTTGCTCAAACACCCAGACAGCTTGTGGTTTCTTGGCACAAGTCCACTCAAAATACTAAAACCAGACTGACAATCATGCCACCGTTTTTGCTTTCCAAGTTGCAGAAAACAAATCTGTTGCTACCAGATAAGGTAATTAAACAGTTATTCAGGAGTAAGATAACAAAGATGGGGAAATCCAGTCCTTGAAAGAGTCGCTTAATATGCAGTTAAAGGCAAAATGCACCAAATCTACTAAACTGCACCAGTAGCAATGCATTTAGAGATTACTACAGAAAAAAAAGTACTGAACACTCTGAAACGGACAGCTCAACATTCACCTTGTTTTGCTTAGCAGATACAATACTGGATGCAAGTAGATGCAATACAATATTAAACCAGTGCTTGTGCAAAATACCTTACTATGAAATCTAGAGATCTCATAAACCTGGAACTAAGGAGCTGTACCTCAGCCAAAAGCTAATATGATTTTCTTTTTTTTAACCACACATTTACTTGCTCATTTTTCGCAGAATCTGGACCATCTGGACTAAAGCGATGGAAGCAGTCTGTTCTATGCCCTCATTTAATTTGCAGACGCATCTGGGAAATGTGAGCCTGCTTTCGCATATTCATTTATTTCTATTTTTCTAGTTGCTCAGTGTCCCACAGGTCAAAGAATAAAAGTTGCCGAAGGTGAAATGAAAAGCAGTGTATAGACTATAACTGCACTTAAGTGGCTTTCCTTGCAATTGGTGTGATCATTTTTCAAAAGCTCATGCATTCGTGAGTGACTCTAGCTTGTGATATTGCTCTGACTTGGTTGCAGATTAAAGACTCAATTTGAAATGAAGAACCATAAAATGGTGGAAATCAATCAGACAATCAGTATCTTTCACTGCTGTGTATGCATGAAATATTTGGAGAGCCCTGGGTGGCTGAGTTTTTGGCAATTGCGGTCAAATTAGAGCCTGAAAATTCCAGTCAGGAACGAGCAGGATCGCAGCAGCAAACAATTTGTCTGCCAGTTTTCTGAGAGCAGATCCCACAAGTCCACACAGCATTATGACTTAATTTAATCAGTTAAGACAGGTTGATGAGGGTTTATAATCAAATTTGCTCTTTAAACCCGATACCCAATATAGACTGCAGCACTAGCAGAGCAGAGCACTCCACGCTAGTTCAATAGAACTTCATTATGAATCATCAACACATTCCAGCGCAAAAACAGTGAGAGCAGATTGGAAGGTGTGACAAAATGTAATTAGCATAGGCAGTCCCATAAATGAAATGCTCATCCTGTGCTCAAAACATCTGACTCATTTGAAAGATGCGCTTCTGACGCAGGGACACCAGTCAAGCTTTCCCACAAATGGACAACAAATCTTTCAAAGGGACATACATCACACTGGTAATATCATGGCAGACTTCCTTGGGACAAAACAATGACTGGCAGTTTTTTCTACCTCTGAGCTCAGCACTGCTGCTATGTAAACGGGCAAGAAACTCCTGGGCAGCTTAAAAGCTGCGACAAGTCAATTGTACCTTGATGTCCACACAGCAGGTGTAGGGTACTCCACAAGCCAATGGCCCTGGAGACGAGCAGTTATGATACATGTTCACTTGCCAGTCTAAATACTCCTTTCCGCCACAACATTTGAACTGTAGAGACAAAAACACACAGCTGAGATCAAAACATTGTCAACATTATGTACAACTGTGTTCTGTTCAATTTGAGGGTGTTATTTTTGTCTTTAAAAACAAGATTCAGGCATTCTAAGCCAACCAATCACATAAAAACATATTTATGAAGTCAGCATTGACCCATTGAGCATGCGCAGGATGAACTAAGGCAGCGGGTTCGATAACATCATGTTCCTGCCGTAAACCTTTGGCAACTGGCTCAGCGAATATTCGCAGAAGTGATTCCTCAAAGTTATTTTCAATGCCTGGTGAACAGCATGCACCAACATTATCAAAAATATATGAATGCTAACGGTAGGAACATCAGTTACTGAAGCTTCTGCGCTTGCGTGAACATTATTTTGGGGGGTGCATGACTTCTTTTCATCAGGGTAATAAACTAGTATAAAATCAAAGTTTTTTGTTTGGCGTTTCCTGTTCTTGAGATATCCATGAATCATTTTGTCATCACTCTTCACCATTTAAGCTCATTAGCTCATATTTATACGCCTGAACGTTTTTGACACTTATCTGCTTTTGAATAGTACTATATATATGAAAAACTTTCTCAATACCAATCAGACCAGAGCTTATTTCATAGAGGGGACACCCACTCAGAACAACAGCCTGTTTTTCAGGTGGTTTGGAATGACAGGAATCAAAATGCCAAGAAATCACGTTTTTTTTTTTTTTTTGCTATAAAGTTTATAAACCTTTTAGACATCAGTGAATATTAAAATAGTGGTGAGTAGGTGCACGCATAAAACAGATTTTCAGCACTGGTCTACATGTGATCGTGTGAAGCATTATTTACTTCTTATATCTTACAATATGCATTTCTGAATGAGGGGTGAAAATGTTTACTGCATATCCAGATGATTACATCACTGAAAACACCATTTCAGAAATCCATGTTTCTTAGCAAAATTAAACCATCTCTTCTCTGTACCGCCTCAGTGTAAAAATACATAATAGCCATCATTACCTACACTTGCCAGTGCCAGAGATGAGAGCGATGCTTCAGTTTAATGAAGCCTGGGCTGGTGTCCAGCCTCTGCAGACACTGTGATACGCTTGAGGTAAACAGTGCTAATAAGCATTCCTCTCACAAGAGACTAAACTGGCTCTAAAACCTACAGAATGGGGGTGGCATGAATTATAACAGAGATTTTAAAAATTCTGAATCTGGCTTAAATAAATCTGCCTTAAATAAATGCCACTTTGCAGGGGAATGCACCCCAAAGACTGGCATTGTAACTGTGCACGCGCGGGTGTGTGTGTGTGTGTTGGGGGGGGAGTTAGGTGGGCTGCCATTCTTTAGGAGTCCAGAGAGTGGTGTATAAATCTCCTAAGCATTCAGGAGTATACGGCATCTTAACCTACACTTGTGCAGGTCTTGAAAGCGTTCCATTTCATGTACCGTTCAAATGTTTGGAATCAATGAAAAATGTTCGTTCCTCAAAGAAACTAACATTGTAATTCATCAGCTACCACTACCTTGATAAAAAAAACAGAACTATCACTTTAATAATGCTACATATTACTCCTAATGAAATCATTTAAAATAATTGTGTATTTTTCAAACCCTAGATCAACACTGGCTAAGAAATTGCATTATCCCTTACTGACTGACAGACTAAACTTATTGAAAAGTGCTGGACCGAAAGACAAATGAAGCACGTTTCCATACAACTCTCAACGCCCACAGAGAAATCTGTATCACAGGCAACGACAGCAATAAAATGAAAAATAATGCAATGCCAAGCTTTCGCCATTGGGGGGTGCAAAGGCATTCCAAAACATTATAATAATAACGAAGACTAAATGGTAGGGAATTGAGAAAAATTTATAATATGGTCTCCACCATTCATTTCAAATATTTTCCCGTAGCAAGAGGTGTTGATTCACTTATTTTACATGTTGTACTGAATGAAATGACATAATGGGGCATCTGTATCACAGTGACTGTGAACTCTAACAACCCCTCCACTGTAAATATTCGCACAAAGCTATTCCTATAATTATTCATGCAATATAAATATAAAATAGGCTATGATCACACAAAGGTGCATCTGGACGGAATGGATGAAATGATAGACTTAGACTTGAGCTGCCTTACGTGCACCCCGAGAAATAAATAAAAAGATAATGCTTTCCACATGTTAATTAAATGTGAGATGCTTCTTGTGTGACACCTTGGTAATGAGAAACCTTTTTAATGGTCATCAACCAGTTGATATTAATTTGCACTGATGGGGGGCAGGATTGCTTTCTAAATACTGACAGATTTCAGCTGGTTTCTGGGCTTTCCATGCCTTTTTGCACCTTCTCTTCATGTGTTCAATACTTATTCCCTGTGTCATTCCACTTTATTACACGTAACTTGATTTACGGACTTACTTGTTCTGATTTCTTTGTATGTGTGGATTACTTGGGTTGTTACCGACATCTGGTGAAAATTTCATGTCAATTGCCCCATTAGAAATATATTTACTGAGAAAAATGTTGACGAGTTCAGTACTTATTTTCCCCACTGTAACACATAATTTGAATTTTTCGGTTTAAATGTTGCATAAACTAGTGATTACCCAGACAATTTGATTCATGTTTGCAGTTGTTCATTTGTAAAAATAAGAGCCCCCTGAATAAAGAGGAGCCCTCAGAGACTGCCCATCTTCAGGGCCGATAATTTCATGTTGCGCCCCTACAAGCAAGGAGCAACATTACAGCAAGCAAAATCTTAAAGGCAGAATGGTCATGTGTGTAACAGCAGCCTGTATTCTAACACAATGTTAATTGCTCATTGCAGATGAGTGAGAAAAATTCTGAGGCCCGGTAGTTAAGAAGAAATGAAAAGAAAATTAACAACATAAGTATAATTTTGTAATAGTAAATTAAGTATTTTGTAAGATATTGTTTAATGTATCAGCAGGCCAACATCTTCATGTACACAATCTAATATGACAATCTAAATGTTCCACTTCTTAAGCAATACAATTGCTGGGCAGCACTGGAATGGCATTTTTGAGGTCATGGCGAGCTATTTTGTAACAGCATTCAATTCTATTAATATGA
Organism: Gymnothorax javanicus; assembly: GCA_029692085.1. NCBI lineage: Eukaryota > Metazoa > Chordata > Actinopteri > Anguilliformes > Muraenidae > Gymnothorax > Gymnothorax javanicus. The sequence continues at coordinate 34,538,483 of CM056208.1, forward strand.
ACAGAGCTTAATTTTTCTTTTCAGTCATGTACCCTATAATTATGAATGGTCTCCATTTATTTCTGTTCCTAATGCATTTTCCAAAAGTCACTTTGCAGCAACAAGGCCTGGTATGCAACCAAAAATGTGGAGACCAACTCCACAGGGTATTATAGACTGTAAAAAATGGTCTTACCTTCCTCTGAACAAAGTCCATAATGTTCTTGAAGTCCAGATCATCATAATAATTCACCATCCCCTTTCGAATATTTTTATTCAGGAGATGAACAGTCTATGGGCGAAAGAAGGGTATTCTGTCAGTTTTGAAATCAAAATTGTACAGCATATTGAATCAAAGAAAGAAACTAATTGTATGAGGAAAAAGTAGGGTCAGTATCAAAAGCGCAAATACAAGAAAGAAAGCAGAAATATTTAACTCGTCTTTGACAGGCATTAAATTGAGATTAATTAATTTATGGAAATACAAGCTCATTCTGAATTGATGCCCGCAACACACTCCAAATAATGAGAGTCGAGGACAATATCAGACTCGAAAAGTGTTGGTATAAAAAACATAAATAAATAATAAAAATAATAAATGGGTGTACAGGTGTTGAACAGATGACACGATCATGGTTGGCTATAACAGGAATATCCACCAAAAGCACAGTTGTTTACAATCAACTAGTGGCTGAAGATCGCCACTTTACGGATACACTGCATGATTGAATAATCCATCAGTTTAAAAACAACATATTTCAATCTGCTGTAGGAAGGATTTAATATGTTTTAGCCTCAACAGTGGATAATGCTATTAAAATATTCAGGGAATCTGAATATCCAATCCTCCAGATGGCACTGCATAGAATGCTATCAAACATTTGTGATGGATATTATCACACAAGCTGGAAAAATGTGAAAATGTGAAAATTCATTCACAAATGCAACTGAAAACTGCACGATGCAACAAAAAAGCAATAAGTCAAAAAAGCTGCTGTCTTCACTGGGCTTGAGCTCATCCGAAATTGACAAATGCACAGTAGATGTGCTGATGTCAGACCATTCATGAGATAATAATGGACATTGTGTTCTCCAGGCCATAGCAAAGGACAATACCAGTTGTTACCCAACGTAATAGTACAAAAGCCGAAGTCTGACTTGGTATGAAGGCTTGTTAATGCCCAAGGCATGGGTAACTTGAACATCTGCGTAGGTACCATTGATTCTGAAGGCAATACATGCATTGTGGAACAACACTTGCCATCTTTTAAAGCCTCACTAGGTAGGAATCCCAGTTTTGTGCGCTCTAGCGGCCACTAAAGGCCACTAGAGCAAGTAGAAGCGCAACACCGCTGTCGTAAAACACACAGAGCGCTGTTGCTGGCTGAGGTCCCCGTGAGAACTTGCATTTTTTTTTACACCCCTTTTTTACACTTGTGGAGCTGGAATCAATAAAGTTATTAGTTAGGATTGTGTTTACATAGAAGTCTTCAACAGCGTTAGATTAAAACTATTGCTCTACAACAAAGTATGCGCAAGCACCGCTCCTAAGAGTAACGTTAGCAGACGTAGTAGCTATTGTAACCTCAAAACGGGACAATATCAATATAATGACGGTACAACGCCAGCCTACAAAGCTGATATGGCCTGTCTTTGCTTTCAAACAATAGTTGCTAGCAAGTCAACAACTTTTCTCACCGTGAAGCATAAATTTCGCTATAAAAAACACTCCGAAAAGGGGCTAACTCTGCCGGTGAAATGCTAATGCTACCTCGGCTAACCTTGTTTACATTATTTGAATGGGCTTACAATCAGTTACGTTTTGATAACCCAAATAGTGACTGTGACTACACATGATAACACAGCCAACAACAACAATGTGTGATAAATACAATGCATGAACACGAGCATATAAATCACCTCTCAATCAGCAACACTGCCAGCTCGGCGTCCGACTTGCAGCCCTCTTTTGCCATGAGCTCTCTCCACTGTGAAAAAGCCGGTCCAATATTAACTCTGGTTTCGTGCCGTGCACGGTCTCTCCCCCTTTTTTTTATCCTGGCTTCCACCGACACCGTCCTTTTTCGCTTCTTTGCCTCAGCTATCTTTCGAGACACGATACCGGGCTAGCGGGCTAGCCTAGCTGCCTTCTCCTTATGCTCCTTATCCAAAAGCTCGTGTGTCCCGTAAAGCAGAACGTTCGTCTCGCAAGAGTGCGGGACCCGCGGTCGAAAGTTACATAATCTCAGATGCAGGCCACCAGGTCCCTCTGTGGTAATGATAGAGATGCCATTCTCACTGTAATAATCCAGCCCACCAATTGATAGACTTGGAAACTGATATTTTAAGGTGAAATTCCTACCTACTGGGGCTTTAAATGACATCTTTCCAAGGAAGCCCCAGTTTATTTCAACAGGACAACAACAACCCAGATTCAACAAGTGTTAAAACAACATGGCTTCCAAAATGGAGAGAGCAGCTGCTAGACTGGCCCAACAGTAGTTGAGACCTGTCTGCCATTGAAAATACCTGTATGTTGTGCTTTATGAAGCACAAAATATGCCAATGACGATCCCGGACGTCTGAGCTGCTGAGGATGTACGAAGAAAAAATCCTTCAGCATTGGAAAAACTGGTGCCCAGTTGGTGCCCTAAGACAATTAGCCTACTTGGAGGGCTGCAATGTAACACAGTGGTAATCGCATTCCTATTCCAACTTTTCTGGAGAGTGATGCAGGCATAAAATTTGGAACGAAAAAACAAAAAAACAAAATAGAGGCAAAAAACATGAAATTTCTTTTCTTTGCAGTGTTTAATTCAGGATAGGGATAATTTACAAATCACCATTTCCTTTTTCATCACCATTTTCCTTAAGGTCCAGGCACTTTTGGAAATGGGGTTGAAGAAAACACACATCCATGCTCTTCAAGACTATACTAATCTTTTGGAACCTTACATGACAAGGACCCTGGGTACTGCATGGTGTTAATTACAGGCAAAAATTACAAATGACGAGACTAAATCAGTATAATTGCTTCAATAAAGCCCTAATACTGCTATGTACCGTAATCACTTAACTCAGGAAAAAAGTTCATAATTGATAAAATAACACGTTTCATTCTGCCTTTAAGAATACCTTTTGTAGAACATTAGATTACCACTAGAGAGAGAGAGAGAGAGAGAGAGAGAGAGAGAGAGAGAGAGAGAGAGAGAGAGAGAGAGAGAGAATAACAGGCATGTTGCTTATTCACTGAGGATTACACGGCCATTGCATGTACAATACATGTGGCCTTTTAGGTATATCAATAAACACACTGCACAAAAACAACTCTGCATCAAAGGCCTGATCCTCAACTGCCGCGCAGTTGGACATTCAGGAAATCAAACTATTCCTTTGTGCGTCAAACGCGATGTGGAGGTCAAAAATACAAATACCAGGCTGCATTACAATGCCACAGCATGAAGCAGAAAGGACCCCATTTAGCCAGCCACAATACCAGCAAGAGGCTGTGATACCCAATATATCTTCAGAGAGTCAGAGAGGGATAAAAGATTTAGCAATGGGAATAGGAAACATTGGCCTTTACTGCCTTATCACCAGCTGAACTGACTAATCCTATCAGTTCATTATCTGCTCCAATCAAAGGCATAATTAACATCACAACTGCTGCTAGACTGTAGGGATTGATCTGCGTGTATGGCAGGATGAGGCCAATTAAAACAAGTTCCCTCCATGAAAGAAAAACAAGTTACATGATATTAGACTGTCAGAGATTTCTCTCTCACTACAGAGGAGAAATGCATTCCATATAGCCTTCACCATAAAGAAAAGACAACCATCGTAAGAGGGGAGAGAGTGAATACATGATACTCTCCCAATAACGGCCCTAGCCTTCATAAATTGCCACTGGTATCGTTTAGAACTGAATGTTTTCTTAATGGTTTTGAAATAACTTTGTTTAAAAAAAGAAAGAAAAAAATCAATTGATTACCACAACACAATTTTTGGTGAAGCTTTTACATCTATGGCATTTTATCACCTGAGTACATCCAGGTGATTTAATGAACAGAACTTTTGCTGGAAAAGTATTTTTACATGTTCAATCAGATTAGACAGAATATACAGTATGTGGCTGGTACTGGCCTGATTAATAAAGAGATTGATCAATTTTTGGATGTCATCAGATATTAACAGAACACTTACTCAGTAAAAGGAGTATTCAACCAGAAATGCATTTTTTTCAGTCTAAAATCACATCAGTGAAATAAAAACTTCAATAAATTCTTCTAGATCCCCCATTTCAGTTCACTACCCCCCAGAACAGTGACAAATGGCCAAGAAACCCACAGTCTACACCTTCACTCGAAAACACCCATAAATCAGTCATTTTAAAAAACATTAAATCTGACAAGTAAGATCAGATAAAAACAGCAAAGTGTCTGAGATTTTCAAGAATATTAAGGCCTTGGCTTGTCCACAGAAGGCCTGACTGATGGCTTTACACTATTACAGAAGCCTTTTCACATCCCGTTCTGCCAAGATTTTCCTGCATATTTGCACATTAAAAATAAACCCTACGTCATTGATGCCCAAACCTCTCGCTGAAGCCCACCAGCTAATCCAGGCATATGTTGTGTTCCACATTAAGCATTCCTGATGCAACTAATCGATCCCACAGGGTGCCCTGAGGTAAGGGAACCATTGACCTACAGAACACAGCCAGTTCAATGCGCAAAGCAAAGGAAACAGCCTCTCTTCCCTTACATCCCTGAAATTTAATGTCATCTCTCTCCTGCCCACCTTCTGCTCTCTTCATCACTACCTCCCATCCCATTACCATAAGTTTATATGCAGTAAAATACCTCCTGTTCAAAAGAGCAGCAATTCAATTTCTGTCCACACACTACCTCCACTTTTTTCCATCAGCAGATTTTCCATTTCCCCAACAGCTCAAGCCCCTCTGAATCCATTCTTTACTTTGTAAAGTAACTTCATTGTATTGAGTCAACATAAGAACATTTTAATAAATCGGAATAGGCCCAGGTGGAAATTAACGTCAGAACTTGTTTTGGGGCTCTGCTTGTTGAAGCTACTTATTACAGAGATATCTAACATAGCTTGATCATAGGCAATAGCAACAGTTGTTAAAAAAGGAAAACAATTCCTACTTTTCCATAAATCAGACATTTTCCTTGTTTAAGCCGATACTAAAAAAGGCAAGGAAACACTAAGCAAACACTTTGTTCCAAGGATACTATCGATATGCCGGTTCTCTTCGGTGAGAGGTTGCATCCATATCATGGTCATATGGTTTCAATATGTCGATGTCCTGCATGCTCGTCCCACAGTCATAATATTATTCCTTATAATGGATAGGGGAAACAAATTGAATATTCAAAATATTGAGTAGATGTTTTTGGCCAATACATGGCAAAGCACAATATGCTTTTTATAAGCATATTGTGCTTATAAAATATGCCTTCAGTGCACCACCTCTCTTGTTTTGTTAGTCTATGATTAATTTGTCCAACTCTGTCCCTTACAGTAATACAACAACCTGTTTTTACCTTCTTTTTCTATGCTAATTCACAAGTATTGATGAGATTGGGCAGAGAACCCACACGCAGGGTTTCCCACACACGGACCATTGTGTGGCGGGCCGTCACAGAATCAACTCGGACAGCCGCAAATTGATTCCGCCCCAACGCGATTTTCTGTATCGCATTCTCATCTGCGTGCGCGCGCAAAAAAAAAAAAAAAAAAAAACCGGTAAAATTTAAAGTACTGGAAGACGCGTAATGTGCGCAATATTAGCGCCATGCTCCCCCGCTCAACAAAAAGCATGTACCCACCCCCCCGGTCTGCCACCACACATTGCTTCCTGCTCTGTGGGAAACACTGCACAAGAGAACACCAAGGATACAGAGGAATCTGAGGAGATACTGCATGAGATACTGATCTCTTGGCAGAGATGAAGTTCTCAATGCAGAAGAGCCGATAATGGTGACACAGATGCAAATCTTTCTTTGATCATAAAAATACTCAAGAGTTTTGAGATCTTGCAAAATATTTTTTTCTCTGAGCAATGGTATCACAATAAATCTATGCATGTTTCTCATATTGTCAAGCTAATAAAACATATGATGCATGATGAAGTCATGACCTTCAGCATTTTTGCTCATATAAATCAATCATTCCAGATTATGTTGCGCAACACTTCAGCCTTTAGCTACAAAGGACCAAAACTGAGGCACTTGATTGGTTGGGATAATGTGATGTGTATCAATATTTTGTCACATTCATAAAGAGCACCAATGTTAACCCCTTCTCACTCTGGTAACATTTGCCTGAAATGCCTATCCAAGGCGTACCCAAAGTAAATTGAAAGCTGTTCTTGTTTTTGGAGTGACAAGGGGTTAAACTTCGAGATATTCATGCAGTTATCTTAGGTTTATAGGATTGCCAAATGAGACTGACACCAAGCATATTTATTTGCAGAGAAGGGGCCTCAGCTGCTTGTAAGTGATTTTGAGTGTAGATATAAATCCTTTATAATCCATCATCCAAACACATCAGCATGTAAGTTAATAATGTGATGGAAATGTGATCAGCTTTCATCAATAGTAACCAACCAGTAATATGTACAACATTGGAAAAACTCCAGTCAAATAAAGCATCCCAAGATGTCATAAAATCAAATATAATCAAATATCAGAGTATGCCTCCCTTCACTGAGAAACTCATTTTGTCAGCTATAATCTTAATTGCCTTCAAATGAAAAAGCAGTTTTAGAATGCCATGTATAAATCCTTCGTGAGATTTATAGTTCTAATAATAGATCTGTAACATGTGCCATCTCCAATTATTTTCAATTGAAATAAAATACATTCTTTGTATATATTAGTAACATCACACACCACAAGCCACTTTATGGCATTTCCCCTGCTACTTGATGGCAGGAAACAACAAAGTACATGCAATTTTTTATTTAGCCATGCATCTAATGTCTGATGTTGGAAAATACACAGGGAATGTCATACACTCAATAGTCAGAACCGTAATTATCGCGATTGCGTTGACATAATTGTTATAGGGTCAGTCAGTTAGACTAAGGTAACGGTGCAAGCTAACAGAAGACTCTCGGTGCCGTCAAGGATGGGCGTCCAGACTCAAATAAATCGTATAGGAATGCATTAGCAGAATGCTAGCATTTTATGGGCAAAATCGCCTACCCGGTAAGAAAAATGAAAGGATGAAACTAAAATAAAATTTTGGCTTTTTTCTCAATAAGCAGGTGTAAAAAAATATTTTAGCCATTTATCGCCAATACTACCATTCATTGAGGGCTATCTTGTGAGCGCCCTCTTGGTGAATTGCAGTCAACTTCAGTACAACGGCCTCGATCCCATAAACTCTGACTTTTCACTTGTTTTCCCTTAACTAGGTTCAATGTCAGAAAAAGCATTTTTTTTTCAATATTATTGGACAATGTTACATATTCTGTATCTGCTGGTAGCAGCTACATCACACTCATATTGAGAGAAATATTTAAACCCAGGACATCATGTTTCTATGGCCACAGCATTACATGAAATGGAAAGTATCTAAATCCAGGACATCATTTTATACACAATGCCCTGTAATTCATCAGGACATATTTGGAATTGTTGGAAACCTTCGAATATTCACTTGAATTTAAATTAATTCAGAAGTTCCACTGGTTTGGATACAGCTGGTGCATTTGACCAACCAATACATGGGTCCCTAGGTTTCATGAAGTTAATTGGGAGTGGGCGGGCCCTTTGCAGAGGTTCTCTGGTAGTATGCCCTCGGACCATCTGTCACTGTTAAAAATAAAATGGGCTCTATTGTAGAAGACCCAGAAAGACCCTCTTTTGAAAAATGAAACAAACGTAGAACGCAATGCTAAAGTACCCTCGGCCGTATGGGCATAAGACAAGGAATTAGAACATATAAAGGGTTTTTTAATGTATGCCTATGTAACACAATGTGTTTAATACTTTCGGGCTGGAGAGAAGTTTCAAGAGTCAAAAGGAAGACAGAGGTAATTGTCCAATTTCATCTAGGACCTGGCAGGTTATATGGAAAGTGTGGAACAGGACAGCTGGGACTTTACATCGTTCAGAAACAATGTGACCTTTTGACCCCATTAACCATGTGATGGTCATCCACATTTAATGTTCTGCAAGCTGATTATCCAGAACATACACGCTGTAAATTTCACGCGGCTACAACAAAAATAGTGGATGTAATCAAAGAAACAGTGTTTACAAAGAATGTGACCTTTTGACCCCTTAAAGTAGGTCAAGGTTACCCATCTTCGAATTATGTCCCAAGAACAGTCCCTGTGAATTTCATGACCCTGACATTAATAGGAAAGGATTTATTGTCTACACAGACGGACGGACCGACGGGCAGACAGACAGACGGACGGACGTAAGGTCTTCGCAATACCCGATGTCCATATTTTGGCCTCGGGTAAAAACTAGACTGTACATAGCTACAATCAAGGCTCTACATTGCGCGCATTTCACTCACATATGTGGCTAAAAATTACAGCATGGGAGTAAAAATAAAATTTCAGTCAAACGTGGCGTGAACTACATGGGTTAGAATCACTGATCTATACATGTGTAAATCTATACTGATCGTTGGGTAAGAACTTAAATTAGGCTACATTACAGCGTGTAACTTATACCATTGACCTTAAAACTACAATTTCCTCATATACTCCAAAGTTAGACTGAACATGAGTTGGAACATTTCATTATGCCACAAGATTGGCTGGTTACAGCTTGTTCTGGATCATTCTACCAAGTTTGCGCAGGAAAGTGCGGTTGCGATAACTGCAGTTGCAGTGTCACTCAATTCCATTGGTCTACCAGATGCATGACATATTTTTAAAGTTACGCAGAGCAAGGTTGACGAAGAGAATCCTTCCCAAAACAAAACAAAAAAAAAAAACAAGCATAGTAAGCAAAACCATGGATAATGTGTAACTTCCCATCTAGTGCCTTCAATATATTGCAAGGAAGTTTGTTTTACATCAGGATATTCAGAATGAAGCCTCAAATAATCAAAGTAATTATGAATTCTGATTACAGGCTCAGACAGACAATCATTTGCTATTTTTGCTTTTATAAATGCGGCAGCTCCAATATTCCTATGTTTCATGAAATTTTCATTTAGGAGTAAATTCTCATTTAGTCGTGGTCTGAGACTCAAGCGACCATCTACAAGTTTCTAGGAATTGTATTTCTCAAAAAAAAAAAAAAACTCCAATACCTTCACAAATATCAGGCGTATTGAAAAGAATGCAACCATATCACAATTTTTACAAGTGGAAACTGGTATTTGGTTAAAAATGTTTGTCCATTTTTATTAGGTAAAGCCCAGTTTTAGCTGCAGGTCATAGATTGTCCTACAGGCCAATGGCCCAAAACATACATGTGAAAGCACCCAAGAATGGATAACATGGACTTTTCTGTAGCGTTGAGACTCGATCTGAATCAAATTGATCTACGGACAGGATGAAAACTTGCAGCTGCGACATGGTACCCATCAAATCTGAGAGAAAAAGAGCAATTTCGTCAAGAAGAGTGGGTCAGACCACCAGTCGAGAAGAGGAAAAGTGTCACCTAGCAACAAAAAGTGCTTGATAGTGGCGATTACCTCAAAAGGATGTTCTACAAAATATTATGTCATCGGTCCCAATATTTTTGTTTGAGCCATTTTCATTTGGTTTAATTTTTAAAATATCATGGTACATTTAAAATCCAAACCAGTGTCAGTTCTGTTAAATATGTAATAAAGAATGGAGGATGGCATTTGCGTTTGTCAGTTTGAAGTCATTTCAGGTTTTTATTTATTACTCTATTTTTATATTTATTTATAACTGAATGATTTAAATAAAATGGGGAAGTTTTATTTGGACTTGACATTACCTTGGTTCGGAACACTAGCGCCAGAATCCCACCAAGCAGCTCCAGAATCAGACATATAGTCAGGGTGTAGAGGAACTGTAGGGGAACCGAAAAGCACACGGTCAGAGTTATAAAACATAACCATATTCAGAGCAGAAAGAACTCAGTTACACCTTCTGTACTCAGCAGAACAAAAATCCGAACAAATAAGTGCATCTCTTTTTTAACAATCTACTTTCAATATCACTAGCATTTCTATCCAACATTCACACAACATACATACTCATAAGCTTTAGTTTTCTTTTAAAGACAGAGGAGAAAATTAAACCAGTTAAACAGTCTCTGACTATCCCAGATTAGAATCTTGACTAGGGATCTAGGATACTTGATCTAGCACAAACTGGAATTTTATATTTTTTCAGAATTTGTGTACCTAAAAACTGCGAAACTGTGGCTATAATCTTCTACCGAAGTGATTGCTTTCAATTTTAATCAATCTTTAGTCGTTTTTTGAATAAAGAATTGATATTCAAACTAATGCATTTCTTAAATGGTATAAACAGAATGAGAACACTTCTGCCTTTCAGAGCAGAAGAGTGAGTGGTCTTACGGCCATGTCTGGAGTGACCCTAAATGATGGCAAACATTAAAAAAAATAAACAGAGCAACTGGTAAATTGCTTGATTCTTCTTGTTTTATACAAAAATACAATTATATCATACAAAAACTTTCAGCAACACAATGAATGAACCAATGGCACTGTTACTCAAATGCTCCACACCTCATTGCAATGTCTAGATGCGAGTCTTTCTGTGGAATAACTGGCACTGATGCGCTGCGATTTGCTGTGAGACTCGCATATGAAGCAATTTTAAGAAATTGCTCCAATTTTCCATTGTCAATGAAGGTCATCCTGTCCATTTGTAATAGCCTGAATAAATGAAAAACTTCAATTTTCCGTGTCACACCACTACCTGACTGCAAGAGCCACTTTGCTGCTGACATAAGAAAAGTAATTTCCAACACGTGGAGAAGAAATTCCTCCACCTCCCTCACATAGCCTGAAGGCAGATGAGACGTATTTTTGTATGCAGCTAATAATACATTCAATGAATCAGAACATGATCAGCATTCAGTACATGACTTCAACTGAATAAATTCTTAATATGCTGCTCAAATGTACAAAATAATGCTGTGTGCAACCTTTGTCAAAAATTTTACAATGCGGCCTTTTTTTTGGCTGTATATTTCAGTTAGGTGGCACCACTTTCTGTATTCCAAAATTCTTCACTGCAAAACTGAGTAAAATAAAAAAGCGATGAAAATAATACAGTGGAAAACCCATCTATTACACGGCATAAGCCACAGAAAATGAATGTGGACAATATTAACATCATGCGTGTTTGAGAGGATCAAAATGAGTACAGAATAAGGACAATACAAACAAGTCACTAAATCTTGGATTAAAAAGCAATGCTGATGGGTTTTGAATAGGTCAGATTTCATAGCTTTTTTGAGTGCAGATAGTTATTGAGAGCCGCTGGTATTTTGGCCTAACAAAGGTATGGGGCTGCAACGGACAGCCCTACACCTCTTCCTATAAAAAGTCATGAGCCAGATCCTAAAAGCTGTCATGAGGTTTCTGTCTGCTGTTCTGAGCCTACAAGAGGGTGTAGAGTGGTTGAGGAAGTTAGCAAAGTATGAAGGGGATAGATTATAGAGGGCTTTGTAGGTGATCAGGAGCAGTTTGAACTGAAATTGTGCTGTAATCGGAGGCCAGATGAAGAGGTAACTGATGTGGTCTCTCACAGGGCAACTACAGGCTAAAACACTTTTACATTGTTGTAAAACGTCTAACATCGACACGCAATTCAATCCAGGTTTTTTTTTTTTTTTTTTTATTGGGGTAGGCATCTTTTTTGATTGTACGTACGGCTTGTAAATGAGGCCCCTGAGCAGATCATAATTGTTTGAACTTCACCATTTCCGTGGGCGTTTTGATGCCTCTTTGTCGTCATCTTTCAGTAGGAAAATCGACTTACAGCCATTTCTTTGCCTCCTAGCCCAGAAAATCATTTTTCCACCAACATTTCTATGGAATTTATTATGCCATTGATTCTAACCACAGCACCCAGATCACTGGCAGCAATATATCAAAGAATCATATCCATCTTCTGCTGGTGCAGTGAGGTGCTTTTCCCCATATGCATTGCTTTTTGCTACAAAACACGTCAATGGAGGGTACTAGCACAGTTTTCAATTTTGATCTCCACAAACTATATTACTCTGTTCCAGTAATCATACCAATGATGTCCGTTAAACTCTACACGATTAGTTTTGTTTCTTTGCTTCTTTCCACATGCTACCAAGTGCAAGCAAGTCTTGGCTATTGTTGTGGAATTTTTTTGTTTTTAAAATTTGATATCTCCAATCCCACTCGAAGTTGTCATGTCCAATTTGCTAAATATGTACCAACAAACACATTTATGACTCATGCTGCCTACTCATGAGAGCAAGACAGTTCACAAGTCTCCTCAGAAGCATGTGTTTGTTTGCAGCAGCGGCTTTACACTGGAAGATTCAAACTTCGCACACACAGAGCAAGGGGGGAGGAAACCAGAACATGTGCCTGCCCAGGATGCACCAACAAGCGCCCAAAAGACCAGCAACAGGCGCTTGAGCGACTATCAATGCCAACCCATACTAACTGTATATTTCCCATTTCCCTGAGCAGCATGAAGCCAATCATGCACCCTTCTCGCTAGGCTGCCTGCCACAGTCACCACTGGCAGGACTCGGGATTCAATCTGATGCCGTGGAGGTCACTCTGTCCAGTAAAATAGCCCCTTTACCGACTGAGCCAACCTGGCAGTCTTTAGGCGGCATGTTATAGCAGTTTTTGAGACATGGACACTCCAGGATGGAACAAGTTTCAGCAATTTTTAGACAATAATCCCAGAGTTGTTCATCACCATTATCCTCACCATCTGTGGGGCCAATGTGAACATTATCCCTCTTCTTGGCATGCGTCCACCTATTCCATACATTTATAGGTATGTTTTTATTGCCTTTACAATGCTTAGTGGCACGTACAGCCATTTACATACTTTTTTCCAAGGCGCGCAGCAACTGCCGCCTTGGTCTATACGTTACAAACTGTGGTCACTCACTCAGTCAGCCATGGATGTTTAGTGGGGACACATAGTGGAACGTAGGCGCATTACACGCATTAAGTCTTAATGGTTTCATTCTTATTTGTGCTCGTTACCTCACTTATGAAGGTTAATTACCATCGGACTCCTTTGGAGGAACAATTTTTAGCTTTTTCTATGGTGACAAATGACACAGAAAATTTACCGAGTGAACTGCAGTAAAACAGCCTAGAGAAATAGGAAGCGTTCACCTGATTTAAAATCATAGTTGTCGTGGGATTACCAGGATTGTAACGTTCATGACCTCTGCCCATGTTCGAAGACATGGGAAATACTGCAGTACACGTGGAAATCCACTGAGAATGATACCTCTGTAAAATGTATATCCCGACAGCCCCATATTAGCATAGTGGTCTTAAAATTTCACACGGGATAATTAGGTAAGAATCCACTAAAATAGGTGACACAGTAATTTACTTTTTTGAAATCGTTTAAGGCCCCATACTTTACGAAATACTAAATAGAAGATATTACATTAAGTTTTGGTTAATATGATGCAATATCATTCTAACACCGAGATTTAACAACGTAAAAGTGATTCCAAATATTTGCACAATGAAGTATTAATGATCTGAATTGCCTGTGAACAAGTAATAATGGTGATCAAAGTTTGCAGACACCAAAATGAAATGGTCCCATTAGAGAACACACTGTTCATGTAAAAAAAAAAAAAAAAAAGTCCTAAGTATGTCATACAACCATTCATTTGCATTTACATTACAGGCACTTAGCAGAACATGCTGTCCATTTATACAGCAGAACATTCAGTGCAATGTGCAAGTACGAGGATAGAGTCACTGCATAAAAAAGCCACAACTGCAGCAGCAACAGCAACAGAAATCTCATTACGAACAAATTAAAGCGGACAGCTCAGCTTAACCTGATATTCATCGCACTGAAAATCAATGTGCTGAAGTACAGGGCCGCAACACAGACATTACATCCTGATTCTAATGCCTCAACGGACTGCACAATACTGAAGCAATTCTGGCTAAGCATTTTTTTAAAGGTGCCAATGATGTTCTGTACCAGAGAATGAACCAGTCATAATGAGGCTCCAATCCCAGTTATCGAAACATTTCACAACAAAGGTGCGCCGCAGCTATCAGTTGCTTAATGGAGCTAAAACATGTTATGCTCCATGGCACTGAATAGGCCTAATAGTAGGTTAATAGTGGTGTAGACTTGAAAAAGGGCGTCATACCAGAAGGTTGCCGTCTTGCCATACAGGCGTAACAAGAGACTATCTCGGCTCACACAAGCTGTGATAACGAACTGGCCACTGCTTACAGTATGACTCAGAACGTGCCCATCTGTGAATTCAGCCTTCCATCTTATCACAACTATTCTCCTGTGAAGCCATAGACTGTACAAAAAGATGGATGAAGCAACCGGGACGTCACCCATTGGTTTCAGCATACCATTTAGGAAGCCTCGATTTTGGCAATTTGGCAAAACCGGATGTGATTCCTATTGGACAAGAACGTGAACTAAAGATCCAGGAAGGAGCGAGGGGTGGATCTATGGGTGTATCTGGCCGTATCTGACGAGGACCAGAGGATAGCCAGGCCCCATAAAGCATATTCTGGCTTTATCCTTTATTCCAGTCTATTTGGGACCATAATTTACAAAAATGAACATCATGATACATTGAAGCAGACTTGAAACTTCTTGAAACTTGTGATAGATACCTTAAAATAATTATTGAAAATCATTATTGAAATAATAAATCAGGTAGGAAAGTAGGGTCATTTTCTCAGACTTCTATAGTATCGAACTTCTTTCTGCAACCACCGACGTCACCATCTGCTGGCCATTAAGTAGAATGGAACTTTAAGAGATTTCTGCATTATTTTCACTTTTCAGACCCAGGGGCTGCGTTCATCTTTTTGTACAGTCTATGTGTGAAGCTTGAAGACAACATCTTATAAAAGGTTGCGATGCTACCTTGTTCACAAGAATTGTCCAGAAACAGACAAAGAGACAGACAGACAGAAATATAAACGTTTACTATAATGCTCAGAACAGCCTTACTGGTGGTTTCACAGTAGCTTCACAGTAATTTCGCTGTGGTTCGGCCCGATGACATACAGATGCTCAGATCAACTGAAAACAATACCAGCTTCACAATCTCGGCTGGTGATGAACTTACCACTTTCAGGAGACACAGGTTGTCTCTGAGGGAGGCAAGCACACCGATGAAGGACACAATGAACATGACCACCCCCAGGACAATGAGAATGACGGCAGGAGCAAGGAAGACCCCCTCCAACGTCTTATATCGCTGCCGCTCCACTTCTGCATAGATGCCAATGGCCAGGATGAACCCTCCAATGAGCTGCAGGCACAGAGATGTAGAGATTAACCACTTCGGAGATAGGATACAGGTAGAAAGTACTTCTGAGGAATCACTAGATCCGAAGCTACCTTTAAAATGAAAAAAGGGGAAAATGACTTGAAATCATATCCCATCCCAACAGACTTCAGTATCGCTTTACCAATTCACTGCACGGAGATTAACTGCGAATCGTTCATTGTATCAACAAATGTATTGTACCGCGAGCAATTATTTGACTTGCAGTAAGATGAAGAAACGGCATGAAATAAATACATTTTGCACTTCAAAAAGCATCCACCCACTGTACTTCAGCTAATGTGCAAAGCTTCAGGAGTATTAATTCTGTAGGATGAGGGAAAAGAACATTTATAAGCACAGTCATGGTAAACTACAGAGCTGACTTCACTGCAATTCTCAATAATCCTTACTGTATTTCAGCTTTGAGCATTAAACATTACTTACACTTCAGAATTTCTATGACATATTAACCCCATTGCGCATATAGACACTGGCGTCCATGAATTCAGAAATTGAATTCCTAAATAATTCTGTAATTGAATTTCCAGATGTCTTGCTTCACTGGAATAATTTTCCATAGTCTCTGTGACACAAATGCATAACAGGAAAAAACTGGCAATATTTTTATTCTGTGCAAAGGGGTTAACTAAACTACAACATTGAATTCTCATTTTCAAAATGACTTTTTTAACCAATAACACAAGGTACTTCACCAGCTTCAGGCCTGATAAGTATCAAATCGATGGCTAAGAAATGCTCCACATTGAAAGAGCATGGAGTGGAGTGGGAGGGCACTGTTCAAAATGTGAGCAATGATTTTCTAAAATGGACTCACTGCCCATGCTGGGGTTTAAACACAATTAGACCCCTATGCCTGAGGTTTGTATACGCCATTTAGTGTGGTGAACTCATCATACAATGTGATGCAACAAAGGAGCAATCTGAAACAGAGAGTGATCACCCCTTATGGAGAGGTTAAGGCCCGGATATTGCAGGCTGATAGCCATCAACACCCACAAGCTGGGTTTTCAGAATAGAGTGCATTAGCTATATGGATAAGCCCTTCAGTCTCAGCAGTTGAAGACAACATCACCTTCTACAGCCATCAATAAGGAATAAAGGCAAAAGTATTCCACACTTTTTACCTGAAAAACACATAGACTGAGAAATTGCATGGGTGGATGCCATTTTAATGCCCAAGTGCGTCAGATGCACTTACTGACTACTTTATTAGATACATCTGTGCATTAATGCAAACGGTATCTCCAAACAGCAAGTCATGCATTTACAAAATTATGCATACAGTATATTCAGCATGTAGACATTAAGCACTTTAATTTTACGATCAGATTAAAAATTAGAATGGACAGGATGTGTGGTTGAAGGCACAGCAACCATGGTATAATTGTAGATCCCAGACACAAAGGCTCCACCATCTACGAAACCACCGTCCTCCTAAAATTTGTACAAACTACAGTATCTAGGGTTTGCAGAGAATGATGAGATAAAGAAAAAACATCCAGTAAGCAGCAGTTCTGCGGCTGACAACACTTTGTTAGTGATGAAGGTAAAAGTGGAATTAGCCGTTTGGTTTAAGGTTCCACAATGGTCCCAAATGCAGAAATAACAGCTGTTTACAACAGTGGTGTGCAGTACAGCAAGTCAGAAGACAATGAACTCTGAAGCAAGTATGAAGACATTGAAGTGGTTGGACAACAGCAACAGAAAACCACAACAGAAGTTCCACTTCTGCAGGCAAAGAGCAGGAAGATGAGGGTATAGCAGGCATGTGACAACAAAAACTGGATAACTGAAAACAGTTAGGGAACAAAAGGGACCAGGTCATTATTTCTCCTATAGAATTTAGATGGCTGGTTAAGAGTTTGGCATAAACAGCATGAATCCAAGGATTCATCCTGACCAGTGTCAACAGCCCAAATGGTTTTGGAAGCATAGAGGCATAGGGTATGCCCCTTAATAACAACTGAACATCACACGAATACAGTACAATACCGAATCATTGCTGCTGACCATGTATATCCCATTACAACCACAGTCAAGCCACTATTGAAAAAGTTCATCCAGTAGTATAATGGATCATGTCAGATATCATCTAAAGTATGCTCCACAAACATGAAAATGACTTTTGTTTATTCCAGTGGCCAACACAAACCCAGTCTAATTAACAGATCACCTTTGGGGAAACAAAGAATGGGATATTCCATGAGTATCGTCTCCAGCACTAAGTAAGGCTGTTCTGGAGCCAAAATAAGGTTGTAACAGGCATTAGACAGGTAGATAGAGTAGGTTCAGCTGATAAGGTGATTTGTTAACGTATAACTAAATGACAGAATATTCCAAGCCTTCAAGAGTGAGAAATAGACATACAAACAAACAGAACTGCCATCTTGCCATCAGCATGATTCAATTTATACAAACCGAATAAAACGACTGAATTTCCATGCAGCCAAATTCAAATTATTAACCAACAACATCTTTTAGTTTACCCATAATCATTCTAGAAAAATGACCATCCAAACATATTGGCAGCTGTGTGTTTTTATCCCTTTGCATGACTTTCCATTATTAGAAGAACAATGAATTTGGCTCAGTGTCAGAATATTTTTCACCCTATAAAACCTACGGACCAATAGTTGAGTTTTTCAAATGTAGCCAACTTATTCAAAATGGTGGAACTTAAGGCCTATAGAAATTCAAGTGAAGATGCCAAGGTTTCTGAAGATCCCAAACATGTCCAGTTGAATCACAGGGAAATGTTTACAAAATGATGCACAAGATCTAAATAATGCACCATAATGCAGTGGTCATGAAAATATGGCTTTCAGTGTCTGAATATTTCACTCAATATAAATGTGATGTAGCTTCAGTGAAACACTGCATCCTGTAGAGAAGATATATGTGACATTATTCTACTAAAATGTAGAATGGAGCCGCCTCCTTACATTGGACCTACTAAAGGACAACTTCAAGAGGCAATCCAGAGTTTGGGGTTAAGGTATTAGAGATTAAGGAGGACGCCCAAACATCCATCTGCGAGGTGGAGCTGAGGTCTCAATGGGTTACGAAGTAGGAAAATGATCCAAAACACAAAAGATGTCCACATCTGAAACGAATAAAGTGAAAAAAAAAATCCCCTCAGAGATGTCAGAGCACGACAACAAACAAGCAAGCCATGCTATAAAATTGTGCGATTTGTCTGTAAACCTAATTCTACATCGTCTTAAATTATTTAATTAATTTTATTAAATGATTATTTTGGAAGTGCGTGTTCTGGGCTAGCACTGGCTCTCTTCATCCACAACAGAGATTCCTCCATAGTCCTCTATATTGTTGTATTCATTCAAGAAGCCGTAGCATATGTAAGGAAGGGAAGCAGGGAAGCGATTCTGTCGTGCATTAGAACAGCATATGTGCAGGTAAGACGCACACGCAAACACAGACAGAATTAACCATTCCTGTACTTTTTCCACTGTGTTACTTTTGTCAGAGATTCCAAATATAGCGCAATCTTTCAGATAATGAGCAAATCTTATTTCACCCAGACCCTCTCAATCCCACTCATCAGGGCTGCAGATCTGCACAAGGATATTAACTGTGATACATTATTTAAATAACTGTGGATATATGAACCAGAACAGGTGGAATGAGTCATGCATACTAATTTCACAGGATGACTAAAAATATCACAATTGGAAATTAAATCATTGTGAAATTGAGTCATTTTCTCATGTGTGCAAAACTTTTCTGAGAATGAGAGATGCATTAATCTTACAGGTTTCTGTTAAAAGGTCTTCTACACTGAATTCAAAGCATCTGCTCTTTTGTAGTATCACTATACTTAAAAACATATGCATAATTTAACTTAGGTCCTGATTCTTCTCTCAGATTCCAGAACAATGAGTGACATACAGTATGTTACTTTCTTTACGGTATTTTGCTTTCTTAACAACCGCAACTCCTGATTCTAAGGATAAAGACAGAAAAATTTACTCAATTCTCATTCACGCTTATTCTATGTGCTGGTGAGTAAATGCAAGCTTATAAATATAATCCCCACAATTCCCTCTGGTATTAATCCATATCTCATTTTACTAGTAATTAAAAGAGCTGTGTCATGATTACTGCGCATGGTTACAACTTGGAACGAAGTAAATCCGTTTAACTGCAAGTCAAACTTTAGAAGGCATTTTCCTTCTGCTACAATTATTGGTGATGGCAACCAGCTTACATTCTTCGTATCCTTTGGCTAAAGCTCAAAATAGTGCTTTGAACTCTGGAATTTGCATAGAAAACTCCTTAATGTAAAAAGCCTAATGCTGAAGTAAGTAAAATATATAAATACAATGCAAAACGAATACAGATTGGCGAGGATGGAATCAGATTATGACTTGCAGTCAAGCAGATTCAATTTCTTGGGATGCAAGTTCTGCGCATGCGCAGTACTTGTGACACAGCTCATTACCTCCGCCAACGAAGTTGGGGCGGAGGTTATGTTTTCGCCCCTGTTTGTTTGTCTGTCTGTCTTTCTGTGAACAACATAATTCAAAAAGGAATGCACGGATTTGTCTGAAATTTTGTGAGTGGATTGCTATTACATCAAGGATGGACCCTATTGATTTTGCCCGCGATCAGTGAAACAATATGGCCGCCACGGCAGCCATCTTGAAATCCTATGACACGTGATAACTCAACACTGCTCCCACTCATGCAGATTTGGATTGTGCTGCCTTGGCAGAGGTTTGCACTCTATGAGTGCCTCTAGTTTAAATTAATGTTCTCATGGCGCACGCAACACCTAATCATTGCAACTGCAATAGTCGCATATTCAATTAATTATACCAGAGGTAGTGCTGATACTCCCTATAAGGGAAATGTTGGGATTTTAAATGAGATTAGAGAAAGCTGCTCTCACCCAGGATGCGATTTTAACTTTCCTTATTGTTGAAGGGAATGACAGCTGCAATAGGGACATCTGCAGTGACATTTCCTCTGACTCATTACTACAGACGTTTGGAATTCTCTTTTGGCAAAAGGCAGTGGAAGACCATGCCTGGCAATTTAACAAAAGGCTCCTTACACAGACTTTAAATGATTCTTTTATTCAACTGGATTAGTTGTGAAATACAAATAATACAAACATGTTTTCCTGGAAAAGGATTAATTATCTTTTGTAAAGAACATTTTAGGAATCTTTACGCTTACAGCGCTGAAATACATTTTCAAAAAATTATAAATTAAATTATCTTGTTCTGTTGAACACTCATCATGTGGCAACTTGTTTAAAAGAGCTCCCCTGCGGGAGCACTTAGACAAATTGGCACATGATAAGTTGTCACCAACTTTGAATTCGATATCTTATATCATTGAGCAACACTATTTGTATTTAGCACTCTAAGGGCCTGATTTACTGAGACCTTTAGCACATGCAAAATTTTTTTGCCCGTGCAAAACCAGAAACCTTGCCACTGATTGGTGCAAGGCAAGTACCTTGGCCAATCATGGGCAATGTTATTGGTTTTGCACAGGCAAAAAGATTTTGCATGTGCTAAAGGTCTTAGTAAATCAGGCCTTAAGGGTTAATTGTCTTTTACAGTCGCAGTGAAGCAAAATGATAAGTGGTGTTTACTTTGTGGACACAGATGTCAAACAGGGACAGGGCTCGCCCATGTAGCTCCGTCGCACCGTAATTTTGGTGCCTTTGTGCCATGACGCCACGCCAGAGCTCAGATTGTATTCAGGTTTCCATATTCAGTATCATCATCTTTTGTCAAGATAAAAAGCCTACATGGAGAGTAAGTTGGTGTCAGTGTATACAAAGATAAACCTGGTCTGTTGGGCAAACAGGATCACTGGTGACTATTCTGTTCTGTAGTGATAGCGTGTTTATTTGATCATTTTATGTTTTTTGTAGGTTTTTGGGTAGTATTTGAGAGAAATGAATGGAACACGGAGACAAGACAACACATTGTGAACAGCCTTTACGCGTATTCACAACTTGTACCGTTGCATACTGAAAACCTCAAACATATCTTACAATCTTGTGCAATATATTGTACTAAAAAACAGATACTTCTGTTTAAGCAATCTGATTGGTTCAGCGTTATTTACTGTAACTTCACCGGGCTGCCTTAACCTTATCTGTATAATATCGCTACAAAAGCTGTCAAACTCAGGGCTGATTAGCAGCTCATTCTGCTTCTGTAAAGCTAACTAACACAGACAGCAGCTTATTTAATCAAATCTCCGCTTGGCTTAGAATGGATATGGTTATCAATATAACATATGATTTGGGTTATGAGTCAGAGGAAGAAATTATAAACAATGTAAATGTTAATTAAATTAAAGTTACAGATTCAATTTCTTGAATGTAAACCATCAGATTTTTTTTACACGGCTAAGCAACATGTTCTTGGTCAGGGAATTACTCTTTTTTTTTCCCACAGAGCATATAAAATTGTTAAAACACAGAGATAAAACTGTGATTACTTGAGGCAAAACCATCAAACTGTTGCTATAATAAAATCAATAGTGTTGTGTAAATGCTATAGCACACTCAAGGCCTGCATGTTATAGAATTTAACTTGTGATCATATCACACCCGTGATGTCATTTACTATAACCAGGAAAGAAAAACCTGAATAAATGCATGCGCAAATAATGAATGCAGATGGTTCTGTTCATTTTCTTGACAGAGTTTGGGTTCTCTCATCTTCTGTCTGATCACCCTTACATGTTATGATGAAGCATTCCTATCGTGATGGGAGAGCTCTCTTCAAGGATGACAATGACCTAAGCTCCTTGGAGCTCAAGGGGTCATTGAACGATTTTATGAGCATGAAAAAGATCCTAAACATACACCACTGTCATCAGAGTCAACAGATCTCAAACCAACTGAGATTTTGAAAACATGATAGACAGTGCTGCAGTTCTGTGTGGAGTTTGCATGTTCTCCCCATGTTCGCATGGGTTTCCTCTGGGTACTCTGGTTTCCTCCCACAATCCAAGGACATGCACATTAGGTTAATTGGAGGTGCTAAATTGCCCATAGGTATGAGTGTGAGAATGAGTGGTGTGTGCGCCCTGCGATGGATTGGTGACCCCCGCGACCCTAGTGAGCAAGAAGCGGGTATAGAGAATGGATGGATGGATGACACAGTGCTCTTCGTCACCACCATCAAAATCCCAAATGAGGGATAATCTCTCAGAAGAAAAGTATTCCATCGTTCCAGTGATGTTTCATGCTCATAGACTCTATGCCAATGTGCGTTTTTACGCTAATTTACCAGCTTGAGGAGGCCTAACAGGTTTATGTTTATTTTTCCATTAATTTGTCCATCTGTGATTGTGACACACAGCCTCTCATGCTCTACAGCAGAATTATGTCACAGCTCTGTTGAATTCTCAGTCATGACTGGAAAATGGACGTTCTAAGGCTATGCATTATTTGCCTGTAATTGCACGCCAATGAAGTAGTTCCGAACATATTAGCCTTTTGATATTTTTTGTCAATTCACCAAGTTTGAATTCCAGACTAAATTTAAGTCACTTTGCGATACAAAGTAGCAGACATAGCAAGTGATCTGCTAAAATAGACACAGACGGTATGTACAAGTCAACCATAGCACAATTTTTGGACAAAAATACGAACATTACTCATGTATGTCTTTAGCTAAGCACGTGTGTGGTAACAGTGATAAAACGGCACTGAAAAGTCCATGCTGGTCATTATACAAAAATAATTGCACAGCTAGCCAAAAGGCATAATCAGAAAGAGTTGTACGCTGCCAACTTATTTTACGCTTTTATTCCGTTTCTAAACACATTAAAATGCATCTATGAGTTTTATGGTCCAATCATGAAGATAGAGTTGAACTGCACCACGTCAGCACCACATAGTCAATTGAATATAGACTGATGCTGTAACAAATACACAGTTGCACAATTCTAGGCAATTAAAAACCTGAGGCAAATCCACATCTTCTAAGATAGGCAAACAAGCTGTAAGAAACCACACCAGTGGTGCATATCTTCAGTCTCCAATTATAACTGTTAGGACAGAGGAAAGGTTAGAGTCAGATCAGATAATATTAAATCAATTCCAGCAGTGCACAATAATACAGCACTCATTTCTTCATCCCTCAGATAACTCTTTTTGTGGTAACTGAAGGGATGTTCCGATACAGTGTTCCCAAAGGAACAATTACTGACAGTTCATGTATAAATGCCAATTATTGGAATGTGCCTCCAGAACAAGAAAAGGAAGTGAACATTTTTCCAAAGCCACAAAGCATGCAGCTGCATGTTCTTAAATTCTACGCCGCAGAAGACTTCCGAAAGGGGATATTGGCCAGACTAGTCTGTGTAATGAATTTTTTTGTCCAACAAAGCCCCAGGGTCAGTGCATCATTGCACAAACCCAAACACTGGCATGCAGTACACCTGCTTGTCAGGAGCCCACACATTACATCGCATAAACCTCGAACTGTGCAGTTAAAGGCCAAAGAGACAACATTGGGACAGAGACAATTCTTTACAGCGCCGATTCTGTACTACGTATTTTCAATTTGACATAAAAGAGTGAATATTAACTGCATGGCTTTAATTTTAGAGAATTTATTTGCATATCTGGATCAGTCTTGGATTTACAACCGCTCTATATTATTTGGTGCATACAGTACAATAAAAAATATTTGCCATCTTGCCAATTTCATCTATTTTTGCTCCTTTGTCATAAATATTTCAGACCATCCAAATAATTTTAGAGCAAGACTCGACTCGATAAAAAACTCGACAAGCGTATTCTATGTCAGTACCCAGGCATTAACTGAGCCCGATTATGCAAAAAGGGCAGAGGAGGCATGTACATCCACCCTCCACAAACACTCACTAATTACACACCATCGTCCTGAGGACGAAGTTCATTTGAACTTCAGTTTAATATATGGTGGTGCTGTTTAACATCTGGACAGGAAAACTGAGATTAATTAGGCTTTCAGGCTAACTCTGGCTCATTTACAGTTGCACTGTTAATTTATGTGCTCTTTATCCTACAAATAAACCAATAAAGTAATTCAGAAGTGTACTGAACAATCTTGTCTTTGCACCTCCAACTTAATACTTCAGAGCAGATTACCCAGCACTTCGCCTTGCAGCAGAAAAATGACCCCAAACTTAAAGCTAAAGCAAGAAATGAGTTTTCTGGATCATAAACTGAAATGTACTTGCTTGACCCCAGACACTAACATGACCTGAGTAATGGTGCTATTCAGTGTGTAAGATACTCAGACATCAGAGCCTCAGTCATCAGAGAGTGATTTAATGCAAGGGATCCATAAAAGAATACTCCATATGATTACTTTTCTTCTTGGTAATTTGTCCAATTACTTTTGCCTCCATAAACTGCCAATAAACGCCAAACTATCACATGAAGATTTGCACCAACTCCTTTTGCAAGCAACACATTTTGTACAAAAAAATACTTAAAGATGGCAAGATCTGAAGTAGAAAGATATCTCTTTTTTTTTTTTTTTTTTTTTTTTTGCAAATGAAGTATATACAAGAGCAGTTTTGAGAGCAGCTTTGTTTTTGCTGCTGTCAAATAACAAAGCAGCGTGTGGACCGTTCTTTGAAAGTTTGACGGCGCCGACAGATTTTAATCAGGGGAGGACATAAGGGAATCACAAAGACATCTCTGTCACGGCTTGGCAGTTCTGTACAAAACAGTGTGGGCGTTTAGTGACAGGGGATCTCTTCTACAGCCCACAGTGTCTGAAACACCAGATTTACAACAGGGCTTTCAAAGGCCTCACTTCAAGCAAACACAAATATGTGGGCAGACTGTGGTCAAGGCATGCAAGCCTCCCATTTCATTACGCTGTGCACTGCAGTAAATTAAGACCGCTGTCAAATAATTAACAGGAGAGTCACACGCTCCATTCATACAGAAAAAAAAAAAACTAGGATAAATAATCTGGAAGAATGTTGCCATGGGAATCTAGATATGGATTAACAGACTAGAGGGTAATGGCAGGGGCTCTCAAATGCACTTCAGAGAAAACAAGATGAAATTTCTAGCAAACCAATCTACTGTAACTGACCCCAAGGGTTTTGATTCCATTTCAGGGCAGCGGTAAATCCGAGACACGTTACCAGTCACAGGATGCACATAGAAGTGACAGATGGATCATTAGAGTCTAGTTAAGAGCTGACCATAGGTTGTCACAAGACAACTGCTTCACGTCATTGCATGAGATGGAGTGTGCCCTAACAGGTTATGACAAGGGCTTCCTGCATGAATATCCTCACTGTTTTTGAATGGTGGCATATAATGCAGCAAAATCAATCAACAAACTGTGCCCATCCCCTCCCCATTAGCAGCAAGCATTGACATCACTGAGTGAGTTCCCATGTCTTATTCAAAACTTGTGGAAAATAACCTGCTGAGTGTACGTATTTGATGTGTTCCATCTCAGGCAAACCTGATGCAACTAATTAAGCTCTTGATTAGCTGCATTAGGTGTGCTTGAGACAACACCTTAATTGCAAATATGCTGTTATGACGGATTCTATTGGGGGGGGGTTGAATAATTTTAAGACTGCTGTAATCATTAAAAGTGGCATTTTGTGTTAAATTTGGAGAAACCACTTGTAATATTAGTTGTGTTGAGCCATTTAAAATGTTCTTGTTTAATCTGTTTATCACAAACAGCTGAAAGTTTGTCAATTTTGCCAGTAAACCCTATTTGCAATCAGGGTTGAATAATTTTGATTGCAACTGCAGGCAATAATTTTAAGCATAAACATCATAAGGGTCATAGTTCATAACTATGTTAATGAAAAAACCTAAATTAGAAGAATTAAGTGAGAGCCATACTCACACAATCCATTTTGTATCATCACACCCCATCTTAGGGTTTACAACGGTCGGTTGATGCAAGTGTTTGGATGAAGATGTTACCGGGTCGAAAAATCCTGGTTTTTTCACTGAATGTTGGCCATACCCTAGGGCAAATTTCAGCAAAATCCCTTAGTGTGTCATGGCCGGGAACTTTGTCAAATGTACCGTCGTTTACACACGTGGCCGTTGGAAATCTCCATTTCAGAACATATTTTTTGAACAAATTTCTTCCTATCTCAGCAGTATGACATCAATTTCAACAAAGTCTTTTTTCATCCATTAGGAAAATATATCAGCTGCAATGTGCATTGATTAGCACATGATTATAATCATTGGTGACACTTTGTGGTGCCCCAGAATGGGTGGCCCCTCCCAAAAACTAAAAAATGTTAAAAATATCATTTTTTGTCATAAAGAAAATTGATATTGCAGGTTTCTCTGGTGGATTCATGAACCTCATGGGGTGTTTTATCAATGCTGAAAATTACTTTGAAATCGGTGGTTTGGGCCAGAAAAAGCCCCTAATGGGACTGCACCTTCGATGATGTTTGGTTACTTTGGTAACCACTATGAAACAAAGAATTAACCTCGATCAGATCAAAGAGCTGTATCACATTACAGGTCCAGATCAGAGGCATCTTTAGAATGCTCATAACATGCCTGTGCAACATACTGCTTTTACAATGCAGCCATCGTGTGCCACAGTGTTTCAGCAAGATTTTAGGCTGCTGGATGTAACTTTCAGTTCGTAAACAGATAATATGTCTGTCTACGCTTAAGAGCGAATACAATTATAAGTAATATTCAGTGATTAAATCTTTTCATCTGAAAGTGCAGTTGATGGATGCCCTGAGAGAGGACATCTGATTACCGGAGTCTGAAAGTATATCACTGTAATTCAGTCTCTGAGCACGCAGTGGAAGTCAAAATAAAAAAGCGACCAGAGTCATCAGGTAATAGGCAGTAATTGCTCAAATTGCTGCAGTGCTTTCTTTCTCAGTAATCTCTTGATGTGAATACTAAACAGCTTAATCGCGCGACAAAAAATTCCAAGATATTTACGCAATGAAACTAACCATGCAAATATGCAACAAATGCAGACGGACAATTCTTAACTTTTCTGTTTTGGCCCTTTGCTATTTATGCTATTCAAGGCATCTTACATAAGATGTTCTGGAACTTCATGTTCAACCCCCTATATTGGCAAAGAGCTGAAAATTATGCTGCATATAACCACAAATCTCATGGCTACATCCAACAAATAGATATCGCTAGAATGCCACAAATACACACTGCTTTGTGGTGTAAAATGTCTGTGACCAAGAATGAGCATGTGAGGGAAAACAATGATATTACTATGTGAGCAAATATGTCTACTGTGCTGGTGCACACATACCTGTTGTTCAGGGTATAAAAGGTTTTGTATAAAGCATTGTGACTCCTAAAACTTCTGGTCAAAAGAGCGTACCTAAATCTTCCCTTAGTCCAACAATACTCATTTAATACTGTCCATTACTGAAATAGTTGCCTACGTTTGGTCAGTTACGCAGCAAACACACAGAACATGTGATCTGCTAATCTACCGTAATTCCAGGGATTTTTTTTTCTGTCACTTAGCTTTGCCACATATAATATATTTATTCCCTTCTCAAGACAATTTCAGTTCAGCAATATAACATTCATTTACCACAGTATAAATTAGCTCAGTAATGTTCAGTGTCGGTCTTGGAGACTCCTTATGTGTGCAGGTATTTGTTCCAAGCACAAATGCAATGCCAGAATTTTAACAAGGTGTTAATTTTTTTTTAAGTGGACGATTTATGTTTATAATTCACCATTTTAAACCACATTATGTCCAGTTTTTATTGATCTATTCATATTGCACTGTATTGCAAATGTTTCTTATGGTAAAAAAACAAGGAGACATTATAACTGATGAAATTAAAGAATCAGATGGCTTCTATTTGGTGTGAGTGTGGACACATGGTCTCTAAGAAAATGGCCATTTGGTGGTCTATGAGAAACTAAAAGACAAGGCAAAGGACAACGAGCCAAACCAACACGCAAAAAAAAGGGGGAAAACAGTCACAAGTTCATTGATGTAATTAGGAAGCTATAGATTCACCATCTTCACCATGATAGTCTGCCTGGAAAAGGTGGGTTGTCCCCTCCATGTGGGGGGTGAGTTGCTACCCCAAGTGGAGGAGTTTATGTATCTCAGAGTCTTATTCACGAGTGAGGGTAGGATGGAGCAGGAGATCAACAGGCGAGTCCGTGCAGCATCTGCAGTATAGCGGCCATTGTACCAGTCTGTTGTGGTGAAGAAGGAGCTGAGCTTAAAGGCGAAAATGTCAATTTACTGGTCAATCTATGCTCCAACCCTCACCTATGGTCACAAGCTTTGGGTAGTGACTGAAAGAACAAGATCGCAAATACAAGCGGCCTAACTTTCTTTACAGGGTCGCTGGTCTGACCCATAGGGATAGGGTTAGGAGCTCAGACATCTGGGAGAAGCTCAGAGGAGAACCGTTGCTCCTCCACGTTGATAGGAGTCAGTTGAGGTGGTTCAGGCATCTGGTTTGGATGCCTCCAGGACGCCTCCCTTTACAGGTGTTCTGGGCATTTCCATCTGGGAGGAGGCCCCAAGGCAGACCCAGGACACACTGGAGGGATTATATCTTCTGGCTGGTTTGGGAACGTCGGGGACCCAAGGAAGGGATGATGGAAGTGGGGAGGGGGATACCTGGGCCACTCTGCTTAGTCTGCTACCCCCCAGCTCGGGCTTCGGATAAGCAGAAGAAAATGGATGGATGGATGGATTCATGAATTTTCAACAATTGTGCATCCTTTTCGCAAATATTTGCAATAAAGCCATTTTTATCCTACATGGTAAACAGCTGTAGTAGCTATTTCAGACCATCTGGCCATAGAGAGTACATAATCCCTTTAAAAATGAAAAGTACCGTACGAGAAAATATAAGAGCTGTTCCAAATGGTGACTGCAGTTCTGGTAGGAATAGAAAACCAGCATACACAGGGGTTCCCTGGTGCCAATGGTGAGAACCACTGACTCTCCGAGTCAAAGAGTCAAAATTTCCGCCTGGCTTCAGACTGTTTGTTGTGGAAAACAGTTTGTGCTGCCTGAAGCCAAGTGAACTACCAAAAAAAAAAAAAAAATGCATCATCTTATAAATATTTCATATGAATTCACATTTTCTGATTTCACAAAATTGTCATCTCCCTTGTTGTTTTCACTAAAAGGAAAAGAATTTCAGGAATGAAAATATAACTACAAGACCCAAGTGTGCTTGGTCCCCTGATTGCTTCCGCATGGTCGGTATCAAAAGTGCACTTGTCTGTGTTTTTCATCATTCATTTCACAGGCAGATATACAAAACAGCAGGATTTACCAATTTTATAAGCAGCGGTTCCCTCAGAGAGACATGTCAGGCGCTGCTTGTTTGAGTGTGTGAATTAGATTTCCATGGGACGAGACCACAGCCAATAGTTTTTTTTAATGCAGGGAAAAGCAGCTCACACATTACATTTTAATTTCATTTCTATCCAGATTGCGCCTGACACAATCAAATTGAAGAATACAAAATACCAAGCAAACAAGATAAACCCCAAACCTCTGCTTCACAGTCTAATACAGATTCAAACCAGACTCATTCACTGCCTCTCTTGGCAATGAATGTGTTTTGTAATGGGTGGCTTGAAACCTAAATTTAAACTAAAACCAAAAATATTAAAATACAATAAAGCAAGGAATCTCAGACTGTTTGAGTTGAGCACTTTGTATATCTCAACAGCCATTCACCCTATCAACTTCAAACTTGGTGGGTGTATTGCTGAGGACCCAAGGAAGTGCGGAGTCGAGTTTGAAGTGGTTTGGCTGAGCATTTCTCAAGAAATAGAGAAAGCTGCAAGCACCAATGCTGCTCAAGCAGCAATAGAACAGGCAGTGCACTAGGATGTGAATAATTACTCATTTGAAAGAAATACAATGTCTGCATGATATTTGAGCTGTCAAATTGTGTAAAGTTGTAAATTGGCATTGCATTCACTCATGGAAGTGATGGAAGTGGCAAAACTTTGGATTCATTCTTCAAAGCAAAGTAACAAAGTTCCATTTAAAAGAGCAGAATACCTGGGTCTGACATAGTTTGGCCAGCTGCGTGAACATTTCAGGACTTAAAAGGTTTCAGCCTGAAGAGCTCCACTCAAACTCCATGCAAATATCAGCCATTTTGAAACATAATTATGTCAATGCACGAAATGTGAGCACAGTATAATCCAGCAAATCCCAAGCCATTTTAGTCAAGTTCTACAGCAGCTTGGTGCTTATTTGGTACCAGGAAAAGCTCTAATTGGCAAAATGACAGTCAGTGGTTTCCCTAGAGGGAGATGTCCTCTGATTGGCTGATTTAAGGAGGATTTTCCCAGCACTCAGAGCAGTTTACATTGTTATTTGCTTTAGCAGAAACTGCTTGTGTACTGCAGTATGTAGGCTGTTTTTCATACATGTGGAGATAACCCCTATCATGCTTTTGTATGTGTTTGAACGGGTTTGGCATCTGTGCCAATTCCCTGTGCTCTTCCCCAATTATGCCGTATGCAAGCATGCCACAACAGTAAAGATGCGCCAGAAGTGTGCACATATCAGTACTGACAAAGCACTGACTAAAGTATGCTTGACTTGGAAAAAATACATTCTATCTTCACCGTAAGCGGTACTGACCAGGGGTCTCAATTATAGACAACGCTTACGCCAATTTCTTTGCAGATTTCATATTCACAAAAGCAAACTTGATATTATAAAACGTGAAATTATTAAGATCATGCACATATGAAACATTTCAAGTCAATTGTAATTAACCAAATAAAATGCATAGTTTACCTTTCCCATAGTTTCATGAATTAGAATACTTTTTGCTACATGCTCCTGTTCTCTTTTTGAAGATTAGTTTTATTAGGTTTGAGATCGACACACATAAGACCCCAGGACTGTATGGGAAAGCAGGAGACTCACAGAAAGGGGGCCACACTACAAGCATTCAAATGAATGGTTAAAAACAGGAATATCATCCTAATTTGCATGCTGGGGTTCACCCCTGGGGAGACAACACATAGTTACATTGTTTAAAAAATTAAATAATGGATATCTAAGAAGCATTTCAGAGAACAATGCCACTTCTCTTCAAGTTCAATTGAAGAACAGCCAAATGCACCAATGTCAGAGGTAAATCAAAACCATTGAGAATTCAGCACCAAATATAACACAAAAAAAGGAAAACCCTTGGAGCTCATACGAAATCGTCGAGGCTGCACTGGGTATAACAGCATTTAATTTAAGGCAGAAGTGTTACTTTTTGGCATTAAACTCAAGAAAAGGTGAAGTGAATCTGTGTTTCTGTGTTTTTCTATACTCAACCAAAATAAAATGCAGGTGCTTGAGTCAGAACTATATAAATTAAACTGACTTGTGACAACCGTACTTTGAGTTGTCTAATGTTTAAGAGTTCTTTGCACTACATTTAGGTGATTAGTAGGCACTCTCATGAAGTGACTCAAGGCGTAAATTAGTGCAACCATTTAATTCAACCTTTTAATTCAACCTTTTGATACAGCTGGATACATACTGAAGCAATTTAGTAATTGCCCATCTGCAAACCATTTTTCTCTGACAATTCTCGTGCTTTTTCTTCTTTGATACTCATCTTGAATCAACCCTAGAACACGATATAGGAAGAGCATACTGTAAACCTATTAGACAGCCCATTTTTATTTTTATCCTTCTGACAAATATATTTATTTTTAGCGCATGCCTGCCATTATGATTCTCAATGCCCTGAACACACAATAGGTCTTCGTGCAAACGTTTCCTCAAGTGACCACTGAGATCCCATGCTCTGCGGTGTTAGAAGTCTGTGCAACTGATCGTATTTTAGGATTTGAAACTTTTCTGAGGAATAATTACAACTTGTCATTTCAGCAGTTTTTCTAGGGCAATATTGCGAAAAACTGCATTTAACCCTCAGGTCATCTGCATATCAAACATGCACTCTGTATTCCTATGGTCAAAACTGACCTATTGTTACTTCATACCTTGTGATACAGACTCTTCATTGATTTTTTAAAAACTGCATCAATATTTTTCCTCGAGAAAATGACCCAGACACATCAGTAAATCTAAATAATAACTGCTCACCCAGTTCAAAGGCCGGGGACACCTAGTGTATTCAGTCTAAACCACTCATTTTTACTACAAACATCTTCATAGGTTTTGTTTTTCATGAATCGATAACTGGTGCTTAACTTTGATTACGTCTTCTAATTTCTTAACTGCAGGGCAAAAACTACTCTTTAAGATTATCTCTGTAGCCTACCCTGATGTGTGCTGCATTTTCAGAAATATAGAAAAGGCAATCTATAACGTTTTCGAATGCCAGGGTTTTTTTTTTTTCGGAAAAAAAAAAATCGCATGCAGAAAAATTTCATCTGAAATGTTTTTCATGCAGAAAAATCATCTTATTTCAGGAGGTTTGAATGCACAATACGTCCTATAACGTCAAGCAGCATAGATCCTGCAGCGCGCTGAACCAATTCTGACAGTTTCAAGCGTTTGAGTGAATTCAGCAAGGGTGTCCACTAAAAATATTCCTTTAATACCAACCAGCCAGGAAATAAATTTCATAAGAGGAATATATTCTATATTTCGAACAAAATTTCCAATAACACATTTATCAGCCGAAATAGACGTGTACAGTGTTGGCTGAATCAGGGCGGGGTTAAACCTCGCACGGTCTGACTCAGCTCGTTTTTGCATTTCGGTGAGAAAATCCCACCGTTTTCTACTGACACCTGTAGGACCTCCAAAGTAAGCTGACCATTTTATGCTGTGAGAAAAATATAGGCCACTCCATTTACGGATTTTCTGGGTGCGTATATTATCACAATCGCAGTCAACAACAGTCACACAGTAACCGGCTTGTTTACCCAGCACAACACGCCCTTCACAACAGCAGAGCGTGTGCGGCTACAAGCGCCGCAGCCAGAAGTTAGACGGGTGTAATTTCCATAAATAAAACACAACTCACCCAAAATATAGTGGAGTAGCCGATGAGTGTAAACTTCAGACACAGGTATGACATCCTCTCACAATATCGCACATCATTTGACATGATTGCCCTTTCTTCGGTAACTCCGTCTGATCCTAACCGTGTACTCTATTCTAGCGCCGTCTTTTCCGGACACTTCCTGTTTCCCACACCCTCACCTGAAACCCCGAAAGCTTTCCTGTATCTCTTGACTGTCCAGTGAAATCCCCCGGAGTGATCGCTAGATACTGCACCAATGGGGAAGTTGTCCGAATGGCTAGGCGTCAAGTGTCATCGCAGTAGCGAGGCAAGCAACTGGGACGGCTTAATGCTTCTGTATTGCGTCCTGCGTTGAAATGTGGAGTGTAACCTTTACTTTCATGACAGCTGAGGCCTACTGTTTATGCAAATTGTGGGCCTACTGAATTCATCGCGTTACGCTAATTTAAGTAGGCTACGTAGCTGTGGCTGGTGAACGTGGGTAAGGTGTAGAAAATCTTGTCACAGAATGATAATGCCTCTTTAAACATGAACTGCTGACCATATTTTTTTTGAAGACATGTTTTGCCTGGCCAAACTCACTTCGTTCCTAATTCTGGAATTCTAGATGAGTGCCATGTAGCAACTCATGATGTAATTAATGCACATCAAGTAATAACTGTGTCTAATGATATAAAAACTCATAATGTACAAACTTCATCCATAATGAAATAAAAATGTTCAGTAGTTACTTTTTAATTTTGTACCCAATGTAGCAAGTTACTGCATATTGCTTTTATCTCCTCAGTAAGAATTTAATGGCAAAATTTTCAGTAAATAATTAAATAACTTGAAGTATTGTGCTGTGTGCAAATGAAAGCTTTCTAAATATTGAAAAATGCACATGAAGCACTGTGAATGGTTTAAAAATGACAGAAAACTAGATCAATCCAAAAGTTTTCCAGTTTTTAAGACAATTGGCTGTGGTTTTTGTAACTATGTCATGAAACTTCCATCAGCTCTTCTGCTGGTTCACAATCTCGCTTGCTTCTTTCTCTGCAGGTTATCTCGGAACACTTTGATGATGTTGAGTTTGGGGCTCTGTCTAGGCTAGATCTGTATCTAGGATCTAGGATCTGTATCAACGGTCTTTAATGAAATACAAACAATAGTTAGTTCGTTTTTTATATATATATATACCTGTAGCATCTCAGATATGCTTCTTATCCTCAGCAATACTTATGTGGGAAACAGTTAATAAATATTGAAGACCAAATTTAAATTTAAACCTGTAGCATGCCGAAAATTTTAACTCAGTTCTACTTTATTGTATTAACCAATTAACTGCCAGAATTTATAACGGGCAGGTGGATTTCTATTAGGGGTTGATGTATGTGTGATAGTAAATGGCCTGAAATTTCTTTTGATGTAAGATCTATTAGTAAATAGGAAAATTCCAGGTTTTCAGGTTCCAGAAGTCGACGGTTTGGTTTTTATGGTCTCGAGAAGGGTCACCCTCCAGAGGGCCAAAATTGAACTTTTAAGAAAAATAGGGTTTTGAGTTAAAATATCTCAGTGCGCCCTCAATAGCCCAGCTTCATTTTTACTGCTGTCAGTCTATATTAGGAGGATTTTTGGAAAATTGCAAAATTTTGGTGGGCTGTTCAGGGCGCCACCTATAGGGGGTGGTTGAAAACGCCATCTTGGACCAAAATAGCAGTCATGTTTGAGGCATTCCTTGCTTGCGCCCTCATTAGCCCAAGCTTGTTTATGCATAATATGATTCTATAACAGTGCCTTGTACTATTCCGCTTGAAATTGTGGTGGGATGGTGAGGGCGCGGAACTATAGGTGGCACTCAAGTCGGTGAAAATGCAAAAATAGGGGTATTCCGCGGCTGTAGATCTCCATGCGCCGCCACCAGATTTGAATGAAATCTGTTTTATTTGATAGCCCTACATGTCCACTATGTGTACCAAAAAGATTGATGTGGGGTTCAACTGTTTTAACCCTTTTTGACCATCATTCTGAAAGGTGCGACGTGACCATTCCATATGCTTGTCTATGTAGTGCTGTTACGGTACATAAGTCAGCATTGGTGTCAGTTTGAATTCAATGCCAATGGATGATTTATAGTGGAGCAATCAGCAATTTAAAGCTCTCTTCTGAACCAATGGATAGGGTCCGGCCTTCTGCTGACTTCCTTTGGAATGTTTAGAAGATTGGAGGCGGGGCCGGACGGATTGCACGCTTCACCGCTCATGAATAAATTTAAAAAAAAAATTTGTTTACATCTTTTGTCATGCTAATTTCAGGAAAATAAATCACTCATTATCTCTATCATTCCTACTTTGTTAGAGAAAACTCAGGTGAAAGTATGATGTCAGACACTTGGTTTTCCCCTCTAGTCTGTTATTTTTTGGAGATAACGACGGAAAACATGAAACGAGCCAAGAGTTAGAAAGTAAAAACTGTGCACATTGTCAGGTGAAACTGAAAGTACACAGTGCAACAGCTTGATGCATACAGATGTGAATGAGAAAATGTGGTGACTCCTTTTTGATGATCTTTTCCACCCTCTGCTCAGCAGAGGGTTCTATCTGATCCCCCGTCCTGGTAACTGTGTGCAGTTACATGTATTGCTTTTCCTGTCCCAGTCTCACTGCTGCTCAATTGGATGAATAGATTTTTATTTCAGGCCCTCCAGCTAATGAAATAACCCTTGGCCAAGGGCCAGATGTGTGCACCTTCAGTTGGTTACCTTTCCATCATGCCTTGTTGCCTTCATCCCTTTATTCAATCCACAGACGTCACAAAGTCAATAGCTGTACAAAAGTGCCCTGGAGAGTTTTGTTCAAAAAATGCCCTTGCCCCTCCTAATTGTAAAACCTCCCATTTCATCCTCAGGATGGGGGAACTGATGAAAATGGTTTCTTTACTTTGCAGTTCCAAGAATGGCAACCTCAGACCCAAGTCCAGAATATGAGAAGTGTGTCTACTGGGATGGTCAAAAAGGGGTTAATACAGTGATCCCACTTCAATCTTTGTGGTACATATAGTGGACATGTAGGGCTATCAAATAAAACAGATTTCATTCAAATGTGATGGCGGCGCATGGAGATCTACAGCCGCAGAAAACTCCTATTTTTGCATTTTCACCGACTTGAGCGCCACCTATAATTCCGCGCGCTCACCATCCCACCACAATTTCAAGTGGAATAGCACAAGGCACTGTTATAGAATCATATCATGCATAAAAAGCTTGGGCTAGTGAGGGCGCAGGCAAGGAATGCCTCAAACGTAAGTGCTACTTGGGCTCAAAGTGGCGTTTTCAAGCGCCCCCTATAGGTGGCGCCCTCAACAGCCCACCAAAATTTCGTGATTTTCCAAAACTCCTCCCAACACAGATTGATATCAGAGAAAATGAAGCTGGGCTATTGAGGGCGCACTGAGATATTTCAACTCAAAAACCTATTTTTCTTAAAAGTTCAATTTTGGCCCTCCAGAGGGTGACCCTTCTGGAGGCCCTAGCAACCAAACCGTTCACTTTTGGAACCTGAAAATTTGGGATTTTCCTGTCTACCCAAAGGCCTTCCACTGGGAAAAAATTCAGTGAAATATCTAACAGACATATATCACCCACGCCTGAACGGTATAAATTCTGGCAGTTAAAATGGTGTGCTTTAAGGTGCATTTTAAGTGCTTTATGAAGAAAACAATGCTAAAACGAGCAAGGAAGCATGCATGCATGCATATGTACATACATATACACAGGTCTATTCAATATGGAGTACTATCAAGATGATGTTAAGTAATGTGTTTCTAATTTTTTTTCTGGTGGGCAAGGATAACACCATAAATTCCCACTTGATGCACACCACTGTACTGACAGAATCTGCTCACAAGGTTCTGAGTGATGGGAACGTCTGACGGTCATCTCAGAACTCGAGGAACTTTAGTGAAAAGTGTGACAATTGATCTGCTTTGTTCCTTGATGACTGTCGGAGAGGGTGCTTCCCTTTCTGATGCAGTGCAGTAACAACATCATGAGGAACCATCCCTTGTATGTGTGTTCTCTGTCTGTCTTTCCATAGACACACTGTTTCGTCTCTTTGGCTCCACAATGACACACACACTTTATCTCTCTCTCTCTCTCTCTCTCTCTCTCTCACTCACACACACACACACACACACACACACAGAGAAGAACACCCTTGTCATTCTTAGCTTAAGTGCGCCTTTTTATACTGTGGACCATGAGATTTTTTTTAGGCAAACTCCATCACTGTGTTGGACTTCATGGACAAGTATTCTCCTGGTTTAGATCATTCTTGCATGACAGGAAGCAGTTTGATCAATTAAATGCAGAATTATTAGAATACTCAATGGTGAGATGTGGTATTCCTCAAGGGTTTGTGCTAGAATCACTGTAATCACTGTACATGCTGCCTCTTCATAGAATCATACAATTACGTACAGTAGTGTGCAGTGATTATTATACACCACCACTTTCGTCTAAAACAGGTCCTAATTCATTACTTCTATAATTTTTTGGCGAAAATGTATTGAAAAATACTGTTGTAGGCAATGAGAACCCCATAAAGAAGAACGTGTGAATTTGGACGCACTTAGCATCCATGGCCACTGCGGGGGGAATTCCTTCACCGCGACAGCCCTTATTCGAAGATTTCTTTCACTTTCGTTCTGAGTTGAACATTTTGTAATAAATCGTATTTATTGTGATTTCAAACGCCACAAAGTTTATGATTATTTCACTTGATAAGCAATGCGTAATTACACGCACTGGACATGAAATTCATGCGTAAATATTGGGAAAGTATTCGTATTTGCCTCCATTACGCCGTGACCGCGGGAGAGAAGAAGAAGCAGTTTCGTTAGATCGTCAGAGCAGATCAGGACCTTTTTAGCCAATCACAGCGTGCTAAATGACCGGGCTTTCATTTCCACTATACGGCTTCCGTTTCCCCTATACTTTCTCTCACATACATATATTTTTTCTCACATACATACATTTTTCCTCTCACATAAATACATTCTTCTCTCACATACATACATTCTTCTCTCACATACATATATTCTTCTCTCACATACATACATTCTTCTCTCACATACATACATTCCTCTCTCACATACATACATTCTCCTCTCACATACATATATTCTCCTCTCACATACATACATTCTTCTCTCATATGCACATATTCTCTTTAGAGATAAAAAATATGTATGTGAAAGAGGTAGATGTTTAAAGTATGTATGTGAGAGGAGAATGTATGTATGTGAGAGAAGAATATATGTATGTGAGAGGGAAATGTATGTATGTCAGAGCATAAAATGTATGTATGTGAGTGGAGAATATATGTATGTGAGAGGAGAATGTATGTATGTGAGAGGAGAATGTATGTATGTGAGAGGAGAATATATGTATGTGAGTGGAGAATATATGTATGTGAGAGGAGAATGTATGTATGTCAGAGCAAAAAATGTATGTATGTGCGAGGAGAATGTATGTATGTGAGAGGAGAATATATGTATGTGAGAGGAGAATATATGTATGTGAGAGGAGAATGTATGTATGTGAGAGGAGAATATACTATATATGTGAAAGGAGAATGTATGTATGTGAGAGGAGAATATATGTATGTGAGAGGAGAATATATGTATGTGAGAGGAGAATGTATGTATGTGAGAGGAGAATATATGTATGTGAGAGGAGAATGTATGTATGTGAGAGGAGAATATACTATATATGTGAAAGGAGAATGTATGTATGTGAGAGGAGAATATATGTATGTGAGAGGAGAATATATGTATGTGAGAGGAGAATGTATGTATGTGAGAGGGCCATAATGAATAATGTCTTGCACGGC
Organism: Gymnothorax javanicus; assembly: GCA_029692085.1. Taxonomy (NCBI): domain Eukaryota; kingdom Metazoa; phylum Chordata; class Actinopteri; order Anguilliformes; family Muraenidae; genus Gymnothorax; species Gymnothorax javanicus. Next base: position 34,577,862 of record CM056208.1, read on the forward strand.
CCCTCATAATAAATACATGAATATCTCAAACTACTGTGGGATAATGTATATGCTTTGAGAGCAACTTGTCTACACAGTCTCCACACTTTTAAACTGTGCTTGGTAAAATATTGGCGAAATGTTCCTTTAAAGCAGTGCATGGAATGGCACCTGAGTACTTAACTAACCTGTTTTTACCCCAACAGCCCACAAGAACACTTTGTTCTCTGATGCAGACTATCTCGTAATTCCACGAAAGCTAAGAATTTAACAGGCGGTGGAGCCTTCTCAGACGAAACCCCGTTTCTGTGGAACGGTCTACCAAAATTTGTGAGGGAGGAAGGCATGGTCTCAATATTTAAGGCTAATCTTAAATCGCATGTTTTTGATCAGCTTTTTAATCAGTTTTTGTCTTGAGAGTGGGCTGGAGAGTGCCTGTAATCATTGAGTGTTTTGCGGTGGAAACCTTTTCTTACAAACACTTCTCAACAGCTGTGACTCGATTCCGTTGGGTGGGGGGCGGGTTCTTGACGAGCCAGGGGATTCCTTGCCTCTCTCACAAATACATTGACTCTCTATTTCTGTACCAGTAGCTATGCAGCCATAGGAAGCTCCGTGTGGGGTCACCTGTTTATAGAACCCTTAGACTTTGTCACTGCTGCCACTTGCTGCCCTCAACTAACTGCCTGATTTTGTGCTGTCTCTCTCTGCCCCAAGTCCCCATGCATGTTGCTGCCCAGTCTCTGCCATTGTCACCATTTGGCCTTCTGCCCCAAGCGCTGCCCATTCTCCACCATTGACGCCATCCAGTCTATGACTTACCCCAGTCTGATGACCTATCCAAGACTACCCTTTTCAGCTGACTTATTGACTATGTTGGTCATCACAAACTCGCAACCTGGGCCAGTCTGAGCAGGATGGCTTCCCCCACTTAAACCTGGTTTTTCCCAAGCTTTCTTCCTACCTGTTTAACATAGGAAGTTTTTCCTTGCCACCATTGCCATAAGTTTGTCTTTGAGGGGGTACTGCACTGGATTTACTGCAAAGCATATTTTTGTAAATGTTTGTAAAATGAGCTATGCAAATACATTTTATTTGATTTGGTGTACAGAGCCAAGATGATAAAAATTGTATCTCTGCACAAAAACTTAAGGACCTGAATGCTTGTATATGCACCCATGCTTGCACAATGAATGAATCCCATGCATTTATTTCTTAATCTGGAATAGTTCCACTTCATGGTCCTCAAAACGGAAGGAACAGAGTGGCTCTCTGACAAGAATGCCTTTGTCCTTGCTGAAGTGTTTGCTTGTAAGGTCCCGAACTGCTTCCTGGCCGCAATATAACAAGTTTTGAGTTGTACTCAAGGGTATTTGTGTTTTTTTTGCATCAGCGTGATCACCAAGCAGGCTGATGGTTTCTTTGCACTAGTGTGATCATCACATTTTAAGAGGAAACCCCCAGTAACTGGCACTGGAAAGACAGCAGGTGAGATAGCATGCTGAGCAATTGTATCGACCCTGTAGAACTGAGAAAACATACAGTACATGGTGAAGGCCAGGTGGCTGCAGTACAAACTTCTTTTAATGGTTTGCTGTTGAAAGCTGCCCAAGAGGTAGAATGCACCAGGTGGAATGCACTGTGATTAGCTTCTTCTGGGTTTTTTGATTTTTTCTGGTCCTGTCTAGTAACGTAGACATTCCATTTGGATAACCTCTATGTGGATAACTTCTGTTTTGACTGGGCTTTGCCCTTACTGTGGACTACATGGCAGAAAAGCGTAGTCTGCCTTCTGACGGCTGGCATTAGTTCCAGCGTATGCACTGAGAGCACATGCTGGTAGAGGTGTCCTCATATCACAACCCCTTCTTCCTTCTGATTTTGGGGTGAAGGCTCCTGCTCAGTGCTTCAGGGAGCTGTGATTCGTTTTGTCACATTGCACCCCTGAGGCATCCGGATTCTCAGGAATATACTTTGGTAAGCTGACAGGGCATGAAGCCCTAATTGCAATTAGCTGATAAAACGGCCAGACAAAATGCAGTTGTAATGGACAATCACTGCAATTAGGTTGCCTAGCACTCTAAGAAAGTGAAAACTAGACCATTCATGCTTACTGAAAGTCCATCTTGGCCTGATGTGCTTGTATCAGTCACAACTTCTCAAATATGGACATGGATTGATGGCATCCAGTGTAGGGACTGCAGGAATCATGAAATTAAAGTGAATTTCACTGTCAGATTCATCCTTTTGCAACAGTTTGCATCGGTACGCACGCAGAGCACGGGTGGTTGGTGATCAGGCGTTCAGAATAGTCGGAACAACTGTTTGATTATATGAAGTCCAAAGTACCGTTGTAGTTCTTGCCCATAAGGTCCAACATTAAGGGGACACCAACACAGCCGAGCACGAGTAAGGATTACGCATAGGTTGTCTGAGAGATTGTTCAGCTGTCCGAGATCTTGGTTTTAGTAGCCGACTTTGATTTCTTGCAATATAATCGAGAATATAATGCCTTGGAATACCAGCATTTTTACATTTCGGCTCCCCTTCTGTTCCTTTTCTTACATGCTGTGTGTAATCCTATATTATGGACCATAAAGTCCACAGAGATTCCACAAGGGCCTCCTAATCATTTGGCTGCCACTTTCAATACTATCTGGTCTCTACACAGGGCAAAAAATTGGAAAATTTAAGGGAAATGATGGTAGCATAATATAAAGGAGTTTGCCTGGCTATGCCTGGTTACAGTGTTTTGAATGAGTGGGCGGAGGTCTCTGCTATGGAGAACCTAGGAGGAAAATGTGTCATCTTCTCTCAGGTGAATAGATCTACCACATCCTGCCATGTCTGCACCAGTTGGTTGTAATACCTCTGGGTGGAATTACTGCTCTCCCTAGAAGAGTTCCTGATGGCACAGGTGATCTGCCACTTGATTCAGCACACCTGGCCAGTGCCAGTCTCTATAGTTCAAAATGGCGAAGGGCAGGAGCAAAACTGTTTTGCCACTGCGACAGTGTTACAGATTTAATGACCGTTACGGGGTCATATTAAGCTTTTTTTTTTTGTTTGTTTTAACCTTTCCTTTAGTGTGTAACAGTTTTTTGGGCATGTGAAACATCTGCAAAGCTTCAAAGCCCAAAGTTTACACCAACGTGAGTTATTTTCGGCGACAGAAAACTCAGCTTCTGAACTGCCTAAAACTGCCTTGTTTGTAGTCCAGCCTTTTCTTCTTTATTCATGAAAACAAACGGCATAATTCCCTACTGGCAGCTAGTTTGAATTAAGTTGGTGTGTATCGCTATGTCAAGAAGACGCTATGTACTTCAGTACAAAGGCAAATTCTCTTTGTATGGACTTCCAAAGGAAGACAAAATGAAGAATCAGTGGCTAAAATTAAGTTCTTACCAGTATTCCTCAGCAGTACAACCAAAACCGTTTACCATGTTCCTTTCATTTTAGCGATCGTTGCTTCCTTAATTGAGGTTAGCCTATCATACGTGAGTGGACTTTAAGGGAGGTCGGCCTAAAAGAGACAGGAGCCAAATCAGCCCATTTCAAGCTGACTGAGCTTGAGGTGCTGCACTCATAGCCTACACAGCGGTATCTAGCTGCTTTTTGACCATAAAACATGCAAATGTTTGTAAATAGACCAAGAAAATTAACATATTAAACTGGGAAATGGGCATAATATGACCCCTTTATGTGCTTGATCTGGTAGACCACAAAGATGCTGTCAGTCCTTAGAAGAACATGTCCTCCTCTCAGAATGGGTATGAGTGTTTCTGTGCCATGCACATGGCCTTTGTCCACTGTCTCGTGGCCACTCTGTGCTGCCAGACTGCTGTCCACCAGCAGCATCATGACAACATAATCACGACCTTAATTGACAGCCAATTTCAAGGAAATGAAAAAGAGAATTTGTCAGCAGCCTTCCTTGAGGCTGGGGGGGAAATGTCTGCTTATCTAGAGCATGGCAAATGAGTAATTAGTCTTGGCAGAAACAGAATTTCTTCTAAATTAACAATGCGTGTTTTCAATGCGTAATAGAAATGAAATTAATATAACCTTTACTAATGACACACATACTTGTTCTTTGAGGTGAAACGCACAGTATTGACGGGGTCATAAATAGAGTCTGGTCTAAAATTAGTGGCACCCTTGCGTGACGCAGAACTTGGGGTAGCTACTGATTAAGTGGTGAAAAGACAGGATGACGTATGAGGTTTGGAATACAGGAACCACACCATGGACCCAGAAATTGCAATAATCAGGTTCCTTAATATGAGCTCAATGGTGCAGGTATAGTATATAGGAGACAGGGTGACGTAGGCTAGTTACAGCTTGGTGTCGAAAGGCAGGGGAGGGTCAAGGGAAGAAGAAAGAGGGCATTCGAGAAAACGCTGGAAAGGCAGAGACCAGCTCGAAGCAGGCACGAGGCAGTCTAGGAACATGGAACAGAGGCAGACTTAAATACACTTAATTAACATGGGACAAAAGATGCTGATGCACCAGAAATGGAACAAGCGCTGAGAGATTAGGGAGGTGACAAAACAAACAAAAGAGGTAGTTGGCCTATCCCTTTCTATTAAATCAAGTCAAAACACAAAACAGAGAATTGTAACCACTCTGGCAAGCATAAAAAAAGAAAAATTTTTGCTGCCAAAAGCCAAGAAATCCTAGGCATAAGCTACTATGTGCCCTAAAGAGCCAAAAGATCACTCCCTCTAATGTCAGCCTCTGACTACACTACTGCGCAATTTTAGCCCCGATTTCTCTGTCTCACACGAGTAATAAAGATCTGCGACTAATCCTCCTTGTCAGAGCCAAACAGGTTTTTGTGATCGTCACTGTTGATTGCTAAGGCTGTGCAGCTCCAAGAGACAATCTCACCCCACTGGACACATCCCAGGTGTCCTGACAGTTCAAGTGAGTTTGACATCATCGGCACAATATCTTCTAGTTTGAGTGGATCTATGGCAAGACCCAAGAACAGCAATAAGCAACCGCTAATGAGAGTGGAAGAGCTGTCTGCTTCCTCCCAGCCATTCCCTCCCCTATATTCTGCATTTTCTCTTTTTCCTTCTATGTGTACTAATGAATGCCCACATCACTTGAACAGTGTAGCAGCTCTTGATGTTGTAAATTCTTTTATGAGCTACTTACTTTGTACAATGTAAAACATGTATAAGAAAAGTTCAATGCAATAATCTATGTATAATGGAATAAAAATGTTCAACACATGATGTAATAATTTTTTGCATATAATGTGAGTGTTTTTATTACTCTTCGTATGCACCATTGATTTTAGAGTCACATAAAAGCAATTGTTTCTTACGCGTGTTGTTCTGTTTTTGGGTCAGACTCCTGTTGTCAGGGGTAAAAAAGCTCTTGGAGTTTGAATTCCTTGATTACAAAGAGTTGAGTTATATGCTTCCACTAAAAATTTAAATTTAGTGAGCTGATTGGCAATTTTAGAATGTGTGAAGTCATGTAGCCTGAGTCTGGCATTAGGCCTGACAAGAGGACTTGTTTATTGCCCCAACTGTGTGGTAATAGGCTGCAGCTGCAATGATTACAAGTCATTGTTGCCATCAAAACTGTCAGGAGGGCCAGTGCTGCCCCTTGGCGGACAGCACTTCAACTGGTTTCCTAGTACTGCACTTTGAAAAGGTGAAGAAAAAAGAAATATATAAGAAATGTACATAAATAATCCAAATGTTAAGGTCAAACATATGGAGAATTACGTTGATTTTAATGCATTATTCTCACATTTTAATGTTTCGCAATAAACAACTTATTTTATTGTATGAAAACTGTCGGAGTTAAAATTATTGACACCTCTTTACTGCAAAACCTGACCAATAAGTCCATCTTACCAAGCATTTTAATCTTGTATTTAGACTAAAAACACTTATTTAGATGATTTTTTTATTAGAAAGATAAACTTTATGCCAATGAGGTGAGATAATTTTGACTCATTTCTTGATTTACAAATGGGATTAAAAAATAATAATAAATTCCCTTGTGAAGTGTATGGTATCTTAAAATAAGCCAATATTCTTTATTGAAGGGAGAAAAATAAGAAGTCTCATAAGAAGATTAAAAGACTTGTTATAACAGACACTTTTTGCAGTGTGGTTTAGTACGTACTTTGTGCAAGTACCCCTAGCAAAGATGTCAACTGAGTGTCTTTTTTCCTGTAATTTGTGATTAGGATAGAGACCACGTTTTGGGGGATTTTTGACCAAATTCTCCCCACAGATTTTCAATATCATTCATTTCCATTGGTTTGCACTTAAGGACTGCCCTCTCCAGCTCAGACCACAGGATTTTGATGGGATATAATCCCAGAAACTGAGACCTGCAATGGTATTGCTGAGTGTGGATGTTCTTTTCACTTGACATTTTTGTGAGGATACTGCACTCTTCTCTTTGATATTGTTCTGTATGAGTGTTTTATGTAAAGTACTGTATATCATTTGTAAATGGAGATTTGTTGGATACTATTTGTGCTGCCTTACTGGTCAGCTATTTGTTTATTTTGTTCTTCATTTAGCACCCTCTGGAGGTGTGTCTGTAGCAAAACATGATATGATGCAATACCACTTGTGTGTGATGAAATAAGACTAGTGCTTTCTAGAAGTTTCTGGCTTCTTCTTGCCTGGAGGGGGCCGGATCACCCTGGACTCCTGTAGATCTTTCCAGAATGTTCCTAGTCTATATAAATGGTGTGATTTTGTTCAGCAGAGCAGAGTTTTTGTTTTGGCAACAGAGTTACATAGTGGCATTAGAGTGTTATTATAAGATTAAACAGTGGATTATTTGTAGAAGTTTAGAATAAATTTGTTCAAGTTGTCATTGCTGGTTTTCTTTGTTGTGATTTTCAAGTCATAACAATATTATATTTGGCCAAAATGGTCATTTTCAAACTGGAAAAGTGACCAATGACTGATTTCAGTTTTCATCTAGATTGTCCTCCAAATTCCTCAGTACTTGGCAAAATTCATGCCATTGATCTTAACAAATTCCCCTGGTCCAATAAAGAGAAAATCAAGCTCCAATCATCACTGACGTACCTCCATATTTGAAAGTAGTCAGGGGTACTTTTTGTATGCATTACTTCATTGATCAGCATTGAAAAAACACCACCTTATTTTCATGGCCAAGATACAAATTATGTACGTTTCTGGTGTTTAAGTTTTATAAAAAAAACAAAATCAGATTGATGTTTCCAATGATCAAACTGGGGACAGACCAAATGATTGTTTAGATTTCTTGCCTCTAGTTTGGAGTAACCCTTGCTTTTAAACAGTACTACAGTGGTGTCTTTGGTGAAAATGGGCTCAAGTTGGAGTTAAACATGCCTCCGTTGCAGCTGTTAGGAGACTTGTGACTGTGGATTCGGATACTCGACCACTTTGACATCACCTTGGTGAGCCATTTGAGTCAATTTGAATGATCTCGATTCTTTAATTTACACTGTGGCTGGCAAAGTGTGGACAGTCAGGCACTGGACAGATAGCCCTAAACCTTTGGTCAATCTTCCCAGTGGATTTACGACAATCCTGCCACGTAGCAAGAGCACAGACACGTATGCGTGCTCGCAACATTCTAAGGGTGTGTTTCTATTCATTTTCATCAAGTTCTCGCCTCATTGGCCATCTAATAGTGATGTTTATAAACTCACTTAAGGTGGTTTTTGCCTTGCCACCTTTGGAAAACCAGGTTTCCTGAACAGTCCCAGAAAGACGTTATTGCATTTTGCCCTCGTGACAAAAAGGAAATGGCACTGAAGCGTGCTAAATACCTAAATTTGCATTTTGCCATCTTGTCAGGAGGCATAATACACTTTGATAACAATTACACATCACAAAAATGCAAAATTTGTATTTTGGCCTTTAAATTAGGGTGGGGCGTTTTCAATGCTGGTCAGTATATTTTGCCACCAAACGTGCCGATAGTGTTTTACGACAAAATTTTATTTTAATCGTATATGACAATGGCACTCTCTTCCAATCATAGTAGGCAAGACTAGGGTCCAATGAGCCATGTCACATATTCGTAACAAATAGACGTAAGAGCTGCTTAAAATAGTCAAAATAGTGATATGACTCATTGGGACCAATGCAATATCATGCAATACAACAGAGATGACCCTCGATGATATGCTATGCACCTAGGTGCTTAGCTGCCATTCTCAGACCTGGGACAGCCCTCTGACTGATTGTCTGAATGCACATAGACAAGCTGTGTTGAGATGTGTTTCACATTGACGCCTAAATTGGCCTTCAGATGTCAGCTGTGTGCTCAAGTTTTTTGTGTGCTCAAATTTTTATTGGATTTTATTTACTTCAATTACTAGGGGTGACAATATTTTTGACTGACACTGGTTTAAATAAAAATACATTACTTAAAAAAACACTGACACAAAAGGAAAAAAAAAGTTCAAATGGATTAATGTAGTTTCCCCATACATTTGAACTTAACACATAATAGCCCAGTTGATTTTATATGCAGCTTTTTTTGCTTAATTTTGATAAAGCTTGCAAATAATTCTGGACGACAACATACAAGGCCAGTTTCATGGCCATGCTCCAGTCGGGCAAGCTGAATCAAAGACTCTGCTGTGTGAAACTCAGACCAGATGGTCGCGCTATTTCCTGTAAAATGCTACTGCAGAGGTTGATCTGTATCCAAGCATTAAATTTGCTGCATTTAGTCCTTTTCCTTCTGGGCTGTGTTTCACTGCGTGGGATCTCTGATTTTGCAGGATAAAATCACATAGTAAAAGACAGTACCTCATGAGAAGTAGTGACATAAAACACTGCTCCAGATTTTGCTCTGTTTCCCAGCTAATTGATGTGGTGAAATACCCCCTTAAATCAAATTAAAAAAGATACAACCGACCAATCTGGCTTCTTTATTGCTCAAGGTTCCTTTATATCTATCTTTTGATGGAGAGAATTGAATGCAGTGTTCCTAGGTTGATATAGGCGGGATCATTCCAGTAAGTAATGACTGAAGTGCTACTATTTGTACATTAGTTCAGACCCCACAAGCAAATTCGCATTTTTCAGCCATGGGTTCCCTTCCTAGATTTCCAATACATTTCTTGCAAAAGGTTTTAGTTTCTCCGACAAGAAAAGGAGGCATGTTGTCAACATAAGCTTACCTTTTATTTTTGTTATACAAGTTCAGTTGCAACACAGAATATCTCAACTATAAATTTTGAAAGCAACTCACTTGATCAACATGCAAACTCCACACAGAAATGCCTCAGGCCTAACTCACACCCGCAAACTTATTACTCGGAGGAAACAGTGCTACCCACTGCGCCTCCTTGCTGTCCTTCCCTTCATTTAGGAACTCTCAAGTCAGCTCTTGATATATTCATTTTAAAATATTGCATTTTAATGAGTGGAATGCTATTTCTGGGACTACTCTGAAGTACTCAAACTCATTTCTGAAGGTGATAGCGAACTGACTTGATTGCAGCCATGTTCGAAGTCTATGCTTTTCAAAAGGCCGAAACTGAGTGCACTGCTCTAAATTTGATCTGCTGTGATTTAGGTGTCACTGGGTCACTGGTCATTCATGCACATTAACACCTGGTGTTTACAGTCAATGTGTTCTGCACTGATGGCTGGGAAGCTGGATGGCAGGTGGTCTGGGCATATTGGACCTTGTAACACTCATTCAATGTATCCTTTGATAATAAAATTAAAATAGCACTTATTTTTCTTACCAAACTGAATAAAGAAACATAGCATATGTATTATGGATTAGCAACATGGAATGTTAGCAGCCAGTGATTCCAGTTAATTAGCACATCACACACTAGCTTCCGGAACTCAAGCTTGTTCCTTATCCTCAAGATACAACCCCAGATCAGGAAAATTAGTGATAATATATTGAAATTAAAACTGAAAGCAGTGATTTGTAAATTTGTATTTGACCTGCATTGCATTGGAAACAAAACAATAAAACATTTAATGTTTCACCGCATAGATTTCATTGATTTTTTTGCACAATAAATGCTCATTTCATTTTAATTCTTGCAACATGTTTCAAGAAAGTTGGATCAGTAAAGTATTTTCCACTTTTTAACGTTGACATTTGTTTTCATAGCACTAAGTAAAAGTTTAGAGAATGAAGACACCTACTTAAGTGATTCATGTGTAATTTTGTCCCATTCCCCCAGCAAACAAGCCTTAAGGTGTCCAACAGTGCAAGGTCTTTTTTTTGCATTTTGCATGACAAAATGCACCATATGTTCTGTGTTGGGTACAAATCGGGACTGCAGGCAGGCCAGTGCAGCACCTGCAACCTCACCTCATGCAGCCATGCCTTTGCAATGCATGCAGAATGCAGTTTTTGTGCTTTCTTGTTGAAATATGCTTGGGCGTGCCCAGAAAAGATGTTGCTTTGAAGGCAGCATGTATTGCTCCAAAATCTCAGTGTATTTTTCAGCATTAATGGTGCCTTCACAGGACTCTGGCAAAACCCCATATCATGACGGAGCATGGCTTTCGGACTTGCAGCTCGAGACAGGCTGGATAGTCCTTTTCTTCTTTAGTTTAGAGCAGAGGCTGCAATGCTTTGTTAAGTAGACCAGTACTTTTTATTGTCTTGTGATATTTGAATATCTTTTATTTGTTTAATTGCATCGTATTACATGCATCAAATTAAAATTTAATCATTGTGTACCCCATTAAGTTTGAATGATTTAAAGTGTCTGAGCCTCACTTTAAAAACAGCTTGCCTCCTTCCCTCTTTCATCAGGATAAACCCATAGTCCGAGAGTAATACTTGAGCGCTCACCTGAGATTTAGTCCTACCCCCCTCACAGTTGAGAGCCAGATTCCACAAATAAAGCGTTTACACCCCGGCTCACCATTCCTGCATGCAACAACCACTGAACTGTAAACATATCCAAGTATTTAGGTATTGTCACGTGTTTATGCATGAAGCGACACCTGAGTGATTCAGCTGATGTTTAATTGCGCGCGAAAGATTTTTTTTTAAAGTCCGCCATGAGCGCATTTTCAGTATTTTTGAACAAACCAGCTGACGATTCCTGGACGAAAATTTGTAAAAAAAAAAAAAAAAATTTAGCAGTTCTGCCAGCAGGTAGTATAGTCAGACGTCATCAAGTGAATTCCTTGATGCATAAATCGCTGGAAAAAAAATCGTTATATTATTAATAAACACAATAATAATAGAATGCGGGTGTTAATGAAAGCCCGCCACCTCAGTATATCACTGTCGCAGCGGGTGTTCTACCTCGCCTTCACTTTGAGATCACATGGAAACGTCATTGAAACCGACCTCTGCGCATCATGCTGATATATAGTCTTAAAATTCCACCAGACTTGCTTTCCTAACAGCACTCGGTGTGTCAGCTTCGTGCCACTGGCGTTATTCCCAAAATTTGGAGGAAACGAGAGCGCCAAAAAGACCAATTGATACAGTTTTGTATGATAACTACGCGGATTTTTTTTAAAAAAACAACTTCACCACCTTCGCTATCATTTCATTAGTGGTAAATAGGCATTTGGTGCTAAACGCTTAGTTCAGTCAACCTTGATATCATTGCCTTGACAATTTCACCAGAAAACAGTAAACAAAAATCTAAACATGGACATGGATACTACTGACCCTGTTCCATCGGTAATTTCAACGATTTCGGTTGAAGATGTTGATGATCACAACGAAACTTCAACGAACATGTTCGCGCAGCCAGGTTGGCAAGTCGCGCTGTGGGCAATTGCTTATGCTCTTATAGTGATTGTGTCAGTCATTGGAAATGTCACGGTCATTTGGATAATTCTAGCGCACAAAAGAATGAGGACAGTGACCAACTATTTCATTGTCAGTCTAGCGTTCTCGGACGCTTCAATGGCAGCGTTCAACACGGTATTCAATTTCGTCTACGCCCTGCATAACGACTGGTACTTCGGATTAGGATACTGCAGGTTTCAAAACTTCTTCCCCATCACAGCAATATTTGCAAGCATATATTCCATGACAGCTATTGCTGTAGACAGGTAAGACACGCTGTGGGTGAAAAGGAAATGTTTCGCGTACCACAAAAGTGTGTGTGTGTGTGTTTTTTTTTAATGAATGTATTTATTTTTGTACAGCAGCCAACGTTCCTATCTTGCTGTATGCTTCATGATGATGATTTTACACACTTTGCCGGTGAATTTATCAGATCTGAAAATGTGAGACTCGCAACAGGATAACTGGCGGCCATAAATGTATCTATTTTTGGTTGTTACTCATTGTGGAAAAACTTCAGCTCCTCACCTATTTTATGATCAATTACAGTTGTAATATTGCATTATGTGCTATCGGCTTACAGATAGGCACTCTATTACTGTCAATGTGCAATTGAGAAGGTATGGCAAGTAAATTCAAATACTGTCCTCTGCCGATTAATCCAGTTTTCTGGCGGTTTAATTTTGTGCAATTATTTCACTATCACTGATGCATAACCTTAAGGCATGGAAAAACTCCTAGAAATAAATGGGTGAATGAAGACTTCAATTAATTTTTGTTGCTTTCATGATTCTGTGGAATAGGGAAAGCAAAACGTCCCCGATCCAGAAAGACCTTAGAGGAGCAACTCTACCATCATAAATATGCCCACCCATAGACGTGCGACTTCATCCCTCTCCCGCTAAGGCCAGAAATGCAACAGCTCTCATTCACGATCGGACAGTGAATGGCTGAATGACAAGTGTGTTCAGTGATTGATCCATACTGTAGTTTTTTTTTTTGGTCACAATATAGGCATTTATGAATTACAGCAGCCATAATGTTTCCCAAAATTACTAAATAGATCAGTTTTCTTGGATAGGAATCTGTGTATGTCAGTGATTTAAACAATATATGAAATATTATCAAAGGGAAACTGCTTTATTTGTGTGTACCCCATTTTCAGAACACCAGCTAATCAAATGTGCTAAGTTTACACATTATATTTGTAACAAGATTGAATTTTTCATGAGAGAAAAAACCTCTTTTCCCTTTAAGGGCAGGTAGTACTCTGAAAAAGAGCCATCTTTGAGTTTATAAGTAGCTTCCAAGTTTCAACGTTATTGTCATCATGTTTATAACTGGAAGTTTTGTTCCACAGATTCACTAAGACAGAATGTTCCTGCTCCTGGGGTTCATTAAAACATTTTAATCGAGAACTGTAGCCATGGTGTCTGCACCTTGCATAGACACTGTGATCAGAGTTAAACCTACAGATTGAATGGCTGGTCTATAGATATAAGTAAATTCCTACTGGGTAGATGCTATGACAGGTGTGTTTTCACAAAATGAAACAGCAGTAACGTTTTGTGCCTTTTTCTATCCTGCCAAAGTCAGGAAGATATGTAAAAGCCATTTGTGGAAAAGAGAATAAATATGCTGCTCAAGTAGCTGCCTCTGTTTGTGGCAAGATAAGTCCTGGAAATGTAATTACATTCTACAGCCCCAAATCAGAAAAGGTTGGGAGGGTATTTTTAATCAAAATTAGAACTAAGAGCAGTAATTAGTAAATTGTCTTTGATCTATATTATATTGAAAACAATACAACAGCACATTGTTTGATGTTTCACCATATGAATTTTATTGATTTTTCATAATTAAACCCTTATTTAAATTTGAATTCTTGCGACTGATCTCAAAAAAGTTGGGACAATAAAGCAAATACCAACTTTTTAATGTTGCCATTTGTTTTCACAATTCTTAATTAACGTACAGAGACTGATGACATCATGTGAAAAATTGACTCAGGTGTAATTTTGGGTCTTTGTTTTCACATTCTGCATTTCAAAATGTGCCCCAGGTTCTCCAATAGGGACAAGGCAGGACTTTAGGCAGGCCAGTCTAGCACCCACACCCTCTTCTTAAACTGCCATCCCTTTGAAATGTTTGCATAGTGTGATTTTGCTTTGTCTTGTTGAAATATGCATGGGCATCACTGGAAAAGATGTTGTCTTTTTCTTCCAAAAAAGACTTGAAATATTGATTAGTCTGACTACAATACATCCAATCCTAAGCCCATTTTGTCACACAGAGGATTTGGGATTCAGGCTCAGTGAGGAAATCAGTTTATTTTTGTGAATTAGAACAAGTGGAGAGGTCAGACAAGTCTGGTTCATTAACTAACGGGAGAATCGCAGTGCGAAAACTGCTAACAGGATCAGATTCATAACATAGGCAGGGGTTCGGTAACCAGGCAGGCAGAATGCAGTAAGAAAACAGACATAATCCAATCTGAAAAATGATCCAAAGTCGTGGCCAAAACTATACAGACAAAGAGAAATCCAAAAATCGTAAAAACAAGAATCAAAAGGAAGTCAAACAGTGGAGGACAATCACTTGGTAAAGGCAACAGTAATATACTTTGCGACTTTTTTAAGCCCTGATGAAGACCCATTGTGGTTGAAACATGTTGGCTTTTTTAATGTTCTAGCCACTATAATGCAGCCTTTTTAATCCATTTTTCCTATCCTTTTTTCACACGTGAGTGCCTGGATTGCCTTCCCAGTTTTGAATATTTTGTGACAAACTCGCATCTTGAGGGTGAAAGCAGGGTAAAAATAGAGAAAAAGGTGATCTGGTAAACAAGAGATAGGCGTAGAGGAAGTGGGAGAGAGCAGAGAAGGGCGTGGCTACATATAACTGTAATGAGGAACAATTACTACACAGAATGGGGAGAGCAAGCAGGGAGCAGGCAAAGTAAATGCAGACACGTGGAGATAGGAAACAGGAGGAAAACACAATAACCAAAGTAAAACAGAACATGAAACATATAAAATTCTAACCATAACGGTAAAATCCTGACACGTGTGGTTATATCACTTCTAGGTAAATGGTGGTTATTAAAGCAGTGCCATCTGAGTGATCAGAGATCACAGCATGTTCAGCTCAGGCTTGCACCCTTGCCCTCTGGACACAGAAATTCCTCAAGATTCCTTTAACCTTTTAATTATTCATCGTAAAGGGTAAAATATCCATAATATCCTTTCCCATCTTTCTTTGTGGAACATTGTTTTTATACCTTTTAATGATTTTCTCATGCATTTTTGGCCAAATTGGTGATTCTAGACCCATCTTTGCTCCTGAATAACTTGGCCTTCCGTTGATGCTTCTTTTGTTCTGAATCATGATTACAATCACTTGCTAATATCAGCTGCTTCAAATCACATCAAAACTATTTTTTTTATTTTACCGCATTACAAGTTCAAAATTACCCCTGTCCTTACTTTTTTTGGAAATAGTGGGAATGATATTTACAAATAAAGTGAAGTTGACTAGACAAAACATTACGTATCTTGTCTTCGTACTGTCTGCAATGAAATACAAGTCAAAGTAAATTTAGAAGTTGAGGTTGTAAAAGTGCAGGCCCCTTCCACATCTTCTGTGGGCTGTAAAAGGCAAAAGCATTGCTGACAATTTCAACAATGATGAAAATCATGGTCTTCATCAAAACTTACACAGCACATATTATTCCTTATATGTTTGTGTGTGTGTGTGTGTGCATGTGTGTGTGTGTTTTAGCACAGGAACTGTGTTGTTGGATCATTTTGAAGATTTATCAATCTAATCCAATATGTTGTGTTTTTTCCCCATAGATACATGGCCATCATCCACCCTCTGAAACCCCGCCTCTCCTCGACCACCACTAAGGTGGTAATCGGGCTGATCTGGGCAGTGGCTTTCTCCCTTGCCTTTCCTCAGTGCTTCTACTCCCAGACCAAGTTTTACTCCCCGCGCACGGTGTGTCTGGTGGACTGGCCCGGTGACTATGGGGGAAAGCACCAGCTGAGGTGAGGGTCCATTCTCTTATAAACACATAGCCTCTGGTTAGTGTATCAGAAGACCAGTTTGGTGGCAGTTGTGAATTGCACTCTGGCAAAAAATAGGGCAAAGCAGTTTTAAATGCCCCGGTGTGAATACATACTTTCGCTGTGGGCGGTAATGTGCGCACGTGCTCAATGTTAAATCAATTTAACGAATTGACTTTATCTTATGTGGTCAGAGGTGACTCATGTAAAAGCTAAATTAGCGAAATTAACCTTGTGCAAGGGTGCTCTACCGAGGGGTAACAGCCACATTTGTGTTCTTGGACTGAAAGCTAAAGTCTGCATGTTAGTATATGTAGTATTAAAGTATAGATTATTTTAAGATTAAAAGTGCAAAAAAAAAAAAAAATTACATTGGACTTAATATATGTTGAATAATGTTAAATCAATTTGTCAGTTACCAGATCGCAGTGATCGTTCTGATCTACCTGCTCCCCCTGCTGGTGATGCTGGTGACCTACAGCTTGGTTGGCCTGTCCTTATGGGGAGGCGAGATCCCAGGCGAAGCTTCAGATCATTACCAGAATCAGATACGGGCCAAACGTAAGGTCAGTACCAGGAGCAGTAATGTGAAAAACAGCAGGTCATAGTCTGCTCCACCAGCAAGTTCAATGCCTCACAGAACCGATATCCCATTCAGATCACTGAATCTGGATCCATTCAGTCCGGGTTCTTGTGGTTCTCAACGATGGTACGAGGCCCCCCATGTATACTGGTTTTGTTCTAATTGCAACTGCATTACCAATTTTAAACAGCTGTTGAATCTTGACTGGGTCCTTTTCATTTTTTAGAGGAGTAGTCACCTTCTTTGGCTGCATTGTCTGAAATATCTGCAACTGTATGCCATGTATGACAAAAATTGTGCTTGATTGCAAACATTTTCAAAAAAGGTACACATTTTCAACAGTCTGATTTAATGAAAATGGTTAATTGATTTACTCTTAATTATGTTGTGGAACTTTTTTCCCTTTTACATGATGCATATTTGGCCCGTTATCATTTGCCTTATTTTTTATTTAGTCATTACCCACCAAATTGCTATTTTTATTTAACCCTGTGTCAACACTTTCACTGATTAGAACCTAATTGACTTCTTTATTTTATCAGTTTTAATTTCTGCTCATTTTATACCATCAAAAATGTGTTTATTGAGTACAATCTGAATATGGAACTCTTCAGTGCATGTGCAGCCATATGATATCGTCAATTTTCAAGGGTAAATAATCCTTAAAAACATGAATAGTGCAATTAAGAACAATGTTCACTTTGTTAAAATTCTGGGATCTCAACAGTAATTGGAACAAAAACCTGCACACACGCAAGTCTCCAGGCCTGACGTTGAGATCCACTGCCTTAAATGCAAAAAATGTTCCATAATGGCACCTTTATGCATACATGAAGTAAGCATCAGCTGAAACTGAAGAATGCTATTTTTCTTGCAGCATTCAAAATCCAGCAATACTAATCAAGGCTCGAACATAACTGCCACCATATGTGAGATTGCAAACCCCCCGTTTGGTGCTGCATTTGGCATCCTGAGCGGCAGCCATGACACTTATGCTCTGAACTGGCCCTTATGCAATCACAAATGACAATGTTAATGTGGCCAACTGGCTTATATTTTTCAGGCCTATTACATTTGCCAGTGGGAAGTCTTGGAGTCAGATTTTAGCAAATATTGGATAAATATTTGGCGTATTATTTTCTTTGAACATACTGATGAAAGTTGCCGCTCAGCATGCTCCAGCTTCAACTAATTCCTATCTGTATGACATTACAGAATTTGTGTAGTGTGTTGAGGTAGGTGTTCAGGAGTATCCTAACACGTTTTGGGTCACCTGACAGGTGGTGAAGATGATGATTGTGGTGGTGTTGACGTTTGCATTGTGCTGGTTGCCCTTCCACATCTACTTCCTTCTGGGCAGCTTCAACAAGGACATCTACAAGCAGAGATACATCCAGCAGGTCTACCTGGCCATCTTCTGGCTGGCAATGAGCTCAACCATGTACAATCCAATCATCTACTGTTGCCTAAATCACAGGTAGAGTATATAAGAATAGTAAAAAAATATGTAAATTCACTTGAAGTGACAAACGTGGCTTCCAAATGAAAGCATTTGTGTTGCTGTTGGTCAAAAAGAAATGATTTGTGCTGCTGGGTTAGCTCACTCGGTTACGACGCCGCATTGCAGAGCAGTAGTGACCACTGCGGTGTGGCTTCGAATTCAATTCCCAGTCTTATCAGCTGGCAGTGGTCGGCAGCTTTTTCAGAGCAAGATTGGCTTTGCGTTGCAGGGAATACAAATTGGGAAGGGACTGCCGGGATGGGATGATAAAAATAGTTGCTTTATTCGTTGCTTCAAGCACCTCCTGTTAGCCAACCGGGCGCTCGTCAGTGAGATTCTAAGCTTGCTCATGTTCTGGTATCCTCCGCCTTGTCCTGAATTTGCGAGGTTTCGACCTATGAGTGTAAAGAAACAGCGGCTGACAGGCGCGTGTTTCGGAGGAGAGCCATGAACTGTCTTGCTCTCTCGAAGTTGGCAACATGGGGTCGCATTGGAGCAAGCCTTGTACATAGTTCTCGAATTTGGCATTCCAGACTCGGGTGGGATTGGAGATGCCAAATTTATTAAAAAAAAAAAAAAAAGAAACAATTTGCTGTTGTGACTGGAGTAGAATTGGTTGGCATCAGCTCAAATGTACACACCTTAATTTTATAATCTACCGTGCACTAACGACTGTATGTCTGCTATCCCTGGAATTAAGCGAGATTGACCATCTCCCAAACTTGCAGATTTCGGTCGGGATTTCGAAGAGCCTTCCGCTGGTGTCCGTTTGTCCGGATCTCAGAGGAGGACCGCATGGAGCTGCAGCACATGAGGACCTTCCAAATGACCCGCAGCTACCGCACCGAAACCACCACCACGGTCCACCACAACTCGATGGAGCAGGAGGAGACAACGGCGAAACTCATAAAGGCCTGAATGCGGCATCTTCCCAACGAATGAGGGAGCGAGGGGAGACCAACACTCACTCTTGTGGCCGCGTCTGCTTGTGCACCGTCCTTCTATACCACTGAATACCTCACAGGAGAGCATGGGTCCTGGTGTTGAAAAGCGGCAGTATCACACGTAGGGAAACACAGTACTCTCCCATGGCATAAGCACTAAGCCTTACTCATCACCACCACTTCAGTAAAGTGGCAATTCACATGTGTGCTTGATTTTGATGGGGAAATACCATTCAGTATTGTTTAAACGCATCAAAGGGCACAGGTGACTGTTGTCCATCAGTCTTTTAGTGGAGTACAGGACAATGTTTGCATTGCAACGTTGATCTATAGCTATCCCACTGATTACATGTTGTGCTTATTCTGCTTAAGTATTATTAAAATGTGAGACTGAAATATGTAACAGGTTGTCATATTGCATTTTACATAGGTGAGTCCAAACAGAGGGAGCATTATGAACAAGTCCAGAGGAATGAGAAATTGGCTTTGCAATTCTGCTATGTGTGATGAGAATTATTCACTGTGAAATCAGAGGAATCAAACTGAGAGACAACATTGACAACAAAATCTTGAGGAGAATCGCAGATGAAGCCAGATTAAGAGACAGGCGCTGACAGATGGACAGTCTCGGCCAGGATTCTTGGGCCTGATGAAAAAGGCAACAGGTCCTTAAAAATTGCATTCAGGATGTTGATAATATTCCACTCTGTTAATCCAGGCATTTATCAGGTATGCAGCCTGGGGTTCTCTGAATCATTAGCTATTCATTTTGTCAGTAGTAGCCCAGTAAAGTATATAGATGTATGTCCAACAGACCTTTTTCCAATTAGTATGTTTTGTTTTTTAATGTTCAGTACAAAACGTGATTAGTGAAACACAGAACATAATCAAATCATTATTGAAATCATTGTGAAGAAAAATAGTAACTAAAAAGCCTTCTGCTATTTGATACTGAAAATTTATTAAGTAATGACATAAAAAGGCTAAAACATGTCTGTGCAGTCATATGCTTCATATGCTAGAATCCAATCTTGCCAGTATGCTGGCTTTATTTGCCTATTTGTGGCACAGTTGTTATACTTTTGGTAGGTCGTGCCCGCCATCTACCTGCATAAGCTGTATGTGAGGTGCAGTGACTGCACCACTTGGTGTGAGGCCAGCAGAGAGACAGCAGCTCAGACTGGGGACTGTAGAGTGAATGGGGAACTACAACTGAAAGAGAAAATGGCGGCTGACTGAGCATAAATGAAGCTGCTATGCTGCTGGACTGCGTTCACTCCAGTTATATTTATCTATCATGGTGGTAATGCTGAGAAGAGTGTAAAATGCTGAGAATCACTTCACTGAATGACAGAGACGGAGAGAAGTCAGCAAAAGAGTGTAAGAGGGCGCGAGGTGGCAGTGAAATATGTTTCGTTTGCTTTTCTTATTTTTTTTGGTAAAGTTCTTTGAAAAAAAGTCATTGCAGTGAAACCCTTGATCTCTGCTGGTGTTATGCCCTAGACAAGTGTTTCCCAACCCCATTCCTGGAAGACCCCAGCACTGTGCATTTTACATCTCTCCTTGATCTGACACACCCAGTTCAACCCACCAAGTGCTCTACTAAGGAGTTGATCAACTTAATCTGATGTGTCAAATCAGGGAGACATCCAGAATAAGCAGGGCAAGGGTACTCCAGGAGCAGGGCTGGAATACCCTGCGATAGAAGATGGAATTGGCTGAGTCTTTGGTCAATGCCTGTCATCACGCATGTACATTTTGTAAATGAATATGTGAGTTTGTTTTGTACAGTGCGTTACTCTTGGAAGTAGCTTGATGTTAAAAATAGACAAGAGTTAGCTCAGAGCAAAAATGAAACATGAGAGAAAATGATAAGTGATTTTGGTCATTTTAGCTGATAAAAATGATGAAAGGGTTATTGGTTTGTTGAAATACTACATAGACATGCTAAGAGCACTGCCTCTGCCTTATGCTGCTTACCAAAATAGTGATATATATTATTATTATACAATGTTTAAAGCCAGTTCTGTCAGCTGGGAATGTAAAAAAAAAAAAAAAAAACACGACTTCATACATTTTTATTTCTCGTAAAGATGAATTTTAATCTATTCTGTTACATTGGTTTCAGAAACACCTGTGGATCTGTTTCAGTATACAAAATAAATACCCCTGTGTCTCCAAATAAGGTGTGCATTAACAATGCGGTTTTACGTATTGTTTAAAAGCAGCAGGCACAAAAGAGTTGTTGTTCACTCATCCTCACATATATTGAGTTTTATTGCTTATTCAGGATTCCCGTAAACCACCAACACACAGCCACTTGGTTTACTTCGAGAGGGGGAAAGATTGTAATGGCAAATACTTTTTAGAGGCTAAAGTTTAAAATATCAATTTCAATGCAATGGTTATGACCAGTGACTTATGAGAGCTTGGTAGTTACAGCTGAGAAAACAGCCATGATTGGCTGCATCTATCTTTGTACAGCGCTTTGTACAACTTCCCAAGTTCCTCTATTTTTGCATATTTGATGCACTGAAGTGTTTCAGATCATCTAACTAAATTTTGTTACTAGACAAAGATCATTTAAGTAAATGCAAATTGCAGTTTTTAAATCATGATTTTGTATATTGAAGGAAAAATGCTATTTAATCCTACCCGATCCTATGTAAAAAAAAAAAAAAAAAAAAAAAATTTGTCCTGTGAGTAACTAAATTGACCAATTAAACAAATGTCATTGAAAATTGGATTAAATTTCAGTGGACACACCCAGGTATGATTATTGCCAGCCCTTCTGAATCTACACATCACTTAAATGACAACAACGTGAAGTAGGCAAAAAGCAATACATGATGCGGCAATATGAAGAAATTCAACAAAAAAATAGAGGCAAAGTTGTTGATCTTTCAGTCTGGAATAGGTTACAAAGACATTTCTAAGGGTGCTTTCAAATTAGGCACAATTGTTTCGTACCTCAGTATAATTGAATACCTTCACCTTCAATATTTGAAATGATCATTTAAAGGCTGCATTTTTTTTGTTTAATCACGTTGTTCTTGTCATATTGAAATTAGTTGGATGATCTGAAACATTTAAATATGACAAAACAGCAAAAATAGAAGAAATCGAGAAGGGGGAAAATACTTTTTCACAACACCGAAAGCAGCACCACTGAGTGTAAAATTTGCTTTGTGCAAAAATCTATTATTGTGCTTCCCTTGTTGAGCGTGCAAGCAGCCCCAATCCTCAAGTACAAAAATTGAAATAAATAATAGATACATGTTTGCAATTTCTAACCTCTCATAGAGAGCCTTCCCTTTATTCTCTAATATACATCCATTGGAATAGTTACAGCAGTTTTTGAAGGTCCTTAAATACATTATTCATAGGTTATTCCTGGAACAGCAGCTATAATACAGGTGACTGATATGAGCTGTGCTTTGGTGAGAAAAAGGCAGACAAAAGAAAGATCAAAAAGAAAGTTCTAGAATTTTCCGAGCTTCCTGTGTGTGCCAGTAGGGGCTGCATTGAGTGCAGCGGAGTGGGGAATATGGGGGTAAACTGGCCTGGCTTGGTGGGAGAGCACGGCATGGAAGGGCAAGTCAGGGATAGAGCAGATCACTCTGGAAATCCGCCCATCAGTTTTGTTCCTGTTGCCGTAGACGACAGCCCACTGCGGTGATCAGGGCTGCCCCCTTTCCACTACCATCCTCTGAGAGCAGGAAGTTGACGTTACACTTAGGTGCTAGCTGCTTCACTGTCTCGTGCATGATCCCAGAGAAACTACAGGAAAAAGTGAGAGGATCCATCAGTTATGCATTTTTTGAATGATGTTAAGTGGAGGGATGGCAAAGAAATGTAATAATGTCGCTTTTCCTGTTACTCACTGTGGGTGCAGTTTGTACAGCGTGCCGTCCACTCCCACGGTGATGTCCAGTTGGTCTTGTCCACGGTTCTCACGAATCTTGTCAACGACTGCGGCCATGCCTGCCCCACAGAGCTGAGCAGCGCGGCGAGCTACGGTGCCACACACCTCCTTCACAATTATACTGTCGTCACAAGTGCTGTCCAGACCCAAGTGCTGCAGGATGGCCCTTACCTGCAGCAGTGCCAGACGGTCACTAGGGGGCGACAAAAGAATATAGCTAAGGCAATAAACTCTAGCATGATTTAAAGGAGCTGTGCCATGATTAATGCGCATGCTCAGATCTTACATCCTCAGACAGTAAATCTGCTTGACTGCAAGACAGAAATCGGATTCCATCCTTAATAATCTGTCTTCATTTTGCATTTTCTTTATATATTTTAGTTACTCAGGCATTATGCTATTTATTTTATGGAGTTTTCTATGGAAATTCGAGGATTCAAAGTGCTATTTTTGCACTTTAGCTGAAGGATACAGAGAATGCAAGCTGGTTTGTCATCGCCAACAATCATAGAGAAAGAGGATTCTTTTGTATCCTCCTGCTAAAGTGCGAAAATACAAATGGGAGTGGTCACAACAAAAATCATCTTATGCACAGAAACCAGACATGAAATCCAACTCACTCAACATCTTGTTATGCTTCTCAGAGATAAGCATACATTTTGCTCCCTAAATGTACTGTCCTTGAAGCTCACTATTTGAAGATTGGGAATCATGTCCCAAATGAAATTTAAATTAATGAATGATTGTGACAGCTGTTGCTTGCAGTGCGGAAGCTTAAAGTAATTAAAGTTATTTCGTGTATATATCCAGCTAGAAGTTTTTAAAAATTCCATCAACACATAATTTACTCAGACCTCTTTTCTGAGATTAACTTTTGTGTTCATGAAGCATTTTTTGGTATCAGTCTAAACCAGTCTCTGGATAAAGAGAGTTGCGACAGCTGAACAATAGGAGCCATTTTGTGTCTATCGCACAAAACCAAGCCTTTTGCTCAATGAAAAATGTCAGTTTCTTTGTTCTTTTCTCAGAAGGGAAACATTAATTTTGGGGAATAAAAACCAGCTCATAATGTTGTCGGCTAGCATAAGAGGGAAAAATGTTCGCACATGAGAAAAGAGTAAATGGAAAAAAAAAAAAAACTGCACTTTGACATGAAGCTCAATAATGCGATGGAAACAAAATGGCTGCAAGACCAGATTTTCTGGAACCCTCATGTCACACCTTTTTCTATCCAGGAACCCTAGTCAAAACTGGCCAGCAGCCATGCCATTCCCTTCTACAGTCTATAGTCAGTATGCATTCTCATAGTATGTAGCAGCATAGCCACACACATTTCTCAACAGTCTTTGTTCATAAGAAATGAAAACAACTCTAGGTTTACAGCCAAATAAAGTAGGCAAAATCAATTTATTAAATTACATGAATAATGTACTCAGCAAAAAGATTTAAAAACTGATTAGCCCCTATCCAGGATCCTGAACCGACCTTTCAATTTGTGAGAGGAATTTGGTCTCGAAAATTCCACGTGTCTTCAGGGTCTCTGAGATCTGGCCCCTGAAGAGGAAGCCACGCTTGGTCATGTCAATTAAGATGTTCCGCACAATCTCACCCAGGTACATCCCACTGCACATCTTCTCATACCTAACAGAACAGACAGCACAGGGGTTAGCATGTGAGCACAGGAATTCCAAGTAAGCAGGTGAGCACAGGCCAGGCAGTAGCCTGTGGAGGTTTGGGACTCAGCTAAACAGTAATGGAGAAGGTTAGCACGATGGCACTGCATGTGACAGTATTAGCAGGCTACCTGATGGAGCCCCAGAGATAGTAGGCTTCACAGCAAAGTACATGAACTAAGCAGGGTCTCAGAGGAAGTAACAGTGCTAGCAAATGAACAGGTACAAGGCTAACAGCTTCGTAAGCACAGGAAGCACCACTGTTAACATATTAGCATAGCAGGCAGGCGTTAGCAGGTTACAACAGGGGTTATCATGGCTAGCAGGACAGCCCAGAAAGCACCAGAGTCAGCTGGTCAATGTAGCAAGCACCCAGAGTTAGCAGGTTACCACAGGAACCACCGTAGATAAGTTATGAAGGAGCTACCAGAATTAGTAGATTAGCAGTGAGAGTGGCTATGTTAGCAGATGAGCACAGGATTTACAAGGCTCACAACATAGTTATCACAGGAGGAACCCTGGTTAGCAAGTTAGGAAAGCACGCTAGCAGGATAGCACAGTAATGACTAGACTATCAGGTTTGCACATAAAGCACCCAGCTCAGCAGATAAGCACAGTGGTGATGGGATGACCAAAATTTTCAGGTTCCACAGGAAATAAAGGGGTTGGCATGTTACCAAGAAGAGTACCGGACTTAATACGCAAATGCAGGAAGTAGCCTACCAGAGTTGGCAGAAGAGCGCTGGAAGCAAATAGACTAGCAGCATGGTTAGCACAGGAGGAACCATTGCAAGCAGGTTTGCACTGGAAGCACCTAGGTTAGCACGTTTGCACAAGAAATACCAGGGTTAGCTGATTATTGTAGGACGAACCAGGTGAAGAAGGTAATCAAACTGGTTAAGGTTTCTGAACCGTATTACAAAACTACCCTTAAACATTCAAAATTTCAGATGGAAGGGTAAATTTTTAAAGAGCTCAGTCAGCTCAGGATAAATGCCACCTGAGGAAGTAAATGATTGAAGAGTTGTGCTGATAATCAAATGATCACCTCTGTTTCCCAGCATTCAGGGAGAGCTCGTCCACGGCCACATCATACTGAGTCCTGATGTCATCCAGACAGCCATTGTCCCCAAAGGCTCCCCACTCCATGTTAATGCACATGCGGCCCTCATTCCCATCCACCATCTCAATATTTCGCATCTCTTCCATGTAGCACGCATTGCTGCCCGTTCCTGCAACCATACACTCAGTTCTCAAATTCTTGCATAGCCTTGGTCTAATTAGCCTAATGCCCTGAAAACACGTAAGTAGATTGCCCAATCAAGAACTAGGGAATTGATCCTAATTCATCCTTAAATAATTTTCTATTATTAAGAGATCTTGCTTGGAGTATGACACTGCAATGCAACACATCATCTTCCTTCCTTATTTTATCACTTCTCCTCCAGTCACAGTTCCCGTATGATTGACAATGGCAGAACTTAAAGTGTTACGTATTACTTTTGTGGACGGTGTCTTGTTCTCAAATCAAATAATCCTTTACAATGATAACAAATGAGCAATATTTTATATGCCTTTCCCATACAGTAATATATATATACTACTCAAAATTTGATAGGGATCATAGGAATTTTTTTGTGAAATGACATGCAAATTTGGTAACAGCCACTGATGAACAATATATTGGATAAATGACATGCAGTCAGACACAAAACACATTTGCAAGTGCATTTAATGACATTAAATGAGCGTGCAGCCTCACACTTTTGGATTTCACGAACACTTCATGGTTTCACCTCTGACATGTAAAGTGAAAACAGACAGTGTTTGTTTGATGTTTCATTACCACAGTTAATGTCAATAATGGGTATGGCCTCCCCTAGCTTGAATGACGGCTTGACAACGTCGGGTCACACTGTCAATCAGAACCCGGATGCTTGCAATTGGAATGTTGTTCCATTCTTCAACAAGGGCATTTCCGAGCTCTTCTAGAGTTGTGGGTTGTGCCCTCACGACCAGAAATGGCGACCTGCAGCATGTTCCACACATGCTCGATAGGGTTTAGGTCCGGCGAATCTGCAGCGGCCAGTCCATGCGGACAATTGTCTCCTGCTCTAGGAATTGATTCACCACCCGAGCACGATGGGGGCCGGGCGTTATCATCCATCAAGATGAAATCAGGGCCAACAGCACCAGCGTATGGTCTTACGTACACATTGAGGATCTCATCCCTGTACCGTACCCTGTCATCGTCCCTCTCCCCATGACATGCAGGTCCGTTCTGCCATTCCTGCTTATTCCTCCCCTGACCATAATTGATCCGCCACCATAACGGTGCGTGTTCAAGTTGATGTAGGCATCATTAAATCACTCACGTTGTCTTCACCACACCAGTTGCCTCCTGTCAGTAAAGTCAAGCAATATCGGGACTCATCAGTAAAGAGAACTGGAGCCCAATCGTTATGTGTCCATGTGACATGATCGTGAGCCCAATCCAAACGGTCACGCCTATGACGCACGGTCAGTGGGATTCAACACATGGCCTTCTTGAGTTGAGGCCGGCAGTATGAAGACGATTCCGTGTCGTCTGAGTGGATACCCCCTGACCCCGAGGCGTTATGAAGGTCATTTAAAGGGGTGGTGGCTGTCCAGAAAGGATGACGTCGTGCCTGAAGTGTGAGAAAGTGGTCTTGTCGTTGTGTAGTCCATCTCTGACGACCGCCCCCATGACGGTGTGCTGCTGTACCAAATGTTTGATGCCGGTTCCACGCTCTGTTCGCAACACTTTGGCTGACGTTAAGTGCTGTTGTGAGAAGCCAGAGTCAAGCATTCCGATGCATCCTCCCAATTGCTCTGAAGTCAATCGACGTCTAAGACGCTGAGGAGACATTGTTATTGCTAAATGTAATGCAAAAAATTTGGGAACTTCCAAATTTTCACCAACAAGCAACACACACGTCTGAGTTGAAATGGTGAAGTGTTAGTCAAAGCCAAAATGTGAGGCTGCATGCCCATTTAATGTCATGAAATGCACGTGCAAATGTGTTTCGTGTCTGACTGCATGTCATTTATCCAATATATTGTTCATCAGTGGCAGTTACCAAATTTGCATGTCATTTCACAAAAAAATTCCTATGATGCCTATCAAATTTTGAGTATATATATACATTGACAAAATTAAGAAAAAAACAGTTTTAGAGAAAATTATTAAGGAATGGCTGACTGTCATTATCAACACAATTGATAAAGAACCGAGTTAACCTTGAGCTAACCTGCGATAAGGCCAACCTCACAGGTGGGCTCCTCGTAAGCACACGTCATCATCGTCCCCACTGTGTCATTCACCAGTGCCACCACATCCAGATCAAACTCCTGTGAAAACAAGCGCATGTTGTCACAGAAACATAGGGCCCCATACTAAACCAAACTCATAATCTAAAATGCAGCATACCACTTTACAAGACAAAAACAGACATATTCACCAAAAATGAGAAACATCCGTCAGGCGTCATTCTAATAAAACTCGCCGAATGTGGCATAGGCGCGCTTGCAATTTTGATTTTTAAAGAGTTGTTTGGTCTTTGTTGAACTTCAATTTCTCTTTGGTATTGTCTGGTTCAGCTGTGGAGTAGCAGGTGAAATTGCATTGATTTAAAAAGTTTTAGCATGGAAATATTGTGATTGCAATTTAAAAACTTGCAAAGTATTGGGGCATGTATTGCGAATTTCAGACAAATTATTTTTAGAAAAGGCCCTCATTTTCAAGTATATTTCCATGCATATCTGCCGAAGGTTCTCCCCTCTGCAAGGCGGGCTAATAAAGCTGTTCCTCTGCTCGGCCTCTGCAGCAGAAAATGCCTCAGCCTGCTGCTGCGCTGTATCGCACTCTGCTGCTGCTTGTAACTTTGCCTGCTGCCTCACTTTTTCCAGCTGCTACATAACATCCCACCTCCGTCCGAGAATCCGCCTGTGTGCTCTGAATATTCCCCTGGTGTGGGACTCTATGTTCTCTTCTCCTCAAGCTCAGTTAGCCACAGGGTGTGGCTGGATCAGAGCCAAACTTCCATTGTATCTATTTGCTAATAATGCAGCTAAATAATTGCGAAAGAGTTGGCTGACTGAACTTACAATAGGGTTAGCAAAGCTGTGTGTGTAGTCACTATAGCATTTCAAAATTTTGCAAGTGTTTTTCATGAAATGTTGCTCATATCAAAAGCCACAAAAGTTCAGTAATCTTTTGAGTTCAGAAAAGGGGAGGAAAACTTATAACCAAAAAACAATGGTATAAATAATCCAAGTCCAGGCACTCAAGATGGTTTGAAAAAATGTAAAAGGCCTTTGAAATTATTTTCAGACCATCTTGAGTGCCTGGACATGGATTATTTATACAATTGTTTTTGGTTATAAGTTTTCCTCCCTTTTTTTTTAAAGTATTCCTTTCCATGAGCACCGGTGATTTCAGGGACACCAGAAGCGCTCCTGCTGTCTTTTCTTCTTACAGTTCTATGAGTTGTTTCATTTACATCAGGAAAGTGTTGTGACTTAAATATTACTTGCCTGAATTTTGCACATTGTTTCTTTCCTGAAAACATTATGATTTTCTTGTGTATGCTAACAGCCATCTTGGTGTCAGCCTGTGAACCAATTCTCACTGTTGTGTGAGCCTATAGCTACCAGTTCATGCATAATGTTACAGAAAAAGTATGCCACTTTGATCAAGAAATTTTAAAATGCTCTTCTTGCTCGCTGAAACCTGTCGCCTACAAGGATTCTGTCTTCACTAAAGTAAATTCCTTTTGAATTTACCCTTTAGCGGGACACTTTGTAATGGCAGGAGACTTTATGAGACTAAAATATGGCTCCAGATAAGATTTTAGCTGATGTGTATGCAAACACTTTCAACTGCATTGAAGTGGGAATATGCTGATAAGTACCTTAATTACACCTCATTAAAAGACCAATACGCCAAAATAGATGCAAGGTCATTTGTTATTTATATATTTTCATCATGAAGGTGTGAAAAGATAAAGGGGTAATTGCCGTCCTCTGAAACTACCAAAGAGTTGAAATTTGTGGTACATCAGATTGTGTTAAGTCTAAAACAGACCACAAAGACATAATTTTACCTACTGACACACACATAGATCAACACACATGCACTCTGAAACAAACAGGCACACACAGACACGCCTTTATAAACAAATATGCAAAAATGGGCATACAGCGCTCTCACATACACAGGCACAGATGTATTAAACATGAAGTTATGAAGGGTCCAGACTCACCTCTCTCCTCTTGATTCCCTCTCGGAGCAGTCCCACCACATCCTCCCCTTCACAGTCAGTGGCCTTAAATCCTTTAGTCCAGGTGAGAAGGATGCCCTGCAACAAAATTAAGAACAAGAGCTGATCAGAATCTGATCATTCAGTCACCACAATGTTTGTTAGTAATTTGTAGCACTTGTGGAAGGTGGGCTCATGCCTGTGTGTGCCTGTGAGTGTGTGTGTGTGTGTGTGTGTGTATGTGTGTGTACGTGCATGTGTCTGTCATGGGTGCATGTGTGCGTCTTTTAGGTGTATGTATGATTGTATGCATTTTTTGGATGTGAGTGCGTGCTTACGTGCATGTTCTCACCAACAGGCTTCTATTCTTACAGAACTCAATCGGTGAAGGACACAGTGATAAAGCATTAACAGCGGTAAAAGATTGGGATAAAGCATGCGCATATCTCACCGCATCCAGGCTGGTCTGTTTGCACGGGAAAGAGAATGTGAACCCCAGGGGTAGACGGGTGCTCTTCATGCCCATATAATCCAGGAAGTCAGAAATGCAGTGAACAATGTGGTCAAAGAGCTGGAAACCAAAAGGACAAAATGGATAACTGAGCAGTGGGCAGAAGCCAAATACCACAGCATCAGCCCACTTTCTCGCTCCAGTGCTCGCCAAAGAGCAAAACCAACTTCTAACATGCAAATGATCTTATGTGCTGGTCCTAATATTGAGAACACTGCTGGTTATCCATAAAAAACAGTGCTTTTTCTGTACACAATCTATTTACCATGAAACAGTCTATTGAAAACTTTCACTTTGCTATTTGTGACAGTACATGCAATGTGTATTTGCTAAATGACTGTAACAACATCTTCAATATAAAATTAAATAAAGTTGTAGTTGCTGAACATAGCCACTTATAAATGAGCATCTTAGATACCACTGCATGGACCAGCCATGGGAAAATATAACACCCCAAATTACCTCCTCTCCAGTCCCCTGCATTATCTCAATGGGAATAGCGTAGATTTTATTGTGCATTTCCACCGATCGTCTCTTGCCACTGCGAATCTTGACCAGCAGCACCCTGAAGTTTGTCCCTCCAAGATCCAGGGCCAGAAAGTCTCCATGTTCTGAAATCAGAAATCAGAGCATGTTTGGCACAACTAGCCAGTGTAAGAATCATATTTCCTGTTCCCCAGTCATTAATATTTTTTTCAGGCGCGATTTTTGATTCGCAGGTATGCCACAAACGCACATATTCTGGGTACACTGAAGTATATGCACTCCTCTGATACAGTGGCCTGAGAATCAGCAATTATTCTACAGGCCAAAAATTGAAGACCTGGGTGCAAGAAGTACTTTAGTCACAAAATAACACTTTTGAGATATTAAGGGTCAAAGTTTTGAAAACATGCTGCAGATACTTTTTTTAAAAGATAACATTCAGTGGCGCCTGCTGCTAGTCCCAGGGGTTATACAAAGTAGACAGACACGTTTTTGTGGAAAAATAATGCCTTATTACGAAAAAAACAAGAAAATCAGTTTCGGACTTTGGTACTTCTTACCATAAAATGCCTAAACTTCGGTACTGATTGCCATAAAATGCATGGACTTCGGTACTTTTACCACACAAATGCCGTTTCAATCATTTTCTGATTGCCAAACAGTCATTTTTGCTACGCTTGTCACATGACACATACTAGCAGCTGATTGGACAGTCATGGACTTAGGCACTTGTTCCTGATGACGTCAAGGACTTGAGTATTTCTTGCACAAGAATTCAGTAGATTCAGGGAAGGCCGTATATCAGTATTGAGGACTTGAATACTTATATTTGGAATTTTTTGGCTTTAAATGATGCACATGACACTCTACTTTATGGTAGTAGTGTCAGCTCATTTTTTGGAAAATGTGACTTAAGTACTTCTTGCACCCAGGTCTTCTTCTAGGTCTTCTTGCATGAGGCTGTAACCCAAGAAGCACATTGCGCCCTCGGCTGAGGAAAGATCATCATGTCCAGCCACTGCAAACACTCAGTTATTGTTGGCTGACATTGTAGTTGAGGCGCAAGTTAGAAACCAAGTGCACTGGGTTCATCTTGATAAATAAGAGCGTCGAAATGAAAAATGAAGTAATTCAATATAACACAAATAAAACATTTTTAGGACACCAGAATTTTTCATTTCTACTCACCTCACAGTAACACTGAAAGAACACTTTTATTTACAAAATAGGCTGATACCACTTTCCTCAAAGTAGCCTTATTTGGTCTTGATTATTACTCTGTCCAAACATCAATACTGCAACATGCAAGATGTTGATAAGCAATAAGCAAGATGATGTTAAGCAATGGCTTTAATAAGAGTGCTGCCTCACCTGTTCCATCAGGTATGCTGTTAACAAAGGTGGGCAGCATCTTGACTGAAGCAGTGTGATGAGTAGCCTTGCTCAGACCGTTCTGCATCTCAGCCTTCATCCTGTTCTTCACCTCCAGTAGCTGCTCTGTGGTGAGCTGGAACTCTGCCAGCGTTTCGGCAATCTGCCGAGACTGCTCGGCAAGTCGGTAGGCTACCGCCGTCACCATGGCAGCACCTTTGCTGCTGCCACCCTCCGACAGAAGGAAACGAACGTCCGCATCGGGAACCAGGCGACGCACAGTCTTGTGCAGACGTCGAGCGTACCTGGGAGAGACCAATCGAATTCCATTGAGATTTAGTCTCAATTATCTCACATTCCTGTCACTGCACATTGTCAGTAGCTATTTTTGTCATCCATAGTGTATTGGGCAAATGCAACGTGCATTTTCACAGTTATTTATTTTTGCATTTCTACAGTCGTAGTATGCATACTGATGCATCTATCCAGAATCAGTCTCGAAACAAAGTCATGTGAACTTCTGTTTATTCTGTTAGTTTCTTTTCCCATTTCTGGTTCTTCACAGATTGATACCCTCTCCTCTGTTTTTTAAAGGTTGAAGTCCTCTCTTGTTTCATACAGATCAGTATCTTTCCTATTTGTTACCAGCAGATACCATCTTCCTCATTAGTAACAGACAGAACTAGAGTCAGCCACCGTCAACGCACTGTGCCTTACAGAGTTAGCTCTTACTCACTGCGGGTTCATCTAATAAAGGGTGTGAATGGAGGAATTACTCACTGCGGGTGCATCTTGTAGAGGGAGCCGTCGATTCCCACAGTGGTGCGCAGACGGTGCGGGCCCTTGTTCTCCTTTAGCTGTGTGAGGATGGCCCCCAGGGTGGCACTGATGAGGTTGGCGGAGCGGAAGGACACAATAGCGCAGACATGCTGCACGGAGATGCAGTCGTCATGTGACGGCTCCAAGCCCAAGTGGGTCAGGATCTCCTTGGCCCTAGACAGGCCCTCCTTGCTCCTATCAGCGAGGGATACAAAGGGGAGTCAATGTTGTGGCTTTGAGTCAGAAAGACTTACAACAACAACCTCTAATGCTTGTGTTTGGGGACATGTAGAACTGACCTCTGGCCTTGACATGAAAAGGGTTTGCAACAATGACACCCCAAGAGCACATCTTTGCATTAGAGCGGTGGTAACTGACCCTATTTCTGGAGACTTACCATTCTATTGGTTTTCACTCCAACCCAAACAAAGGACGCCTCATTTCAGTTCAATATTTCATTGAGCAGTTGAACAGCAGTCAAAGATGACAATTTAGGTTTGAAATGAAAAGCAACAAGACAGTATAAATGCAGCTTGTTTACCACAGCGTCAGAGAACTTCAGTACCAATGGCTTCAGTTCTGTACATTTGTTATTCTAAGAGGATATTTCACCGGCCTCTGTTTTTAACTCTGCGTGCTCCAGCATGTTTTGCATTGTTGTCAAAACCTGTTTGAATAATTTATCTATTCTTAAGTAAAATGTAAATACGGCAAGGGAGCCTAGTGCTAGATTGGTAGTAACCAGAGAGTTGCTGGTTCATGCCCCTCAAGGGGCTTGAGATTCTGACATGATGTGGAGAGATAAAGTTGGGAAGAATTCTGCCATTGGGCCCTTGAGTATAACCTTTAACCCCAAAATTGCTCCAGGGGCTCTAGCCCTGTTTCTCTCGATCCCTGCTCACTTGCAACTGCTCAATCTGGCATCTCTCCCAGGGCATCCTTGAGAAAGAGCATCATGTTCTCATTGGAATTTCCCTGATTAAATAGAGATTTAAAAAATACTTTCTTATCACGTGCAGGAATTTCTTGAAAAATGTATTGTAATTTATTTTCTATAATGTCTCACAGAGGCAATTTCTTTGAGCAAAGCCTGAGCAAATAAATGGAACCTAAATCCATGATATGCAAACTCACTTCTCAATGGCAGAGATGTGCTTTGTGTCAAATGTGCCTCTTGTGAGGAGCTCAGCAGTGATCCGGCCTTCAAACAACAGCCCCTGTTTGGCCATCTTCACCAGAATGAGCCGCACCAGTTCACCCAAGTACATCCCGCTCACCATCTTCTCAAATCTGGAGACACAAGCCACAACAATCCCATTCACTGTCAAATCCAAATAATGATATCTAATCACATAAAGCTAACTTTGGCTGATATCTTTGCTGACTTTAAGCAATTCCCATAAAAGAGTTGGCGCTCTGACTGTTCTTTGAATGGGAACAAAAATAGAAAACAAATATTGGCTGTCAGTTTGTTCATGGGTGGCTAGAAGTATTGCAGGACTTTCACCTGGATTCAACTTCTAATGCTAATACTTTCTCGGGAAAAAAAGCATGTCAAAGCAAACCCCTCCTCCCCCCCCACCCCCAAAAAAAAAAAAAAAAACATCTCAATAAGTACCCTCAAAAAGTATTTTACAAATTTATGACTTTCTTAAATATGACAAAGATATTGTCAGTGAGGCAAGGAAGTTTAACTCATTTCAAATTTATGCAAATAAGGTAAAAAAAAACAATGTTTGTTGAGACAGACTGTGCAGTGGTGCAATTAATTGTGAGTTGGGGAAGATAAGGATAATTTTTCTGTAGTCATACATTTGCGCTTGAATATTTAATCTCTACATCTTTAAATATGTACAAGAATTCAAACTCACAGCTGTTTTCCAGGATTGAGGGATCCCCGATCAATTTCCCTGTCAAACTCTGTGCGAATGTCCTCCAGCGAGCCGTCATCTCCAAAAGCTCCCCACTCCGTGTTGATGCACATTCTGCCTTCATCTCCCTCAACCAGGTCAATGTGTCTCAACTCCTCCATATAGCAGGCATTCGTACCAGTGCCTGAGGAACACCAGGGAGCCATAATTCAAGCAGCTCCTCCATTAAACACTTCATTGTTTCATTACGGCAACCAATTTACAGAGTGACAGCACACTGCCTCTTATAGTATTTCATAGTGGAGCAGCTCATTCAACATTAATAGGCTCATTCAAATGAATCATGGCTCTGGAATCATCTGAGATTCCTTACCAACGATCATGCCAACTTCGCAACGCTGGTCATCGAATCCACAGGTCATCATGGTTCCAACTGTGTCGTTGACTACAGCCATGATGTCTGCCTCATAGTCCTGAAAAGCACACATTCAAAGTGAGTAATATCACTTCTGAAAGCAACAATGCAGTTTAAAGTTCTAAAGACATTTAGACATTTATCTTATCTTACCATTTCACCTCCATTTTGGTGGTTAATTGGGAAACCTTTTTCAAGAAGCAGCTTAACAGTGAAACCTACCCCTCTTTTTTTAATGGCCTTTTCCAGAAGTTTCACCACATCCATGCCCTCGACTCCACTAGCTTTGAAGCGTTTCGTCCAGGTCAGCAAAACAGCCTGCAACAAACATCAGGACAGTTATTACTGAAAACTGTCAATAAAGTGATGACAACTGATCTTTCTACAAATACTTATCAATCCAATGTTTTGCACTCATAGACTGTATAAAAAGATGGACGAAGCTACCATGACGTCACCCATTGGTTTCAGCATACCATAAAGGAAGCCTCGATTTTGGCAATTTGAATTATGCCATGTTGTCATTTTGAAACCGGATGTGATTTCTATTGGACGAGAGCGTGTAGAAGATCCAGGGAGGACCGTGGGTCTGGATCTGACCGTATCGGACGAGGACCAGAGGATAGCCATGCCCCTAAAGCATATTCTGGCTTTATCCTTTATTCTAGTCTATATGGGACCATAATTTACAAAAATGAACATCATGATATATCCAAGGAGACTTGAAACTTGCTATAGCTACCATAAAATAATGTGAAAAATCATTATTTAAATGAAAAATCAGGTGGGAAAGTAGGGTCATTTTCTCATAGACTTCTATAGCATTGAACTTCTTCCTGCAACCACCGACGTCACCATCTGCTGGCCATTAAATAGAATGCCATTTTACGGTACTTCCGCACGGGCTTCATTTTTCAGACCAGGGTGCTGCGTCCATCTTTTTATACAGTCTATGGTCGCACTGAACATAGAGCCTGTGCTCACTGGCAAGATTTTATACTTTTCAGCCTAATTCAGTCTCAACTACTCTTTTGCATTCTTTGTGGTCCATCCATTCATTTTCTAACCACCTGCTTCCTGCTCAGGGCTGTGGGAGGATGGAACCAATCCTAACATATCATTGGCCAAGAGCCAGGAATGCTCCATGCATAGTTCACCAATCCATTGCAAGGTACACGCAGGCACATGCATACATACAATTCAGTCACCTTTTCATAATGATGGGCAATTTAGAGTCCCCACAAAGCCCACTTGCCTACATATAAGAAACAAGTTTGGAGGAACACCGCAATATGCTGCAGGAATCAATCCCAAAAACTTCTTGCGGTGAAGCAACAGTGCAATCTATGCAGTAAGTCATGAACCAATCTAATTTATCAGCTGACAAGGTCAATAAAATTATTAAATACAAAAAGTCTTATTTATCATTATTGAAATCAAATAATTAAATACAAAAAGTCTTATTTATCATTATTGAAATCAAATAATTAAATACAAAAAGTCTTATTTATCATTATTGAAATCTCAGAACACAGGAATGATCTCCATGGTGGCTTGGACATCTTACCTCATCCAACTTGCTTTGTGCACAGGGGAAGGAGAAAGTAAATCCAACCGGAATCTTCTTATCTTTGATGTCCTGCTTCTCCATGAAGTCTCCCAGACATTCAGCCACATGATCAAAAAGCTATTGGAGTCGGAAGGAGGGTTGGTTAAATGCAGAAGCTGCCACAGACACAACACAGCACAGGAAGGTGGAATGGTGAGTCCAATGTTTTTAGGTGAAAGGGATGGAGGAGGGGGGTTACTGAAAGATATGGGGGAGCTGGGGACATGGGACAGGGGATGGGAATGGGGTATTTTAGGGGGACCCTCACCTGTGTCCCATTGCCGTGGATAATCTCATCCGGGGTCTCGTAGATCTTGGTCTCCATCTGCACCGTCTGCCTCTTCTCTTGGCATACCTTTACACGCAGGATGCGGAAATTGGATCCTCCCAGATCCAGAGCTATGAAGTCTCCCTTTTCTATAGCACACAAAAGCACGCACGAAAAAAGCGAAAAGTGACTGAGATGGTCAATCACATTGTGAATGGGATACAGAGTGATCTGGCACATTTCAGGAATGGTTGAGCCATTAACACCTCTTTTACAAGTTTGGACGAGAGCTTTAAATTTGATGGTGCAGCAGTATCTGCGATGGCTAGTGACTGCACCATTTTGATATGCAGCAACTTTGATACAGAGTTGACCATAAGTATTTAGACAGTGACAGAGTTTTGTTTTTTTTGGCCCAGTGGTCTGACACATTCAATTAGAAATAAAAAAAAATTAAGATCATCAGTGCACTAAATCAGCTTTCATTTATGAATACTTACCCCAAATGCAGTGATCCATATAGGATTTGAAGCCATTTTTGTCAATAGTCTTTTCATTTTTGGAGACAAATATCCAGGTTTTCAATTCTTCATTTCAAATATACTGTACATGCCATGTTCTGCCAATGATACGTTACATTCTTCTAGTTACCTTTTCATCTTAAAATATCCTGAAACTGCCGGAAAGCCCTGCTACCAAAAAGGAAGCAGCAATTAAAATTATTTCCTGCTCTCTTGCGTCTTTAATGCCTAACACTCCACAAGGCAGAGGAAACAACTCAAACCTGGCATAAAAGCCTGACAGAAAATCATTCCAATACTGTGTCCATTGTGATAATAGAATCATAAAAGCTTAACTTGTGTGCCTGGGTTCATTGAATGAGAGGTCATGCTGCCATTTCAGAGGTGGGAATAGCTGTCAGCTTCTATGGAGACAAGAGGCCAGAGGCCAGGGCACATATCTGCCCCAGGTGTGTTGATTTACTGTACCATTACAGCTGGTCCCCGAGGTCTCATATTTAGCTTTAAACAAGCATCATTCTTATCTACCAGCTTGATGTTTGTAGCTCATTTTTTTGGAATGTCTTGGCAAGATATTCGGCAAAAATGTAGGCAAGAATCAACAAGCAGCTCCTGTTGCATACCCTCAGCAATAAAAATTTGTGAACAGCATCTACTCAAACTGGAAAAACAGCCTTAGTTCAAAGTGCTGCCGTCACCCCTGTCCTTAAATGTTTAAAGAAAATAGACCAAAGTGAAATTCTGAGAGCCTGTAAGTGAACTTTCAGCACAGAACATTTTCCTTCTGGTTCAAGGCCTTGCACAAGCACTTAAGCCAGGCCGTATAATCCATTGTTTGCGCTTCACATTGGAAGTCCCTGTACATTCAGCTACATTCTTACGCCTCAAAAAGATAAAGCGATTTTAAAAAACAAAGTTGATTTCAGAACTCCGATGAGATGCTAGTGTCTTCTGACTCCTTCTTGCTTGCAATCCTGATTGAAAAGAGCACCTATTGTCGTGCAACATTGACCACAGATTTGACAATACAGTTCAAAGCAACCGATGACAGGTTAACTACTGAGCAACCTAAATTAATCTCCCTCTAATGCATTTTGGAAAAATAAGAGAGTTAATAATTAATTGCTTTAATGTTTAAATTAGATAAAATACTGAGTACTGAAAGCATTAAACTCTGCCAAAATGAATTGCTTTTCACTTCAAAGCCCTCACAAGACATGTTACAACTCCACATAATTGATGGGAATCAGGCACTTTGCCAATATTATTTCAGTGAATATCTAGCTGTGTAAAAATACTGTCTAAACCCAATGTGTGCAGTATAATTTGTCCTGTTTAGAAGTACCCAAAAATATTCTGCCTGGTCTTTAAATATTTGGATATTAAGGTGTTACTGTATTTCAGCTGTTTACCACAGCTGTTTTTTGGAGTTCAAATTAAATAGTGATGAATTTCCCTCAAAGTAGAAACTTTCAGCCTTAATTTGAGAGTAGGCACTGCATGTCCAAATGGGGTGAACGGTGGAGAAATTACTGCTCTTTATAAAGATACTCCTCCTACCTTGTCAGAGACCAAAAATATTTGAACAATTGGCAGTACAGCAGTAGCATGGCCATGTTAGTGTAATTCCCTCATTATCTCACTATCAAGCCAATAAAAGTTGGAGAGCTGGTTTCAAGTGTGGCATTCATATTTGGAGTTAGTCCAAAGAGTTATCATGACCTGTGTGGAAGCCATAATTAGGCAGAAAAATCAAAATAAACCCATCAGAGAGATAGCAAAAGCATTTGCCAAGCCAAATAAAATATTTGGTACATTTTTTAGCAAAGGAATACCAAAAGGCTAGAAGATCACTGATAAAAACTACAGAGGAAAGTCAAAAATTTTCCCTGACGAAGAAAAACCCCAACACAGCAGCTAGGCTGATCTATAACACCCTCTATGAGGGCATAATTGTACAAACAATCAAGAGAAGACTAAATGCCAGAATAAATGCAGAGACAACTATTTGTCAAAATAAAATATCTCTGTGACTCAAACCAGCTTTTTAAAAAGTCCTTATCTGACCAGACCAGAGGTTCACTTCAGCACTAGCCAGCTCTGATCCAGGAGAGAGGTTGTACATACAGTGACCTTTAAAAGCAAAGATAACATTTGTTTCAGCTCTTACCCTATGAAAGTTAATGTTCCTCTTGTTCCATGAATATTTTTTGCAAATTTGTTTTTCGATTTTTATGCACCGAGTAATCAGACATCAAACCTCTGAAATACAAGCTCAAGTTCATACATGCTGCCATTCCGTATATTTTAGCCAATCAAAAACTACTTCTTGTGGCAATGCCCCGGAAGTTATGACGCAAATAGGTGCCTGGAAATCAGCTGATCTATATAAAGTGTTCACAAATTAGTCTAGATCATCACTCGTGCTGCAGCTTAATTTTACACAGAAAGACCAAGGTTTGATATATCGATCATTATTAGAACCTGAGCGACAAAATCTGCCATAATGCCGCTGTATGCGGCTGTTGGTTGCTCAAACAAAATGGAAAACTCAGACCTACCAATGAGGGGTCACCGGTTATGTTCTGCTCACTTCTCACCCAGTTGTTTCAAGGAGCATGTTTACGCAAAATATGGAATTGAATCAGCCAGTAAATATCGAAACATTTTGAAAGATGATGCCGTGCCAAAAGAATTTAGTCACTGGCAGGCCCCTAAAACCCAAGCGCCTGTCAACTTTAGCTTGGCGAGAGAAAAGACAGCAACAGTTACAGATAGAACAGATAGGCTCTCCAAATCTTATATCTAGGCCCTACTTATAATTTATCGCTGCTGTTATACCAATAACTACGTATCATATAGGCCATTCACGGCAGAATGTAGAAACCAGTATTGATACAACACTCAGCAATGTTAAAAAACAGTATTTATCATAAACATTATGCATACTGGTACAACAGTACTGTTCTCCACTGTCAGTGTATTTTTAACCTCCGTGTGCACAAGAGTTCCGGTGCCCCGGTGACGTGGCAACCAACCCCGATTCCAACAAACATGGCGCACCGCCAACAACATATATATATCTGATCTTCTTGATAAGTCTACTTATCACATTTTTTCATTTTTTTCTTCTCTATTTCCTGTTTGTCTTCCTTCTCCCCTTTACTTTATTAATTATTGCGAATACTGTTAATTTTCTCAATTGTCATGCGTAACATTCCTTGTTTCTCTGTCTTGACAGCCTTTTTGTTGTTGTTTCTTTTCTTTAGGTGATATTGTTTTTTTCTCTCTTTCTCCTTCTGCCTTTGTTTTTGTTTCATTGTTGTTTGATGTCTTAATGAAAATTTTTCCCCCTTCCAAATCATCTGGCAGTTAGTTTATTACAAGGTTTTGTTTGATCAAATGTTGTTTTATTTGGATTTTCCCCCTTCTGTTAAAACCTTTTCCCCATACCCTTCCCTCTGGATTGTCTCAATGATGACTTTTAACAAAAAATAAACCTGACCTCCCAAGAGGGGTGGGGGTGGGGGGGTGGGGTTGGGAAGAAAGAAAATATATATATATCTGATCTTCTCGAGTTGATTCAGTCCTTCCAAACAGTTTTCAAAAATTACCCAAAAATATATTTGAATAGTACGGGCAATGTACTTCTATCGGGTATCTGCTATACCAAGTGTTTTCTTTGCCTATAAGCAATGATCTGGAGAAAAAAGTGCTAAAGATGTGATTGTAGGCCAAGTCTGGGAAAGATATGAGCAAGAGTCCAAATCATAAAATATCTCCATTGTTTACCGTCCTATGGCTTGACATTTCTGATGCAATACAAACATTGCATATTTGTTAAAATATGTTTAAATTTTAACCAGGGAAAGTTCAATTGAGAACATGTTCCTCATTTTCATGGATGCCCTGAGAGAAATCCAAGATGCAAGATGCAATCCAAGAACAGCTACAAGTGAGGAGAGATGGAATGCAATGGGCCTAAAAACCCTGCAGGAATTTTTGGGGTTAAGGGCCTTGCTTATGTGCCCAATGGCAGAGTTCTTCCCAATATTTCCAATATTTCATGAAATAAGTTATCAAAGACCCACATGACACATATGGAAAGTCAGTCATTGCCACAGTCTTAGCTCAGGTCAGTATCCTGACTCCACAACAGGAAAGAGACTAAGCAAAGATTGCATTCATGGGTGCATAGAATAGCAGAATCCATTGATAACTACAGAGGCAAAACTCATGCAGCACTCTTGAGAGAGCTGTTTCTCAACACTGATCTGATAGCTTTGAAATGCATTCATAGAGTATCCTTTTGTTAATGTGGTGTGACAAAATTCTGAGCACTCTTGATAAAAATTAAACAGAAATATAACTCAGCTGTGCCGTTTAACAGCAAAATATGTCATTTGACTCTGCAATATTTGACTCTATGAAGGACCACTTTGAACACTTTACCTAACACTGGCAAAACATGAGGCTAGAGGCAAAAGAGAAATAAAGGAAGGCATGAGCTGGAGAAAACATAGGAGATCACAAATTTGCA
The DNA here is from genome assembly GCA_029692085.1 of Gymnothorax javanicus. Taxonomy (NCBI): domain Eukaryota; kingdom Metazoa; phylum Chordata; class Actinopteri; order Anguilliformes; family Muraenidae; genus Gymnothorax; species Gymnothorax javanicus. The sequence goes on from CM056208.1 coordinate 34,620,005, forward strand.
GATAAAAACACAAACACGATGTACACTCTCTGCAAAATAAAAGTGTCACATTCATGACACAGTAGTATATCCATATAGATAAATTGATTTTAGACATTTTTGGGCAACACTGTACAGGGTTGAGTTCAATTAATTTTTTCAATTACAATTACTTTCTGGACAGAATGTTCAATTACAATTACAATTACTTTTCGATAAAAAATTTCAATTAAAATTAAATTACAATTAAGAAAGTAATTGATTACAATTACTGTAATTGTAATTTAAAAAAGTAATTGAACCCAACCCTGACACTGTATGTTCACCCTCTTCTGTCTCCACGACATAGAACTCCTTCCTTTTCTTTCTTGATGACCTGTCTTTATGCCCCACTCTATTTTTACAGTTCAACTGACAGGACTGCTGAGAGGATCGAGAGGTAAGCCTTCTACACCGGCTATAAGTAGGAACAGCATCATGACAGAAAGAGAGTATTTCACGTCAGACCATGTGACAGCTGTAGCAAGAAGCTGAGTCACATTACTTGGGGGTCACGCCACGTGCATCAGGGCCATGGTTTCAAAAAAGGGTGTCAAAGCTTAGTCCTAGAACAGCCCTGGTCTCTAGAGGTTATTGTGAAATCCTTTCAGGCAGTTTTCATGAGGTCTTGGGTTCAGACAATTTAGCTCTATCAAATGAAGTCCACAAAGGAAAAACGATCTGAGTCCAAATTTTACATTTTTGTATATTTTAAATATTATATATTATTATAATATTTTAGAGAGGTATTTTATATTTTTTGCATATTTTTTCAGTGCTTTGTTTCTAAGTTTTGAATTTTTAATTAATCATTTCTCCACAACGTGAAAATGTGACTGATCATTTTTCCGTTGTGGTGCTCAAATATTTCCTTTTCTTTTTCTTTGGCCACAAAAAACACTCTAATCTCTGATAATAAAATGCATGGAAAACCAGCGGCTATCACTGCCTTCCAAACCTGGAGTCTTACACCTGTAATCCAAGCAGTTGTTTAATCCTTGTTGCTGTTTCAGGATTTGAGGCAGAAGTCATAGCAGTTGAGCAGAGGTGCCGTACTTTACATGACAGGGACATATGAGAACAACATCACTGTGTCCAGCTCATGACACAATCAGTCTAAAAACATCTGAGAGCTGATAAATTCAATTAGAGCTAACAATTTCATTAAAATATAAATCTGCTCTACAGTTACTTGGATTTTAAACAGTATGGTTGTGAGATGCCACCGTGGGCTAATTAAATTATGTATCCTCAACACTTGGTGCTCCACAAAAAACAAGTTGAGGTCCGCAGTGTGATAAGTGGCGCTAAGTATCGCATGCATGTGGAACACCATGTGGATAATATGTGTTTGTCTGCGTTCCTCTGAGCAATTTCGCATTTATAAGGGGGTACAAAATTGGCGGAAAGCAAAAAACAAACGCAACACAGGTACATTTTGTTGTAATTCATACGGTCATTTTCTTGACATGAAAGTTGCTACAAAGGGACCTTATAAACACGTGTAGTCATGTTCACTGCAAGGTCTGTTTATAATCTCAAAACAACCCCCTTCAGCTTGCCCTCGAAGTGTAGCAGATATGAACCGGTCCCTAAGAGATGCAAATATGCGGCTGGTCGCAATTCCCAGCTTACACCAGAATGGCCATCTCTACCAAAAGAACAGCGGAGTGTTGTGAAATGTACATTGCATTGATTTTTTTTTTTTTCCGCTGGCAGGCATGGATTGGACAGAGCTTAAAATAGAACTTCATTAATGTTTATTTGCACTACAGTGGAATGTGTCCATTAGATAATTGGTGGATATCCATGCTGAACCTGACCTACATATCAGCAAAGTATTATCAGCAGACAAACAGCTTTTAAATGCCATTCAATGTCACGGACATCCCAAATGTTCACCACTGGTGAGCACAAATAAACGAATATCTGTAGAAAATCTGAGTGCTTTCAACTACTTTGTTCTAATAAGGTTACCAGATTGCTTTTGTGGATTACACTGAACTTAGAGAGTCACCTTGGCTCAGGAAATGCCTATATCTGATTTTATGTACATTTCATTACTTGAATCCAACAGACTTTTCCACAAACAGTTTGGACTTCCTCATTACTGGAAATTAAATAATTGTCAAACATTCTGAGTTATGATAATTGCTCACATTGTGTTGTATAATTGTCAGCGCTTGGTTCAGGGCTTTATCTGTGATTGCAGTTTTGATTGCAAACAGAGAACAGAATCCAGTAATGTCTTTGAGCGTAGTTCTGATCCTGAGTAGTTTCATTAATACATAGAGCTATATAAATGGAATGTATGTAAAGAATGTACAAGTAAAGCCTCTGCATAGCCTTGCACGATATCCAACTGATGCATCCACAATGTTAAATGGGTTCATGAATTAACAAACAATAGCTGATTTTCAAATGAAGTAGAATTGTTTATGCTGACCTGATCCGTCAGGTATGGATCTGACGAGAGTGGGCAGCATCTTCACGGCAGCAGTGGGGTTGGTGTCACGCCCCAACCCAGCAGCCATTTCCCGTTTAAAACGCCCCATGATATCCAGGAGGGTTTCATCCGAGAATCGCATGGAATACAGGTACTTATCAATCTGAAAAATCAAAATCATCATTGCAGCGGGTACTTGTCAATGAGAACAATCACAATAATCACTGCTGTACGTACGTCAATGTGAAAAAATCTGATTTGTCACCCATGTGTATACTTATCAATCTGAAATTTTAAATTATCACTACAGTGACTTCCTTTCACTTCGTAAGGAATTTAGCAATCATCAATTTTAATTATCCTCATATTTTTGAATCAACAAATTTGCACGTTTCTGTGTTTGAAACCATTTTGATTGAGGGCTTCAGTTATGTTTGCAAAGAAATTAATGTTGGTTTCTAATCTAAGTCTTTACTTTCAAAACATTTGATGAAAACATTTTCAAGAAATTATATTGATTCTTACTGATGAACAATCCTGCACTCAAGCTGACCTGTATTTTCTGCTAGAAATACTGACAGTTCCAAATGGTCTCTCATTGTGAGTTTGCATTAAGTGCACGTCACTGCCATAGCCTTGAAGCAGTCCAAGAAAATAAAGGATTCTGTGTCCTGTGACCTGGACAGTTAATTGAGGTCAGTGCCTGTAGTATTGTAATGAGCAGTTTAATAATGCGGTCATGATTATTGTCTGCTACGTAGCGTCTTCAAGACAAACTTTTTTAATGTTTGTTTTTTTTTTTCTATGACGATTAGCTAATTAAAGTCCTGGTTGGAGCAGAATACATTAGCTCTATCATTCAATGCACTTGAATAGCTCATGGGGAAGAAATCATGACTCACTGTGACTCAGAATCACTGTGTGATGCACTGCACTCATTGTGCGAGAGAACAATAAATTAACTTGCAAGTAAAGGGACATATTTTGGCAGTATGACCATACATGGATCTGTTAAAGTTTTATGTTGTAGAAGATTAGATTGCAGACACAGATGTCATAAAATGTCATAATATTGAAATACAGAGAAGACTCACAGTATAAACAGTTCATATAATAATATCAGTAAACATATACATATAATACCTATACCAATTACGAAAAGTCATACCCAAAATCGAACCCACAATAATAATGATATATGATGTCTCCAAAATATTACTAATGAATATTATTAATATAACTCATTGACGAAAATAATTCATTATCAAACAAACCCAATCAGTTCCCAGACTATGCTGGATGATGGTCATTGTGAGAATAATGCAAAAAAAAAAAAAAAAAAAAAAGTCTGATGGATTTCATTTTATTGATGCAATAGAGAATCCTAGATTGGAACTACTGAAGGACACCCCGAGTAACAGAAGTCAATAAAAAACCTCACTGAAAAAAGTAATTGATTCAGCATCAATTCATTTAATTAAAAGAAACAGGTCAATTTTATTCATCAATTCATGCTGCCTCGAGGCTTTTCATAAATGTGAGTTTCATGCATTTAACCCTTTGAGCGCCAAATAAATTTTCAAGGAATTAAATATGTAATTATCCTGAGCTGTTGAAAACCTATCATGTGTCAACTTGTTTGAAAGACCTCCCGCAGGGGAGCTCTTTTAAACAAGTTGACACATGATAGGTTTTCAACAGCACCTGACTTTGATATCTTACACGATTGGGCAACTATAGTTGCCTATGGTGCTCAAAGGGTTAATACTAAAACACTGACTGGCAATTAATGTTACTGCTTCCCCTCTCTAAAGTTTGCTCATGAGGGTGTGATAATCTGCCAGGTGTGGTGATATTATGGCAAGTTTTACTGATCACAGTCTGGCATTATACCGCTCTGGTCTCCATGGTTATTTCATTGATGACAATACTGCATTGTGAGTACACACAGTAACTCGGTCATAAATTATATTGCCTTAAAACAACCCACATCTCTGTATACTTCTGGTTTTCACCCAGAGCTGCATCCACATCCTGTTAGATGAAGCCAGCCTCAATGAACCACGAATGATCTCAATTTCAGGAAGTGGCTTGATGTCATAAAAATGTTACATGGGGGGATAATTCGATATTCTCAGATGTGCAGTAGTTCACCATAACATGAATTCTGATGACAGTGCCTTTACAATAGTAGAGGTTTGAAGCAAAGTTGCGATTAAAAATGAGATAATTTTATGACTCCTTTCAGAGTAAAACAATCACATAAAAAAGCAGCCATCATATTCACTTCCCTAAAACCCACCCAGCAGTGCTGTTTACAGACATAGTAGTTCCTTAGCATTACAACATGGGGTGGTAACTGTTCTGACTTGTTGTCAGCACCAAAAGAACTGGACCAAGGCTGATCATTTCCGCACTAGAAGCTGGACTCAAAAAATGCATGGAACTTGAGGTATGTTGTAACTAGCCAAACTGCTGATACTATTTTCTCACATCTGCGAGTTACTCCTGTAATCCTTACACGTTGTGTGTAGTCAGAGCAGTGTGAAGAGGGGGAGGTGTTAAATTACCGCACCTATGTCCCCCGGAGCCAGGGAATGTTTACAGTGTGCCTACGGTCCGGGGGAGCAGCGCTGATTATCTGGACAAGCATGTGTGTGTAAGCGCAGCGCTCTACGCTGCTTCTGAGGACTCCACCTCTTCTCTACAGCGATACCGGGCACAGAAAATGAACGCCTTATTTCTGAGCTCATACAGTCTACATTCCTCTATTACAGTGCGTACATTGTGGCAAAAGCAGAGCAGCGTAGGGAAGGAGAGAGATGGAGTGGGCACAAATCTACCGGTTCCGGCCGAGCTGGGGAAGGGAGATGCTTGTGACCAGGTTCTTTAGGCCGGCACACAGCAATGTGGACAAAAAAAACATACCGCACCTCCCCACGGCAGTCTGTACACCTACATCCTGCTTTCAAGGGCACTGCCACAGGCCTTGAGCATATTCTTAAATTATATTCCAGAGGGAAGATCCTGCTGAGTGACCTGGGTTACCTAATGCCCGTGATGTAAATCCAAGCGTCATGTGTTCCCCTTGCCCTCTGTTGTCCCCTCTCGACACCAAGACCAGACCTGTCCTTGCGGTAGCGCAGCTCTGTAACCAGGAAGTGCTAATCCCCCACCCCTCAAATGGTGTAAAATAAAACTCAAAGAGACTCACCCTTTTGACCTGATCATCCTTCAGCTCTGTAAAAAAATAGGCCAGGAGTTGTGCTGCTATCATCCTCTCCGGCAATGTGAACAGAGGCCAACAGAAAATGAAAAAAAGGAGAGGACCAAAATTGGCTCCCCCCAAACTATCCCTTTTTTTTTTTACCGGCGCAGATAAACCAGCTGTCTTATTTTTCTTGTATTCCCACTCAGTGACTCCAAAAAAGGATGAAACAGGCAGCGTTTTTTTTTTTTTTTAGAGGTGTCCCTCACTACACTACTGAGCTGCAGTGGCTCAGCTCAAAGTCAGACTGTATGGAGCTCGCATACACCACATGCAGAAGGAGCAGGGGAGGGGCCAAGCTGAGGTTCTGCCACACTGCTCTTCCCTGATTGGCTGGGAGACAAAGGCTCTGCCTCACAGGTCAGAGCTGATAGGCTCACCAATGCCTGCCTCTCTTAGAACCAGAGCGTGGTAGAAGGGCGGAAGAGGAGAGGGAAAAAGGAAGGAGACTCTTCTAAGAAATACCCTCAGCTTACCACAGTGGAGCTCTGAGCACGTATAACACGTAACTGTGTGTGTATAAGAGTGTGTGAGAGAGAAAGAATCTGATCCAATTACTGGGTGATGTCTCATTCCTTCCTCTCTCTTCACTGTTCCAAGTTACCCGGGGCTTAGAGATTCCTCTGGATTACCAGTAAGGACTGCTATGAGTAATGCTCCATTAGATTGGAAACATGCCTTCTGTATTGCCTCATCATTCATGGAGGCAATTAAAAAGCCACTCTGTACAAGCGTACTTGGGATGCCTGGTGTGCGGTCAGGAAATTGGAGGTGATGGATGAGGAGATGGGGTCAGTAGAAGTCACTGTTACTCCCGAGTGAACCTTAAACTGAGTGGGTTCACAGCTACTGCCATCGAGCTCGTTTGCACAAGGTCCCTCTACTACTTCCCCATGTGAATTTCTTCACGAGTGTCGTTGTGCAATAGAATTTCCTTTCCTCAATCTGCCTGTGCTTTTGGGAAGACTCTCTCTTAAAGAGCCATGAATAAAATGAAAGAGAAACCTGCAATCTAGAGCCCACCTCCACATAGTTTTCAATAAGCCCCAGTCTAACGACAGAACTAGGGCAGGAAAAACCAGTTCTTTCATTTCGACACACCCCTGCATAGCACTTACAGTCCTGTTCTATTTGTTTTTCTTGCGATGAATAGTTTTAAGCAAAAGATCCTACATCTACTCTGTTGTCCAGTAATTAAGATAAGAGATATGCTTTAAGTTTTTTTTTTTGTAATATTTTCAAAAACACTTTGCTGTAAAATATCAATATTAATGTATTTTCCACTGTGGAAAAGTGAACTTTAAAATAGTACACTTCAGACATTTTGACCAGACTGTAACTTCCGTAATACATATATGTAAACCAATGGGTTATGCATACAGTATGAGAAGATGCCTCAAACTCTGTGAAAAAATTCATGCTGGTTAAACTTGGGAACTTAAGTTCAATGGCTGCCTTAAAAATGAAAATAAACTCAACTAAATGTGAGTTAACTCAACTTGAAGATAAGCTTTGTTTCAATTTGCGATTAGTCAAGACAATGGATATCTTCAAGTTTAACTTTTGAAAACTTAGAAACTTGAGATCAAAATCTAAAATTTGTCATGAAAGTTGGACTTAAAAAGAGGAAGGAAGTTCACTGAAGTTAATGGGGTGATCATTTTTTAAAGTAAAGAGATGCAGGCCTTTGTCAAAAACCAGAACTCTGCTTGAAGAAACTAAATCCCTCAGAGTAGTGAATGGATTCAAGTTCCTCTCCTCCCCCTCCCTCCATTTGTCCCCCCGAATCTCACTCCTTCCCTCCTGCTGCCCCTCGTTCCCTCCCTTGACGCATGGAGTGTCGGATATCAGCATGATGCAAGCAGTAGTTAGATTCCCCGGCGACCATTCAATTTACCACTCCACCCCCCCCCCCCCCCCCGCCCCACCCACCATGTGACGCGAGTGCTGTTCCCAGAAACGAGCCCAGCCCTCTTTCCTAACCTCCGCTCACACAAGTGATTGTGTCTGCATAGTGAAAGTTCCAAAAACCTTCGTCGTACTATTTCTCCTCCTTCCAGCAGTGAAATTAAGCACCATGACTCCTGTGACTCTCTCAGGGTGTCGTATTACAGGCTGCTGCCAGCGGAGGGCTGGGTGAGGTGAATGGGGCCGACGGGTGGGGAGAGGAAAACGGCTGTATACTGTATGAGCTGATTACACTGGATGTCTTCGCTTAATGCTTACGCATATTAGAGGAACAGGCATTAGCACCCTGACGCAGCACAGCAGAATACCCACTTGATACATTTTACACTCCAAAATGAGAATAGAAAAGGGAGCATTTGAGCGCCGAAATGTTATGTCAATAGACAAGCGCCATCTAATGGACACTAGGCTCTACCACTTATACAGGTCCGATGCTGACTGAGAAGGGCTGTAAATCTCCACCTTGTTCATTTAATTTTGACTATCACATTTATTCTGTTATTAATCAGCTTGAGTTTGTTTATGGAATAAATGTCTCTATGCTTTTTGGAAGATTTAGAATCTAGAACTGATACTCATCCTTCTAGGCAGTGGAGTATATAAACACACATTCACACTGCGAAACACAAATTCACGCACTAATACACCAATGAACCAAAACATAAAAACCACTCACAGATAAGGCAAATAATGCTGACTATCTTTTGACAACAATGCAGTTTAAGGTCAGGAGAAAGACCATAGGTGATAAGAAAACTGTCTGTTCTCATAGTTGAGGTGATGGATATGGGAGAAATGGCATCTGAGCAACTTCGACAAGAATAAAATCATCACGGCTAGATGAGTGCGTCAGCATATCAGAATATGCTCCCGGTCAGCAATAGTGAGTACCAATCGACAGTCGTCAAAGGAGGGACAAGCCATTAACTGCCGACAGTTGGGTGCCCAAGGCTCATCAATGCACAATGGCAACAAAGGCACAAGTGGCAGAGAATTTTAATACTTAAATGAAGAAGGTGTCACAACTCACAGTACATAGCCACCTGCTGTGTTTAGCGCTTTGTAGCTGCAGACCAGTCAAAGTGCACATTCTAACCCCTATCTCCCGCTGAAAGTGCTTACAATAGGCACGTGAGTGTTGGAACTGGACCTTGGAGCGATGGAAGAAGGTTGCGTGGTCCAGCGAGTCCCATTCTCTTTTGTATCATGTGCATCAGCCGGGCAAGTATATATTATTCACCTGGGGAAGAGATTGTGCCAGGATTCACTGAGGGAAGAAGACAAGCTGGTGGAGGGAATGTGATGCTCTGGGAAATGTTCTGCTGGGAAACCCTGGGTCGAAGAATTCAAGTGGAACTCAGTTTGGCAGAGCTGTTTTGGCAGCACAAGGGAAACCAACACAATATAAGGCAGATAGTTTTCATGTTGTGGCAAATTAGTACATTCACAAGAGCACATGATCTTTTCCTATTCAGTGTGGAAAGCCTTGCTAAAACTGAGAAGCCTCTGAACGAACAGATTCTAGAGCTGCGTGTTAAAATGCAGTTACACACCTCCTTGCTGGCACCATTCCCTGGCAGTTTTCAGGCTGATGGGTGTGTGCGTTAATTTCATGAATTGTTAATTTGATAAATAAAAATATCATAAAGAACTTAATGCATGCTATTAGTCATGCAGCATGTTAAATGCCATTTTATTTAACTCCTTCCCCCTCACTAGCGCCTCTCGACGCTTATCCCTTATTTCCCCACAAGCGCCTCTCGACGGTGTCGAGAGGTGCTTGTGGGGAAATAACGGATATGCGTCGAGAGGCGCTAGTGAGGGGGAAAGAGTTAATTCATACTTGACGTGTATGTTGAATAATCTCGATATACACCCCTATACCACAATCAAACCCAATGTTATCAACAACTTTATATATAGACCAGCAACCAGCAACACCACTCTAACATCAACCCCTCTTATAGACCTCAAAAACTCAGTACTGCAGTTCATGTATTCACATCCTTTCAGACATCCCACTGGAGCATTTAAATTACATACCACAGTCTGAGCACAATATCTCGCCAATATTGGCCCTATGCAACTATGCTTTCAGATTTTGGAAAAAAAACTAACCACAGCACTCCTGAAATTAAAAGCTTCTCTTTTGTTGCACAAAGCTGTCAAACATGATGTATGCAGCAGGATAGTCCAGAGCTTTACTTAGTCCACAGGGGTCAAAGGAGTAAAATGGCACCTGAGAAGTCATTGAAAAAAAAAAAAAAAAAAACTCACTTTGACCAGACTAGAAAATGGTCCAAGTACAAGGTAAAGGCCAAAAATTTGAATAAACAAAATTCTGAATCAGCAGAGCAACACTGATCCAAGAGGTTCTACATCATCTGAAAACCACCAAATTCATTAGTTTCAGAGACTGAAAAGCTTTCTGATGCCCTATCTAAGAGAGGTGGATTTGAACAATACATACAGGTAGATGAAGCTCATTCTCGTCTCCGCTTTCCATGGCAGAAGTACTGTAACTCCACAAAGAGATTACCTTGGGACAAGTCTGTCTTAACAAATGCTCACTCTGATGAGACTAAGCAGGATTTAAAAAGGTAGGCTTACATAATGGAATTGTGACTAAGATAATTTATACACTCAGTTCTTTTCCAGTTATCGAAGACATTTTCTTCTGATTCGGGTGCATTATTTCTTAGTGAAAGCTTTGATTGTTGGTAAACAACAATGCACATCAAGAATGCAAAAAGAATGCAGCCTTTTCTATTGTGAAAGGGAGTGAGGCACAAGTGCATATCTTATGTCAGATCAGGATGCAGTACTGAAAGCCATACAATGAGCAAGAGGTATCCTCTCTGAACTAGCCAGACATTGGTCCTTTTTTTTCGTATGAGGTGGTTTCTGAAGAAAAATAACAAATTAATAAAATGCCCATTCTTAAAAGGGCATGTTACAGGAAACTTGAACATTAAATTTTCAATAAAGTTTTTGGAAATCTGAAATGGAGCCCACTTGTTTTACCTCTGCCTAGTGGTACTATGTTTTCACCAGCACCTGTTTGTTTGTTTGTTCATTCATTTGTTTGTTCATCAGTAAACCATATATCTCAAAAGGTTATGAATGGATGTCAGTGAAATTTTGTTAGTGGATAGATATTGATCTGAGAAAGAAGTAATTCAATTTTGGTGAAATCTGATGCATATCCTGGATCAATGATATGCAACAATTTTCTAAAATTGTAAACATTACCTTGACAAGCACCGACATTGGCTGAGAAGGTTATCCTGGCAATTCATGTGGCACTAATACTCACATCAGCCATCAAATTACTTTTGTGTACTTTATGCCAAGATAAATCTGAATCTGAATTCCTCGGCCAACAAATTTCAAAACAGCGAAGGTAATGAGCAGTGGCGGAGCTAAAACTGGGAATTGGGGTGGCACAGACACGTCCCTTTATGACAACAATTAGTCCTGGCTAGTTCTCAATCATTTTCCTTTATTGACACGTTTTCCAATTATCGTAATTGGCAACTGAAGACACGGTTTCTCTCCATATGTGATCTAACAGCAATAAAATCATGGGCTAAATTCAGTACAGAAAAATAATTTACTTATTAATAGGCCAATGCTTTGCGTTGATTGAACTGGTCCGCGTTCCAATGAAATATCGCCTTTCACTTTCGGTATTGCGTGGGTTGATAAAAAAAAGTGGCACTTGGCAGTTAAATAGGCTATAGGTGCGGCTCAAGCTATTTGCGTGAGAGTCGACAGGTATGCAATTTTGAATAACGTTGATTTAAACACAGAAAATATGCGTCAAGGTGAATGATTGTCATCTTACCTAATCGGGGAGAACTAGCAGCACCTGTTTAGTGTGGAGTGCTCTCGGAGTGAACCTTTTGTTAATTAGGAAAATGACTTAGAACAGGTCAGGACTAATAATTGTTTTAAACGGATGTTTTGTGCACCCCAATTCTCAGTTCTGGCTCCCCCACAGTAGGGGAGACCGGGGACAGTTGCAACACTTTTTGCATTTGACTCTGTTACTCAGAGATGGTTTGGATTAGACAAACCAAATTTTTATACAATAAACTTACATCTGTCTGTTAATAGTCAAAACCATTTAAAGATCATTACAGAAAGTACATTCTTCACAATTTGCATTTAAATGTAAGGAGTCAGATGTTGCAACTGACCCCGGGCCCGGGGACAGTTGCAACATTGTTTGTGGATGTTTCCAACATGTTACAAATACAATATATTTCAGTGTCAATAAAAGGATTATTATCAAAAATGTAAGTTATAATAATATTACAGTGTTATTTATTCATCTGCTTTTATCAGATGACACAGATTTGTCTAGATGAGTAGGCCTTATGTGCGATGTCAAAGATTCAAATTGATATAAAATACAGTAGGCTTTCAGTGACATAGGAAGAATGGAACAATTTGAGGCAATTAACTTTTATTTTGCCTATTGTCAGTATATGCATTCATTATGCAAAATTGACTTGCAAAATTGAAAACTGGGCTTCCAAAACCTTTGCGGAAAAAAAAAAATCAACTGTAGAAAATGCATCTTAAAAATTTATAAGTTTTCAACTATAAAACTGCCATTAACACCCCATTATCTACTTAAGTATATGATAACTATATAATTGCATCATTGACTTTTTATCCATTAAACTTTTTTATCCATCAATTTTTAGCAATGCAGCTATATAAACTGTAACATTAACAATATAATTCCATCTTGGTCTGGTCAAAACAACTTAAACATTTTTAAAAATCTATATCTTATATCATCATTTTCATTTTAGCAATACAATGGTAAAAAACTTTAATTTCATCAATATAACTGTGTCTTGCATCTGGTTAAGATAACTTTACGGGAATCACTTTCATTTTAGCAACTGTTAAAACTGCCCTGACTGCCCTGCCTTCATCCCTGATAATGTTGGAGGCTCTCTCCAAAATATGGAGTGGAACCCCTCTGTCTGTGACCCTCCTTCTCACTCTGGGCATACTGAAAAGAAAGACTAGAATTAATTAATTAAAATTAGACTATTCACTGTATCCTCCTCTGCCCATAAACACACAGTTGCACAAACGCATGGACACAGACACATGCACGCGCACACACACACACACACACACACACACACACACACACACACACACACACACACACACATAAACCTTCTGTCCCTGCTCTAACCTGATGAACTGAATTATATTTAAGTAAAAACTAATGAAAAAAAATGTTAAAAATACTGTTATGTGGTCTGTTTTTATAATAATGCATTGTACGGGGACAGTTGCAACAGTTGTTGCAACTGTCCCCCTTCCTGTCGCCAAGATAAAACCTCATGTGCTAGCTAAACAAGGTGACCTTGATAGATGCTAACCACATTAGCTAAAAGTTAACATATCACTCATTTAAACCAAGTAAGTTTGAGTTGAATCACAAAAACAGTGACAACAGTTTAACAAAAACAAAGCTCAAGAAAAAAAAAAAACTTTCATACCTCAAAAACAGTTTTTTTCTAATAAATCCTGGAGCAGCCCTTGAAACTGCTTGCTTTTTCTCTGCAAGGGGGGGGCATCCAACTGAGCATGTGCAGTATGAGTGTCATCACTCTAGCTTGTTTCTGATTGGAGAAAAATGACATGTTGCAACCATACCCTGTTGCAACTGTCCCCGGTCTCCCCTACTGAATTTAGCCCATGATTTCATCGCTGTTAGATCGCATATGGAGAGAAACCGTGTCTTCAGTTGCCAATTACTATAATTGGAAAACGCGTCAATAAAGGAAAATGATTGAGAACTAGCCAGGACTAATTGTTGTCATAAAGGGATGTGTCTGTGCCCCCCAATTCCCAGTTCTAGCTCTGCCACTGGTAATGAGCACTCTGAGTGCCTTCTAGTGCCAGGCCTTATTGTTTATTTAGCCCTGTTTGAGAGGATTAAATACTTGTAATTTTGCCATTTTAAAAGCAAAACTTTTTGAACTTCACAATTTGTGCTGACGTCATGCCAGCATGGTTTGATTGACTATGATTGGGTTTATATGGGTGACTGCAGACAGCGTGTTCACCTTCCAACTCTGGGGGGCATAATATTAAATTTATCAGGCCCCGATTGTGCTAACGACAGGATGCAATTCAGAAATAAATGCAATCCTTCCCTCCCCTCTCTGAGTCTGGATTACAAATCTCACATTCAGCTGGTCTGATTTATCCATTTAGTCCCACTGGTGGCTTTATTTAGCTAATTGGGAAAAATGCAGAGGTTGGTAATTCCTTATTTATCCCAAGCTTTAGAATATCTGATATTTTACCAACGTTTCTTGGTAAGTTCATCAATAGGAGTCAGTTCTCGTGTCCTGGCATGAATTGGTTTAATTTAGTATAGTATATAAGTGAATCAAGGACCAGGCCGAATTCACCCATACCAGATCTGGGTCAAATAAGCATTTCAAATACCTTATGGACAACTGAGTGGTAATTGTTTGATACATGGATTGTGCGATTACAGTCTTTAATTTTAAGGTAATATTGAAATTACTCTGAGTACCTTTTATCCTTCAGCACCCATGTGGGATATTTTATGATCGCGGGGTGTTTTTTTATGTCGAAATACCCCGTAAATTGACAATGCTGCTACCTCTGTTGTTTATTATGTACTGAACCTGATTGTATCAAATGAAAAACTTAATGAAATGAAGTAAATATTTTACAATTCCATGGCTCTTTGAATTTCCCAGTATCACAAAGGTGCAGATGCTAATCACATTTGAACTTAGTACACATAAAAACACAGTTTATACAGGAAAACACAATGGAAATCAGTAATACACTATGGTTAGTTGTTTTCAATCGCTTTTTCCAGTATAATGAAACTGGGATCCACTTTGTCATCATCTTCACCTCCAAACCACAGCAGAAGTTTTCTTTTGCAAAAGTGTTCATACCTTTTCATTGAATTCACATATTTTTCATGCACTTTTGCACAACACTTCTCACATCTGTCATTTACATGGCCCTGACTCCACTGACTTCACTATGGTAGTCAAAAGCAAAACATCTGCTCACAGCTGATAGAAATTACCTGCATCACAGTGAAATCACTAGTGCACCTGCATCACTACCCTTTACACAAATCACCATTCACCAATCAATCAGTCTGCACCTACAAAAAAGGGGCAGTTTTGTGTTGCTGTGGGCAAGCATGGATCCCAGAGGTCTGGAGCGAGTGAGGATAAGAGGCGGAGGTGTCCGAGGAGGAGTGTGTACATGATGGAGGTGAACGTGGTGGTGTACGAGGTAGAGGTGTACGGCGAACACAAGTTTCAGATGAAAATCCGGGCCACTATCATAGACCATGTAATCAATCATGGCCTGTCCTACAGAGAGGCAGGACAATGGGTTCAACCAGTTCCAAGGCAGAGCACTGTTCCTTCCATTGTTCCAATTTTTCTAAATCAGAACTGGTAAGTTACAGTAGTAATAGAACATTACAGTATATTACAGTACTGCACATTACTGTATACATACAATACTGTAAACATGTTTCAATACAGTACTGTAACTGTCTTTACAGAAGTACTGTGATTTTTCTCTCATGTCTCTTTATAGAATTAATAGACTACCACATGCAGGGGAGAGGGGGAAGATTTTCAGTGCACAGCAGGAGGCTGCCATTGTGGACATAGTGGTGGCAAACAATGCTATCAGACTCTGTAAAATTCAGGCTGCAATTATTGATGATCAGGGCACCTTTGCAAATACAAACAATGTCAGTATATTCACTATAGCTAGGGTTCTAAAAAGACATCATATGGCAATGAAGCAATTATACAGGGTTCCCTTCCAGAGGAATGAAGCCAATGTGAAGGAGGCCAGATACCATTATGTGCAGGTAAGGATATTACAGAACTGTAGTATTGTAATGCTTTGTGACACTATTTTATGACATTCAAACTGAATAATCAGTGTGTGTGTGTGTGCACTGTATATAGAGAATCATGGAACTTGAAGCTGACAGGGACCATATTTTCATTTATGTTGATGAGGCCGGGTTCAATCTGAACAGAGTGAGGAGGCGTGGAAGGAATGTGATTGGGCACAGGGCAACCATAACAGTACCAGGACAGAGGGGAGCGAATATCATAATGTGTGCGGCAATATCAGCAGATGGTGTCCTGTGCTCTATTCCAGCTGTTGGCCCATAAAACTCAGAGCAGCTCATCACTTTCCTCACTGCACTACATGAGAGGCTGATCTTGCCAGAGGAGAGAGAGCTGCAGAGGCCGGGCAGGTTCATCATCATCTGGGATAATGTGGCCTTCCACAATGCTCGCATTGTGAATCAATAGTTTGCCGAACATCCCCAGTTGATGGTGCAATTCTTACCGGCCTACTCCCCATTTCTCAATCCTATTGAGGAATTCTTCAGTGCGTGGCGATGGAAAGTGTGTGACCATCACTCTTATGTCCGAATGGGTTTGATGGAAGCCATGATTGCTGCTGCCCAGCAAATTGGAGCTGACGAATGCCAGGGATGGATAAAGGCATTCTAAGAGGTTTTATCCCCGTTGTATTCGAAGGGAAGACGTACAATGTGATGTGGATGAAAACATGTGGCCCTTTCGCCGTGAGCGCATGTAGCCTAGTGATTACAGTAGGGCCTATAAATTGTATTCTGTATTTTTTTTTTTTTCAACGCCTTTGAGTTTTTCTGTGTAATACTGTAATTCACATACAGTATTTCAGTTTTTGCCATCAATACAGTAAAATTTCACTTAAGTCTTTCTGAGTTTGGATGCAATTCTTTACTGTAAGTTCATATTTGAATGTGTAGCACACAGGAGAACCTTGTTCAAACTGATAGCTGTATTCTATTGTCACCTGTGTTACAGTACAGTATAGCTGATTGAAGGAATCTACTCATTTGGGCATAAGTTGAGTTGTTTGAGGGAAATATTGGCTTTTGCTACTTGCTTTACAATATGTAACTATGTAAATTGTCAAAAAAAAATGACTGCAATACACACAGGAAAAAGTAAGGTTGAACCTGCTCAGACTGAAAAAAGGTATGTTGCATTTTGGTGTTGAGTATGAAGTGAGTGGCTGGATTGACTCGCTTGACCGCAAGTTGTATTGTGCGGTGACAAAATGTGCTTTTGCTGCATGTTTGAAATGTTTTGCCATGGTAAGAGCCTTTTGCAAACAATGTGTTATTTTGGGCAGAGTGCCTCTCATTAGGCCTATGTATTTACTGTTCTGATACCATGGTTTCTGAGTTGATAGAAGGGGTAAAGTGATGGGAAAAAAAAAACTGTTAATACATGACACAAAGGTACAGGCTCAGCAAGATATATTTTAAGAAGGGAGACAAGTTCTCAGTGGTGACTTAAGTGCAACGATACAAATAAACAGGATTAGCCTTAATCATATTTGGACAAGGGTCAGAAACCAGATCAGATTCTCGAACAAGGAGGAGTCAAAAGACTAGATTAATTAAATGGATTTGAGTACACGTCAAATAGTCAAAAAATAGAGGTGTGAGGGGTTTTCAAGGAGGTCAGGGCATTCAAAACAGAGGGGATAAGACAGTAAGATGCCTGAACAAGATGAGGGCAAGGTGTAGAAAGAAATATTTGTAGACAAAATGATCAAATTTATGAAGTAACTTCATCAAAGCTGAGGGAAGGCCGAGTGTAACATGAGAAGCAGCGTTTGAGCTTATGAACAAGGCATGGGACTGGCAGCTGATGGGGGACTTTAAGCAGGTAAATTGTTTACTCAGAATGTTACCAAGACAACTCACAGTGCTCATATTGTTTTGACAATTAAAAATTGACAAAGAAACCTGTTTATTCTGTCTCTCACATGCTATGGGAACAACATAAAGAGGAGACTCTCGAGCAATCGAAGGCCTGGAACACTGCCACTGATAAGGCTGGGGGCGAGGGAAAGTGAAAGATAAATTTACTAGGTGAGATGAATTTACTTATTTTAAGACTTTAAACAATTATTTCTATCACAATTTTTCTTAGTAAGACAAAAAAATTTGTCCTGATATGAGGTAATTTTCTTACCAATGGAATAAGAAATTTTCACTTGTGAAGCAAATAGTAATAGTCAAAATTACCTCAAATCAGGACAAATTTTTTGCCTTACTAGGAAAAATTGTGATAGACATTAAGTGTTTAAAGTCTTAAAATAAGTAAATTCATCTCTCCTAGTATTTTTATCTTTCACTTTTTGCAGTGTAGGGTGTAGAGTTTTTTCAGGGTGGTTTCTCTATAGGGTCATGCATGCGCTCAGCATCACATGGGGAGAGGTGGGGGAAAATCTAGTCGTGCAGATCCTGCAGGTGGATTTCTGATCCATGAATTATTGCTGCTCTAGCATAGCATCAGAAGATGTTTTGGTACTACTCAAAAGCTTCCATAAGAGATTATTTGGACCAATTCATTTGCAAACCACTGCATGGACGGTACATAAAATAAAAACTGATTTGTATCTATATTTGCCGCAGGGCTAGTGTATACCACCAATTAGCAGCTTTAGCCTAGATAACAGGCACCAGTACCAGTGATAACTGGCACATCAGTACCGTGCCCATACCCTCATGCTAGCAAGGCTGATTCAGCTAAACACTAAAACTGAGAGGACACCTTTCTACCCTGTTGCATCTCCGTTAAACTGAAAGCATATGAGTCCTGTACAATCAAAACCTCTCAAAATAGGGTTACTGCATGGCTTGCACAATTAATTAAAGGGACTGTCTAACATTCTGGGGAATTAATTTTTTCATCTGACATTATGATTGCAATCAATTTCATCCCTGTATGTTCAGGATAAATTAAGCATGATTATGGGCTGCATGCTGCTTGTGGTAACAATATGAACAGCTTCAGAGGCGATGAATGGCCTCAGAGCAGAGCAGAGTTTGCTTTGCTAAATTAAGACATGAAAACACAACCTACAGCTGTGGAAAAGATATTGCTGAGTTTCAAGAGGGGCAAATTATGGGACTGCATCAAGCAAAGAAACTTCAATTGGTCAGGTCTAGGCTCAGCAATGTTATGCAGCAATAAAATTTATTCAGCAGATGTCCTGAATGTACTGAATGACCTAGCTATCCAATCAATGGTTTTTTTAAATCCCTGATGGCATAGGCTTATTCCAGGATGAAAATGCCAAGATTTGTCATGCTCACATTGTGAAAGACTGGCTCAACGAGCACGAGGAATCATTTTTATACATAATCTAGCCACTACAGAGTCCTGACCTTAAGCAATTGAAAGTCTTTGGGATCTGCTGGAGAGGGTTTTACAGGGTGGTTTGACTCTCCTGACATCAATACAAGGTATCAGCCAAAAAGTAGTGCAAAACTGGCTGAAAATAAATGTAACGTCTACCATAAACAGTGCTACAAGGAATACACATTGTGACCAAAGTTAATAGCGGTCCAACAAAATATCAGAGTGCAACACCAAGAAAAACTCCAGGGCACTCTCATTTAACAAAAATTAAAAAGCCTTTATTGTAATGGTTTGGTCATATTAACCTTAAAAACTCCTACGTGTTCGGCATCAAGCCTTCGTCAGGGAATCAAACAGTTCTCAAAGGGAAGGAGAGGTTCTTTAGAAGTAGCAGTCCACCAATCAGATACCTCCACCTGGCAGATGTAATGTTCTTGCGACAAGTGTAATTATACACAACATCCAGCAGGTGCCAGTCCTTACATCACAGAGAGAAATAAACAGTCAACATTCATACAGAATGTAAAACATTCAAACAAATTACAGTCAAGTTAAAAGCAAACTACGCAGTGAGCGAGTCCAAAGCCTGCAATCAAATAAAGACACTGAAATCTAGGTCTTCATTCAGGCCTGGATATTTAGTAGCCTGCAATTTGTAAATCCAAAAAGTTTCCTGCTGATTCAACTGTCTCTGTCTATCACCTTTTCTTAAAGACAGTGGAATGTGATCAATCCCACAAGCCTGTAAGGTGGATGGTCAGATGGTCAACAAACATGGTTAGGCTCCAGGCCCAGAGGTTCTTACAAATGCCATCACTGTAATCATTGTGCAAATGTAACACGAACTAAGACTTTCTAGGATGTTGTATCTCAAAAACAATTCACTATTAATCATTTCATAAAATCCAAAACCTAATTTGTCATCTATAGACTGGAATGCCCTTTGTGCAAAGTTTTCTATGTAGGAAGAACAAAACAACATTTACAAGACAGACTGGCTGAACACAAATATGCAATCAGCACAGGCAACATAAACTACCTCATGGCAAGACACTAGATGGATCATCACAACAGTAATCCATCCACCTTACAGGCTTGTGGGATTGATCACATTCCACTGTCATTAAGAAAAGGTGATAGACAGAGACAGCTGAATCAATTGGAAACTTTTTGGATTTACAAATTTCTGGCTACTTAATATCCAGGCCTGAATGAGGACCTAGATTTCAGTGTCTTTATTTGATTGCTGGCTTTGGACTCGCTCACTGCGTAGTTTACTTTTAACTTGACTGTAATTTGTTTGAATGTTTTACCTTCTGTATGAACGTTGACTGTTTATTACCTCCGCCAAGGAGGTTATGTAATCGTTGGAATCTGTTTGTTAGTTAGTTAGTTAGTTAGCAACATTATGGAAAAACTAATGGACAGATTTACACAAAATTTTCACAGTAGGTGGGAATTGGTCTAACTTAGATCCCATTAGATTTTGGGCTAGATCCGGAAGAGATTAAGCCGCCTGGGGGACTCCTGGGCCTTGGCGGAGGTATGCGCTCTCCGAGTGTTCTTGTTTCTCTCTGTGATGTAAGGACTGGCACCTGCTGGATGGTGTGTATAATTACACTTGTCACAAGAACATTACATCTGCCAGGTGGAGGTTTCTGATTGGTGGACTGCCACTTCTTAAGAACCTCTCCCTCCCTTTGAGAACTGTTTGATTCCCTGACGAAGGCTTGATGCTGAAATGCGTAGGAGTTTTTAAGGTTTTTCCTGGTGTTGCATTAAGTGTCCCATCCAAAGAGCACCTCAATCAAATGACTTTTGAGTCCAGGAAGCGCTCCTAGACAGACATTTCGTGAAAATATCAGAGTGCGAAACTTTTTTTGGGTGGGTGATCCATTGCCTCAAATGTCTATACTGAAATTGAGATCTGAAAATATTGTCTTACGATGGATAAGATGACCAAAACAAGAATTACCATTAAGGCTGGCCTGTACCTAAAGGTTCTAATCTAGTCTTTGGACATGCCCCACACACAGTCCAGTATTAAAGTGTGACTATGCTAGTGCAGCACTGATACTGGTAACCCTGAAAAACAGACTTCAAGATTGGCTTTAGGATCTCCCGAGCATTGAAGGGTTTCAGCTAGCCGGCTGAGGGTTATGTTGCATCACCAGCCATTCAATTTTGGACACAAAGAATCAGACAAGCTCCATCATATTTTAAACATAACTTTACTGTGTACAAAATATACAAAAATTCAGCCTTCAATTGAGAAGGATCACATAAATGCAGACTAGTAATTCACACTCCAAAACAACAGACATGATGTACAGTGCTGTGAAAAAAGTTTTTGCCCCCTTCCAGATTTTTTTATTTTTGCATGTTTGTCACACTCAGCTAAATGTTTCAGATCATCAGACTAATTTTATGAGAAGAATTTAACCACAGTAATCCAGTAAACATAAACTACAGTTTTTAAGTGATGATTTAATTTATTTAAAGCAAAAATCTATCTAACCCTACATGGCCCGGTAGGAAAGAGTATCCCCGCCCCCCCAAACAAACCAAACAAATTAAATTGATTAATGGGTTCAATTTAACTAGACACACCCAGGCATGATTACTTCCAGCCCAGCTGAATCAAAACATTACTTAAATAGAACCTGTCTGGTTATGAGAGGTCGGCAAAAAGCACACGTTCCCGTGATCTATAACAGATGAGAAACAAAGTCGTTGACATCTATCAGTCTGGAAATGGTTACAAATGGCTCTGGCACACCAGCGAACTAAAGTGAGAGCCATTATCAACAAATTGAGAAAACTTGGAACAGTGGCAAACTTTCCCATATGTGACCGGCCAACCAAAATTCCTAAAAGAGCAGGTCAACATCTCATCTAGGAGGTCACAAAAGAACCTAGACTAACATCTAAAAAGTATCAAGCATCGCTTGCCTCAGTTACGGTCAGTGTTCATGATTCCACTGTAAGAAAGATACAGGCCAAAAATGCCATCCATGGGCAAGCTGCAGGGCAAAAACCACTGCTGACCAAAAAGAACACAAAGCCTCCTCTCACATTTGCCAAAAAAACATTTTTATGACCCCCAAGACTTTTGAGATTATATTCTGTGGACTGATGAGTCAAGAGTGGAATTTTTTGGAAGACATGGGTCTCATATCATCAGGTGTGAAGCGAACATTGCATTCTGCACTAAGAACATCATACCAACAGTGAAATGCTGTTGTGGTAGTGTGATGGTCTGGTGCTGCTTTCCTGCTTCCAGACCTGGGCGACATACCATAACTGATGGAACCATGATTTATTCTCTTGACCAGAAAACCCCGAAGGAGGAAAGTCTGGCCGTAACGTTGTGACTTAAATTTGCAGCGCAGTTGGATTATGCAGCAGGACAATGATCCAAAACACAAAAGCAAGTCCACCTCTGTATGGCTCAAAAGAAACAAAATGGTAGTTTTGGAATGGCCCAGTCAAAGTCCTGACTTGAGTCCAGTTGAGATGTTGTGGCATGACCTTTCACAGGCAGTTCATTATCAAAAACTCGACAGTATGGCTGAAGTAAAACAATTCTGCAAAGAGCAGAGGGCCGAAATTCCTCCATAGTGATGTATGGCTCTTTGCCAGTTATTATAAATGTTTGATTGTACCTGCTGCTATCAGGGGTGGCAAAATCAGTTTATTCGGTTTTGGGGGAGCGATGATTTTTTCGCGTGGGTAATATAGATTTTGAATAACTCTATCATCAGTAAATGAAATCATCATTTAAATGCTGCATTTTGTGTTGACTCATCTTTCTCTGACATAAAAAATTTGTTGGATGATCTGACACACTTAAATGTGACAAAAAAAAGCAAAGATAGAAGAAAAGAGGAGGGATAAATCCTTTTTCACAGCACTGCATCATCCATCAGAACAAAAAATCTATGCAAGAAGTAAAAAGATCACCCTGGCTACAGCACTTTTCAATACAAAATAATTTCATTCGAGAGATCAGAGCTATTCAAAATTCATAAAATGGCAGTACATAAATATGGTTACAGTGGCATTCAACACTGATGCAGGGTGAATGGGATTCACTTCTCCCAGGTAATGGTGAATAATTTCCACAAGATCAGATTTCCAGTTCAATGGCTGATATACTGTATGTGCTGTGCAAAGGCAGAATAAGCAGCGGTCCAGACACAGTTTACATCTGTGTGCACCTACGCAGCGCTACGGCTGTGATCAGGGCCGCACCTTTCCCGCTCCCATCCTCAGACAGGACAAAGGTGACATCACACTTGGGGGCCAGCAGCCAGACCGTTTCTTTTAGAATCCGGGAGAAACTGCAGGGGAAGGCTCATTCAGTTAAAGAGTTCACTTGAAAAGGTCAATGCACATTAATAACATTTTCTGTGAATGTGCCAGATGGCCAGAAAGTTTAATTTACCTCCAAGGGAACACAAACATCACCAAGCTAACCTAGTGACCTTTATATTTCTCTGTAAGAATTGAAGTTTCCATAGAAACAGACTATCATTATAAAATTAATTTCTGTTTTTTCAAATTTCATGAGCTAGTGGTCCAGCTGCATGTTCTAAAATAATGAATTAATTTTATTTAATTCTAATTTGTAGAGAGCCATGTATCATCCTGATCAAATACTCTCCTCAGCACATTGATTTTGCAATAATACAACTGAGCAGAAGGGAAGGCTCGCAGACTCAGGAAGTGGCTCAGGTAAAAACAGACGCAACAGGTCATGTGGTGGTCAGAGCCCCAGACTTTTGTTGTGACGGATCTAGGCTTGACCGCAAGATCTCGGCCTTAAGTACAAATGTCTAATCAATTAGATGAACTTGTCATGCTAGTTGTTTAGAGTGCGATTGAGACAGGTAAAAACATCTTTTAAATAAACAAATCATGTCATTTTTATACTGAGAGGTTTGATGAAATAGTTCAATTTCCACCTAAAGTAGTTCAATTTCCTCGATTTGCTGATGCTGATATATGTATACGTTTGAAAAGTGTACGTTGGAAGGATGGTAATGAAGACAAATGGACACGCAGACCTAAATTACAGTCACCTTTTCTCATTGTCGGCAATTAGTGCTACTCTTATAATAGGAGGCTTGTCTGTCGATGGTTTATTAGTTCCACAGGAGGACCATGAGAGAGTGAGTTGCACTCTTCAGTTTCCCAGTCACTCACTGTGGGTGAAGTTTGTACAGCGTGCCGTCCACTCCCACGGTCACGTCCAGGCGGTCAACTCTACGGTTCTCACGAATCTTCTCAACGACAGCAGCCATGCCGGCCCCACAGAGCTGAGCAGCGCGGCGAGATACGATACCACACACCTCCTTCACGATTTTACTGTCGTCACAAGTGCTGTCCAAACCCAAGCGCTGCAGGATGGACCTCACCTGCAGCAGTGCCAGCTGGTCACTAGGGGATCACATAGAGATGTTATTCTAAATATTCTACTGCAGAGACTACCTTTGGTGCTTTTAACAATGAAAGACGTGTAAACACAGCTCCGTCAGAGACAGTGCACTGGCAGGAGATTTATGTTGTGAAGTGCAAGTCTTAGGTAATTCAACACTTCCAGCTCAATACCCAGCCCCATAAAAACTCCTACAGGCATGGAGATTTTCTATAGAGCTTGCAATAAAGTTATAATAATCCTGTGGAGCCTTTAGGAACACAGTGTGTAAGAGCAAAATGCCTCTGAGATCAGCGATAGAAGTACCTCTCAATCTGGGACAGGAACCTGGTCTGAAAGATGCCGCGGGTCTTCAGTGGCTCAGTGATCCGCCCACGGAAGAGAAAGCCACTCCCCGTCAATTCGAGGAGGATCTGCCGCACAATCTCCCCCAGGTACATTCCACTTATCATCTTCTCAAACCTGGAGGGAGGCATGGACAGCGTAACAGTGCTTCAGAATGGAAGAGCACCATCTTCTGTCTGATATTTTAATTATGACTTTGGTCTGCATGGCTCTTTAGGAGTTTTGCCACCCTCTAGTGTTAATTTATTGTACATGAACTGCATTAAATTTTTGCTTACAATTCAATCTCAGGAGAGAACGTTGGAAGTATGCAACAGGGTGCCATTACACCATAAGCACCACATGCTCAAAACCTAGATTTGCTCTAACACCCAGATTTTGAATTATTAAAGAATGTAAGAAGCCCACATGGTATTTAGAGTGATGGCATTATGCGAAATCAAGGCAAAGAGAGGTTACCACAGAAATAATGTGCAATGGAGGTACAAAAAGTGAGAATGAGAGAGACATATACAGCCCATTGGAAAGAATTATTTCAGATTCCTGGTAATATGACAGGTAGGCACTCACCTCTGCTTGCCGACATTGAGAGACCCCTCATCCACTTTCCTGTCATGTTTTGTTCGGAGGTCTTCTATGCAGCCATTCTCTCCAAACCCTCCCCACTCCGTATTTATACACATCAGGCCCTCGCACTCCTCCACCGTCTCAATGTTTTGCATGTCCTCCATGTAGCACACGTTACTGCCAGTACCTACAGGGCAGGACTGTGGAGTCATGTCTGCTTCTGCCCTCTTCAATCTTATACACCAGTCATACTAGCCCATTGAACACTGCATTTTTGGAGTTCAGAGAAAATTCATGAATTTTTGTTTATTTTTGTTAAGATAGAGACAGGATATAACATCTGACTTCGAGTTTTCATTTTAAATAATCACTTTCATTTTGAAACTCACAGTGTGGGCGATGCTGTGTAGACGTGATACAAAACAGCATGAATGTCAGACACTGAAAGATGACGAACTTAAAAGGAATACAAGGAATTTTTTTTGTGGTACATCTCTAAGTTATTATAACTGTATGCAAATTGTCATACTGAATATTCAGCATTTTGGTTCTTTTTTCTGCTTCAAAGAATGCAGAGAACTAAAGGCTTTCACTCCAAAAACCCACTTCAATGGGTCAAAAAAAAAAAACTTTTTTTTTTTGGATTGACAGGACATTAGGGGAGACTGGGGTCCAAAGAGCATTGGGGACCAATGAGCTATATCCTATTTCAAGCAGCTAAGATATCTAATGACTACAAAAACTGTGATATGGTTTATTGGTCCTCATGGCACATCAGACCCCAGCCTCCCCTACATTATGTTAGGGTTACAGACAGATTGGGCGAGTGAGTTGTATTTTGAAAGCTTAACTATCCAGGCTGTCAAATTTCTAAAATTTTGACTTCTTCAGACTGAACTCAGAAGTGCTGTGCTCACAGGTTTCTGAGAAAAACTTAGGTGAGAAATGGTGAATTAATGTGACGGTGAATCACACATACCCACAATGAGTCCAATCTCGCATTTAGGATCTTCATAGGCACAGGTCATCATTGTACACACAGTGTCATTCATAACAGCAACAATATCCAGATCGCATTCCTGCACAGAGAAATGTGCAAATGAGTTGCTCCTCACTGGAAGTGACACTGCCACAAGGGCTCCAACTGAAAATTCTTAGATCTTCAGTTGGCTCAGATACTGTTATCAATCCCATAAATGATGAAAAAACTGTGTGATTCAACTCATGAGATACAGGTTTAGTATAATACACGTGTTATACAACTTTCTCCAGTCGCGATTGGTCAGATTCTGTTCATTGGCAAACACAGTAATGTTACCAGTCCTCCTGCTGGTAGCCAGTGACCACCGCTAGCATTGGTTTCCAGTTAGTGGTTGATTCCAGTCAATGGGATGAATAATCCACTAGCTGGCATACTCGCACTTTTTGCCATTAAAGTAAAAAGTTATCCGAGTTATTGTTGTTGTGGAAACTTGAATTTATTAATTTAATGGCGAAAAAATGTTAGCATGCTAGTTAGCCTCGCCAAAGGCTCGGAATAAAAGAAAATGACTGCTCTCGTTTCATTAATTTGATATCTCGGGCTCACTCACTGGAGATACTCTATGAAATACCAGCAATAAACTCAACCAAATCTGACTGCCAGAATGACATCACCCATCCTTGGTAAGACCGAGCAACTCAGTAACAATTAGGCTGTCTTTAGCACAGAACCTGAATACTGAGATAAACCATTAACCCTTTCATTACCATTGTCGCATTTCTGCGACAGCGCCGATCCCGCATCACTTACCATTGTCGCTATTTTGCGCCTAGAGAAAGTCCCTCACAAAAACTGTCAAAGATCCGCAACAAAACACCCCTTTGGACGAGTCTGGTATCTCACAACACGTCAGGGATGTCATCAGGCTTCCCGTAGTTCCCAATCCTCCGGTTATGCAGTTTTATTTTATTTTATACAGGTTATTGCAGGCAGTGCGTGCTGCAGCACGTGTATCTCCGTTTGTACACAAATGCACGTGCATCTCCGTTTGTACAGAAATGCGCGTGTATCTCCGTTTGTACATAAATCCCATAGAGGAGAAATCGTCTTGTCTTGACAAATCGAAATACGGTTTTTATCCTCATTTTCTGTTTTTACTTTTGGAAAAACTAAGCAAAGATATGTGTCAATTGAAAGGTAAATGTATTTTGAACATGTTTTCTGTACATAAAATTGTCCATTTCTGGCATTTTTAGTTCAAAAAAGGGGGTGAAAATCCACATGCAATATCATGCTGCGATAGCATAAAAATTTACGGTAAGCAAGGGTTGTCTTATTCCCAGTAAGCCGTAGTGAAAGGGTTAATGTGGCTCATAATGGCCATACTTGTCATAGCCATAAATGACCCACTATTGTCAAATCCCAATCTCATTTGGCCCAGCACAATCTGCTGATTAGTAAAATAATCATGTTTCCATGAATGCACAATATCTACAAACACAAGTCTTTCACTCACTTTGCTTGCATTATGTCTTTTGATTGCTTCTCTCAGCATATCCACAACATCATGTCCCTCACAGTCTGTGGCTTTGAACCCTTTTGTCCAGCAAACTAAATTGGCCTGTGAAAGGAAAGGACACAACACTGCAATAAATATGAGACATCTTCTGCTTTTAAAAAAGCCTGGGGAGACCATGTAGTGTAGTACTGGAACAATCAGCCCCTAAAACCAAATACAGTATGCATCCCCATGCACCTGAGTACTTTTCATGCTATGACCACATTTCTATCAGTAATACACCTGTTTCCCCGTGTCCGTAATAGTGAAAAAAAATCATAAAGAGGGCGGGATGTTTTTTTTTCCTTTTAAAGGATTGCTTAGGAGAGCACAGCTATGCAAATACTGAATTAGATAAAGTTTTTGATTATTGCTGCATATTGCAAAAATAATTGAGAAAATACATACAGAAAGGAATAGTTTGTATTGTTTTTTTTTCAAATAAATAACTAAAAATATATAATGCGTTATTTTGCATAAATATGAGTTCATTATTTTGTATATAACCCAATGTATGCCAATAAATAATATCTGTACACACCTTCATTAACATTGAGACGGGTTAATTTACCTTATCAAGGCCAGTCTGCCAGCAGGGGAAAGAGAAGGTGAATCCTAGAGGGAGACGGGTGTTCTTCATACGCCTTTTATCCAGGAAATCTGAGATGCACTTGAAAATGTGGTCAAACAGCTAAAGGGCGAGAGAGAAAGATAGAAGGAATGTAAAAGACTGAGAGTAAGGGAAAGAGAGAGGGATTTGCCAATGAAATGGTGAATATGCAGACAGGTAAGAAATCAAAGGAAATTCTGAGTTGAACAACAGGCAAACCATTACAAGGTCAGAGGCCTCTTTCCATATGTACTGCCTGATAAAAGTTTAATGCAACCCATTGTGCTCCGCAGCATGTGTAAAATTATTGTGCTGACCCAATTGATTTCCATTTAGGCTTAAGATGGTCTTGACAAACAATTGTTTAACTGCCAGGTTAGGCCACTCGGTTAAGGCGCCTCAACTGCGGTGCAGTAGTGACAACAACGGCGCGGGTTTCATCCCCGGTCGTATCAACCAGTAGTGATCGGCAGCTTTTTCAGAACAGCGCACAATTGGCTTAAGCGCTGTAGGGATGCAAACTGGAAATGGACTGCTGGGAAGGAAAATTAAAATGATTGCCTTGTTCGTTGCTCAAGCGCCTCCTGCTGGCCAGCCGGGCGCTCATCAGTGAGATTCTAAGTTTGCTCATGTTCGAGTATCCTCCGCCCTCGTTCTGAACTTGAGATAGTTCCGACTGAGTATAAAGATGCAGGGGCTGCAGACGCGGGCTACGGAGGAGAGCGGCGAACTGTCTCTCTCTCCTGAGCAGGCAATAGGGGGTTGCATACGAGCAAGACTTGTTTATAGTTCTCGGATTGGGCATTCCAGATTCGGGTGGGATTGGTGAAGCCAAATTTATTAAAAAAAAAAAAAAAAAAAAAAGATTCTTTATGGGGACATGGATTATGCAGTGAAGCAAAAATAATTGGCACTTGCTCACAGATTTGTCAAAAAGTTATATGATTGCACGTGAACCCATAGGCAGGCAAAGTAGGCTTTAAATGGACTGAAAACGTTGAGCAGTTGATGGTAACTGCTTAATTCTAGTGCCCTCAGTATTTTATGCATCAACTGCTGATTGACTGAAACATTCTCTGAGAGTATAACAATCTTTTGGAATAGTGGTCAAACAAGCAGTTGTAAATGAAACATTATAAGTCAAGTCAAAGATATTTATTTTATGCTAATCGTCACAAGAGTCCAAAAAATTGCGTATAATATGTACTTGCACTTGGAAAAAATTGTGATTGCTTAAAAATCAAATACTACACCTCCTACAAACATCTGATCAGTATATATGTTTGAATGGCGTATGCAAGTTTGCAGTGAGACTAAGTGTTAGAGCAAGCAATGCATGGCAACATGCGGGGTGGGCCTCAGGAATTTTGACAGCATAGAGAAGTGAGGGGTTTACATCTTGGGCTGTTCATATCATAGAGAGAGCACTAGTTGTCCTGTAGTAATACGGGTGAACTAACTTCCTTTCCAGTTCCATGCATGATCTCCAGAGGGATTGGATAGTCCTTGTTTTGCATATGCACTGATTTGCGAAGGCCAGTCCCGATATTCACCACAAGCACTCGGAAGTTGGTTCCACCCAAATCTAAAGCCAGGTACTTCCCCTTCTCTGAAATGCAGAAAAAGCTATCATTTTCTACAGTCAGGGAGCTGTTCACGTAAGTTATCTAAGACATTAAAACATGGGGGTTAAAAGCACGAAAGCATCAAATCATGTGGAAAAAAAAATCATTAGATAAAGGATACTGACATGGTGAAGATGACATTAATATTGAAAATGGGCGAGATGATTTACATAGTGACAATATTTATTTTTTTTTGGTGCCAAACATGGAGGATCTATTGTCTCTGAAATGGTGGTGTGACTCCTAGAATGAGCCTTGCAGTCTCAGCAGTTTAAACAGGATGGAAAGATAAACAAAAAGCATCAAGTAGAGCCAAGCCGCAGTTCTTTGGGTGCAAAGGCCTATAATGTCAGCCAGGCACGTACATACTTGCTAACAGAGAGGCCATAAAAGCAGAGGTGGAACATGGCAGTATGGGAAGTCAAGTCCTCCCCTGGGTTGTATTCCATCCACCTGGATTGAGACTTAAATTCGTAAAACTCTTCAACCAGGGGGTATAGAAGTGACAAAATCAGCTCACTGAGTTTATCAGAGGAGAAAAACATAGCAGGACCTTTACTATGTGACCGCTGGACTTCTGAGCTCTGGTAGGTGAAGTGATGGCTCATTACCTGTCCCGTCGGGTAAGCTGTAGACGTAAGTGGGCAGCATTTTTACAGAGGCCGTGCTGTGGCTGTCCTTCCTCAAGCCCCTCTCCATCTCTGCCCTCATCTTGTCTTTCACCTCCTGCAGCTGCTCCAAGCTCAGCTTGAAGGGGGCAAGCATCTCGCTGACTTGTCTCCGCTGCAAAACTAGCCTCTGGGCAACTGCCGTTACCATGGCAGCTCCCTTCCCGCTGCCACTCTCCGACAGCACAAAGCGCACGTGGCAGTCGGGCACCAGCCTCAACACCACTTCATGCAGCCGTTTTGGGTACCTGAGGTGGGCGAAAACCGTCCCGATGATGTTATTACTGCCTCGTCAGGAGTATTATTACCTTTTAAATTATGGCATTGTCTGAATATTGGTGTGGGTAGGGCACATTTGCGGTGCCGTAGATGCCGAAGCCCTCAATTCGAGCAATCGTCAATACACAAAAAAATACCGGATCTAGCTTTTTTCGCCGAAATTTCTTACATGTCCGATACTACCGCACTTCCAATGCGCAGCCTGCTAGTGCTAAGGTCTATTGCATGCGCATAATAACATTAAAGGACAGCAATCTTATCGTCTACATCAGCGCTTTTCAACCCTCTCCTGGGGTACCACTTCTCCTGTATGTTTTACAGCTCTGCCTGCTCCAGCACAGGTGAGTCAAATGATCAGCTCGTTACCTGTGAGGATGCTTGATAATGAGCGAATTACTAGAATCATCCGTGCTAGTGGGGACAGATCTAAAACATGGGAGAGGTGGTACTCCAGGAGAGGCTGGAAAGCACTGATCTACATCATCTATGATTGCTGACAGCAACACCAAAATTATACTAGACATTCTATCAATCAACTGAATATCGCCATGGAAGGCCCGTCACAAAACTTTGAGAAAATGACCGTTCCCCATCTTCAAGCTTCTTAATATGGCTTCAACCATACACGCTAAAGCAACTTTCCGCAGATCCGGGAGACCGGAATCGACTTGACCACCAAACTATCCCATAAAGCATTGAAAATGGGGCGGGGCTGCAACATCAGGACGTTTTTTTTTTGTATAAACGATTGCTCGAATTGGCTATATTTTTAGAGCTGGCATTTTTTTAAACCCTGGGTTTAAAATGTCCAATCATATGTTCTGATGCCACCCTCCAAATGCTAAACTGAAAACTGGCCGCAGATAGAAAGTAATGTGACCCACTGAGGATGAGTTCGATAAACGGTCCCATCCATGCCGACTGTGATCCTGAGAGTCTCCAGTTTGCGATTCTGCCGAATCCGGGTGAGGATGGCGGCCAAAGCTGCAGCACAGAGGTTTGCTGAGCGAAAGGAGACGATGGTGCAAACATGCTGGACGGCGATGCAGTCTTTGTCCGAAGGGTGGAGATCCAAATCCTGGAGAATCTGCTTTGCGTTCCTCAGATCCTCCTTATCCCTGATATAACAAAGGATCACAGCATCATTGACTTGGCTTTCAGCACTCCAGCAATCCATTCAGTCACACAGCAAATGCTCTTACTCTTCAATTAAGGCGACATGTCTGGTCTGGAATTTGCCCTTGGTCCGAAGCGCTTCCGAAGCCCGGCCTTCAAACAGCAGGCCTTGCTTGGTCATCCTCAGCAGAATTATCCGCACCAGTTCTCCCATGTATAACCCACTGATCATCTTTTCAAATCTGAAAAACAGATTATTGCAGATGGACACTACATGTTTTTCAATACTGCACCTCCCAACAAAAACTCAGCATTTCTTCACTGAGTTTGTGCTCAGCACTTTTCACAAGAATGTTTAGATCTTCAAGGGAAAATAATTTGTTTTGGGTTTTGGAGCAGTAATTATAAAATTATGCTCACAGCTGTTGGCCAGGGTTGCTGGAAGCTGCGTCAATCTCGCGGTCAAAGTCGGTGATGAAGTCGTGGAGCGTGCCATCGTCCCCGAAGGCTCCCCATTCTGTGCTGATGCACATCCTACCTTCATCTCCCTCCACTAAGTCAACGTGTCTCAGTTCCTCCATGTAACAGGCATTTGTTCCCGTTCCTAAGGAGCAAGCTCAAACCTTCATCCCAATTATCGCTCCTGATATTACTCTTCAACCAGGCACTCGGGTTTATTAGCCAACTTCATGGAGTGCCATTAAGTGATGCCCAGTGCTCAGTCTTACCTACAATAACTCCGACCTCACAGCTTTTGTCATCATATCCACAGGACATCATGGTCCCCACAGTGTCATTTACAAGAGCAAGGACTTCCACATCCATCCCCTGAGCCAACAGAAAACATATGGCGTCATCATTCCAGCATCCAACCATCGAAAAATTATAAGAGTAGCTGGCAAGTTTGCAGCACTAGGCTGGGCAAATGAGTGTATCCAAACTGTGATCATCCAGTCCCAGTGTTTCTATTCTCTTTTGGCTTTCTGAGAGTGCAATGACTACTCTTCATGAGAACATTTACGTAATCATCATAGTCATCATCACCATGGTTATTATCATCTTTAACAGCAGCAGAAGCTTCCGGATGTGATTATTACCTTTGCTCCACAACTAATTTGCCTTAAAACTGTCCATTTCATTATTATAACAATGTTGTGTTTCAGCATTTTCCAGTAGCAAAAGTGCCGTAGGTTACCCCAGTTCTGTCGATAGCCTTCCTTAAGCTCTCCACAACATCTGTGCCCTGGACCCCTCCGGCCTTGTAATTCTTTGACCAAGACAGAAGTATACCCTGAAACCAAGAAAAAACAATACACATCCTGAACATGATATTTGACACAGGCACAGTATACAGTATTTTATAAGCATGTACTGCAACTGCTGACACTTTGCAACATACAGGATATAAACACGCATTCGCTTTGCAATTTAAGCCAGTACCTCTTTCCAAGTAGTAAATAAGTAGTGCTCAGTAATGTATTCTATAAACATCGCTGATGTAACTGATGAGGTATTTTGAATCCCTATATGAGGAGATGACTAACATGAGCAGCATTGACTGTACCTCATCCAGTTTCGACTGTCTGCAGGGAAATGAGAAGATGACGCCCAGGGGGGTCTTCCTGTCATTAATGTGATTCTTCTGCATAAAGTCTTTCAGTGACTCTGCAACATGCCTGAACAGCTGCAAGAAGTATGAATTAGAAGTTGACAACAAGCTACCTCTACAGAGAGGCAATTCTACAGTTCTGGACCATGAGAGAGGAAGGCATTTAGAAATGTTAGCCTGAATAAGAAAAAAACATATCTTACAGGATGGAAAACAATCCTCGAGTCAGGTGTGCATGCTTGTAAACAGGTGTAAACAAAAGAACATGTATGGTTATTGTCTGGTAATGTGATTCATTCATTCCCTTCTTGAACTTTTTATGTGAAATTACAGTTTTACAACTCTAGGGGCCAGCAGTTCTCCTCAAAAGATGTTCGCAGGGCAGAGTTTTCTGTTGCTGAACTTGGCAGAACTGATAAATTTTACTGGAAAAGGGCAGTCCCTGATGACGGCAAGGCACAAGAACCTGACGGGAAAGGGGAAGTTAACAGCTGAGAACTAGAAATGGAAATTGTTTTAGTTAAGGATCAAAACTGTGCCAAAGAG
The DNA here is from genome assembly GCA_029692085.1 of Gymnothorax javanicus. Taxonomy (NCBI): domain Eukaryota; kingdom Metazoa; phylum Chordata; class Actinopteri; order Anguilliformes; family Muraenidae; genus Gymnothorax; species Gymnothorax javanicus. The sequence goes on from CM056208.1 coordinate 34,654,332, forward strand.
TAATAAAAATCTTTGCATGTTGAAATCACGACTCCAGTGGAATTCACTACTGCTACTACAACAGATCATAGTGCATTAGCACTATTACCGTTAAAGGTGGGTTTAGTATTTGGAGCATTGAGAAAATGAATGATAAGACTAAAATTAATTCACTGAAAATTCATGTTAGGAGTGCAAGGAGCCAACTGGCAGAGCGAGATATAGTATATAAAGAACTTGAACTCAGCATTACATTTTGCATTAAGTTCACAGCTGAAAGTAAAGACAGCATGCTCATTCAAAATAATCATAAATCCGTGAAGTTCTGCTTCTGACCCAACTTTCTTTCCCTGAAGCTAGCTCTGTTTATCCACTCTCAATTGCTCAATTATGCATGTAAAAAGCTAACACCACTGTCGCAATTCGGAGAACTGTCCCACCTGGTGTAGTGTACTGTAGTTATTAATTAAGCTTGTCTATATCTGGCCGGAGTTATCCAGGATTTTTTCAATTGTTGACACCGTTTTTAAAAGGCGGTGGCGGCTGCCAGAGTAATTCGGATGGAAGTCCACCAAAAGGCTACTGACAAAGTACCGATCAAAACACAGTATTTGTGCTTTGACAGCATCAGACAGATTATTTGTTGCCAGAGTACTGTTGGGAGACTGGCTTCATGAATGTCGCAATGCACCAATCTTCTCCCCTCTGGGATTTTGGCTTCCCGCCTCCCGGGATGCTTTTTCAGGAACGTCTGGACCGTGTCTGAAGCGTGGATTGGATACACGGCATTCTAACGCGTTTTCTTCGCTTCAGATACCTCAGAGGAGTTCTCATAGGAAGCCAAAACGTCGACTAGCTTCATTTGCGCGCAACTTTAGACTGGTTAAATCTAGTTCGCTTGTATGGAGGCTTCAGAATGGTACTTTGAAAATAGCCTTCTGCTGTTTTCCAGCCGAAGTAGGTACTTTTGCAGTAGACACTTTGTTTATAAAAAGTAATTAATTAATCTTGTTTTTGAGAAATATGTCTGCATTTATACGGCATTTTCAGTTGCTTATTTGTAACTCTTCGGAAATAAATAACAGCACACTAATACAGTCTATGGTAATCTCCCTGCTGAAAATTCCAGCTAAAACCAGCAAGAATTCTTGGCTGTTTTAAGACAGTCTATGCACTGGTTTTGCCACCATTAGCTGGTCATGGCAGGACAAAGGTGGATATAGCTAGTCTCTAGGTGCATGAAGGTAGTCAAGGCTGGTTATTCTGGTACAGTAAGCTGGTGTCAGCTGGAGAAGGGGTGGTTGACCAGCTAAAACTGTAAAAACACAGCCTAAACCATCTTGGGTTGATTTAATCCGGAATGTTCTGCAGAGCTAGGTCAGTGGATGATGGTAAGGGTTCCACAATGGGTGACTTTGAAAGACTGAGGTCATGACAGGGTCATGGTGGGTGAAGGGAGCAGTAGGCTACACATGTTATCAAGGTGAATTTGGTTAAAATTGACACGGCATACAAACGTTAATGTAAACACTGAAAATAACAATTGGAAAGGGCAGAAATGCAAATAAATAAAAGGCAATGGTTTCTTTGTTATTTTAGCTTATGTAGCATTACGCAAAAAGAGATAAGAGAAGATGGTAATTTCATCCACTCTATCCGATGTGAAGGCAAAGTCAGGACCTGTCAGTCATTTGGGCCGACTTTGACTCCCAAAATCACAAAAGTCTTATTTAGTGACTTAGGTACTTCTTACACTCAGGTCTTTATGCATGGAAGCTATTCAGTTTTGAAACAATGAATTTAAATGATCATGAAGCGCAAGTTAAATTGCCTGATGTGCGGAAAAGGTAGCGCAGAAGTTTCAGAGCAGTTTGTCTTTTGTAAATCAAAGGCCTATTTATTGGTAAATTATTTTTTCTGTATTGAATTTAGCCCATTATTTTGTCACTGTTAGATAGCATGGGGAGAGAAGCCATGTCATCAATTGCCAATGGATTATTACAATAATTGGAAAGTGTGTCAATAAAGGAAGATGATTGAAAACCAGCCAGGACTAACTGATGTTATAAAGGGATGGCCTGTAGCCCCCAAATTTTTAATTCTGGCGCCACCTCTGCCTTCCATGTTTTTCCTGCAGCATTTACATTGAAAGGATGTCTGCTGCAAAAAATGTTCTTAATAGCCTCAACAAGTGGTAGGAACTGTTTGCTTTCCAAGTCAAACTTTCATATTCCACTGACGAATCACGAAATGTGTCAAACAAAGTTTCATTAATTTTATTTTGTGTCTTATTTTGAATGAATATAAAAAAGGTAAAACTCAAAACAAAGCTTTGATTGCTATGTTTTTGCTCGCCATAGCTTCAGACACCTTAAAAGGTGATCTTCAGCCTTCATATGGAACTGACCTCATGTCAACTTGACCTTTGACCTGATAACATCCAAAACCAAATCAGTTCAGGTACCCTCTGTGGGGAGTCACCCTGTCTGATTTGATGAAAATCCCTCCACTTCTTCAGAAGATATAGCGTGGAGATGACTTTTGTGACTGACAGTGTGACGGACGGACGCACACACACACGGACGTACAAACAGAAAACAGAATGCCTCCTGTCAATTTGTGGGCAGAGGCATAATAATAAGATGTAAACATTATATGAAAACACGTAAAGATTTTTATTTTGGTGCAGCAGTGTATGCTGTTTACTACCGACTCGAGGGAGCTCAGGGCCTGACACTCACATCTGTACCCCTGCCGGTGAAAACCTCAGTAGGGATGGGGTACGTCTGGCTCTTCATTTCTACCTTCCTTTGCCTGTCTTCTGGCACCCTCACCTGCAGCACATTGAACTTGGAGCCCCCAAGTTCAAGTGCCAAGAAATCCCCGTTCTCTGTAATGGCAGTCAATGTAAGCAAAAAAATTGTGGACGTCAAATTATTGTACCAAAATTAATTTTGCTGACATTCCGTGCTACAGAACAGTTTGGAGACTGCTCATACTGCACCTGATCCATCAGGGGTGGAGAGGACGTACGTGGGCAGCATCTTCACCGAGGCTGTCTTATTGCTTTCGGCCGATAAACCCTTCTCCATTTCTCGCCGGAAACGAGCCGAGATGTCTTGGAGCTGCTCATCGGAGAGACGCATGGCGTAAAGGTGCCTGTCCACCTGGAGTGAGAAACAGACACGGCAAAGAACTATTCAAGCCCACTGGAAAAAGAGAGCGTTGGAAGGTCCTGCCCTGCTCAGGAGTCTTGCAAAGAAAGAGCACAATGTCTAAAAATTAAGTAATCAATCCAGCCTAAATTACTGAGACTAACTAAGCAGACTCATTTCAAAAAGGCATGGTCATTTCATACAGAAAGTAAAGGGGGGCACAACAAGTGTGAATACAGTACATTGGGAGAGATGATGAGAAGAATAGTAACCAGATTCATGTTACTATAATGAGCCGAGCAATTGCATTATATTTTAATCCTCTTGCTTTATCAAATTAACTTCAGTCCTGGGTGGAGAAGCTTCTTTCATTTCATATTTCTTCCCAGGGTAATCTCTAATGTGATGAAGTTAATCATTCTGTGAGCTATGCTGAGATACACTACACATCGAGGGGTCAAAGTATTCTACCTGGAATCATGTTATTCTTGAGCATCAGGAAATGAACACGCAGTCCTGTTTTGCACCTTTGTCCAAAGCTTAGGGTGTGTTCATTTCAAAAACTGTGCTGAGTGTTTCTGCACGCATCTATTTACTGGATTCCAGGCGAGTCTTTCCTCACTGACATGAGACCAATGGGCCCTGAAACTGCGGGATATCTCACTGGCACAGATAAAAGGAACAGAAGGTTACGTGGGAATCAAATCCAAATCCTTTATGTTCATTCAGTTGCTGTCACCAAATATACCTCGACAGTTCCTTCCTTTCTCTCATGACCCCATCTACTTTTTTTGCAGTTTTTTTCATGCTCTGTTCCTCCCACAAATAAATGAAAGCTATAAAATATTGAAGCTCCGCTTGACTGTGCCACAGATGAAAGAAAAAAGTTTGCTGGATTTCAAATGTCTTACAATAAAATGTTTCGCCACTTAGCGCTACAACATTTAAAGTTTAATTACCTAGCATGCACTATAATATCCTTTTTAAAATAAGACTTTGATTCAATGGTTGAAGTTGAAGTTTGATCTTATTAATTCTATATTTTTTATTGAGCTGTAACATTGGCTATCTGCCAGACAGCCAAATCATTTCAACACAAGCCAAAACTAATGCATTGAAGTAATTAAGTTAGTGTGATGACCCAAATGCAGCAAAAGAAACAGCATCTTATAAAATTATGATCAGAAAATCAAAGCCTCAATTTCTCACCTTTTTGATCAGGTCGTCGTACAGTTTGAAGAGGTAGAATGACGCCAAATATACAACAAACATCTTCAGCACCTCTAAAGGATCTATTTCAGGAGAATAAAACTAGAAAACACCCATAAACTAATTCAGCCTCATTTAAACCCATTTTATTTAAAATTTGCCAAGGTCTGAGGGGGAACGTTTCTCAATCCTTGAAGCTGTTTTGCTCCTTGGTGGCAGGATTAAGCCAAACCCTCTGCCTGCCTCTCGATTCCCGTCCTCTCAGCGTTTTCCTAGCAATCCCAGGGCTCCACGCCAAAAAAAGCGAACTTTCCTCTGTGACTGAACTGCGCTCAGCCTGAGCACAGCTACAGAGGTGTCTTCAACAAACAAGGAGGACATGACAGTTGACAGAGAAAGTAAGTCCTCTGATTCTGTGAATTTTCATCAGTGTCTGAGAGATCAACAGAATATTCCAAAAAGGTGATCTTTCAAATACAGCCCCAATGCCAAAAAAGTTGGGATGCTGTATAAATTGAGCCCCTAAGAACCATACCGGGCCATCCCGCACTTTTGGCGGAATTGAGTTGAGGTAGTCAGCATGTGCAGAAAACTGAGATCTACATTTCCTAAACGAGCCAACCCAATCTGCCCACAAGGATTGTTCATGTAAGCAAACGTCCTCTCTGCCACTGTAAATATGCAATGCACTGCCTTAGTCATAGTGGACCATCCCACAACTTTTCCATAACTCAATGTAAACATGGCGGCTAGGTATCGCACTGATGAGGAATTGCTTGCTATGATTGATGATGATGGTGAAGTGGAAGATAATGGAGACCCAGAGTTTGACCCAAATCAATCAGAAGATGATGGTTCCTCTTCAGAAGGAGGTACCTTTCACTTTAAATGAAACAGAAGGGCATCCAAAACCTGCATAAGAAGTGCACTACGTAACTGTACATATCTTGAGTTTTTAACAGAAGCAGTGTTTCTAGTTCCCAGATACTCTAGATGACGCAGGAAGCTGGCAACTTTGAGTCCCATTTTCTCAAAAGTTCCCCAACATGGGTTGGCCCAGTATGGCTCTTAGGGTCTCAATTGTAAATAAAAACAGAATGCAATGATTTACAAATCTCATAAACCCACATTTTATTCATAATAGAACATAGACAACATATCAGATGTTGAAAGTGAGACATTTTACAATTTCATGAAAAATATAAGCTCATTTTAAATTTGATGGCAGCAACACGTCTCAAAAAAATTGGGAGAGGGGCAACAAAAGGCTGAAAAAGTAAGTGGTACTAATAAAAAAAAACAGCTGGAGGAGCATTTTGCAACTAAGTAGGTTAATTGGCAACAGGTCAGTAACATGACTGGGTATAAAAAGAGCATTTTGGAGAGGCAGAGTCTCCCAGAAGAAAAGATGGACAGAGATTCACTAATCTGAAGAAAAAACCGCATCTAAAAATTATGGAACAATTTCAGAAAAATGTTTCTCAATGTAAAATTGTGAAGACTTTGAATCTACTGTAAATAACATCATCAAAAGTTTCCCAGAATCTGGAGAAATCTCTGTGCGCAAGGGACAAGTCGGAAGGCCAATATTGGATGCTTGTGATCTTTGGGCCCTTAGGCGGTACTTCATTAAAAACAGGCATGATTTTGCGCTGGAATACACGTCATGGGCTCAGAAACACTTCCAGGAATCAATATCAGTGAACACAGTTCATTGTGCAATCTACAAATGCAAGCTAAAGCTGTATCATGCAAAGAAGAAGCCATATGTGAACACGATCCGAAATGCCACCATCTTCTCTGGGCTAAAGTTCATTTAAAATGGACTGAGGCAGAATGGAAAACTGTTCTATGGTCAGATGAATCAAAATTTGAAATTCGATTTGGAAACCACAGACACCATGTCATGTGATCTAAAGAGGAGAGGGACCATCCAGCTTGTTATCAGCGCACAGTTCAAAAGCCTTCATCTCTGATGGTATTGAGTTGCATTAGTGCCTATGACATGGGGAGCTTACACATCTGTTAAGGCATTATCAATGCTGAAAAGTATATAGAGGTTTTACAACAACATATGCTCCAATCCAGACAATGTCTCTTTCAGGGAAGGCCTTGCAAATTTCAGCAAAACAATGCCAAACCACATACTGTATCTATCACAACAGCATGGCTTCACAGTAGAAGAGTCTGAGTGCTGGACTGGCCAACCTGCAGTCCAGACCATTCACTAATAGAAAACATTTGGCGCATCATAAAACAAAAAAATCTGACTTTTATTTGACCTGGCAGTATATTACCTTAAATGTCTATACTGACAATGATATCTTGAAATATTGTCTATCTATGGATTAGCTGAACCAAACGAGAATTACCATTAAGGTTGGACCGTGACTAAAGGTTCTGGTCATACCCCGCAGTCCAGTATTAAATTTTGACTATGCTAGTGCAGGACTGAAATTGGTAACCCAGAAAAACAGACTTCATTATTGGCTCTTGCATCTCCCGAGCATTGAAGGGTTTCAGTTGGCTGAAAGTAATGTTGCATCACCAGCAGTTCAGTTTTAGACACAAAGAATCAAACAAGTTCTGTCATATTTTTAAACATGTCTTTATTGTGTACAAAATATACAAAAAGTTCAGCCTTCTAAAAAGAAGGATCAAATAAATCCAGACTAATAACAAGCTCTAAAACAAACAACAGACATGATGTACAGTGCTGTGAAAAGTTTTTGCCCTCTTCCAGATTTTTTTTATTTTTGCATGTTTGTCACACTAGCTAAATGTTTCAGATCATCAAATCAATTTTATTACAAGCAAATTGAACCACAGTAACCCAGTAAACATAAAATGCAGTTTTTAAATAGTTTTATTTATTTAAGGAAAAAAGCTATCTAACCTTACCTATCCCAGTGTGAAAAAGTGTTTGCCCCCTCCCCCAACCACCTAAACAGAATTTCATCTATGATTGGGATCTATTTAACTAGACACACCAGGCATGCTTACCGCCAACCCAGTTGAATCTAAACATCACTTAAATTGAACCTCTCGGGCAATGAGAGGCTGGCAAAAATCACACAAGTTGCTATTATCTAAAGAAATTCAAGAACAGATGAGAAATGAAGTTGTTGATATCTATCAGGCTGGATGGATGGTTACAAAGCCATCTCTAAGGCTCTGGGACTCCAGCAAACTACAGTGAGAGCCATTATCAACAAATGGAGAAAATCGGGAACAGTGGTGAACTTTCCCACATATGACTGACCAACCAAAATTCCTGACAGAACTGATCAACATCTCATCCAGAAGGTCACAAAAGAACCCAGACTAACATCTAAAAAGTAGCATTCCTCACTTGCCTCAGTTATGATTCCACAATAAGAAAGAGACTGGGCAAAAATGGCATCCATGGGAAAGCTGCAAAGCGAAAACCACTGCTGACCAAAAAGAACACAAAGCCTCCTCTCACATTTGCCAAAAAACATTTTTATGACCCTCAAGACTTTTGAGATTATATTCAGTGGACTGACGAGTCAAAAGTGGAATTTTTTGGAAGAGATGGGTCGCGTTACTTTAGGTGTGAAGCTAACTCCACATTCAGCAGTCAGAGCATCATACCAACAGTCAAACACTGTTGTGGTAGTAGGATGATCCGGTGCTGCTTTGCTGCTTCCAGACCTGGGCGACATGCCATAATTGATGGAACCATGACTTATTCTCTCGACCAGAAAACCCCAAAGAGGAATGTCTGGCCGTAACGTTGTGACCTAAAGTTGAAGCACAGTTGGATTAGGCAGCAGGGCAATGATCTGAGGCACACAAGCAAGTCCATCTCTGTATGGCTCAAAAGAAACAAAATGGTGGTTTTGGAGTGGCCCAGTCAAAGTCCTGACTTGAATCCAACTGAGATGCTGAGGCATGAGCTTGCACAGGTAATTCATGCTTGAAAACCCTCCAATATGGCTGAATTAAAACAACCCTGCAAAGACCATTGGGCCTAAATTCCTCCACAGTGACAAACGACTCTTTGCCTGTTATTACAAATGTTTGATTGCACTTGTTGCAGCCAGAGGTGGCAAAACCAGTTTATTAGGTTTGGGGGAAGCAATAATTTTTTTTTTGCTTGGTTAATTTAGGTTTTAAATAACTCTTTATCATTAGTAAATTAAATCATCATTTAAATGTCGGATTTTGAGTTTCCTTATGTTGTCTTTGCCTTACATAAAAAATTGTTGGATGATCTGAAACATTTAATTGTGACAAGTAAAAATAGAAGAAATCGAGAAGGGGGTAAATACTTTCCACAGCACTGCATCATCCCTCAGAATATATACTCTATTCAAGAAGTTAAAAGATAATTTTCAAAAATCACCAGAATTACAGCCCTTTACAACATAAAATTATTTCACTCTAGACATTAGAGTTATTCGGGCTTCACAAAATGGCAGTACATAAATATGGATACAGTGGCATTCAACATTAGTGCAAGGTGAATGGGATTCATGTCTCCCAGGTAATGGTGAATCATTTCACGGCATCAGATTTCCTGCTCACTGGCTGATGTGTGTGCTGTGAAAAGGCAGAATAAGCAGCGCTCCAGACAAGGTTTACGCTTGCGTGCATCTACGCTGCGCCACGGCCGTGATCAGGGCCGCACCTTTCCCACTCCCATCCTCAGACAGGACAAAGGTGACATCACACTTGGGGGCCAGCAGCCGGACTGTCTCTTTCAGGATCCCGGAGAAACTGCAGACAGAAGGCTCATTCAGTTAAAGAGTTCACTTGAAAAGGTCAATGCACATAAATAACATTTTCTGTGAATGTGCCAGGTGGCCAGAAAGTTTAATTTACCTCCAAGGGGACAGAAACTTCACCAAGCTAATCCAGTGACCTTTATATTACTCTATAAGAACTGAAGTTTCCATAGAGACAGACTATCATTATAAAATTAATTTCTGTCTTTTCAAATTTCATGAGCCAGTGGTCCAGGTGCATATTCCACAACAATTAATTTAATTAAATTCTAATTTATAGAGGGCCATTTATCATCCAGATCAAATGCTCTCCTCAGCACATTGATTTTGCAATAATACGCAAAGACTCGCAGACACAGGAAGTGGCTCTGGTAAAAACAGAGACAACAGGTCATGTAGTGGTCAGAGCTCCACACTTTTGTTGTGACGGATCTAGGCTTGTTTGCAAGATCTCGGCCTTAATGTACAAATGTCTGATCAACTGGACAAACTTGTCATGCTAGTTATTTAGAGTGCGACAGATAAAAACATCTTTAAAATTAACAAATCATGTTATTTTTACACTGAGAAGTTTGATGAAATCGTTCAATTTCCACCTAAAGTACTTCAATTTCCTCAATTTGCTGGTGCTAATGCATATAGTGTATATATATATATATATATGTACATATATTTGGAAAGTGTACCTTGGAAGGATGGTAATGTAGACAAATGAGCATGAAATGTCCACACACTGTTAAATCAGCTCACAATAATTTATTGCACAACAGTTTCGGCCGATGTGGCCTTCATCAGGTTTTTTGTACCAAACGTACATTCAGTTTTGACGTACATGTTTCTCCTGCGCCTGTTGTAATACTTGGATGTGCATGTAACTACTTTGAACTGCAATGTAGATGAGTAGACACGCAGACCTAAATTACAGTCACCTTTTCTCATTGCCGGTAAATAGTGCTACTCTTATAATAGGAGGCTTGCCTGTCGATAGTTTATTAGTTCCACAGGAGGACCATGAGAGAGTGAGTTGCACTCTTCAGTCTCCCAGACACTCACTGTGGATGGAGTTTGTACAGCGTGCCGTCCACTCCCACGGTGATGTCCAGGTGGTCAAGTCCACGGTTCTCACGGATCTTCTCGACGACAGCGGCCATGCCGGCCCCACAGAGCTGAGCAGCGCGGCGAGATACGATGCCACACACCTCCTTCACGATTATACTGTCGTGACAAGTGCTGTCCAAACCCAAGCGCTGCAGGATAGACCTTACCTGCAGCAGTGCCAGCCGGTCACTAGGGGATCACATAGAGATATTATTCTAATTATTCTACTGCAGAGACTACCTTTGGTGTTTTTAGCAATGAAAACCGTGAGTGAACTCAGGTCTTTCAGAGAAAGGCACAGGAAGGAGATTTATCTTGTGAAGCACATGTCTTCGGTAATTCAACACTTCCAGGCCAATGCCCAGCCCCATAAAAACTCCTACAAGAGTGGATATTTTTTTTTAGAGCTTGCAATAAAGTTATAATGATCTCAGAGCTCTGGGGAACATGGTGTGTAAGAGCTGAATGCCTCTGTAATCAGTGATAGTGGCACCTCTCAATCTGGGACAGGAACTTTGTCTCAAAGATGCCGCGGGTCTTCAGTGGCTCAGTGATCCGCCCACGGAAGAGAAAGCCACGCCTCGTCAGGTCGAGGAGGATCTGCCGCACAATCTCCCCCAGGTACATTCCACTTATCATCTTCTCAAACCTGGAGGGAGGCATGGTTTGGCATAGCAGTGCTGCACAATGGAAGAGCGCCATCTTCTGTCTGATATTCTATGTATAAATTATGCCTGAATCTCTTTAAAGGAGTTTTAGCACCCTCTAGTGTTTCTTTACTGTGCATGAATTGCATTAAACTTCTGCTTACAATTCAACGTCAGTAGAAGTAGCTGGATACTGAGAATTAACTTGGTCTATCTGCATTTTTGTGAATATTTGACATATTCTGTCACAATGATTTTTAAGTTAACAAGGTCTATTTTAGGTTATGACCCTGCTTAGATGCACTCAGTTTATGTCAAAGGTCAATATTAGAAGGGTCTATTTTCAAATTTGCCACTTCACCAAGTTTTAAGTGGGTCTATCTGCAATTAACCAATAATATTATAGGGATCGCATCACGTGGCCTCAGGCCTCAGTGACAATTTGGCGGCCAAGAAGAAATTTACTGAAGCAGAGTTGAGAGAAATTGCTGCATTTCCTCATTTAGGTGAGTGCTTCAAGAAGTCAGATTGTACAATGTTATTTGCTGAAACTTAAATGATTTGGTGAAAATTTGTTTTGACAAGTTAATCACGTAAATTGAGTTCAAGGTTACCTTTCCTATGCAGCTCAAAGAGAAGAATAATGACCAGAAGGCTTCAATCAATCACAGAAATTGGCAGTCAAAAAATTACATTGCTTATATAGTTTAAGTTGTTCACAGTTATAATGTTCATATTTCCTTGATGTGAGATCATTCACACATGGATGCTTCTCTCTCATTACTAGGTCATGTTGAAAAAGGCCTAAAAATTACTATTCCTATTCCTTTTTTACTGTGACAGTGTTTAAAAGTTGTTTCATAAGTATTATTAGTTAATAAACATTAGGGTTTCTTTAAAATGCGGTTTTAAGAGACTGTTAATTCATTTCCATATTTTTTAAAACCTGTAATCTGCAGATAGACCAAGGTAACACTGGAACTTTATGAATTCTAAAGTTACAATGGTCTATCTGCAAAATTGGGTACCCAGAATTCAATATTGCCAGATGAATAGAGGTATGTAAATTAACCCAGTTTAGTCTCGTCATATTCTAATTGTTTAGGGCAAAAAATCTTTTAATTCGGGAAAAACCCGAAGGGGATATTTTTAATACCAAATCTTAATCGCAATTTCCTCGAAAACACAAAAATGCCAGATAGACCTAATTAATCCTCGGCCGACGATATGCAACACGGTCTCATCGCACCATAAACACCAACTGCTTAAAACCTAGATTTGCTCTAAGCCCACAAACTATTTGGAATGATGGCATTATGCAAATTCAAAAGGCAAACAAAGTGTAGTTGCCACAGAAATAATGTGCAATGGACGCACAAAAAGTCAGTGCAAGAGAGACGAATATAGCCAAGTGAGAAAAGATATTTCAGATTACCATTAATGTGACAGGCAGGCTCTCACCTCTGCTTGCCGATGTTGAAAGATCCCTCATCCACCTCTCTGTCAAATTTTGTTCGGATGTCCTCTATGCAATTATTGTCCCCAAACCCTCCCCACTCAGTGTTTACACACATCAGGCCCTCGCACTCCTCCACCGTCTCAATGTTTTGCATCTCCTCCATGTAGCACAAGTTACTGCCAGTACCTACAGGGCAGGAGTGTGGAGTCATATGTGCTTCTGCCGTTTTTCAATCTTATAAACCAGTCATACTAGCCCGTTTAAATTTCAAAATTTTTTCATTTACAAAATTTAGAATTTCAAAATTTTTGGTTTACTCATGTTGAGAGACCCATTAGATTTGAGCTTTCATTCAAAATAATTTTATGCTCGTTGATGCACGCAATGGCGATGTAAGTACAATGATTAGTTCACAACGCAAATGTAGTTCACAGAAAGATTATTGGCTCAAATAACATAAATAATTCTTTTTGACACCACTTTAAGTTATTGTTACTTAAATCAAATTGAAAAATGCAATCTGAATTATAGGTGTTTCACTAAAAAAGTGCTTATTCTGTATATTGATTTTTTTTCCGGTTAAAAGAATGCAGAAGTCCTTAATTACGGCGACCACTGATCATACATACCCGCAATGAGTCCAATCTCGCATTTTGGGGCTTCATAGGCACAGGTCATCATTGTGCCCACAGTGTCATTCACGATAGCAACAATATCCAGATCAAATTCCTGCAGAGAAATATGCTAATGAGCTGTTCTGCACCAGACTGGAGCACTAATTGGCAATTACTTGTATGGATAAGGCACGTAGACCAGTCAACTAAGGTAGTCTTGCTCCAAGAGAGCAGTACCTGATTGCACACATTAAGCACTTCAGTTGGCTCAGATACTGTATAAAAAAAACAACAAAGAACCCCATTAAAGTTAGCTGCCAAAATAAAGCCACAACTCAGCCTTAGTGAGACCATGTATCACTGGTGCAATTGTGCCATATTTGGCCCAGAAACCAATGCTGTGATAGACCATCAACGTGGCACGTAATGGCCACAATTGTCATTGTCGTTAGTGAGCTATTAGTGCCAAGGCTCTAACTTATTTGGATCAGCACCACCCGCTATCTGGGCTGTAAAATGAACAAAATCATATAAATACACTGTGCCCACAAACACGTCTTTTGAAATACTCACATTTCTTCTTTTAATTGCCTCCCTCAGCATGTCCACAACATCATATCCCTCACAGTCTGTGGCTTTGAACCCTTTTGTCCAGCAAACTAAATCTCCCTGTGGAAGGAAGAAAAAGAGCATTGTGCAATAAATCCTATACCTCTCATGCTCTTGTCACTGGTTCATAGTTCATCCCACCTTAGACCACTGTCAGTAGGTAGGTATTCACCAGAGCTACCTGGGAGCACCCCAAAAACGTTGCTACTTTAAAGAAGCTCTGACTCACTCATCTGGCCATAACAATCTGGCCCTTGTCAAAGTTGCTCAGGTCCCATTTCTCCAACATTCAACACCTCAACATAGAGAACCAACAGTTTGCTTATTGTCAAAGATCTGCGCCATTGTTAAAAGAAAAACCCGACTATTTTTTTTTCATCTAAGAGTCAACGGCGGCTGGTAAAAAATATTCTAGGTGGGGCTGTGCTCATCCAACTAGGATTCAACACAAACGGCAGGATAACAGTGCTTTGTGGAGTAGTAGGTAATTATTTAATTCCAGCAATTAACATTTGAGTCATTTATACACAAAGACAGACTGTAAACAATATACTGCATACTGCACAAACTAAAGTTTTCCATTTGAAACTGAACTTGAAAACAATGAATTGACTTTTGTACTTTTATTATTTAACATCGGTTGGAAAAAAAAATGTATTAAAAAACTCAATTAAAATAATGTAATTAATTTAATTTTGCAGTGACGACATTTCTCTTCTCTGAGCACTCAAGTTTTTTATTTCTCTATTTTGCTCTTCTTTGGGTTAAGCTTATCCATAGGCAAGCTAGCTACCTAACTAGCAAGCAAGCTTGTTCGAACCATGGACTGTACAGTCAACAAGCACATTCTGTCAGGCATGGTGCGCTTGATGTAAATGGAAATCACAAAGTTAGACGTAGGTACGACCAGGCTCTGGGTACGACCACTCTAAGGGCCTGATTTACTAAGACCTTTAGCACATGCAAAATCTTTTTAATGCCCTGCAGGTGCAGTCCACTCCTGTAGCCGCGGTAGTTGATGAAACACTTGCGGCATCCGCGTAGAATATAAGGCCAGCTAGCAAGAAAGCCAGTCGGATAAGCGGATTCACGAGGCTATCTCATGCTGCTCGCGACCACGAATCTGCATACAGATGAGCGCTCTCCATTGGCCAGCCGCCACTGCGGAGAGGTGTTTTCATGTTTTGGCTCACAAGTATGGAAGCCATGGATATATTATAAAGCTAATTTACAGAAATAAACAATGTCAGCTGATTAATTTACCTTATCAATTCCAGTCTGTCTGCAAGGAAAAGAGAAGGTGAAGCCCAAAGGGAGACGGGTGTTCTTCATGCCCATATAATCCAGGAAATCAGAGATGCAGTGGACAATGTGGTCGAACAGCTATAGGGAGTGGGCAAAGTAAAGACGGGGTGTATGAGAGTCAGAGTGAGAAAGAGAGAGGGATTTGCCAATGAAACGGTGAATATAGAGACAAGTAACAAATTGAAGAAAATACCAGAACAAACAAAAGGCAAAACATTACAAATCCAGACGCTTTCATACAGGTCCACTTCATGAAAAAGATATAGCCTATCATGCTGATTGCATATATAAAATGCTGAGCCAACCCAGTTGATCTCGATCTTGGATTAAAGTGGCAAGAGAAAAAGACTCCAGAGACGTTGAAATAGGGTTCCTTACTGCGCCGCATGGATTATGCAGTGCAAAGTCATTGGAACTGGTCCACATAGTATTTATCAAAAAGCAATATGATCACATCAGATCCCACAGGGCAGTAAAGTTAGCATTAAATGAGCCAAAAACATTGAGCAGCTGATAGTAGCTGCTAAAGTCTTGTGCCCTCAGAATTCTGTGCATCAACCACAAATTGACTGAAACATTCTCCAGGAGTTCAACAACCATTTTTAACAGTGCTCAAACAGTAAATTAAAAACTATAAGTTGCAACACAGGTATATGTGGACTTGAAAAATTTGGATTGCTTAAAAATCAAATACAACACCTCTCATGAAGATCTGCACAGTTTTAAAGTTTGAAGGGTCTATAGAAGTTTGTAGCAAACCCAAGTGTTAGAATTTGCAATACATGACAACATGCAGGGAGGGCCTCAGGAGTTAGAGAAGTGGGAGATCTTGGGGTGTTCTTACCATAGAGAGACCTCAGGCTGGCCAATGGTAACATGGGTGAACTCACCTCCTCAAAAATAAAGACAATACACGTCCGGACACTGGATTGTAGCTCGCAATACATTATTGACTATGAAGCAACGTTTCAACCGAACGGGGTCTTCATCTGGCAAATAACTTTCAGGAAAGATAGAAATTTGTCTGTATGTCAATAATTTGTCTAATGTCGATTTTTCTATTATGTATCTTGGCTATATAATACCACATTATTTAGTGGCTAATGAGCTAAAGCCTTAATTGGATGGCTGAGATCTCAGTATGATGTCATTGGCTGATAGTCTATGTATACTGTTCTACCTGTCATGAAAGTCACTTGCCTGATGAAGACCCTGTCGGGTTGAAACGTTGCTTTACAGTGAATAAAGCACTAGGAGCTACAATCCAGTGCGCGGACATTTATTGTTTTTATTTTCATGAGTATTTTTGTCCTGCACCTCACCCGAACACAGGTTGGATGTGCATATAACTACTTCATTGCGAACTCACCTCCTCCCCAGTTCCCTGCATGATCTCCAGAGGAATCGCATAGATCTTGTTGTACATGCGCACTGATTTGCGAAGGCCAGTCCGGATTTTCACCACAAGCACTCGGAAGTTGGTTCCACCCAAATCTAAAGCCAGGTACTTTCCTGTCTCTGAAATGCAAAAATAGCTGTCATTTAAAGCTGCATTGGAGCTGTTCAGTTTGTTTCCTTCCAAAGCATCAAAACTATGGCAGTGAAAGACAGAAAGCAACAAATCATATGGCTGAAACTCAATAGATAAAGGATGCAGGCATGGTGAACAAAATTAGGTTTTATTTCACACTGGTTTCACAAATTGGGCAGGTGCAATGATTTACACAGTGTGCATAGTACTTTTGTTGGTGCAAGGTATACTGGTTATATTGTCTCTGAGATAGCTGCCATGGCTCACAGTCTGAAGAGATTACACAGGATGGAATGACAAACTAAAAAGAAAATATCCAATCGGGCTAAGCAGTAGTTCTGTGGGTGTGAAGGCCCAAGAAGTCAGTTGCTGCCAGGGTCAGATTCAAAGTCCTTATGCAGCTGAAAACAAGGCAGCCCCTGACCTACGAGAGATCATCACTCGGTACAAACCGGCACAGCCACTCCATTCTGCAGCATGACTTCATCTACCTGCCCTCCACCAGAATGGTTTATCATTCATCCACACCACAAAGCTTCTCCTACCTAGCTCCTCAGAGACAGAATGACCTGTCCAGGTCCCTACAATCTTCTACAACGTCTCTGCAGATCTTCCATCACTGTCTAAAGACTCATCTGTTTAGACAGTACCTGACCTAGAACTTTGCAAGGGGGAGAAAAAAACCCGCTCTTGCTTTGTAGTGTTTGTCTCTATTTGCAAATTTCTGCTTTTTTGATGGTCTGTCCTTTCTTTTTTTGTAATGTTCAAATATAACAGACGTATGCCAACCGTCTAGTCTACCCGTTACTTGTTCATGACCTCACGCAACGAATGCTCAACACGGATTGCACCTTGTCTGATTTGTTGATCTGTTTTAATGACCCAATTCTATGCACTTGCTGTAAGTAGCTTTGAACAAAAGCGTCCGCCATATGAACTTAACAAAATGAAAAGTCAGCTGGGAATTCACATACTTGCTAACAGAAACGACACAAGAGCAGAGGCGGAAAATGGCAGTTCAGTCAAGTCCTCCCCTGTGTTGTATTTCAACCACCTGGATTTCAACATGAATTAGCACAATTCTTCAACCAGGAAGTATAGGAGCAATAAAATCAGCTCACTAAGTTTATTAGAGGAGAAAAACATAGCAGGACCTTTACTATGTGATCGCTGGACTCCTGAGCTCTGGTAGAGAGCATGAAGTGATGGCTCATTACCTGTCCCATCGGGTAAGCTGTAGACGTATGAGGGCAGCATCTTTACAGAGGCCGTGCTGTGGGTGTCCTTCCTCAAGCCCCTCTCCATCTCTGTCCTCATCTTGTCTCTCACCTCCTTCAGCTGCTCCAAGCTCAGCTTGAAGAGGTCAAGCATCTCGCTGACCTGCCTTTGCTGCAAAACCAGCCTCTGGGCAACTGCCGTTACCATGGCAGCACCCTTCCCGCTGCCGCTCTCCGACAGCACAAAGCGCACATGGCAGTCGGGCACCAGCCGACGCACCACTTTGTGGAGCCGTTTGGGGTACCTGAAGGGGGCAAATACCATCTTGATGATGTTACTGCTGCCTCGTCAGGTGTCTTATTAACTTTCAAATTGTGGATTTGTCTGAATTTTGGTGTGGGTGGGATGCATTTGTGTGGCCATAGATGTCAAAACTCTTGATTGCCTTTATTTTTAGAGCTGGTTTTTTTTATTCCTGGGTTTGGAATGTCCAATCATATGAAGACCACAATGGAAAAATGATCAGTCACATTTTCACGTTGTGGAGAAATGATGAAAAAAAAAATCAAAACGATTTTAGAAACAAAGCACTGAAAAAATATGCAAAAAAAAAAATGTATTATATATTTTTATAAATATTATAAATATTATAAAAATACATAATATTTAAAATATACAAAAATGCAAAATTTGGACTCTGATTGTTTTTCCTTTGTGGTTTTCATATGTTCTGATGCCACCCTCCCAATTAAAAACTGTAACCTGACAGTAGATGGAAGGTAATGTGACCCACTGAGGATGAGTTCGGTAAACGGTCCCATCCATGCCGACTGTGATCCTGAGAGTCTTCAGTTTGCGATTCTGCCGAATCCGGGTGAGGATGGCGGCCAAAGCTGCAGCACAGAGGTTTGCTGAGCGAAAGGAGACGATGGTGCAAACATGCTGGACAGCAATGCAGTCTTCCTCCGAAGGATGGAGATCCAAATCCTGGAGAATCTGCTTTGCGTTCCTCAGACCGGTCTTATACCTGATGTAACAGCATCACAGCATCATTGACATGGCTTTCAGGACTCCAGTAATCCATTCAGTCACACAGCAAATGCTCTTACTCTTCAATTAAACCAACATGTCTGGTCTGGAATTTGCCCTTGGTCCGAAGCGCTTCCGAAGCCCGGCCTTCAAACAGCAGGCCTTCCTTGGTCATCCTCAGCAGAATGATCCGCACCAGTTCTCCCATGTATAACCCACTGATCATCTTTTCAAATCTGGAAAACAATATTATCGATGAACATTGAATGTTTTTCAATGCAGCACGTCCAACAACAGACTCAGCATATCATCACTGAGTTTGTGCTCAGCCTTTTTCACAAGTATGTCTAAATATTTGAGAGAAAATGATTTGCTTTGGGTTTTGGAGCAGTAATTATAAAATTATGCTCACAGCTGTTGGCCAGGGTTGCTGGAAGCTGCGTCAATCTCGTGGTCAAAGTCGGTGATGAAGTCGTGGAGCGTGCCGTCGTCCCCGAAGGCTCCCCATTCTGTGCTGATGCACATCCTACCTTCATCTCCCTCCACAAAGTCAACGTGTCTCAGTTCCTCCATGTAACAGGCATTTGTTCCCGTTCCTAAGGAGCAAGCCCGATTACCGCTCCTGACATTATTCTTCAACAAATCACTCAGGTTTATTTGCTAACTTCATGGAGTCCCATTAAGTGATTCCCAGTGCTCAGTCTTACCTACAATAGCTCCGACTTCGCAGCGTTCGTCATCATACCCACAGGACATCATGGTCCCCACAGTGTCATTTACCAGAGCAAGCACTTCCACATTCATCCCCTGAGCCAACAGAAAACATGGTGTCATCATTCCAGCATCCAACCACGGAAAAATTATAAGAGTAGCTGGCAAGTTTCTTGCAGAACAAGGCCCTGGAAATTGAGTGCAACCAGACAGTGATCAGACAGCTCCAGAATTTCTATTCCTTTTTGGCTTTCTGAAGGTGCAACTTCGACTCCTTGAGAGAATGTTTACTTAATCATCTTAATCATTATCATCATAATAGTTATTATCATCGTTAACCGCAGATGAAGTTTCTGGGTGTGATAATTACCTTTGCTACACAGCTAATTTGCCTTAAAACTGTCCATTTCATTGTTATAACAATGTTGTGTTTCAACATTTTCCACTAGCAAAAGTGCCATAGGTTACCCCAGCTCTGTCGATAGCCTTCCTTAAGGTCTCCACAACATCTGTGCCCTGGACCCCTCTGGCCTTGTAATTCTTTGACCATGACAGAAGTATACCCTGAAACCAAGAAAAAACAATACACATCCTGAACATGATATTTGAAACAGGCCCAGTATACAGTATTTTAAAAGCATGTACTGCAACTGCTGACCCTTCACAATATACAGAGTATTAACTTGCATTCACTTTGCAATTTAAGCCTGTACTTTTTTTTCCAGAAGGTAAATAAGTAATGCTCAGTAATGTATTCCATAAACATCCCTGATGGAACTGATGAGGTATTTTGAATCCCTATATGAGGAGATGACTAACATGAGCAGCATTGACTGTACCTCATCCAGTTTCGACTGTCTGCAGGGAAATGAGAAGGTGATGCCCAGGGGCGTTTTCTTGTTATTGATGTGATTCTTCTGCATAAAGTCTTTCAGGGACTCTGCAACATGCCTGAACAGCTGAAAGAATAAGTCAGAAGATGATAGCAAGGTACCACCACACAGAGGCAGATCTAAAGTTCCGGAGCAGGAGAGAGGAGGGCATCCAGAAATAGCCAGTCTAAGAAAAAAATACCTAACAGGATGGAAAACTTTTCCTGATTTAGGTGTGCATACCTGTAAACAGACGCAAACTAAAGGAATATGTGTGGTCATTGTCCTGTAATATGTTCTCATTCCCATCTTGAGCTCTTTACATGAAAACGTGACATTACAGTTTTACAACTCAAGGGGCCAGCAATTCTCCTCAAGAGATGTTTGCGAGTTTTCTGATGCTGGTGAACTTTGCAGAGTTGGTATACTTTACTGGAAAAGCACAGACCCTAATAATGGCAGGGGGCATGGACCTGACCAGAAAGGGCAAGTTAACCGCAGAAAACCAGTAGTTCAAACTGTTTTAATTAAGGATTAAAACTGTGCTAAAGAGTACAAACCTTGGCATGTTGAAATCACAACCCCAGTGGAATTGATTACTGCCACTACAACAGATCATAGTGGATTAACGCAATTACTGTTAACGGGGGGTCTATTTTAGAGCATTGAGAAAATGAATCGATAACACACTAAAGCTAATTCACTGAACATTAAGGAGTAGGAGCCACCCGGCAGAGCGAGATACAGTAGATAAAGAACTTGAGTTCTGTATTAAATTTTGTATAAAGTGAACAGCTGAAAGCAAAAACAGGATGCTCGTCCAAAATAATAATAAATCCGGGAAGTTCTGCTTCTTACCAGACTTTCTTTCCCTGAAGCTAGCTCTGTTAATCTACCCTCAATAGCTCAATGATGCAATTTAAAAAGCACCACTGTTACAAATGGGAAAACAGTCGCACCTAGTGTAGCTTACTGTAGTTATTCATAAGCTTGCGTATACCTGGCCTGAGTTTGTCAGGATTTTTCTGGTAGTTGACACCCTTTTTAAAAGGCAGTGGCTGCTACCAAAGTCCTTTGGATGTAAGTCCACCTAAAGGCAACTGACAAAGTACCAATCAAAATACAGTACTTGTTCTTTGGCAGCATCAGGCAGGTTATTTGTTTCCAAAGTACTACTGGAAGACTGGCTTCATGAATGTCGCAATGTACCCATCCACTTGCCTCTGGGATTTCAGCTTCCCACCTACCAGGATGCTTTTTCAGGAATGTCTGGACCGTGCCCGTAGCGTAGATTCGAAACACGGCATTCTAGTGCGTTTTCTTCGCTTCCATTGTCACAGAGAAGCTCTCTTAAGTAGCAAAAATGTTGCCTAGCAACATTTATATGCAACTTTAGAGTGGTTAAATCTAGTTGCTTGAATGGAGGCTTCTGATTGGTGCTTTGAGAATAGCCCTTTGTTCTTCTTCCAGCCAAAGTACTTTGGCAGTAGACGCTAGTTTTAAAAAGTATTAATTCATCTTCTTTTTGAGAGATGTGTTTGCATTTATGCACAATTTTTAGCTGCTTATTTGTAGCTTGTCAAAAATGAATACCAGTGCTTTAATAGAGTCTATGACAATCTCCCTGCTGTAAATTTCAGCTAATACTAGCAATAATTCTTAGCTGGTTTAAGATGGTCTATGCTGTGGTTTTGATACCACTAGCTGGTCATAACAGGACAAAGGTGGATATTGCTAGTCTCTATAGCTGCGTGAAGATGGTCAAGGCTGGTTAGTCTGATAGAGTTTACCGGAGTCAGCTGGAGAAGGGGTGGTTGACCAGCTAAAGCTGAGAGAAAAAAAAACACAGCCTAAACCAGGTTGACCAGCTTAGATTGATTAAAGCTGGACTTCTCGGCCGGGCTGGGTCAGTGGATGATGGTAAGGCTCCCAGAATTGGTGCCTATGAAAGACTGAGGTCATGACAGAGCCATGGTAGGTGAAGGCAGCAGTAGGCTTCCCATGATTTGGTTAAAATTGACGCGGCATACAAACGTTGCGGCGTACAACATAGAAAATAACAAAGGGGAAGAGCAGAAATTATGACAAATAAAAGGCAATGATTTCTTGGTTATTTTAGCTTACTTAGCATTGCACAAAAAGAGAGGTAAGAGAAGATGGTAATTTCATCCACTCCATCAGATGTGAAGGTCGTAGTCAGGATGATGTCAGTGTGAGAACCTATCAGTCATTTGGGCCAACAAGGATCAACTGCAGTGGTTAAAGACAATTCAAAGTTTTGCTCTCGCAAAAAAAGGCATTTTCTGTCATTAAAAACTAGGAATCGTTTGTTTCGGCGGCAAATTTATTGCTGTCATTAGGGTTCATCCTGCAGGCGGTGGAGAGGTGAGAGTTCACCCTGGGAGCGCTGAGGCAGTTAAGAGTCCATCCTGACCACGACACATAAGGTTATGGGTTCATCCTGATAGGTAGGGAGAACTTGGATTACAAATGCTTCACATCCTACCATGTGTTTCCTGCAACATTTACACTGAAAGGATGTCTGCCATAAAACATGCTCTAAATAGCCTGAACAAGTGGTAGGTGTTGTTTGCTTTTCAAGTGAAACTTGCATATTCCACAGGCAAATCACAAAATGTGTCAAACCGACTAATTTTATAAATTTTATTTTGTGTCTTATTTTGAATGAGTATAAACAAGGTAAAAACTGAACGCAAAGTGTTGATTGCTATGCTTCTGCCTGCCATAGCTTCAGACCCCCTAAAAGATGACCTTCAGCCTCCATATGGAACTGACCTGATGTCAACTTGACCTTTGACCTGGTGACCAACTCAGTTCAGGAACCCTCTGTGGGGAGCTAATGTGTCTGATTTGATGAAAATCCCTCTACGCCTTCAGAAGATACAGCGTGGAGAAGACTTTTGTGACTGACAATGTGACAGATGGATGCATGCGTGGATGACCAACCAGAAAAAAAAGCAGTGTATGCTGTTTACTACTGACTCCAGGTGTCTCAGGGCCTGATACTCACATCTGTACCTCTGCCGTTGAAAACCTCAGTAGGGATGGGGTACGTCTGGCTCTTCATTTCTACCTTTCTTTTCCCATCATCTGCCACTTTTACTTGCAGCACATTGAACTTGGAGCCTCCAAGGTCAAGTGCCAAGAAATCCCCTTTCTCTGAAAGAGTCAATGCAGGAAAAAATCAAGGACAGGGCCTCAAATTAATGTACCAAAATAAGTTCAGTTGGTGTGCCGTGCTAAAGAACAGTTTGGGGACTGCTTATACTGCACCTGATCCATCAGGGGTGGAGAGGACGTACGTGGGCAGCATCTTCACCGAGGCTGTCTCGTTGCTTTCAGCTGATAGACCCTTCTCCATTTCTCGCCGGAAACGAGCCGAGATGTCCTGGAGCTGCTCATCGGAGAGACGCATGGCGTACAGGTACCTGTCCACCTGGAGGGAGAAACGGACACAGTAAAGAACTAATCAAGCCCCCTGGAAAAGGAGAGCGTTGGAAGGTCCTGTCCTGCTCAGGAGTCTTGCAAAGAAAGAGCACAATGGCTAAAAATTCAGTAATCAATCCAGCCTAAATTACTGAGACTAACGAAGTAGACTCACTTCAAAAAGGCATGGTCATTTCATACAGAAAGTAAAGGGGGGCACAACAAGTGTGAATACAGTACATTGGGAAAGATGATGAGAAGAATTGTATCCAGATTCATGTTACTATTATGAGCCGAGCAATTGCATTATATTTTAATCCTCTCGCTTTATCAACGCTTTGACTTCAGTACTGGGTGGAGAAGGCTCTTTCATTGCACATTTTTTCCCAGGGTAATCTCTAATGCGATGAAGTTAATCATTCTGTGAGCTATGCTGAGATACACTACACATTGAGGGGTCAAAGTTTTCCACCTGGAATCACGTTATTCTTGAGCATCAGGAAATGAACACGCAGTCCTATTTTATACCTTTGTCCAAAGCTTAGGGTGTGTTCATTTCAAAAACTGTGCTGAGTGTCTCTGCACATATCTATTTACTGGATTCCAGGCGAGTCTTTCCTCGCTGACGCAAGACCAATGGGCCCTGAAACCGCGGGATATCCCATTGGCACAGATAAAAGGAACAGAAGGTTACGTAGGAATCAAATCCATACCCCTTATGTTCATTCAGTTGCTGTGTCACCTAAAATACCTCGACAGTTCCTTCCTCTAGCTCTCATGACCCCATCTACCTTCTATTTTTTGTAGTCTTTTCCATACACTGTTCCTCCCACAAATGAATGAAAGCTGTAACATATTGAAGCTCCCCTTGACCGCGGTACAGGTGAAAAATAAATGTTTGCTGGATTTCAAGTGTTGTAGAATAAAATGTTCCGCAACTTTGTGTTACAACATTTAAAGGTTAATTACCTAGCAATCACTTTAATATCCTTTTTAAAATAAGACTTTGATTCAATGGTTGAAGTTTGATCTTATTAATTCTATATTTTTCATTGAGCTGTAACATTGCCCATCTGCCAGACAGCCACATTTTTTCAACATAAACAAACAGACAGAAATGCATTGAAGTTATTTTTAAGTTTGTCTAATGTCCCAAATGTAGTAAAAGAAACAGCATCTTGTAAAATTAAGATCAGAAAATGAAAGCCTGAATTCCTCACCTTTTTTATCTGGTCCTCCTGCAGTTTGGAGAAGTAAAATGACAGCAAATGTACAGCCAACATCTTCTGCACTTCAAAAGAATCTATTTCAGGAGAGCAAGAGTACTCACAATCAGAATAAAACTAGAAAACACCCGTAAACTAATTCGGCCTCATTTGAACCCCTTTTATTTATAATCTACACAGGTCTGAGGGGAAATGTCTCTCAATCCTTGAAGTGGTTTTGCTCCTTGGTGGCAGGGATAAGCTAAAGCCCACCCCTCTGCCTGGCTCAATAATTAATGGCTCAGCCTCCTCTCCATTCCCGTCCTCTCAGCTATTTCCTAGCAATCCCGGGGCTCCACGCCAAAAAAGCGAACTTTCCTCTATGACCGAACTGCACTCAGCCTGTGCACCGCTAGAGGTGTCTTCGACAAACAAGGACAAGAAAATTGACAGAGAAAATAAGTCCTCTGATTCTGTGAATTTCAGTGGTGTCTGAGAGATCAAAAGAATATTCCAAAAAAGTGATCTTTCACATATTTGTTAAGTCCTTTTTCATTTAATGTTTCATTTTTTCAGCCGATTTGTGGCTTAAAAAAATTCCCAAGACATATAGAAAATGACTTGTAAAGATATAGATCAGTATGCAGTAGAAACATTGTGTCCATTAAAACTTTAAACCAGGCTCAAAAACAGGTCATACTCCAGATGGGGCTAATGGAACATAATAATGCATGGAGCCACACTGTTGTGTTGGTATATAAATATGAGGGGCATGGTGACTCCTGAGTTAATTGCAGCAAAGTAGGTGATGTTTTATGCTTGGATGCCAACACTTTGCCTGGGGTCAAAAACCTTCCAGACTGGCTGGGTACCCCCATTTTATCATGACCCATGATTCGACAGAGGTATACTGGCAGATTCCCTTGCCTCAAGGGTACACAGAAAAATGGCCTATCCCTCTCTGTTTGGGTTAGACCAACAAGTGATCAATCCTTTTCAGCAGTCTCGGGCCCCCGCCATATTTGAGCAGGTCATGGACAAAGTAAGTTAGCATGGTTTGACATATTAAGATGATGTAATGATTTAGAGTGACGCCTGGGCTGCTTTTGAATAGTCTATAGTGCTTAGGAAAGTTCCCAGCTCCTAGAAAATGACCCAGAAGAATTAATGTGACAACCAGGATAGTGCTCAAATCTGTAAATGTTAAGAAAAGGTGCGTCAACACTTCCTAACTTGACACCTTTAGCACAGGGCAAACTGAACCATCCTCACTGAAAACAGATAACACCATTCCGCAATTCTGTGTGGCAGCAATATTTAAAGTGATGACCATCCATCCGGCCTATCACGAAAAACTAATATGACCGGCAAGAGACGTGTGATCAAGTAGCCTAGTAAGTGCAGATTCTCTTAGCAGCAGAGTTGTCTTTTCCTAAGCCGTTATGAATTCCGCTTAACACTATTCCTTAACCTAACAACATTTTTCACCGAGGTTAAAGAAAAGTGGTTAGGAATTAGATGATAGGACATTATTTTTTTGACTATTGGAACGCAGCCCTGGACGAGGTGCTTGAGTCCCTCAGATGAACAGGGCTCGGCAGAAAAGAAAAAGCACAAAGGAATGGAGGGAGGTAATGCATCTTTGCTGTAATATGGGTGATGATCATGTGCCCTCATTAGCACAGAAAGTAGGGGTTACAGCCAGCCTGCAGTCCAATAAACGAAGTTGTGAAAGTTCTTGGAGGTGACAGGAAGTTTATATTAGCCATTTTGGTGCCCCTCCAGACTGCTGGCCCTGAATGACCCCAAAGTCTAACTCAGATTCAGCCCAGCGGGCAAATCAGAAACACTGGACTCAAGAGGATTATGCATGAAATACACCAGTTGTGCAGCTGAATTTGACGTGGGAGAAGGGGTGTGGAGCAGAAAGACAATAAAGGGCTTGTGTTTCTGCTGTGCCAGTTTCAAAGTACAGTCAATAGACTGGGAGTTGTCAGCTGAAGAAAATGACATTTTCTACAAGACAGCCCACTTTTGTATGCAAGCATACAATTACTTCACAATGCTTACTGCCACTTACTGGATCTAGGCATGCATGTATTTTTTTGCCACAATAACTGTTAGCCAGAATGCCAGTTTATTTTTTTAATTAAAATTTGGTACAAAGACAAACTCCCATGGCAAAGGTAAATTCCCAGCCATCTTTAGATTTATAATCATTAATAATTACGGGTTTATCCTTGATGCAATTTAAAATGGCAGTGAAACCCTTTGAGGTAACACTAGTTTGAAATCGGTGATCCCCCAATGCCCCCCACTCAAAGTTTGGAACACAAATTCCTGAAGCACCCTGAGCTTGCTGTGGTAGCAACAACAGACCTGTCCCCATAAAATATGTCCAGCGTTTCATTTCATTCTCCATCTCCACCACTAGAAAAAGCCAGTCTCTGCCATTACCTTCACTGTTATTTTGCTTTACTCCCTTACCTGTGGCAACTTGCCAGAATTCACAGTTGTTATGCTCACTTCCTATTCAGAGCCTCCCAAGATTACACCGTAAAATGATGACTTCCATTGGCAGAGGAAAAGGATGCAAATAAAGGCAAACTAACTGTGGGCACCATCAACACCGGCACAGAGCCGGCCCTCGGCATCAACTGTGATATGGACCTGTGATGTGAATTAGCGCAGGTTATAATCTCATTGAGCCAAAACAGCTTTTTTAGTTCTTTTGGACTAAAAATATATTTACTTTACATTGTCCCAGAACAAATAAACTTGACTTGTCAGAAGTCAGTCCTTTTTGCATCAAGACGCAAGAAAATCCTCCAGAATAGAACTCTCTACAGTTAGTTTAACCACTATTATTTTTGTTAACTGCAGAGCAGGTAAAGCCTGCCATTTACTGTGTTAGTTTAAAATTCACAATAACCCTTCATGATACGGGCATCATCTGGCGCACAATCTCCCGGCCATTTTACTAGCGATAAATATAACTCAATAAACAGACTACATAACATTAATGCTTGTATGATGATAAAGATGTCATGTTTATTCATTTATATTCTTCAAAATGGTCACACCGAGGTCTCAATACAATGTAGGACCTCCCTCACATTACTATAGGGATGCAGTCAGAGCTCTACAATGGAGCCAACATGGTTTTTTTCGCTTCGTATTTTGGTCAAGCTCAGCAATGCACATTTTACCAGCCCTTTTCCCAATGGTGTGTTAGTAAGTCTCAAGTGTGTTTCTGCCAGCATTTATGATTTATGGGCTATAAGTGTATGCAGCCTGTATTCAATCAACAACTGTCTTAATTTCTAGTGAAGGCAATAACCACTTCATTAAAATCGATTTCACTTCTCAATCACAATGATATTTATTATAGTGCTATTTTTTCGGGGTAATAACAGTGATTGTTGAATTTTGCCAGCTGAAGAAAACTCCTGCTACTCAGTAAGCCAGAGGTCAAATTTTGAATGAATCCCCCATGCATGTCCACAGCACAGGTATTAAGTGGCTTTGCAGACCAAAATTGATCCTGCATCATTTACAGCAGAGCTCCACTGGCATAGACACAATGTCTGGATGAGTCACAAAATACCCAAGATTATGTGATGCCACTGTTATAGCTGGTGCACCTCTCACACTATTTGAAGAAACAGTCCTGTTCCATTGATAATCCTACAGCAAACATTCCACAGCAATTGAGCTGAACCAGCTGATCATATGAGCAGGGTGAACAGAGACCTGTTAACCCAACTGATATCAATAAAATGACCGATTTAACATGAAAGCACAAGTTTCAACACTGCTCTGCCCAGTCAGAGCAATTTTCCACAAAAATTTTCAATCTTCCTGTGGAAATGTACTCTCAAACCAGCAAAAAAAGTACCACTTCTTTCACAATGAAGATCTCAAAAGAAGCTTGACGACATTATAAATTATAGTCAGTACTTTAAAAAGCTATAAAAGGGTCCCCCTGCACTAGAATGGTCGTCATTTCTTCTTCCTCTTTGTCTTGCTCTGGCTGGATCTGGTCGGGCTGGTCTCCCTCGTGTTTCCATGGGGACGCTGCTCCTCCAGCCACTCCCTCTGCAGCCTCTGGAGGAGCTCGGGGGTCAGTAGGCCGTCCTGCAGCAGTCGGGAGCTGAGAGATCCTTTATCGCTCCACCGGCCCGTCTGCGAGCCCACAGCCTTGGAGCCCCGCCCCTTTCTAGGGGCCTGTTCCTGGGGGCCCTCAGTATCCGAGGGCTGGGAGGCAGGAGCCCCGGCGTGGCGTTCGGAGGCGCGGATGAGTCCTGTGATGTTGCGCACGCCCTCCTGGATGGTGGCATCCAGCTCCTTCTGCGCATTCCGGATCTGGTTTGCGTCCGGGAACATGTCCATGAAGCGGTAACTGTGTTGGTGCGAGTGGAACATGATTAATACTGTCGTCACAATGTGAAAAAACACATTGAAAATCCTCTCTGAAGCTACAAATGTACGATTCCAAGGAGTCAAAACTAGTAGTGCGTCACAAGTCAAAGTAGGGGCATATCATGGTACTAAAGTATCACACTGTTTTGTGATAGAACCGTTTTACCAGCTACTCTACCACGCCCACCCCAAGCTAAAACATGTCTCCATTGACAGCACTGGTTACCTGAGCCACAGGTACAGGTCCAGAACATCATGGACAGCCTCCAGGTGCACCAGGTCTTTAATGTTGCGAGGAGCAGATAGTGGCCAAGTAATGTGGCGGCACATCCAGTCAAAAGTCAGCGGCTCGTCTCTGCTAAACTGCCGGGCGAACTGGAGAAAAGCCAAGTCACTTGAATCAATCCGCAAACTGAACCAAGCTCCAACACCCTAAGCTGCATCATCGCTGTTGCCTCAGGTCCCAACCACCAGGGGGCCCCCTGCTGCAAGCCTGTTGTGAATTTGTTGCCAATAACATGATTCAACGGAGTTCATTAAGGTTAGTAACTTTGCGTTACTCGTAGTTTTCAGCTGAGAAATAGAACTGTCAGAGCACATGACTAGCTAATTTCAATGATATACTATGATGGCTTTGATATACATACATTAAAGTTAACCTGATTTCAAAGTAAGCGAAGAAGTGAGCACTTTAATGTGTCTGTGTGATATTGTGACTCTGAGGGAGGAACCGATAAAAGAGTAAGCCCTGGCCCCCTAAAAATCTTAATGCAGCCTCGTCAACACCACATCAAACGGTGCACATTAGCGGCGGCAAACTGAAATTAGCAGCAGCAGATTGCTGCTGCCTCCCAGCCCAGGATGCAAGCAAGCCAAAAATGGGCTGGTACAGCCCAACTAACTGGACACCACCAATACATTATAGAGGGCCTGTCATAATGCAAAAGACTCCTTAACTGCAGCTATACAAACAAGGCAACATCAAAGTCATGTACTTTGCACTTTATGAGATGTCAGCCACGCAATTCACTGTACTAGGAAAGTTCAGATCAGACAAGGCCAGCAGATCTTACCTTCAGGAAGGACGTACAAACAAACGGCTGCTTCCTGTTGATTGGCGCAGTGCAAAACACGTAACGAGAACGCAGGTTTAAAGGAATGTGCTGGATCATATCAGCAAGGAATTTAAAGTCGTCAATGTTGCAGACAAAGTACATCCCATCCACCTGGGACAGGCTCACAAATATGTCCTGTTGGGGAGCAGAACACAAAATTAAATCTAATTTGCAATGACCCATTTTGCAAAAAAGCACTGCGTGACGGCCAATACATTTTGAATTTAAATACAAGTGGAAAAAAATGCAACAGAGTTCATACAAATCATCTAAGCCTGTCAGTCCTTCATTAGAGCTCACTCCCAGTACCATCTGCACTTACGATGAGATTGGAGAGGGTGGCCTGAGGTAGGTGATAGGCGAACATCTCGATCTGCTCAGCAGTGGGGTGCAGTCCTGCAGCCTACATTTACACAGACAGGTACAAACCAGTCATCACAACACACATAGACAAACCAACTTACAGTGACACATTGGTAGACATTTTCATGACACAAAACTGTAGTGAATAAACGGGTAAAACAGGGAAATGGATTGAAAAGCACAACATGCAGTCCCCTCCCTGACCTCTATGGGCTCTACAGTGCGGCTGAGGATTTCCTTGAGCACGGGGAGATCGTCGCGGCGCATGGCGGTGACCTCGCCCTCCTTAAACATCGAGCTGAAGCGGCCAGCTCTTCCGGCTATCTGCAGGGCCTGTGATGTGCTGATGATGTCCATCTCCTTCTCCCCCTTCTCATTCACGGTGGGCTTCTTCAGGGTGTTAAAGATGATGCGCTTTATACTCCTGGATGGGAGGTAGAGAAGCAGAGCAGGATATTTCCCATTTCACCAGTTATTATAAATGTACATAACAGTGCTGGGCCACAACCAAATTTAAAACCAACATTGTCACATCAATTAGCTGCCATACAAAATGAATAAATTTCCAATTTCAGAAGTAATATTTTAGTGTGAGACTATACTCCAGTTAATTTATAAGTAACAGCACAAACCAGTGTCAAATTAAGTCATGTCTCAATAACTCTCAAGGATTTCCCATTTATGATGATTTCTGCTGAGAGCCCCAACAACAAATAATTTCAATTTTTTGCAGCCAAAATATATCATTGCAATATCTGAAAGGTATTTGGGTCAAAATATTATGCTTACTACTTCAAGGACACATTTCCCGACTTAAGTAAATTTATTTCATCCTCAGTGAAAAAAATATCAACACCAGGCGCTCCAGCCAAATACTCACAGGTTTAATCCCATCCCAATGGCATCAGTGGCGATCAGGATTTTGCACGGGTCTTCTGGGTCGTTGAATTTCTTCGCCTGAGACAACTTTGTGCCTGTTGACCATTATTAATTAAGAAAGGAGCTCTAAGATCCACTCACATTGACAGCTGGCAGAAGAGACGATGGGAAGGCAAGGCTGATAGGAGCAGAACGACGTTGGGAAGGCAAGAACATGAGCCGTTAGAGTGACTCACCAGGCGGCAAGCTGCCATAGATCACCGCGCATTCCAGCCCTCGCACCTCGACCTCGCGGCTGAGGCTGTAGATGTCGTTCTTGCTGAAGCAGACTATACAGTCCCCCGGCCTGAGCTTGTCAAGGGACTCCACAGCTTGGTCCAGCACAGTGAATGGTGTTAGCCTCTTGTAGTTACGCACCTAAGAGTTTGGAGAAATGTGCCACAAACAGAAAGTTATAATTCATATTAAAACAGAGTTAACCGGTAGAGGGCATATTACCAACAAAATAACAATCCCAACTATTTTTTGAAGTTCCCCAGATCTGTGCCTCGACTCACTGCTGTCTCTGAGCTCTGCAGGCCGTTCCTTTGACCTCATGGCTTAGTTTTTGCTCTGATATGCATTGATAGCAGTAAGACCTTGTATAGACAGGAGTGTGTCTTTCCCAATCATATCCAATCAATTTCATTAACTACAGGTGTACTCCAATAAAGGTGTAGAAACATCTCAAAAATTATCAAGAGAAGCGGAAGACACCAGAGCTATATTTCAAGTGTCATAGCAAAGGGTCGGAATACTTATGTCAATATGATATTTCAGTTTTTCCTCTATTAAATTTGCAAAAAAAAAATCTTAAAGTCAGTTTTCACTTCGTTATTGAGTGTAGACTGATGAGGGGAAAAATAAATTTAATGATTTTAAGCACAGGGCTGCAACATAACAAAAGTGAAAAAAGTGCAGGGGTCTGAATACTTTCTTAATGTACCGTATAATACTTTTTGATTGATGCTTCAGCACATAACTAGTAATATACTGCACTTGTATTAGCTTGCTAATACAAACACTGAGAATGTGAACTACATCTCCCAGACCTACCTCCACCTCCTCCCCCGTGGTGTACAGGAGTTCAGTGATAAAGTCGATGGCTGCAGTCTCACCGCATACGTGGATCTCTTCAGCGCACAGACCTGTTCATAAGCAGAGTCACCAAGCAAATAAGTCTAACACAGGGTGCTCACAGAGGTACTGCGGAATCCCGGCAACAAAATCGAGGATGAGACTCAGTCGAATATACCTCGACACAGCTAGCAGGTCAGCTTCTTACACGTGCAAATGTGCCCACATGCCACATGCATGCACACTTGTGGAACTGCCAGTGTGTTTGGCTGTTGGGTGTTGGAGCACTCAGAGGGAAGGAGTTACTTTAGGTTTTCAGCAAGAAATTTTCTACCTCTTGTCGTTAAAGAGCAATAGAATGTCTGACGTTGCCGTTAACAGGAAAATGGTGGATTACGTGAGCGTTTCGATTTGCATGTTTAAGTATTTGTTATTCAGTTCAGCTTTGCCTTAAAATGACCAAAAACATATTTGTAACTTCAATTGGCAGGTCTTTCATCTGCTGTTCATTCCACATGAAGGTTGTCTATCACTTCAACTGCAAAATCAATGTTATAACTGATGAATTAAATGCAGGGTAACAACACAATCCAGCAGATCCTGCAACTCTCCAGGGCTCGGATTAGTTGCCTCATCCAAACAGGAAGCCAACTGAGATATCACTTTTCAGGTGCATTGAGATTTTGAAGCAAGTTGATAGCATGCGTATTCTAGCTTGAGTCAGTCGCTAAGGCGAAGAGACTTACAGTACCTAAGAGAGCTCTGGTCCACGCCCAGCCACGTGACTGATCCCGGATCATCTGGATCTCATCAATAACTGCAACTTCAACTAGAACATGTGCAAAGACAGACAAGTTCAAGCATTT
This sequence comes from Gymnothorax javanicus, assembly GCA_029692085.1. NCBI lineage: Eukaryota > Metazoa > Chordata > Actinopteri > Anguilliformes > Muraenidae > Gymnothorax > Gymnothorax javanicus. The sequence goes on from CM056208.1 coordinate 34,687,932, forward strand.
TTTTCACTCCATAATCAGAAAATGGGCCCATATGACCTTAAACGCCCAGAATTGGTTTCTTTTAATACTCAAAAACTTAAGACCTCTGACTATTGCTGAATTCCAACCCCGTTAATCTCCTTAAACACAAATATCAGTTAAGAAAATAAGCCTATGAATGAGAAAATGATTTCACTATTAGGCAAAGTGCGGCAGCAGATAGACCTCATATTGGACAATTTTGAGAAAAAATATTGAATTTCCTACCAAGTGACCCGCATGGTCAAATCAGGCCTGATATATCCCCCATTTTAGAACCCTTGACAGGAAGGCTTAGGATAAAATGTGTATAAATGGTCATCTGTTAGGATTGTCCATGCAACGAAGTAGTTCTGAACAGATAATGAGCATATAATCTGTTCTATGAGAAGAAAATTCTACGTTGTCCCATATTCCCAGGAGGGCCCCCAGCATTTCGCCTTTTTTGGTCCATTTGGCCAAATAGCCATTTTAAGGTTCCTATGGGTAGAAACTTTTGCATCCAGGAGGCATTCTGATTTGGGTACCAAAATTTGGGTACTAATCAGTTGATATCGGCAGTGTTGGTATCCTAGATAGCTCCATTGCAGATTTATAAGCTGCCGAAGTAAAAAAAAAAAAAAAATTTAAATTTTAACTCGCGACTGCCAAAATCGGGTGTCAGAGCCAATATTCAAAGCCCTGTATATGCTAAACTAAAAGGAACTGAAAGCTAAAATTCCGCATGGGTTTTAAACAGATATAGCATTATCTTTAAGATTTTTTTTTTTTTTTTTTTTAATCAGCTTGATCTGAGGGGGTCATCTGGGAGGTCTCAGGTGACTTGTCATGGAGTGACCCAAACATTAGCTGAGATAGCTAATAACAGTACCTAACCTGCCCATTGTGCCCAATATCACTGAATGCTGACCAGAATCTTAGTTCGTGGTCAGCCCCCAAATGCAACCCTAATACCTAACCCAGCTGAAAACACACCACTAGCAGCTCACAATACACCGTTCCTCCCATGGTCCTCCTTTATCTACTCATGACGTACTCTTCCGATACAATCTTCTAACAAAAAGGGATCATGGCCCGAAATGTCCTGAACTCTCTTTTTTCCTTGAAAAAAAAAAAAAATCAGGTAGGCAAGTAATAAACAGGCAAAGTGAACACAAGCCAATTTCCAGGACATCATTTTCACAGTGAAAATGCTCAAAAATATTCCTTTAACTTATTGATACTCCTTGTTCAATGACTTCAAATTCCTAATTGGAAACTTACATGGTGTAGTAACACTGCACATCTCAATGGTGCAGGCCACATGACTAGCCGGCCTGCCCTCGGGGTCCACAAAAGTTCGCTCTTCCCCAGTCACCAAGTCACATGGCACACCCTGCGGGAAATGCACACAGTCTAATACTCTTCGCCTGCCAACACAACACACACTAATGCATCACACAAGGTCATCCCCTCCACTCACACATCAAACATATGATAAGACCCTCCACTAGCTAACAGCATGTACACCAATACCCTCCCCCTAATAAATCATGCACCAAGGCATCATACTCTGGCTAATCCCCCCCATCTCAAAAATGCACAACACATACATAATATACTTGCTATTACGCTCCACCTGCTAGCAAAGATCACATATAGGCTACCAAAATCCTCCACCTATACATCATGAGGAGAAACATTATGCTCAGCTGATATTATCAAACGCATGCTCATTCCCTATTGTGTTTATACGTCATTTACAAGTTTTCATAAACCTGCAATACAGCGAGCTTGTCCTGATACACTATTCCTCTGCTCCCCAGCTGAAATCTGATGTGCACTGAAACACTAACTTCCTGCAATAAATATGGTACATATCACACACACACGCAAAATAAATACATCTTGAGACAATACATTCTAACTAACCTTCTAACTTAAGCATGAAAAATGTTAAAAAAGCAACTTTACTGTGACAGCCTGCACTGCCCTCGTAACACAAACAGTAAATACCAGGCAGCTGACTATGAGATAGTACGCGTCTTCACGAAGACAGGCACTTACAGAATTATTACTCTTCTCAAAGATCTCATGTGCAAGAAGCTTCAGTGGTCCACAGTAGACCCCAGACTTTGCAGCAAGATATCTCTGAATGGCATGGTGGGTTTTCCCGCTGTTAGTGGGGCCAGCATGGAAGATGATCTTTCTCTGGATTGCTCGAGCTTCTGGGTACCTTTTGGCATTTAGATGGAAATTTTATGGAAAATGAATCAAAAAACAGCATTCTTTACTTACAATTTAGACAGCTGGGTATGCCCTACTGCAATCAAAGTTTAGCCCCCTGCTCAATAGCACAACTAAAAGCCCCAGCTCTGGGTTAAACCAAGAACAGATGAGTTGGAAAGCAAGTCTCTTGAACATTGAGCTGCACGACCAGTGTCACAAAATGTCAGTGCTAAATGTGATATAGAACCCGCTATAACATACCACTGAAATACTAACTTTTGGCATAGTAGTGGTCACTGCATGGCCCAAAATCCTGGAATGTTCTAATGCAAATTGGCTTCTGGCGCAACTGACCGATTCTAAGCCCCACCCACTCAGTCAATCTCAGTCTAAATACTCTCTCCAGATCAGAGGTCACAAACTCTAGTCCTCGAGGGCCGCGGTGGCTACCAGCTCATGGAGTTTTCATTAAATCAGCAGCTAAATCAGATCTCCGAAAAAAGGTGTGCAGACTCCTTAGCCCATAAATGATTTAACACTTACATGCAGGAGCACACCAAAAATTGGCACAGGGCGGCCTTTAAAGGGGACATATTATGAAACTCACTTTTTCATTGCATGTGCACATATTTCAATATCAGGAGTGCCTACCAACCCACAAACTGTGAGATAAAACAACCCAGTCAATTTTTTGTGGTCCTTCTCCATAAAACATGGCATTCAGAAAGCCATTCAGATTTGGCTTCCATTCAAACACCACACGCAAGCTTGTGAGAATTATTCCATCCCTCATCAAGAATATCTCCACTCATGGCTTGTTTTTAGGTCAACATCCTAGCTTCAATCGGCGAAAACCTATACTATGAGCTATCAGCGTTTTGTCTGACTGTTTTATACCATTTACCTAGGTTAGTACAACGCAGGACTGGCAACAAAACTTATATTACAGGAGACCAATTATGCTTCTTGTAAGATATAAAGAAGTGGTGGCCTTGAATTATTTTCAAGGAGAATCTTTAGCGAGCTAGCAAGGTAACTGCTTCCAATTTCTGCTGACATTTAAACTGAATACTGAGTGTCACTCCCAAGCTACTAAGCCGACTGAATTCAGAAACCGTTGCTAGTTTAGCCATAGGCAATGTAGGAAACGGGTTGATAGTAATAGATAGAGCAGGTGACTGTTTTTAATGGAATTCAGTCCGTGCGCAGTTATTCAAAATAAACAGAATGTTAGCTAACGATTTCTAAGATACAGATGCTACCCACGGATCACTGTTAATATACTGAATTCAATGAGTAATTAACCTTTTATGGTGACTGCATGTTGCACTTCTTTGTTAATGAAATGACCATCCTTGCCTAGCCTGCAGACCTAACCTTTCCATACTCATTGTGTAGCTAGTTTAATAGCTAGCTAGGTCACTAGCTATTTATTCAGTACTCTGTATTTGGCAACAGAGGTGCAAAACAGAAGTTCCTCTGTGTATGACACGTTACAAAAAAAAAATTGCGGCTGACAGCACAGCAACTCTGTGATGTTATTAATAGCACCAGAAGTGAAAAGATGAAAGTATCAAGATCTACTATTTCCAGACACTTGTGAAAGTGGTCTGATTGGTTGTGTTGCTGCCAAAAAACACTTCTTAGTGCCAGCAACATAAAAAAAGACTTGATTTTGCCAAGAATCTCAAGGATTAGACACCAACAGACTGGGAACAAGTCCTTCTCATCAATGAATCAAATTTGAAATTTTCTCATCCAAACACAGGACTTGTGTGTGCGCCATAGAGTTGAAGAACCTTTCAAAAATGACTGTTTAACCCCTCCAGTAAAACATGGAGGTGGTAATATTATGGTTTGGGGTTAAGTCTGCTCTAAAGGAGCCAGTGAACTCATAAATATCGATGGAATCGTGAATCAAAAGACGTACCACAGCATCCTTGTGAAGCATGCATTACTATTTGGAAAGAGACTGATTGGTCAGGGATTTTATTTTCAACAAGATAATGACCCTAAACACACTCCTAAGCTGTGCAAGAATTATCTCAGTCAGAAAGAATCACCTGGTGACATAGAAGTTATGACTTGGCCTGCTCAAATTCCAGACCTTAATCTAACTGAGCAAAACTGGGATTTGCTTGATACCAAGAGCAGCAAATCTGTTGTAACATCGAAAGACTCTCTATGGAATGAACTTCAAACTATATGGAATGGTTTAGCGAGTGAGGAAAAAAAAATTTTAACAGTATGCCTGAAAGATTCAATTCTGTAATCAAAGCAAAGGGTGGCCACACTAGATATTGATTTTTTTCTCTAAAAAAAAATTTTTGTTTTTACTTGATATTGTTATCCGTTTACTTATTTTCATCTATATGATCCAATATTACATGAAATAAATATTTTAATAAAACTTGGTTTCAGATTTATCTTCGTTTTGTTAAGTGAATAATCATCACTGCACACCACTGCAAGACAACGTGACAAATAACAAGCCTAGACTATCTGCAGTTGCCAGTCATATCATCAGCCAATCCTCATTTTCTTAAGGTGTTTGATCTCAAGTGTTTTGGTCTATATATTATGAGAGCACAGAAACTAAATGCACACAGGTCACATTTCTCTTCAGTCAAGACATAGTAGGTGTATCAACACACTTGTTTTTGCATTGCAGCTGGCATGAATACAAGAAAGGGGACACTCGGGTGTTGAGCCTACCAGTCAGCTGGCACCCGCAAATCACTAATCTTGCGCAAATCGTCCATGCAGTCCAACATCGGAAAGATCTGTTTCGCATGTCTCATAAAGTATGGATAAATGTCGTCTACATGTCCTGAAACACAAGGAATCCCAAATTCATAAATCAATACATAGTTTTGAAAACTACGGTGAATCACCAATAAGCGAGGCCAAATTACTCAATTCAGCCTCAAGTCTGCTTACTGAATTGGTAAAGCCATTTCATATTTCCAAGGACTTGCTGCAGTGTTACGTACCAGCTCCACAGCAAATGTCACTGAGGATTATGTGAAGATCCGCACTGAGTGGTCCCATTTCCAAAACGTACTTCCTGAAACTAATGAAAGCCTGGTGGAAGAGTCGTGCTGAGAAATAAAAGTGCATTTTCAAACATATCGATAAAATATCCTGGCGTATACAAAAACATTACAATTGTTTCACACAATCCATATTAAAGTATGGCCACAAAACAAACGTGAACAGTTTGAAAATGAACTTAGATTTTAGTCACCCGGAAACCACCACCATATGCGAAATAAACCATCACAGTATTATCACGTGCGCGTAAAATGACATAATTGGACAGAGGAAAACCCCCTCACCATCTAAACCATGCTCGGCTGCAAGTCTTTGCATCTCTCTCCTTTTATAGAATCTGTTCAATATTTTGAGAAGTTCGCCTGCAGGGTATAAAAATATCAAAACATCCATCAAGCAAACATAATTTTTCCAACACGCCGTAAAACAGTCAGTTAACCAAGGTCGCAAAGAAATACATTTTGCATTCGTAATAGGATAGTACTGAGCTACGGATGAAGAAAATACCTCCTGACAAGCAATGAACATGAATAATTTGATGTCATCCCCGAAAACAGTTAAAACATAGGGCAAATATCGACGAAACATTTGGGGAAAACATAATTCAATGATCGTCAGTTACTTTTGTCCAGAGGCTGCGTAAGCTCGGCTCCAATAGTCCCATCGGCCGCTGAATCATTTTTGAAGTCCAGAGGAACGAAAAGTGACGTGTCCGGAGGCCGGGATGAACTGTTAGAAGATACCTTTCGATTCGTACAAACTGCACGTAAGTGTCTGTAAAACTGTCCATTGCCCCAGTTATCAGGCTGTGCAGTAGTCCCGTTACGGAGAGAAACAGTTCTAACTAGCGGAGTGGCCCGCGAAAGCAGGATCATGCAGCGATGCGCCGACATCTTAAGGTATTGATCAGCAACTTTAATTACAAGCGAGATTTGCGTAACATATTAAGAAAGGCACTGTATTGTGGCTATCACAACATTTCAACCAAAGGACGTTCAACATGGGTTTTTGCCTGGATAACAACGTGGATTAGGACCGCTTTTGAACATGATGTTCAAAGATATGCCGGTTGTAAATAGGCCATAATGTTGAACAATCGACGTGAGATTGCATCACATTTATTATCCTACAAAAAAATCACGCAGTTAAATTTAGTATCCCAAAGTTACAATAAAAGAAAACAATATATCTTTCGTTTTACTGTAATTTACGTGCAGCAAGCGTCAAAAGCCAGTCGTCTTCTTCTTCGCTGTTTCACATTAAAACGGTAGTTTAAGGCCCGTATACCGCCACCTACTGAGTAAATTCCATTTCAGACAACATCATCATCATAATAATAATAATAATAATAATAATGAAACTGACAAGCCTGATTTAGTCGATCTGAAAGCAGCCAAATATGAGGGGTGCTCTACGACGCAAGGTCAGCATTAGACTGGCTTTCTTTATGTGAGCAGACACTAAAAGCCAAAACTCAATCGGAGCTAGCAGTCACCTTGGCAGCTTAACAGAAAGCCACATTTGTGATATTGAAAACTCGGGCTACAGGCTCAAGATACTTCGCCGACCCGCTGATCTTGCAAATATTTCTGTGACAATACTCAGAGAAAAAATTTCAAAAAATAAGCTGTAAGAATTTTATTGCCCCATTCTGAATTAGTTTAGACCTGCTCACAGATGGCAGTGTTAATAAACAGCCTAAACCCCCCAAATAGCAAATGAGGTACAAAGAAAGCTAAGAGGTTCACAGTAGGAGGCCAAAATAAGGAGAACAAGAGAGCTCGGAGGGCACATCATCTCCCACCAGATTTGCGACTGCGGTGTGCGTATCATCAGTCTACCTGCAGCGTATGTGCAGAGTTTCAGGGACATCCTCTGAAAACGGTTGACGGAGTTCATTTCACCAGCCAAGAACCTTCTGATACAGAAATATTGCTGGACAGACCAACAGACTGTGCTGCGACATAATCCCCCTTTTGGGCTTTCGTCCGGCAGGGGATAAAATACTACCCCAAATCAGAAAAGGCTGGGATGGTATGTAACATTGAAATTAAAACTGAGAGCAGTAATTTGTAAATTATCTTTGCAACCTATTGTGCTGAAAACAATATAACAACACAACTCCCGTTTAACCACATAAATTTTGATAATTTTTCAAGATAAACATTCACATCAATTTTGATTCGTGCAACATATTTCAAAACAATCTGGGATAATGAAGTATTTACCACTTCGGAATGTTCCCAAAACTTTCACAGCACTTCATACACATTCAGATGGGAATAGCGCAAAGAAGTCACGACTTCTTAAATGAATGGTTTATAACCACTAGGTGTCGCCACTAAAAAAAAACTAGAAAACATGCCCCAGCATCTTAATGCTCAACAAAATGTTTTTTAGTTCAAACATTTGAAAAATCATCAAAATTTGAAAAATTCAGAAACAAGATGCCTATAATGTCCCAACAAACATGTACGAGTTCAATGAATTCTGTGTACTGGTGTAACAGGGTATACCCAAAGTATACCCCCAGCCCAGAATATACTCGGGGTTAGAGTGGGCTAGCCTGTTTTATACCCTGGGGTATAACCTGGGCTAGCCCCCCCAGGCCAGATTATTCCCCCGACATTGTCACATTTTATATCCCAGGGTTTTTTTTGGCCTAGGCCAGATTATACTCTGGTATAGTCTGGCAAGGGGTTAATCAGGGCTGCTACACCAGTTTTTGAGAAGTGGATACCCAGTACCCCCATCTACATGATTAACCCCGTACAGACGGACAAGGGTAACCCTATATGCTCCCAGCCACATATTGCGGTGGCATAAGAAGCCTTGATGTTCAGAGCAATAATTTCCAGCAACAAGATTTATTTTAAAAAATTTACCGTGCGCTAACTCCATAGGTTCCCATTGGAAGGGGCAACATGATGCCAAATGGTTTTGCCATTGTGAATCGTTTTGACTCAATTTCACAGGCGAAATTTTACTTTTGGAACCCAGAGGCAGAATAAGCTACAACGTGGAGTCCACACCACGTGTTCCCCGTGTGCAGGATAGGCAAAGGACCACAGTTTCAAATTAGCTCCTTTTGAAGCACAGACATATGTTTACACGTTAACAATGTCTCTTCCTAAATTCACCGTTTTTCAAAGCTGTACAATGCAGATGCAATTCATTCACAAAACATTTCAGCTTCCTACATTTATCCATCGAAGAAACTGGCTCGCTGACTGCACCACATTGAGGGTAGATGTTCTCAAGATTCAGTTGCGGAGTCATTTCCATATTCAATTCAGGCTTTAAACTGAACCATATTTTTTAACATTTTGAACGGTTTTGTGATTGCAAATGAGTGCACTACTTAGCAAAAATAAGCAGCAGTACACTTAAAAATCTTTTTTTTTTCCATAGCCCTCTTTGTGAAACCATGTATATGTGGAACTAAACCAGTTACTCTCAGAAAATGACTATATTCTTAGAAAGCAAAACATAAGTGCATACTTGCTTTTCATTTCATAATTCACAGATGAATTTTTCAGACCAGGCCTGGTTTGACTTACCCATATCCTTTGTTCAGTGACACTAAAGATGCGCATAGGACAAGGATGATAGTCCCACTTTTCATATAAATTTGACTTTTATTGTGCACAGGAGAATACAGGTATGGATAAATGCTATGTACAATGTTCAACATCACTGATTACACATTGTTTTACAACTGTAAAGATGGGGTGGACATGCACGTAGCCAGCAGAGTATTTGGCATAACCGTTTAATCAGTTCCTTGCAGGCACTTGCATACAGTGGAAAGGAATGAAGATTGTCCCTGCTTGGCCTTAGGTAATTCATACCACAATAAACAAAGGAATGAATCTGGCACAAACTTCTCAGTGTACTAGATCAGTACTGTGCCAAAAAATTAACCAAAATCATATCATGGGCATAAAAAAATCAGTAGAGAGTCATAATTCCACGAACAGCATGGTGGACACAGAGGACAAAATTAACCCTTTATCAACCAATAGAGTTAATCTGAGGCAGGGGTATTAAGTTGTTTGTCTGGTTGCAACAGATCCTTCTAATCTTAGCTCAACAGATTTCCCAGAATTCCACTGCCACATTTTTCCTCTCATAATGCAACTTAGTACACAATAAATCAACAAATACATTTAATATTCCGAGGAAACTTTTAAAATCAAACCTGCTTTTGTGCCAATGTACCAATTACCGAAATGAGGGGAAACGTAAGTGACAAAACATCTAAATAATTTAGGAAACTTAATATAATTTGTTTACCTCTCTAATGCATTAGTGCATGCTTGTTGTTGGGTAGTGTTTTCACAATGAAAAATTCAAAGGAGATGTTTGGCATCATAAAATGCCTTAGGGTCACCAGCCTTCATGCACTGGAACATTCTCTACAGTTTAGTGAAGATTTGTAACATATTTCTCCTTGTAACACACTTCTTGAATAGCCAGGTATAATTCTTGGGGGACAAATGAGTGATACAGTAGAAATATTTGCTTTCACATGTTCCAGTGTTATCTATGCTTTGTTATAAGGACAACCATCTGTATGTGCAACAAAAGCACTTGGGTTTTCTTTTTTTTTTAGAAAATGGCAGATTGGACAGAAAAGGCTGCATGAAGCGGTGGCATGTAGTCATATTATTGAGCCTGCCTCATTAGTCCTTTCTTAGGGGCGGGGATAGCGCACACTTCCAGTTGGTTGCTCTGCAGTCATTGCCAACACTGGCTCTTCCCCCAGTGGTCTCTTCACATCTCCGGCTGTTCCCCAGGGAGATTTGGTCTTGGTTCCGATGGCTCATAGCGCTGATGGAAGTTGCGTTTCCTTAGTTTCTCAGGAGCCTTTCTCCATAACACAATCTCCTGCAGATCACAGCCAGAGACACAATTTTCAAAAAAAAAAAAAAAAAAAGTGGCAAAGCCACTGCACATGCTTGGCCAAACATGGCCAAAATGGAACGCCCCCTATTGGCCGAAGTATCGATCCGATTCGGCTCAAAATCGAACTTGGAGTAGACCTTATGAGCATATATACACACACGTGAAATATGAAAAGGATCGGTGAAAAACTTAAGATGCTAGACAAGCCAAAAGTTTACGCACGCAGGACAGACCACCACTAAAGACCCCAAAGCATAGCATAAGCCCCTTTAGGCCTTTTGGCCAGGCAGGCTAAAAAAAAAAAAAAAAGTCATCCGACAACTTGTTGCACCTTTTGAATATTTGTAATGGCACAGACACTGTTGTTGGTTTCCTTATTATTCCATTGGCTGGATGGACCGAAAGTGTCATCACAGTAATAGAAATTTGATACAGTAGCACTCACAAAGCATTTGGTTGATAATGGTTATAAACAAAAGCAATAATTACCAAGGAGGTTACAGCCTACGCCATAGATTTTCTCTGATACTTTTAGCATTAAAAAAAAAAGTGCCATGGGCACTGTAACTCATCTGGATGACGCATGACGAAACTCGTAATACATGTAATGAGTCTTGCTACTTCCCACCAATATGCCAAACTTCAGTCAGGTTAGTGCAAAAATGCCATAGATAACCCAGAAATAGGCATTTTATTTGAAATTGGAATATCTCAAACAAACTTTGGAGTCTTCGTGGGTCAACATGTACCTAAAGTTTCAAATTGATCTGCTAGACAGTTTTGGAGAAGATTTTTACGGACGAATGATGACCAACCGACGACGATCGATGAACAACGGACGAGCATTCCATGACATAAACCCATCAGATCTTTAGGCCAGATGGACTAAAAATCTGTAGCTTACATCACTTTTCTTCAGATTACTGTTGACATATGTCTTGCAAGTACAAAACTGCATTCAGGAAAGGCCAAAGATTTTTTTTCCCTCTGGTCAATAATGACCTTCTCATAACTTTCTGAACTACTAAGAGCAATACAAGTCCATTTCTTTTCAAAATGCACCAAATGAAATAGCAAGAAAATGCTCTGAAAACACAATTTAACCCTCCTATTATCTTCAGGGTCAAATTAACCCCATTCAATGTTTGTGGTCTGTAAAGACATGGTTAGCACACTTTTTCAGCTCGATTTTCATTGGGAAAACATAAAATTAACTCAAAAAATGTATTTCATGTTCTGTACACATTTTATGCATCAAAGTTGTTGGGGTCATTTTGACCCAAACCTATAATGGTATATAAAACAACCATTTTGGTCTGGTTTCTTTTGTAGCTAATACTGAGGGCACTCTCTCATGAATAAAATGTCATCTAATGTGAGGATGATAGGAGGGCTAAAAATGGTCATTACCTCAAGCTGATATTGTGCATCTGCACCATTTAGAATGCAACATAAAAAAATTTTTAAAAACCTGACCCGTACCTCAGCAATTCAGAATAACAGCGATTTTCAAAGCTTGACAAGGCGGTGCCAAAGCAATGACAGAAACCACAAACTGCCTGATATTTTTTGTCAGAAAAAGGAAACAAAAATAGCAAAGTAAGATCCCTCCAAAACAAAGTCAATCAAATACTGGTAAGCACCTGCTGTTTGAAATATCTCCTGTCTTCTTCATCTACCAGTACCAGGTTGAGAAAGTAGCGGACCGAGAACTTCTTATTGACGTCTCTCATGGTGGCGGTAAGGTCATAGCCAGCCAGGAACAGCCGGATTGGAATGGACTCCCCTAAGAAAAGCACAGGAGGTAGAAGTTTCAAACCATTTCATCTGAAAGGTCTGGCAAGTAACCATGGGTGCTCCCACTACCTTGAAATGCTGACAGCTGTACAATCCATAAAGTATAGATGCAAAAACCAAACTGCCAGTAGGTTCATCTTAAAATACAGAATTATGTGTAATGCATGGAAACATATGCAGAATACTGTTTCGACATACCTTAAATATGGAAGTGAAAGCTCAGAGTAGAGTCACCTCAGACAAGCAGTGATTGGGCAAATCAGTTGTCAGCAACAACATGACATCGAAGTAATAGACAAAAGTACTTGCAGGGCTACCAAAACCCCCGCGACGTCACATAAGAGACACCAGGTCAAAGGCACGTTTGGACAACAAAATGGCTTGACTAAGGTCCATACAAAAGACAACAGTGACCTCATTAGGGGTCCCTTTCACCAACCTTTGACAGGAGCTCCGTCCATAATCTCATACTTCGCAACTGTCTCCGTTTCAGTGGTTGTACTTGGACCTGAAGAACAAAATAAATTATCACCATTCTTGCTGTCTTCCAAGGGTAAAAATTATTTTCCATTTTATTTGGTACGACCTCCCTTAGCTCGTAGTACACTTAGCAATAGTGCATCTCTATATAATAGCTCATTTCCCACAAATGGCCTTAATAGCACCTTTTCTTAATATTCTCCAAAATCAAAGATTATTTTACTTGCTGAAAACAGGTCATACATTCCAAAGCATTTCCTAACCTAAATGGTCCCTAAACTAGATAACTCGGTCACCACAGGGACCGAGTTGTGCATCTCCCCGATCCCCAAATTTCAGATAAAATGGCCGCCGGCAGCCATACTGGAAATCCAAAATTGCCAAAAATCGGTCTGGAAACCATTGGAAACGTGTATCGCGATCAGAAAACCTCTGCAGTTACGGCCCTTCATCTCTCCTTATCTGATTCAACAATTTCGTTCTACTAAGAATCTTTCGGAAAATGATGAACAATAAAATCAGTGTGCAATCTAAAATCCCCATTACACTGTGGGACACAACAGAAATGCTGCGTTTTGGCATTTGAATGCATAGTATGCATAGAATTTAAGAGTAGTCCATAATCACCGCGTCTCTGGGTGGTATGATATATAAACTCAGTTCTATATTTTGAAATACTGAAAAAGTGTCACTTCAAAGTCAAACTTTAGTCGCAAATTAACGTTGGTCGCCATTATACTTAGGTCAATTCAGCTGTGGCAAGTACAGTACTTAACTAAAAGCGACCGCAACTTTTAGGCAATATAAAGAAACTTTCCCAGTAAGCCATATTCCCATATTTACATGCTTGGTGTCTACGGATTTCCCTAAATTTAAACTTTTCAATTATCTTGATGTAGTCTTTCATTTTTGATTTAAGACTATAATCACAATCAATTTCTCCCAAGATAATGTGGTTGAACAAACTGAAGTTTTAGGAGTCTGAGAATGTTGAGAATGCAGCGATCAGATGAATGACATTGAGATTTTAAAATGTAGTACGGTGTGTGACGTTACCATTACATTTATTTCTCTCCCTTACAAATTGCTTGTGCTGGCATAGGGAATCTGATGACAATGGACTGGGATATTGACACTACTGCATTTATAGACACACTCACAATGCAATGTGAAACACCGGTTTAATCTTGTTATAAAATATGCACCATGGATATTTGTGTGTAACTTCATTTCCAAAATTCTGATACCATGGAACAGTTTTGTTTTGTTTTGCACTAGAAATGTTTTTGAAACAACTGGCACACTTAGCTTATAGAAAATGTGTATTGTATTTGGATACAATTTATTGAAAATAAAAACAAGTAAAATTAAGAATGAAAATGATGTGTTTAATTTAGCATAATTACATTGAGTTCCATCCTATCATGTATTTCCTATATTTCTGAGCAGATTTTCAATGGTGTATTCTGATAAAAATGTGCCCCTGTGCCCCCCCGACTGATTATTAATCCCCCCTGTGCCATCCCACTTTAAAAATCCTGGAACCGCCCCTGCTCGTAAGTGAGATTGTCCACTTGAAATTGCCTACGTTAGTGATCTGAACATTATGCCTCATTATAATGAGCTAAGAAAGTCAATTAAAGCACAGCGAAGGTCATGAAGTGACAAAGAAGGGTATTAGCCTGCATCTGATCACAGAGTGTCGACTCACTGTCCAATGTAAAAATAACTTTTCAACTAAACAAAGTCATGGCTTAGCTGCCTCAGCATTTTCAGTGAAGTGCGGCCTGAGAAGAGCTCTCATTCACTCTAATCCCACAGGCGGATATAAAGTTCACTTATCTTACGGCAGCATGGGCACTGTTGTTTACATTGCAAAGTTCATGGTTTTGAGTCTTGGAAAATTGAGCCCACCCCTGAATTGCCGTTATTTATCATTCACTTGTGTTTACTGTTCAACATCGAGCCGTTTATGAGCCAAATTACAAGCAGTGATTGAGTTAAAGCACGTCGCTTTCCTGAAGAGTTCACGTCTCACGCAAAAGTACTGAACGGCCGATAGTCAGGATGGAAGCTAGTCTAGCTAAGCTAATGATGTATAGGAGTGCTCTCTATCCTTGTCCAGCTACGTTAAAATTGCGTCTTTAACAGCGAGATTTTCAAAATTTTCCGGGGAAACCCCTGAGCCCCAAAAAATGATTGGGTCAAGGGGGCTGAAGCCCCCAATGTTTTCAAGTCCTAACAACGCCCCTGGTGAAATAAATATCTTCACTTGTGCAAAATTTGAAAAAATTCCTGTAATAATTGTTGCTTCCAAAGAAAATCTCTGCAGGCGCGGCGGCGGCGGCCCTGGAACTAAACCATAGTATCTCCCGACTATCGTTGTCGGATAGATACAAGTAAGGTTACATAAATGTAAATAAAATAAAAATAATAATGGGTAATGACTCACCTATCCCAGTCATTTCCTTTTTGATTAACTGAAGCTCCATGTGCTGAATTTTGATTCTCACCAAGAGGAAGTAAATCTTTCCCACAATGACATCTTTCAAATGGTATCTGCATCGACAAACCAGGTAATTTATATCAGTACATGGACTAAAACCTTCCAAAACAATCAAAGAGCATTTTGTAGCTTGGGTATTCTTGCTGAATTTTCTGTAATTAGGCCATAGTCTGTTTTTGGCTGGACCAGCACGGTCTGGACCTACATCTGCGAATGTCTGAGGCTGAGTGAGTGACAGTTTTGCACATCAACGATGAACGTTCCAGCCATATACTAGGTTTTGACCAAGTCTTATTGTCAATCATCTAAGCATTACAAACTCTCATGCACACAGCCAATTTCATACTGGTAGGGGCAGGCAGTTTGGATTATGTGGTGTGGACAGCAGCATGCAATATTTAGTGTGCAGCTCAAATGTAGGTAAGATCGCTTACTTGGACTTATTATATTCAAATTCTATGTGCAGGCAATCTTCAATGCCCACTTCCATCTTGATGGAGTTGTTCACATCGGGGTACGTGGCCAGCTGATGGACAATGAGGTCATATTCCTTCACTAGGTCTGATAGTCTTCTTACTATCGTGACTTTGAGGAAGTACCTGCAATGGAGGAGGCAATCATAATCCAACCTACTCAAGATCCTGGATTTATTTATTAACCTTTTTATGCAGATGCCAAATCAAGCCAATCCTGGCCTATGTGTGCATGACCTCTATTCAAGGCTTCATAACTCAGCACTTGAGTGTCACAGAGACTAGAGAAATGATTTCAGTGAAGCAGGGCACTCGCATTATTTGGACTTAAACCTTGTTTATATTTAATTTCATAATCATGTGACAAAGAAGTGCCTCAAATACAAAGAAAATTTAAGAAAATTCAAAATTGAAGTTGTTTCGCAATTAAATACGGGGAAACAAAAAATGGCTAGCAGGTAAAACAATACACTTCCCGGATCACAAACTCACTGTCCAGAAGTGTGCTACATTTGAGAGTGATCAAAAGAACTGCTAATTATCAATGAAGCCAAATATATGCTGCCCGTCCACGTATCCAAAAGGCTAAAAATGAAGAAATTTATTTCCCAGATCACAGACTCACTGTCCAGAAGTGTGCTACATTTGAGAGTGATCAAAAGAACTTCTAATTATCAATGAAGCCAAATATATGCTGCCCGTCCACGTACCCAAAAGGCTAAAAATGAAGAACTTTTTCCTTTGGTGTGAGTTGTTAATAATACAATGTTTAAGTACCGGGTCATTCCATATGAACTCAACCAAAGTACTAGAATCTTCTACGGTTACCGACTCAGATTTGACTCAAATTTATTTTGGGAGTACCTCTATATTCGTAATGAACACATGCAAAATTTTAGGGTCCTACTCCAAGGGGTTTCCAAGATATGGCCCCCCAACAATCCAGGGCCATGCCCAAGCGAAGCGCAATCGTTAATTTATAGGGATTTTGGAGGCCAATATTTTTGGAACAAATCATAGGTATGTACTGAACACTGCTACCCAGGGTAATTTGGGTCCACGCTTTCAGAATTTCTTGTTGAAATGTATCTCTTTTCATTTTCAAAATATTGGCCTCTCAAATATGAGACTTTTTGTGGGAGGAAACTGAAAATCAAAAATTCAATTTCAAGGGCCCCCTATGAAGCCAGGATCTTTTCCAGATGCTAAATTGTGCTAGATTCCTTCGATTTGAGGACAGATCTGTCTATACAAGGAAGATTAACTGCATCTAAGGCATAATACTGGAGTCAGGAGACCCTGAATAGGGTCCCAGATGTCACCTTTTTGCCAACTTAAGGCAAGTTCACCATGTGGGCAGTTGGTAATGGTAATGAAACTTGTCATACATAAATTTATCTATCTTGGCTTTATTTGTTCAAAATAACAACTTGTTTTCTTATCTCCTTCACTATTTAATCATGTTATCAAATATGGGCATTTTGGGGTAAAAAAGCCCACTATTATCCCCTTTGTTCTGCAACCCCAATTCCGAAATAGTTGGCACAAAGTGTAAATTGTGAATAAAATCAAAACGCAATGACTTTCAAATTGCACCAGCCAGTATTTTATTCACAATAGAACAGAGATAACATAGCAAATGTTTAAACTGAGAAATTTTACAATTTTTTCCACAAAATGAGCTCATTTCAAATTTGATGGCTGCTACAGGTCTCAAAAAAGTTGGGACAGGGGCCTGTTTATGTTTACCATGGTGCAGCATCCCCTCTTCTTTTTAACATAGAATGGAGGCGTCTGGGCATTGAGGAGACAAGTCTCTTGAGTTTAGCCATTGGAATTTGATCCCACTCTTGTTGAATACAGGCTTCCAGCTGCTGGAGAGTTTTGGGTTTCCTTTGACGGACTTTTCATTTAATTATGCGCCAAATGTTCTCAATTGGTGAAAGATCAGGACTGCAGGCAGGCCAGTTCAGTACACGGACTCTTCTACTACGAAGCCATACTGTTGTAATAACTGCAGTATGGGGTTTTGCATTGTCCTGCTGAAATACACAAGGCCTTCCCTGGAATAGATGTGATCTGGAGGAGAGCATATGTTGCTCTAAAACCTTTATATACCTTTCAGCATTCATGGTGCTTTTTAAAACATGCAAGTGTCCCACACCATATGCACTAATGCATCCCCATACCATCAGAGATGCTGGCTTTTGAACTGAACGCTGATAACAGGAGGGGTGGTCTTTCTCTTCTTTAGCCCAGAGGACACGACACCCATGATTTCCAACAAGAATGTCAAATTTGGATTCATCTGACCTCAGGACACTTTGCTACAGTCCATTTTAAATAAGCCTCGGCCCACAGAACACGGCGGCGCTTCTGGATTGTGCGCAACGATGGCTTCCTTTTTGCATGATCGAGTTTTAGGTGGCATCTGTGGATGGCACGGCGATCTGTGTTTACAGACAGTGGTTTCTTGAAGTATTCCTGGGCCCATTTAGTAATGTCAATGACAGAATCATGCCGGTGAGTGATGCAGTGGCGTCTGAGGGCCCGAAGATCACAGGCATCCAGTAAAGGTCTTCGGCCTTGTCTCTTACGCACAGAGATTTTTCCAGTTTCTCTGAATCTTTTGATGATGTTATGCACTGTCGATGATGAGACCTTCAAAGCCTTTGCAATTTGACGTTGAGGAACATTGTTTTTAAAGCATTCCACAATTTTTTATGCAAGCCTTCACAGGTTGGAGAGCCTCTGCCCATCTTTACTTCTGAGAGACTCAGCCTCTCTAAGACATCCCTTTTATAGCCAATCATGTTACACACCCGATGCCAGTTAACTTAATTACTTGCTAAATGTTCTTTCAGCAGATTCTCTTATACATAAATTGCTTTTTCAGCCCTTTTTTGCCTGTGTCCCAACTTTCTTGAGACCTGTTGCAGCCAGAAAATTTTAAATAAGCTCATTTTGAGGATAAAAATGTAAAATGTGTCAGTTTCAACATTTGAAATCTTATCTATGTTCTATTGTAAATAACATATTGGCTCATGTGATCAGTAAGTCATCGCATTTTGATTTTATTCACAATTTACACTTCGTCCCAACTATTTCGGAATTCGGGTTGTACAACTAGAAGTTTTAAATAGACCGTGCCAGCTCATGAACTCAAGTTCCATCATTTCCTAAGATAATCTGACATCTGACATGACGTTGCATTACTTCCCTAGGATCTCCAAGGTACTGCATCATCTTCCATGAGTACTGCATCAGATCTTCCTTGTATTGCATCATCTTCCATGCTGCTATACCCGCAACCCACGTTGTATTTGCCAGCATGGAAATAATGTGATTCCAACACATGCTAAAAGTTGTCTTTTATAATCGTAACGAACATACCAATAAAGAAAATACGACACAAAGCAAAGAATTTAATTCTAACCCGGAGTACAACATACC
Source organism: Gymnothorax javanicus (assembly GCA_029692085.1). Taxonomy (NCBI): domain Eukaryota; kingdom Metazoa; phylum Chordata; class Actinopteri; order Anguilliformes; family Muraenidae; genus Gymnothorax; species Gymnothorax javanicus. Next base: position 34,706,829 of record CM056208.1, read on the forward strand.
ATTTTTCCCCTCAGTTGCTTGCACCTTGTCCAGGCTTTATGAATGCTCCTGAATAATGTCTCAATCCTTGATAATAAATGGGAAATTAAACTACGGAGTAGTTAGCTAAATGCAAAAATGATGATATTGTTATTTTACCTAAACTAATGATTCTATCCCTTCTTAATCCCATTATCTGCACATACTAATGTATTGCGGAAAAAACAAAAACACACACACAAAAAAAAAAAAAACACACAAAACAAGGTCTGTTTACACATAAGATTTTGATTAGATTTTGATTGCTCAAGGATGAGTTTGTTATTGAAGCAATACACCTTTTGAAAGCATACAGTCTCCTATTGAATTAAACTGCTATAAATCTAACCACAGCTGTGAGAATGATTTTAAACAGTGGTCCCCAACCCTGCACCTGGAGATCTACCATCCTGTAGGTTTTCAATCCAACCCTGGCAGGGCACACCTGACAATACCAAGAGATCCTGTTTAGCTCCCAATAAGAAAAGTCCGGTGTACCAGATTAAGATTGCAAAAATAACCTACAGGGTGGGGGATCTCCAGGAACTGGGTTGGTGACCACTGATTTAAAGAGACAAGGCATACAACGAGAGATCATTTTCTGACTCGGCTCTGCTTTCCATTTTAGGTTTCTTTTCTACAGGCCACATGAATGATGACAAAATGCTGAATGTTGAAAGGGACCTCCATATGCGCTAGCAATGAAAAAATTGTGTATTTATATTAATACAAAATATTTTGACTGCTGACAAACAACACGGGAATTTATTGTGTTTAATTTGTTATTCTATAAACAGTGGTTGACTACTGTATTCATGTTTGAGTATGAATGGCTTTACCATGTTGCTTTGAAGACAATTTTTTTTTTTTTTTGGGATTTTCACCTTTATTTGACAGTTACAGAGCAGAGAGAGACAGGAAAGTTGGGGAGAAGAATGGGGATGACATGCGGCAAATGACTCGAGCCAGAATCGAACCCAGGTCGCCGCGAGAAGGACACAGCCTTTATGGTTCGCGCGCTCAGACCAATGAGCCACTGAGGCGCTCCCGAAGACAAATTTTTTATAATCAAAGTATACTATTAAATTTTCCCCTGTAACTGCAGGGCAGGTAGCATACCAGGTTTTATGGAAAGATGTGATTCTCGCAATGTCTCTACCACCATTTCAGACTTATGAACTCCCATCTTTTAAACAGTTATAGGGTACTGCCTGCCTCCTCATGAATATTCAATATACATTTATGCATATCAGGTACAATTACAATCACATCATCATCTAGAGGTCTGTGCCTCAGGTTACTGCTCATCTGCAGTTCTTCTGAGAGCTTTACTATTCAGACTTAAGAAAGAAAAAAGCAATACATATGTGGCCTATTCATGCTCCATTCAAAGAAGTTCAGGTCCTCTGACAGTCTTAGTGTCACATAGGTTGTTCTTAGCAAGACAACATTGGTTTAAAAACACTGACAACACAAGTCTTCTCACTCCTGATGTCATTTCCCCCCCAGCCAATGCTGAAAGCCAAATACCCATACCAAGGGAAATATACAGACTAATAACAATTCCTATATATTTTGCAGGTTTGGCTGGATGAGTTTTGAAACCCACATTACAAAACCTGTTTCATATCAGAACTTATGCCCCAGTCAAACAATCTGTCAGATTATAAATTAGAGTGTGTTTTTACTCGTAAAAATAAATGTCTTCTCGCCCCTCGAAACCACTAAATAGCAAAAGACACCGGTTTAGTAGTGAATCAATAAATCAAAAAAATTTGCGAAAGAAATATTGAGCAGTTTAGGAATGCCAACACAGACACCAACGGGAACCAAGCCAAAAACAATGCCCCCCCAGGAGACATAATAACTACTTCCAGCTCCAATGACACCAAAAAATAAAATATACTGGACAAAGAAAGTTAGGGATCACTCTGATTTTTAATATTGAAATATGATATGGAACATAATTTGAACTATCAAATATTTCAAATTCGAAAATTGGGGTGATCCCTAATTTTCTTTGTCCAGTACACATTAAACAGAATTAAATATACATATGAAGGCTGCAAGAGATATGACGTACCTCAATCGGACGTTGGCGCCCACGTAAGACTCATAAGGCTTCTCCACCTGCATGAACTCGAAGTCATAGCTGCGGTCGTGGGTCAGTTCTCCCGGTAAGGCCAGCTCCTTCACCAGATTCACAAACTCATGAGTGTTGCTCCGATCACTGAACAGCTCTAAAGGTTCCAATGGTGGAAACGAGATGGAAGGATAAGAAGAGAGCCAGTATTCCATCAACATAAAAACACCATGGCATACTAATCATTAGGGCTGGGGCGATTCTGAATCGATTCTTTTTTAAGGCGTAGTACCACTGCCTGCTGCCATGGGGTGAACATCCAAGCTTTCCCTTTTCCTTTATTAAACCCGACGCAGGTTGAACGAAAGTACCAAACATCAAAGGGCATGTGAAATGCTTCCGGAAAAAACTTGACTGACATCAGTATTTTTCAGCGACATGCAGCACGGAGCCAAGTAAAGGACAACAGAATCGTCTCCTATTAACCAATTAGGCTACTCTAAGAAAAGTAAGCTGTTCCAGTTCACTTGCTTGATTAGCAATCAAATGGTGGATGCGTTAACTCTCTAAGTTGAATGAATAGAGCTGTTTATTAAGACAGCATGTTTGATTGCAGCATTTTGAAATTTAAATGGCCGTAGAACAGCACCACATGAACACGGTTGCCATTGCCACGGCATTTCGCGCGACTGTGATAATTTATATCTCACATTCATGTTTCATCAACTTTACAGAATGTTTTCCACCTTGTGTATTTTTTAGACGCGTGAAATCCAAAGTGATCTGAAAACAAATCTCTTTATTTTTATTTTATCATTGTAGATCTCCTTAAAAATACTACAATGAGAGATGAAATGCAGAGTTGGAATATGGTGATGCTGAACGAGGATTTTTTTTAAAACTGTGATAAGACCACTTGCCGTCATGGGGTCGCGTGTAATTTCTTGAAACATACACACCTGAAGCGGCTTAAACGATTTAAAATGCTGCGGGAAGAAGCCTGAGTTTAGATTTCGCTAATTGCAGGTGCTCCGCCCTTCCCTAAATCTGCTCCCGTGTACTTGTCCTAAATTACAATCAAGCAATTTCAGTAGCCTATAACGATTAAGATTTGATGGTGAAAAGCAGACAAACCTAACTGGGCTACGGTGTTAGAGTGAAAGAATGCCAATAATTTGAATAATTCAAAAAAAAAAATCTTCCTCTAAATTTAATCTCTCAGCATTTTAGGACATTATTAAAGATTAATTTAAAACAGATTTGTTATAAGATCGCCCTAGATTTTAAGCGTCTAAAAAAAATACACAAGTGGAAAACATTCTGAAAAGCGGATGAAACGTGAATGTGAGATATAAATTATCACAGTCGCACGAAATGCGCGGCAATGGAAATCGTGTTCAAGCTGTGCTGTTCTATGGCCATTTAAATTTCAAAATGCAGCGATCAAACATGCTGTCTTAATAAACAGCATTCATTCAACTAAGAGAGTAAACGCATCCAGCATTTGATTGCTAATCAAGCAAAGTAAACTGGAACAGGTTACTTTTCTTAGAGTAGCCTAATTGGTTAATAGGAGACAATTCTGTAGTCCTTTATTTGGCTCCGTGCAGCATGTCGCCAAAAAATACTGATGTCAGTCTAGTTTTTTTCCGGAAGCATTTCACATGCCCTTTGATGTTTGACGTTTTCGTTCAACCTGCGTCGGGTTTAATAAAGGAAAAGGGAAAGCTCGGATGTTCGCCCCATGGCAGCAGGTAGTGGTACTACACCTTAAAAAAAATCAATTCAGAATCACCCCAGCCCTGCTAATCATTAGTGATACTTACGAGTGTGACCTTCATTGCAATCAACAGATTTTGCACAAGTTCCAATGCCAACAATTCTAACTCTGTTGCATTGGTAGCATATTACTTTTGATTTTCTGGAGTCGACACATGATCTCCTTGGCTCCTTGGTCAACAGTGCACCGGTGTTAAACTCAGCCCCAGATTATTAAAATTGAAGTCTGCGAGGATATAATGCCCAGTGGACCACTACTATCCTCACATGACAATGCCAGGCTCAGCTAAGATATTTGGACACAGAAAAGAGGCACAGGAACTTGGTGAAGAAACTTCTTGGGCGTGCATGCCCAGAATCACACACAGACTTTCAACACATAACTGTACCCCACTAATGGCATAAGAATAAGGTCATGGGATTCAGAACGCACCAATTTGACCAACAAACTCGATTCGGATACCCTGATGCTCTAGTCTCTTTCCTGACTGTTTCACAGTGAGGTTCACCTAGAGAGAAAACAAAACCACAGAATAAAAAATGAATCATTACTGTATGAGCATAGTTCCTGAATAAGCCATGTGATGCACACAATGCCAGAGAGGTACAGGGATTCCAAATACATTCACATAAATACTAGTTACTGGCATCAGCTCCAGAATGTCCATATTGTGCCTCCCAAATGGGCATAGTTTTACATTTCAAAGGAAGCAAATCCTGCAAAAGGGAAGGGTGGGAAAATGATCTGTACAGGAAGTCTGCTGGGGAATAAAATCCCAACAAAATGCAGCTAATCAGCACATTTTTATTGTTTCCAAAGTCAGGTCAACTTAAAAGAAGCATAACTCAAAGCGTATGTAAATAGAAGTCTCTATGTTCCCCTTGGGGAATAGGACGTGCACAGCACCATTGCAACGGACCAGAACCGGCTCACCTTCCCAGAAACGGACTCCCCATCATAAAACAGGAAGTGTTTTTCCATCTTCCCCTCCTCAGTCTTAAGTTCTGCCATCTTCCTGGAGTCCGCATCATTGAGGATGACATCGATTTCACACACAGGACCAAATAATCCTCCTAGAAAACTCTGTAATGCGTTGACAAAGTGCATTAACGAGCGAATCATCTCTTGCAGAGGCAACAATACATTAAAAGTCATTCATAATAACATTAATGAATAATTCTCTGATTGATGATAAACATCATAAGCCGAACATGTTTACAAATTAGCAAACAAAATGCCATGATATATGACATGTTGGAGATTTGTAGTAACTATGCTGTTAAACATGACTTGGCTTCTAATAGTGCCAAGACTAATTATATGATTTTTTCTCCTAAAAAGTTCGAAAAGCCAAAGCCTGAATTTTATATGAATGGAAGTCTACTTAATTTTGTTGACAAATGTAAATATTTGGGTGTTTTTATTCATATTGACACCTCTGATTATGATACAAAAAGGCAAATGAAAAAAAATTATATGCCAATTCAAATATACGGATACGTAAGTTTATTAATTGTTCAGTCGAGGTTAAGCGACTCTTATTTAATAGTTTCTGTACAAGCATGTATTGTCCACAGTTCTGGTACAATCATTCTAATGGTGTACTACAGAAACTAAGAGTAAGTTATAATAATAACCTTAGACGGCTTTTAAAGTTGCCCATGCGTAGCAGTGCCAGTGCGATGTTTGCCAACCTTAGGATTAAATCATTTGGAGAAATTTTAAGACCATATGTATATAATTTTATGAACAGACTTCACAATAGCAAAAAACAGTATTATTAAAGCCATCTTGACATCAAGTGTTTCTCCCTGAGATATGGTCTGAGATATGGAAGTGGTGGTGAAGTCTTTTATTTGTATAAATTTTTAAATTTACAACTGTATTATTATAATTATTATTATTATTATTTTGCATCGCATTGTATTTTTTGTATGGACGATGAGTCTGAAATAAACTTTGAACTGAACTGAGTGATATAGCTAGCTACAATGCGGCTATTTGTGAGTGGCTTATTAATCAAAGTGCCCATTTTTTCCAAGATTCTCTCACCATTTTTAAGACTGTCTCTTCGGCTTTGCTAAATAATTGTGCACGATAAAACCAGTCTTCTTCGGGAAGCTTGCAAATTCCATAACAGACATCACTAGATCGCTAGTTGTAACCCAAGTAGCCTACATTCAGAGGCTGTACCTACCATGGGCCTTCAGCAGACGTGTCACCAAAACCAAACGAGATGGCTAATCTATGCAACCAGTGTTGTCGCACAACCTCCGAACCTTGTCAACTTTTAGAAAACGCCACTAAACAACAAAAACTATGTTGCACGTCTTAAAATTTTGATAGCCTAAGCAGCTAGCTAGCTAGCCGTTCGCTATACAATTTGCCGTGACGCCTACAAAGCTAGCCAACTAGCTGGATAACGGTAAACCAGACCACGCTATGGGCAATTATTGCGTTGCTAACATCAGTAGATAGCGCGATGCACTTGCCATCTAGCTGGCTAAATATTAAACCTGTCTGTGTAATCCTGATCAGTGGAATGCAAGCTTGCTAGCTAGCAAACATGAAGTGTCAATGAGATTAGACTTAGCGAAGACGTGAGCGGAAGCGATAACGTTATCGCGAACTAGGATCGGTTCAAAATTGCCTGTTGGTTAGCTACGAAACGAGAGCACAATGCGAAAAGGGTTGCAATTACAGCCAGAAGAGCGAGTTCAGCGAACTGTAGTTATTGTCGCTAGCTAACACATGGGCCTCGAGTACAACCCTCATCTGTCCAACTAACACTAACGTTAATCATCCCCAAGCCGTGCTCAGGCCGCCGGACATTCAAGCACAGGAATCAAAACACTAATGCTGCTCAATAAAAAAAAAAAACTAGAAGTTCTACAAGCAGCTATTATTACCCACTGCAATTCTCATTTGGAACTACTGAGGCTCCAGGACAAGTTGCGCCCCTTGTCGATAAGGATAATACTCACCATTTCAATCTGTGTCCAGAAAGTAGCTATATCCGTAATCTTCACTATCGTGTGAACCTCTCTGGCTGATTCCTACCCAGTCATGTGACTCTGATACCCAGACGGTCATATGACTGCCGCTAGAGGACAACATGGGTCTTTGGGACAATCAGCTGTGATGGACAATAGTTGGAAACTTCATAAAGTACTGTATGGACTGTGGTTCTCAACCCTTCAGTGCAGTCTGTGAAAAAGCAATTAGCAACAAAAAAGCAAGTCAGTGTTTTGTGTGCTGGGCTTCAACACTTAAAGCTGGCAATACTTAAAACTGGTGATGGTTGCACCTTTGAGTGTGGCGAAGAACCATTCTTAGAAGCTAGGTCTTTAAGTCTGCTGAAGAGTTAAGCCTCAACCCTCAATGACGGCTTTGTTCAATGCGCAGTATGTGATCAGGCTACTGAGTTCCAAGCAGATGTCGTAGACATTGTCATTGTTGAGAATTCACCTTTTATTTCATAAATGCATTTCTATATTATATACAGAAATACACAGGAAATGCGTTTGATTTTATGTATCACACTGAGATGAAACCTGCTTAGTATTTGTTTGAAGAAACCTGCTTTTACCGTTCTTGTTTTCTATATTAAATAAACTGTAACCATGTGTAAAGGGTTCAAAAACTTTAAGACAGACAGGAAAATGCTGCAGACTGATGGGGAAAACCAAGGACAACATCTGACAATTCATGTTTGTTTCTTAAAAGCCAAGGACAATATCTTACTATCTGTTCTAGTTGTTTTTTTTAAGGCATAGATACTGTACAATTTTGCAGGCACAATGATTCTCTATATTGAAGCTGAGCAGGTGGCAGAAATGCTGCTGGAGCTAATTTTTATTGGACCCTCAACTTGTCCCAGAACTTTGTGTCGGAGATATTCCCAACACGTCCTCCCCATGGTTTTTGAACGCGGCGATAATGTACATAATGTCTGCTGTCCAAAATGATAAGTCACTATTTTTTTTTTTTTGCACTGTGTTATCCTGCGTTCAAACATTGCATAATCCTAGAAACTTCAGAATGTGCTATCGCTACCATAGAAAATAGTCGACCAATCAAACAATGGAAATATTCTGCCCAGACTGGTGCATGATGTCATGAGGGCTGGACATGTCTTTCGAATGTACGGAGCCACAGTATAAGTATTGAAAGTAATGTTGATGACTAACGGTGTTGTGACAGATACCAGTTTTTTGAATTATGACTGATTGTCTGCTGGAAATCTATATTTTCCCCTTGACAATGGCACAACGTGTGGTTGTTGGGTGTTCCAGTAAAGTGGGCGATGCAAACCTGACTGATTTGATCTTTCACCATTTAATACAAAAGAGCTACCAGCCCGGGTGACTAAGGCATCTTCTTCCAGCTAAATATATATGGCTGTTTTCTCAAGTTGTCATATATACTTTTTTTGGCAATGTAACTTTGCCATAGTTTTTCTTATCTTTTTAAAATTATGCTTAATTGGACCTATTGTGGAGTATCAGTTTCAAAGAAGTCTTATGATTTCCAAGCAACAGAACTGTGATGTGGATTTTTTTTTTTTTTTTTTAGATTATTTTTTTGGGGAATTTTTCCTTTATTTGACAATTGTACAGTGTAGAGAGACAGGAAAGTTGGGGGAAGACATGTAGCAAATGACCTGAGCTGGAATCGAACCCAGGTCACTGCGGGAAGGACACAGCCTTTATGGTACCTGCGCTTAGACCAATGAGCCACCGGGGCACCCTGTGTTGTGGATTTTAAGAGGTACTGGGGCATTGACTGGGGGCATTCTCCGAGAAAATGACTTTTGTCACGTTGTTGCCAAGAATTTCCTCAAGGTTCCAGATTTGATTGATTCTTTGTCAGTTTGCGAAAGCACGACATAACTTATCCAGAAAGAGGATGAGTGCTTTAGTTTTGAACAGAACGGTCATGTCTGGAAGCAAAATAATAGAGAAAGTTTGCTTTTAAAATCACTTTCTAACAGAGAGAACATAGACCATGACAAGAACAACATGTTGTGATGAAAGGGAAACCACAGAAAAGCCCTGCAAGCCCTGGTGCACACGCTCTCATATGCAGGGCATGCCCTCATCAATACATTGGCTCCTAGTGTCTCTGGGATATATTGCCAAGTGTCAAGGAATGAACAGCAAAGTCAGTCCACATTTGGTCATTGCTAGGTCAAGGAGGACATTACTTAAAGGCTAAAGAACAGGCATTATCTCTAGAATATGAAATGTCCCCCAAATGATGAAGCTTGAGAGATGGAGTGTCATGATTAGCATGAAAAAGCATCACATTGCTGATGGATTCAGAAAACACCAGAACAAGCCATTTTTGAGTGGCGTATGAGATTGCTGCGTCATCATAAGAAGGACGTAGCACAGGATACTGTGGTTTGCCTCATTCATGTTCAGCAGATTATGAATGTGACAAAAATGGATCCAGGTCATATCTGATTGTTAGCATGAAACTACCAGATTACCTGATTATTTTTCACAAACTTTATCCTCCAACTACCCAACAATGTTTCACTGGTCATACCGATAAAGCTGTCTCATTTCTGTTCTTGTGTCGTGGGCAATATGCATGTGGTATAGTATTTTCCCCATCATGATTTTTTCCCCTAGTTAGCTATTATGGCTATTATAGCTGATTAGCCATATTTGTCTCACTGAGTAGTTTCATATTTTTAGAAAAAAAAGTAATATTTGACAAAGGCAACCAGAGGACATCTAAAACACATTTGAAGAATGTATTTCCTGAAAAATGTTATCAAGATCCATATCAGATTTGTAAGCAAAATAAGCTAATGTAATTGATAATTAGATTCAGATGACAGTACACAGCCAGGCTTGATTAATATCAGCCCTGAGAGTTTGAATGTATCTGTATGAAGGAGATGGGGAAAAGTATCTGAAATATTAATTAACAAATGGGTAAAAAGCCATGTCCGAAGCCCAAGGACTCTACTCCGCCACAGTAAGAGCCAAATGCGGAGCACTAGGAGAATTCACTTGGATTTTAACACTCTGAACACTCAGTGAATCCTTTCTGGAGTGGTCGGACAGCCCAAAAAAATGGATTGAGCGAAAATGGGATTGATGGGGGAACACCTTGGAAGAAACTGCTTCTAACCATGAAAAACATCAGTGCTCGTCTCACATTTGCAAAAAAGCACCTTAATGATCCCTTAGCATTTCAGAATAGTGCTCAATGGATAAGTGCTTAAAGTACAAATTTTGGATGACTTGACTCATTATGCCTTGAGTAAAGCAAATACAGAATTTTCCTGCAAGAATATCATACCGATGTTCAAACATGCTGCTGGTAATATGATAGTGGAGTTGCCTCAGAATCTAACAACTTGACGTTATTAAAGAAAACAAGAATTCTGCTATGCCCTGGAAAACTATTTACAGTTGTCTGTCTGTGAGCTGAAACTGGAGCACACTTGGGTAATACAGCAAGACGACTCAAATCATGTTGACTAACCAAAGTCCAGACTTTCATCCAACAGAGCAGGATGTCAAACCACAAGTTCATACTCGAAAGTACACCCTTTTGTATCAGAGCAGTCCTGCAAAGAAGAGTGGGCTCTAATTCCTACACAGCAATTTATAGGAGTGAGAGCAAATTGCAAGAAATATTTGATTATCGTTGCTGCTGCTAAATTGATTATGTAACTAAGTTTAAGGAGGACATTACTTCTTGATGTAGGAATTTATTAAGTGGAATCAATTTAAACATGTCTGTATGCATGTTTGTGAAATGTTGCATTATAAAAGATCAATATAAAATAGCAGAGCAAGGGGTAAATACATTGACTCCATTACATAGTACTTAGTGATTACATATACATAATTTCTGTTTAATCAATACTTCAGGGTATTGTTAAATCGAACATCTACAATGAACAGTCGTTTCTGTTTTTGTTTGGAACTGGACCTTAGGACGGCATTGAATAATCTACTGAAATAATAATTCAGATGTGTAAAAGAATACACTCAGCTTTAGCAACAACTGAAATAAAGCTTGTCCCACCCACAAATGATGTGTTGTAGCCTTGGTGCCTGTAGTGATGGCCCAATGTTTTGGAAAATAAAAAACAGTAACAAAACACTTGGTTGTCATTACTAACTTGTGGGTAAGAATTTTAATCTGATCTTGACATATGGTGAATTGGAAATCCTGACAAACTCCATTTGTTGACTTGGATGTCTTCAAAATATTTATTTACAATTAGTTTTTTACATGTGCTTATTCTGTGAAAGCCATGAAAAATCTGAGACATTGAAAATGTTATTAAGAAATGTCTCACTAGCAAATTACTAACAAACTAAAACCCCAAATCAGTAAAGGTTGTGATGGTATGTTAAAATTAAAAATGAAAGCAGTGATTCGACCTGTATTTCAATGAAAATAATACAACTGCACATACTTTGTTTCACCTCAAGAATTTTAATGATTTTTAGTTATAATTCTTGCAACGGATTTCAAAAAAAGTTGGAACATAAAGAATTTACCACTCTGTAGCTTCGCCATTCCTCTTCACAACACTTGATAAACATTTAGGGACTGAACACAACAAGTGACTAAGTGTTTAAGGTGTCGTTTTGTCTAATTCTTCCAGAAAACAAGACTTTAGGTGTGCAACAGTGTGAATTCTTCATTGTTACATTTACGCCACACGTTCTACACTGGGGACAAGTCAGGACTGCCGGTAGCCCGGTCCAGCACCCACATCCTCTTCTTAGGTGGCCATGTCTTTGTAATGCATCCAGAATGTGGTTTTGCTTTGTGGTCTTGTTGAAAATATGCATTAAAAAGATTTTGTCTTGAAGGCAGCATGTTGCTTCCAAAATCTCAGTGCACTTTTCAGCATTAATTGTGTCTTCACAGAAATGCAAGTTACCATTGCAAATGGCACTGACACAACCCCACGCCAAAACAGAGCATGGCTTTTAACCTATTCCTGGTAACAGTCTGAATGGTCCATTTCTTCTTTGTTCAGGAGTACACGGCATCCTTTTATTCAAAAACAAAACCTAAAATATTGATTTGTTTGACCACAATGCACATTTGAACTGAGTGATGGTCCACTGTAGATGCCTCTGATCCCACAGAAGTCAACATTGCTTCTGGACACTGTTAATTTAAGGCTTCTTTTTTTGCATGCTAAAGGTTTAACTGGCATTTGTGGAAGTAATTACATATTGTAGTATTTGACAAAGGTTTACCAAAGTAATCCTGAGCCTGTTTCTATGTCACTTACAGATAAATGATGATTCTCAAGGCTGTGCCGCCTGAGTGACCGGTGATTATGGGTATTCAGCATAGGCTTAAGCCCCTGACCTTCACAGACATCAGCTGTTTCAAATCACATGCAGTAATTCAACATTTTTTTTTTTTTTTTTTTTACCTCAATGCTGGTCCCCTATCCCAACCTTTTCTGGCATGAGTTGCAGGCCTGAATGACAAGAATTGATTTATATTTACAAATAAAATGAAGTTGACCACACAGAATATTGAATATCTTGTCTTCATACAGTCTGCAATGAAACACAATTCAAAGTAAATTTAGAAATCACTGCTTTCCGTTTCCAGGTGCATTTTCCATACCATTCCAACTTTGTCCAAGTTGGGGTAATACATGTTACTGAATTAAATGCATATTCAGCTGTTAAAGAGGCTGTTGAATATATATTTATTAATGCCACATCAAAATCACCAAATATCACCAAAATGCAGCATGAGATACAAGTGGATGTTTTCCCCCAAAGACGGGATTAGATAGTTTCTTTGAGCAGATTTAGTGAGCTATGGGTTGAAGTTATCTTCTTGTTGGTCAAGTATGGGAGGGTTATTGCTCTGCTGTACAGTCATCTTATGGGGGTAAACAAAATCTGTGTAATCAATCACAGATTCACTGCTTCCCAATCCACTGCCCTCCATACTACTGCCAACTGATTCACTGCCTTCCAAACTATTGGCTTCCAATCCACTGCCCTCTAACCTTCCCTCATCTAAGAGCAACTCAAGATCCTGCCAGTCTGTGGTAAACTGATCCCCAGAACTCCAGTCTGTAGAGAACTGGTCCCCGGAACCCAAGTCTGAAGAGAACTGGTCCCCGGAACCCCAGTCTGAAGAGAACTGGTCCCCAGAACCCCAGTCTGTGGATGACTCTTCTCCAGAACCGAACTCTACGAGCAGGCTAGTCGACCCAGAACCCTCAGGAAACTTGAAGTCCCAATCCAAATTTGCCTTCATTCTGGAAAAAAGAAGAAAAACAAACCAGTTCAAGGTAGTGATGCCCAACCCCCAAGAGCTTTGGCCCCGGCTGCCTGCCCCTATTGTCAGACATGTCTCATACATTAATAATACCATTAGACCTTCAGTCAAAGCAAAATGTATAAAGCGGTTGTACAAGATAACAAGGGGAACTGACCATGTAACTTTATTTGATTCCAATACTTTGTAATTTGGAAGACTGCCTTTGTGCCCTTCAGCATGGTAATTAACCTATATTGCCAAAAAAAAAAAATTAAGCCCTAATGAAAGTTGAGTCAGGAGGACTCATCTTCGACATGAGTCCTCCTTAGGATGGCAGCTGTTCCCAGTTTTTTTTCTCCCAGTCTTCAGCGGGTCAGACATTTGTGGATTTCATTGTCGTGTTTTGTGCTTCTTGAAGCATTGCATATTTTTAATGGCAGAACGATCTCTACTGCAGGAAGGCCAGTCTAGCAGCCGAACTCTCCAGTTAGGATGCCAAGCAGTTGTAATGCACAGAATGTGGCTTATCATTGTGTTTTTGAAATAAGTATGGGTGTCTCTGAAAAAACATCACCTAGAAGAAAGTATACGCTGCTACAAAGTGCATACATGTCCTTCAGCATCAATGGTACCTCCACAGATGTACAAGTTATTCTTAATAATATCACACACAGGGTGTTGTTCATTTGTTTTTGAACTGTTGAATTATTTGAGCTCGCAGTTTTTTGTTAAGTGGCAAGCCTCTTTCACTGCCTCTAAACAAGGCCTTTCATGGATGCACCTTTTATACCCAAGCATGATAGCATCTCATGTTCAATATCTATTCACCTGTTTTTTAGCATTCCAAGTCACATTTTGTCACTCTAACTTTTTTGAAATGTTGCAGGCATCAAATTCAGAATTAGCGCATATTTACCAATAGAAAATTACGTCAAAAAACATGAAATATTTTGTCGCGATCTCTTTTCAATTTAACACAGGTCAAAGATGATTAGCAAATCACTGCTTTGTTTTTACTTATTTTATATACTGTCCATACTTTTTTTGGGAGTGAGGTTATTGACTGATTCAATTTTCATAAGAGATTCTCAATTCAAAATTCGATATATTCCAGGACTAGCATTAATCTGTGTTCGAGAAATTCGTCCACTGTCCGAGTCTGAATCTGTTCATGCAATATGTTTTTTCTTTTGAAATTCTCATGTTTTATTATTTTCCATGTTTGCCCTGTGTTTATATGTTGATATTATGCATCACTTCCTTTACCATGCACGTGCTTTCTTTCTATTTTCCATTCTTCTTCACTCCTACACTCACCCTCCCCTTTGTTTTCTTTTTAGTTCACTCTTTCCCTTATTTGTGGCCACACCTCCTTGCTCTGTTCCCTTGCACTCACCTGTTTCCCCTCTCTAACCAGCCTTTTCTTCCCTTTATATTCTCCACTCTCTCAAGCACACAATCTAAGTTTGTTAGCCATTTTCACCACATCGTAACTACGAGCCTTTTTCAAGCATGCTCTAGATCCTTGGTAACAGTTTTGCTTTTGCACCTGGTTTACTATTCAGTTCAGTCGTTTGTATATTGAGATTTACTGCTTGTTTTGATTGGTTACTCCTTTGGATTCTCCGGTGTTGGCATACCTCTTGTTTGGCTTTTAGATTACTGGACTGTTTATGTTTTAAAAGTTGCTTATCCCTATCTATGCTGAAATCTCCCAGTGTAATAACAAACTGGACTGTAAGACCATGGCCTCTAATATAACTCCTGCGTGAGTTCTGACCTGCCTTCCTAGCACCCATATTTTGCTTGAACCTTAATTACTAATATTCAAATTGTGAATGGCATCTTTTATAAGCGACATCAATCAGACTATAGTGAATTAAAGATGACTTCTGATCACTTTTCTGTACCTCACATACCAGAAGTGAAAACAAACTATTTATTTCTATGTTGTACTTCCACCACTAAGTTTTTGCATTTTATGTGAAAAAACAGATACAATCAGTTAACTGTTGCTTTCATGAAGTGCTTCTGCATACCTTACATAGTCAGGTTCTCTTTTTGTCAAGAGGAAGCCGCTCCTTGAGCAACATGAGCTTTCTTTGAGAAATGACTGTGAAATAGGTGTGGGTATGGGTTTAGCATTATTACTTAGCATTTTCCACAACAGCTATTGTACCGCTACACATTAAACCTATATGGGAGGGCAACATTTCACATATCAAAAGCATGCATAATGATCTACTTATGTCACAGAGCAATAAACCGAAAATGTAAGCTAGGCTACTATTGAAACCGATTAATCCATAGGTTTGTTGACTGAATTAACCTATTTCACCAACTATATCATGAGCAGATCTAAGAACAGAAACATGCTAGAGCAACCACATATTAAACTATAAATCTGTGACAATATAGGATTGGGAAAGCGCTTTCACAAAAACCAGATGCATTCCAACAAAACCTGTAGAATTTTTTGCAATGAGTAACGAATGACTGAGAAATACTAACTATTTGCCAGAGACTGCATTTCAGTTCCCAATGCCAGGATGCCTAAGTTGCAAAAACCTAAATACTGATCCCGAAGAGTTACATGCCATACTTAAACACAGTCAGCCACTGATATTTTGTTCCAAGGACTGTCTACTTGATAGACAAGACAGATCCTGACCAAATTAACTTTCAATTAGACACAGACCTCCTGACATGTTGAATGTCATTCACAAGCGGTGGCAAAATAGCTGTAATATTCACGATCTGCCCAACACTTATAGCATTCTGTTAGCTTGTTTTTGATGTGTATGCTGAAGCTAACAATGGAGGGATGGGACATTTCTTCACTTAAGGTGGTTGTTTCCCTCCCATTATTTTTCAAAGCTCCTCCAGTCACTGAGCGCAGAAATATTAGGAATGAGCAGAGGAGGGTGGCTAAACAGTGTGAATATGAGAAGTGACTCACACGGCGTGAGAAACTCCTCCAGGCTCTAATTAGTTCATTTTGTTTTGGCGCAGTGGATTTTTGGAAATACCATTTGGTGCTCTAGAATGAGCCAAAAGGACCTGATTTTTTTTTTTTTTACAGATTACCTGTCTCATGTGCAACAGTCAGTATACTGTAGAGTGACAATTTCGACAAAATGAAAAAAGCTTTTTTTTTATTTACCCACTGAAGCTTTAAGTCGCCTATTAATGTGAACAGAAATTTTGATTTCAATGTGGGCGGCTTGTGCTCATTTCAATAACCAATTTAACCAGCATAACTGGCCCATGTAAGATTTGATGCATTTCCATGTTATCACTACTACCATTTTCAGGTCATAACCTACTTTAGTTTGTAAATTCATGGCCCGTGTTTCATTTATCCAAACTGGTTTCATTACAGCCAAAAGCATACCTAGCTACCATTCTTGCTTCTACTGAATTTAAATAAAATAATTCAATGATCTATTATACAGTAAGCATGCAGGTGATGCAAGGCAAGTTTCCCAATGTGATGTCTGAGAGGAAATTAAACAACTGGAATGTATGGAAAATGAAATCAATGAAAAAAGCATATAAAAGTCCAATAATAAAAATGACCTGAAGTCAATTTAATAAATTAAATCCTGTATAATTTCATGGCATCAAACTGGAATATTGTAAATATCAACATGAGCCCCAACAGTGTGGTGATCGCAAGATGAACAACTTGGCATCTTGACTGTATGACAGTATAGCTAACTAAATAATAGTTTTCCTAGGATATTCCACGTATTCCACACATACAAATAAAAAAAAAAAAACAGACTATTGCACTGCGCTACGGTTGATGAGGAAGTCCTCTGATGTTGCCGCTGCTTGCTTGAGGGCGGTCCAGTCTGGTGCCCTACTTTGGAGGTAGTCTGTCAGAGGCGCTGCTCGGCACAACTTGTCATGCTTTAAATCAGTGGTCCTAAAACTCGATCCTGGGAGACCACTGTGCATATTGGTTTTTCGTTGCAACCAAATGCAACCCAAGAATTCTAATGAGGGCAATTTCTCTTCGTTACCCTTTCAAGCAAAATTGGCAAAAATTGATATGCTTGGTTTGAACAATGAAAGTTCCCTATTCACATCATGCTATATGGGAAACAGCTGAATAAGAACAGAAATTAAGCCAAAAAAAATCAGTAGGCTCTAAATTTGTATAATTGATACATTGTCATTACATTTTTACATTCATTAGATGATGAGAAGTTAGACAGCAAAGCAAGTAACAATGACTCACACCTGCTTTGTGTTAATGATGTGGAAAAAAATTATTTAATGAACTTAAAGCTTGTGTGAAACAACCTACTGGAGCTCATTAATTAATCTTAGAATTACTTGGATCTATCCATATGTAAAACGTTGGGTGATTACTTACAATACTGCATTATCAACACAATATGGACATGGGGCTTTCATTCCTCATGGCAGGCACTGCATATTTCCTGCATAATGTGAAGAGGGTGAAATGAATTGCTGCTAATTAAGACAAATTAACAGCTGAATGGAATTCTGGGACTGCAGCTGTGGTTGCAATGAAAACCTACATATACAGTGGCCCCCCTAGGGCTGAGCTGGATAACCACTGCTTTAAAGGGTAATGGAGGTATGAATTAGTACAGTACTGTTCATCTGGGTGCAGCCAAGAGTGCCAGTGAAAAATGCCAAAGCAGTGCAGCAACTACTGGCCTGTCTAATGCACAAGGGTGCGTTTCCTAAAATCACAGATGCTAACTTACATAGTGGGACCCATTGACTGTGAAAGGACAAGCTATGTAAGTTGCTGACTTAGTTAGCAAATGCACTTTTGGGAGATGCACCCCAGATCTGTCTGCTGCTGAAAATGTGGTGGCTTATGAAACATTAAATAGGACAACTGGACTGACACTCCAGACAGTTGACCACTAAAGTTGGGATCAGTTCCTCTATTGAAACTCTGATAATTAAAGTCCTAACTTCCAAAAAGACAAATGAATGTTATCAAAAGAAGAGGAGATGGCATGAAGTGGTGAGCATGCATATTTCCCAACTTCACTGGAATTTGTTGCAATCTGCAGACATGACATTTTGAAATAACCATTCGATAAAAGAGTTAATAGTTATTTATTTTGTCTTTTTACTTTTTTCCACGCTGAATACAGGTTAAAAGTGATTTGCAAATTTTAGCTTGCTGTATTTATCTGCATTTTACACATTGTCCCAATTCTTCTGGAACTCAGAGTGTACTATACCACAATTATCTCACTTGTTTAACATCACCGTATTATTATCCCCCGCCACAAAGTGTGAGGGGGATATAGGTTTGAGCTCCGTCGGTCCGTCTGTCCGTCCGAGATAAAGGGGACAGCTTTTCTCAGAAACTATTTGAGATAGGACAACCAAATTTGGTGTGTAGCTTCAGACCATAAAGGCCTTGATGGAGTTCGAAAATGAGATGCGCGATTATTTTTCCCGCAGTTATTGCCCTTGATCCGTTTTTTTGGACTCCGTCCACGGTATCTCTAAAGGGGACAGCTTTTCTCAGAAACTATTTGAGATAGGATATCCAAATTTGGTATGTAGCTTAAGACCATAAAGACCCTGATGGAGTTCGAAAATAAGAAGCACACGATTATTTTTCCCATCGTTATTGCCCTTGTGGCATTTTTGGGAGCCTCTGTTCATAGTATCTTTAAAGAAGACTTTTTGGCGGGGGATGTTGTTGACCATGTCTACTTGCTTCAAACTGTCACATCATAATGGCGCACATCTAAATTTTCAGTAAACGTGAATTCACGAATTAAAAATCAAATAATGAGCTCTTGTAGTGTTTACAATGTTGTAGAGGGTGAATAGACAGTACAAATCAGTCTTTTTTGATTTTCTTTGCATCTTACATAATCAGGCAACTTTTTTGGAATTGGGGTAGTAGATGCATTATATAATAAGAAGGCATGCTGCAACACAATGTTACAATGTTCGAGACAGTGTAATAATTATACTAAATTATACTCAGGCATAGCGCTGAGTTTTGCTTGCAAGTGCCATCCGTCAATACCATTCTACAAGCTTCAAAACAGTTATTTAAATTGCGTACATTTGGAGTCTGTGGCGTTCACGTCATCAATAATACCGATAAAACTTTGTTGGATAAAATACTTTAATGGTGTTAAAATGCTCTGTTAACAACTCTTGATGAAGTTTTCAGACAGAGCAATCACTTACACATGAGAAGTAAGAAGCTATAATACATAAGTGAAAGCAGACATATCATTGTTGCTCAATACGTTGAGCAAGATGTTTCAAAATGTTTTAGTAAGCTCCATCTCAGTTTGTACCCTGGCCTTCCCACGAATCTCAAGTTTTATAATTTCATTATGAGTTCTACGCTTGTATGTGAATGTTATTTAGAACAACAAACTGTACACACACTCCTTCTAGCATGATCGCTCCAAAATATTGGCACAACATTGACACTTATGAGCCAATCCCTAACAGACACTGAAGGGCTTGCTCATTTGACATGCTTCAACATGTGTTTCCATTGTAAAGCTTTCACTCGTTTACGGGAAACTCACATGTCCCATATTGCAGATGGAGGAAGGCGATCCTTGGCTCCTCGCAGGCTTACCCATGGACCCCGCTCCTTAACACAGTTCGCATTACTGCCATCTGGTCTGCATCTCACCCACATGTATCTGGCTTTTGCAGGGGCTCCTATGGGATGCAACAAGGCGGCACACAACAGATGAACCTCCTTTGGTTCTCATATCCAAATGGAAAATCACAGAGGCAAACCCTTAATTCTTACTTTAAAAACCCCAGACTTAATTTTGAATGTGGACTTTTCAGAATTATTTTCTGGAGAAGGGTAGGCTATTTCTGTGTTTCTAAGACAGACAGCGCTTATCAAGGTTTTTTTCTCATAAAAGCTTTACATTGACTCCATTCACTTGGTTTTCCTGGCCAGTATCAATTTATTAAAGAAAACTGCGCATATAGACATGACAACAGCAACAACACTACTACTACTACTACTACTACTACTACTACTAATAATAATAATAATAATAATAATAATAATAATAATAATAATATTATTAATAACCTAATAATATTTTTCCAGGCTATATATTACATACAAATATTGCCCATGTATTTCAAGCTATTGGGAAAGACAGAGCAACAAAGCTGCGCTGCGATTTAACAAATCATCAGATTAACCCCGAGTGTAGGAAAAAAACACCAGCGGAAAATTGTACTCAGCTCAACAACCGGATTTCCTAACTTCTACGCGTATTGTGCCGCTTTTCAGAACTTCATATTTAAGAGAAAAACATTTTAAAGATTTATTGATTCTGCGTGCATTTGAAAGTGTCACCTACCCGCCGCATAGTGTCCCAGCAAGCAGAGCACCAGAAAAGTGACCAGGTTCAGCAAATGGGCCATCCGTAAAATATGGCGATCAACAGCGTTATATCCTGAAAACTGAACTCAGTTGCAACCATCTAACTTGAAAAAGTTAACCGTACCGCAGAACACTGCCGACCCACCCCATTAATGCGTCATTGTTTCCTGAAATCAAACGACGTCAGTTCGCCAGATCAGAAAATATAACGTCGGCTGAATGAAGTTCTCCATGCTTCACACGCAAACGGCATGGGACTGCTACATTGAAAGAAAGTAAGCGTAGTAGGAACAGCAAATGTGCCCATACTACATAAATCAGGTGGTAAACATCACAGTTCTGGCACATGTTGATAAATAATTTCAACAGAATCCACTGCCTATGTTTATCATTTGTGAAGCTTGGAATTCTAATGATTTAGCCAATTATGATGTAGCCCAGCCTTGGGCAACAAGGACCATATCTGTCCCTGGTTTTCGCATCTATGGCTGGCCTTTAATTATTTCATTACTTTAATTAGCAAAAGCATTTATTAAATCTGACGTATCTGCTATATCTCTTGAATTTCTCAGGATTGACCAACAAACACTGCACTTGTCTCCCTAAATGAAACATTTTTTTAATTTACTGTATGAGCAAATCCATGTTTCTGTATAAAACCAATATGTTCAATTGTCAGTTTACTTTGAAGAAATAAAAACCTGCATTCACAGCGGCCCTCCAGGACTGGAACTGCCCACGCCTGATGTAGCCTATATGACTAGTAGGAATTGCAAACTGACCATACACAGTAAGAACCATTTGCCATGACAACAATTCAGGGGTGTGAATTTTATATCGATCTGAAAGCCTTATGATTTTTTTAACCTTCAGGCTGAGTAATTTGCCAATGAGTAACTTTCATCAGAAATGTAACATGTCTGACCACGCACTTTAAAATGTCAGCAATTTTTTTGTCAACTTGGTCTCCTCCCTCCAACCTTGCCAGCAAAGTATTTTATAGCTATAGTGGAGTGAAAAAGTATTTGCACCCTTTCAGATGTCCTCTATTTTGCATATTTGTCTCATTAAATGTTTCAAATCATAAATCTAATTTCAATTTTGGACAAAAATACACAAGTGAACACAAATGATGATTTCATTTATTGAAGGAAAAACGCTTATCCAACCCTACCCAGCCATATGTGGAAAAGTAATTGCCACCCTAAGTTATTGTTGAATCTAAACATCACTGAACTGGAACCTGTCTGGCATTGTGAAGGAGACAAAAAGCAGCACACAATACCCGCAGTCTAAAGAAATTCTAGAGCAGATGAGAAATAAATTGGTTGACATGTATCAGTCTGGAAAGAAATGCAATGCTATTTCTAAGGCTCTGAGACTGGCACAATGATTCCCAATCTCGGTCCTGTGCATGCAGGCTTTCGTTCTAA
Source organism: Gymnothorax javanicus (assembly GCA_029692085.1). NCBI lineage: Eukaryota > Metazoa > Chordata > Actinopteri > Anguilliformes > Muraenidae > Gymnothorax > Gymnothorax javanicus. Next base: position 34,728,818 of record CM056208.1, read on the forward strand.
CCACAATTGCATTACAGAATTTTAATAAGCTGTTAATTTGTCCTAATTAGGTGCATTTCCGGTTTAAAGCAGTTATTTACTGTCTAAAGCCACATTTTGACAGAAAAACCCATGATTGCCATAAAGTATAAAAGACCGTTGAACATACTGGGCTCTAATTTCTTGGCGCAGCGCAGGGTGGCGCAGCGTGGCGCAGTCCACGCAGTGGTGATTTCGTCCGGCGCAGCCCGTGCAGTGGTAATTTCGTGCGGTGCAACACCGTGCGCAGCCACTTTGACAATTTGGTAGACGGACTGTGTCAAGACGCAGTGACAATTTCGTAGCAAAAGTCTCGCCGAAACTGCACAGAAAGCTCGCCAGCTCCAACCTGGTTTACTTTCTGTGCAGTGGTAATTTGGTTGACCGGTGCACAGTGCGCACACATCACCGAAACCTCACAAGCAGGTTTCCAGAATGTCAGGCACATTTCAATGCAATAAATAATTACAGCAACCACTATTTAATGTGACTATCTGAATCGCACATAAATTATAGTGTCTATATCGATTGTCCTGATGTCAGATCAAAGGCGGTTGGCATGCATAATGGAAACTCGACCTGACAGCCCTCAGAGTGTCAGTGCATTCTCTGTGGCATGTTGCATGCTACACAACATAGCTGTACGCCATGGATGTCACTTTGACCTCACGCAGGAGACATTACAGGACTTGAGACAGAGAGAGGCCAGACTGCATGTGCCGTAGCAGCAGGGAGAGCAGCAGCGCGCACGGGAGAGGAGAGACCACTTGGCTGCACAGTTCTGTCCTTAACACTTGAACCGCGGCACTGATGTTAGTAATGCATGGTATTTCATGTCAGTAAAAGATATGAGTCCATCCGTCCATGACTTTTTCTAAATATGTGTTGTCTATGTTATGTCAAAGTTTTGAACTTCTGTTATCAAACGTGAGTATTGATATTAAATTACTTTGAGCGCCTTAGTCGCTTTTTGTGGCAGTGGCTTTGACCGCAAATACCCCTGTCTGCAACGAACGAGAGAGAGAGAGAGAGAGAGAGATGTATGCATATGGGCGCTTGAGTGCGTGTGTAGGCTATGTGGGTATGTGTCCTTCAGCTGCTTTCACACCGGACGCGAAACGAATTTTTCGCACGATTGATTACATTCAAAGCCAATGCAAAGACGCGAATACACGCATGTATTTGCGTCTTTGCATTGACTTTGAATGTTATCAGTCGTGCGAAAAATTTGTTTCGCGTCCAGTGTGCAAGCGGCTTAATACTATTGTCACTTATGGCTCAGTCCCACTGGGGATTTAGCATTTTGCGATGGTCGCCGATGGGGAAATTTGGAAAAGTTTGGCGATGCCTTGCGATTGTGCGTGCCAAAATGGTCAAAAAAGTGGAGCAGTCCCATTATAATTTGCTCTTGGGATTGTTCGCCGAAGGAAGGGATGACATTGTGCGATAAATCGGCGGCATGCTTGCTGTCTGTCTCACATCTGATCGCCGATTCAAACTGTAAAAGAATTTGCTAGACGCGCGAGCCACCGAATTCTCCAATGTGACCAATCACTGCGACGTACACAATGCAAAATCGACCAATCGCCGACGGAGTGCAAAATGCAGTCCCACTACGTCAGCGTCAAACATGTCGCCGAGGTTCGCCGAACGTAGCCGAAGTATCGCCGAATGTTCGGCATTAGTTCGGCGAGGGTCGCTGACACTTTTTCAGTTTTGAAAGTGTGGTGGATGGTTCACCGATGCAGCGCATACATTCGCCGACCGTCGGCAAACATTCGGCTACCATTCTGCGACAACTTTTGAGACGAAAACGTCGCGATTGGTTCGCAGCAGAATTCAAAGCAGGCTTTGAAATTTTTTGGGCTTTTGCGATCCACTCATGATCCATTGCGATGGCTAGAATTTGCCTGTGACACTCGGCGAACGTCGCCGCACATTCTGCAAATGTTCGGCAAATGTGTTTGCGATGCATTGCGATTCTCACTTTTTCCATCGGGAATGCCTCGCAAACCATCGCAATCCCCAGTGGGACCTAGGCATTAGGTTTTATCGTTTTTAGTGGGGGAAAGGAATACAGCCTGATTGCTATGATCTCGTACTGAGTTAAGATCACATATTGAAAATAAATGTGTAAGGTATCTTGCATTGTTGTCCATGCATGTTAATCCCAAAATTTTAAGCAGCAACAGGGTGTAATAATAGGAACACGCTATCCATCGTTTCTCTTCCCAATGATGCAGGCAGAAGAAATAAATGAGCAACCGTCGTATTTCATTCCAACTTCGTGAGTTTGAATGATCTGATGTAGTTTCGTTTTGAAATTCCATTCAAGTTCGCTAATGGTAATAATTCGCGAATGCCCTAGCTAGCCAGTTAACTCATATTCGTAATGCTTAATATAGACGTAAGCGGTACAGAAAACATGCCTGAAACAGCAAAGTAAAATGCAACATTAACGCATCATGCAGATATAGGACAGAGGCTTCTTTATTCCAACATCTTAAAGGTCAGATGAGGAGCTCATTTGATTGGTGAAGATTTGACTCGGCTGTGTTAAACCCACTCACGCCTTCTCTCCTCCCTCTTTGCCACTTGCGCCGGCAGGAGGGACAGAGGCGGGACAGAGGAGTACTTGCGCCAGGCTGCGCGGGGCACAAAATTGCAAAATACGCCTGGATACACCCCGTTGGCGCGGAGATCCCCCCCATTCGCTGCGCCTGTGCCTGGTCAACGAATTTAGAGCCCACTGTGTCTATTTTACCAAATTGCAAGCAATTTCACGGGACAACATTGTTAAACAGATCAAATTAGACACTGAGAAAATCAGTCAGCTCCAAATTAGGCTGCTGAAGACAGTGTTCTAGATTCTTTCTAAATAATTTGCTTGAAATTAATGACATTCACATGACACAAAGCAGGTTTGACTCTATCATTTGCTTGACTTATAAGTTGTCAGTTTTCACTACCATGCGTCCACAGTTTCAATGGTGTTCACTAGCTTTGCGACGGAGACATTGTACCTGATTTTTTTCTGGATAGCTAGTTTAACCCTCGTCCAACCAAAATCTGTGCGACAGATTTTTTCCTGTTGCACAAAAACGTTAACAGATATGATCTAATGCTTCCAGGTAATTGTTTATTCATCCTTTGTGCTCATTTTCATGAACAAATGATGAGGGTACCTCACCCCCCGGGGGTAGGGTAGGCCGTCAAAGTCGAAGGGTGGGGGGGTTACCACCAGCGTCATTTTTTGCCTGGTTTTGATACAAAATATGCTTACAAATTAGTTGCAAATAGTATGCTATTATTATGTTTCATGCTCAATGAACTTTGTACACCACAATGATTGTCATCCTTATTGATTTATTGATGTAGCTTGTCCTTGTATTAGTAAATCTTGGAATTACAATGACCAGCAGTGACCAGTAACCTTGAAGTGATCTTAACCTAATAATATTAGAAGTGCATGACCGACATACTTTTACTTGTGTGTTTGATTGGTTACTGTACTGTATACTACTTTTATACTGTGCTATAGGCCTACTATTATACAACTTCATAGAATTGTTCATAAAGTTGTTCTCATAATTCATAGATAAACCTTTTATGCAAGTGTGTAACATTTTGAAGATATTTGTACATCTGTCCGGTGAACTTGAATCATCATTTTGCAAGGTAAGTTGATTTTTATTGTTCATATTCTTATACATGAAAGTAAAATTACTTGCATATTACTGGTATTATAAGCCTTGTTCTATCATAGGGAAAAACAAAGTAAAGAAAATGTGAAAAATGTTCAGAAAACTATTTGTTTTCCTTTTGTGTGTGTTTTTCCCAAAATTAGTTATTTATGACATCATAGTAATGTCAAATTTATGTTACTCATGAGTTTATAACATTTATAATTATACTAAAATATTAATTGTAGTATCAGCAGTTCTAGAGGTTACAGAAAGTTACTTATTTTCAGGTAAAACTAATAAAAATATCAAAAAACATGGATTTTTGTCATCTTGATGTTTTTTCCTAATATGGTGTTAGTTATGACGCAGCTATGATGTCATAATGTTGAAATGTGTTTTATTTGTACTTGATTTGAAGAGAGGACATCTGTAGCTGTACACTGATACCAAACAAGATGATGTTTATCGCTTAATTTCAAAATAATTGGTCGGGGTTGTAGTAGAAAAACCCTTGGTTGGACGAGGGTTAAATGAGAGGAAATCAGGAAGGCTTTGGAAGACATAATTTTGCCTCTGTTGCCCAACCTTCTGAATTGTTGTTTCAGGTCAATTAGATGCGATCATAATGGCTTAGAGTAGGTAGCTATTTATTTTTTTCCAGCCCAGCCTGCAGTCCAACCTCTGTTCCAAGTGGGGAAATATTGGCCTATATTATGTTGATGTCAGTTGTTGTAGTTTTCTGAAAAATGTGGCACGTCTCTCTGATAATTAAAACTTTGCGAGGCTTACCCTCGGCTGGGTTATTGATTCATTTTGAGGCCCCTTACTGAGATGTGGTATCAGACTTACATTTTTTACATGTTTGGCCACCACAGCAAAGTGATTGAATCTTGAATGTATTTAAATTGTAACATCTGTGTTGCTCACTATTGTGAATGCACTTGTGAGTCGTCACTGTCATTTATTATCAAGCATGAATTTTTCCAAACATACTTCGCTTCATATCCTGTTTTTTTCAGCTCGTCACTTCATAGAACTTTATTTTACCTTTTGTGATCGATTTCATCTCTTGTCCATATATGGGCCATAGCAAGAGGTGCCCTGGTATAGCTCTCAAAACAGTTTTATCTGTAGAGAAAATTAGCTGGACTATTATGAGGCCATGGGGTCAGAAAGATAAATCAGTCCTCTGTACCTTGTGTGCAGTCAGCTGTAGGGGAGACTAGGGTCCGATGAGCCATGGGGACCAATGAGCCATATCACTATTTTGCGATCAATCGATTACAGAGCTGCTTAAAATAGGCAAAATATTTGACCATTGACTGATGAGTCATGGGGGATGAATGAGCCATATCACTATTTTGCCTATTTTAAACACCTTTGGCATCGATTGATTGCAAAATAGTGATATGGCTCATTGGTCCCCAAGGCTCATCGGACCCCAGTCTCCCCTACTCTCGCAGGCTTTGGCTGTGTGTTTCTATTATCCACTCTTCTCTCACTGACATTCATTTCATGCAGGCCACATAGGTTGTGTAGAGATGAAATGGTGATCATTTTTTCCGGAATCTTGAGGAGGAACCAAGAATCTAGTTGATGAGTAGCACAATAGCCCTTGTTTATGGAGTGCACTATGACTGAATGTTTGCGAGCAGAAGATGGGTTCCTTGTCTGTAACCGTCCTGTATAGTTACAGGCCCATTTTATACAGGTGGATTGACTTGCATGCAGACTAGGCTTGGGCTCTTGTGTTCCATTTTATTGTATTTGTACCCATTTTTAAGTGATTCAGGACAAAATTTTACAAATGAACAACAATCTTGTATGCTCCATTGAACTCTTCATGTTCCACGAAAGTAGCATTTTAGCACCCCTTGTATTGACTTGAGCAGTCATGATCCCATTGTTCCCTTTGCAATAACTGCAAGTTTAAGGGTGAAGGACATCTCATACAAAAGTATTTCCTTGGGATTTTCACCATGCATTTCAGCTGGACCAATCATGAACAATTTGGAGCGGATATTGCTTTACACGTGTACCAGTACATGTGTTAGTAAAGTGCCACCTATTATCGATAGTAGTCCTTATCCCAAGAAATGGCTTCCATAAACTAAAAGGGTGATCTCCATACTTAATTATGCAACAAACCTTTGACCTGTAGGTCAACCGCGCACACCAACAGGTGGCGCTGAAATATGTCAAATTTTACCATTTCGCCATGTTCGGCGGCACCTATTGGTGTGCGCATACACTATCTTTTTCTCACCTGTAATGGATAGTCTAACTACATACCAGTGTGGTGCAGTTGTAAAAGTTCTGGGGTACTGATCGCGCACTGAGTATAAGGGGTGCAAACTAGTGATGAAAAAGAATTGCGGCCATATTGGAGCGCCCCCTATATGTTACGCGAAGAAGATCCCAGGCCAAAAATCGCTCTTTCCACTGACCATCCCCCCCATAATTCAATTTTCCAACTTTTGCTTTGGGATAAAGTTTGCGCAGTGAATACGAGCAACCCAAAAATCTAATTTTGGTAATTTGGCATTTTAGGCCCTATTTTGGCTTGCAATTGATTGACCCCTAAAACCCAAACTGGTGCAGGTAGGGCCAAAAAATTTGGGGAATTTTCTAGTTAAGGTAGGGACATAAAACCACCAAAGTTTCAGCAAAATTGAAGCAGGTGTCTATCATCTCCTGCCAGAACCTGCCTGAACTTTACAGACAATGGCTCTTATTAATGATTTCTCACTTCAACACATACAGCAGTACTTATTCTTGAGCTCTCGACACAGGATGTTGGTGAAATACAGACCAAACAATTTGTCATGCCCTGTACTAGGCATTGCTAATTTTACACCTATACTCCATTTCAGAATTGAACTTCATGCTATACTGTGTTGTGTTTTAGAAAGCTTCACAGCACACCGTGGCACAGGAGCTCTTGCACTGAATTAAACCCATTGATAATCTACAGATACTTTATTGTTATTGCCTAGTTAAATAAAACAATTTCTAACTTAGCTGGGAGAAGTGTACTCCATCATGCCTCTGCAAATTGCCCATAATCAATTAACTATAAAAGCCAGGAATGAAATGCGTATGTCAAAGCTTTGGCTCCAGTAGTGTTTTAATCAACTGAAGTACCCTGGATTCTGGATACCTTTAAAAATTAAAGAAAATTGATAAGAAGTTTTTGTTGGCTAAGTTCAATGAACTGCCATCTTCGAAATGTCCAATGTGGTCTCGAACATTTTGGAACATGACCCGCATTTGTACGCCATGCATTCAAATTTTTATCACAATGTATATGATTAAACATATTTCGACACCTGCTCACCATAAATTGGCTTATTTCTGGTTAGGGTTGCAGGGGAGGCTGTTGCCTATCCCAGCTTAATCTGGATAATTGGCTGGAATTCACTCTGGACAGTCTGCCACTCAATCACACGGATCACAAATCATTCTCTCACACCTATGGACAACAGAGTCTCCAGTTAGCCTGCCATGCATGTGTTTGGATTGTAGGGGCAAGCCTTTGTGAACCTGGATTGAACACACACACTCCACACAGAGAAGTCCTGGGCTGGATTCCCGTGACCTTCTTGCTGTGGGGCAATAGTGCTATGACTGCACCATGATGCCACATTCACCTGCTCATCAACCTGCAAAATCAATGGCATTTATATGGAGTCGCCCCCCACCTCTCACTGTTTTAGGACCAAAATCAGTAGATCTTAGGACTTTCCAGCAAGGATTTGAATTTCTTTCTGCCAGAATTGACTTTGTGAGATCAAGCAGTGACGTTAGGCAAGTAGACTGAAGTAGATTTCCAGTTGATCCCAACACTGTTTGATGAGCTCTGAGTTTCACAGACACAGATATAGCATAGTCTTAAGCTAGATTTAATTCAATCAAGGCCACTGTTATCAAAGTTTAATCTTTATTACCAATCTTAAAAGGCAATAAAGTCCTGTTTGGCTGTGTGGGTCAGTTCTGGGGAGTCTTCCCATTATTTGTGTAAGCATGCGTACATAGCATGAAGGCTGGCAGCAAAGAACACGATCCACTTCATATTACATGGATCAAATGAAAATGTTTTGGATGTGGGAGGAAACAGGATTCAGCCTCACACAGTAATAAATTTCAAGTTGATTAAACTAAGGAAAGTTCACCAGCTGCCTTTAGAATGTGAGTCAACGCAATTTAATGTGAGTTAACTCACCTTGAAGATAAGCTTTGTTTCAACTCACAGTTGGTGAGGACAATGGATAACTGAAGTTGCCAAACTCAACAAACTTCTGTTCAATTTGTAAAACTTTTCAAGACAAGTGGAGTTTAAGAAAACAAATAAGTTTACATAACTTCATCGTGCTATCATTTTTTACAGTGATCTCCTTGCTGGTGTAGATATTCGTTACTTTACAGTGAGACCCATGAAGGAATGTCTAATGAAAGCATGAGGGAGAAGGAGGTGATTATGGATTGGTTTCAGATAAGCAGCAGTCAAAATGCATATAGGAGAAGGCAGGTTTAGACCACCATTTTGAGGCTAGCTTGCAAGCTGGAAGAGACAGCCAAAAGAGTAGCTGGAAATCTATTTAAATAGACCATGCTATGTGATTACATTGTGCTATGTGACTGTATTCACTTATCAGCATCATCTGATTAAGCCAGTGCAGCTGGACAATTTGCAGTCCATCTGAACTATACAATGCACAATTTTTGAATGGAAATTCCAAATACAAAATATAATTTAGCCTTGAACTGGGATTCATCAGTATTTATTTTATTAAACATTTAACATTTTGGAACCATATTGTCCATCCAGCATATTAAAGATTTTTAGTATAAGCAGAGAAGCAAGTCTTGCTGACGGGTAGAAAAAAAAGGAGAATTGAAATTGTACCCATCCCTGCTTCCAGAAAACAGTTTTTCTTATTTATTTATTTATTCATTTTCTTTCATTTTTTGAGACGGAAAGTTTCTGTGGCCACATCTTGGTACCCCAATTCTGGCTGGCAGACAGAATTGCAGTTCTTCTTTGGAATTTCACAGTCGTCCGTTATGTCACCTGGTTAATGAAAAACCCAACTCAAACTCAAAAGTAAAATTTTTGATTTATTGTATGTTCTCTGGTTCCTCAAAACATCATTTTTTGTACTTATTCCATTCTATGCTGGAAAATTTTTATCCCGTTTTAAAACACAGACTTTATTCTTTCTACATGAGCAGTTCACCAGCTGGCCATTTGGGTTTGTTTGTTTCATGTTTCACTTTCAACAAAACCAAATTAGAAGTTCCTGCTATTGTAGATTGATCCGTAAGTGCAGTTCAGAAAGCACCTGGGTACGAAAACTAAAAAAAAAAAAAAAAAAAAAAAAAAATCCCAAAATGTTTAAATCTGAAAAGAACAGAAACAAAGATGTTCACCCTCTAACAGTGAGTACACAATCTCACTGTTAGATACTGTATGATGGTCCATAAACAGTTGGATATTGTTTTTATTTTGTATACCAGCATGATGGATTTGAAAAGAAACAACCAAAATGTGCTTGAAGTGCAGACTTTCAATTTCAATTTAAGACTTTTTCAAAAAATTGTCTGAACCGTGTATGAATTACACTCACTTTATGAACGGCTCACTCAGTTTCAGGGGCTCAAAAGTGATCGGACAAACTGACATTATCAATTTTAAATGGTAATTTTTAATACTCTCTGGCAAACACCTTGTGTTCTATGACTGTCTGCAGTCTGGAACCCATACACATCACCAGACACTGGGTTTCTTCCCTACTGATGCTCTGCCCGGCCTTCAGCTGTCCTCAGTTCCCGCCTTGTTGTTGGGTGTTTTGCCATCAGAAAGTGAAATGCATGCTCAGTTGGACTCAGGTTGATTGACTAGTCTAATGTCGAACATTCCACTCCTTTGCCTCACCTAATGGTTTCTCTTTTTTTCTGGTGGGTTTGTTATGTTTTTTTCAGCCTAATAATGGCTTGCTTTACTAGCACTGATGGCACTTTAAATTTCATATTGGGAGTTAGCATCAACTGATTCCAAATTAAAATGTTCTCTTAAAATCAACTGTAGACCTTTTATGTGTTCACTTTTAAATGAAATTATAAGGGAATAAAACACACCTGGCCAACTGAGCATCCAATTGTCCAAATAGTTTTGTTTGATAAGGAAGGAGGACCTCTTTAAAAATTCCTTAATGCCAACACCAATGTTCACCTAATTGCTGATATGTTAACTCACAAACTGAAGCCTCACTTTGAACTCATATTTACTATTTAATTACAATTTAATTTCAACTCCAATATTATGTAATATGTTTAATTTGTTGAAATGGCTTCCCCTAAACTTCAGCCATTTCACAAAATAACTAAAAATGTTTAGTCATTTCACGAAATGACTGGTTTCACAATCTGACTGTAACATATGTAAAACATATACAGTATATGTATATATATATATATATATATATATATATATATATATATATATATATATATATATATATATATACATACAGAGGCAATGAAAACGCAACACCAGTTTGGATTCAAATAATTCTGTGACTCAAATTTATTTTCTTATTTAACAATTCAAATATGTTGGGCGGGTTGACTTTGATGAATTAAATGTGTTAATGGGCCGATTTGGACAATAATAAACAGATGCATTAAACATAACGAGCACAAGTTGAAAATGAAAAATCACAACAAGACTGAACGGAACACACATTTAAAAATGAACTCAAAAGAACAGTCAGTATAGGGTGTGACCCCCACGAACATCCACACAGGCAGTACAATGTCTCCTCATGGACCTGACTAAGCATCTTAGGTTGTCTTGGGGAAGTTGTCGCCACTCTGCCTGCAGTGCATTCCGGAGTTGCTGCCTGGTTTGAGGTCTGGGTATGAAATGTGTATGTCAAAGCTTTGGCTCCAGTAGTGTTTTAATCAACTGAAGCACCCTGGATTCTGGATACCTTTAAAAATTAAAGAAAATTGATAAGAAGTTTTTGTTGGCTAAGTTCAATAAACTGCCATCTTCGAAATGTCCAATGTGGTCTCGAACATTTTGGAACATGACCCGCATTTGTACGCCATGCATTCAAATTTTTATCACAATGTATATAATTAAACATATTTCGACACCTGCTCACCATAAATTGGCTTATTTCTGGTTAGGGTTGCAGGGGAGGCTGTTGCCTATCCCAGCTTAATCTGGATAATTGTCCATCCAAGTTGTCGCCACTCTGCCTGTAGTGCATTCTGGAGTTGCTGCCTGGTTTGAGGTCTGGGTACTCTTGATGAAAGAGCTCATCCCAGTTGGACGTACCACACCCAAAACGTACTGATGCTGGATGTACTACACCCAAAACGGTGAGCCACTTGCCGGGCACTTACTCCCGCCTCTAGCATACCCAGGGCCCTGTTCCGTTGTTCGGTCGACAGACGTGGCATTATGACACTTAAAAATGTTTTTTGTGTGGCTTTTATCATGCCTTTATATAGGGAAGACAACCTCTCCTTCATTTCAACCACTGTACTTGCACAACTCCTAATCCCATATGTTGTACTCAATATGGATTGACGAGAGTCCAACTCACACTGTTGAGTTACATGATGATCATTCATGTGTAACGAGGTGTAATGGTCACTTAAGAACTCAAATTGGACTACTCTGGTCCTGAGCAAAAATAAACCAAAATTTAGAGAGTTGCGTTTTCATTGCCTTATATATATATATATATACATATATATATATATATATATATATATATATATATATACATATATATATAGTTTACTGTCACAAGAAGTCAGCATTTTTAATATTTAGTGAAATATCCTTTGTATGCACTACCTCAAAAAAGGCGTGAAGCATAGACACCCAGGGTGATGCACTGGCAGGCCTGTACTGTAGCCATTTTCAGTCCCTGCTTGTTTTGGGATTGTTAGCTTTCAGCCTCCTCTTCAGCATGTAAAGTGCATAATTAAGTGGATTCTCATTCCATGATTGATTTGTCCAACAGAACCAAAATGGCAACAAATGTATTTACCAATGTTCAATGAGTCCGGCAGCACACGTGCAGTCATACCAGTCTGCCAAGATTTTTCTGTTTTTTACTTATGATCAATAGATACAAAAAAAACCACAACAGTATTTTCATCAAGGGAATCTCATCATCTCTGGGCTCGCTGGTATGTGAGTGCACTCACAGAAATGTTCACAAGGTCCATGACACGCCTGCCTCGTGGTGTTTAATTGGACGACTCTTCATGTAAATAAAGGAAGCTAAAGTCTCAAGCATTCCTGAGTCACACCAACATCTGAACATGCTATAGCCTGTTTGAACTATATTGCAATGAGCCCAAAGGGTGATGACTAATCATTAGTTTATATTCCCATCATCAGTATTGCAGTCATTTGGCTGCATTGTCATAAAAACTGAGTAAAACCTTCCTAGTGTGATTGGCCACTCTCCACAAATACTGAAAGTACCTTTTGTGTTGATCTCTTCACGATTTTAAGATCCTGTGTCATTTGAGTTGAGTATAGTATTTGTGTTGTATGTTTTTTTTAATGTAAGCTTAATTATTTAATGTCTTTATTTGATGCTGGATTTTCCTATTTGAAAAGGTGTCACAGAGGGGCCCTCATATATCTGGTTATCAGTAAAAAATGAATTTTCCATTGCAATTGTGAAGCACAACTACATCAGTATTGTGCTGTTGAAGCACATACACATGATTTTTCTGGTTTCAAATATACAGAACAGATCACTTTATTTGTGCCACTTACCACATTATTATTAGTCCAAAACTACCCATGCCCCAACTTTTTTGGAGTCTGTTGTAATTATCAGATTTCAAATAAGCACATAATAAAAGCCCTTACAGTTCTGGCAAAAAATCTTGTGGACAGATGAGACAAATATCAACTTAAAATTATAGGAAAAGTAGAATACGTTAAAGAGAGGGAACTGTTCACAGTCCGAAGCATATTATCTCATCTGTGAAGAGAGCCTGAGGTAAGGTTATGATACGGACATGTATGTTTGCCAGTGAAACTGATTCCCGTGCATTGACTGATGATGTGACCTCTGTTAAAAGCATCAGGATGAATTCTGAGGGCAATATTATTGCTTCAGATTCAGTCAAATGCTTCATATTTCATTGGACGGTGCTTTGCAGTGCAAACGGACAATATGCCAAAGCTTTCAAAATGAGTTGCCAGAAACTTTTTAAGGTGAAGAAGTGGAATGCTCTACAACTGCCAAGTCAATCCCTGAACCTAAATTAAATTGATCATACATTTAAACTGCTGAAGGCAGAACAAGAACAAGCAGGAACTGAAGATAGCTGCAGTACTGGCCTAGCAAAGCATCATCAGGGAAAAAAACCCCAGCATTTAGCGATGTCTACGAGTCCCAAACAGACTCGACAGACATTAAATCCAAAGGATTTGCAACTAAGTATTACAAATTACCATTCAATTGACAATCATGTTTATTCATCAAATTAATACTAAGCCTTCAAAATTGCGGGGCTAGCATGTAAAAAAAAAAAAAAGATTGTAATTTTTGCAGGTTTTATACATTTCTTTTTAAACCCTCGAATTAAAGCTGAAAGTCAACGTTTCAAGCTCAAATCCATCATGATGGCATACTCAGCCAAAATTATGAAAATTGCCACTGTCAAAATAGTGATGGGTCTGACTAAAGCAGTGGTTATAACAATACAATTGGAGAGAATGGCACAACCACAGAGTGAGATAATTGGAGAAGATCAATGTGGTTTATCCTTCACACAGAATCATCTCTGCCTTGTGATTTGTTCAGAATTAGCAAGCTCGGCAGCTGCTATTCTCTTGCATCCCTACTCGCCAAAGGAGGTCTTTCGAAGGGGTGAATGATTGCTTTCATAAAGAAATTAAGATTGAACTGGAAAAAGAGCAGCTGGGAAAGGCAACAAGGGAGCATGTTGATGTGTCGCAGACAGGGACTTGCCAGGAGAGCCCTTAGGGTTTTAGGAGACAGAACCTGTTGTACTGGCTTAAAACAGTTTGTTTTCCTCACAGCATGCAACTGGTTTATTAATTATTTGCCCTCAATATTCCTCATTTACACATACAGCAGCTCAGAGGTGCTGAACACTGAAGGCAGAAAACCCATGGATGCGAATTTTAACACGCTGGGCGATTTCTCGTGCTAATGCCAACCAGATTGTCCACAGTCTCACAGTTATTCAATATTTACAATTTGTACAGAATCAATCAAAAGTTTCAGATGCACCCACATTTTCCTAAAGGTCGATTAACATTTTCTGTTTTACAAAATGATCAAAATCTTTTTTTGCATCAAATCACAATTTGTAATCATAATTGCGGAGTGTACTCTTTTCTGCAAGGGCAGTCATCTTGTTGAAAAGCTTGCACCAAAACACTTGTAAAGGTTCTCGTGGCAGTGCTACACTCGTGGGTTGCTTGTCCTTGCATTTCATATCCAATAACTTCCAGATCAGCTTGATTTTAATTCAATCAATTTGGTTGTCTGTTTATTTAGCAAAATATCCCTTCTTCAAGGATTCCAAAATGTTGGACACTTTTCTGTAAGGTTAGTTATTATTTTTTAACTTCTGACCATTTGCCTCATACATTGTGCCCTTTGAGATCATTTACAGTAGAAAAACCTCACAAATTTAACCAAAAACAGAGTACTACAACACTAGTATGTCCAAATCTTAGACTGGTACAGTATACTTGGGTTTTGTTTCCATTTGCATGAGGTCACTGACACATTCTGAATGGCAACCTGACTGCAGAGCTCAGAATTAAATCAGCCCTCACAGAAAACACATTTTGGATTCAGAGACTCGAGTAGAAATAATTGGAGATCTATTGCTAGCTGTAATACTCATTTTGCAATGAAGTGGGTACCTTTTTTTTTTGTTGACAAATTCAGGGCTGCACTCTTTCACTCAAGAAAAAAAAATGCCACAGAAATCACAGCATCTCTTGGGCATCAGGGTTCACCACCTTAGCAGTTAAGAATATATTTTGATCGTTACTTGGAATTTACGAAAAGCTGCAAGGCTCACTAGCATAAAGTTTACTGATTCAGTAGATGACTCAATGGCACCCACCTATGTGCAAACTTCACAAAAGGGAAGTGGAAAAAAGTTTGTTGCATTATTGCCCAACATCTTAGGAAATGGCCCTTACATCAGCAAGTCTAGGCAAAATAATCACTCTACAATGTATACCCAAGGCAGCTACATGATCACAACAGATAATGTTCAAAATACAATTTTCAGCTGAGAATATCACAAAGCTGTCAGTGTAGATACTTGCTCTTAAAGTAGCTATACTGAGAGGCATTAAAAACGCATAAGAAAATATATTGTTTTAAGTAGTGGTAAATGATCTCTTTCGTAGTTGCAAAACACAGTCTTGGGAAACTGTGCTTTTGGTAGTAAGACTTGCCCTCACTGTTATCATTACATAGGCAGTTCATTCAGCAATTCTTATGCATTCTCTGACATGGCAGAAGACGTTTTATGGAATGTGTTTTTGTGGCGTCACAGATGACGCACTTTGTCGGGGATGACAGCTGACACATCTGGTCATTCTGTGTCATCCCTGCAGTCTGGATGCAATCATTTAATGGACATTACAGTTTTTCTCAAATGCTAAAACACATTTCACAAACGTTTCCTCTATGTTCCCCAATGTCTAAACACAACACCCTTTTCTAAAGCTACATAAACACAACCACACCTTCTCACTTCAAAACTCAAACTTTCACACCAAAAGAGCAGCTCGAAGCTTTCAAAAATGTAAACACTATACACATCATTACACACTACAGCAAAACAATTGAAAACACAATGCTCAATTTGTGAGAAGGTTCTTTGTTTCATAACTGCCAATGCATATTTTTAGAAACTTTACAGTAACGGATCTTCTTAGATCTCTGTAGAGGATTAGGCATTTAGATTTGTGAATTTCATATGAAGAGTATAAATCTATAGAAAATACTGCATGTACACTACTGTAACAACTCAATGCAAAAACAGAATCTATTGCACACAACAGTACTCTTGAAAACATGTTCAGGGTGTGAAGTTTTTTTTTTTTTTTTTTTTTTTTTTAAATTTACTTTATTCACACCACAATCACTGTGCGGCATCATGTCGCTGAGCTGCATCGGGCCACATCACCTCCACATCGCAGGCTATATTCTCTCTTGCCAGGCACCGCGGGAAAAACGCCCTGGAATGGCGAATCCATCCTTGGAAGTCCTCCACTGGTATGTCAACACAGGCCAGCTCCATTGCCCTTAGGAGGTTCTCTCTAGTGTATGGTTGTCTGTCATAAACCTTCCATCTCCACGATGAGAAGAACTCCTCTATAGGGTTGAGGAAAGGGGAGTAGGGTGGCAGACAGACGTTTAAAAACTGGTTACTGTTGGTGGTGAACCACTCTGATTTGGTTTGTTCTGTGGAAGCGGACATTGTCCCAAATGATCACATAAATGGGATGTGCGGGCCCAGGATGGTGTTGTTGGCGGTCCAGGAGGATGTCTCTTAGCTCCTCTAGGAAGGTGAGAGGACGTTGGGTGTTGTAAAACCCAAGGACAGCATGCCGGTGGACAAGCCCTTCCGAACCCATGGCCGCACAAAAAGTAATATTACCCCCCGTTGGCCAGGAACCTCAGTGATGGCTCTTTGGCCAATGTTACGGCCTCTTTGCCTTCGTTTCTGCAGGTTGAAGCCAGCCTCATCCAGGAAGAGGTACTCATGAGGTCTGGCCATCGCGCCCAACTGTAATATCCTCTGTGAAAATGTGAAAGTGCACAGGTGTTCAGAACAACAGTCAGTCAATCAGGTAGCACAGTATTGTCCAGAAGTAATGTGGGCCACTGAGCAACACAGTATGTCCACTAACTGTACTGTGAACATGGATGTATACTTACTTGCACATACTCGTAATGTAGGTCTTTGTGTCGCGCAGAGTTGCGCTCAAAGGGAACCCTATAGACCTGTTTCATCCGCATCTTTTGGCGCCGGAGAACTCGGTCGATTGTGGCCAAGCTGACATCAATGCTCTAAGTTGACATTATCGGCAATGACTTTGTCTCTGATCTCCCGGAGTCTGACGAGGTTGTTCTCACGAACCATATCCACAATGAGGGTTTCTTGTGCCGCTGTAAAAATGGCAACCCTCCCACCTCTGTGGCATTCTTTCAACTCTAAAGAAACGTGTTGTCAGTTGACATGTTTTATAATAACTGATTTGAAACCAATAAACTACTTTCACAGGCTTGTAAAACTGTATTGTGACAAAGAAAGCAATAGAGTACAATACCTGTTGTGTTGTCTGAATGCCCTGATAATGGTGGCCACGGTGAACCTACTCAGGTTTGGACGGACTCTTAGTCCTGCTTCAGCCATTGTCATGCCATGGACAATGACATGGTCAATGACTGTTGCTCGCATCTCGTCTGTAATGATGGTGCGAGGTTGTCTTGCTCTTCCTCCTGGACCTTCTCCTCTCCCTCCTGGACCTTCTCTCCCTTGTTGGCCTCCTCCTCTTCCTCGTTGGCCTGCTCCTCTTCCTCCTCTGATTTGAACTCCTCTTCCTCGTTGGCCTGCTCCTCTTCTTCCATGGCCAGCTCTTCTCCCTCCTCTGACTTGAATTCCTCTTCCCCTGACTCTGCCTCTGCCTTCATCCATTGTGTTTGTTTGGAATCTTCAGCAAACTGTGCACTCTGAACTTGCTTTTATACATGAGGTCACAGCATTAGCAACAAGTGTCTTCAATTTAGAGTCGTTGTGTGTAATGAATGACGCCAGGTGTGTTCATTGTGTTCAAATATTGCTGACTGTGGCAAGCATTTTGCATTACATGAGCTTTCATTTGAGAATATGAGCAGAGTTCTTTTGCAACTTGTGTCTTAGCAAGGAAAAATGTGTTTAGATTTATGAGAACGGAGGATTGTGTTTTGTGAATTGTCTTCATGTGAAATGTGTTTATGATATTGGCAAATGATGGCTAGATTTAGTTAATGTGTTTAGACAACTGGTCATTTGGTTTAGAGGATTGGCTTTTGTGTTTTAGCATTTGAGAAAAACTGTAATGTGTCCAGAATCTTCTCTTTGAGACTGGCCATCATTCAACATTCAAAATGTATGATTCTTCTGAGATTCATTTGTTTGTGGCATTTGAAGTGGGAATGATGTGACTTTGTTTATGTGTTTTTTTTTAATTGGCCCTGATCTTCAACTTTTCATGTGCAAAATGATTTCTCCTAATGTGATTCACGACCATGATCCAGGGAACTGTGCTGCATTTAGATAATCATAATGAGGTGTTAAACCAAGAAAGGATTCCAACCCAGACACTTGACATTTCGCAATGCTTACCATACCTGATGGTCATCATGTCAATCAGCAAAGGGAAAAACTATGAGTTTTCAAATTAGATGATAAAAACAACTTTGCGTTTTTAATGCCTCTCAGTATATGTGCTGTCAATGCATTTGCAACCACAACTATGGTTGTGGCAAAAAAGAAATGGAGAACAAGTGGTTGACTACTTGCTTCTGCTTACCTTGCAGGGTTAAATGAGACTAAAGGGGAAATGGACAGTCTGTACGTTTGTGGAGCTGGCATGCACTCCAGGTGTTCATGTGGGCTTTCTCTGAGTACGCCAGTTTGCTGTCATAATTTTGACCAAAATCTGTAGATGAAAACTTACCACACCACTTACCTCTGGTATTTTTATGGCAACAAATAAGCTTTGACTTTTTCAATTAAAGCAACCAATGAAATAGCAGTGGTTAAAATAACCAACATGTATAAACCCTCCTATACATGTAGCTTGGGGTCAAAATGAACCACGTAACAGCAATGCATACAATATGCATATAGAACATAATTACTCGGGCCGGTAAGCCACGAGTCTAAGTTTCGGCTCCGTTTTTTTTTTTTTTTTTTTTTTCCGGGGTCGCGATTGTCCTGCTCATGCGCACGCACGGTTTCGCGAATGGCCCAGTCCTACACCCGGCCCGAGTACAGGCTCTGAGGAGCCTCTTGTTTTTTTGTTAATTTCTCATTTTCCTCATGAAGTTAGGAAAAAGCCTACATGAAAAAAGTATGTGAAATATGGTTTTAGAGACCGAATATATTGAATGGGATCAATTTGACACTGTCAAGTCAAAAAAAAGTCACACACTAATATTTTGCTGGGCCACCTTTAGCTTTGATTATGGCATTAATTTTCCGCGGCATCGTTTCAATAAGCTTATGCAATGTCAAAACATCTATTTCTGTCTAGATTTGCATTCTGTCTTGTATTGATGTTGGGAGAGTCTGATAGCTGTGTAAGGTCTTCTCTGGCACATCTCAAAGATTCTCAGTGGGGTTAAGGTCTGTACTCTGTGGTGGCCAATCCATGCGTGAAAATGATGTCTCATGCTCTCTGAGCAAATCTTTCACCATTTGAGCCCGATGAATCCTGGCATTATCATCTTGGGATATGCCTGTTCTATCATGAAAGAAAAAAATCTATTGATTGATGAACCTGGTCATTCAGTATTTTTAGGTAGTCAGCTGACCTCATTTTTTAGGCACACATCATTGCTGAACCTGGACCTGACCAACTGAAGCAACCCCAGATCGTAACACTGCCCCCACAGGCTCTTAGAGTAGGCAATCGGCATGATGGGTGCATCACTTCATCCAGCTCTTTTCTTATCCTGATGTGCCCAATATTTTCAAACAGCGTAGATCTGGACTTATCAGACCACACAACCTTTTTCCATTGCTCCAGAGTCCAACCTTTATGCTCCCCACCAAACTGAAGCCCTTTTTCCAATTAGCCTCACTGATAAGTGGTTTTCTTTAGCCTACACAGCTGTTTAGTCCCAATCCCTCTTTGTATTGTGCGTCATGTAAGATCCACATTTGATGTGAAGGGAGGATGGTAGGGTTCATGCTTTATTTACTTGGCTATTAATATGGTCAGTACAAATGCCTAAACTAGCTGAGAGACAAACATGGGTAACACTTGGTTACAATAATTTTCCGTAGGTTTTTTTCTGGTTAAATTGATCCCGAATTGAAAAATTTTATTTAAGATGACAGGAGGGTTGGAGAACATCAGTTATGACACTGTAGAAAGAATAATGCAAACAGTAAATGCAACGTCAGGCATTAGACTATCATAACCAATTACTTGAAAGATAAAACTTGCATGTTCTATAAAAATCCCATTACCATAACCTTGAAAAGCAGAGGCTTTAACATGCGGTACAATTTTTTTTTTTTTGCCCTGTGTTACAGGTCAAACAATGAGCATGAGGTTAAAATGCTAACTGTATTTACACCCATATCAGGCGATTTTCTCAGGAATGTCATTTTCAGTCTCTCCAAAAACTTGCAGACTGTGCTGCAAGATGTGTAAACAAGGAATGGACAATATATCAGTATAAATGATACACGAGAAATATGCATCACATAATATGAATATGTCCATACAGGCAGAGAAAAAATGCAAGTGCTTGAAGTACTTTCTCCAATCTGACACCAGCCCCACCTTGTGACCATATATATAAGTTAGTTAGGCATAACTTTTGTCTAGTTTAATGTCATAAAGCCATGGTCAATTATGCCTCATCTTCAGTTGGTGTGAAGATACTAATTTAATTAGTATAGAGGAAAAACACATACAGACTGCACTCCTTTGCGATGACCTCACATCTCATCTCAGGAAAGGCACTGAACTGCATTAACCCAGGAGGACTGCAGCAGTAGCCTGCTGAAAGCAACTGCATCATTTCCAGATCCCTGTGCAGCATGAAGATGATTACGCACTGCTCCCGTGGGACAGCAAGCCAGTTGGCCAAAGCATAGAAAGTACCGAGACTGCGATGGTCAGTCTAGCACCGGAAGCGGCCCCTTTCAAAGTGAGCAAATCCAGGAACCCCCTTGCAAAAAAATTATTCTATACCAACGACAAAACTACTCATTACTTAATACTTATGCCACTATATTACCATTTATTTCCAGCCTTGTTGCTGCTGCAAGTATGATCTTACCATTGGAAAACCATTACGAAACCTAATTTACGGATGCCTGCTTGTTGCTGTGGTTTAACCATGTCACTACCTACTTACTACTGATGTGTAAAATTCAGAGCTAGCCGAAAGACGGTAACTCATGGAGCATTCAGGCGCCCCTCACCAGATATCACCATCCAGTACCAAGTGTCTGCACACACTTTTCCACTACAGCGTCACTTTGGGCATGGGTAATGGTCAGTGCGATGGTGATCCTCGGTGACAATTATGTTGCAAAGCCAGGGTTTTTACTGACAACATGAAATGCATTTGTTCTATGGACACACTGAGAACACTGCATATCTGTAGATAATGTATCCTGCCTTGCCATCAAATGCCATTTACCCAATGAGGAAGTTGTATACGTCAGTGTTTAAATTGCCTTAATATACAACACTGATTCAGTATCAAACCTGGGTGTTGAAATCATTCTATGTATGGTACATGAAATCACATACTTATTTATCAAATTATAAAACACTTATGACAATGTCAACACGTTTGTGCATAAGTTTTATTGATTTTTACACACAGAATATCACTATTAGAACTGTTTGCGTAAACCTGGCAACACACAATGAGTGCAAGTCATTGAGAACAGGATACAGATCGTGCATAATATTAGGACAGGTTCAATACATAAATATCAGCAATAGAGTGAGTATCTGAATGTCAGCTGAGGCTTTATGAATATTTGAAAAGGCAAAATTTCATAGCTTATCATTAGGGGTGTACAGAACAGGTTTCAGCGTTGAAACTTAAAAATTCACAACGTTCAAACTCAAATTGTAAATAAACGTTTGAATTCTGCACAGATTTTTTCAAATTTACAAATCTATTTATTCTGCTTAAACCCGGTTATTCCTGCAGTTACAGATTAAGATGAGGCAAAACAACTGTTATTATTAGGCTATTATACCATTTGAGAAATAAGATTCCGGTAGTGGCTGTGTACTGTTGTTTCCAATCTGACAGCACCATAAATTACATTTATATCACCACAATCATAAAAAAACTAATAGTGTGGGGCTCTCGCACTATTATAGTAAATTAATCAAGTCATTACAAAAAAGGTCATATTAAATAACTGCACTCGCTTAGCGCTGGTAGCATGATTTAAGCTATAAGCCCAAAAGTGTGGTTATCATTTCATTATTATTTTATACCTTTATTGGATTGGCCTGCTGCCTACATGTATTTATGGTGACAAAACTGAAGAGTTCTATTCATTAAAGAAAACTGAATCTAAAGAAGACCTTCTTTGATCCAATTAATCACTTCAAGCAAATTGAGGATTTTATCAGACGATTTTTTATTTTTTTTTTTTTACTAATTATATTATGATAACAGACATTCAATGCTTCATTCTAAAACCTCAACAGAAGCTTTGAATGTCAAAAAAAAAGATTTGGTACAGCCCTACTAATCATCAACAAAAAAGGTAGATATAGCGGACTTGAGTGCGGCAGACTGAGAGACCAACAAGGCTTTCACACTCCGGATCTACACCGCGTGCGAGGCCAGCACAGAATTTAGGGGACCAAAAGAAAGGCGGCCTCTGACTGAGAAGTCAAATTTTGCCCTTAGATTGAGTAACCCAATTTAACCATCAGTTTGATGGACCTGGCCCTCAGTTTAAGTTGCCGGATTTGGCTCTCAGGTCGAGGTTTAAGGAGCCCAATTTGGCCGGCAGTTTAAGGGGCTATTTTAGCCCACAGTAAAGGGGCCCAATTTAGCCCACAGTTTAAGGGCCCAATTTGGCCCGCAGTTTGAAGGGAAATTTGAGCCCAAGGTGTCTAGGAGGCCAGTGCTAGAGACTCAATTTGGTCTTCAGTTTGAGGAGCCCAGTTTGGTCTTCAGTTTGCAGAGCTCAGTTTAGCCTTCAGGCGGTTGATCTTGATCGGGAGGAGGCTGACCATCTCCTCGCTGAGTTCCAGCTCGGTCTCCACAGCCTGACGGGCCTCAGGGTGCTCCTGACAGTACTGCACCAGGAAGTTGTAACAGCACAAAGAATTGTTGAGGTTCTCCAGCTGCACCGTGGGACTTGCAGAGATCAGCCGACTGTGCAGCCTTGCCACACGGAATTTCGCCACAAGAGCTGGTCGCAGAACCTCGTCCTCCAGCTTTTCCGGAAACTTCCCCTCTGGTGAGCGGATGGAGTCCAGGAACATTTGGTAGTACTTCATGGAGGCTGCGCAAAGGTGGTTGAACTTCTTGACCGAGTGCGCATCCAGCTCGTCCTGCTTGTCTGCTATAGCCAACTTGAGGTCCATCATCTCATAGTAGGTCTCGGCCAGCTCAAACTGCAACTGTCGGCAGATGAGCAGGTAGTACTGGGCATTCAGATCGCGGCACAGAGGTTCCAGCATGTCCACCCGCCTCTTGTGCATCTTGCAACGCCGCTCCAGGTCTTCTTCAAAAAAGGACAAGGCCTTGAACAGGGCACTGTGGTCCTGCAGGATCTCAATGTGGTCAGTCACATGTCCATCCATCAGGAAGTACTCCTTGGCCTGGTTGACGTGGGCCTGACCAGTCAGGAAGATGGAGCGTGCCTCGTCAAAGTCCAGGGGGAATGCACAGCTGACCTTCTCCTCCAGGCTGCAGATGGAGTCAAAGGTGTCGCTGGAGCTGAACAGCACTGCGCTCTTCCTCCCTTTCTCCTTCTCATCTTCCTCCTGCTGCCGCAACCTCTTCATCTCAGCCTGTCTGTCCGTGTCCAGCTCCCCAATGTTGTCCTGAATAACACCCCAATAATGTTTAACACAAAAACAACATATTTTCGTCTGTGTCAGGGAAATTATAGTTTTGTCCATTTGTTACAGAGAATGCTTTTCTTTGAATTTATTGTACTTCAATTTTTCGGCAAAGATTTAAGTCTCTCGTAGTAGTGTTTTTTGAATAATTACTTGAGTTTCAAACTTTAAAATTATACCACATTGAAAAGGCTATGTTATGGCCATTCGTTTACTTCGAAGTCAACAGATTTGACTCTGGTCCACTTCAAATTTTATAGCTTAAGTGCATTTTTAATGTAAAAACCATAAAGTAAAGCACCTCCAGGAGTTTCTTGGCATCCTGTAGGAGATTCAGGCAGTATTTGATCCAGCACCTTGATATCTCTGCCCTCTTCTGACGAAGCTGCTCACGTTTCTCATATTCTCCCTCATCTAATGCATACAGATGTAGAAAAATACTGAAATAAGACATGAGGGACAGATGATGCGTTGACCATTCAGCACAACAAAGTATCACCATCCAAAAGTTTGCAAATTATTAACCATCAAAAACCTGGGGTCTTATTCCTACAATTTTGTGTGAATTTCAGACTAAACATTGCATATGCTCAAAAAAAAAAAAAAAAAGAAAAAAAACTGAATTGTAAAAAAAAAAAAAAAAAAATCCTAATTTACGCAACCGTGCCTGCGCTAAATAGCACATAACTTTTATTTAGTTAATCAGGATTAACTTAAAAATTTCATTTGTGCACAATCCCATTAATTCTTATTAATGATTAATTTAGCATTTTTTAAAGTCAAGTTTGTTATAAATCAGAACTCTGCATAGAAATTGGCTTACGCATCATTTATGTGCCTTTGCGCAGTTTATAAATGAGACCCCTGATCTTTCCCTCAAATAAACAAATTTAAGCGGATTTCTTGTAGCTGAACTATACCTCAGTACTTTTAGCTTGGTAATTCAACTATTATAAATTGAACCTGAGCGAACTTGATATACTTGTATGGGATGCACCACAAATACAAGCAACACTTAGAGTTTCAATATACTTTAAGAGAAAAACAAGTACAATTGGATACATACTTTCCCGAGCTGCGGCTTCAGAAGGAACATCCCCAGCCAGCCCAGCGATGACACTAGCAGCCGCCAAACAGTGCCTGCCCTCCATGTAGCAGGACTACAGACACAAAGAGGTCAGATCAAGTCCAACACCATCACAAAACTTAAACAGCAACATGTGAAGTACTGACTTGTTCTCCAAAAGCAGACATCCACAATTGTTTCACCAATAGAAAAAAGTAAGACCATCCTTGCAAAATGTAATTTCTGGCCAAGCAACAAGGAATTGAGGAGCCTGCTAAAGCAACACCTGCAGTTTTGCGTTTGGTTTTTTCCAGTGTGTTATTTGGGCCTAAACCCCATTTGGGTGAGGGTGAAAATACTTGTGGGTTTTGCTAGTTCTCGCTCTTGCACTCTGCCCCGCGGCCGTGTAACGGGTTTTCACAAAATGAAAGCCGGTGGAAACCGGAATTCTCAAACCTCCCCATGTCAGCTCTTCGGTCCCTCCCGGGGCCGTGTAATAGCGTGTGACATCTCTCCATTTCAACCTGCTTCAAAAAGTAACTACAGATCAACTCGCAAAGACCGTAAAATTGAATGGCAACGAACCACCCGTATTTGAAGGCAATAGTAAATCATGTGTAACAAAACTTCTTTCACAGTGGGACTTCAGCAGGATTCTCCGAAAACCAGAAAGCTTCAAAATCATAGCTAAAAGTGCAGTGATCATCAGGCGTGAGTAAAGCTGGAGTTGCTCACCTTCGTGATGTAATACTGTGACAGAGTGGCTGCATTTATGGCCCACTCCAGGGGCACAAACTGGTTAAACTGCAGCTGCCTCTGGAGGGTGCTGTGGCAGTAGCGTCCCGCTCGCTCGTACTGCTCCAGGTTCTTGTACACTTGAGCCAGGTAATACAAGGTGTGAGTATAGGCCATTTCAAATCTGTTCGGGCGAAAGGGAGGGCACATCTAAATCTGCTGGTAGTGTCCCAGTCCTCAGTTTCTCTCCTCAGCTTCCCTTTCAAAGTTAAACTGCCCAATCAAGTCTTCACACAGCAACATCTTATGCAAAGGCAGAGCAATGTTTCAGGGCCAACAGAACAACTTCTTTACCTCTTTGTTCTCTCCTGTGCTGTTATTGCATCCTCTTCCACCAAGAAAAAAATCTACGAGGTCCATTGGAGGCTGGCCAACCTTATGAACAAAAACAACTTAAATACTGAAATGGTCTCAAAAGAACGCATTGTGAGGTACAGACGACTCATAGACAACCATGAATGCTAAATTCAAAGTAGACCGCTAAAAAAAAGTTGAAGGACACAATAAAAAAGGTCACCAACCTTCAATAAAACTTGTGCTTTCGAAAGCTACATAATTAGCAAGAATTACTACAGCACAATACATGTATGACTTAAAGGTGACGTGCAAAGGTTTCTGACATTGCTACCAATTTTCCTGGTGAAAACCCTTCATATGTATACACCAATACTAACACAACTTATACAAAACAAGATAATGTTGAATGTAAAAAGCTAGTAAGTCACATTTCAGACATTTTGAGAAAAATGAGGAAAACATATCCAACCCCATCAATAATGCTTTTTGGCATTCCTGGAGTTTTTTGGAAACCAGTGCATTATTTCTATACAGTTCTAGTGTGAAATGATGCGGAAGAATCCAGTAAGTCCAAAGTAACATCAAAATCATTTTCCTCAAAAATGTGACTTACAAGCTTTTTCCATTCAACGCTAGACACAATCATTAATATTGCAGCACCAGCATTATCCACTAGATGGCTCCAGTGACAATATTGGAGCTACAGTTTTCCTGGTCATAACGTGATAAATTTGGATATTAAAACCTCCAAACAGACAAAAACAGACCACAATTTTCAACAAGCACAATCTATCAATTGTACAGAAATTAACGTGAGAACTCAAGTTCAGTTCCATATTCTCCCACACAGCGCAATAGTATTGTGTACAGTCCAATTACAAACCGCAATTCCATTGAAGTTGGGACGTTGTGTAAAACGTGAATAAAAACAGAATGCAATGATTTGCAAATTTCATAAACCCTCATTTTATTCACAATACAACATAGACAACATATCATGTTGAAAGTGAACCATTTTGCCATTTCATGAAAAATATTAGCTCATTTTTAATTTGATGGCAGCAACACATCTCAAAAAAGTTGGGACAAGGGCAACAAAAGGCTGGAAAAGGAAAAGGTACTAATAAAAAAAAAAAAAAACATCTGAAGGAGCATAACTAATTAGGTTAGTTGACAACAGGTCAGTAACATGACTGGGTATAGAAAGAGCACTTTAGAGAGGCAGAGTCTCTCAAAAGTAAAGATAGGCAGAGGCTCACCAATCTGCAAAAAACGGAGTCTAAAAATTGTGAAACAATTTCACAAAAATGTTCCTCAATGTAAAATTGTGAAGATTTTGAATATCCCACCATCTAAAGTACATAATATCATGAAAAGATTCAGAGAATCTGGAGAAATCTCTGTGCGCAAGGGACAAGGCCGAAGGCCAATATTGGTTGCTTGCGATCTTTGGGCCCTCAGGCGGCACTGCATTAAAACAGGCATAATTCTGCACTGGAGTTCACTGCAAGGGCTCAGGAACACTTCCAGAAATCATTGTCTGTGAACACAGTTCGCTGTGCAATGTATTAATGCAAGCTAAAGCTATATCATGCAAAGGAGAAGCCATATGGGAACACGATCCAGATATGCCGCCGTCTTCTCTGGGCCAAAGCTCATTTAAAATAGACTGAGGCAAAATAGAAAACTGTTCTGCGGTCAGATGAATCAAAATTTGAAATTCTTTTTTAAAACCACGGATGCCGTGTCATGCGGACTAAAGAGGAGAGAGACCATCCAGCTTGTTTCAGCACTCAGTTCAAAAGCTTGCACCTCTGATAGTATTGGGTTGCATTATTGCCTATGGCATGGGCAGCTTACACATCTGAATAGGCATTATCAATGCTGGAAAGTATATAGAGGTTTTACAACAATGTCTCTTACAGGGAAGGCCTTGCATATTTCAGCAAAACAATGCTAACCCAGAAACTGCATCCATCAAAACAGCATGGCTTCGCTGTCAAAGACTCCAGGTGCTAAAATGGTCTGCCTGCAGTCCAGACTTTTCACCAATAGAAAACATTTGGCGCATCATAAAATGAAAAATGTGGCTTAGAAGACCAAGGACTGTTGAGCAGCTAGAATCCTACATCAGACAAGAGTGGGACAGCATCCCTCTTCCAAAGCTCCAGCAATTGGTCTCCTCACTTCCTAGACGTTTACAGACCGTTGTTAAAAGAAGAGGGGATGCTACACAATGGCAAACATGGCCCTGTCCCAACTTTTTTGAGATGTGTTGCTGCTATCAAATTCAAAATGCGCCAATATTTTTCAAGAAATGGTAAAATGTCACACTTTCAACATCTGATATGTTGTCTATGTTCTATTGTGAATAAAATGTGGGTTTATGAGATTTGCAAATCATTGCATTCTGTTTTTATTCACATTTTACCCAACGTCCCAACTTCATTGGAATTGGGGTTTGTAATTATCCAAAGAGCATGGTTCAGAGGCTTACTGTGGGATGTTTGACCATAGTTTTGCATTCCTTTTTCCTCAATCAGTAATACTGCCAAAGCCATATAAATTTAAGAAAGTTTACAGAACACTTCTTTTTTCAATGTACACCTTATGATAGAGTTTCGGGAACATCGGAAATGGTGGGTGTCAACCCGAAGTGATTTGACACAGAATTACCCATATTGTTTTAACATTATTGGCCAAAAAACTTTTGTGGGTGTGGTCAAATTTCTTCAAACTACTATATAACCGTGTTAAGTCCAGTTATAACTGAATTTGGCTCAAGTGTACACACTGAGACCAGGATTGAGACGGCCGAGTTTCATACAGTTTTTTGCAACAGGGGGCGCTATAGTGAACTAGAGGCTCTAGAGCAGTGGTTCCCAAACTCGGTCCTGGGGACCCACTGTGTACGCAGGTTTTTGTGTCAACCACAGCTCCAATCTTAGAATGCTAATGAGTTGCTCATTGCTCTTGATTGCACTATTCTTGTTCACGCTGATTATTTATCCTTTTAAACCACATGTCAAAAATGGCCATGATGAAAATCATTTCATAGTGTGCTAAATTGGAAATTACTTCTCTAACATAAAAAAATGGAAATTTGCAACTGATGACATGAATCTATAAATGGGCTTCTAGTAGATAAAATTGTGGACCCAAGGTCATTAAAGCGAACAATTATTAGGCAATTAAGAATTCAAAGACAAAAGCAAACGATGAGTCAAACCTGTTAAATGTCACTTGATTGGTTTCAGGAAAGAACCTGAGCACCTGAATTCAGAACCCTAATCACCAGATTACTGACTGATTGCAGTCTTGCATTTGATCACATAAAACATACTGCCACCTTTGATTGTCGTGCTTACGTGGAATACATCAAAATAAAAAATATGAATGTTGGGCTTTGAAATTTCATGGAATGCGTAGCCATTTCTGTCATAATGTGGTTTAAGGGGGTAAAATGTCCCTCGTATCTGACAAGCAACTGCTAATTAAAAAATGAACAGCTTGTTAAAACTCTGGGATCGTAATTGTGGTTGGAGCAAAAACCGACATACGCTGTGGGTCCCCAGGACCGACTTTGGGAACCACTGCTCTAGAGAGTCTGAATCGTTCACCTGGATCTGAATGAAAATTAACTAATTCTTAAAATTACAGAAACATAATCTACTGCAGTATACAAGTAACAAGGCACAGGATCTTAATTAAATACCAAAAAACATGATTACAATTCCGACCTCGTCCCATAATTTTGCAAAAATCCATTTTTAAATGGAATAGAAATAAATAAACCAGTTCAAACGGAAATTCCAGGGGATTCTGATTATCATTTCAAGAATCTAATGAGCAAATTAAATGTGATGGTTAATTCAGATGCTATAATGAAATACAACAAAAATCATTATATTTGATGTTTTAAGCTGAATAATTCTTACAAAGAGCCATTGTACAATTTCAGTGTAAAGGAGGCTTTTGTAGAGCTTTATTTGCCGATCATTTTAGCAATTGAAAGCTTTTTCTCTACCTCTTATAGTTTTCATTATATAGGCAAAAAAAACCCCGCAAAATCGTCAAATTTGACATTTCAAGGCCAATATCTCCTACAAGGAGGCATTGTATGATTTCGACCCTCTAGTGACTTTGGTAGAGTTTCATCTGCTATATCTCAGTTCCTGAGATACAGCTGAAAATAAGTGGTTTTACCACTATGTTCTATTTTCAATAACAGTGGCCATGTTATTCAGATACTGGCATTATCAACATAATTTTTGAAGCAGCCATTCTAAGGATGCTTGTGGCTAATTTTAGGCTGGATCTGTTCAGTAGTTTCATAGGATAAGATTTTTTGAAAAATGTTAACAACAGACGATGATGACAGACGCCAAGTGATAGCAATAGCACACAGGTGAGCTAAAAATAAAAATGGCTAAACACAGATCATTACCATTAGCAAGTTGCAGGCATGGATGCAATATAAGAACTGGACACGCTATACAAAAATGGCCGCCCATTCATTTCAACGGAAATTGCTCAATGGCGTGGCACACTGACATGAGGCCTTACTTCCGGGGCAATGCGGACATGCGTAGCGTGACT
The DNA here is from genome assembly GCA_029692085.1 of Gymnothorax javanicus. Taxonomy (NCBI): domain Eukaryota; kingdom Metazoa; phylum Chordata; class Actinopteri; order Anguilliformes; family Muraenidae; genus Gymnothorax; species Gymnothorax javanicus. Next base: position 34,759,164 of record CM056208.1, read on the forward strand.
TCTATCTTACACACGTGTGGTTTGCTCTGGCTTCACTCGCAAGAACACACCGACTTCTACGGCAACCTGGTGGTAACTAAGAACAACCTGTGTCTGCAGCCTGAAGCTGCATGTAGACCCACGACTTGTGGCGGCTACAAATTTGTGCAAAATACATAACGTGTTAACATGGGCCCGGTAAATGCTCAATTTACAGTTTGGATATAATGTTTTAAAACATAAAGGCAACGTAAAACGCTACATAACTCGTTTTGATTGAACTGGGAGGTTACAGCATTACGTCACAAAAATGTCAGCAAAACGGCTGACTAGCCAATTTTCATGTTACTGCATTTTCTTACGCATGCTAGCCTAGTATTGATCAATCGTGTCTTTTACTCAGTTATTTATTCATGGACAATACTAATTTGTGCATTCATTAGCTCGCAAACTTGACTGTCATTTATGGAAGCATATAGCCAACAATATGCATTATTTGTATCATGATGAAAATGTAATCCTCTTTGCCTTTTCGTTGTCAAGTCCATGTATTCACTTTTTATTTCAAAATGAAAAATTAAATCGCATTCCCCATTAGCATTTTAATTTTCATAAAGTGCCTTGCCATATCACTTACAAAAGTAAAAAAAAAATGCAAATGGTATCATGACAATGCATCCTCAGATATGGTTCTTTTCTGAGAAGCAAGAAATTTGTTTGTAACATCATAAAAAATCAAAAGGTAATTGCACACTTTGCGTTTTCATTTTCAAGTCCATGTATGCACTTTATAAATCAAAAATTAAATCACATTCCCAATTTGTGTTTTTCCAAAAAGTGCTCTGCAATATCGCAAACAAAAACTAAACGAAAACACAAATCTTCAAATCGAAATGTATTCTCGGAAATGCTTCTTCTTTTTCCAAAAAGATAATGCGTTTTTTTTTTGGCCTCAATTAAAACGATAATGCAGTCTCATGGTCCGGATTGGATATTAATACAAAGCAGCCTCATTGGATGTCAGTTGACCCATTCTAGCCGATTGGTTAGCCTAACGGTATAGGTAGCTCTCTGACAATTAATTATGACTACATTACATTTGTCTTGATCTGCTATTAACGAAATAACAAACATTTAAACATTCGTATCGCTTAGCCGGCTCATTTTACAGTTGCACGCCACGGCAAGAAATCTCCAGTGCTCTACTCTGGCATAAGCAAGTGCACTACTGAAAAACATTGAGAATGTGCGCAGAAACAAGGTCCCCATTCACATAGCGTGAATAAAAATACCAGTTTTTGCAGCAACCGAGAGGAAAGACATCAATGATCTAAAGGTGAAAAATTAATAGATTGTACATCGATCATGCGCAGTTGTACGGAGAATGCCCTCACGAATTCAGTGGTGTCTTTTTCAATGGTACCCAAAGTAAAGGAGAAATTCCCTTTTGCCCGCCCGGCATCACATGACTTGCAATATCACGGTTGACCACTGAGCACTTGTCGGCGCGCGGCCCAGCCCTGTTTCTGGGGCCTGGTTGCAAGCTGCAAGAAACTCTGCAGCAGAATTCAGCAATCACACTGCGTTTTCTACAGGAAACGCATAGTATAGTTTTAAAATGATGCACCCGTCCGCAAATTCATTTTAAATCAGAGGGAATCAGCAGCATGTGGCAAGTTGACATCTAAAGCACGCTCACTGGTTTGACGTTGCTGTTCAATTTTGGGCATGAAAAGGGCACAAGGAATACAGTGTTGCCCACTGAAAAGGCGGAGCAGTTCCCTAAGAGATTTCCAAAATGCCCAATGCGCAAGGACTGATTATTCTGCTTTGAACTGCGATGCAAACCGAGATTAATTCTAAAAACATAAGCAGTACCTCAAAACCCAAGAATCTTTTGCACATTCCACCAGTTGGGCCACTAAAATGTACATTACATGCCAAAAATAAGCACTCCAGAAATGTTGTTATCCCAAATTATCCAACATTTTGAAACGAGCAAAAAAGTTTAACTCACCTCTTTCATATACCGAACATACATGGATTCGGCAGTCTCCAGGAACCCTTGCGCCTTGCCAGTTTCATCACGACCAGCCCAGAGGATGCCCATTTGATTCTGAAAGTTAAACCAATAAGCGATATCGCCAACTAAGTTACTACTTTGCAATTTAGGCATGCACAGCCAAACGAAAACAGACTGAAACTAAGATTACGGTTAACCCAGCTCGCTAATTTTGACTCAAATTGTAACATTCGCTACGCAGTTTGCTAGATAAATTACGACAGTGACACACCAGAACTGAAATTAGTCTAAATTAACGTTAACGTCAGCTAAGCTAACTCCGTAAGCAATCAGTCCATCGACGTCACATGGGAAATCGAATAGCTAGGTGAAAGAATAGGAAACAATTCATTGACTTACCCTGGCCTGAATACACACAGAAATGTTCTCTTGTGATACACGGCATTTATCTAATAACTTAATGCAATTCATCAAGTGTTCCTCTCCAGCAGACAGCTCCTCCGTCTCGACATGGTTCACTCCAAGATAGTACTCAATCACTCCAAGCCTGGCTGTTCTTAAACCGGCAGGAGAATCACCAGCATAACCGATGCTATTGTCCTCGCCAGTTATTTCTGCTGATTCTGATTTCTCTTCTCCTTCTGACTGATCATTGTCTTCAATGTCATTTTCCCCTGTGTCAAAGCTCTTTAGATCGCCGTATATCTCTTTCAGAAGCTCTCTGGCTTTGTACTTCGAACGGAACGGATCATTTTCTGGGTCTTTTTGAGACTGAATTTCAGAGAGATTCTGGGCACGGCGAAATTTTTCGCAAATAGACCTCCATTCTGAACCGCTAAAGGAAGCCATTTCGCCCGTCAAGCCCAGATTGAGGACCTCTTTCCAACTAGTAAAATAATATACTTTTATCTAAAATAAGTGGATTCCCAAATCTAAAAAACCGACGTTGGGTCAAGAGATTGCTACGGTTCTCTCAGCATCTAGTTAGTGGCCTTTAATAATGACGTAAACACGAGGAGACATTACTGGCCCTCGCCCGTGAGTCCTTGCGAAAACATGACGTCAGTGATGTTTTGGTTCATGATCACTCGTGCATCATATTAATGTGGTATTGCCTTGTCAATTTCCAAAATTAAAATTGCCGCGGAATAAAATGAGAAATCAAACAAAAACAAGAAGCATGTAGCGTGCACATTCTGAGGCAATTAATGCTGGATGAGCTGTCTCACAATTCCATCTGAAGAACGTCAAGAAGTAACATGTCTCAAATCACGTTAGTTTGTCATCAACTGGCCATACATAAATTAATACCTCCATGGTGACTATGATGCTGCAGAGTTTAAACCAGTTCTCACCTTACCTTGACGAGGGTACCTGCACAAAACACTCCCCAAGAAGCCAAATAAATGGCTGTATCAACATATAGTTGAATATTTTATTAAATGAACTGACTTCACAAAGTGCTTATTGAATAAAATTCCGTAAGAACAGTCTGACGATTTCAAATAAAGAAATGCATTAGGGAAATTTCATAATAATGTCAACTTGCGCGTGTATCCTTAGGTTGCATGATTTCAAGAGCAAATTTTATTGTACCACTGGATTGCGGTGCAATGGTTTCTCATCCATTAAGCTGCTTTTTCCTCATAAGTATATGTATGAAAATACAAAAATAAATAAAGTAAAAATTGTCGTTTAATGCTCAGCCGAGCCGTCTACTTTATGTAGATTATGTTGATTTTTTGACATTGTTCTTCTGCACCGTGAAGAGCGATCCACTGAGTTTTGAAGCATTTGGCTCAATCTGAGCAGGTATCACAACCCCATATAATTCAGCATTCGTCCTGCTGCTTTTGTCAACAGTGACATCAATAAATATAAGGTTTCCAATTTGATTGGGAGCCTAAATTTTTACACCATTTCACAGTTTTGAAGGAAGTATTAAAGCTGGAATTTTGTGCTTTGGGCTCATATTCATGATTTTATTTCATCTCCAATATCCAGTAGCAGCAAAACTAATAATTTTGTCAATGTCCAACTATTCATGGAGCTGACTCTATGTAGTTCACACATCTGATAAACTACACAAATTTTCTGAAAAGTAAATTTACTCATATAAACAGCTCTGTGAGCAGTTTACAATTCTAAATCGAAACAAATCAGTTTCTGCAAGTGAAATTAATTACTGTTTTCCTGTTGAAGCTATGCACGGAAAGAGTGTCATAGATCTATGGCCCCAGGTCCATTACATTGATAGTTCATAATACTGGAACACAGATGTTTCACTATGACAAATGTAAGACTTCAAGCAGGCGAATATAGCATGTGTGATACAATTGACTCAGTAAAGATCAAAATCCACGAGGTATGTTTTTAGGTAAGAATGGTAGTACAGTGGTGAGTATTGTTGCAGCACATAAAAAAAAAAGGTTGTGGGTTTGAATCTGGTCAGGGTTTTCAGTGTGGACTATGGAGTTTGCCAGTTCCCCCCATTTTTGTAGCTGTTTCCTCTAGAAACCACCTCAAAAAGTTAGGCTTATTGATGACTTATTGTGTTCATTGGTGTGTGCTTGCGCTTGGCCATGGTCCAGCAAACTGTCCTCGGTATATCCCTGCCACCATCCCACAACCTTAACCAGGAATAAGAAGGTTTGCTAATGAATAGATGTCTTTAGAGCCATGCTTTGGGCTGCTTTTAACCCATTTGTGTCCAGATTTCTGTTCAAAATAAAAGTTACATTTTATTATCGGATACTGTGTACAATGAATGTGTAACACTTAAATTCTGGTGAAAAATAATTATTTTGTCATTGAGCCCTTGCATGCCCCAAATATGTATGTCCCATTACAATGGTACACAGATCTTTGAAAGCATAAAAAAATTCATAATTCTGAGAAAAAACATATTTTGAAAATGCTATAATCTCCAATTTTTGTTCTAAGTGTGTCATGATTCTGCTCTGTCTGTTCTGGTTCTGCCATGTCTGCCTTGATTCTGCCATGTTTATTATGTTTCTGCCATGCTTGTTATGTTTTACCTACTCCCTGTTATGTTTATGATTATGTCTGTTAGGTTTTGCCATGTTCTGTTTAGTTTTTGTACTTTGCCATGTTTTCGTTTTTGCCATTCCGATCCACTTTTCTGTTATAGTCCGGTCCATGTTTTGCCCATGCCTTCATTGCACTTTGTCTCCCCTGTCTGGTCTCTCGTTAAGTTACAGCTTCTCCCCAGTCCCGCGTGTCACATGTTTAGGTGATTTCATGGTTTCTGGGTTTCAAACATTCCTTCCAATCTCATTTGCTTCCTTCGCTTCTCTTTTCTATTTTACTAACCAATACTAACAGTTTGTTGTTTTGTTAAAGTTACTAACCCAGACTAACATTGTATATAATACTAACTTACTAACGAGCACTAGGGATTGTATAGCTGCACTTACTGATTGATTAACAAGCTCTCAGCACTCGCCCTGTTCTAGTCTCCGCCTCTTGCCTTCACTTAGTCTTTGCTGCAATTCAGCGGATCCTCCGCACCTGCTCCACTCTGTCCTGCTTCTCATTATCTGTGCACGTTAGAACTCCCTAACCGGAGCTGTATGTTTTGTCATAGGTTGTCTCGTGATCCCTGTCCGCGTTTTGGCTTTTGCCAATTTCATGTGGTTAGGTTCTCCCTCATGTTTTGCTCCCACGTAATTAGTCTGATCCTCTTCACCTGATCCTAATCATAGCATGTGACTTCCCTTGTGTCTATTTAAGCAGTCTTTTCACAGCCAGCTCCTTTGTAGAACGTTTCCCGTGTTTACCTGTGCTGCTCTTGTTTCTCGCCTTGTACTCATTGTGTTACCTTTCTGACTGGACCGCCCGACTACCTCTTTTTGGCTCTGATTTGGCTTTATCTGCTCCTGTGTATCGAACCCTTTTTGTCTGACCACGATTTCTGTATTGCTGCCCTGGTTTTTTCGACTCTGGATTCTGCCCCTAGGATTGTGATTTTGGATTGTGGACTTTGTACTTTTGCCTTCGGTCTTGCGGGGGTTTACCCCCTCGCTAATCACTTTTTGCTACTTCTGGTTATCGCGACTGGTTCCTGAACGATACCTCAAAGTGTTGTAGGTGTCTCGGGGGGAAGGCACTCACCTTTTAAAGCGTCACAGTGCTGTTACAAATTCAAAAAATTCATGCAAATGGTGGCCCCCACCACTGTTGTACAGGAAGACTGCTCTGCACAACCATGACAAAAGGAAACAAGTAACATAAATTTCTATGTAACTTGCTTCCTTTTGCCAAAGTTGGGCAGTGCTCTCATAAGCACTTTTCCTGGATGCAAGTTACTTCCCCTGATTAACCAACAGCAGCTTAGTCACAGTAACACACTTTGATCACAGAGGTTAAAATGTGCCACGTCCCCAAAAATGGGACAGCGGTCATTGATGGGTTAAGACTAAATGGATTCCTACCCCAGACCTAATGAGTCACCTTTTGAAAACTGGGCATTGAATTCATCAAACATTTTTATATCACATTCTAAAGCATTGCATTTTTAAATTAATTTGTACAACCCCAATTCCGAAATAGTTGGGACAAAATGTAAATTGCGAATAAAATCAAAACGCAATGACTTTCAAATCACACCAGCCAGTATTTTATTCACAATAGAACAGATAACAGCATGTTGAAACTGAGAAATTTTACAATTTTGTCCGCAAAATGAACGCATTTCAAATTTAATGGCTGCTACAGGTCTCAGAAAAGTTGGGGCAGGGGCCTGTTTACCATGGTGTAGCATCCCCTCTTATTAACAGGGAGTGGAGGCGTCTGGGCATTGAGGAGACAAGTTCCTTGAGTTTAGCCATTGGAATTTGATCCCACTCTTGTTTAATACAGGCTTCCAGCTGCTGGAGAGTTTTGGGTCTCCTTTGACGGCCTTTTCGTTTAATTATGCGCCAAATGTTCTCAATCGGTGAAAGATCAGAACTGCAGGCAGGCCAGTTCAGCACACGGACTCATCTGCTACGAAGCCATGCTGTTGTAATAGCTGCAGTATGTGGTTTTGCATTGTCCTGCTGAAATACACAAGGCCTTCCCTGGAATATATGTCGTCTGGAAGGGAGTATATGTTGCTCTAAAACCTTTATATACCTTTCAGCATTCATGGTGCTTTTTAAAACATGCAAGTGTCCCACACCATATGCACTAATGCATCCCCATACTATCAGAGATGCTGGCTTTTGAACTGAACGCTGATAACAGGAGGGGTGGTCTTTCTCCTCTTTAGCCTGGAGGACACAACGCCCATGATTTCCAACAAGAATGTCAAATTTGTCTGACCACAGGACACTTTGCCACTTTGCTACAGTCCATTTTAAATGAGTCTTGGCCCACAGAACATGGCGGCGCTTCTGGATCATGCTCAACAATGGCTTCCTTTTTGCATGATAGAGTTTTAGGTGGCATCTGTGGATGGCACGGCGGACTGTGTTCACAGACAGTGGTTTTTTTTTAAGTATTCCTGGGCCGATTTAGTAATGTCAATGACAGAATCATGCCGGTGAGTGATGCAGTGGCGGCTGAGGGCCCGAAGGTCATGGGCATCCAGTAAAGGTCTTCGGCCTTGTCTCTTACGCGCAGAGATTTTTCCAGTTTCTCTGAATCTTTTGATGATGTTATGCACTGTCGATGAGACCTTCAAAGCCTTTGTAATTTGACGTTGAGGAACATTGTTTTTAAATATTCTACAATTTTTTTTATGCAAGCCTTCTCAGGTTGAAGAGCCTCTGGCCATCTTTATTTCTGAGAGACTCAGCCTCTCTAAGACATCCCTTTTATAGCCAATCATGTTACACACCTGATGCCAGTTAACTTATTTACTTGCCAAATGTTCTTTCAGTTGATTCTCTTATATATTAATTGCTTTTTCTGCCCTTTTTTGCCTGTGTCCCAACTTTTTTGAGACCTGTTGCAGCCAGAAAATTTGAAATAAGCTCATTTTGTGGATAAAAATGTAAAATGTCTGTTTCAACATTTGAAATGTTATCTGTGTTCTATTGTTAATAACCTATTGGCTCATGTGATCTGAAAGTCATTGCATTTTGATTTTATTCACAATTTACACTTCGTCCCACCTATTTCAGAATTGGGGTTGTAATATCAGGGAGAGATATGGTGTCAGATTTGTGAGGAGGGATGCATGAGCGCAAGACAAGGCCAAAAATAGAAGTGTTTTTAATAAAGACAAGAGGTATAAGCAGGGAGAAAACTGGGCTGTCCTATCAAAGTCTTCTGACTTCAAGTGCTCACTGCAGAGTTGAAATGGAAAAACTAACCCATCTTACAGCAACTTGCCACTGCTTTCTCAACTCAATCTATCTCGCTTGAGAGACTAGCAGCAACTCATCCAGAGGGTGCTGGCAAGGTTGCTCTCAATGAATGTCAGTGAATGGAGCTAAACAGCTAAAATAATTGAAGACCACAATGGAAAAATGATCAGAGTCACATTTTCACGTTGTGGAGAAATGATGAATTAAAAATTCAAAGCGATCTTAGAGACAAAGCACTGAAAAAGTATGCAAAAAATATATAAAATTCACCAGACTCCTATGAAAAGGAACACTCAAAATTAGAAAACCTCACACGCAGTAGGGATATCGGGGCCCCTCCAGGAGCCAGGCCTGGGAGGGGAGCTTGTAAGCGAGCACCTGGTGGCCGAGTTTGTCCTGGGACCAAGCCAGGCCGAGCCTGAAAAGGCAACGTGGGGCCGCCTCCTCTTGGACCCCCCACCCGCGAGGAGAGGAATAGGGGTCGGTTGCCGTGTACATTGGGTGGCAGACAAGAGGAATAGGGGTTGGGTGCAGTATACATTGGGTGGCAGACAAAGGCGGAGACCTTAGCATTATGGACCCCGAATATAGAAACTGGCTCTTGGGACATGGAATTTCACCTCACTGGCAGGTAAGGAGCCAGAGTTTATATAGGAGGTGGAGTGGTACCAGCTAGATTTAGTTGAACTCACCTCAGCATACAATTCTGGCTCTTGATAGTGGTTAGACTCTTTCCTTTTCTGGAGTTGCCCAAGGTGAGAGGGAGCAGGTTGATGATCAATTTCATAATCATGTCATCAAATCTGTGGCCATTTATTTTGGACACTTGGGCAAAGAAAGGGGCGGAGCTGTCAACTGATCACCACCTGGTAGTGAGCTGGATCAGATGGCAGGGAAAACTAGCATCCAGACTTGGTAAATCTCAACATGTTGCGAGGGTTTACTGGGAATGTTTGGTGGGGGACCCTGTCTAGACGATTCACAAGTCATTCTTCTGGAAAAGCTTTTCCCGTATCCCGGGGGAGGCTGGGGACATAGAGTCCAGGGGGATCTTGTTCAAAGGCTCCATTGTGGAAGCCGCTGCCTTCAGTTGTAGCCTAAAGGTTGTCGGTGCCAGTCACGACGACAACCTAAGGACCCGTTGGAGGACACCAGCAGTGAGGGAGGTTGTCAAGCTGAAGAAGGTGATCTTTCAGGCCTGGTTGGCCCAGAGGTTAGCAGAAAGATATCGGCAGGCTAGAAGGGCTGCAGACGTGGTAGTCACAGAAACAAAAACTCTGGTTTGGGAGGAGTTTGGGGAGGCCATCGAGAGGGACTTTCAGGCAGCTTAAAGAGGTTTTTTTTTTTTAATTTGTTTTTCATTTCGGCATGATTGTACAGTCGTTCCATGACAATTTCAACACAACATGTATCATGACCGAAAGGGTCGCGGGAGAAGCGAAATCGCTTGTCAAAGTCCCGCCCCCAACTCCCAGAAAAACAGTTTGATTATGGTTAAGATATAAAGATTAATAAATCACAACAGAGCTGAGTGTCCATTTACACTACGATTTAAACGTCACAACATAAAATCAGAGATTTATGAACATCATGAAGAATTTTAATCACAATATAGCTGAGTGTCTATAAACAACCCCTATTGTTTATGCCCGTTATGGTTCCGTTTAAGTTATCCAATGCCATTTTGTTGGATAAGTTTATAGTTATTCAAACATGCACATTTCAAAAGATACTTAAATTCCTTCAGATTGTCTGCCATTCTAAAATTGTCTTCAAGTATGTTCCATGCACTGAGTCCAGCCACAGATAAGGAGTGCTCACTCCGAGTTGATTTGACCCTTCTAGTTTACAACAACATTCTGCCTCTTAGGTCATGAGTACATTACGCCAGTGCTTTGAAACCCAAGGTCTTCTCTCTTTGTTTTTTGCTTCAGTTTGTTCGTTGTTTTGGCTAGACAGTGTTTATCATACAGGAGTTTGGTTCAACATATCTAATTCTAGTTTCTTTAGCCTTTTTTTTTTTTTTTTAGCCTTTTAATTCTGATTTCTGTGTGTTCCAGGGTTTTCGATCTAGCCTGGTCCTTATATCTAATTTGCAGTTACAAATAGCAAAAACTGGTAGATGATCAGTAATGTCATTTATCATGATGCCACTTAATATTTCAGAATCTAATACATTAGTATACACATTATCTATCAAGGTGGCACTGTGCCTAGTAATCCTGCTTGGTTTTGTAATTAATGGTTGCATACCCATGGCATACATGGTGTTAATATAATCTTCTATTATAGAGCTATTATTTGGATTTATCAAGTCAATATTAAAGTCCCCACATATAAAAACATTTTTCTGGTTCATATTGGTTCTGGCAAACTGTCATATGACTCAGAAAATGGAGGCAGGGCTTCATCTTAGCTCCTGTGGGATTAGGCCTTTTCTGAATACTGCTTTTGTACCAACTCATGGTTACAATCTTCTACTGACATAAGGTGATATAACCATATTCAGGAGAACAGCGCAGATCAAAGAAAGCTTTTCATTGCTACAAAGACTTGTTGTGCGAACAGAGAGATGTCATCTTTCCTCCGGATATCAACCACGCACATGTGGCCAAAGATTCTGGGAAATGTTTTATTCAGAAGATTGAGAAGATTAATGTTTCTCTCGATGAGTAACTTGTTGTTGCTTGTAGCTTTCCTGCAGATAGTGCATCGTTAAATGAGTGTGTGTGTTCTTTGATTAAGAAGTCAGCAAAGAAATCACGTAAATTAGATCCAATATGGACATGGAGGATGATTGAGCTGTCAGATCTACTGCTTCCAGTTATCACAATGATCAATTTATCATCTGAATCTGGCCAATTGCTGAACTATAGAATGAGGCATGTGTGCTGCCGTTATTGAAGAAGGCCAGTCTAGGCACAACTTTTAAGAACTTCCACCCTGTTGGCAATTCGCCATATATTTCAAAATTATCAGAGGAGGTAAGTACGAACCGACTAGTTGATCACATGACTTTCAGTAATTTACATTCTTTTTTTGCAATTGGCTCATAAAAAGTATCACAGTACAGAAACTGCTCTTTTTCAGGTAAAAAATAGGACGCTTATGACTATGAATGAGCCACATGTTATGTTACTTGTCCCTCTAGACCGCTGATTTTGACACTACCCATCATGATGTTCTTATTAAGTGTCAGGAGCTTGAACTTGGAATTAGAGATGGAGCACTTGTGTGGTTCCCACTTTATTTGTTGGATCGGTGTCTACATTTTTCCATTAATGGAAGAATATCTGATAAGTTTCTGCTTAAGCATGGTGTCCCTCAGGGATCCTACCATGGTCCCTTTTGTTTATGGTTTGTATGTGCAAGCTTTTCCAGATTGCTGTGTCACACTTGCCAAATATTCACTGCCATGCAAATGAAACACATCTCTACCTGGTGTTTTAGACCAAAGGAGGAGAGTCAAGCAGAAGAGGCAGTTCAGTTGATGTCTAACCACATCATGGCCATACAAAAGTGGATGATTGAGGACAGACTAAAGATCAATGATGAAAAAAACCACACTCTTGGTGATAGGCACAAAACTGCAATTAGCTAAAATTGGCATTGGCCATATTGTAGTTGGATCATCTGAGATCCACCCTGAGTCTGCTATCCGGAATAATGGATCCTCGTTTGACTCTAATTTTTCTGTGTCCAATCATATAAGAAAGACTTATTGCTCTGCATTTTTAGCATCTACATAATATTTGGTACATTCGCATGTATTTGTTGTTGCACCATGCAAATTTTAGTACACCCTTTTGTTACAAGTAGAATAGATTTTTGTAACCGCTTATGATATGGTCTCCCAGATAGTCAACCAAATAAGTTACAATTGATGCTCAGTGTTGCTGCCAGACTGATCTCCCATGCACCAAAATGTTGTCATATAATGCCATTATTGTACAATTTACATTGGCTTCATGAGCTAAAAGATTAAAACCACTCACAGAAGCGGTGAATTATGTTGATTATTTTATACAAACAGCACATGGCAAGGTCTGCAAGCAAATCTTGGACGGTGAGCGAACAGTTGGTTTTCGTGTTCAACATGCTGGATGTAGGAGAGATGGGAAATGAACGACTTTGATAAGGGCCAAATTGGTAGGGCCAGATGAGTGAGTCACAGAATTCCCTTCAAGGAGGGACACACCATGAACCAGCGATAGGGTTCTGGGTGCCCGAGGATCATCGACGCACAACGGTTATGAAGGCTGTCCCATCTGGTCCAAAGCAACAAGAGCGCAATTGTGACACAAGTTACTGAGAATTTCAATAATATTTATATAAGAAATGTGTCACAATACACAGTCACACCCTGCAGTGTATTACACTTTTTAGCTTACAGACCACTCAAATTGCCTACTCGAACTTAGGTTCACCACTGGAAGTACCCCTAATGGGCAAGTGGGGTTCAAAACTGGACCGTAGAGCAGTTGAAGAAGTTTGCTTGGTCTAATGAGTGTTGTTTTATTTAGCATCATGTGCATGTGCTGGGTACATGTGCACCAGTAACCTGTGGAAGGGATGGCACCAGGATGCAGTGTGGGAAGAAGACAAACTGCTGGAAATAGTGTGATACCCTGGGAAATGTTCTGCAAGGAAACCTTGAGTTTGGGAATGCAAGTGATGTCAGTTTGATGGAGCTGTTTTGGCAGCACAAGGGAGACATTCACTATATTAGGCAAGTGGTTTTAATCTTATGGCTGATCAATGTTTGAGATACAGAATTAATTTTAAAATCCTCTTCATTACATTTATTGCAATTCATGGTTTGGCTCCACTATACTTGAAACCTGTTAAATATTAAACCATCAATCTGTTGTCTTAGATCTTTGAATCTCGTTAAGGTTCTGTCTGTTCTATCTAAGTTGACATCAGGGGCCTGGGCCTTTGCATTTGCTGCTCTTTTGAGCCAAACTTATGGCTAGTTATTAGATTTTAATGTACATATTTTAGCTCATTAGGATTGTAATTATCTTAGCCTTTAATTGTTGTTTGATTATTTATGTATTTTTTTATTAATAATTCAGTGATTTTTTGTTAATTAGTATTACATTGTTGCATAAGTAATTGTAATGCTTATTTGATCATTTCAGAGTAATTTACGCGATATAAATTATTATTATTATTATTATTATTATTATTACAAGTCCATCAGTCGAATTTATACGAAAATTAAGAAACTACACGAAAAAATAAGAAATTGTACTCACAAGCTATCTCTGAAAATTTGCGCACGGGTAGATTAAACATCTTCAAAACTGATACAGCCGTAGACACGTGTGTGGCCACCGAATTAAAACCGGCATGAGAAACATGAGAAAGGAGGGTCTGCGTCAGCAGCTACCAAACGCAAATAGCGTACAGCAGCCATTAAACATTACGACTAAACGGATACAGAGAGGACGTTGTGCAAATAGCTCACTCACCCCGAGAACCTCCTCAGGTAAGCATTGTGTTTTGAAAATCAGGATGCCTGGAATACTGCAAAGTAATCAGTTGTTAGGGATCGCTGATGAAGTTCATAAAGTGAATTTAGCGTAATCTATAAAGCTGAAGCGCAATTGTTTCTTTGTGCTTTTGTTACCATGGTAATTCTTAGTAATTGTCGGCTACGTTTGAAAAAAAGTAAAAAGGGAATCAGTCGTAGTAATAATAAGATACTGTAAATGTGACGCATTTCAAAATGTATTCTGTACAAAATATCTGCGCAGTTGTTTATTTCATTGGTTATTTTTGCTTTTCAGCTGGCAAACAGCGCCTCTTCCGTTGTCTGTTCGGAAAATTGAACTGTGCATTAGCTCACATTTGGCACGGCGAGTTCTCTTCTACTTAAACCTGCTGTCATGGCTGCGGTCGAAACAGCGCCTCTGTTTTGCAAATTGAGTGGAATCTTACGAAAGAATAAAAAACGAACGACCTACAGCCATTGCTCTAACCTTAATACAGTGTAAATCTGTACAATCAGCAGGAAAGAAGCACGTTTGACTCGTTTGTTTGCACATTCTGTTAATGAAATGTTGAACGCCGGAGTTGATGTTTTTATTTACAGAGAATGTAAAGCTTGTCATGGCCTTCACGTGCTAATGTTCGTTGCTCATTAATTTACATCCATTACAACACACTGAGGGCGCTTTAAAACAAAAATTTTTATGGGCAGCTTAATAAAACCTGAAGCGTATCTGCTGGCGTTATAACTGGGAATTGAACAGGCAAAAGATGCTGTTTGGATTGCAGCTGGCCTAATGTCTGTTTGGAATCTAGCAATGTGCCTCAGGTTACAAATGTGTCGAACAAGCAGGAACAATGAACTTAAGTGAAAATCGTTGAAACTTCGCTCCAAAATTGTGCAAAATGCATTTGCTTCTGAAGTACTAGTTATATAGTTGCCAAGCATGCAAGTTGCATCACTGAAATGACCTGTGGTATGCTACACTAAGAAAAGATTACTAATGAAATGCAACATATAACTGGAAGGGTAGCTATAACAAAGTAACAAATATAGCAGACACTGGACAAGTGGTTCTCAAACTGAACTCTAAGCCAAATTTGGTTAGATTGCTTCAACTCACGAAGAATGAAGTGTGTGTGTGTGTGTGTGTGTGTGTGTATACACACCCTATGAGCCAAAACATTAAAACCACCCACAGATGCAGGAAATAATGTTGATCTCATAGCAATGGCACATGTCGAGGTGTACAGACAGATCTTTGACAATAAACAGACAGTAGGTTCTCGTATTCAATGTGTTAAATGTGGTACAAGTGGGAACTGAACGACTTTCAAATTGTAGTGGCCTGACAAGTGGGTTTGAGCGTCTCTGAAGTGGAGTGCTCCTTGTCAGCAGACCTGTGTACCTAGTGGCACTGATTCAACGAAGGATAAACCATGAACCGGTGACAGGGTTTTGGGTGCCCAAGGCTCATTATTGTACAAAGACTATGAAGGCTATCCTGTCAAATCCAAACTGACTAGAGGGCAGCTGTGGCAGAAGTCCCTCAATAAGTTCAGAAAGTGTCACAGCACATGGTGCATCATACCCTACTGTGTATTGCACTTTCTAGCTGGCAGACCAGTCAAAGTGCCCCCTCTTACCTTAGTCCACCTCTAAAAGTGCCCCCAGTGGACACCTTTGCTTCAGAATTGGACCTTGAAGCAGTTGAAGAAGGTCACCTGGTCCAGTGAGTCCCGTTTTTGTTTACATCATGTGCTTCGGCTGGGTGTGTGCGCATCATTTACCTGGGAAGAGATGGCATCAGGATGCACTATGGGAAGAAAACATGCTGTTGGACGGAGTGTGATACTCTGGGAAATGTTCTGCTGTGAAACCCTGAGTTTTGGAAATCAAGTGACATCAGTTTAATGGAGCTGTTTTGGCAGCACATGAGGGACCTTCACTATATTAGGCAGGTGGTATTAATCTTGTGGCTGATTGGTGTATGTATACTATCAAAAGTATTGGGACACCTGGCCATGGCATCTGCAGGGACTTTTATGACGGCCCATTCTAAATCTATGGCATGGAGTTGGTCCCCCCTTTGCTGCTATAACAGCTTCCACTTTTCTGGGAATGCTTTCCACAAGATTTTTGAGTGTGACTGTGGGAAATTTTGTCCAATCTTACTGGAGAGAATTTCTGAGATGAGGCACTGTTTGATGTGAAGGACTGGCGATCTTCATTCTAGTTCATCCCAAAGTTGTTTGATGGGGTTGAGGTTAGGGCTCTGTGCAGGTCAGTCAAGTTCTTCCACAATAAACTCGCCAAACCATGTCTTTATGGACCTTGCTTTGTGCACTGGGGCACAGTCATGCAGGAACAGAAAAGGGCCTTCTCCAAAGTGTTCCCACAAGGTTGGAGGGATAGAATTATCCAATATGTCTTGGTATGCTGAAGCATGGAGATTTCCCTTTTTGGAACTAAGGGGGCTTGCCCAACCCCTGAAAAACAACCCCATACCATCATTCCTCATCCACCAAAATTTACATTTGGCACAGTGTGGTCAAACAAGTAATGTTCTAAGCTCAGCCAAGGCTAATCCATCAGCCTGCCAGACTGAGAAGCTTGATTTGTCACTCCACAGGACACATTTCCAGTGGTGGTGTGCTTTACACCACTTTATCTGATTCTTGGCTCTGTGCTTTGTGATGTAAGGCTTGCATGCAGCTGCTTGGCTATGGAAACCCATTCCATGAAGCTCTGACACAGTTTTTGTGCTGATGGTGATGCCAGCGGAAGTTTGGAACTCGAGTGACTGAGTCAATGGAGGATTTGTTCCTGCTGTTGTTCCTAAAGGCTTCCACTTTTCAATAGTACTACTAACAGTTGACTGTGGAATATCCAGCTGGGAGGATATTTCATGTTCTAACTTATTGCAGAGGTGGCAATCTGTGACAGGACCATGCTTGAATTTACTTAGCTCTTCAGAGCGACCCATTCTCTAAAAAATGTTTGTAAATGCAGACTGCAAGTCTAGGTGCTTGATTTTATACACCTGTGGCAATGGGTCTGAATGAAACACCTGAATTCAATGATTACGAGGTGTGTCCCAGTACATTTGTCCGTATATATTTATTTGATGGTTCAGGTTACAGCTGTCATGGTACCATTTATGAGAAATGAAGTGCTATGAAGTACAGCAGTTCAACAGTTAGACATGCCTGCTTGCTTTGTGTTATTAACGAACAGTTGTAGAAAAAACCTATGGTTGTACTATAAGAAAAAAAAGGTTGTACTAAAAAAAGAAAAAAAATGCAACGAGTAAGCCTAACATGAGTTCCCAGTTCCAAATAAAGTTATTTGCAATACCGTTGCAGTCATGTGACAATTTAAAACTGTAATCTTATTGTTTATTGTCTCATCCACAGTTCGGAAATATTTTATTGAGCATGTCGCTGCACAGAGAACGATTGCGCAAACACAAATTCACAGACGCGGAGCTGGACGTCCTTCTGGAGGAAGTTACGAGGCACGAAGATGCGCTGTTTGGTCTTCAGGGCAACTGCCTCACAGCACGGGAGAAGTATAAGATCTGGTTCGGGATCACAGAGAGGGTCTGCACCGCTTCAGGAATCCAACGCTCGATAAATGAGGTGAAGCGGCGCTGGCAGGATTTGAAGCGACGGACGAAGGCAAAGGTGGTGGATGCTCGACGTCAGGTCCCGCGGGACAGCTCCACTCCCTCTCTACAAGAGCTACCTGAGGAGGGGAAAGCAGTTGACTCATTCAGCATCCACACTGTGATAAAAGATGAGGAGCAAAACTCAGCCGCTTGTAATCTTCCTGAAGGTAGTTTAGCTATTCCTCCTTCATCCATTCCCTGTACATCAGTTTGCTGCTTCATATATTTTGCAATCACTGTCGAATTTTGCCAGGTATATCTTGCATTGATTTTCAAAAACATTACCTGTCAAGCTCCAGAAATGGATTCAGACATGAAATGGTACTTTGAGCCTCGATTTATTACTTTATTATAAACTTTATGCAACGGGGTTTCATGTTTTAACATTATTTTGTAATCTTCTGTTTTTGCAGATCTACTTCTTGACTCAGTGTCCCCTGAAATGTCTCTACCGTCTGTTGAATCAGAGCAAACTCCATTGAAAGATAAGTCCTTTCCAGAAGCCTCTGTCCTTACCCTGCCCTCCACTGAGGCCAATCCGTGTTCCCCCTCTCCACTGCCTGTTTTACACTCTAATATCAGTGTTAAAGCTGAATTCAATAGAAGATGTGTGATTGGTAATAGATCAGAGAGCATGTACAAAGAAGATTCCAGTACTAATTCCAGGGCTGTGACTTCCTGTTCTGGATTGAGAGTTCCTGTAAGGGCCCAGACCATGTCCTGGTCACGAAGGCCGGCTGTTCTGAGCTCGTTTGAGCAGCAGCTGCTTCGCGCGCACCGGGACCACACCGCTGCCTTGCGCGAGGGCTTCCGCTCTCTCGCCCGTCAAAACCGCTTGCTTTATCGCGAAATGTGCGAGACCAATAAGAACGTAGCACGTATCGCCTCCCGCATCGCCGAGAAAAACGAGAGCGTGTCAGATGTGGCGGAGGAGATGATGGGGATCCAGCACAAGATCAGCGAGAGCATCGAGGCCACTAACTGCCTGCAGGACCGTGTTATCGATCTGCTGGCCTCATACCAGGAGCGGCCAATCATCGCTACGCCCAACGGCCGGACGGACGCCTGGCCAATGGAGCAAAACAGCTCAACCCTTCAAAGCTGACCAGTAATTATTAATACATTCCTGCCTAAATAATGGATTCTGTGGTACTCCCGGGACCCCTTAGCGTGTATTTTTTATATTAATATTTCAGCAATAACTGAATGTTAAAATGCATTGTCAAGTACTAAGTTCATATTTTGTCCCCCACAAATGTTGCTCCTGTAATTTGAATAGCTTTCCAGTTGTGCATATCTTCTGTTGGGTTATTTGATCTGACTGCATGTCATCCATGGAAGCATGAAGCGTAATGAGTCATTTAGAAGAACTTTCCCAGATATGAAAAAGTTCAAGTGAATCATTTTGTTAAGATGACACACCAATTACTAGCTTGGAAAGTACCAGGACGTTAGGTTGAGTATCACTGTACAAACATGCAGATTGCACTGAAAAGTCTTTAGGAATGACTTGCGAGTGCATAAAGTGTGTAGTCAGCATTTACTGTTCTATCTTGGCTTTGTTCCTTCAGTGTGCATTCATGTAGCCCTGAGACTCCAGTTGGAACCCTTAAGTTGTTTGTACACTTTAAATGATTTCCAAGCTCTCCAGTAATGGCCTAGAATCTCAGTATTGCTTATCAGGCATTTATCAGGTGCTCTAATTAGGAGTTACTTACACTGCTGTTCACATTATCATATAATATCCAAGACATATGGTAAGGTGAATCACCTTGTTCAATGGACGTGTCCTCCCTGTGAACTTTGGTTACAAGCCTTGCCTTATCGTCATTAAACTGCACCTCCCCTACCACACTTGACTGTTGGTACAGTGGAAAGCAAAAAGTACATGTGAACGCTTTGTGAATATCTGAGTTTTTGAGTTATTTAGTCGCAATAAACGGAATAATCTTCTACTATGTTACGGTACTTGAAAAACTGAATCTGCCTAAATAATCACATGAAAATGTCGCATTTTTACATTTCTGTATTAAATGTTTGCTTGAGGTCGTGAGTTTGAATCCGGCCTGGGGCCTTTCTGTGTGAAGTTTGAATGTTCTCCTAGTGTTCGCATGGGTTTACTCCGGTGTCCTCTCATAGTCCAAAGACGTGCATATCAGGCTGATTGGAGATGCTAAATTGCCCATAGGTATGCATGAGAGAGCAAATGGTGTGTGAATGCTGTGTGCGCCCTACGATGGATTGGCGAGCTGTCCAGGGTGGGTACCTGCCTTTCGTCCGTAGTCAGCTGGGATAGGCTCCAGCTCCCCCCGTGACCCGTGAGGAAGAATCGGGTATAGAGAATGGATGGATGGATGGAAATGTTTGCTTGAGTATTCACAGACCTGAGTGGAAAAAGTAGGTGAACCTTTGGATTTAGAAAGCGCTAACACCGCAGTTCACAGGAATAACCCCAGCAGTTTTTTGAATGTACTCATCAGAAGAATACAATGAGTGGGAGAAGATTTAAGTTTGTTGGTTAACTGTTTCATTCTAGTGATATCCGCAAGAAGTAATTTATGAATTGTTCTCTGTAGATTGTGTCTGGGCACCACATTTTGCTTTGAGTTCAGGACTCTTATTTGGTCATTTGAAAACATTTATGTGTCCTCCAAGCCTGTTTGAGGCAAAACAGCCTGATTTTATGATGCTCCTTTCACAGTGGGTGCCTCTCAATTCTCATTTTTAAGATTTCCTTGCTCCTCGATCCTTGCTTGAACAGGAAGTTGTTCTGGATTTGCCATCTTGCAGGCCATTTCAACACTCTTATTTCTGCAGCAAGAGGAGAGGAGGGAGCTCTGGGAAGCCATGAGCAAGGAGGATGCACTAGACCGGCCTTCCCTGAAGACTTTCAGCTGAAAGCCAGGTAAAGTCTGGTAAAGACAGACTCTGGCAGTGGATCCAGTTTCGCGCTGTCATCAGAAACGGACATCGCTTCACGCGATGCTTCAGAGGATGGACATCTCATTTCTCTAAAATGTTTCCTTGTTTCCTCTCTCCTGGCATGGTTATCTTGCATCTCTCCATTCATCCACTGTGGGAGGCACCAAGATGCATGAAAATGAGAGAGGGAAGTGTGGACGCAATTGAGGAGAATTGAAATGTTTTGCAATGGGTCAGTAGTGTTAATTTGTCATGCTTTTTACTCCGTGGATAGTGTTGGGTCTTTCTGCCAAAAACTTAACCTATCCGCAGAACATTGTTCCTGTCGCATTTTGACTCTCTCAGATTGCACATTTGAGCCGTGGGACTTCAGTTACTTGTTTATTTTAACGATGAGCAGCGCTTTTGAATGTTGTGGCTCCCATAACACACCATTCCGGCTCCACGTGTTTTGCCATCATTGACACATGAAGAGATAACTGACTTGGAGTGTTTTTTGTCTGATTCTTGGCCATTTTTCTGCAGTTTCTTTTCACCTTCCTGAGCACCTGTTTATGCTCTTGCAGTGATTTTTAAGCATCATTTGTTTCACTTCACCTTACCATTGCAATTTGTCCCATCATTATGAGTCCTAAATTTTCCATGCACCATTTTTGGAATGAAGTCATCAGGTTTGAAACAAATGCAAATTTGCAATGAACAATAAAGTTTTTGCATGAATTAATGTGTTGTTCTTGTGTTTTCAATACAGCAGAAGGTTAATTAACTTTTCACATCGCTCCACTTTGATTATATTAGGATCACAGTCATAAAATTTGAATTAAGCGTATATTTTCAATAAATTATTGAATTTTCAAATTAAAGGTTGTTCCATCTTCATTATTGCGGGGGTGAACTGATTTCAAATTGCTCCTATTTAATTTTATTATCAATTTCCATTATGCACACTTTTTTTCAGAACTGGGGTTGAACCATCTCCATTTAAACTATGGGTATTTACAACCCCAATTCCGAAATAGTTGGGACAAAGTGTAAATTGTGAATAAAATCAAAACGCAATGACTTTCAAATCACACCAGCCGGTATTTTATTCACAATAGAACAGAGATAACCTAGCAAATGTTGAAACTGAGAAATTTTATAATTTTATCAACAAAATGAGCTCATTTCAAATTTGATTGCTGCTACACGTCTCAAAAAAGTTGGGATAGGGGCCTGTTTACCATGGTGTAGCATCCCCTCTTCTGTTTAACTCAGAGTGGAGACATCTGGGCATTGAGGAGACAAGTTTCTTGAGTTAAGCCATTGGAATTTGATCCCACTCTTGTTTAATACAGGCTTCCAGCTGCTGGAGAGTTTTGGGTCTCCTTTGACGGACTTTTCGTTTAATTAAGTGGCAATTGTTCTCAATCGATGAAAGATCAGGACTGCAGGCAGGCCAGTTCAGCACACGGACTCTTCTACTACGAAGCCATGCTGTTGTAATAGCTTCAGTATGTGGTTTTGCACTGTCCTGCTGAAATACACAAAGCCTTCCCTGGAATAGATGTCGTCTGGAGGGGAGCATATGTTGCTCTATGTTGCTCAGCATTCATGGTGCTTTTTAAAACATGCAAGTATCCCACACCATTTGCACTAGTGCATCCTCATACCATCAGATGCTGGCTTTTGAACTGAACGTTGATAACAGGAGGGGTGGTCTTTCTCCTCTTTAGCCCAGAGGACACGACGCCCATGATTTCCAACAAGAATGTCAAATTCGTCTGACCACAGGACATTTTGCCACTTTGCAACAGTCCATTTTAAATGAGTCTTGGCCCACAGAACATGGCGGCGCTTCTGGATCATGTTCAACAATGGCTTCCTTTTTGCATGATAGAGTTTTAGGTGGCATCTGTGGATGGCACGGCAGACTGTGTTTACTGACAGTGGTTTCTTGAAGTATTCCTGGGCCCATTTAGTAATGTCAATAACAGAATCATGCCGGTGAGTGATTCAGTGGCGTCTGAGGGCCCGAAGATCATGGGCATCCAGTAAAGGTCGTCAGCCTTGTCCCTTACGCACAGAGATTTTTCCAATTTCTCTGAATCTTTTCACGATGTTATGCACTGTCGATGATGAGACCTTCGAAGCCTTTGCAATTCGACGTTGAGGAACATTGTTCTTAAAGTATTCCACAATTTTTTTTATGCAAGCCTTCTCAGGTTCGAGAGCCTCTGGCCATCTTTACTTCTGAGAGACTCAGTCCCTCTAAGACATCCCTTTTATAGCCAATCATGTTACACGCCTGATGCCAGTTAACTTAATTACTTGCTAAATCTTCTTTCAGCTGATTCTCTTTTATATTAATTGCTTTTTCAGCCCTTTTTTGCCTGTGTCCTAACTTTTTTTGAGACCTGTTGCAGCCAGAAAATTTGAAATAAGCTCATTTTGAGGATAAAAATGTAAAATGTCTAAGTTTCAACATTTGAAATGTTATTTATGTTCTATTGCAAATAACATATTGGCTCATGTGATCTGAAAGTTATTGCGTTCTGATTTTATTCGCAATTTACACTTCGTCCCAACTATTTCGGAATTGGGGTTATATATAATGTGGTCAACATGGACAATAAGAGGTCCAGGTACTTCTGTGTTATCAGATTGCATTGATTGTGTTTGTGACTAAGATTAAGACCAGACCGCATTTTATGACTATAAAGGGTTCTCATTCTTTTCCTTGCCACTGGATTTACCTATATGTGGAAATATGGAAATTTTCATTTTTATTCACAGAGCATGGTAATGAAAAACTGTTCTCTCAGTTCTGCACAACACCTTCAGTATACTGTAAATCCTTAAAGTGATAAGCTATCAGAAAAGAAAACTGTGTGCCCATCCATTGTCCTATCCGTAGCACAAAGCAATACATTTTGAAGATGATGTGTGTGGGCATTGTGTTCTTGCAACGGCCGAAGGACCGTTGCCAAAAGTACTTAGTGTGTTGGACATTTTCCAGTACTTCTCAGGAAACCTGTACAGTTTAAACCTGTTGGTGCAGATAATGGCACAGTCCTGCGGTTCTGATGGAGTGCCTCGCTAACATCTTTGCTTTGGTAAGTGAAGCTGCTTCACTCTTCAGTAGTCGACCTCCCTGCTCTTCTGTAATGCAATCAACTTTAGTTTTTCATTTCTTTACTTTTAAAATGTTGTAAAGTATAGGATTACATTGGGAGTGATAATGAACTAAAAACTGAAAAACTGTTGTGGCATTGGAAGGCAAGGAAAGGATTGCTTGCCACCTCACGCCCCATAAGCACAGGCTGGCTGAACAGGTTGCTCTGGTATCAAACCAACATTTAGGATTATTTCTGAAGTCTTTTTGATTAACAAACAATTTAAAAAATTCAGTTTTGCAAGCAAACGAATGTCTTTAAGTTCAGGAAATTGACAGCTCATGCCGAGTGATCCCTCGGAGGCGTGTGCATATGTCACACATACGTTTGCTTGATGAACTGGGTCAAGTTCATATTCCTAGAGTGAGCAAAGCTGTAGTTGAGTGTTTACGTTGGTTCTGAATGAGTGGAATACTAGGATTGGCTGTAGCCTCTGGTTGCTGAGTGAAGGCTACGGACTGACACTACAGCAGACTGAGCAGTTTCAGAAGATTGAGGACGAACAGAAGATGCACCAAGGTCGTCTACGGTTAAGACCCTGGCTGGAAGAGCAGATATACTCTGGAAAGTACCCTGGAGTCATCTGGCTGGATGAGGTAAGATACAATTCTGTACTGAATGCATGTATGCAGGGTTCATTTAAATGCTCAATATGATTTAAGTAACTATTAACAATTTATCCTAAAACTGATACAAAGTTCAAATTGTGATCTGACCTGGTTTGGGCTTGAGCCAGTGTTTTTACCCTCATTTGCATTTAGCTAAAGGGAGTGTATTGTTCCATTTGATTTAATTGATAAAGCATTTAGAATGACTGCTGAATATTTCTGTGAAAAATGACAGTGTAAGGATACCAGCTATTTATTATGAATACTTGAAAAGATATTGGGATCAAGCTCTTATAATGCACAGATATTTAAACCAGGATATTTAAACCATTTCAAGATGACTGATGTGAAATGTTACAATCTGCTTTAAAATAGATGAAGATAATTCCACTCTTGAATATTGTTAAGTTTTATTTTCTGAATTCCCCTGTATGAACTACATAAATCAATGTTTTTGCAGTTTTTCTGAGCACTTATGTTGAAAAGTCATTCTCTATACCTCATTAGTAGCCAGCCTTGTCCCTTGACATCTTCCTTCTGCCAGTTTCATTCAATCCAAATTTAATTTCAACACAAATTTGTAAACCCTTGGTCTACTAATTTTAGCAACACTAGGGAGATTGCTGCAGTATCTGTTGAATGAGGTACAATTTAAGGTCAGAGTGAAAATCTATAGGACAGGATTTTTTTTAAGTCCTGAACTTCTCAGCTTTAAGAAAGTAAATTATAATCACATTGAAGTTTTTTTTTAAAGAGTGCAGTCTAAAGTTCACTACACCTCAACATCTCAAGTTGCAGTTTAAATACAGAATTTTCTGAGAAGTTTCCTGTTGAATTGCTTACAACAATAATCTAAATGACAGCAATACTGCTGAGACTCGTCACAGGTATTATATTACATTGTAACATGCAACACATTAGGTAATAGAGTCTCTCTCGGACACATTTCCATACTTCCAGACAGCTGGGATATTTCAGATTCCATGGAAACATGCCGCTCGACACGGCTGGAATATCGAAAAGGACGCCACTCTGTTTCGAAATTGGGCGATGCACACTGGTAAGGGAGCAAGTCTATGCAACCTTGGCCAAGTTACTTTATGCAAGCAGTTAAGCTACCTTTTAACACTAACAAAGATATGCGTTACATACCAGTACCTTATTGCCCTAGTTTGATTACCAAAAGCAATAAGTTATGTTTTCAAACCTTGCTTTAACTGTAAACATATCATGTCAAATCCTTATTGTAAGTGCTTTGATCAAAAATACCTTTTTCTGCCAACTAGATGCAATATTTTATGCTTTATTTGAACATAGGACAGACATATCGACTGTTGATGAAATATAATTATTACAGCTACCTCAGTCATTGTGTGGTGTTGTGATACTCAGTTTCTTTCATTTCCAGTGCTCACCTATTTCTTGACTGTACTTTATGGATGATATTAGTTACTGAATTTTATTTTTGGGTTGTATCTTTTGAGTAAAAAAGTTTTTTTAAGATTAAAGGACAATAAGTTGTACATACAGCATACAAAGAAACAAAAAAATGTGCACATGCACACACACGCATGAACACACACTCACACACACACACACACACACACACACACACACAGACATATACCCATAGACTCAGAGGTAAACAACAAAGCAACACCCTCCACAATGCATGATATTGTTTAAAGGTCCAGGGGATCTGAAGAAATCTCTGCGTTAAGGATAAGGTTGAATATCAATATTGTGTGCCCTTGATCTTCAAACTTTCAAATGGTACTGCATCGAAAACCAAAATGGATGTACCACATTTGGAAAACCCTTGGCAATAAACATCAATCATCATTGCCTCTACAAATGCAAGTGAGGACACTACAATGCACAAAGAAAGACAAATGTCAAAAATGTCCATGCAAACCTCATTCTGCATACATCACAACAGCATGGTTCCATAATCAACAAGTGCGGCTGCTAGACTAGCTTATCTGCAGTTCAGACCTGTTTCCCATTGAAAATACTGTATGCAAAACCTGCCTGTAACCATGGGAACAATGTCTTGTCAATAAAAAATAAAAAGCTTTATTTCTGGAGAGTAATGCCTTCGTATTACTTTGTCTTTTATAATGTGAATGTCCGTAAGACACATCAGTTGTAATGGCTCTTCCGTCAAGGGCAAGTGTTACAGCAGAAATAGTTTTGAATCGCAAAAAAGCAAATACATTTTTCAAGTTAAAACAATATGACAGTGTAACCCTTAAGTTCTATTTAAAGATATTTGATACTAGTTCACGCATCCAATTCAGATGGCAAACAGAGTCGGAACTGTCACAAGACACCCAGCCTTACCAGTAAATAATTCATGCTCAAATTATGTTTTTTCTTCATATGATCGATAAACATTAAAAGAAGAAATCATTGAGAGACTGATGTTAGTCCTCAATTGTTGATCCTAAACTACTCAATGATGAGTCCATTTCTGTACTTGTATGACAGTTATGCCACAATGATGCCTAAAGGATTTTATATTTCGCTTCTTTGATTTATTTCATGCGTCACAGGCAGATTCAAGCCTGGAATTGACAAGCCTGATCCAAAGACATGGAAAGCCAACTTCCGATGTGCCCTGAACTCCTTGCCAGATGTGAAAGAGCTTCATGATAAGAGCAATAAAAAAGGAAACAATGCCTTCAGAGTCTACATGATCCTACCATCCACAAAAACGCCCAAACATAAGAAAGGTAAAATACCTTTAGGGTCTATATGATCCTACCATCCACAAAAACTCCTAAACATTAGAAAAGTAAAATGCCTTCAGGGTCTGCATCATCCTACCATCCACAATGTTATCAATTTACCGTAAAATTACTGTTAATTTAACTGGCAGCACCGGTGCCAGTGCTTTTTGCCGTAAAATAATGGGACATCAAACTGAGAAATTATGGTAACCAAAACCTAAATTTCACCTAAATTAAACTTGTCCCATTGCTTTATTATTTGAGAAAAAAAATTTGCAGGCAGGGGCTAGGCAGTTTGTAGCTGGGATATGTAGCCCATGGTCCTTACTTCCAAGGCATACCGGGTGCAAACAATGCTTGTACGAGTAAATTAACTGTAAATTTCAGTGGAACGCACATGGGCATGTGGAACGTTGCATTTACTGCCAATCTGCACCTCAATTTATAACAGTGCATAAAAAATCCCAAACATAAAAAAGGTAAAATATCTTTAGGTCTGTTTGATCCCACCATCCAGGCATCTGCAAAAACTCCCAAACATAAGAAAGGTCAAATGTATTCATGGTATACATGATCCTAACATCCACAAAAACTCCTGAACACAATAAAGCTAAAATGCCATCAGACATTCTACGATCCCACCATCCACAAAAACTCCCAAACATAAGAATGGTAAAATGCCTTCAGAGTCCACATGATCCTACTATCCACAAAAACTCCCAAACATAAGACAGGTAAAATTCATTTAGGTCTGTATGATCCTACCATCCAAGCATCGACAAAAACTTCCAAGCATAAGAAAGGTAAAATGTCCTTAGGGTCCGTATGATCCTACCATCCACAAAACTCCCACACATAATAAAGGTAAAATGTCTTCATGGTAGAAATTATCTTACCGTCTACAGAAACTCCGAAACACAAGAAAGGTAAAATTCCTTTGGAGGCTATATGATCCCATCATCCACAAAAAGTCCCAAACCTAAGAAAAGTAAGGTCTTCAGGGTCTATATAATCCTGCCATCTGCAAAAATTCTGACACTTTAGAAAGGTAAAATACCTTAAGGTCTTTATGATCCTACCATTTAGGCATCCACAAAAACTTCCAAACATAAGGAAGGTAAAATGCCTTCAGGGTCTATATGATCCCACCATCCACAACCACTTCTAAACATAAGAAAGGTATGCCTTCAGGGTCTTCAGGGATGGGTAAATCCAGTCCTGGAGGGCCACAGTGTTTGCAGGCTTTCATGGCCTCCTTTCAATCAGCAGGCAATTAATGCATAGAAAACGAGATTTGTGGACACTCCAGTCAATCAGTGGCTGGAATGAAACACTCATGTGGAAACATGCTATAAACATTTAAACATAGTGGCCCTCTATAAGTATTTGGACAGTGACACAATTTTCTTCATTTTTGCCCTGTAAGTCTACACAATGGATTTGAAATTAATTAATCAACCTTGTTATTGGGTATTTTGTCCCCTGCAGGTAAAATGCATGCTGAGTTCAATTCAGGTCAGGTGATTAACTCAGCCATTGTATAACATTCCATTTCCTCTCCATAAAAAGTCTTGGGTTGCCTTCACAGCGTGGTCTGGATCATTGTCCATTTGCATGCTAAAGCAATCGTTTAAACATTTGGCTGAATCTGCTCAGATTACAGCTCCTCATACAATTCAGAATTCATCCCACTGCTTGTGGTAGCAGTCTGATCATCAGAAAATATAAGGTAACCAGTCCTATTGACAGCCATACATGCCAACGCATAACCACTCGTCACAAATGAGGTGATATGCTCTATATTCTCCATACTGTTCTCTTCCCATCATTGTGGTACAATTTGAGCTTTATCCCATCTGTCAATAGGATCTTGTTCCAGAAATGTGCAGGCTTTTTAAGATGTTTTTTGGCAAATGTCTTAATTTTTAGGCTTAACTATGTTTTCCATCTCGCGAGTAACCCCTCTGTTTTGACTCTGGTGAGGTCAATTATCCATCATTGACATTTACACTGATACATCTACGTCCTGGAGAGTTCTTTACTTGGCTAAATGAGTGAGGGAAAGATAATGCTGTCATCCACCTGAAGTATTATCCATACCTTTTGGTGTTCCTGGGCTCACCTGTGTGATCTTTCTTTCAAAGAATGTATGAAATAGATTATTTGGCCTCAAAATGTTTTGCCATGTCTTTGATCATTTTGATTTTAGCAATCAGGCTGATGATGGCGTGCTTCACTGGAAATGAGAGCTCTTTTGACTTAATATATAGAGTTAACTGCAAGAAATTCCAATAGATTTGCAAAAATCCAGAGTGATTTAGATAATGGACGGATGGGCTGCTGTTTCTGTCCCCCATTAGGACTGAGAAAGTCTGATTCTGAAATTCAGTGTGATAGTGGCGAGCTGGTATCCTATGGAGAAGGCAGTCAGCCAAACAGCTGCCCATCACCGGTGAGGTTTACAGGTTAGTGCGCATTACAGACTCAGCTGAAGCCTCAGCAGCAGAAGCGAATGAATATTACCACCTCTACTGCTGCTACTACTGCTGATGAAGAAGACCATTTTCATCATAATCATCACACGTATAATCACCCCTGGTTTGTAAGTGCTTCAACAGTTATCACCTTCATCTTTTTCTGCAGAGGCCACCCATAAGTGCAGATGGACTGAGGACAAGTATGGTTCTGGAATCTTCCATAGCAGGGATCCTTGCGTCACCTCAATCACCCTGAGTGATGAGCCTCCTGAGCCCTTCCTCTCACAGCTGCCTCTCTATCCCCAAACAATAGGTATCATGGTGTCCATATTGTGTGCGTGGGTGTCAGCGCACGAGTGTGTGTGCTTGTGTGTGTGTGTGCGCCACTGACTTTAAATAAAGATGGATGACAAGCCTCCATTTCTTCCCACTCTACAAAAATGAAGCCAAAATATCCAGGATAAGGGCACTATAATCATGCGCTAGTGACATCGCAGACAGTCTGTGCTGTAGTGATCAGGGGGTTGAGCTGCGGCATCAAGGTTCTGCCCATCCCCATTGCCTGACTCAGTTCGAGGGATTGCGATGAAATGTCCAAACCTTGCAGAGGGTGGTGCAAGAATATTTGCGTTGTGATATACACTTCCGGTTTCAACCATAGACTGAATACAGTCAATTATTTCAGCGTACCAAATTTCACATCCAAGTGAATGATTGTCGACATACCTAAACGGGAAGAATTAGCAGCACCTGATAGTGTGGAGTGCTCTGTGAGTGAATCTATTGTTAATTATGAAAATGATTGAGAACTAGCCAGGACTAATTTTTGTTATAAAGGGATGTTCTGTAGCCCCCAAATTTCCAGTTCTGGCACCGCCACTGGTCGGTGGTGTGTGCATGTGTTCATCTATCTGACCAAGTTCATGCCTCTGTTTAAGGTGTCCTATTGACTGTTGCTTGTTGATTTCCCTTTTCTACATCTGGGGGGAAATTCATTTTAAAGAGCATATGTATAAATATTTTATATGTTTACAGGACATACGGACCATTCCTTCAGTGGCAATGAACACACACAAGCTGTTCTGAAGGTATGCAGCTGATGAGTTGATTTATTTCACATTTATTTGTATTTACTGCAAACCTGAAAAAGTTGGCATATTATGGAAAATGAAAATTAAATCAAAATGGAGGGATGTGAAAAATTTGTTCACACTTTACTGTATTGAAAATACAACACAATATTTTATGCTTTAACTTGTTACTTGAAAATACATGGTTATTTTAAATCTGATGATTGCAACAGACTCTAAAAAAATCAGTGCCGGGATAATTTACAATGGGTAGCGTGCATGAAATAGTCAGGCCAGGACACAAAACGCATTGAAGGGGTAGACAGATAGACAGGAGACCAGACGGACGTATGAAAAGGCACATCTACACAATAAGATGTAGCCATATACCAAATTTTGTTGAGAAAAATTGAATGGTTTTGGAATTCCGGCTCAGAAAAGAACAGGATGGCTGATATGTGGCCTGCAAACTAAACGTGGTGGAGCAATGGACTGACAGACAGGAGGATGGACCGAAGTATGAAAAGATACATCTAAACAATGACGTATCCTTTTATGAAATTTGCGAAATATTGAATGGTTTAGGATATCTAGCCCAGAAAAGAACTGGACTGATGATATCTGGCTTGGAAATAAAGGGCATTGGAGGGACAGACAGGTGGATAGGAGGACAGATGGAAGTATGGAAAGGCAAATCTAAACATTAAGATGTATCCATATATGACCATATTGGAAATTTCATTGAGAAATATTGAACAGTTTAAGAGATCTGGCCCCGGAAATTATGCATGATGGATGGACGGACTGACATGTGGAAGGACAACACTCATTCCATTATTCCCAATCAGTTTGTGGCAGGGGATAATAATGTGACAAGTTCTGATAAGGTGAGGTGAAACAGATGATATGGAACAGGTGAGCTGATTGTGTTATCATATTAAAGGAGCCCCCAAAAAAGGCCTAGTCCATTGAGGGTAAAGATGGGACGAGGGGCGCCAATTTACCAATAGATTCATAAGTTCATAATCCATTTCTTTGAGAACATTCCTCAAAGAAAAATGAGTAGGAGTTTTGGCATTTTACCCCCTGCAGTGTGTAAAATCCAACCCCAATTCCAAAAAAATTGGGATGCTGTGTAAAATATAAATAAAAACAAAATGCAATAAATTGCAAATCTCATAAATCCACATTTTATTCACAATGGAACATAAACAACATCTCATGTTGAAAATGAGACATTTTACCGTTTTATGAAAAATATAAGCTCATTTTGAATTTGATGGCAGCAACACATCCCAAAAAAGTTGGGAGAGGGACAACAAAAAGCTGGAAAAGTAAGTGTTACTAATAAAAAAAAAAAAAAAACAAAACAGCTGGAAGAGCATTTTGCAACTAATTAGGTTAATAGTCTGCTGGTCAGTAACACGACTGGGTATAAAAAGAACATTTTAGAGAGGCAGAGTCTCTCAGAAGTAAAGATGGGCAGAGGCTCAGGAATCTGCGAAAAAACAGTCTAAAAATTGTGGAACAATTTCAGAAAAATGTTCCTCCATGTAAAATTGCAAAGACTTTGAATCTACAGTACATAATAGCATCAAAAGATTCAGAGAATCTGGAGAAATCTCTGTGCGCAAGGGACAAGGCCGAAGGTCAATATTGGATGCTTATGATCTTCAGTGCCCCAGGTGGCACTGCCTTAAAAACAGGCATAATTCTGAATTCACTGCATGGGCTCAGGAACACTTTAAGAAATAATCGTCTGTGAACACAGTTCGCTGTGCAATCCACAAATGCAAGTTAAAGCTGTGGCCAGATGAATCAAAATTTGAAATTCTTTTTGGAAACCACGGGTGGCATGTCGTGCGAACTAACAAGGAGAGGGACCATTCAGCTTGTTATCAGCGCTCAGTTCAAAAGCTTGCACCTCTGATGGTATGGGGTTGCATTAGTGCCTATGGCATGGGCAGCTTCCACATCTGGAGAGGCACTATCAATATGGAAAAGTACAGAGGTTTTACAACATCATCTCTTTCAAGGAAGGCCTTGCATATTTCAGCAAGACAATGCTAACCCACATACTGCATCCATCAAAACAGCACGGCTTCGCAGTAGAAGAGTACGAGTGATGAAATGGTCTACCTGCAGTCCAGATCTTTCACCAATAGAAAACATTTGGCGCATAAACAAAAAAATCTGGCTAAGAAGACCCAGGACTGTTGAGCAGCTAGAATCCTACATCAGACAAGAGTGGGACATCTTTCTTCCAAAACTCTAGCAATTGGTCTCCTCACTTCCCAGATGTCTACAGACTGTTGTTAAAAGAAGAGGGGATGCTACACAATGGTAAATATGGCCCTGTCCAAACTTTTTAGAGATGTGTTGCTGCAATCAAATTCAAAATGAGCTAATATTTTTAGCTCTGCTGTGATGATAGTCAGCAGTCAGCGGAGCTTTCCTAGTGCTGAGTCGTCTGGCGTCCGTCTGTCTGTCCGGTGTCAACTTTCCACTTCAAACTTGAATATCTCAAAAACTGTCTGATAACTTTTTTCTAATTTGATGCAAGCCTTCCTTATGATGCTCTGATGATCCCCTGCGAAAATTAGAAAATTCTACGTCCCGGTTTTTGTGAATTCAGCATTTTGGACTTAGAAAATCAGTGTTTGTGCTCATTTTTTTCAGTCTTTCTTTAATATCTCAAAAACTGTGATAACTTTTTGTCTAATTTGTTATGAGCCTTCCTTATGATGTTCTGAATATCCCCTGCGAAAATTAGAAAATTCTACATCCCGGTTTTTGAGAAATTCAGCATTTTGGACTTGGAAATTCAGTGTTTGTGCTCATTTTTTCAGTCTTTCACTAATGTGTCATATGTGTGAATATTGCAATAGTTTTCAGGGATTTCTGAAATTAAGTTATGACATGGACATTTCAGTCATCCTCAGCGGAGCTCTCTAGGCCGACAGGCCTCTTGTTCATGTAATGGTAAAATGTCTCACTATCAACAACTGATGTTCTCTATGTTCTGTTGTGAATAAAATGTGGGTTTATGAGATTTGTAAATCATTGCATTCTGTTTTTATTTATATTTTACACAGCATTCCATTTTTTTTTTTTGGAATTGAGGTTGTAATTAAAAGATGGAAGGAATCTTGAATCTAGGGGCAAGGCCAAAAACCATTTCTGACTCTGCATGCTCTTTAATCCCTCAGAAGTGATTGTCTTGAGAGCAATCTTCTGACTGCAGATCATGACATGGGCTTTGAAATACTTTGGAAAAACTTAATCAGTCAACACCATTAACAGCTGCACCTACACGCGTTACAATGCAAAGTTGAATCCATTCACAACATTAACCCTTTGATGCATATAGTACATACAAATGCCTTGGACCATTTGTTGGGTTTTGGTGCAGTAAGGTGTGTGTGTGTGTGTGTGTGTGTGTGTGTGTGTGTGTGTGTGTGTGTGTGTGTGTGTGTGTGTGTGTGTGTGTGCAAGTGGGTGGTCTGTCTGTCCATTATTTTGCCATCCAGTATTTTGGACATTATGCATGAGGAGTGACAGAAATAATGTGAAGTTGAAGAAACCATGATGATCTATCTATATTCTGGACATTGCTTATATGAGCTATTTACTGGGCATGCATAATGTCCAATATTTTTGATAGAGCATAGACTCAGATGTATTCCAACAAATAGACATGCATTACATAGGTTATGTGTTTTCAGTTTTTGCTAATTATCTGGAAGTGTCCAGTAAAATGTTCATTTTGTGTTTTCAGGGTATCTATGAGCCTAGAGAAAATAAACCCCACTTAACTTATGTCCAATATTTTGCAACAAACATGCAACAAAGGGTTAATGTTCCATAAATTATTTTTATGGTGATGTCTTTTTTTGAGTGAAAAGTGAATTATTTGCAATCTTGCAGATAGTAGACCATCTGAAGACCATAGAACAACCTCTTGATAGCCTCAGGAGCTGGAGGCCAACTACCATGCCATGGAACTCATACTATTGCGTGTCTCCTGGTTTGTAGTGCTATTTTTTTTACTTCAGTCAATTTACTCATGAAGACTTTTCTCCTGATTTTGGCATACAGCTGATTTTAGATATCTTGTCATTTTGGCAGTAACACACAGCACAGCTGTACTTTCCCTGGTTTGCAACATACAGTATGGCACATTTAAAATGACTTTACATTTGAACAACACCTCTGATATTTCAACAAACACTGTGCAGTTACTGACCACCTTAATTGGTAAACCAATCACATACCAAAGAGGACTTAATTTTGCCTCCAGAACAACTTAAATTTTCACAGCATAGATTGCTAAAGGTGCTGGAATGTTTTGTTTGGATTTTGGTTGATGCTCAATTAAATATCATGTGTTTCTCCAAATTGGTTAGCCATGCTACACAGCTCCCATTCCACAACATGCTATTGCCACTTTATTTGATTGAGAGTTGGGTTTGTTCTGGCCTTTTGTGGGAACCAAAGTCATTGTCAAGTTTGTTGAGTCCGAATGAGTCATTATGTCCTCTGTGACATGACCTGCAGGAAGCATCCATTTCATTAAGGTTAAATTGTGGTCATATGGGTATGTGCATGGTTACGCACAACACTCTATGCACAATTTTGCACTAAAATGAAATTAAGTTGTCATTCAGGGCCCAAAAAGACATCCTTTACACCATTGGACTTCTATAATCACCTTCACTGTTCAGTGCATAAAAATTCCACAAAAGCAACCATTCCTGAAATGCCTGAATCAGCACGACTGGTGCCAACGCTTCTCCCAAGGACACAACAATGTTTAGATCATGCATCTGTTGAATGTAATGCTTCATCAGAGAAAAGATTAAACAATTCATAAGCTATATGCTTCTGTGATCGTAGCTCCATGATTTGTTGTTCAGAGGAGCAAGCTATTAGCATTAACATGCGAGGTACCCAATAAAGTAGTCTGAGAATGTTTAAGTGAATTAGAAATCGCAGAATCTGTTTTGCCATGCGTCAATATATTACTTTTTGTTTGATATTATGTCCATTCATATGGTCTTGGCAGATGCAGCTGATGGAACTGACTACCCTGGATATACAGTGCAGACGGATTCCCGCACGTAACGGACTGTAAAGCCACCAGGCCAAAACTATATGCTGACCTGACTGTTGACAGTTTGCGAAACTTCAACAGCAAAGGATGTTAGGTCAGACTTGAGGGAGAAATCTCCTAAACCAGCTTCGAACTTCTCCAAGTCAAACCAACAAATTAAGTCTCAAATCTACCTCTGCATGGTGAGGTTGCTACCACTATCAACCAGCTAGAACACAAATTTAATTATGATTTGATGGCGCTGTTGATGAAACCATGCAGCTTTATGGATATTAATTAATTTGTCTCCTTTGTAGCTAAGCGTGGATTTTTTTTTTATTGAAACAAAGTTAAATATTCTGACATTATCTTCTGATTTTTGTAAAGATGTGAATTAAACTGAATGAATATGTTCAATTAATTTCTCTGAATTAATTATCTCTGAAAGAGTAATTTTCTGTTGCTTAGGATAAGATTAACAATTTCTATATTAAAAGAAAAAAATTCAGCCGCTGGGTCTGAAAAAATGATCAGTTTTTTTTACAGCTTTGGGTCGTGGTGATATCATTTGGGCATTTATGAAACTTGATAGATTGGCATCACGACTATTCTGCTTCCAAAACTGCGTTGCTTGGTTTGGAAATATAATATCTATGAACTGCTCACAACATATGTGAACGCATCAAGTAAAAATTGGCATTTCATGACACTTGGACTTTTTGCTATTGTTTGTTGTATTTACTTGCAAAGTATTTGTTGAGTGATTCACCTATTAGTTTCAGTGGAATTATGTAAAAAAGAGTAAACCGCTATCACAGAACAAGTAAAAAGTGCCCAACTTTAACAGCCTTATTCTCAAAATCACAAAGTGCCATGAAATGTCAATTTTTCTTGATGCATTCACATAGCTTGGCTAACCAGTTTGAATCAAAACCACACTGACATGACACATTTTATTAGCATCTCTCCACACCTATTGGTGGACTATTTTAGTCAGGTGCAAACTTGTGCATTTGGCTTAAATAGTAATTGGCTTGAAAATATCATAACATTAATGCTGGCAGAGGTTTCTGGCAGGATTGCTGCTTATTAGGGGCACAGCAATAACATACTAAACAACTACAAAAATGAAATTGTTTGGAGAGCAACGAGTGTCGAAATCTCGGCATTTGTTCTCAAGCTCAAAAAATGCTGTTTGTGGACATCAGCAAGGTATATCCCTGAAATAACCACATTCTCCCCATGGTTCATAGTTTGGCCTCGTGAATGTGGACCAGGAAAGGATATAGGGTCCAGAAAGTCAACAGCAGAAGTATTCTGGGCTCCAGGAATGCTCACAGCAAATTTTGGCGATAGGGTGACCAATACCAATGACACCCCTTCTCTGTGCATCAGAAAGAATCACAAAAAGTGTGACATGATTCAGATGAAAACTTTGAGTTATTATTTCTGTAAATGTAAACATGTTGAGTGAGTTGTGGCTCTTCAAGAAATCGGACAGAGCCAACACAATCAATAAGATCCTCCGCTATGCACCAGGAATGTTTAAAGTAGATGATTCCCATAAAAGCTGTTTGAGTCATTGCAGTTTTTAAAAATGAATGGTTTGCACTAGTCGGGGCGCTTCAGCAAAGGTCATGGAGTGACCAACATCAATAGCAGGACTCCTCTCTGGCCCAGAAGCAATTGCATGAAGTCTGACATGGTCCCCATCAAAACTGTTTGAGATATTACATTTGGAAGTATAGGTTTGACCAGATGGTGGCGCTACATTAAAGTTCATTGAGTAACACAAAGAAATGAGTTTCATCTTTTATGCACCAGGGATGAACAACTGTCAAGTTACTGCAGTGTTTAAAAATTAAAAGTCCAGCCTGGTAGCAACACTGTAGGAAAGGTCATACATAGAGTGACCAACATCAACGACATGCCTACTCTCTGGCCGAGAAACAACCACAAGAAGGGCGACATTATTCCCATCAAAACTTTTTCAGTTATTGCCTTTGGACATACAAAGCTTCACCTGGTGGTGACCCTGCAGGAAAGGTCTTAGGGTGATACAAAACAATAGCACTTGTTCAAACTTGAGTGAATTGCTGGATGTTAGCAACTATGTTTTTGGGAAACCTACACCAGGTAGAGGCAGGGGTGGAGTCGCTAGCAAAAACCAATTCACACCTTGAGCATGAGATGGTATCAGAGGTGAGTGAGCTTGACTGTCTTTAGACCACCATATTACTGTGTTTGTTGTTACCACTCCCTGGTGCATTATTGCTGATGCTAATTTAGCCAATTGTAGACGCAGCTGTTGTAATAAATAATGTAGGCTCTGGCTTGAGTCTCCTTTCTGAACTAATTTCACTTATTCCTGTAATGGGAGATTTTTTTTCAGGGCGATTACCAATACAGTATAATTAGACAATCTAGCTGGCGAAAGCTATAATTAAACATATCCCACGTTATCTAGCAAGCTGTCGCTAAATGTGTTTCTTCCTGAAGTCCATCATCTTAAGGCTAGCAAGCTACATAAACCTCAGTAATGTTCCAAACAGACCAAACCCAAAGAACCAGTATTACTTTTATGTTATCACGGCAAGATCTGATATTCAGTTCTTATTTAAGTCCAACAATACACGTGATATTAATTTTAAAGTGCTGTTTATCAGTAAGATTGTGCTTGATAAATGAATTTTTACCAGTGAAAATTTAAATAAGGCATCTTGATTTCAGATTGTTAACTTACAAGTTACAAAAATAATGTCTTGCTGATTAGTTATATTGATTAACAACGATTTTAATTAGTGGCTTTACATAGTTGCTTTGCTGTAGTAGTTGCTAAATGTCGCACCCTGAGGTCTTCTGCACCCAGCATGCTTCAACCCTCTGACTGTAGCCGAGGCTGCTTGCATTAGGTTAATCAATGGATGTGTGAGAGGGCGGAACGTTTCAGAGTCACGCTCGACGGCCAGAGCTGCACAGAAATGATAAATGACATGGAAAATAACGGTTCTGATAAAACACGAACAATCACTAAAACGTGGATTGCTTTAAAAAGACTTGATCTGAATGGTAAGTTCTGTTAAATTTTGCTGACATTTGTTGAGCCGATATTCTGTTCAAAGCAGAGATTTCCAAGTTGTGTTGAATTCATAATTCCTAATGATTTGTTTCGCGTCGTTTCCACAGCAACGATGCACCGCGAGTATCCCGTTTGGCCCAGATCTGTATGATTTAGGCTATTAAATACAAACGTTTATAATGATTAATTTTGCCAAAACAGAGAGGAAAACTAAAAGAAAAATGTAGCGTGAGAAATGTCGTGTTGCCAGAAAGAACGATGGCGAGCTGACTTGCAAACCAGATGTATTTGACAGCAGTTTACTGAGGGACGCTCATCAAACAAATTAGCGTCAATTCCTTTCTTATGCTAAATGTACCTGATAACTGTGATCTCTTGCAGATTGCAGAATCACAGCTTTGCGAGAAATCCCCATTGAAATAAGACTAAAATCAGCCGATGTTCGACAGGTATCGCTGCTTTTCTTTTCCATTTACGCTTTTGGTACTGTATTTTCTTTTCGTAGTAGGGTTGAAGGTTGACACATTACCTGACTTCACCTCCATTTACAACAGCTGTGAAAAAAAGGCAGAAAGTTTAAGTCTGACCTATTCTTGTTCAGCTCCATGAACTCAGCCAGCTAACAAACTAATTACTTTCCCTTTTGACCCTGAATTTTACACTTCTGATTATAGGTATGCTATGCACATTTTCCTGTTGGCCCATGAGAGTTATAAACTTATTTAATCAAACTGTTTGATTTTTTTTTTTTTTTTGTACAGATCATTTGCAGTTCTTTTGGACTGAACGCTGCTCAGGTGATACTGAAGGTATGTGAAAAGCAAATTCAGGTATTGGCATCATTGCACCAAAGATGCAATGCTTTTCCATGAGTCTTTGTCCTTTTCTGAGTCATCTTCAATACATTTACAGATCAGAAATAGTTATGGTTCCCTTATTCCATTAAATGGCAGAATACCAGCCAACAGCAAACATGCGTGAGTAAATATTCTCAACTTGGATTTTTATTTGTGTGAGAATTAAAGACATAATAGTCAGG
Organism: Gymnothorax javanicus; assembly: GCA_029692085.1. Taxonomy (NCBI): domain Eukaryota; kingdom Metazoa; phylum Chordata; class Actinopteri; order Anguilliformes; family Muraenidae; genus Gymnothorax; species Gymnothorax javanicus. The sequence continues at coordinate 34,798,821 of CM056208.1, forward strand.
AAGTTTTCTTTGCTTCTTTGTCAGTTGTGTTTTTTTTTTTAAACATCACTCCGCCCCCATTCTCAATTCCGCCTGCATCTCAAAACACCACAGACCCTACACTGGGCACTGGTAGCTCTGCACTAATGGATTGCCTGCTCTAGCTTTACAGAGAGCTTGGCAAAAATTATGTATCATTACTACTCATACTGACAAAAACCATCAATTCATTGTTGCTTTTAATTTGATCTGATATCATAAGTTTTACGGTCCTCTGGGAGTCAGGGCCATTTTTGTAATTCAGTAATTGGGTGAGTGCTGTGAGATCTCAAAAAAAAAAAAAAAAAAAAATCTGAATAGCTTAGGGTAGAGCTAGAGCCTTAGTTAAGGCAGTTTGCACTGTAGTAGGCCATCAGGCCGTTAATACAATGCACAGGTGTGTTGGTGTGTTATTAGAGTAAGATTACAGCCTAGTCTCACTGCAGTAAAATCTACCCTTCACCACCTTGACACTCTTCAAAGATTCATCATGGACAAATTGCAGACTATATTGACTGCTTGGAGCAAAAAAAGGTTAAGTGCATTTTTTTAAAATGTTCTAATAAATATATATATGTTTTCCATTTTTATGTTTTGATTTATTTTCTCTCTTTAACTGAGTACATTTCCGAATGGCCTTTTTCATCAATGCCATTTTTTGTGACAAAACATCTTATCAGTCAATTTTATGAGAACTGTACACTAATAGAAAAAGGCCCTGCCCAGAAATATTTGGAATGGTTTTTACAAAAACAAATAAGGGTTTATAAGCAGGGGATTGGGCAGTGGTGAACAACACAGACACATGCTGCCGATGGGCAACAGTAATGATGGCGCATTGTTTGAAATATTTTCAAAGTGAGTGCTCATAGTACGAATTTAAAATGTTATTGGTGGTCAATTGGTTACAATGTGGGGTGAATGAACATTAAATGTTATTGTTTTATTACTATGTGTTTTGTCTCTTTATCCCAGTTCAGATTTTATGTTACATTTGTATTTTAATCTTTAGGCCCTATGTGCTTGAGGTGGTGAAGATTTTCCAACATGGTAAGGTGGTGGCATACCACCTCTCAGTTTTTAAAGCTTGCCGATATTAAACAGGGGAATTGTTTCAGAATATTTAAAGTGAATGACTAAATTTGCATGAAATACTCTGCCGAGCCAAAAAAAAAGTTGCACTCTCAAATATTTAGTTGGAACCCCTGTAGCTTTGATTACAGCGCAAATTTGTCGTGTCTTTGTTTTCACAACCATATGCAGGGTCAGAACATTTACGTATTTTCAATCAGCGTTGCATTTTTTAAAAAAAAACAACTTTTTGCTCAAGATCTTGTTCTGATGACAAGATAGTTGAACCAGCCTGTTGTCTTCTCCAGCACTTCCTATTAACTTTCAACGTGGTTAAGGTCAGGACTCTGCTGGCCAGTTTGGGTGTTGATAATGACTCTTCGTGCTTGTTTTCCTCATTCATTGGTTTCTTTGCTAGATGCAGGCCAATAATTTGTCCCTTCCGATACACTGTAACATCTTTCCGGCCACCGAGCGATAGGTCTTCCAACATGAAATTTTTTTTTAAACAATGAGAAGCAAAGCGCTTCATCAGTTCGAGTTAAAATAATTATTGCCAGCTGAAACATATCAATTGCTGCAATAATGATCCAGTCATAATATTTGTTTATGTATCCAAACAGTGACTGTTTTTGGACTGGCAGTGTATTAAGGTCTTCAAGTATAATTTCTGACAATTTATAAGTCTGACTGTTCCAACCTTCCCCTGTTGTAGAAATAAGTACTGCCATGTCAGCCCAAGTTTTTTTTTTAAACACATGGAATTCTTACATAAAAGTATGTACTGTGTATACTGGACATTAATGCCCAGTTGATATCTCGGTGCTAGAAAATGGCTGCAGCTGCAAATATTACCTCTGGAAGCTAGTGCTTTACTGAAATAGTGATCATAGCAAGTTACTCAAATGCTATTTCTCTGTTTCCTTACAGTTGTTCCCAGGCCCTGCATCAATGCCAAAACTGTGATTAATAAAGGCATGAAGACACGACTGAGAAGTATTGCGAGAAGAGTAAGACCTAGAGAATTTTAATCTGCACCCTTTCCTCATTTCGTATCATAAATCACCTTTAAGCATCATACATATCTGAAAAAGAAGTTGTATGAGTGCTGTGTATTGTTCTGAAACACCAATTGAGCTTACAGGCATGTTTTCTTCTTAGCTCTGAGATTGTGGGAAAAGCATACCTGCTCAGAGGGAAAGTTGAGCACTTTTTCAGGCTTTGTACTGGGCAACTACAGACTCCTTGTTTTTAAAAACATTAATTCTGACTGCACACCCTCTGACTTTATTCAAACATTATATATTCATCACTACACCAGAGAGTTCTTGCCATTTTTCACCTGCTTATACTTTACGTTTTGCTGTTCAAACATAAGGCATAAAAATGACCTGTTTGACTAATATAAAGATGTGAATTTAGATTGAAAGACTGGAAGACCTTGTACCTCAGATCAAGTTAAAACACCATGAAAAAGTGAACCAGGTACCATCTAAAATTAATGTCTCTCCTTCCCCGCTATGCACGTAAACATGAGTGTATTTTGTGTCACTAAGTCACATGATTTAATATGAATGATTTCTAATTCCATAGGAAGTCAAGCTGTTAAGCCAGAAGCTGGTATTCCTTAATAAAAGAATGCAGGTATGCATTTCTGAGTCAATATTCCCTTGTAAAATAATGCCAGTTTGTACAGTATTTGTTTCCAAGCCCATCCAGTTTTATGCATTAAATACAACAGTTGGCAAAAGTGCTGTACAGACACACTAAGAACAGAAAACATAACTTTTTAGCACCGTTATTTGTTTGTTCATCATTAGATCTCTGTTGGGCTGTGTTTGGGCGCAGCGTACAACCGTTACCTCACAACAAGATCATGGGTTTGAATCTGGCCTTTCTGAGTGGATTTTGCATGTTCTCCCTGTGTTCATGTGGGTTTCCTCCGGATACTCAAGTGTTCTTCCATAAGTCCATAGACATGCATTTCAGGCTAATCGGAGACTCTAAATTACCAGTAGGTGTGAGGAAAGGGTGCATGTACTGTGCTGTGAAAAAGTATTTGCCCCCTTCCTGATTTATTTTTTTGCATATGTCACACTTTAAATGTTTCAGATCAAACAAATTTTAATATTAGACAAAGATAACCCGTGTAAATACAAAATGCATTTTTTAAATGATTTCATTTATTAAGGGAGAAGAGCTATTCAAACCTACCTGGCCCTATGTGAAAAATTGCCCCCCTTGTTAAATCATGAATTAACTGTGATTAACCACATTTTTTAATTTCAATTTCACTAGCCGCACCCAGGCCTAATTACTGCCAGACCTGGTGAATCAAGAAATCACTTAAATAGAACCTGTCTGGCAAAGTGAAGTAGGCTAAAAGATGTCAAAAAGCAACACATCATGCTGCGATCTAAAGAAATTCAAGAACAGATGAGAAACAAAGTCATTGACATCTATCAGTCTGGAAAGGGTTAAAAAGCCATTTCTAAGGCTTTTGGACTCCAGCGAACCACGGTGAGGGAAATTATCCTCAAATGGAGAAAACTTGGAACACTGAACCTTCCCAGGAGTGGCCGGCCTACCAAAATTACTCCAAGAGCGCATCGACGACTCATCCAGGAGGTCACAAAAGAACCCAGAATGACATGTAAAGAACTGCAGGCCTCACCTGCCTCAGTTAAAGTCAGTGTTCATGATTCAACAATAAGAGACTGGGGAAAAAATGGCATCCATGGGAGAGTTCCAAGGCAAAAACCACTGCTGACAAAAAAGAACACAAACTCGTCTCACATTAGCCAAAAAACATTTTGATGGTCCCCAAGACTTTTGGGAAAATATTCTGTGGACTGAAGAGACAAAAGTTTAACTTTTTGGATGGTGTGCGTCCTGTTACATCTGGCATAAAACTAACACAGCATTTCATGAAAAGATCATACCAACAGTTAAACATGGTGGTGGTAGTGTGATGGTCTGGGGCTGCTTTGCTGCTTCAGGACCTGGACAACTTGCCATAGTTGATGGAACCATAAATTCTGCTCTCTCTCAGAAAATCCTGAAGGATAATGTCCAACCATCAGTTTGTGACCTTAAGCTCAAGCGCACTTGGGTTATGCAGCAGGACAATGATCCGAAACACCAGCAAGTCCACCTCTGAATGGCTTAAAAAAAAAAAAAAAAACCAAAATAAAGGTTTTGGAGTGGCCTAGTCAAAGTCCAGACTTAAATCTGATTGAGATGCTGTGGCATGACCTTAAACAGGCTGTTCATGCTCAAAAACCCTCTACAGTGGCTGAATCAAAACAATTCTGTAAAGAAGAGTGGAACAAAATTCCTCCACAGCGATGTGGAAGCGCGAACGCTTGATTGCAGTTGTCGCCGAGGGTGGCATAACCAGTTATTAGGTTTAGAGGGCAATTACTTTTTCACATAAGGCCAGGATTTTTGGATAGTTTTTTCCCCTCAATAAATGAAATCATTTAAAAACTGCATTTTGTCTTTACTCAGGTTATCTTTGTCCAATATTAAAATTAGTTTGATGATCTGAAACATTTAAGTGTGACAAATAAGCCAAAAAAAAAAGGAGGGAGGGAGGGAGAGAAATATTTTCACACAGCACTGTGCACTGCAGTTGATTGCTGAGCAGCCCAGGGTGTGTCCCTGACCTTTGTCCATATTCAGCAGGGATAGGCTCCAGTACCCTTATGATTTTGGCGAGGAAGCAACAGTAAAGAAAATGGGTGGATGGGTTGATCACTTAAGATTTAAATTTCATATTCATCGCTTGTCTAGCTTCGTTGTCAGGTGTTGTGGGATGCCTGGAGAGATTTTGGCAGAGTTCGAAAATCTGGGTTCAGAAAATAAAGCTCCTCCCCAGGATCATTAGTTATTACCATAATTGCATGGTTAGCGGGGGTACTCAGTGACATCAGGAGCTGAGTACATTTTATTTCCTGGGGCCTCGTTTATGAAACTTTAGTTTTTCTGCATACTGTATATAACATTAATAAATGAAGACCCTGGACTTTCCACAGTACAGCTGTATTTGTAGTAATATTTCTACCCTTGTGTTTTAGTTGGCAGATTCGCACTGTTGGAGAGGCATGTTTGTCCGCCCACCACTGTGGTAAAACACTTAAGTGTAAGACACTGCAATAAAACTTGGAATGATAACCACCCCAACTGCAGAGTAAAATTGACTCCTTTGAGTCCTTTTTGATGACTTGTTTTGCAAAAAATGATTAACTTGTTTCATTCATGAGAGTAGGCAAAATATGTTTTTTGCATAATACAACCCGATATCAGAAAGAGTCGGGGACAATAGGTTAAATTAAAACTGAAACCAGTGATTTGTTAGTTATGTTTTACCTGTATTACATTAAACTATACAACAGCACATTCTTTGACGTTTTACGAAATGAATTCTGTTGATTTTTCAAAATAAGTGCTTTAAAATTTTGTTTCTTGCCACATATCCAAAAAAGTTGACTGAAGTGTGTATAAATTAGTCGCCATTGCTTTTCACAACATTTAAAAAACTTTTACATTGAAATGTTGATTTGTCTGATCACAATAATTATTTTTGCTGCGTTATGATCTATCACACGTGCCTTTGAGCTCAGAAGTCGATGCCACTTTTGGACACTTAATATAAGGCTTCCTTTTTGCACAATTAAGTTTTAACTTGCATTTGTGGATGTAAAACATACATTTCAGAACAGTCTGGAAAAGTAATCTTGGCTCAGCGTCATTATATGACGATTTAGAGTGCCAGCTGAGTGATGGGCCATTCTTAGTCACGTGTGTGACCAAAAATGTAATAGTAGAAAAAAAAATCTCCAATGACAAAAATATTGGAGGTTTATGATTGTGGACCTTATATAGGAGAACAACTTATCCAAGTCTATCCAGTAAAAACTGTGACTTAAGGTCAGAGGTCAAATATGACCGGTCACGTGTGTGACTTCACACAGAAACAGGTTTTTCGTAACTCTGACTTAAAAAACTCTGCGAAGTTGAAAAATCTAGTGTTCATAGTTTTGGGGTATGGAAAATGGCAAGGAATAAATCTGATACCTTACATAAATTTTGAAAGTATTTATTTGATGACATCTGGTCACATGTGTGACATTTTGGTTCACTTCTCAAAGAATGGCCCTAATCAGAAATCAGGGGTATACGGCTTAGGCTTGCACCTGTGCCCTTTACACACAGACAGTCCTCACAGATTCCTTCAGTCTTTTAACAAGGCCTGTGCTATTGCCCCCGACAGCAACGGCCAGATCAGCAAAAGGCCCCCCAAATGAAAGCTCCCCAGAAAGAGGTGTTCCAGGAAATCAATTAGCCAATTCATGCATTATCATTATCATTATTATTAATCACACAAAGCCCATAATCAATCCAATAGAGAATAGTGTGAGCACAGACAGACAGGCAGATGGATGAAAGCGACCAAAAAGCAACACAAGCTAAAGCCCGAAAACACAAAGCAAGACTTACCGTTTTGGGCTTGGTCTCTTGCTTCTATCAATTTTCTTAAGTGAGATATTGGTCAAAATATGTTTTTACCCTTTCAACGACTTTTACATTGACCTTCCAAGAGAGAACTCCATCGCCCTTGGACCCATGGCTTCTTGTGGTATAAATTTCAAGTCAATTGCTCAAGACCTTTGATCACTTTAGTGAGCACAGACAGGCAGACAGATGAAAATGCTCATAGAGCGGCACGTGCGAAGGCATGTAGATGCAAGGGAAGAATTTTTTATGCTTTTAGATCTTATCAAGACTCAGAACCAGATTAATTTTGGGCTTTGTATTATTAGCCATTATAAATTAGTAATTGTATCCCCGGACGACAAGTTGGGGATACTATGGATCAGCGATAGTCACGCCACGTCCGCAGAGATTTGCTTGTGATCACTCAACAGGCCCCAAATTCCAACAGATTCATTCCGTACTTGGTGTGGGCCTCGACCGTGGTAAGGTCACGAATTCTTACTGATTTTGGGACGGAGCGATTAAGGGTCCGAGGATTACGTTGACTAGCGGGCGACTGCCTGACTAGTTAATTATTATTTATGATATAATGCTCAAAATCAATCTAGTTCTCCGTCTTGATAAGATCTGAAGGCATTTAAAATTTAAAATGATCTATGAAATGTTTTTTTTGAGAGTTATCGCATTAACACGAAGGATCTGCGATAGAGTCAGTTTGGCCCGCGGCAGCGATGATTCCAAAATATCGGCGAAACCACGGTCCGCAGAAACCTTTATGTTATACGCCGTGAAGGATGAACTAATGAACCATAAAAATCCTCCATCTTTGTTTGAGGAACGTTGTTTTTAACAGTTAACGGGCAAATTAGCAATCCTCCTGAAAGAATTGGCCTGTCCTGCATCCTACTTTTATACCAAACCGTGATTATAATCACCTGCTGACATCAGCTGTTTCAAATCACATCGTTAAACTGATTTGTATCCTCATGCTATCACATAACTGCCCCCGTCCCAACTTTTTTTTGAATGCGTTGTAGGCCGGAATGGCAAAAATGGAAGTTTATTTACAAACAAATGAAGTTGTCCACACAAAACTTGAATATCTTGTCTGCGTTTTGTCTTCAATCAAATGCACGTCAAAGTAAATTTTGAAACCACTGCTTTCTCTGAGTAGGGGTTGTGTATCATTTGTTCTTGCATTGGTCGTTCAAATCAAGCACAAATTTGTATATTGTCAACAATAAATGTAGGCTATTTGAGGCAGGATCCAATATAGATGTAAGTTTCAAATTTTGACTTTTTCGCTTCTAATTCCGTTCATGTGCTGACGTGGAGCGACTATGAGACGGAGTGAATGTATCCAGGTTGCGTCTTTGCTGCACAAATAGCTTTCTTACAAGTTGCTTTTGGTGCCATCTGCTGTTTACATTTAGCAGTAGATCTTAAGGCCTAAATGTTGAAATCGAAAAACTTTGCAGAGGGAAACAAGATACTTTTCTACTCTTCAAATCAGGATCGCGTCACCAATGTCTGTTGTTGACATTAAACACATTTCAGTCTTCTCACGTATTGTAAAGTCACGTACCCTTTGAAATCTGCTTCATTTCACCCAGGTAGATGAAAAGTAGCCCTGTGCATTTGATCTATTTTCCAGGATAAAACTGCTTGACTTGTTAATGAAATACTGAGCATGCAAGGGCAGGACAGGATTTTTTTTCCCCCAAAAAGTGTAATGCCAAGTTGGTAACTGAGTAATAAATTGCATAAAAAAGTATTTGAAATAAGAATATTTGAACCCATGGAGAAAGAACTTCGCAGGAATACCAACTCTTCTTTCACCCCCTCCCCCAATCTCAGCCACCCCAATAGGCACTTCTGCTTAAAAAAAGGGAGAGGCAGAGGAGGTGACTCAGTACAGCATTGCCAACCCGGCCTCTTTACCTGTCAGACATTCCCGAGGTCACATGGTTCAGCAGACTCTCCAGCAGGAAAAGGACTATTGTCAGTCAGCACATCCAATAGGCACACATCACAGATACATAAGACTGGCTGCTTGATTGTCAGTTAACTTTATTTAGAGAGCACATTTCAACACAATCAATGATGACCAATCTGTCATACAAATTCAGTCAGTCTGTTTATACCTATGACAACTGCTCAGTGTTCAAATTGTCAATAGCAGTCGGCACTTATCTCTTCAAATATCACTTCACCTTGGGTTTACATTACTTTCCTCAGAACCCCCTCCCCCCACATCATTTTCCATGATCTTCCATCTCTGATGATGTTATCTCAGCAGCTGTGTCATAATTTATCAGTTTCTTTTTGCAATTTGCGGTTGTGTGTTGATTCTGACCACTCATTCGTTTGTCTAACTGATTTTATCACAAGTCTTTTTACTTTTCAGTTTAAGCTTTGCTGTTTCACACTGAGATGACTGATAAATTTTATGAATGATGACCTTCTGCATGCAGTTGTACACTATAGATGAAAGCCTTAACCAAAAAAGCAAAAAAAAAAAAGAGAAAGCTTTAGTCAAATAATTGTAATGGATAAAAACGGATACCTGACATGACACAAAGACAACAAATACACTCAGAATACGTGGATCTCAAGTGGATTTAAAAGCTAGGGAGACGATGACCTTTCACACAAGATTTAAAACTCAGCGGATGAGACAGACCTCGTGTAAAGACCTCATTGACTCCACAGCAAAAGCTCAATGGCTCCTTAATGGAATTCAGTCTAAATATCGAAGTGATATAGAGAGGGACAAGAAGCACAGACTAGCCTGGAATCCATCCATATCAAGCTTTGGTCACTCCCAACGGTCACTTGCTTGTATGTCTGGCCTCAGTCGGTAGACCAGCGTTTGACTTTCAAATATTCGCACAAAATCCATGCGAGATCTGTGGCTCACAGTCGCAAGGGTGCCCCGCCCTTTAGACAGACTTAAAAATAAATAAAATACCACAGTTCTGCATTCAATGGAAGTCCCGCCTCCCGGCTCGTGTTTATACGAGTATTCATCTGAGTGGCAGCAGAGTCTTTGGGCAATGAACGAGCCGGGAGGCGGGACTTCGTTGAATGCGCGAGCTTACTTGAAGCATAACTGTGGTATTTTATTATTTTTAGTGAAAAATAACCGCGTTTCTAGAGTTGTGAGGATACGAGTGGACAAAGCCGACTCGGATTATACTGGACGATGCGGTGGACGATGGTTTGAAAGTTTGTCAACGGACGTTTTGTGTAGTTTTCCCATTGCTACTGGGTGACCCCATTTGCTTCCAGCAAAAAAGGAATTTGGATAATTTTTCAAAACTCTCCTGTGGCCATAAAGTTGCGCCAGGTGAAGAACAACTTCGTCCGTTCAAGACATCTAATGGTGAGTAATTGATATACAAATTATAGTTTTTGGGTGGAGTATTACTTTAATCTAGCTGATGCAATCATGCCCTTCGAGCTATAGCTAAGGCCAATTACAGCGAAATACGTTATGTAATTTGAGTATTATTTAATTTAGCCTTTATTAAACCGGGGAATCCCACTGAAATAAACAAAATGCAGATATGGCCAAACATTATCCTGTTCAAAACCTAACAACCACTCCAAGAGTAAACGCAAGCAAGCGACAATCTAATTTTTAAGCTCATGTCAAATAACATTCACGAATGCCGTTGCTGGCCAGCTAACTCATATTCGATTGGTGGTTCTCGCCAAAAGGTCGCCCAATCAGCCAAGAGCAGAAAACATGAATATTCATATATTCACTTCATTAGTGACGTAAGGGCTAAACGCTGGCTATCCACCTTATTCCCACGTCCCATGATCCCTTGTGCGAATATTGGGCGTAACTTCCGCTGCATCCTGTCACTGAACGGTTTACTATGGTAACGGCTCATGCGAATCCTCTTTTTTTGAGCAATTGGAAAGTAATACATGAGGGAACATCACCTTTTAGCCCTCAGACGGGATAAAGTTACGGTACCGCTGCCTTCTACTATCGAAGAATGGGAGAACAACCTGAAGCAGTGGCCACACTAGCGCATTTGGCTACATTAGCGACTCCGTTGCCACAGACTGCGAAGCTATGAACAATCTACAAAGCTCCGAAGCGTATGCAGTACTTCCACAGCAACAAGGTCAGTCGCGTTTTGTTAAAGGAGGTAGTATACGACCTTATGTACCTTAAAACAGATACACAAGTACTTTTTGAGAATATTTATGAAGGAAACACTATATTTCAGCGGTAAATATTGCTCTACATATGAAACGTAATGGATTGTTATACAGAGTAAATTAAGCCATCCGACAGTACGAGTCAAATTAGCTCTACTCCACCCAACTACATTATACGGTATTAAGTTGCTAGCTAATCCAATACTATAACATGTAAAACACAGTGAATCCATTTTTCCCATACTTTTAATTTTAGTGAAATGAGGTTTGGAGTGCAAGACTATTGTTTGGAACAGAGTAGGCTATTTTCAAATTGTAGTAGACTATTGTTACTTCTACAGCCTCATCTTAAACTGTACAGGATGAAACGTTAGTTACACTGACTGGCATTACCGGACGAATACAACAATTTTCTGTCCTCCCTACACGTGAAATCATACCTGGTGCTCTCCTGGCAATGCTGTCAAAATGCTTCTGAGGACCCCGTGTCTCCTCTGCGGCGGTCTGTCTGAGCCTAGCCATAAAGTAAGAATCGTTGTTTGTCGACATAATGAAACGAGCACCTTATGTTTTCGGGGGTCTTTTCAAATTCAGGTTTTTCAGCCAAATTCTGGCTTCCTCTTCTGTAGGTAGGTGATGGAAACCGTTTCTCGCTGAACACGAGGACAATCGCCTATGTTCTGGGTGCGCGTTCAAAACACTGTTGATCAAACCATAAATTTAGCTTCCTCTGGTTGTTAGTTCAGCCTCGAACAGCACAATAGGTGCCGGAGCTCTGAAGGGACATTTTAAGAAAAGCAAGTTAATTTGTTTAAAAAACGAGCTGTAAACGCTAAGTTAACTGAAAGAAACGCCGCTGCTCTTGACTAGCCACTCGCTAAAAACTACTTCCGCCGGAAGTTTCACCCAACATCATATCTACAGTAGCGCCCTCAAGAATAAGGTGGATACGACTGAGGCCAGACTGATCAGTCAGTGACCGTTGGGAGCGACCAGCACTTGATAAGTATGGATTCCAGGCTAGCACAGACGGCAGCAACATAAAAATGTGCTTTAAAAACAAAAAACAGCATCTTAAAATCAACTCTTAAACTGGCCTGGCAGCCAAGAACATCAACTTTTGACCAGGCCTGGCAGACCAATGAACAGAGAACAGAATGGGGGAAATGTAGTCCCGCTTTTGAGAGCCAGTGAAAAGCCTAACAGCTGCGTTCTGAGCTCACAGCAGGCATAAGGATGAGTGACTCCTGTGTTCAGGTGATTACAATAATCAACACAAAATTTTTTTGGCATATGACCTCCTAAATGATTCAAGTGGCCCTCTTTTGGCCAGAGGTGTGTTACAAAGAATTATTTTATTGCATTCATTTAAACGTGATACCTGAAATTATACTCTTACTTTGTTTATTAAAACCTGATGTCTATTATTATGTTAATTACATTAATATCATGTTTACATTAAATTTGATTCTTTTCACTCTGTAATTTAAGTATTCATCTTTAATTAAAGCTGGCCTTCTTTTCACCCTCATCACAGACTACATAGTTTTACAGAGGATTCATCATAAATCCGAAACCCAGGATAGAGGGGCTGAGTGAATATGGTATCAACTCTGTGCAACAGGATAACTCCGTCAGAGACGCTGTAGAAGGACAGAGTTCCTGCCCTGTGATCCAGGTACACTCCTATTCTGGAGGAGATGGGGACAGAGATCTCAGTGCACTCATTGTCATGGCAAAAACTGAAACTGGTCGGAGAGCAGTCCAAACTCCAGGACTGGCTATTCCATCCAAGACCACAATCATTACCTTGCCCTTTCCTGGGGATCTTTTTATATGATACTGCTATTGAAACCCCACTGTCACCACTCCACTCAACCTCCCAGTAACAACGTCCAGCCAGGCCCTCTCCACACAGGACTTGGGCCAAGTTCTGAAATCTCTGTGGATGATTGGGATATGACTGAATTGTCCCCACATGCTTCACCTCTCTTTTGTCATTCGACAGACAGAGGCCGTTATTTACAGTGCTGGAGTCCAAAGTGAGCCTGCAATAATCTGATGAGGGAGACAGGAGAAGAGAAGAGAGCTCAGTAATCAGAACAATAGCCATAAATCTCCCACATATTTTACACATATCTTAGTTTTATGCAACTAGCTTTAGAATAGCCAATCGTCTTTCACCACGGCTGTTTACATACTATGGGCCCCACTGTTGATATTCATTCAGGAAAGTAGCAGTTGGGATCCTGCAAGTTTTTTCACCATAAAAAATTAATTCTGTCCACTGGACTTTTTTTGAGCAAATATCCCAAAAGTATCCTGAAAATGTTTATTTACCTCTGTGAAAGAGGTTATGTTTGACGTGCGGGTAGTGGTAAGTTTGTTTTTTTACCAAAGGTGTGTCTAGGCCCAACTTAGAGGTGATTTCATGTTGGGAGTGATCCGGATTAAATTCTGGATCCAGGAATTTTTTTATTTACTGGTGCGATGGTACACAAGAACGCTACTTGTATGCGTCCTAGACATGTGGGGAACTCTCAGAGTGCTCTTGCTTAAAATGAATTAATTTTTACACATCCTTTTCATAACCACTCTTGCGCCACTGCATTCACAATTAATCCTCTAACACGCCCAACATCACCAACTGAATTTTTCAAATCAGAGTCTATAGCTAAACCTGCAGATACAGGACTGAGAAAAAGACATTTCACGTGGGTTTCACACAGTCCGTCGGAACCCGATCGACCAGAAGGTCGGTCGAGAGTGATGACCGTTGACTCCTTACCAACTAAACTTTTCCATACTCTGAGTGATGCAATCACCAGTCAAACATTGCCAGCACAGCACTGGCGTGGTCTGGATTCAGACCCAGGTTGTGAGGCTTATCCATGCTACATAGTGTTATATCTTTTCTCTCTGAGCCATCTCTCTGCCCATACCATCAGGTATTTCATTTTACAATTACATTTCATGTCTCCCTCTAATTTTAGTTCATTTCTGGTGAAATCTCGTTTTGTTTTTCTAATACATTAGTCCTAAGTTCTCCTGAAACAATCTGTTACAGTGGGTAATATTCATCTTATTCATCCCACTGGGCAGAATTACAATGGTTCAACTACCGCACAACTCACTCAAGAGAACACATTGCATGTAAAATCCCTAAAACAAATCTGCCATTAAAAAAAATAAATAAATAAAGGTGAATTCTTAATATGACTTAAATCCTTGTGCTGTTTAATTCAGGTTAATTAAGGTTTATAAGTACAGACTCACATCGTAAGAATTCCTCCCTGGTCGTGGGGTCTCTTGTCCCGGGCTCTAAAATATGGATGTCTACCACTGTAGAATAAAATCACAGGAAATAACGTAAAGATCTTAATTCTGGCAGAAACGGCATTTAACAAATAAAACGCTCGCAAATAGAAACTGCAGCTGATTCAGGATTCATTAAAGAATAGAATTGCTTGATTGATGAAACCTTGGTGAGTGCTGAAGCCTGAGTTTTCACATTTGGGAATTTGCCTGGTTGCCATGGTGACCAGAAAGCAGGTAGTAACGTGAATGGGAGTCCACCAATATAGACTCCCACGCGCTTACGGCGAGATATTCTTTCCCAGTTAAAGGCTGGCAGGAGAAAGCACACTGGGGCATTCCAATTCAGATTTGTCCGCACAAACCACCCCAAGCTATGTCCCAATGTCATTCTTATCGCAAATCTGACACACGTCAAATATTATTATTTTTTATATTTATATGACAATAATATTAGGTAATTTATCAGAATAGTCAAGAAATTAGGAATGTTAGAGACAAAACTCAGTTATTTACATTATAACAATACATATCCTTAAAGAGCATGCTGAACTTGAATCCCTGTATCAGCTACACTTTTGGGCCACATTGACTTTAAAAAACTCAGTACATGCATAGACAACAGGGTTAGTATCGGGCAACAAAGTTCAATTTCATTCAGTTTAATTCTTGCAAACAAATATAAATTCACTGATCTCCCCAAACAACTCAGGGAACCTAAGTGTGGTTATCCTAAGCAATGCTTTGACTGTACTCATGCTCTGTCAAAAAGTAATATAACCCTGGGCTGTGCCGTCTATGCTCATGCTGTACTATGAGTTAGAGTCATGCTGGAATTATGAAACAGAAAAAAATCCACAGAGCTTTACACAGATGAGTATAAACATGATTTCTCTGTACAGGGCGGTTAGGAGAAGGACAGCTGGAGGAAGTGTGTGTGTGCGCGTGTGCAAGTGCGAGTATGTGCATGTGGATGCCTGTCTTTCTGGGTAATATTGTGTGTTTGTGAGAGCAGAGCTTTCACTGAAGCAGATATTAAGTAATTTTCATGGGACAGACAGGTATATTTACTGAAGGTTTTATATATACACACACTCATTTTATCAGTAAAAATATAGTGGGAAAGCATTTCAGTGGTTCTAACCTCTTTGAGAGATTTTGGTCAAGTCCCCCTTATAAACGTTCTCCAGCCGCTCTTTAAGTTCAGAGATAGATTTCCTCACAGCCTCAAAAGAGATGCGTGGATTGACATTGATGTTGGGTGAGTCTTCGTCTCCAGGGGGGGCAGAGAGAGACTGACAGCTCTGTGGACCGATAAATATAAATATGTCTCAAGCAGAATCCCATGTAAATACCAGGATCAGCCCTTTGTAAATGAAGAACATACCACACCATGAATGTGCAATGTACATAGTGGAGATTACCCAAGAGCCAGTGATGTTACCTTGAGGAAATTGATGTGATCCTCCGTGTGTGAAAGCTGCTCCAGGTCAGCGTCTCGTCTCCTCAGCTCTGTAACCTCCTGCTCCAGTCGCTCCAGGAGTCCTTCAGCCCGACTCACTTCAGCCTTCTCCTGATCTCTGATCAGCTCTTGCACCTTAGAGAACCTTCTCTTAATGGAGCGGAGAAGCTCAGTCAAGATCCTCTCATTGTCCTCTACTGCTGCCTGTGCAGAGCGCTGTTAGGACACAGAAAGAGAGGAGAGCTGTACATTTCATTAGCCCTTTCGCTCAGTGGTCATAGGGACCCACCATTAACAGAACAGAGACCTGCCATTCTGCATAAGGCCTCCTCATTGGCTGACTGGAGGAGCGACTTGACAGAAACCAGAAATTGCTCTTGCAGCAGGCAGCTACTAACTTCTTTATTCAGTTGTACTTACCTTAAGTGATTGCACAGCCTGTCTCACATCCTGCAGGTCTTTCTCTCTCTTCTGAATCCTCAGCTGTAGTTTGCTCTTTGTTGCCCCCAACTGCTTCTAAGGAAGGTTTTTTTGTATGATATTTCAGCACAGAAATTTTCAACTAGATTTTTTATTCCAAATGAATAGTCCCCACTAATATTGGCACTCATGGTCGATATTAGCTAAAAACACGATTAATAAATATGCTTAACTGTTAATATTTATTCAAAATATGAACAAAAATACCTTGAATATAAAGGTACACCAAGTATGATTTCCCTTAAAAACTATGAAGGGAGGCACACAAAAATAATCCCGCTCAGTCATCATTTTTGACCAACTAGAAGCGTGTGGCGGTGTCTGTATCAGAGACCCAGCCATCTGCCTGTATTTTCTTTCTGTTTTTTAGCATGGGAGTGTGGCCCCCAGCCAATAATGCTGCGTCTGGTGTGAAGGCGGGACCTAGAGTTGCACTGCAGCATAGCACTTCTGATGTCGCTGACCCCAAGAGGAGGAGGCAAATTTGAATGTTATGCTAACAAACTGCAACTGACAAATCCTGTCTACCATTAAAGAAATTGACTGAGGGGAAAAATATTCTTAACTTAAACTCTTCCCCAAATACGTGTGCTGCAATCATTGCACCCCCAAAACATCTTACACAAAAAAAATCTGATTGAAGTACATCCCCATTCATACTTCAGTTACTTTTTTAAGTTTACAATAATGATTGGGTAAACTTGCAAGGACACCAATGACAGTTGTAAATATACTTAGCAACAAAAGAAATGCAAGTTAGCAAATTAATTAATGCACTCGCATGATCATCCAGTTGAAGTGACTGCAAAACAAAGAAATGTTTGTAGAAATGAGCATAACTGTGCATGCGCTATTAATAAATAAGATATTAATAATAATAATTACATGCACACTTAGTTTCCGGCCAGTCTTGCACTAACGTACATTTATTTCGTTGCTCAGTATATGATGAGACACACAGGCCAGTTTCCTTCAGTCATCCATCACTATGGTTAATACAAAAGAATACAGTAATGATGAGCAACTGAAAGCTGCTGAACTTCACAATGTGAAAATGGCTAAAAGAAAATAGCTAAAAAGTTTAAAATACAAATACCCATATTGGCTAAGACAAAAGGCACTGCTTTGAATGCATGCACTGGACGGTTCAAGTTCTAAAGAAAACTTCAAGGATTAGATTTGGAAAATTGCATACATAATCCATGCTTTGGGGTCAGAAAATTTCCAGAGCTATGATCAGATGCCATCAACACAACCAAAAGATTTTTGGGATTGTTGCCAGAAAGAAGCCTCTGTTGTCATCAAAAAACAAACTCATGTTTTTTTTGTTACACATTGTACTGCAATTAAGGGTTATATTTTTGTTAATGTAAATTAAATATAATGTGGATAAACAATAAAGCAATTATTTTCCTGTCACTGTTCTTCATATTTACTGAGAGTGCTAGTATTAGTGGAGGGAACTGTATGTTAAATACCATAACCATGTTTTTCACACAAATATGTAATTTAAGGCCGGTATTGATGAGGTTTTAAAACAGTGCGAAAACATTATTTGCTCCAGCCATGCTAAATGCCACTCAGGGAGTGAAAAAGACGGTGAGGGGTGTGAACAAACCAGACATGAAAATCTGAGTCATGTTGTCTTCACATACAGCTTTATCACCATGAATTTCTGAACAAGTATTGTTCAGTAATGTTTCACATGTCAAAAAGATTTCTAAATAAAAGAGTGTAAGTAATCTAAAGAATTCCACACAACACCATTTAAATTGAATTATATAAATGAAGTAATCAAATTCAACTGAACACAGGTCATAAACCGACATATTTCATAACCAAGTAAAGAATTTTATCTGTCACCACAGTAAAAAGTCTGGATGTTCTGTGAAAGAGTTTTGGTTCTTACCTGCTTGTCAGTCCTTTCTGCTGCAACTGAGACTGTATCATGACCACTGTGCTCATATTTCACACAGAGATCGCAGATACAACACTGATCGTCACGACAATAAAGCTCAAGTAGTTTACCATGATGACAGCAGAGCTTGTCCTGAAGGCTTCCAGTGGCTTTCTCCAGTTTGTGCTTCTTGAAAGTAGGAGATTCGTAGTGAGGTTGGAGGTGAGTTTCACAATAAGATGCCAGACAAAACAAACAGGACTTGGTGGCCTTGCGTTTTCTCCCAGTGCAGGCATCACATGCCACATCTCCAGGTCCAGCATAACAGTGAGCAGACGGAGCAGCTTGGACTCCCGTTTTCTTCATTTTCTCTACCACTTCAGCTAGCATAGTATTTCTGCCCAGAGCAGGCCTTCGGGTGAAAGTCCGTCTGCACTGGGGACAGCCGAAGCCGCCGGCACGATCATTTCGATCCCAGTAGTCCTTAATGCAACTCAAACAGTAATTGTGCCCGCAGGGAATAGTCACTGGATCCTTCAGTAAATCCAGACAGAACACACAGGTGAAGTGCTCCTGATCCAGCAAGACTCCGCTTTCAGCCATTTTAATGCTCGCACTGAGAGAGGCAGAGTTAAGTTTTGCTTCTCTGAAATAGCAGTCCAGAGAGAGCGGGAAAGACTTCCTGTGTTTTTCAAAAGCTGCAGCAGGCGTGGTGCTGGACTAAGGCCAGACTAAGAAGAAAGTTCAAATTTCCCGCCCAAATAAAAATTTATCAATGAATACCTAAAACACAAGCACAAATATGACATAGTGATGATTGTGACGATTGAAATGGACATCACTAATCAACTGCTTGAGAAAAATCATAAATATTTCTGAGTGATTCTAACTTAATGTAATTTGCTTACATACAAGTGCAGACAGTGAGTGGAGATTTCTACCAGTCATAAATCCCTCATCCACTCATACTTCTGGACAAACGCCTAAAACACTAATACACAACTACACATGTCGCACTCACAGACAGTCACACACAAACATTTGCACACAACCATTCACGAAACACTCAAACACAATCACACACAAAGTATTTGTCACAATCCCACAAAAGCACTCATACACAATCACACACAAAATACTTGTGCAAAATCACACACACAACAATCATATGCAGACAAACACTTGCATAAGATCTGGATAGGGTTAAACAAGTAAGAGCACATACGAGTAATTCCATCAGAAATCACCAGAGGCCTCTCGACTGACAACCTCAAATTTGCCTCAGATATACAGAACATAATGTTCTTTTATTCACTATATTATGTGCAAAATTTTAGACCCATATCTTTATAATTTTTGAGAAATGGAGACCTCCAGGAGGAGGCGTGGCACCCAATTTTGTGTAAAAACAAGTGACATGATACAATATGCCAACTTCAATTAGGCTAACCGTAACTTTTGAACAATCGATGACCGATATATAAATTCCGCAGTATCAGTTCCTTGGATACTATGTCTCAGATTACCAAAAGTCAGTACCATAGCTTATACATTTGCCAAGTGGTATTCTCCCCAAAATGACTCACAAAAGTTTGGTTTTGCGCATGGGGCCAGATTTAGTCCTCGATAACTCTGGAAAGAAACACACTAGAGCTTTCTTGTCTCAAAAATTATTAGTCATGTTTACAGGACTTTCATAACTAACTGGTATTATTGAGGAATTTGAACTTTCTGGTTTATAGGCCCTTAAAAACTGAAAAAAGCATGTCTGAACCATATTTTATGTGTATATTGCCAAGGTATAACATAGTATACCATAAAACAAATTACATCATTGGAAAAGGCATGTTTTCTCTGACAAATTTAGCAAATATAAAGTTGGTGGTTTGAAGGAAACTGCATTTTTCATTGTGTCAAAACTATGTATCAAAACAGGTGGAAAAGTTACATTCAGAGCCCTGCCTCATGTTACATACCATAACAGAAATGTATCTCCAAAACTTTTGTGTGTATATAATATGACTAATTTGCTACACGGTAACCACAGCCTCATGTGGTGTTTGTTGTAAGATGCACCACTGCCCCCAGTACCCGAGGTTAATCCATAGTAATCTTACCTTTTGAGTTTCTTTACATAATCCAGCTTGTGAAAATCATCACTACAATTCAGCTGCTCTCCAACAGAGTATAGCAACAAAGATGAAGCCATTTTACATTCACTATCTGGCATGTGCAACAGTGATAAACTACAACCCCAAGTCCGAAATAGTTGGGACGAAGTGTAAATTGTGAATAAAATCAAAACACAATGACTTTCAAATCACACCAGCCAGTATTTTATTCACAATAGAACAGAGATAACATAGCAAATGTTGAAACTGAGAAATGTTATAATTTTATCCACAAAACGAGCTCATTTCAAATTTGATGGCTGCTACAGGTCTCAAAAAAGTCAAAACAGGGGCCTGTTTACCATGGTGTAGCATCCCCTCTTCTTTTTAACACAGAGTGGAGGTATCTGGGCATTGAAGGGACAAGTTTCTTGAGTTTAGCCATTGGAATTTGATCCCATTCTTGTTTAATACAGGTTTCCAGCTGCTGGAGAGTTTTGGGCCTCCTTTGACGGACTTTTTCGTTTAATTATGCACCAAATGTTCTCAATCGGTGAAAGATCAGGACTGCAGGCAGACCAGTTCAGCACACGGCCTCTTCTACTACAAAGCCATGCTGTTGTAATAGCTGCAGTATGTGGTTTTGCATTGTCCTGCTGAAATACACAAGGCCTTCCCTGGAATAGATGTCGTCTGGAGGGGAGCATATGTTGCTCTAAAATCTTTATATACCTTTCAGCATTCATGGTGCTTTTTAAAACATGCCAGTGTCCCACACCATATGCACTAATGCATCCCCATACCATCAGAGATGCTGGCTTTTGAACTGAACGCCGATAACAGGAGGGGTGGTCTTTCTCCTCTTTGGACCAGAGGACACGTCGCCCATGATTTCCAACAAGAATGTCAAATTTGGACTTGTCTGACCACAGGACACTTTGCCACTTTGCTTCAGTCCATTTTAAATGAGCCTTGGCCCACAGAACACAGCAGCGCTTCTAGATTATGCTCAACAATGGCTTCCTTTTTGCATGGTAGAGTTTTAGGTGGCATCTGTGGATGGCACGGCGGACTGTGTTTACTGACAGTGGTTTCTTGAAGTATTCCTGGGCCCATTTAGTAATGTCAATGACAGAATCATGCCGGTGAGTGATGCAGTGGCGTCTAAGGGCCCGAAGATCACGGGCATCCAGTAAAGGTCTTCGGCCTTGTCCCTTACGCAGAGATTTTTCCAGTTTCTGTGAATCTTTTGATGATGTTATGCACTGTTGATGATGAGACCTTCAAAGCCTTTGCAATTTTACGTTGAGGAACATTGTTTTTAAAGTATTCCACAATTTTTTTACGCAAGCCTTCACAGGTTAGGGAGCCTCTGGCCATCTTTAATTCTGAGAGACTCAGCCTCTCTAAGACATCCCTTTTATAGCCAATCATGTTACACACCTGATGCCAGTTAACTTAATTACTTGCTATATGTTCTTTCAGCTGATTCTCTAAATAGAATAAATGCGTTTTCAGCCCTTTTTTGCCTGTGTCTCAACTTTTTTGAGATCTGTTGCAGCCAGAAAATTTGAAATAAGCTCATTTTGTGGATAAAAATGTAAAATGTCTCAGTTTCAACATTTGAAATATTATCAATGTTCTATTGTAAATAACATATTGGCTCATGTGATCTGAAAGTCATTGCATTTTGATTTTATTCACAATTTACACTTCGTATCAACTATTTTGGAATTGGGGTTGTAAAAGCAATGTGATCATAAAAGCATGGCTGTGACTACAAATATATGATTAAAGAATTGCTGACATCAGCCACCAGTCTGTCTCACAAGTAGATAAGTAAACAGCAGGAAATGACATCATCTACCAATTTTGGCTGGTAATTAGAGCTACAGCAACAGGTGAGGTCAGCCATAAATTCAGTCGGTCAAGGAGAAACACAATTTCTGTGCTTCCGCAATACAATTATCAAAACAAAAAGTATTATGTCCAATTATAAGTTTTTTATTGATTACTAGGATGTTGTATACAGATTATATGCCCATTTACCAGCATATTTGTTTCAGTAAAACATTGTGCGATTTAACACTTCGAAAATTCAGTTTCTTCCAAGTTACCAACTTAACATTTGGTCTGTGTATCAATTAAAAGATGTTCTTTCCAATGATGTAATAATTTGTTTTATGGTACACCCTGTCATACTGTGGCAATGTACAACTGATATATGGTTCCAACTTGTTTTTTTTTTTTTTTCCATTGTGAAGATTTCCATTCAAATTCCATTCAAATTCCTTGGCATAAATACCAAGTTGCTACGAAAGTATGATAATATGTCTAATTAATTCTCAGACTAGAAAGATCAACTGTTTCAATGCAGAGGTATTGAGGGCCAGTCCTGGCCCCATGCGTGAAGAAAAAAAAAAACAAAAAACTCTTGTGAGTCATTTTGGAAAACCAACTAATTGGCAAGTATAAAAGTTGTGGATCTAATTTTCGGAAATCTGAGACAAATTATACCAAAGAACCAACCATGCAAATTTCATATGCCCATCTTTGATTGTTCAAAATTTATGACTCCCTGGATTTGGCATATTGTGTAGTAACACTCGTTTTCTCACAAAATCGGGGCCAAGCCCCTTTTTTGAGGTCTCAGTAGCTCAAATAATCTACTGGATACAAGAACTTCATGTCCTGTTAATTTGAAGCAAATCTGAGGAGTTCAGTCTTTTCTTGACATTTGGTGATTTGACATGGAATTATCCATAGGATCTGAAGAGGGTGGAGGGGTAGGGCTTGAAGTACAAATATGTTTGGGTGAGAGTGGGAGGCACTCAATACAGATGCCATTCCCACAATTCTTTGAAAAACAACAGGCAATGGGGAGGCATACTTCCCATAATGCATTGCTGGCTGTGACAGTGCTTCAGAGTCTTGGATCACATAAACAGCATAACACAGGAATCCATTTCACAGTCTGCTTCAGAGAGGTGTCAAAAATATTGAAATATTTAATGTTGAATATTCCTTTTAGAATTTCTCACGGGGAATTGTATTCCTATAACTGATGAGGAAGCTCCCACATCAATCAGAAATGTGTCACCAGAGAAACCTGCCTGGCCAGCTTCTTGGTTTCCACCTCATATGCATACCTTCATATGCTAACCCTGCTAAGCCACTCCACACAGCTGAGATTTACCTAAAGAAGCCTGCTAACACAATGCATTGCCATAGAAACACAGGCAATGAGCTGGAACACTGAGACTTACAAAAATACCCCCCAAACACATACAAAACAAGTCATTGTCACAAACATGCCTGTGCCCCCCAATCCGCATGAACATGTTGGTGCTAAATATGACCACCAAAAAAATTGGTCAACTGGTCCTTGAGATATTGCATAAACAAGGTTTACAAAGGCAAAATCTGTGTAATTGCCCTGAGACCTTGAAAATGACCTCAAGGTCAGCAAAATCAACTGGTGTTGCGGGAACATTTTCTGGAATGTGGCCAGGCCGCAGACTCACCTGATGCTCAGAGCCAGTAAACACTCTCAAAAGTGGAGCACAACAGACGGGTTTCTTTTGTCTGTGGGTAAATTGCTCATCACATATCAACGACGTTTCTCCTTTGTTGTCTGCATTAACGGCTAATCCCCATGATGATTACACCCGTGAACACGGAGACCATGTCCTCATTAGCCAAAAACACAGAGGAATACTTCACTAACCTGTTCAGTGAAAGACAGCCTTGCTTTTGGATGCCGTTTGCACCACTTCACTAAAAAAGCAATGAAGCAATCACGGAAGATTTGCAAAACACTACCCCATTAAATGATGATTGCAATGAAAAGACGCATACTTTAAAACATGACCACGCAATGAGGTATTACAGACCTTCAGTAGATTGCCCTGTGCAAAATGTTCTCCACTGGTGCGCTGAAAAGTTCCACCGCTTCTGCGGATGTTTCGCGAGCGGCTGATTTCCGCTTCCTGCACCTACCCTGCCAGAGTAAGTGAAGATGGCGGCGGCCGAGTCAGATCGCGAAGTACCGTCCGCTCTGTGTAACGCGAGCGAATTCCTGGATTTCTCTGCCAAGGAAACTGCTCTGGTATGCGACAGCTGTAATACTCATAACACGGGGGTTTGTTGTGTGATGCCGGTGAGGTAGGAAAATATTAAACTTGTGCCGAACGGCGATTTTTCGTAATTTTCCCGAATTGACTTCTTTTCGGAGCCGCGGCCCGTCCCTGCTGTGCAATAGCTAACCAAAGAAAAACATCGCTAGCTTTAGCTAACGTCAGCTGATAGTTATAAAATGAGGACTGTAGTCTGCAATGCTTTGCTTTCCATAGGACTCCGGAATTTGGCTTAGCTTTTTCTGGGATGACCGTATGTCAGCTGTTAAGCTGCTTTCACACTGGACGCGGAACGATTTTTTTTCGCACGACAGATCAAAGTCAATGCAAAGAGGCGAATTTGAATGTAATCTGTTGTGCGAAAAATTCGTTTCGCGTCCAGTGTGAAAGCTGCTTTAATGTCTTCAGCTTAGCACTGGCTCGCTAGATATTTCTCAGCGAAGATGGAATATGTGGAATTTGTTAGTTTGCTACCTATGTGGCTGCATTTGTTTATTTGTACTAGCTATAGCTCGTCTGATGATATTGCTTTGCTATTGACACCATTAGAATTATACTCTTGTAGCTAGCGTAGCTGGCAAACAAGAATGACAGAATAAACAAAGCCGCGACTGCGATGTGGCTTGGTCGCTAGCGTCCTTTCTAGCTGGCAGTCAGGGCGACGACACGATCAGTAGACTAACGGGGTAGGGCTAATTTGCTGAAAACATTCTGCTGAAAAACTACAACCACCTATACTTTCCTTCATAATTACTTTATTTCGGAATATATTGTGATGAAATTTTCACCAGTTATTCTTGAGATGTATATCTATAAATAAGAAATTATGAAGGGAGGTATAGATGGTTGTGGTTTTTCAGCAGAATGTTTTCAGAAGATTAGCCCTACTCAGACTAGGGTATGTAGGTAGCTAGCGACCTACCTAATGTGAATCGTGATACAGATATGTAGGGTGGCGAGACGGACTAACGTTGCATTCGCTAAGGGACTTGCAAGCGCTTAACTTTGCTACGTGAGCTAGTTGGCAACCTCGTTTCGTAACGTTACAGTCGATGGTGGTAACCAGTCAGACTGACATTAGCGAGCAGATTACGGTTTCACAAAGATATTTCAGACTGGTCTATAGGGTTAGGTTAATCTAATGCAAGTTTGATCGTTTCACAAAAATAAAGACTGTCTAAGTTTAAGCCAAAAAAAATTAGACACCTCTCTCCCAGACTAACCTAGGCTTTAGACCTATGTTACCATGGTAACCAATCAGTTGCACCTTGAGCCGGTTTCACAAAGATTTCAGACTTGTCTATAGGGTTAAACCAGTCAGAAAAATTGCTTTCATAGATTAATCTAATGCAAGTTAGACCGTCTCACAAAATTAAAGACTGACTAAGTTTAAGACAAAAAAAATTAACCTCACCCCCAGGCTAACTATTGGGCTTTAGACCTATGTTACCATGGTAACCAATCAGTTACACTTTCTGAGTAGTGGTACTCAACAAAAAAACAGGAATTCAGGAAAGAAAGAGAGACATGGCTCATAATTTGTGGTTTGAAAATATCGAAATGGAGAAAGCAATGAGAAGGAAAGAGTTTTTTGTTATTGTTACACTCCTCATTGAATTTTCTGAGTAAAATTTCATTATATGTATTGAATTCTTCAAGGAGACAGAGGTTTTCTGCTAGAGTAAAGGGAGCTGAGCAGCTGGATGCGGCCATTTTTTTTATTATTTGAAAAAGGTCTTAATTTACCCAGAATTCATTGTACAGTAGTCCTACTTAAGATAGTCAAGAACTAAACTACTTTGTGAAACAGCTGAATTTGGACGTCTGTCTGTAGTCTGACTAGGGTTTGTGTCTAACCCATAGTCAGAGTCTATCTTTGTGAAACCAGCGGGTCTATTATGAGAATTTGTCAGCACAGAGTACCTTGGTTTGGTAGTTCTGTAAGCTGATTGATATTGGTGTGTCCATATTTTTGCAGCAGGCAAATCTTTCAGTGGCGGCTTGGAACCGCCACTGACAGCTCCAACCCCCTCGCGTAATTTGTAAACTATTTAAAGAAAATCTACTGGAAAAGACCAACTGCGAAAAATAACGATTCTGATATGAATAGCCACAATTTTATCTCTTATTTGAGATGACGCTTGTCTTGAGTGGTAACTCATTTTGTAGATGGTTTGCATTGATATAATACCCGCAACGTTTTCAGGCTAACTTGATAACTGTGTGATATATACGCATGGGTAATGGTAGCTTTGGCAGAGAATTTTTATTGAAAGAGAGGGTATTGAGCATTGCGGTACAGTCCAATATGCTAGAGTACTGTTTTCTTGCTAGTTAGCAACCCAACTCATGAGCGGCTCTCTATAAGTTGACAGCCTGTAGGTGATAGACTGCTTGCTAATAGAGGCCAGCATTAGAGTTCATCATTGAATCCAGGTTAACGGGTCATTGCACTTTGTGGTATTTGCCAGCTACAGTGCACATTCCGGTTGACGGTATCAGTATCTTGGGGAGTGCATTTTTGTGGTTTAATTAGCTGAATCTTACCAGCATAACATCCATGCTATGATAAAATTCTCCTCCCAGTTTTGAGAAAGTCCTTCTGCCGGTTACGTTTGCGAGTCGCCCGAGACTTTTCCTAGTTTTAATAGATTTGTGAACATAGATATGCATTTGTTGCGTGAATAAGTTTTTCAGGCCATTGTTTTCTGTGGGTGACGTTCTTTATTTTTGCCCAGTATTGAAGTTGTCACACATTTGAAACTTTGTTTATCTGGTCTTTATTGCTCGTGGTATTTTGCCAGTTGCTCTGAGCATTAATTGAATAAATGCCTGCGCATGTTGAAGCTGTACAATCATGTGTGTGTGTGTGTGTTAACATGTAGAGCCTAGCAGTGAGGTAGCACCTCCTATGGAGGTCAGAGTCGAATGAATTCCCCCTTTCAGCTAGATATTGCTGGTCAGCCTGGCAGGTGGCTGGTGGGAGTCGAAGCAGTAGCTCTTGAGTAATGGCTAATTCATATGTGTGGGCAAACTTAGTCTTTCAAAATGGGAAAGGACAGAGGCCTGTTTGTTAACATTGATTTTAGATCAGTTGATTAACTCTATCAAAGCAAGCTTTCGCCAAGCATTTGAATGTCATTTTATGGTAATGTCAATCTAGCGGAAGGCGTCTTTCTTTCCACTTGGCAAAGGTAATTTTCCCCCTGCTATCCAAATAGCTACCTGTTCAACTGTGGTTATCTGTTTCCATTTCATTATTTACCTGCACGTCGCCTATTTCTGAATAGCACTCCTGTAGCAAGCTCTTTTAACACTATTGTGTAAGCAGGGGGGGGGGGGGGGTAGTTGGGGGGTTTGTTCGACTGCTGGTGGCAGGCCACCTGTATCACAGTCTACAAACAATACCTTAGTGTGTGTGTAATACAAGCACTATTCAGGAGAGTCCCTTATTAGGGAAGGTGATGGCCAGCAATTCCCTGAGGGTGTGGGAAAGAGTTTTTTTTTTTGTAAAATGGTGCGACTAAGGCAAATACTACTGAATATGCGTGTGGCAAGCCATTGTCCATTGTGCACCTGTGTGTGCCCTTTTGTTTACTGTCGTGTGTTACACCTGTGGTAGTATTAGGTAGCTGGGTGGGGGGGGGGGGAGTGAGAGGTTGGCTTCACAGTTCGAGGGGTGTGTTTGAATCATTGTCGCTGTGTGGGCAGCCTGAAATACTCCGGAAACTAGACACCCACTCGAACCGGACACGCATGGCACTCGCATACTGATGTGGACTGAGCACATGCACGGGCAGGAGCTTGGCACTTACCTCTGTGGGGCTGCTGAACCCTGACACGTGTCATTAGGATCAGGCATGGGAACTTACCCTTTTGATTTTTGAAATGTGTTTTAGTTGTGAAATGGTAATCTCTCTGATCTCAGACTCAGCTCTTCAAACTGTAGTAGATATGATTAAATCATCTATTTGGCTATTCTACTGCTTGGATTGGATTTTCGGTTTGTGTCAGTGTCATTGTAATGCTAATCAAGTAGTTTTGTAATACTTTTTTGTATTTCAGCAATCAGTGAAATCTGCCCCAAATTTATAATATTTATGCCTTGTTTCCTCTTGTTATAGGTTTTTTTTTTTTTTTTTTTTTTAAAAAGAATGTTCCATCTGATGAATTGCTCTGTTATTTTTTTGGTAATGCGTATGTATGAGTATTTCCGGTACATTCTTTAGAAGCAGAACATACTGATTAGAATCTGCTGGTATGCAGATATCAATGCAGCTTTGCATGATGCCTGGAACACAGGGCCCTTTGAGCATAGAGTACCTGAAATAGCCCTGCTACATTGTTGATCCTTGTGTGAGGTGTGGAACTTACCTATTGGCCTAAGAATAACAAAGCAGGACTTCATTGACACCGACAATTTACACTTGCACACACAAAGGCAATTGTTCTTTAACCCCTTTGTGCAGCTATAGATGCCGGCATCCGTAAATTCTGAAATTTAATTTCTATATAATTCACGTAATTGAATTTCCAAATGTCTTGCTTCACTGGAATAATTTTCCACTTTCTCTGTGACACAATTATTGTCTGATAAAGCCTAAATAGGCTCAAGCATGACAGGAAAAAATTGGCATCAGTTGTGTTCTGCGCAAAGGGGTCAATAATGGGGGGATTACTAATATGAAGGCATTCAAGGCAATCTCTGCCCCTCAGTGCCATTTATATCCTGGTACGTTATTGATTGACTCTTATCCTG
This sequence comes from Gymnothorax javanicus, assembly GCA_029692085.1. Classification (NCBI taxonomy): domain Eukaryota; kingdom Metazoa; phylum Chordata; class Actinopteri; order Anguilliformes; family Muraenidae; genus Gymnothorax; species Gymnothorax javanicus. The sequence continues at coordinate 34,827,748 of CM056208.1, forward strand.
TGCAACATGTAAGATTGGAATTGGGGCATTTGGTCATTTTTGTTTGCTTTTGCTCTTTCATTGGCTTTCAGGCTGACTTTGTTCACATGCAGTTCATACCAGTGGTTAAGGTGGGGCTGGAATGCCTGTAGTGGTAAAGGGCATGAGAATTTAAACAAGACGGCGGTTTCATCCCTTTCCCCTGCCACGATCAAGGGCCATAACTCTGTTAAAAAAAAATGCATCGACATCCATTTTCAAACTCAGCGTGGATCGCAAGTAGCTTATTAAGCATACAAAATTTCACACCTTTAGGTATAATAAGCTGGGTTTACATGGAGCCCATTATTCCAATTACAATCAGTTTAGAAGCCAAAACCAAGTGAAAATGTTCCCTATAAACTCCTCAATCAGAGTAAACAGGCCTAAACCAAATGGAATTTCATTTGGTTTCAGAGGGGTAGAATTTTCCTTTTACCAAACCGATCAGATGTAAAATTTTATTATCTAAACAGTGAAACTGAAAGTTGTCTGGCTGCTTTCTTTCTGGGCATGCTTTGTCTTGACGTAAATGTGCAGTGACGTTTCTTCACTAGCAAATATGGTGACTTCCAAGCACAGCAGGCAGAACTGGTTTCAGCGGAGAGTTTGTTTTTAATGGAACTGTCAAAGAACTGAACGTTATCGCATGCGTAGACGATAGGAAAACAAGAAATAGTGAACGGTCTAAAAATGTCCACGAAAAACTCAACGAGCAGGAATAGACCGAACCGTCGAATAAAGTAGAAACCGCTGGAAAACTCTGAAGACTGGCTACTATAAGGCTAAACGGCACAACAACAAAAGTGGATACTTTTTTCATCAACCTGCGCATGTCACCCAGCTGTAAAAAGGCTGTTTTGACTAAATGCGGTGGCGCATCTAAACACCAGATCGGAATAGATCACGTCACATGTAAAAAGTTGACCTGAAATCTTCAATCAGAATGATTTCAATCGGAATGAAAAAAAGTCTGCATGTAAACCTGGCTGTAGTTTCAGATAAATCTTGTCCCCATTGTGGCCTGGACAGACTGAATCCAATCCAATATCCCCCGGCCTATTTCGCGGTGGGGGATAATGATCTGTTCTGTTTTCATCACTTTGACTTTTTTTAGTTGGCTCCCTCTTGCCTCTATGCAGTATTATCCTTTCTCCACGATCCCCCCTCAGATGTGATTTCTGTGGTATTGCAGGCTGGCCTGGCATAATTCTTCTCTACCCTGCCAAGTTAGGATATAATGAAGGGGTTATCAAATCAACCCTCAGTGTCTATTAAGAATATGCAGAGCTTGGCTTTCTCTAACATTACGGGATTAGGAGAATTCATTTCTATGGATTGTTTGCAAACAAAACTGCATATATAAACATTTAGGCCCCGAGGAGAGCCAGTGCAAAGTCATTAGCATCTGCTTTACTGGCAGTGAATGGATACTGTCTGCTTGGAGGTGCAGTGCAGGAAAGTGATGGAGAATGTAGCACTTTAAGTAAAGGTGGGTTTGATGTTATTTTTCTTGGTTTTTGTGTAAATAGGCTGAATGAACCTCATAACAAATGCTTAAAGGTGTCAGAAGTACTTGTACTTGGTGTAGCAGGACATTGTAACTTGACCGGGAAGAGGGTAACTGGTCTCTTTTCTCCTCTGCTTGCAGAAATGGCTGCAAGCCGCTGACCTCCCGAAGGAGGTCTACCAGCATCTGGCCTGTTATGTGCCCAAAATTTATTGCCTGGGGCCCAACCTGAACCCCCAGAGTGAGGAGCTCTTGGCTCAGCTGCTCCTGCAGGCCCCGCTGGAGTGGTACCTGTGCGGCGAAGACCCGTCCATCGGTCTGGCCAAGCTTGAGCAGAGTAACCAGCCATCCCAGCTGTGTGGTCATGTCTTCAAGGTGGGGGAGCCCACCTATTCCTGCAGGTATGAGCCTGTTCTCCTGTGCGGCCGTACTTTGGTGTGCATGCAGTGCTCACACAAATACACACACACACACATGCACCCACATGCTCATGCACCCCACCCTCCCCCTGCAGTTCTGTGCAACATACCTGTGCCCCCCCCCCCAGGTCATTATGGTCACTTGTAGGTGTCATCTTGCAGTCAAGGCTTTGTTTGACTGTTTCGCCTGAGTCGGCAATCGCTGAAACAGTTTTCAGTCGTTTCTGTGTATATGAAGTAAGAACATAGCATGTTTTGTCGAATCCTGGCCTGCGTCAGGGTGCTCCATTTGACTTAGTGGAGAGAATACCATGATATTGATTATTTCGTCTCGCAGAAATGCACATGAAAACGTTCGTATGGATGGAGTTCGACTGCCTAGTTCTGACATTGGTTCTTACAGCTTAAAGCTTCGTATAACCTGATAATCTTATTCTGTCGCCGGAACAAGCGACTAAGACTTGTCCTAATGAGACTCAGATACACAGTTGGTGACTAAGGATTAGGCGAATGGGGTCACTGCGATGCAATCTGTTTCTTGGCCTTCAAAAGTCAATGCCATGGTGACGAAGAGTTCAGAACCGCCTCCATTGTCAGCTATTGCAGTGCTGCCATGGCAACGCGGGTGGCTGTTGCCGTTTCTGGTTGATGGCTCTGCAGTGAACATTTCTCTATGTTCCTCCCCTACACTGTACTGCGTGTGCCTACTCTGCTCACCCTCCCCCGCTGTCTCTCCTCAGTGTGTTATTCTGCTTATTTCACCTGCAGGGAATGCGCTGCAGATCCCACCTGTGTCCTCTGTATGCAGTGTTTCTTGGGTAGTGTACACAAAGAACACCGCTACCGGGTAAGAGCCCCCACACACCTGCATACAGTCAATGACACATCTGTGTATATACACACGTATATGGAGGCCCGTTATACATACATACACATGCACAATTGTGCATGTTTGCACTTACAGACATGCAGAGCGCAAATTTAACTTTATTGTCCACCGGCACAAAGGCTAGTGAATGTTCAAATTTTGCCCATAGATTACTCTATGGATTACTATTGTTTTTTGGCTGGTGAAGGAAGCAAATTTACTAGCCAGTTGCATATTTTGCTTGCATTTGGCTCATGGCTGGTGCTAATTTTGAGCCCTGCATAAATGCTCAGTATTAGACATGCTTGCATACACTCCTACACAGTTAAACGCACATGCGTGTACACATACAGCCCGTTTGTATGGTATAGTGAGTATCGTCCCTGCCAGATCTCTCGATGCTGGGCTTGCTTCGTATTGCAACTCAGAAAGAATGAGACACAATGAATGTAGTATTTCTTGACCAGCAGTTGAATTGTAGTCTGAGTGTTGGTTATGTTGAAGCGTCCAGTCCCCTTTCTGTCTGAGGGCTGCTAATACGTTGTGTAAGGGCTCTCTGTGACTGATAGAACTCCAGCTGATTCAGTCTAATCCTGTTCTCCTCTGTGTGGGCTTTGACTGTGTGGGATTTGAGCTGTTCTCAGCTGTGTACATTCAGGAGGGCCAAAATTCATATGGCAATCACAGATTCACAGTTTTACCATGGGGTTTTACAAATGCGCCTGCTGTTTCTCTTCTGGCTGCTTTGAGCAAAATGGTGTCCCTTTGCAGTATGACTGGCAATATGCTCACAGTAAATTACTTTATTAGGTATAATTATGATTTTAGGCTGCATTTGAAAAGGTTCAGAAACCTACATCATGGGCCAATATCCAATTAAGCTTAGTCCTGCTCTAAATCAAGGTTTGTGACAAAATAGTCCTAACGTTTCATTTGGCACACACAGCTATTTGCATTTACATTTCATCTTTATGTGCTGCATTTTCTGCCACTTTTTTTTGAAATTCCATATGTTTCTGTTATGGATCTTCAAGTTTTTATTGATGCACACTGGACTGGATTAATTAGAATCTGCTGTTTTGACATCTGTTGTATAATTGGGGTTAACTGCTTTGCATCAGTCTGCTACTTCTGTGATGTGATATAATTTCTGTTTCACACCAGGGATGAAAATGTGTATTTGTGTTTGTATGTTTGCCTGTTTGTGTGTGTGCCCGTGTATGGGTTTGCTTGTACCCATTTGTAGTGTTTGTGTGCTTGCGCGCTAGTATGTTTCAATGTGAGTTTGTTTTTCTGACTGCACTTGTGTGAGACTAGTGAGGGAATATTCCAGAATGTGTCTGTTCTGCAGATGACGACCTCAGGGGGCGGGGGCTTTTGTGACTGTGGCGATACGGAGGCCTGGAAGAAGGGCCCTTACTGTCAGAAACACGAACCCAACATTAGCGACGTCTCGCAGGAGGTGAGCTTTAGCCCTGGATGTCATGCTCGAAACTGCTACTCAAACCCCAGGCTCTCAAGTGAAGAAATGGCATCTTCTATGCACTGCATTGCATATCACAGCTGGACTATCAATGTGGAGTAACTTCTTAAATACAATGCACAACTCCAGAGAGCCTTTGTTCTAAAGGCTACAGTCATAGCAGACAGAGCTGTGTCAGTTGAACCTCAGATTTTCCTGTGTCTTGCTATGCCTGTAATTTCAGAAGACCCTCTCTGGCCTGTTGCCGCTTGATCAACACATTCTGATTGCCTGATGATTGCATTATTATTGGTTGCTGTAATTTTAGAGATGGGATTATTATTATTTGCTTGGCAAGCAGCCTTACAAGGGGACTTGCAGGATCCAGGTTATAGGAGGACAGACTTCCTGAGGGTCATATCAGGGTACAGGAAGTTCCTGTCCTTAGGGTCTTGGGAACAAACGAGGGGATTCGAAATGGAGTAACACGGAGAAGCCTCACGCTAAACTGCATAAAATAACAATGGCGTGAATTCAGCAACATGCTTATAGTTTATTAACAATCATGCTATTCTTCATTATTGCATTATTAGACTTGTGGGTTACATCAGAAAATTTTCAAGCAGGGAGAGCAGTGAAGGCGTCAAGGTCTTTGTGGAATAACCAGGTTCTCTCCCTTCAGCCAGTACTGTGATTAGTTCATTGTAGAACCCCATATGCTGCGATTTGGTCAGGACCAATGTCCTGGACTGCTGTACAGTGAAGCACCCTGAGGCTGACTTGGGCATCTGTTTTCAGGACCCTCTGGCTCACCTGTCTGCTGACATGATTGCTCGCACCTACAGCGTGTTCTCCATCATCCTTAAGTATGCCGTCGACATGCTCACCTGGGAGAAGGAGGATGAGCTGCCTCCAGGCCTCGAACCACCGTATGTGACTCTGCTAATGACTGCTAATCAACTGCTAATAACCGCTTCTGTCGTTTTCAGTCTAGCCTGTGCTCTAGTCCGTTATTGTGCATGTACTAGTTGTCTGGGCTGTGACAAGTACACCCACCTTAAAGTGCATATCCTGGACCAAATTTGTCTTTTTTGTCTAAAAGATTGTGCCTTTATACACCAAATCCTGAGGGTTATTTTGCCAAGGGTGGTCCGTGTATAGAACAATTTTTGAAAATTACCAGAAGCGTCTGGAAAAATCCCCAGGGAGTCCTTAGCCATATTGATCCAGATTTATGAGGTCACCTGCGGTTCCCCCATATCCAGGGCGCTGAGAGACCCAGTGCCTGCACGGATCAGTGCGCGGTCACCGACATTTACCGATTGCAGCTAAACAACAGTGTATCTGATGTGGAATTGCCGTCTGTCCATGATATTGTCTCGGAATACTTCAAATAATGCCCAAAATCGCAAAAATAAACACCATAAACAATAACGCAACCTCCGAGTATATCCACTATCAACAGAATGACCAGCGCCGCCTATGGACTGCGGGAACTGCACGTGATGTCAGAGGAAGTTATTTTCCCGGGAGATTCAAATCGCAAGCTTTTTTCGCAACAGACAAATTCTGCCTAAAATACTGATATTAAACCAGGTATATCTGACACTGACTAATGTGTTATATTTGTTAAAATGCATAAAGTGACTAAAAATCCTATATAGTATCTCAAAATTGGATGCGTTTTACATTTAAAATCCGCAAGGATATGCACTTTAAGTGCTCTGCATGCCCTACATTTGCACTACTTTTAGCAATCATGTTCAGCTCTTTTTGAAGCATTGGAAATTGGCCATGTGCAGCTCTGATTCACTTGATCAATGACAGTCAAGTGAAATTATCACAGGTCATCTATAGTTTCTCCTCTGTTATGTCTTGGCAGGTCCTAGAAAAATGAAAACGTTAAGGATTCAATGCAGTATGTTTCGTTATAAGTCCAGCGATTCGGTGGTAGTTATGATAACCAGTATAATTTTGTTAAATGTTCTGTTTTCAGGGAGCGAGCGGACACGTATTACTGCATGCTGTTTAATGATGAGGTTCACACATATGAGCAGGTCATCTACACCCTGCAGAAGGCTGTCAACTGCACACAAAAAGAAGCTGTCAGCTTTGCTACGACAGTGGACCGAGATGTGAGTCAAGAGCCTCTTTCACTTCGAGATTCTTGAATATTTGTGGAAAAGTTGGCCTGGCGTTGGACTGGATCCTGGCATTTCGGAATTTTCTTACTGCCAGACCTTCTCTGTAATTACCCATGTATAATGTTTCACGCACATTATGGAAAAGTCCTATAAACGCCAAATGTGCTGGTGCCATATCTTGCTGATTGGCTTGTTCCCCGTATCCCCTTGCATGTTTCATAAATACGGGCTGTATAGTCTCCTGTGTCTGTTCTTTACATTATGATGGTTTACTTGGTGGAACTTAAAATCTGCTTGTGCCTTCTCTCCACAAAAGCCCTGCTCCTTCTGCATTTTATTTTTTTAATGTAAATCTTGTGTAAGCTATTGTGTTGAGTAGTATAGCAGTCTCATGCAACTTTTGTCATCATGCTGGTTTGTTTATTCTCAGCCTTAGTAAAATCCCTCAATCATGTTCCCCAAAATTGGTTCCATCTGTCAAATTATCGAGGTGAAACTAGTTTTAGCATTTCTTTTTTTTTTTCTGCCATCTCCAATCCCACCCGAATCTGGAATGTCCAATTGGGGAACTATGTACAAGGCTTTCGCATATGCGACCCCCTATTGCCAATTCAGGAGAGTGAAGACAGCTCGCGGCTCTCCCCGAAGCACGCGCCTGTCAGCCACCGCTTCTTATACACCCGAACATGAACACGCTTAGAATCTTCCTGATGAGCGCCCGTCTGGCCAACAGGAGGCGCCTAAGCAACGAACAAAGCAACTTATATTACCCTTCCCGGCAGACCCTTCCCAATTTGCAACCCTGTAGCGCATTGGCCCATTGCGCGCTACTTCTTCTGAAAAAGCTGCCGACCACTGCCGGTTGGTACGGCCAGGGCTCGAACCCGCGCTGTGATAGTCACTTCTGCTTCTCAATGCGATGCTTTAACCCATTTAAACCGGGACAGCATGTGCGCATTTTAAGAACATGACGTTGCCGACACAGATATGCGCGTTATTTTGAAAGTACCGTAATTACTGTAAGTTTTGCGCAATAGAAAAAATTCCAACTGTTCCTTAAAGCTGAGAAGCTGTGCTTCAGCCCAAATACAGGTTACTATGGTAAACATGGCAGCATGATTCTCTGCTGGGATTTTTGCATTAGGCCTTAAAGGGTTAACCGAGTGAGCTATCCGGCAACTCAAGTTTTAGAATTTCAGTTCCTCTTTAGAGCTCTCAGTGGAAATTCAGCCACAGTCATCTTTGAATTAATTTTGCTGCTTAAAGGGAACTAATTCAGCAAATACAGGCCTGGTCACTGAAAATAAATTAATTGTACCCTAATGTTAATGACGACTTGATGATGGGGATGGATAGTTGTGAGCACCATCAAGGATTAGAAATTGTGGGTATATATCTACTTCGAAACTGTGGTAATATGTTTTCAGTTGGTAAACAGATCCCTATTAAATTGCGTTGTATGGTTTGGTTAATTGACAGTGAGCCAACCACAGAAGTTCAACTGAAGCTGCATAGAATAGTCACCCAAAATGCAAAATGTCTTGGATTCTCAAGCAAGCTCGTCCAGTCGTAACCAATGATTTTATTTTATTTTTTTAAATGAATGTGATTCTGGCTTTGTTCCCTCGGACAAGTTCCAGGACTGATCCCAATAATGTTGCTGGGATTTCATCCTGGAATCAAATTTTCTACCATTCAGACTCTGACTTCCGTTCCCACACACCGCAATCCCTTAATTTATCGGAAAATGTACAGAAAGAAATCCCAGTGGGAATGAGGCTTGAGTGTGTACGTGCATCTGTCTGCACAAGCAGCCTTGTTGTTGCATATCCAGGTTCGAGCGACCTCTGATCTGATGACTTCTGTTCCAGTAATCACTGCATGCGTATGGTAAAAAAAATTGTTAACTTTCTGCATGTGTGTCTATGTCTGTGTGTGTGTGCACTCTTTTGTGTTCCAGGGTCGGAAATCTGTGCGTTATGGGGACTTTCAGTTCTGTGAACAAGCCAAGACTGTTATTGTGGTGAGTGTGTGAACCACATCCTCAAAAACTAATCGGCTCATTTTGATGTCCATTACGAGTAGCTGTGGCATTGTTAACAAGTCATTGCAGTAGAAAGTTTTGTTTATTGAAAAGTTTAATCTCTCCAGGTATTCTCTCTAGTTTATTAAGTTCAACAAAATGGTGATGTTAACTTCACTGAACGCATTTAGCCAATTTTGGAACCGGATTTTGAAATGTATAGTTTAAGTGTTGCACAAAATCTACTCTACTGTGTTTTATTCTATTTCATACAAGTCAGCAGTCAAGCCAGAGTTACACTTAACAGAACATGGTGATTCCAGAGATGTGTGAATGCCGGCATTGCTGTGTACTCTGCCACCTTGATGGTCCTTTTATGAATATTTTGCTTACAATGTATTTGTGTGTGTCTATGTGGTTGTGTGTGTACGCGTGAATGCACTTGGGTGCATTTGTGCCTTTGTGGGCACGCATGCCTGTGTGTTTGTGCATGTGCGTGTGTGTGTGCATGTGTGTGTGTGTGTGTGTAACTCCACAGAGGAACACGAGTCGGCAGTCTAAGCCTCTGCGTGTGCAGGTGATGCACTCCTCGGTGGTGGCTCACCAGTGCTTCGCGCTCAGAGCTCTCGTCTGGCTGGGACACGTCATCAGCTACTCAGGTGAGCTCTCTGGACACTCGCTTACCGCCACATACTGCCCCTCACTGTCTGCGCTGAATACTATATCCTTATTCAGGACTTAAGGCAAATAAATGTATGTGTACATGAGAGCATATAAGGTGACCATGCAGGTGTGTGTCTCCATCTCTGTCAGATGCTCTGCGAAGGATCCTCTGTCAGGTGGGTCTACAGAAAGGCCCGGAAGGCGAGTACTCCTCACTGGTCGACACCCTCATGCTGTGCGACTCAAAGATGTGGAAAGGTGAGCGCACCAGCCTTTGTCATATAGAAGCTAGTAAAGCAGCATCTGACATAGAGTCTTACCCAAAATGACCCCCCGTACTGTGCCCCGCAGCCGCCCGGAACGTCTACCACCAGCTCTTCATGAGCAGCCTCTTGATGGACCCAAAGTACAAGAAGCTTTTTGCCATTCAGTTTGCAAAAGTGAGTAACCTCTTGCTCTTCTACATCGGTGTGGTGGTTCTGTGTGGAGAGACACCGTTGACATGCTGACAGTCTTTGCATTACCCCAGTCTTAAGCTCAGAGCTCAGCTGTTGAGCTAAAGAGTAGCTCAGCGATGAAAATCATGAGATTTAGTTAAAATAAAGGAAATAATGGGCCAATTTAAATTGGAGCCGTACGCTATATTTTTGTTTAGTCGGCTGAATGCTAAGCCTCATTATGGAAGGTTTTCTTGTGAAACGAGTAGTCTCGGGCTGCGGCCTGTCTGGCTGGTAGTTGACTCTGTTGGGTACAGCCTAGTTTAGCCTAGCATTAGCCTACAGGACCCTGTGCTTGCCCTGTTCCTGACTTGGGGACACTGCTTGTGTGATTTTTCTGCTGTCTGACTGCTGTGCAAAGCCCCAGAATCGCAGCACTGTCTGAACTGGGCCCTGTTTAACGAGGCAGGTGTACTGATTTCACTGGATAACAGCACGGAATAAAACCAAAAACCTAGAAACCTGAGAATCACTCATGTCTAAGAGGTAAAACTGTGACCACCAGTTTCGCAATATCTGATGGGGATTACACTGAACTAACAAAGACCTAAGGAGCCAAATATGCGTGATCTCTCTGAAATCCATCCAGGTTGCAAAATGGTTATTTGCTGTGTGCTGGAAAGCAATCGTATTTTACTGAAATTCAACTCATACATTTGCTTCATTTGCCATTGGGCGGTTTTAGTTTTTCATAAGTTCAGACCCATGTTTTCTTGGCTTCCATAAATTATATCCATACCCTCTCAGAATGACTTTTTTTTGTCCTGTAAAGGCACACAGCATTCCCCCACAAGATGATTTAAGATCAAGCAATGGTGTCATACTAAAAATAACTAAAGCAGTGCCCGTTTCAAAACTTGACCATTCGGAACTGGCAAATTGCCAAGCCTCTGGTATTGCTGCTTGCCGGGCATTGCTGCTCGCAGCTTTCTCGAGAACCACTCAGCCAATCAACTTCACACTTGACTCTGCACTCCTTGGGTCCTCAGCAATACACCTACCTAGTTTTAAGTTGATCAGATGAGTGATTGTCGAGAAAATGAAGGACGGACAGACCAACCAGAGACTCCTTAATTTATTGTTGCATGTAAAGTATTGTATCAGAATGTGGGAAAAATGTGTCTGAATAAACTTGGACTAGGCCCTCCCAAGTCTGGTGCATGGACCTAAGTAGACCTGGATTTTATTCCGCTCAGTTGTCCGGCTTCCCACAAATGGCTATATGGCCCTTTTCTATTTCATTGAATGTAGGGGCTACTCACTGTTGCCATGGCAGCTTTGGGAGGGGTAGACTGGGGTCTGTGGAGGTTCAAGGGTCAGAGGTCGGCTGAGAGAAGGACGCCAGGTGGGCGGCGGCCGGCCTTTGACCTGGAGACGAAATGTCGCCCTTGTCGTTTAGAATTACCGGCGCCTCCAGACAGATTTTATGGAGGATGACCACGAGCGTGTAGTGTCAGTGACCTCTCTGTCTGTCCAGCTCTTCACGGTCCCCACAGTGGTGAGTACGAGGACACCTCACACCCACACACACACATACACACCCTCTGTCCTCTTCCCTCTGCTCTTCCCTCCATCAGAATTATGAGCGCTTGCAGAGCGACTATGTGAAAGACGACCACGACAGGGAGTACTCCATCACGGACCTGTCTGTGCAAATGTTCACCGTGCCTTCCCTGGTGAGTACTCACCGCGGGCAGGAGCCGGGGAGGACCTTGACGTTCCCGCCATCGCGGTCTCCGTCTTCGTTCTAGACCAGCTCGTCTCTGGTGTGTGAGCTAAAAAAAATTACTAATCAAAGTATTTGCATGGTGGGCAGTTTCCTCTTTCTTTGAGGAAACTAACAAAGACCTAAGGAGCCGAATATGCGTGATCTCTCTGAAATCCATCCAGGTTGCGAAATGGTTATTTGCTGTGTGCTGGAAAGCAATTGTATTTTACTGAAATTCAACTCATACTTTTGCTTCATTTGCAAGTGTGCGGTTTTAGTTTTTCGTAAGTTCAGACCCATGTTATCTTGGCTTCCGTAAATTATATCCATACCCTCTCAGAATGACAGAATGATTCACAGAATGACATTTATAAAAATGGGAAGCCGTGGTGAAAAGCTGTAATGTTTGGCTAAAAATCCCAGAACAGCATGTTCATTTAAACCTGCAGGTTTAAATGCAACCTGGGAGTGGCTGTAGTTTTGACGCAGACATGTTTTGGTCTTTGTAACCACCGTCCTTATTGGTAATTTATCATGGGCGACTAGGGATTGACTCTACAAATTTTTGCACATTTTTTGCAAATTACTTTAGTTTATTTCAATAATGTGCACAGCATAATACAATTAGACACAACATGGATTTGCTGGTTATTTTGGTATATGATAACATCCTCGAACATTGTTCCAAGTCGTTAATTCTTCGTGCAAGGTCCTCAATTTTTCCTGTCCTTTTCCTTGACCAACTTCTTGAGTTGTTTTACTTCATTCACGAGGTCCAGTAGCATAGTTTGTTGGTCAGCCACCTTGCTCACCGCCTCTGACATGAAGTTTAGAGACTTACGGATCTCCTTCATGTCGTCATCCACCGCAGGATTTTGTGTCACTTTTTTTGGAGGAATTATCTCTTCTTTTTCATCTTTGTTTTCATTGAATTTATTTTATTATTGGTTGTAAATGAACCTTTTTGCGAGCTAGTTTAGCAGCACTCCACAGGGCTCCGCCATCTTGCAGCCGAACCCCCTAAATGACTAACTATATTATGGTGGCTACTAATTTCAAGCTACCAATGCCATATGTGTGCTCCGGTGGTTAGATTTTACCATTTGTGAAGGTTTCAGACTTCAGGTTTATGGCTGACTAATGTGAAGTCATTGATGCTTAGGCTCCCTGGCAGATGGAGGGTAACCCCAAACTCCTGGGTGAATTTTGGCCCATTTTTGAGAAAGACCTCCGTCCTCCGTGACATGTAACATCCATGGGAGGGTGAACTGTAACTCCCATGGATGGTTGAACTCTGACCTTTGACCCTCTCCTGTCCTGCCAGGCCCGCATGCTGATCGTGGAGGAGAATCTGATGACCACCATCATCCGCACCTTCGTGGATCACCTTCGCCACCGCGACCTTCAGGGCCGCTTCCAGTTCGAGCGCTACACCGCCCAGCAGGCCTTCAAGTTCCGCCGTGTCCAGAGCCTCATCGGAGACCTCAAGTAAGAGCGCGAGCTGGAGATGCTCCTGTCTGTCTCACTGCAAACATAGACAGAAATGTCAGTCATAACGAGTATTTCATTACTGTATTTACACCAAGTTTTTCCATTTCCATTATTTTTTTTGTGAAGGAAGACCAGAGTGTTGCCAATTTGCTCAGACAAGTTTGATACATTTCTAGGTTGGCCAACAGATTTATGAACTTGTCAGGCAGACAGCAACTCATAACAAGCTACCATTTTCGACATCAGTGTTTGAATTGTGTGCCTGTTAAAAACAGAATCCCTGTGTATTTTTCCAGGTATGTTCTTATCAGCCGCCCGACTGAATGGACGGATAAACTCAGGGAGAAGTTTCTGGAAGGTTTGGACTCCTTCCTGGAGCTACTAAAGTGCATGCAGGTGAGCTGCTGAGGAACACTGGGAGAGGAGAGCAGTCTCAGTGCATTAGTGTGAATTTACTTCCTCTGGTGTCAAGGGAAATCAGGGCAATTTGATTTTGAGACTATTGAAGGAAGTTTTGTTGACAGGAAATTAGCTTTTGCAAAATTAATCTGAATTTGGAACTGAGATTAGCCCTTTGAGAGCTAAATGCTGCTATTGTTGCTCAATAACGCAACATCAAAATCAAAGCTGTTAAAAACCTATCATGTGGCGACTTGTTTAAACGAGCTCGTGCAGGGGAACTTTTTTAAGCAAGTGGCCACATGATAGGTTTTCAACAGCACAGGGAAGCTCTTAAACAAGTCACTACATGATTGGTTTTCAACAGCAGAAAATAATTAAATTTATACTGTAAAAAAAATCTATTTCCGTGCTCTATGGGTTAATTTAAAAGGAATTTTCGGCAGTAGTTGAGACATTTAAGGGCATACAGAATTCGTCCGTCCCTGAGCCCGGTTAGCGGGTTGGTGCACATTGCAGATGGTTGCCATATTGGTCTTTGAGCTGATGCGGTTCTGGTTGCGGTTCTGTCTCTCAGGGTATGGACCCGGTGGTGCGGCAGGTGGGGCAGCACATCGAGATGGAGCCCGAATGGGAGGCTGCCTTCACCCTGCAGATGAAGCTGACGCACATCATCTCCATGATGCAGGAATGGTGCGCGACGGATGTGAGTCACGGGCACCTTATCGCACTGGCAGTCACACTCCGTTACATAAGCCCACTGTAACACACTTCCAACCACACACATACCTTTTCTCATACATCCGTACATACTGACTGAAATGCATGCACACGCATTTACGCAAACAGATGTGCATTAGCTTGCGCACTTTTACTCAAAAGCACCTACTTTAATGCATTCTTTCGCATATTTTTGCTGATGCATACATTTAGATGTACATGTTCTCTTACACATCGATGCATGAATTTGCCTAAACGCCCCAACACAGCTTTATGCCCTCTCACTCACGCAAATGTTCACACAAGCGTACTTGCGCTGTTTCCCTTGTTTACACACATGCGCAACACCTCGTGTACACCCCTCACATTTGAGCACACCCCTCTCTGAAGCCCAAACAATTACTTTACTCTCAATCGCTCTGTGAAGTTTCTAGATGCAGATCCTGACTCTGTTCTCTCTGTGTTATCAGGAGAAGGTGCTGGTGGAAGCCTATAAGAAGTGCCTGACCGCGCTGACGCACTGCCACAGCGGTTTCACCGATGGAGAGCAGCCCATCACACTGAGCATGTGCGGACACTCCGTCGACACCATCCGCTACTGCGTGTCCCAGGAGAAAGTCAGCATCCACCTGCCCGTGTCACGTCTGCTCGCAGGTACGGCTGCCGGCACCGCCTGCAGACACTGTTATTACGCGTCTGCTCGCAGGTACGGCTATCGGCACTGCCTGCAGACACTGTTATTACGCGTCTGCTCGCAGGTACGGCTATCGGCACTGCCTGCGGACACTGTTATTACACGTCTGCTCGCAGGTATGGCTATCGGCACTGCCTGTGGCTTGCAGGTACGGCTATCGGCACCGCCTGTGTGACATTGCTCGTAGGTATGGCTATCCGTTCTGCTTGTGGCTCGCAGGTACGGGTATCGGCACTGCCTGTGGCTCACAGGTATGGCGGCTGGCACTGCCTGCGGACACCGTTATTACACGTCTGCTCGCCGGTACAGCTGCCGGCACCGCTTGCGGACACTGCTATTACACAAAATGGGCCGGAGGGATACGGTTTTCCAGTTTTCCGTTTGTGAGTGTCCGTCTCACGGTCCGTCACAAATATCTTCTCTGCGCTGTATCTACTGAAGGAGTGGGGGGATTCTCACCATATCATACATGGTAACTCCCCACCACAGATGTTAGCTGAACTGATTAGGGTTTGGAAGTCAAGGTTGCATACACTAGTAGTGCCTAAAAACTGAGAAAGTGTACCTTTTTCCGAGAAATTCGTACATAAACTTAGAGTACGTTGAGGTTTATTGAAGATTTGAGGCTAACTCTGTTAACCTTGGAAAAATTTTGCCGAGGTAGACCGAAAAATTTTCAGATGTATGAAAAAACATGAATATTCGCCGAATTTCGTGGGAACTTTGGAATGGTCAGTACTGTAGTTCAGCCTGCTGTGTCTGTGCTGCATACAGGAACTGGCAAAGGGCAGACCACCACCATTATAGTAAGAACAATAAAAACACGTTCAGTATTCAGAATATATTCAATCTGCAAAAGCACCAATTTACAAACAAATCAGATACACAATGTCATTTTTAATAGGGTGCACTTGAGAGAAAGTGAACATCGAGGTTTTGTCCAAACTTAAGTAAACCGGACAAACTTCGGGATACCTCAGTAAAATTTTTCCGAGGTTTACTGAGTTGGCCTCAAATCTTCAGTAAACCTCTGCGTATTCTAAGTTTTGGTAGGAATTTCTCGGAAAAAGGTGCACTTTCTCAGTTTTTAGGTGCTACTAGTGATATGTTGGGGGGGCAAGATCAACTTTTCAGGTGGATGCGGAGGCATAGCAATCCACGCTTTGCTCTGAGTTGCACCTTTTTTTATTATTATGCAGTGCGTAACTGTGGAGAATTCTGGATTTTTAGTTTTGCGCTCCAGTACATTGGGTTTGAATTGAAGTCAGAAGTATGTGTTTTATTTGTGGGTGTTTGTTCCCATGTAAGATTTCAGCCCTTTCTTTACCCTGTTATTATCCAAATACTACGCACTGCTCTATATTATTCTTTCTCTTTAGCCTAGTGACCAGAGTTGGGACCAAGTCATCATGTCCAAGTCAAATCAAGTCACTGGTCATTAGCTCAAACTCAAAGCAGACGAGGGAGAGCAGTGAGGAGTGAAAGGGGGTGGGGGAACAAATTAGACAATGAGCTAACTAATTAACAAGCAGAGTGGGGAAAGCTGAGAGAGCCATGAGCTGCATTTTATGTTGACATTGACCCCTTTCTGATCCTAAATGTATCTAAGCTTTTAACACTTTCAGCTTTCCCCACTCTGCTTGTTAATTAGTTAGCTCATTGTCTAATTTGTTCCCCCACCCCCTTTCACTCCTCACTGCTCTCCCTCGTCTGCTTTGAGTCTGAGCTAATGACCAGTGACTTGATTTGACTTGGATGTGATGACTTGGTCCCAACTCTGCTAGTGACACACACAGGCTAATTTACAATGTGCTTTAATGTGCAAAATATTTTGACACATGCAAAACCAATAACCTTGGTCCTTGGTTGTGTTATTCATTTTGCATGCGCTGCAAGCAACCTTAGGTGCTTATATTTAGGAGATAAACCTACAGTTTTTTTCGAACACGAGGTATTTATCATAGGATAGATACCTGGAAATTTCATTTGAGCGCGAGGTTTCAAATGTAAATTTCCAGTTATCTAGCCTATGATAAATACCGAGTGCTCGAAAAAAACGGTAGGTTTATCTCCATTCTACCATGAATCTTGTCAACACCCCGACGAAAATATTTTTTATAGCAAAGTTGGGATCAGAAGCAGCTCGATAATCAAGCGGGAGCTCTTCACGCAGCGCGAGGTCTTGACCCAGTGCGAGGTAGTTTACCAGTGAATGGATACCTGGTGTTAACCAATCTAAACGCAGAATTCGCTGGAATGAATGGTAGAATTTACTCATAGTACATAAGGCTACTTCAGGCGAGAAAAGCCTTTGAATAGAAACTTCCAGAATCCTTGAGTTAAAGCACAATTGCACTCCTAATTCTAGTTTTCTTATGTCAATTAGCTGAATTAATGAGGTCCAAGCCTGAAGCCTGTATCTACCTTTCATATGGAGTCGAGCTATTTTTCGTTTGTGGCTGCTTGATATAATGTCTGTGATTTTGAGCTCGTGAGTGTTGGGGTGTGTTGACTGCAGTGTAAAGAGTGGCTGTTGTTTGCCTCCTCAGGTTTACATGTTCTCCTCAGTAAGACCGAAGTGGCCTACAGATTCCCCGAACAGCTACCTCTGGTGAGAACGCTCACCTGTGCACCTCTACCTGTCTCCACGTCTTCCCCCAGTCTCCTTCCCAGTTTCCGTGATCGGTCTCTTTGTCTCTGCGCGTCAGTGTTTGTCTCATTCTGAACATTACTGTGACGCACACTCCTCTCTGCCCTACAGAGCGAGCTGAGCCCCCCGATGTTGATAGAGCACCCCTTGCGCTGCCTCGTGCTCTGTGCCCAGGTGCATGCTGGGATGTGGAGAAGAAATGGCTTTTCCCTTGTTAATCAGGTGAGCCTTGATGGCCTTTGGCCATGTATGTGTTCTTGTAGTGATATGAAAATGTAGCATGCACATGTGTATGTGCTCGTGAGAGAGAGAAAGATAGAAGGATGGAGAGAGAGAGGTAGTGTGTGAGAGACTAGCATGATCTACGCCATTTCTCTTTGTTCCCTGTTCTTAATGTTTGCCCTTGTGCTTCAGATTTATTACTACCACAATGTGAAGTGCAGGGTGGAGATGTTCGACAAAGACCTGGTCATGCTGCAGGTGAGTGGGATTCCCCTATATAGCCGTAAGGTTGATTAGCGCTCAAACTCAAACCTTGTCCTGACCCGGTGCCCTCTGTGTGCTGCAGGCCGGAGCCTCCATGATGGACCCAAACCACTTCCTGATGATCGTGCTCAGCCGCTTCGAGCTCTTCCACATCTTCAGCTCGGCCGACTGCAGGAAGAGATACAACAGAGAGAGCGCCAACAAGGTGCTGGCTCATGGCGCCCTCTATTGACTACTGGACAATGTGCATGCTCTCACTGGGGGGAAAAAAAAATTCAAGTCTTACCAAGCATTTTACAAGCATTTTATTGCTGTATTTGGACTTAAAACACAAAGTTTATTGAAAAACAATTCTCCAAAAAACAAAAATTCTGCCTCTGATGTGGGGTAACTTTGACTCATTTCTGTACTGATGCGTGATAACTTCAAAGTAGAGAATATTGGTCTATTTTTGGAGGTCAAAATTATAAGCAAAGTCCCTTAAGATTAGGATACCAGTTACGGCGGACGTATTGTGCAATGTTGTGTGTAATCATGTTCCCCATTGCATGAATGTTTGAAGAAGGCTCTTGATTCGGGTTTTGTCTGTATGTGACAGAGTTCTTCTCCCTTAGGATGTGGTGCAGCAGAATAACACTTTGATAGAGGAGATGCTGCATCTGGTCATGATGGTCGTAGGTGAGTAATTCTGTGTAATACAGCTGGAGTGTGTGCGCATATACGATGACGGGCGTTATGTGTGCATATGAGCTTTTTGTGTGTTTGTATGTGTGTGTGTATGTGTGTGTGTGTGTGTGTGTGTACATATCGAGTGATTAGTGTGTGTATACGTATGAAGTGATTAGTGTGTGTCTGCGTGAGTGGACATACGGAGAGATTAGTTTGTGTGTTTGTGTGTGTACATACGTGTGTGTGCGTGTGAGACTATAGAGTGATTCCTATGTGTTTTGCAGGCGAGCGCTTCTCCCCTGGCATTGGGCAGGTTCAGGGCAGTGAGGAGATAAAGAGAGAGATCATTCACCAGCTGTGCATCAGGCCTATGGCTCACAGTGAGCTGGTCAAAGCTCTGCCCGAGAACGTGAGTGTGCTGTCCGTCTCCCTAACATTACCCTAACATTACCGTAACGTTACCCTAACCCTGACCAGGGCTCACAGTGAGCTGCTCAAACCTCTGCCTGAGAACGCGGGTGTGCTGTCCGTCTCCCTAACATTATCCTAACATAACCCTAACATTATCCTAACCCTGACAATGGCTCACTGTAAGCTGTTCAAAACTCTGCCTGAGAACGTGATTGTGCTGTCCGTCTCCCTAACATTATCCTAACATAACCCTAACATTATCCTAACCCTGACAATGGCTCACAGCAAGCTGTTCAAAACTCTGCCTGAGAACGTGATTGTGCTGTCCGCCTCCCTAACATTACACTAACGTTACCCTAACCCTGACAAAGGCTCACAGTGAGCTGGTCAAAGCTCTGCCCAAGATTGTGAGTGTGCTTTCCCTCTCCCTAACGTTACCCTAACATTACCCTGACCATGGCTCACTGTGAGCTGTTCTAAGTTCTACAGGTTGAATATTTTAGCTGCATTTGATGGACCCATGTATAGGTTCGTAGATTCTAATGGGTTAGTAAAAGAACAAATTCTTGTTGACTAACAAGATGATGAACTGTGTCTCTTCCTCTCCAGGAGAACAAGGAGACAGGGATGGAGAGGGTGATCGACGCTGTCGCCTCCTTCAGGTCAGTTTCTTTCTGATGCCTCTGGGTTTGTGGCTGTGCTACAGGGCTTCACTGCTAATCCGGTCTCTGTGGTACAGGAAGCCTGGAGTGACGGGTCGGGGTCTGTACGAGCTGAGGCCTGAGAGCGCCAAACAGTTCAACCTCTACTTCTACCACTACTCCCGCGCTGACCAATCAAAGGTATCAGTCCCTTTTCACTGCTCCTGTTTAACCAATCACTGGTGTCTCATGCACTCCCGGCCCCCTCCTCCTTTTTACATACGTAAATGCTGACTTCTGTGGTGTCAAAATCAACTGTCTTCATTTGTAATGTCTGTTGTAGGGGGTATAGAGGAGTATTTAAGTGGATTTTTACTGTGCAGTTTCAGCATGTTGATGTGCTTCAACTTGAGTTGTGGTCTTGGCTCTTTTTTAAAAGTGCATTTCACCCAGGATTGCGATACAGGTTATCAGGAGACCAGCTCTTTGTGTTTGATCGATACAATTACTAATTTTGGCGTTTGTGCTTGTTTTATAGGCAGAAGAGGCCCAGAGGAAAGTGAGGAGGCAGAATGGGGAGGATTCAGGTATTGTTTTAGCACCAAACTTAATCACAGAGAAGAAGAGTGAGGCTTTTCATTATGGTAGTTAATGACTGAAGATCTTGCATGTCCAGGTCCAGTGTCACAAATCTGAAACTATTTGCTCAATGTAAGCTTTGCTCATTTAAGGTGCAGGATATGAGGTGTTAGTGAAATATCTATTATGCGGTTTATTGTGGCTCTGATAAGAGATTTGATCACGGTGTGCGCAGCTGTGTCAGACGTGCTCTAGTCCCAATTTGTTATTTACCCCTGTGCCCCACAGCTCTGCCCCCGCCAGTGCTGCCCCCGTTTTGCCCGCTCTTCGCCAGCCTGGTCAACCTGCTGCAGAGTGACGTGCTGCTCGGCATGCTGGGAGCTGTGCTGCAGTGGGCCGTGGAGCCCAGCGGGGGGCACTGGTCTGAGTCCATGCTGCAGCGGGTGAGCGCAGGCTCGCATCTGTGTGTGTACGGGTGTGTACGCTTGTGAGTGTGTGTCCATCGGGTTTCTTTAGATGTTGGAAATCCTTTATAATGCTGGAATTTTATTGTGGTGTTTCCTTGATTTGAAATGTGCTTGGATTTTGAATGAAGAGCTTGAAATTGTAATGTTAGCTATTTACTCTGAAAGTAATGAAGTTATCTGACTGTGATGTTTGATAAATATGCAGTTTACCTCTACTGAAAATTTTCTTGAAAGTTTGCCTTGAAAGTGCTTTAAAAGTGGTTGAATTTGACTTTGGAAAAGGTGTAGGAATTGTGGTGCATGCTTGCATCCTTGTGAGTGTTTGTGCGTACTGACGTTCGTGTGAGTATGTGCGTGCATGCGAGCATGTGAGTGCGCGTGTGTGATGATTGTTGTATCTCTCTGTGCTCAGGTATATGTGTGTGTGTGTGTGTGTGTGTTGATAATAGGGTCTCTCTGTGCTCAAATTCCCATGTGAGTGTACTTGTGTGTGTGTATCTGTGTAAGTTTGTATTGATTATAGTGTCTCTCTCTACTCAGGTTCCCGTGTGAGTGTGTATCTGTGTGTGTGTGTGTGTGTGTGTGTGTGTCTATGTATTTGTAAGTTTATTGATTTATAGTGTCTCTCTGTACTATGGTTTCTGTGTAAGTGTGTATCTGTGTTTGTGTTGATTTTTGTGTCTCTCTGTGCTCAGGTGTGTGTGTGCGTGTGTGTGTGTTGATTAATACTGTCTCTCTGTGCTCAGGTGCTGCACCTGATAGGCATGGCCCTGCTGGAGGAGCGGCAGCAGATCGAGAGCAGCAGCGAGGACAATGATGTCACCTTCAACTTCACCCTCAAGATCTCCCGTGAGTCTCACACTCCAGCCGGGTCTATCCTGACACCACACACGGGGTGCAGGGCCAATGACCCTCGGAACCGTTATTACCTTCCCATTCAATATTTTGTCCCTGTAAAATCTCCCCTAGAAGCATTTAATGGAGAATGCTGGTATATCTTTATTTTGTGAAGGATCACACAATATCAAGTTTGGAATTTACATTTTTGTCCTTGCCTGCCGTTTTTAACGTTTTGGCCTGCTGTATGACATTTTCTCAGCCAATTGGCAGATGTGGAAATTAATGAAATTGTCTCATCTCACCTATGACATTTTGTCATTGCTAAAAATAGAAGCAGAAACAAGTTTAAAACACATGCTGAGTGCTGAGATGTTATGTATTGAGGTGTATGTGTGTGTCTGTTCAGGCCCAGGAGACGCCCCCAGCAGCTCTCCCAGCATCCTGGCCCTGCTGGAGACCCTACAGAACGCCCCTCACCTGGAGGTGCATAAAGACATGATCCGCTGGATCCTGAGGGTACGGCGAGACCTCCTCACCACCACCACCATCATCATGATCATCACCCTCAGCATGCTTACCGCCATCAGCCGCAGCTACAAGGGCGAGCAATGAGAGGGACTTTCACCGCTATTGTGTTCAGCTGTTGAGTGTTCTTGATGATGGGGGAATGAGGTCATGTGACCCCCATATAATATGTACAGGGTTCCTGCAGGAGCAAGAAATTGTTGAAAATGCTTGAATTTTTAATATGTTGGTATCAAGGTTTGAAAAGTGCTTGGAATTTGCATGAAGTGCTTGAAAACTGCCTGGAATTGTAACATTATTTGCAGGATTTTCATAAGAAATCGCTGTCTGACTGAGTAGTTTGAAAAATATGGAATTTACTACTGCTGTAAGGTGATAAAAAAGCTTAAAATGCTTTGAAAGTATGTGAATTTGACTTTGGAAAAGGTGTATGAACCATGGCGGTGCATGTACTATTCGCTGTTAGTCTATCCATCCCCCAAAAGGAATGATTCTTCTGATACTGTGTGATTCCTGGTGGCGAGGATTTTATTTTCTGATCATGGGTAGCAGAGGGGGAAAACCTGTGGTATCAGTCAACGAAGTTTGTCATCCCCTCTGTGTTCTAGTCTAGTGGATGTTAATTTGTATGAGAATAATTGTTCGACTGTGAGGATGGTTATAGGTCAAAATGATGTGCCGTTTGTTTTTCATAGTTGTTATTACAAAACATTGGGTTAATATACATGATCTGTCTTCTGTCGAAAATGTCATCGTGAAACTGAAATTCAGCTGGATATCTCAATGTATTGACTGTTCTCTGTAAGGTTGTGCCCACTCGATCAGTTGTATACAGTGTATGGGGCGTTCTGAATGTTGTTCTCTATCGCCCCCTGCAGATGGTCTCCAGCATTAAGACAATGCGGAAACGCACCGCCACCAGCCCGGTGTCGGAGAGCGGGGGTCAGAGTCAGGAGGAGGTGAGATTTTGGGGCATTGCCTCTAACACTGAGACTATGGGCTGCATCTTACGCTCAGCGCTGCCAAGGGTGCCGGACATGTCTTTGCTCGTTTCTGTCCAGCGCAGTTGTCCTTCTCCTGTCCAGCACCCACTTGGCAGCAAACTGAGCGCCCATGGGCATGTTGGTCTAAAATGAGGTGCATTGATGCCGTGTTGCTATCTTGAGGCTGTAGAAGGCGATTGTGCGATTGACTAGCAAAAAACTGGTTGAAGTCCGTTGCTATTATTGTAAAGCCATGACACCTTTGTACTGGCGAACTCTGTCATTCCTACAGTCTTCCAGGAGATCTCCCCCTGTAGGGGTGGCAGTTTGGGGACAATAGTTGGCCTTTTTTGAATCCAGCCTGATCCATTAATAGAATATATGCAACTCATCTGTCCCACTCATTTGTTCATTTGAAATGTGTTAACATTAAAAGGTGGCACTTTTTCGAAGCTGTAAAGCAAGGAATGGCATTGTTGTCACCATCTATGATTAATCAAGAGTTTTTACTTACATCCAATTGACCGTCAGTCGTAAGCCAAGCAGAAGAGAGTTCTTTTCACTCCTGTCAGGCTGTATTATTCAAGGGGTTAAATTAAAGTAATTGAAATAACATTATTCAGTAATGGTTTGCACACTTTCACTTCGCACACAAGCAGACTCGTTTCCTTTGCGGAGTAGCTTTTTTTCCCTGCGACTTGTCAAATCCCCCCACATAATAGCGATTCAACGAAGTGAAAGCGCACTAGGCTTTAAAGGGAATAGGAGATGACACTCTGATTGGCGTATTTCATGTTATGCCCAAAATAGCCTACGAATAATCAAGAGAGTAAGTTTAACCCCTTTGAACCTTGTGCCTTACTGTGCATTCAAATTACAATCCGTTGAAATTGCGAAAATGGATTTGGACATATCCGAAATGCACTTGCGCCACATGCCTCAGACTGTTAAAATTTGTGTTCTTAAGTACACACTGGCTGTGTGCAGTGGCAGTGAAACTCCTGAGGTGTGTGACTGTGCGATGGCGCCCCCTGCAGACCCTGCGGGATAAGGACAAGGCGGAGCGGAAGCGGAAGGCTGAGATGGCGCGGCTGCGGCGAGAGAAGATCATGGCACAGATGTCGGAGATGCAGCGCCACTTCATCAACGAGAACAAGGAGCTCTTCCAGCAGAGCCTGGAGGAACTGGAGGCCTCTACCTCTACCTCACTCGATCACAGGTACCAAACTTACACACCTGAAACATACTTATCTAACTGAATCTCAGGTACCACACTTACTCACCTGCAAAATACTTGCCTCACTCAATTAGAGGTACTAAACTTACACACCTGAAACATACTTACCTAACCGAATCTCAGGTACCGCAGTTACTCACCTGCAACATACTTGCCTCACTCAATCAGAGGTACAAAACTTACACACTTGAAACATACTTACCTAACCAAATCTCAGGTACCACACTTACTCACCTGCAACATACTTGCCTCACTCAATTAGAGGTACTAAACTTACGCACCTGAAACATACTTACCTAACCAAATCTCAGGTACCGCGCTTACTCACCTGCAACATACTTGCCTCACTCAATTAGAGGTACTAAACTTACGCACCTGAAACATACTGATCTAACTGAATCTCAGGTACCACACTTACTCACCTGCAATATACTTACCTCACTGGATCCCCATTACCAAACTTACACACCTGAAACGTACTTACCTCACCAGATCAGAGGTACTAAACTTGCACACCTGAAACATATTTACCTCACTGAATCTCGGGTATTAAACTTGCATATCAGAAACATGCTTGCCTCAGTGAATCACAGGTACCAAACTTTCACTCCTGAAACATGCTTGGCTCACTGGATTGCAAGTACTACACTTAGACACCCAAGGCATACTAACCTCACTGGATCTCAGGTATTAAACTTGCATACCAGAAACATGCGTACCTCCGTAAATCATAGGTACCAAATTTATACACCTGAAACATACTTGCCTCGCTAGAACATTGGTACCCATCTTGCATACCTGAAACATACTTGGCATATTGGCTCTTAGGTACTTGACTTAATTGCCTGAAATATATTTACCTCACTGGATCGCTGGTAAACAACTTACATTGCTGAAACGTACGTCACTGCAAAAAGGGTACCCATTTTACGCACATAAAACATATTTGCCTACTGCAACATGGCTGTCCAACTTACACTCATAATACATTGTTACCTTTCGGGATCACATGTAACAAACTTTCATATCTGATGTACAGGTGCTTGCCTCAGTGTAACACCGTTACCAATCTTACACATCTGATGCATGGATACTGGAATGTGGGTGCCTACTTATTCTCCTGTTACACAGCTACCCACACACCTGCAGAATACCCATGCTCTTTTAGCTCTGTTTATATACTTGTGTGCAGTGTGGATCTGTACATCTGATCTATGATG
Source organism: Gymnothorax javanicus (assembly GCA_029692085.1). Lineage (NCBI taxonomy): Eukaryota > Metazoa > Chordata > Actinopteri > Anguilliformes > Muraenidae > Gymnothorax > Gymnothorax javanicus. The sequence continues at coordinate 34,853,072 of CM056208.1, forward strand.
ACTCTCGTGCGAGTCCCACAGTAATGTGCTTGTGTACTGTATATACTGCAGTGTTTCTGTGCCCTCGCCCCTGTAGCCCCGCCTCTCCGGACGCGGCGCTGGTGTGCCTGGGCCCGAGGCGTACACGCGTTAGCGAGAAGCGCCAGATGGTCACCTGCATCCTGTGTCAGGAGGAGCAGGAGGTCCGGGCGGACGGGCGCGCCATGGTGCTCGCCGCCTTCGTCCAACGCTCCACCGTCATGGCCAAAAACCGCCGGAGACCGCCTCACGACCCGGGTGAGCTCCCCCTGCCCCGCTGCCTCTGCTCCCCATCCGCTGTCTCTGTCTCTTCAGTGATCTTATTGGTCTCTTCTGATCATTTAATTCAGTTTTCACACTCCAAATATTAGAGCTTGATTTGGAAGGAAGTGGTTTAATAGAACAGGGTCATGGACTTCAATTATAAATCAATGCAAATGGATTGCTGCTATTGCTGAAAAATGTTAGACAGTAGCTAATAAAATGTTATTTATTTCTGCAAAGTTTTGACACTTCATACTGCTCTTGAATCTATCTGTGCTGCATGTGAAATATGTACTTTTCATATTGTTTCTGCCTTTACTGCTGTGGGTTTGTGGGCTTTTATGGATGTGCACCTTTTTCCTTTCTAGAAAGCTATGATCCTCTCTACATGCACCCTGACTTGTCCTTTGGGACGCACACGGGCAGCTGTGGCCACATCATGCACTCACACTGCTGGCAGAGGTGAGTGTGAAGGGGGACGGATGGACTGACAGACAAACGGACAGGAGGGGTGGCTGGACAGCAAGCCCTTAGCATGGACACGACAGGCTGACTAACTGACGGAGGAGCCTGTTCAGTGATCTGAACAGCAGGGCTAGTCAGATGCGGAGATATTAGAATGGACAGACGGGCAGAATGACGGCCGACAGACTGACGGGGGTGAAACTTTCCTTGCAAGCTGGATAGAGCTGGACAGTTATAGCTGACAGAGCACTGCCATTATTTTTGTGTTGGTGATTCGTAAACAGACACTGTGCGTTGTGTGTGGCGCCCCCGCAGGTACTTTGAGGCGGTGCAGGCGAAAGAGCAGCGACGGCAGCAGAGACTGCGTGTGCACACCAGCTATGACGTGGAGAACGGGGAGTTCCTCTGTCCGCTCTGTGAATGCCTCAGCAACACCGTCATCCCCCTCCTGCCCCTGTCCAAGGGCCCCAGCAGGTAACTACCGCACCTCGCCTACCTCACACAGTAACATCATCCCCCTGCTGTGATCCGTGCCTTTTGCTTTGTATTTTGTGTAATATTAAAGTTCATGCTCATTATTCCATTTCTTTTAGACTCCGTGTATGTTGTAATTAAATGTGTTCTTGCAGATCTTGAATTAATGACTTGGTTTATGAGAGTCTGTAACATGGCTCTTGGGCAGCAGGGGGCAGTAGTGCTCATTATGCCCCCTCTCTCCCCCTCTCTAACTTCTCCTGTCTCTGTCCCCCTCCCTTCCCTCCAGCTGTGAGCAGCCTGGCCTGTCGCAGTGGCTGAAGACCATCAGCCTGCAGGTGAAGGCCCTTCACTCTGCACACAGGAAACTCAGGACAGACAGTGAGTAGCAACAAAACAGCTCAGCTGTGAGGAATGTGTGAGGAGGTGTGTTGGGTGTTGTTCGTGTGCACTTTCTATCATTTTGGATTGTGATGGTGACCGGTGTGCTTCCAGATGCTGAAGCTGCAGATGAGTCCGAGCAGCTGGAAGACTGCGCTCCTCCAGAGGGCTTCAGGCCTGACCAGGCTCCTAAGTAAGTCTGTTGTAGTGAACACACACACACACACACCCTTGTACTTATATCTTTGTGAGGACATTACGTTGACTTCATTCATTCTTTCTGTGTCTCTACAGCCTTTCTCTAATCTTTACCATGAGCAATTTATGCCTAACCCAAACCCTTACCTTAACCTACCCCTGATTCTAGCCTTACCCCTAACCTTAAAGGTGCAGTCAGCGATGTGGGAGAAAACGAGTAGCGAGGTAGTTGATATTTGAAGTGTAAACGAATACAGACCCACCCCTCCCTTCATACTCCCCCCGGGGGTCCACCCCCAAAGTTCTTGGACGCGCATTGTCATGTAAACAGCAGAAGAATTACAAGCTGAAAAAGTGGAAAATGGATTCGGAATTTTTCCCGGTACAAGTTATCGATTCGCGAAGCTACGCACAAGTAACGCTTAGACCGTTTGCGCGTTTCTGCTATGAGCTCATTTAGTAGATTGCTGTCGGAATTGTTTCGTTTTGGAAGAAATGGTTATCAGGAGCTTATAGCAAAATTTCTTCCTGAACAGTGGGTATATAACAGTACAGCTACAACAGCATGCATGCGAAGCGAGACAGTACAAGCAAAACAATAAGCTGAGACGAAGGCGGTTCATTTCATTCTATCTAGTCGCACAAATGTACAGCATTTGATTGCGCAATTCCCCGTCGATTCCTTACATAAGGTGTCAGACATTCACAAGAACTCGTAGCCACAGCTGAGGTTAGCTGACCCGTCAGACAACTGTACCCACAACTCGACTGCTATTATAAATAGATAACATCACAACAACGGTACATTTTGGCAGATTAGACAATATGATGAATGCCTGACGGCTGTTACTGTTGTGTGAAGCACCGCAAAGCTAATGTTGCTCACCTGTCCAGCAGAAAGACGGCAACCTCCGCGTCCGTTTTCAGACCCTTCAATTCGCAGAGTTCCCTCCACCATTGGAAAGCCACACCAATGTTGACCCGGGTATTCGCCCTTTCATGGTCGTAGCCCTTCTTTTTTAATTTATGTTCCTCCGACCGTTTTCTTCTGGGCTGTTTTTCAGCCATCGCAAATGCTGTGCAATGCCGTGTCTCTCTCTCTACTGTAACTGCGTACGCTACGCGACCTGCTACTCCCCCACCCCCCGATGTCTGACCTGTGCACGAGTATGAACCCGCCCCTGGGCGTGGAGGGGTGGACCCATGTTCTGGTGGCTGGGTCTGAGCCACAGATTTACCTGCTTAAATTCAGAGCCCAGGCTGTGTATTGAAACCAGATTTTTTTTCCAGCATGCTCTCAGAAGTGACAGCTTGCAGATAGTGAGGAGAAATATGGTGATTTTGACAAAAAGTGCATAGATTTTGATCGCTAACTATACCGTTAACTAATGAGTCACAATTTGCCATTGTAATTGTGAGGACACAGGAAAATGTCCTCACTTCCCCAAAATGTTCCCCACTCTGTAAGAAAAACATTTTTTGGTTCTCACTCCGTAGCAGGTACAAGAACACACACACACACACACACACACACACACACACACACACACACACACACACACACACACACAGTCTCTCTGTCTATAAGGAAAAGATGAGGAGTTTTAGCAGGTCTGACAGACGAGGCAATTCCAGCCTGTGTGATTGTGCCACTGCACTATAAAGCTGTTTGATGTAATGCTGAAGAGAGCATGAGGGCCTGCTACATGGTCTGACACGCGTTGGTAGAACTTCACATGGTGATGTAGGCCCTGTGGGGGCCTGGGGCTCAGAGGCAGTAACGCCTGGATTGTTAATTCAAATCTCTGTGCTGTAGGAACCCCTACTCTACCACGATAAAGGAGATGCTGACCACGTTTGGGACGGCGACCTACAAAGTTGGCCTTAAAGTGCACCCCAACGAGCAGGACCCACGAGTCCCCATCATGTGCTGGGGCAGCTGTGCCTATACCATCCAATCCATCGGTCAGTTTCACTCCTTACTCCTCCCTCACCTGCACCGTCCAATCAATCGCTGTATATCTCTCCCTGCCCCTTCCTCCAATTAAATGGAACAGTTGGTTAGAGAGGCCAGTGTTCGCTCACTATAGTGTTTCTGTGTGTCTCAGAGCGACTGCTGGTGGACGAGGAGAAGCCTTTGTTTGGAAGCTTACCCTGCAGACAGGTAATTTACTGACATCACTTCCTGATTGGAGAAAATTCTTACAGGAAATATGCTGTAATGGTAACTGGGAATAGGGCTGCAAAAAATACTGAGTGAAAATATAGTGAAAGACAACAGCGCTGATTTCCAAAGGATTCTTGGAGAGTAAATAAGGAAGGGAGGGAGAAAGAAACTGACATAAGAGTGTTACAGTGCTAGGCCTGATGCGCAGGTTTATTGTTCTGTAAATATGCAGCCCTGAGTGTGACCTTCTGTGTCTGTAGGAGGACTGCTTGAGATCGCTGGCCAGGTTTGGGTCGGCCTGCTGGACTGTCTCCTCTCTGCCCTCTGTGCAGGGCCACTTCATCAGACTGTTAGCAGGTGAGCTTTACCTTCCAGAAAGTTCCATCCTCACCCTACTGGGACAGGTTTGTGCTGGGCTTCATTGTAGGTTGTCTTACGTTGATGTTTTTTAGGAACTGTGCGTGTAGTACAGCCCATTAGCATTTGCATAGTAACACAGTGTTTTATTTTTGACCCCGTAAAACATCGCATAGGGTTTAGGAGATGGAAAATGTGATAAAATGGATATTTATGGGTATCGTCGCCCATATTTTGTGTACTATTTCGGAATTGCAGAACTCGATTATTCTGCGTCTTTGTCGAAAGTTTCACTGTCTGCATTGTGTGGGTAGTCATTTTATAGAATGCATTCACAAGGCCCTATCCTGCCATTTTAAAGACTGCAGGTCATTGTAAACCTTCGTAGACTCTCTAAAGCAGATGTGCTGATGCAATGCCTTGTATTCCCACAGCGCTGGTTCCAGACCCTCAGGTGGTGAGCCCTCCCAGTATATTGGATGTGGATATGTTCCACCTACTGGTGAGGCCCTGACTTCAATTGTATTTTTTATCCAAAACATGACTCATTAACATGCCTGTGATAATTGTACCAATTACATACCAAAAAATACCTGTGATTGGTTATTGTGCCAGTTGCAGTACATAAAAAAACAAGCTGAAAGCGCTAAAAGATGAAGATGAAGGTGATACATGTAGGATCTCTAGTAAGTGAGCCCGAGATATCAAATATATTGAAACGAGAGTAGAAATTTTCATTCATACTGAGCCTTCAGCAATGAATAAATGAAAACTACTACTTGAGTTTCATAAATTTGATATCTCGGGCTAACGACTTTGAGATCCTATGTATTCCAGAAATGTTGCTGTGGTATTACTTGGAAAATTAAAAAAGCATTAGCTTCTAGCTGGCAGTCTTTTTAAGCCAATGGGATTAACAATTCTCTAGCTAGCATGCTAGTGCTTTTTGTCTTTAAATGAGTAAATTCAAGTTTCTATGGCAACAGTTACTTATGCAACTTATTATTGTAATGGCGTGAAGTGTTAGCATGCTAGCTAGCAAATTATTCATCCCGATGACTTGAATAGACGACCAACTAGACAAGCGATGGTTCATGTTTACAAGCATGATTGGTAAAGTTACTGTTAAGAAGATACTGGTTTAAGTTTCCTAATGAACGGAAGGTGACCAATCACGATGCGAGAAAGCTGTGTGGCTGCATTACACCAAATTTTCATTATTTATGGGATAAATAAAGGTTATTCTACTGATATTAGTTCTGCGGAAGTACCAGTGTCTTTCTAGTTGCTTGCATTTTCACAAGGCTCACTGCCATTCCTGACACACTAAATCTCACATCTCACAAATGCATGAAGCTGTACCTTGAATATGTATTAATTCAGTACAGGTGGTTTTATTGTATCCCCGGACGATGAGTCTGGATACCATGGATCAGTGATCGTTACGCCGCACCCGCCGCCACCATGTCCATAGAGATCTGTCGCAGCACTCTACTGGTTACAGTTCTTTATGGATCCATTTCAAATTTGGCATGGACCCTGTGTGTGGTGAGGTCACAAAGTGTATCGATTTTGGGAATAATTGCTTTCGGGCACCCGGGACACACATTGACCTGCGGGCGACCAACTCTCTTGTTTTTAACTGCCTGTCCTGTTGTCTGTCTGTTTCTCAGGTGAGTCTGGTGCTGTCCTACCCCTCAGTGCACTGTCAGGACTCCTCAGGCCTCAGTGTGGATGGGGCTCAGGTTCATCTCTTTCATCTGGTGACCGTGGCGCATATCGTGCAGATCCTGCTCACGTCCGTGCCAGGTGAGGAGGGGGGAGCGCCTTCGCGTCAAGCTTATGCTGAATAGCAGACCTCTGAAGGACTGTTGGTCACCTTCTGCTGTGTGTGTGTGTGTGTGTGTGTGTGTCCACAGCGGAAACCACGATGGAACAGGAGAGCGGGGGTGCGGACGATGAAATGGAGGAGGGAGTGTGCCACCTCTATAACCTTCTCAGGACTCACCTGGGCAGGTAATGGCAGCTGTTTCTCCATGATGCCTGTGGCACAGCTTTAGGATGAACCAGTGTGTGTATTTGTGTATATGTACGCGAGTGTGCGTGTGCATTGGTTACCTTGTGCTTGTTGGTGGTACCCTTTGTGAGGTTAGCTCAGTGTCACGTGCATGTAGCCCAGATCTAGAATGACCCGGCGAGCTTTTGTGCGTGGGTGTGTGTGCGTGTCAGTTACTTTGTGCTTGTTGGTGGTACCCTGTGTGAGGTTGGCTTAGTGTCTCATGCATGTAGCCCAGTGACCTGGTGTGTGTGTGTGTGTTTGTGTGCGCATGCATATGTAAGTCACTCTTATGTTTGTTGGCAGTGCCCTGCGTGAGGCTGGCTCAGGCTGGCACCTGTGGCGCTGCGTGAAGGCGGGCATCCTGCCCTACCTGCGAGCTGCAGCGCTCTTCTTCCACCACCTCAATGGAGTGCCTACACCCCCAGAGCTGCGCGGTAAGTCTTTACTCGATTACACACTCTGAACACGCAGACACACGTGCGGTCAGACACATACACATGCATACAAATACAAGCATGAGCAGGTAATCCACACATGAAACCAAAGCCCACTAGGTTTTCAACAGCACAAGATAAATTTAAAAATATCTACATTTAAGTGTTTCAGCGCTCTAAAGGTTTACGTCAGAACTAAACATTTGCCACATATGTTGTTCCAGCCATGTGCTTATCGATCTTTCCCAATCAATTGTCAAGCAAAATTTTGTATCCTCTAGCTGGATAAACCAACCTTATCCACTACAGTTAATGTGCTCACATTGACTCTCCTTTTCTCAATTTCAGTCTCCCTATTTCTCAATTACTTGCTACAGCTGCTCACATTGTTACACTGTGAAAGTTCTGAGATGTTGATTCCTTTCCATGTGTTTTTATCAGTTGTGGGTCCGTGTCACTGGGAGCAGCTGTGTGGATATCTCTGCCTGCCGCCCAACCTGCTGCAGCTCTTCCACAATCACAGAGACCTGCTCGACCCGCTGCTGCAATGGTACCTAATCTCCACCATCACCCTGCTCCTTTACACCAGCAACTTCCTCTAGATTGGGTTTCCACAAATCTGACCGCCTCTGCCAAACCCAGCGCTGATTTTATTTCCTCCCGTGTGATGAACTAAAAGATTACTGCGGCTGATTGGCCAAACAGGCTTCATTCCTGACACTCTGGTATAGGGCGGTTGGAAATGGGCTACCTTAGCATTTTTGTTGGAGCTTGAAGACCACTTTTTGAGCAGCAGGGCTGTGTGCCATATTATTTTATTGCTCTGTTTTTGTTATGGACTGGGACTGGTCTTGTTTTGTTCCACTGCACTGTCCTTTCTCTGCCCTATGCCCTGAAACTGACCTCCGTGTTGCCCCACCTCTTCTCCTCTCTCGCGGTATTAATTCCGACATGGCCCCTCCCCTCTATCCTCTCCTCTGACACTAATCCCCACTCTGCCTTTGTGCTTTTTCTGTATCGGCTGTACGCGCACGCAACTGGGATTAGGGTCCCTGAAAATAAACTGTTGCCTGTTGCTGGAGCAGCTTTATTGAGCAAATGTGTGCGATTTGTCCCCCTCTCCTGCAGGTGGTGCTCTCACTCAGGTGTGCGGGACGGCCTCCAAGGAAGCGGTCCTCTCGTTAGGTGAGTTCTGTCCCTTTCCTCCTCTTCCTAGGACAACCAGAAACCTGCAGCTCTGTCATGGTCCTGTAATACATGTCATCCATAAAACGATTGGCAAATGGCCTGTTTTAGGTGTAACTGCAGTACTGTTTGTGATTGGGGCAGCGCTAGACACAACAAAAAACTCACGTGAGGCGCTCTATTCTTATGAGAGGTTCTTAAAAAAACCATGGCTATATTTCGTTGCGCTGTGAAGTTGGCATCTGTGCATTTTGTCCAATCCTGTGGTGATAATGAAGCAAAGAATTTACGGTTTATATAAATTGACTCAAACTTTGATGGCATCAGCAAGGTAAATTTGAGAAGCTTTGTTAGAAACTGTCTTTATGCCGATTGCCGATGAGCAGCACTGTGTTTTTCCTCTTGTTGTGGTATCTGACCACTTTTTTTTTTTTTTTTTTTTTTTTTTAACGTATTGGCAGCTTTCCTCGGGAGTCGAATCGATTGATCGACCTACCAGACGACTACAGCGCTCTCATCAACCAAGCCTCCAGCTTCACGTAAGCCATACACCCCTCATTTATCTCTGTACAAGTGAAATCACAGTTCAGACCAGTTTGGATATGTCGCTTGTCAATCCTTAGGGTGCTGAAATAAATTTTCAAATGTTAAAAAATTTAACATTTAAATATGAGCTTTTGAAAACCTATCATGTGACCATACCCTGTGGGAGCTCTTTTCAACAAGTTGCCACATGAAAGGTTTTCAAAAGCTTTGATTTTATTTCATTATATCAGCGAGCAGCAAAGGCTGTGTTTAGCGCTTTAAGGGTAATGACGGGTGAACTGAATGCTGTTTTGCGTCCCTGCCCAGGTGCCCCAAGTCTGGGGGAGATAAGTCACGCGCCCCGACCCTGTGCCTGGTGTGTGGGGCCATGCTGTGCTCCCAGAGCTACTGCTGCCAGACGGAGCTGGAGGGGGAGGATGTGGGGGCCTGCACTGCCCACACCTTCAGCTGCGGCGCCGGCGTGGGCATCTTCCTCCGGTAACCACCTCGCTCAGCTGGCTGGGCTCCCTCAACGGCATTTACGCCGTCTTTCAGTAACCCTGTCCAAAATGCCCTCGCTAATCCCAGGAACTTCTCTACCACACCACCTGTTCTTTACCCAAAAACCCTTCACCACCTCCTTGGGCCAGAAGCCCTCCATCAGCCTGCCTCATTCCAGAAACGATACACCACTGTCCCATAAACCTCTCTAGATCCTACTCTATCCCAGGAACCGTTGCCGACCTCCTGCCTAAAGACTACCCTCCTCCATCTCCCTACTTCAGAACCCTTTTGTCGGCTTGTCCACCACCACTTTGCCTATCCTTTCAACCTGTGTACTGCTTACCCTGTCCCTCCTGCACCTCCCGTATCCTATCCTTGGTGAAACAGTTATTGGAGATTGTAGCTTGTCAGCGGTGTGGTCCTGGTTTGGCATAGCATGGTTGTATGATATACTTGTGTATGCGAGTGAGTGACTTTAAGTGGGTCTTTTGCTGCTCCAGAGTCAGAGAGAGTCAGGTGCTGTTCCTGGCTGGGAAGACCAAAGGCTGCTTCTACGCCCCTCCATATCTGGACGACTACGGCGAAACTGACCAGGGCCTGAGGTGAGAGTCTGTTTTCTGTTTCTGTGGGATGTGCCCTCATACTCTTCCTCTGTGGGCCGTTCCACACCAGCTCTGAGATACTGTATCTCAGAATCACTTGGATCAGGGGTCGCAAACTGAAATCCTGGTGGGACACTGTGTCTGCTGGCTTTTTGGCCTATCATAGCTGAACGGAAATCCCAAAAATATGAAGGCTTTGATGCCCTCAAGGACTGCTGTTTGAGTCTGTCTAAGATATTTGTCTTTTGTGATGTGTTGATGGGGAATGTTGAGTTATAAAATTGTAGAGAATTGGAGCTTTGTTGTCTGTTGTGTTTTGCCAGTAAAGCCATTTGGCTTAGGTTTATTTTAGTTTTCGGGAGGTCTAATTTCTAAAATGTTCGCAGCTTTTGAAATTTTTGAAAATATATGTGAAGAAGTTATTATCTGACCACAATTTATTGACCTCAGACAACATAAGTCTACTTTCCTTTTTTTTGGAGATATTTGAACCTACAAATATTTTTTCACCGCGGACTGAATTTGGTTGTAACAGCTCCCAAAGTAAACTTAACCCCATAAAACCTATGGACCCATATATGGGTTTGTAAAATGCAGCTGTTGTCTTCGAAACTGTGGAACTTCAGGCCTATTTTAAATTTGAGTTGAGATCCCAAGGTTTCCGACAATCCCACATATGTGTTGAATTACGAGAAAATGTGTATAAAATGTACAATATCTTCATATTTTCCATTTGATGTAATGCTATGACCATGAAAACATGGTGTCCTGGGTCTGAATACTTCTCTCAGTACAAGTGTGATGTAGCTTCAGTGAGGCGCTGCAGCCAGCGGATCTCCTGTCATCTGGAAAAACCTAGTAAGTTTATCAGTGGCAAAGATCTCGCAATTGAACACAAATTTTAGGTTCTGAACTTTTCCTAACAGAAAAAAAATGGTAGTAACTTGATTTTGAAAGTTCAAATGACACTAATAGCTAGTGTTTTAAGATTTTCACCACTCTTAATTATTGCGAATGAAGGTTAAACTCAGTTTCTACCAAAAGAGAGACACTTACTAGGTTTTTCCGGATCACAGAAGAGACACAGAATATGCATATGACATCATCCAACGCCATGAAAAAAAAGCTTTTTCTGACTTTGAACATACTTAAGGGAAAACTTAAGTGCAAAGTTAGTTTAGGGGTTAATCTTGGTGTCTTCTTGGTGTCATTTAATTTGTAAATACCGGTAAGTTATCCTGGAGCACTTCCTTTTTGTGTTAAAATAAACATTACTTATAACATCAGCTGATGGATGATTCTATTGGAAAATTGCTATCTGCCCAATTTTGGTGGATTTGAACCTGCCCGGACACCAGTGTAAGAAATTTCACCGAACTTTCTACTTTTAATATGTTGATATTACATTAATCAACCTTTCTAGGAGGGAGTATCAGTGGGGTTAGGTAATGCCACATTTGCAATTACCCTAACATCTCTTCATGGTTGCAACACAGCTGTAATAAAAAATGGAACAGTTCTACTGCTGTAACCATAGCAGACTGCATTATTCATGGGATTTGATATAGACACACTCGCTCTGCCCCTCTCTTTTTCCCTCTTTATCTTGAACACTCATCTCTCTGCTCTGTTTCTCTGTGCTGTCTCAGACGGGGGAATCCACTGCACTTGTGTCAGGAGAGGTACCGTAAGATCCAGAGGCTCTGGCGTCAGCACAGCATCACAGAGGAGATCGGCCACGCCCAGGAGGCCAACCAGACACTCGTGGGCATTGACTGGCAGCACTTGTGATGTCACACAGGCCCCGCCCCAAGGCTACGCCCAGTCCTGGCCTGGCCTGTGATTTGGATGGTCTTTCTCTCAGAGCCCTTGTGTCCCGCCCACAGGACAGAGGTCCGAGGTTACCCCGCCTCTTTCTGAGAAGGGGCTAATGCATGTAGTTTACCTTTTTCTTTTCGCTATTACCTTCTCAATCTGAATTGCTCTTCTCATTGTTCTCCCATTTAAATATATAATGAATTAAAACATGCTTTGAGCTGTGCTAGTGACCGGCTCCAACACTACATTATAACTGAGAAGAGCACTTCTGAAGCAATGCCATTTAATTTATGCTTATTCATTCATATTTTTATGCTCTGGTTGTTAGTATTTGGACAGTGGCAAAAGTATAAAAGGTTGTGATTCTTTCACAGTTCCCTGAATACAGATGTACATATCAAAAATCTAAGTGTCGACTGTTAGCCTTAACTTGGTTAATTATGTCCGTCTGTATTGTGTGAACCGCTTTGGAATTACAGCTCTTCTGCATATCAAGATACTTGGACCTCACTGCATATCCATTCTGTTGAATAATTTTTCAGTTAGGCGGCTTATTTTCCAATTCATTCGCCATTTTAAACTAAAAGATACTGGTGATTTTGGTCAAGCACAATTTTCTTGCCACGTGTGGAAGCCGGATGCAAATGGAGATATCGATGGCAGTTCCTGTTCGCTGAAGGACATTTTCCACACTGTGATGGCGCCCCCGTCGGGTCGCCTGTGGCTCTGCACACTGCAGGCGAGTGTTATGTATTTTGTGACTCCAGCTTGGGGGAAGGTTTTCCCCCCTGCGCACACACACTTACTGCACTTTAATCCAGCGAGCTGCATGTGTTTAAAGAACCCAAATACATGTCATCCAGTGAAAATAAGCCAAGGTGAAGACTTTCTGAGATTGCGTGTATGTGTGTGTCTGTGTGCCCATGCCTGCCGGTGATTGGGATTGATTGAGTGTGTGTCTTTGGCATTTTTGAATGTTTGCCTTTGTTTTTCGTTTTTTCTGGATGAGTTTGTGGTTTCACATCTTTTGTGTTAGGTGTGTTTGAGTGCAAGTACGTGTTTGTACAGTTCAGGAGATCGTGGTGGGTGCCCTCATCTGCCCACCCGTCCTGAAACTGCTCCCTAACGCATAGCATATACCATGATAAAGCCATAAGTGAAAGCATCTTTATCGGAGTTATTTCTACATAGTGCGTGAGTGCGCGCTTGTGTGCATTTCTTGAATGTATTTTGATTTGGGATTTTTTTGTTTTGTTGTTGTTTCTTTTATGTCTGATAAACTTGTTATTTAAATGAATTCTTATATCTCGCACGGACTCGGGGAGTGGGGCAAAGTTTGGAAAGATGAATTAATTTAACGTGCTCCTGTTTGTTGGCGTGTTGTTTTGTGAAGTTAGCTGGTAAGCTTATTCCTGCTTCTGAAAGCAGGGAAATATCCCATTTTATCCCATAAGTGATTGAAAATCAGTGTGGTACAACCCATGAGATAGGTCCAGGTTGGGTACCACACACATGTGATACAGCTTTCTCGTGTCACGATTGGTCAGATTCCATATATTGACAAACGGCTACTAATATGTTCGCAAAGGTAACTTTACCAATTCTGCTGGTAACTGTTTACCATCCCTGGCCTTAGCTTCTAGTTGACAATTTATTCAAGTCAATAGGATGAATAACTTGTTAGCCAATATGCTAACGCTTTTGGCTGGTAAAGTAATAAGTTACACATGTAACTGTTGTCGCAGAAACTTTAGTAATTTAACAGCGAAAACCATTAGCATGTTAGTTAGCGAATTATTCATCCCATTGACTTGAATAGACTGTCAACTGGGAGCTAACGTTAACGCTATTTTTCCATTTTCAAAATAATACAACCCTAACATTTATGGGATAAATAGGATCTCAAATTCGTGAGCCTGAGATGTCAAATTTGTGAAATTCAAGTAGTAATTTTCATTTATTCCTCACCAAAGGTTTGAAATAAATGAATTTCTACTCTCATTGCATAAATTTGATATCTCGGGCTCCCTCATTGGAGATCATCTATATATCGTATAATTTTGAATATATGGGGGTTTTTTTTTTGGTTTTTTTTTGGGTTTTGTGTCCAGATATTGGCTACCTTCCTGGGTTGCCCAGGCTGTAAGGAATGTGTGCCACACTATCAACCAACGTCTAGCCTGGATTCAACATTTTATACAAAGACGGTACACTTCATACACACACACACACACACACACGCTCACAGGCACACTGATATGTATTTGACAGAAACCCAGTTTTCTCTTGTTAACAACAAATATTTTCTCTTGTTAACAACCTCACCCCCACCTTTGTGTTATTTGCTTCCAGTATTGAGGTTTCAGTTATCATCACATGTAAGAGACAAACTTGTTAATATGTGAATTCTTGTATAAATGGGTACATTGTACAATATTGTAAAACGAATACTTAAATAAATGATTTAAAAAGCAAGAGATTAAAAAGTCTGTTTGGCAGGTTGTGCCAAATCTGTGCCTTCCTATGAGCATTGATTTGTATTTGCACCCACCACATACAGCGTGTTTATTTGTTACATGGCGCTATATATGCAGTGTGGTTGCGCGCTCATGTAGGTTGAGTTCCAAAGTGTTTCTCTGTGGTTTGTAATAATACCACTTGTATGAAGTGTAGAGTTGAAATGGGGAGGACGGCGTATGAATAGTGCCCTTTTTCTGCAAAATGTAATTTGCTTGCATACTAATTTCAACCAAAATTTGACTATTTGAAACCAAAACAAAAAAAATCACCATTTATAAAACCTCAGAATCAGAACTTCTGCCACATTTGTGATGGTAAATCTAAGTTTGTGAAGTACAGATGAAACTAAATGAAGAGTTTGCCCTAAGCATTATGGAACTCACAGTACATATGCTCTATGCTGTATTTGACCAAGCTACTGGGCAGTCCGTAGGAACTGAGCAGCAGCCCCATGTGCCCTAGATTTATGAGAACCTCACCTCCCTCCTCTTGCGCAGCGGTCAGTTCGCTCCACAGGGTCACCTGTGAAATACGATTAGGCCAGCAGCAAGCTGCTCAGCTGGTCCTGTCCCAAGACCTCGGCTATAAGTCCCAGGGTGAGTGGAGGCTAAGCAGTGGCTTCAGCCTCAAGGAGTTCATTGAGTGCCAAGGTAATGCTACACGTGCTAACTTTTCCTGCTGCTTAACGTGCATTGGTAATGCCGTTCACAGCAAATACCTCTGTATCAGGTATAGTGCGTGCACGTGTAAGGCAGCCAGAGTATGGAAATGGACTTCTTCAGTACTTCTTTCTTCAGTACTTCTCAATGGTACTCCAGTGCCCCAGAACAGCGTTTCTCAACTCTGGTCTTGTGGACCCACAGCCCTACATATTTGCAATGGCATGATTCAGTTGATCATCAGTCTCCCGGTTTATTGAATCAGGTGTCCAAAATTAAGAAGAGCTGCCTTCAGACACCAAACCCACTGAATAAGAACAGTGTAACACTAAAGTGGTTTCTGGATTTATGAATCTACCTGGACATGGTGACCACAATACCTTGATAAAAGTTATTCATCACTGAAGTTTCAATTCAGAATAATCACACCAAACAGATCCAGCTGTGATGAAACTATACAGAAAACTAACATTACCTTGTCGGTAATTTTTATTTCACTAAGTAGCCTAATCCATGAAATCTTAATGCCAGAAAAATAAATAATAATATATTCCAATTTTTGGTCCCCTACACTTAATTTAAAAATTGATTTTCATTATTATCTTAACAATTGCTGCTCCGTTATTAAAATTAAATTTCGCCCTCATGCAAGTCCTCTTAAAAATTGTTTCTTGATTGTACCAGCCCTGGTTTATCCCACCCAATTAGACTAACCAAGAGATTGATGATTAGGATTTGTTGTTTATTTGAATCGTACTATTGCTGAGCTAGCACACAAATGTGTTGGGTTCTGGGTCCCCAGAACTGGAGTTGAGAAACAGTGTCAGAATGTTTTTGCAAGATTTGATGTTAAATCAACAGGATGTACCCTGATCTGCTCTGAAGTGTGTCACCTGACTGAGGCTCATCCTCTAATCTCCGGGGCTCATCTCCTCAGGCACAGGTTATGTGCTTTGGGCCACAGAATGTTCCATGCTGTCCTCCTTAGCCTTTACCTGGGCTTTGTAATGTCTGTTCCTGTTAGTCACCTTGTTTTCCTCCTTTCCTCAAATGCACTTGCACTTTTGAAGTCTCCTACTTGACTATAGTACTTGAATACTTGGGTCGGTCTCCCCCCATCTGCTATCCACTACTTTTTCCATCGCCTCATGCTACCTCTGCTTTCACTAAAGGTAGGTTGGGAGGCTGTTGTTGGGATAATGAATTTTAAGTCAGCCCACAGAACAGGCAATCCCTCTCTGATGATGGATTTGTCCAAATTTGATGCCAGTTATAATGTTGGTAATTCAACTATTCAATACTTTCCCTTGAAGCGTCTTGTACTGTAGTTGAGTTTTGTTGGACAGCTGGGCTTCTTCCCACTTTTTAATTTTCGTAAACCAAAGCGAAGTAGTGCAGCTCTCCCATTTTAAAACCTTGTCTTCGCACAATTGAACAGACCACAGTTCCACTGTAGACACCACACACAAATTATTCTTTATTCAAATATACAAGGAGACCATCTAAACCAGACACATGGTTACGATTTAGTGCTAAAATTTTCATCTATTTACAATATTTGCTATGAGATTAGAAAAAAAATCTATATTAACAGTAGTTTACATTTATAAGTACAGTAACAGTTTCTCTGTTGTCTCAGCCCTTTACTATTAGGTAGTAACTCTTGACGGCAGGCTTGAGATTGTACCTGAGTGCCATAGGGCACGCTCACCAGTTTGTCCCTCTACTCGCCCCTAGTTGACCTCAGGTTGGCAAATTTCACTGCCATGCTCATGGAGCGAAGGATGTGAAAAGGACGACTTGGTTGGATCACACCCCTCTATTTCTGGGGAAGTGTAGTTGTCAGCATTAAGGTGTTCCTCCTAGGCCCTTAAAACGCTCCTCCAAGTCACTTATTCACCCATGGAAAGTGGTTTCACTCCAGAAGCATTCGAAGAACCTCACGTTTATCGAAGTAGAGTACGGTGAGGACAAGGAGGTGGTGGTGCTTAGGAGTTCTTCACCATAAAGCCTTCCAAATCTGGAATTACTTCCATTTGGTTACATTGGTGGTGAAACAACACAGTTCTTTTGCGGTGGGTTTTGTTTTTTTTTTTTTTTTTAATTCCACCCACTGAAGTACTCGCTTGTGTTCTTGAATTACAAACATCACCATTACCCATTACTGCGCAGCCTACACAGAAGCAGCTAACATGCTAATGGAAAACACGCTCTGTTCATGTGCTCAGGGATCTCTTTACAGTTGATTATCTTACAAAATGAAGGAGTTCCACTTGACCAGAAAAACATGGCTGACATGTTCGGTTCTACCAAACACCAATGAGGGTTTCTAGTCAAAATCGCATGGAGGAGAAAGACCGTTGGACTGGATATAACACATTTTTAGACGTTGTCAAATCACAATCTTCTACTTATTGCCCTATAAAAATCTATATACATATTCAGGCGCGATGGTTAAACTCTTTGACCTCAGCCTATTGAAGCCACGCAAACACTGTGTTAACCCTCCTCTTACATCCAGCAGATCCATAACCCGATCCATGAGCACTTCGAGTGTATGCATGTATGAGATGTGGATGTTTTTCAGTGTAAAAATGAACATAACTGCTGCTTGCTAGTCTTCAGTCCAGGGATTGGCTCAGTTGACCTTCGGTGCCGAGTCATGGAACCTGAGACCACCGTGAAAATCTGAGGTCTGGAATTTGTGATCATTTTGATCAGAAGGCGCACTTCAGAGACACTTTACATTGAGTATGGTAATCTGAATTTCATCACTGTTCACCTCACCTCTCTGTCCACTAACTAACAGAGAATGGTCATTTGGGTCATTGGTCTTGGCTTAGACTTCACCACTAGTTTTCCTCATCTCACACACGCATGCACTCATTAAACATGACTTGTGCGTCCATCAGGTTATGAATCCACTTATACAAACTAGGATGAAGTTTAAAAAAAAAAAAAAAAAAAAAAAGTACAAGCAAAGAAAAATAGGCAATAAAGGAGAGGGGTGATATTAGGCATGCACTGTTTTATACAGGCCAATTAGTCAATGCAGGAATTCTGGCGGAGGGGATGTGAGGGGATTATTTTTCACCAAAAATCAATTGACATCAATTTACAATTATAAAACATTTGGGTGTTTTTTTATGAGAAATATACTTGGAATGGTTAAATGCTTTCACAAAAGTTGGGTTGTTTGTTGTCAACGTGAAAGACTTTGGTTCACTTTTTGGTAGAGCGTGCGAAAGATTCCTTCACACACTGTCGCTCCTGTGGGAGGGAGAGGTCTCAATCCCAGTGGGTGGAACCCTCTCAGCTCACCGTGGCAACGGCCTGTGCCTCCCCACCTGCACCATCCTCCACCTTGCCCTTGCGCAGTGCCTTAAGTTTCTCCATGTAGCCGCTGATGGTCTCCTTCATGCTCTTCTCCAGGAGCCAGCCCTCACTCTCGCACTCAGGATCTTCTGGATTTGAAATGGTCTCCTGTGCGGTGCTCAAGAACTTCAACCCCACTGTTACCGCTACCTGGAGGGCCAGAGGAATGAGCTGCATTACGAACCGCACTGTCACTGTAAACATTGCATTTCTAGACAAACGTCTCCACTCATGTCAGATTCTCAAATTGACTTAAGTTTAGTAATTCACCACAGCATGACTATCATGGCTACTAATGCACCGGAACTTCAGAAATATTTTTTCACAGATATCTCTCTTCTACGGAGTCCGGGAAGTGCTATGACACGAAAAAAATATAAGATGTGGCTACAAGATATAAGTCGTTCCTTCGATTTAGCTATCTCTTTCCCGCAATTTAGCTATTTTGTGGCCACGAGATACAAGTCGTTCCCACGATTTAGCTTTTGCATGGCGACGAGATAAAAGTCGTTCCCTCAATTTAAATTAATAAAATTGAGGGAACGAGTTATATGTCGTGGCCATGAGTTAACTAAATCGTGGGAATGACTTGTATGTCGTGACCACGAAATTGCTAAACTGTGGGAAGGAGTTAATTAAATTGAGGGAACGCGTTATAACTCGTGGCCAAGGATTAACTAAATTGTGGGAACTACTTTTATCTCGAGGCCACAAAATATATATTTTTTTCATGTCATTGCACTTCCCAGGCTCCGTACTCTTCGCTCCCTTTTTTTGGTACCTCAAAACAATTCACAGCTTGGCGTTTCTGGTTGCTAGGTACATCCTTTAAATCTGACCTGCTCTTGACATAATCCTCATTCTTCCTTCAATAATGCCAGAAACAGAATGGTTTCAATAATTCTCCCAGCAAACTGAGAATTTCCAGTCTAAATGATTGGTGTAGAACCATTCACACACACCAACCCTGCAGAGATTGAATGAGAGTGACACAGCCCTGCAGAGGCATGTGTATAGACTTTTTTTCTGCCTTCATTCAAAGTTGTTTGGGTTGCTGGACATCCAGAGATCATTCCCATTACCCTCTATCAAACATACTCTCTGCGTGTTTAGACATTTTCCTAAGAGAACACCAGTCCTGTACTTCCAGTCCAGAAACTGGGAAGGTAGGATTTTGGGCAGCAATCTTGGTTAGAACCATTTTGGACATGAGGATCAGCTGTGTTTACCCAAGTCCTCATGATCACACCATCTGTGAAACTATGTATTTGTGAACGTTTATGGCATCCAAGGCATTCAAAGATAATTGTAGTCTAGAAGAAAGTGTAGAGGACAGACATAACAATTTCCTGTACCCTCCTCGACTTCTAGTTGTTTCTCACCTGCAGGACAGTGAAAAACAGGACCAGCGCTCCAATGCTGTTCATCATGCCCCCATAATAGGACAGCAGGGCATCACGGCACCCTCGTGTGAAGATGTTGAGCTCCTCTGTGTGGTGGTCATAGTCATAGTGGGCCGAGTTGTTGGTGAGTTGGAACTGGATGCAGGGCCGAGGGGAACTGGGGTTACAGCAGCTGAATGGAACGCCGTCCATCAGGAACTTCCCCTCTACGTTACTCAAGACACGACTGAGAGACAGAGAAGACAATGAACCCAAATGCTTAGAACATGTGACGTACCAACACACTTAAGACGTAAGACATCTGCTGGGTGCTCGACTCGGTGAACCAAAATGTCAAAGACATTCAGCCTTGCGAATAGTGAAAAGAAGTAAAATTATTGCAAATAAATAATTGCAAGGCTCGATTTCAGGCATAGTTTGTGTTTGTAACATAGTCAAGCAAAAGTTATGCTCAGTAGTTCTTAAACTCAGTCCTGGTGACCTTCTCCATACGTAGGTTTTTGTTCCACCGGCAACTGCAAAATTTTAAATGGCTGTTCATTTTTCTTTATTCTTTCTCTTGTTTAAAGGGATTATTTACCTTATTCAGTCACACATTGTCCAAAATAGCTAATACCTGTTTGCCATGAAGGGTAAAAATTGTGATTTATCGCGAACATTTGCCAAAATGGTACACTTTTCTAACTGACCAAATTAAAGATGGTGGTAAATCATTATGTTGCTGCGCACGTGGCTTTTTCTTCCTCTCACATTATCCAGGTTTGGTTCATCATCATTTACCTTGTCTTTTAAAGGGTCATTAACACCCAAATGGCTATTTTTGGAGACCATTTATCCACATCTTCACCAGGTAGAAGCCAAATGATTGTTCAATTTAATCAGTTACAATCCCCCTCTTTTTATGTATTACAAAACATTTACAATACAGCACAACTGAATCATTGAGTTTCTTAAGGGCCCAACTACAATGAATTAGGGGTCTGCATATCTTATAACGAAAAGGGGAACTTTCTTGTAATTTCAGCCAAAAGTATCCCAATGACACTCTCTTGTAAAGAAATGAACTAAAAATATATGGGTCATAACATATGGGCAAAAAAATAAGTCAATTTTTCCCCTTTTTGAAAAAGAGTGTCCCTTGGAGTTAGGCCCTTTGGAAACTCGAGGATTCAATCTCAGTGTGGAGCTCTTCCTGGCATACATTGATACTTCTGACATACTGCAATGTGGCTTAAAAGAGCAAATAATCCTCGTCAACATGAATAGTGCAATTAAGAAAAAAATAACAACTTAAACTTCAGAATTGCAATTCTATTTGAACGTAATTGCAATTGTATTTGACACGAAAATACAGCATGCACATTGTGCCCCCAAGCCCAAGTTTGAAAATAACTGCCCTATATCTAATAGTGGTTGTTTTGGACACACGTGTGGAGGAAATAATGGCCTGAATTGCACAAGGCCTGAGAAAGGGATAACAAAACTTTGCATTGGAAGCAGTTGTCAAGTGAGGGTCAAATAAACTTATTTTATCGTGACTGGCATTGCACCAGTCAAATGGTGTTTCCATTTTCTCATTTAGAAGTGTTAGTGTGGTTTTTGTTGTCCATTTTTGGCTTGGGTCTTAGCAATAGATTCTGTTATCTGAGAGCTGGGTAACATGTTGCTGGGTGAGACTTGTTTGAGTGACAGGAATGGGGCAGGCAGCGTTAATGCGGTTTTAATGGGAATATCTACCTAACAGGATAACCCACGAGTGAGAGTGACAGGGGCACGTATAACATTCACGATCTTCTGTCTCCAGGAATTATCATCATCTCCCTTGCACTGCCTCCTCCACCATCCTCACACCTTGTCTTTCACCTTCTCTTTTTTCGCCCTACTTTCATACATGCATGCATTCCCCTTGATTTTGGCTCTTGAACACGCTCAAAAATAATGCTATGAACACAGACACACAAAAATAGATTCAAATACCAAGGCACACTGCAAAGAAATGTCAATTTTCCTGACAGCATGAATGAACAAATTATATTTGTATGGGGGAAAATGCATTGAAATGCTACAAAACAACTTCCAGCATAAAATGTCTCACACAATGTCACATTGTACTGTTTATCACACTTTAGATTCAGAAGTTCAGAAGATCATATTCTATATCTCGTGACCTTAGAATTACAAGGTTCTATCTGCCCCAGAAACACATACGTGATAGAACCTTATAATACTGAGGTCATGATCTGTTACCATATATGTACACTGCACGGTCATTAAATCATAATGACTGTGTGGTCACAAGGGCATGAGCGTTCCAGCACGAAGTGCCTTCAGTTTGAGTGTCTATTACTGGCAGCTCACTGAGGTCTTTTTATGATTGGTGGAGACAGTAAGCTGTCAAGGACTTGGAAATGAGATCCTGAAGGATTATCCGCAAGGTAGAATTTGGCTCATGAACCAGATTCTTCCCACAGTTGCCACCCGGGACACTTGCATAGCAACTGTGCTCCTTAGGTCTGCTATTACCTAAACCTGCGATACCAATCCTGCAATGCATACAACCTAATTACGCCACTCCCATCCTCCCTGAGAACTGCTCCAACTACAGCCCATTACAGTGCATCACTGTCCAGTCTGCATAAATCACCAGGAGCTGCTCTAAGTCTACTAATGTTAATTTTAAAAAGACATCAGATTTACTCGTGTAAACAAAATGTAAATAAAGAACAAAATCTGTATACTAACTACACTTCGGTAAACATAAGTTCACTTATGAACTGAATGAGCAAATACTAACATTGTTAGTTTGTTGTCATTACCCGCAATCTTGCGGAGACCTAAAGCACAGTATTTCATCTCAACAGTGACCGCTATGTTACACTTATCCCTATTTCTTCAAGCTTCTACCTTTTTCTTCTCATGCAAGACGACCATTACACATGAAACCACTGGAGTGGAATTGGTGTGACAATAGATATGATCCTCTTAAGTTTGAGTCCATATGCTTCAACACATCCAAGCCACACTAATTCATCACTTTTTACCACTGCATTATTAATAATGATTAGTCAATTCACTAAATTCACTACTATTTATCAATATAATAACCGTCAGCAAATGACCATCTGCCATTTCTATTGTAAAGTCAAACTGTTTGGGAACCAAACCCAAATTTGAAGCAGCACTTTGGCAGTATGTGCTTGAACCAGTGTTCATCTTGGAACTGCTTTCCCATGCTTTGCTTCCACTTTTGCCTGGACACACACATTGCCTTTGCAGACACTGAAGGAGGACAAAGTATACTCACTCCTTGACCTCGCTGGAGCTGAAGTCCAGGTAGCGGTTACTGATCCACTGGATCTCAAACCAATCCCTGAAGTTGTTGTTCCCGCAGCAACGAAACTCAATCTGCATCATGTCGAGGGTCCTCTTCATGAAGCAGCGTCCAGGCGTGTCGGTGTCCTTGTAGTACTTCATACCATTCTTCAGGCCCTCAGCTAAGGTGAATTGAAGCGAGATTCGCAAGCAGAAGCAGAGGAGGGCTGTGATGAAGAGGAGGACGTTGAAGAGAATGCAGCCGCACAGGAAGTGCTTGATCATGGGCTTCCATTTGGAGAACTTTGTAACGTCCAAGGAGTCGTGGCAGACCTTCCCACCAAAGGCATTGACCCCGCAGGCCAGAAGACCCACCAGGATCAGTAGGTTGGGAACAAAATGGCTCTCGTTATTGTCCATCATCTCGCTTCGCTTTCGCAGCTCAATTTTGAAGAAAAGCCCCAGGCTGAAGATCAGCACGCCAACCATCACCGCGAACCAGTACATGAGCCAAAGCCCCTGGGCTAGCTTCACTCGTTTTTTCAGGTCAAATTTTACCTTCATGACCACCATATTTGCTCCAAATGTGCGACAAATCCGACAAAATAAGAGATCTGTAATTCAAATGAATGTTTATTTTTGATATCGGAACCAACGGTAGTAATTTAGAATCTCAGGCAAACATTTGTAATCCATTCCACATGGGAGCTCCAGAAGGTACTTTTGTGAGGGTCTTCCTCTTCACACCCATTCTGACCACCCAAATGTCAGGAAAGCCCATGATGTCGGTGACCTTTGCCACCAAAAATGATAATATTTTTCCACATAAATTAGCTCATGGATATGAGAGGCTACACATCTATTTTCCTCTGGTTCTTTTCCTGCGAAGGGAGATGGCTTACTGCCGATCTCAGCGATCAATCTCAAAGTTGCAGTGCGTCATCGCAAACCTAATCAGCCTTATCCCATTTGCAGAAAATCCTTGGCTCTAATCTCCTCTCCTGCTGTGTAATTGGTTTGGTGCTTTGGTGTCAAACTCCCTGTGCTGAACTGGCCAAGTAAATGGTTCTTGAAGATGGCCTTAAAGCCACATCATCAGTTCACACGTCAAGAAAGAGCGACTGGTGAAGAGAGAACTTTGCCTGCATTTCCGACTCCACCCAAAAGCCTTTGTCTGCTATTGACCAGTTATAGGCTTTCATTCAATTCTTAAGGGTTGATCAGGTGAAGTTCGACTGCCTGTAATTTAGGAAGGTGGAGATACTCAATTTCAGCCACTTTTATTTGATCTGCCTCTGATATTTTTTGCAAGTTGCCCTATGACCCTCAACTCCAAAGTTTCCCCCTGGTGGAGAATATAAAGCTAATCTCAGAAGCTGGGAAAAATTTATTAACTTGCTGACTGATTGTCCTCAAAAACAGTGACTTAGCGTAAAACACAAAGGTGCTTGGCTCTAAAAGCTCCAGCTAGCCCGCGATTCCTCCTATATTAGGTTAATTGGGAACTTCATCACTTCTTCAGTCCAAATCCCATAAGTATAGGGAGCATTTAGGCTATGGTCTCAGTTTGTAATGTATATCTGTTGACTCCAATTTCTTCTCCAAAGCACTGCACACAAACCTTTAAAGTTTACGAAAGGTCTATATAACCAACAAGAAATAGAAGATAAAATTAGATTCTGTGCCACTGTCAGCAATTAAGTATAAATGTATTATTTTATGGGAGTGATGATCTTATTTTGTTAAGTTCGAACCCTGCTCCAACCAAAGTTTCTTTGTCATCTTAGACCTAATCGAATGGGATATCCTTCAGCAGAATAATGGAAGCCTTAGAGACTGTCGGTGTCCTGAATCTGAATGAATGCACGCATATGCAGTTTCAGTGGAAATTTGACTCAAATGGTGGAAACCTAGACCAGGCCTTAAATTACAGTTCTCAATTGTTCTGATTTGGGAAATAGCTTCAGAATCAGGATGATATTTTGACGACAAGTATTTCTCAAGACTGTGGCCAATCCATTTTGGACATAGTGAGAAAAAACTGAGCTGTCTGTTGAGTTACAAGTATAAAATTGGCAAAATAAAGAGTAATCATGTTCTACTGGGGAGCAAACTCAAGACATGGCCAGTTGATGACAGTAAATTGAAATTAAGTGGCTTAACACTGACCGGATTGCTTACTGCAAGATAACATATAATTAAACCTGCAACTGGAATGCTTTTTCAGGCTATTATTGTGGGCATTTTTCCTGGGCTGGACAGTGCCACTAGAGTTTACGTAGAGGAGCAAGTTTTTCACGAAAGCAACTGTATGAGCGAATGAGCAAGCACTATGAGATGGGTAACTTCCACTGACTCTCCTGAATGAACACTAAAATTTTTTTGCAAACATCTAAATCAAATGAAACAAAATCAAAAACACTGGTATTGATTTTAGTCCATCCAGAAAAACATTTTTACAACATTGTGCAAAAACAGAATGTGAAACTGGAACAGGCATAATAACTGTCACATGTTGAAAATGTACTTGACATTTATCAAAACCATTAAGGACAATTTTGGTCGGAAATCTCTCCTCAATGGACTGAAAATGTGAACCCATTTAAAATATCTCAGCATATATCTGCCAAAGAAAAAAAATGTAAATAATTAGCATTGGTCCAAATACAAAGATTTTCACACTAGTCAGACCAGGTACACTGCCTGAGCAAAGTAGTCATTTCCTGGATAATTACTGCAGTGATTAATGTGTTTCAGATGACAACGTTATTTAACCCTAACTGAAGCCATGAGTCGCTCGCTTCTCATTTCTTAACAACCATGTCGTAAGACATATCCTACGGTCGTGGAAAAGCTGTTACTCTGTTTAAGAAAGGTCAAATTATTGGCCTGCATCAAGCAAAGACAACAACTAAGGAGATTAATGAAACAACTAAAATTGCAGTGTTTGCAGCGAATGCTGTGCTGGTCACAATTCATTGTGAGGCAGAAAAACCACGCTGCCATTTAAGAACTGCTGAAGCTGCTATATTTTGCGTGTTACCTCCCCCTGAACTTGGGCAACTTTGTCACAATCCATTCCGTTCAACCCGACAGAATATCTTGAATTTACGTCTTTGCAGAGACAAAAGCACAGGTAAATATATCCCCTTTCACGGTCAGGCCCTCTTTCTCCTCCCTGCGTCGGTCTGCTGCTTCTGATCCCTCTTCAAGAGACAGGAACCGCCGTACTGAGTCCGACCTGTCCAATCTTCGTACAGTCCTTATTCGCTAAATCAGTTGCCACATCCACTTTAGTACACGATATTTCTGAATGTTCCATTCCAGTTCTGTGTTTACAGGAAGCAAACCAACGCTGAAATAAACGACCGGAGACGCCATTTGCGCTGATTTGAGCGTACGCTCTCCTAATTGAGCTCAGTCTCTCACTTAAGGAAATATAATTGTGTATTTCATTGGGCGTGATTATTTAATATGCCCAACGCTCATTTTCAAATGGCAAGTCCCGCAGCGCTAACAAAAATGGCTACATTCGTGGCTCTCAGGTAGTGAAACATGACGCCACCAGAATTTCAGTGACCCAAACATTGAAACTGTCAGTATTTCAGCGTGAAATGTATTCAGACTGACAAGTTTCTAATAAGGAAATAGCTGAAATCTTCCAACCATTTTAAAACAAACTGAAAGAGCCACTGTCCAAGTTGTGTCCATGAATATCGGAGTTGCTTCCTCTCGTTTCAAATCTGTAAACATCACAATAGTGCTGACTGGCTCAACTTTATTACTTTTTCATTATTTTATTTTTTTCTGGGAAAGGTAATAGAAATAAGCGTTTGAAGTCTAAATATGTGATGAAAATGATTAAGATTTTGTTTTTGCAATGTGAAATCAGCCCAACTCTCGTGACCACTGAAGCTTGTCCAGCACTTAGGGATAGTGGTTCCACCTTGTGGCAACTCTATACACACCATCGTTGTCAACTCAGACCGATGAACAGTGGGACTGTGCAAGCTACAACGGGTAAATGAAATCTGATCTAAAAATGCAGAACACTCTCACACCAGTAGTAGTAACACAATCAGAAATGACATTCTTTCAAATTAACACAACAGTGAATTCCATTTTGACCTTTATTCTGTTTTCAAACTACATAGAAAATTTTTTTTAAACCAAACTGGTTATGCTGGTTACTCAAATAGGTTAATGCAACCCATTAAGGCAATCAGCCATGAGCCATTTCATTTGCTGGGAATAGAGAATAGAAGAGAACCAGATTCTGAGTGCTGGTTCTGAGACCATTCTGGACCCAGTGCAGGTCAGTAGGTAGAGATCATGTGGCCCGGGAGGAGCTGCTTCCTGACCCAGAGGTTGTCGTGGTTCCACCCATGGACATTTTCTTCAGAGTCCGGTTCAGCTGGAAACCAACAACAAGGTAAATTACAAAACCTGCCAGGTGCTCAGGGGCAATTTTGTGAAGACATAGCACTAGGTGCAAAAATGACCAATAGAAGCATGTTGACCTATGAAGTAATTGGAGAATGACTGGAGCATAAAAATGCCCTGCTTATTTACTCTAGACAATGTTCTTACATTCCTAAGATTTCTTGCCTTTTTCTTTGCAAACAAGTTAAAGGAGTATTAAACCCAAAGTTGGAAATTGTTAAATGTAATTTCAGATGAAATCCTGGTTTAGCTAGGTTATAGTGTCAAGGACCTCACATATGGAAACATTTCTCAGTAGAGACTGGATTAACAGAATCCAGTATAATAACAATATCACCTTCTCACCTCCTCAAACTTGTGAATCTGTCTGATGAAGAAATCCCCATAGCGACGGGCCACCTTGGTGTCTGCAATGTGGATCATGTCCTACAGACACAGGAAATAACATGGTCTATATTTGTCTTCAAAGAATAGCAATTACCACCTGAACACGATAAAATTCCACACAAACCCCAGTATTTGGTATTGCATATGTAGAAAAAAAAAAAAAGGTCCCCACATCCACTGCCACAAACACACAATCAGCAGTTGTGGAAGTAGCATGGCACTATCTACAGGTACAACTGTACAACAGGACCATGCACTTCCTCATTCACTCTCTCAAACACACAAAAATACAAACACACCTTGTCGATGTAGAAGTCGACCTCAGAAGCGGACTGGAACTCCCCATCCAGGGCAGAGATGCCGCTGGTCCACACCAGGTTCTTCATCTTGTGCTTAAAGACCAGCAGCTGGATGCGGAACTCCTGCTCGGTCATGTCCAGGAACCCAGCCAGTTTGGCCACCGGCATGGTGGTGTACAGCTTTAGGAAACTAGGGAAAACAGGCAGCATGAGACGGGGTCAACGGCCAGAGCCTGTGAGAGAGCCAACACAGACGGCAGTTGTGTAGTGGGTCCCTGAGAAACAGGTAGGGGAGACTGAGGTTTGAGGACCCATATCACCATTTCACCTAATTTACATCTGTTGATTAGAAATATGTGATAGTGACTCACTGGTCCCCATGGCTCATCGAACCCTAGTCTACCCTATAGTAAGTAGATGGGTTGACCACCAAGGAGACTCTACCATATATTTCAATGAACTTTTAGCTGATGGTGGGTATACAACAGAGCAACAGAAAAAGAGATCTGTGTATTCATTAGACCTGCTTCTATACTCCACTACACAACTGATGAACAGGCAGCATTTGTTTCATCAAAGTAACAAATAACAGCACACAAAAATGCTAAACTGGTGACCAACAGGGCTTGGATAAAACCAGAACTGGCTCATGGCATGGTAGCACCTTCACATAAACTGCAGGCAAAACGTGCAGATGGCAAGTAGGCCGCACTCACTGATAACCAAACACACAAACAGTGCATGCAGTTAAAAGAACACAGATAAAAGGACAATCTGCAGACAACAGACTTCCTCTTAATCCTTATTTAAATAAACCAGAGAAGCTTAAAAGTACCAGTTTCTCTTTTCCAAGGATAGCTTGGGAGTAAGTGCAAGAGAAAACAGTTGCCAGTAGGGAAGGCTTGAAAAAGGAACAATGCTAAACCCCAAGGAGCACTCTGCAAACCTCGGCCGATTCGTTCCTCATCAAACCTCGTATGTGTGACTGCGGAAGCCATTAGCCGGAACTTTTTTTTTTCTGGATCAACACTGCAGCGTCCAGTGGCAGCAGCGCTGGGTTTAATGTCAAATTGGTGAAAACATCGTGCTGTCTCTTGTGTCAAGACACGAAGAAGCGTCGCCTCACATAGATTATGCGAAGATCAGTTTTGCCTCCATTTTTAGGTGGCAGTGTAGCGCGCGGATTTAGACAACTGCGTAAATCGGTCTTCCG
Source organism: Gymnothorax javanicus (assembly GCA_029692085.1). Taxonomy (NCBI): domain Eukaryota; kingdom Metazoa; phylum Chordata; class Actinopteri; order Anguilliformes; family Muraenidae; genus Gymnothorax; species Gymnothorax javanicus. The sequence goes on from CM056208.1 coordinate 34,882,134, forward strand.
GCAAAGAAAATGTCAGGCGGAGCAACATATCAACTTTCTGTCACACATCCGAGGCTTGATAATGAGTAGCGGAATCTGCCGAGAAGTTCCGAGTGCCCCAAGGAGCAGTTTTGATGTTATAAGGATCTTCAAAGGCCCGCCGCCAGTTCTGCCCAACAAAGTCTCTCCAGATGCAGTTCAGAATCCCAAGCTCCACGGAGGGCCCAAACCAGCCACTCTAGAACAGCCAAGCAATCTCCCACTAGGGTTCCTTGCCATCCAGATAAAGACAGAACCTGCACAAGGTAAGTAGCCAGTACCGATGGACAGCAGATGAAGGCAGAAGCAGCCGACGGCAGATGGGCGTTACCTGCGGATGGTGGAGAGCTGGGCCTGCTGCTGCACCTCCTCGGCGAACACTTTGAGCTGCTGCTGGAAGGGCTCCTTGTGGTAGTTGGGGTGCACGTTGTCATAGTTGGGTACAACAGGGGACAGGAATTTGGGGCAAGCGAAACTGAACAGCTCTTCAAACACCTGAAGATCTCTGCAGAGAACAAGGCGGTGAAAGGCATAGTGATAAGTGATACATGTACAGAGCAGTGAATAATATCAGCTTTAATTATTTGAGAATAAAAACAATCCCCAACAAGATAACTCGGTCGCCACAGGGGACAGAGTCGTGTATCTCCCCGATCCCCAAATTTCGAACAAAATGGCTGCCGGCAGCCATATTGGAAGTCCGAAATTGACGAAAATCGGTCTTGAGCATTGTCATATATATATCTTCGCCTGTCTTAAATTTGACAACATTCCTGTAATAATTGTGGCTTCCAGAGCCCGAACATAAAAATTTTTGGAGAAAATGGCCACCGGCAGCCAGATTGGACGTCCGAAATTGACGAAAATCGGTCTTGAGCATTGTCATATATACATCTCTGCCTGTGTAAAATTTGAAAACATTCCTGTAATAATTGTGGCTTCCACAGCCCGGAACATAAAATCTCTGCGGCGGCGGCCCCGGAACTAAACCATAGTATCTCCCGACTATCGTCGTCGGGGAGATACAATTAAAATTCCAAAGGTGGAGTAGAGAGTTGAACAGCATGCCTGTTGGAGGCTGGAACAACATATGAAACCCACAGTACGCGTGGATGGATGAAATCGTTCTCCATGAAGGAGGGCTTTCTTCTTCAGCTGTATTTATACATCTGCTATGAATTGCAGTAATTTCAACAAAATTCTTTGCTGTGAAGGTGTTTAGCAGACGCACCCCTTCTGCATGCGCAGCATCTTGTCGCCGTACTTCTCCCGGAGCTGGGTGTGGATGCTCTCGTCGATTCGCATGGGGTACATGGTCAGGGCGATGGCCAGCAAGCCGTGCATCTGCTCGTTCTGCTTGTTTATCTGGACAGGAAGTGGTGTACAGGAGGCGATTCAAACACTAACAAAGACAGCGTACTATATTTGCATTTGGAATGATTTTCGTAGCACAAACATGCCAAGAAGGGCTACAAATCCATATCAAATGTTTTCTCAACCTTCCTTCTAAAAATTAGTAATGATGAGGCGTTTGCTGTCAAGAAAAGGTTGTAAAAGGAGCACCATTGGACTGACCATCTCGTATTTGTAGGTGGACCTCTGGAACATGTTCCTGGTCCTCTGGATATACAGCAGGATGTTGGCGAAGACTCTGATGGCATCCTGATATCGCCTCATCATCAGGTAGGCAAAACCCACATAGTAATATGTGGTGATCTGGCACTCAGGCACCCGGGAGTACATGCTCTAGAAAAAGGAAGGAAGAGGTGGGATACAATGAGACATGGGAGAAGTGGAGAATGAGGTTGAAAAGTAAGATTAGGTTTGCTGAGCTGAAATACACTGCATTTCATGCACTAGGATTTCTTCAATTAAAAGGTGTATTCAGCAATTTTAGCATTCTTGCCAACTCACGTTCGACAAAGCAAAGAGGTCACGCACCCTCCCCTCCCTCTCAGCCCCCACCCGCTTCTGAGAATGATGAACATGCACTCGCATAGACAGCACTTTACAGGTCACAGAGAGTTCCAACCCTTTGTCTCCCTCCAGAGATTAACGCCCAGTGAAGTGAAATCTTTTTCAAATAAAACTTTGGCACCTCACTGGTCGCGAACAGGTCATTTTATCTAACAGTGCGGATGCTATCGCTAATTTGTATAAACTGGCCAACTAAGTTTGTTTTCCTTTGCTTAGCTATTCTAGCAATGCGTTTGCTGTAACATTAACTAGCTTACTTAGCTAACTAACCAACAATCTATTTTGTAATACAAATGTTACCTGTAGGAAATCGATAGCTAACATGGCAACAGAGGATGGAGTGTGAGCCAGCGTTTGCAAACCAAAGCCCAGCCGAAGAGACAAGTGGCAGGAAAAAAGCTATTAGCTAAGAGAACACCACTCTGCCCAATTCCTTCTTCAAAGCTTTCTTCTCTTCTGGCGTCATCATGAGGTTTAGCTGTTCAAAACGCATGCCATTTTTGACTTTGGCAGAATCAGCCGTTTTGAACTTTCTGCTATCAATGCAGTTAGTGGTAGATTCCACAAAGTATTTATACAAGCTTACGGTGAACTTGCACTGTGATTGACAAGTATGGGGGGGCCACTTCCTGGCTGAACCATTTACTGATTGGCTTACATCTTAGGACTGAACAGGAGGGAAATAAAATTTTATTTCTATGTTTAAAGTGCCTGGGGGGTACATGGATACCAGTGCTATGTATCAGACAATCTATTCATGTGATGACTCACAGAGTCAGAGAGCTCTAAATGTTCAAAAATTATCCTCGAATACTCCCTTAATTCGCAATATTAAGGCCATAATCAATCCTGGTCATCCACATCCACATAAAAACTTTCTGGGAGTGATCTCACATCGGGCCAAAATTGACCAGTACACTAATGCAAAGAGCAAGTGGCAAACGGGATACTTTTGTGCAATAAAATCTGAAGTTTCAACATATCAAGCAACTTTCTGGTAAAACAACAAATTTCCACCATATTGCAGTTGGCCTGGAAATACACAGCTGCATGGACACGGAGGTCTTCTGACACAAGTTGAAAATGGACAGTATGAAGTATAGCAAATCCAAATTTTTACAGATTCCACACAACGTCTCGTACATTTCAATCATCCGAGCTCTGCCCTTTCTCAGTACCTTCTTGTTGAGCTCTATGTTCTCCAGAACTTTGATGGCCTGGTAGTAGTCTCCCAGCAATGAGTGGAGCCTCAGCAGGCCCACCAGGCTGAAGTAGCCCAGCATCTTGTACAGGGAGTGGCGGCCATACTCCCCAGCTACACTCTCCGGGTCGCCTGTGTAACAGAGCACATGAACGGTATCAAATACTAAGTCAATGCAGCAACACTGCACCCACTGCTCCACTTACTAGGACCTTTAACATCTAGAAAACCTTCAGGCATGAGCAAAACCAAAAAAAAAAAAAAAATTATTGCTGCAGTGAAATACCGTGACCAATCAGTTGTTTTAGATTTGATAAAAATCTCATTAACTCAGATCTCTACCATGAACGCCAACTACTTTTGAAGAGGAAGCTCAATGGGTGTAATTGGTCCGTTAACCCATCACATGTGAAGAGAGCAGCACTTCTCTCGCACAGCTGCCAAGAGTAGCTAACTACTTACAGTAAAATGAGCCAGTGATGAATTGTGGATGGTGTAAATTTCAGGACAACTGATGATTCTACCAGGATATATGATTGTTATAAACAGTCACATGGCTCTGATGAAAATGCACGAACGATACTCCCGCCGCAACTCCTCACTCTCCATTACTCTGTCTCCTCCTGCATCAAACATCTTTCCTTCTGTCCCCCTCTTAACCTCCTGCGTTTGTAGCCATGTCACCGAATACCATCTCACCCCCGCTGGTGTACACCTCCAACTGTCTGTTGATGTTGCTCTTGTCCACCAGGGAGTGGAGCACATTGAGAACGCTGTGAACATTCCAGATTTTGGGATTGTTCCTCAGAAACTCGATCTCCTCCTCTGACTTCTTGGCTGTCTTGCAACGGTATTGACTGAATGACTGGAACTGAAGGTGAAGGTAATAAAAATAAATAAAGCAGTGAATCACAGTCTACAAAGCACTACCATACTACAAGCAGAGGAACTGTCAGAGAAAACATCAAATCACTAACATGTTGAGTTTACTGCAATGATAAGGAGTGAAGAATGCATGACAAATCAATTCAGTTTTGATACCTGATAGATGAACTCATCAATGATGTCCCACAGCCATTGGTTAGGGAGTTCCAGTGGAGCGGGTCCATCTGCATCTGAAGGACATAATGGGAACAATTAAGGAACTAACAAAACACCGTAAAACTAAGAGGATCTTTAATGTACTTTGCAAAAAGAAACAGCGTACAGCATAGGGCTTTGATCCAACGATCAGGTAAATAAACTGAGCAAAAATCCTCAAAATTAAAATAAAAGACATCCTTTAAAACTTACTGAGAATGTAGTTGAAGAGATTACAGTAATTGTAATAAGACTCAAATCTCTGGTCTAGAGTTGGTCCACCCTAAAGACCAAGAGACACACAAAAATATCATGGGAATGTTCTTCAAAGCAATTTAATAAGAGAACACACCCAAGTTTCAGAGGTTCATTATACAGATGAACACAACATACAACAGACATTTCAGAGGGAAATTTAGTCCACTCCAACCCATAGTTCTGGACACACCGCATATTGTCAGAAGCACCATTACACTCACTTTGAACTAATTTGCTCTCACTCAATATTTACTGGTAGCTAGTGGCCTCCAAACATCTTGTGTGCGCAAACACCAGACTGCTGAGTTTGTCAGGAGAGAAGGGGCTCTGATACTCACGCTGACTTTGGCATAGATGTGTCTATAGTACAACTCTTTGTAGAGGATCAGGAACACCGCATCTGCAGAGAAGATGGGGAGAAAAATAACGGAGAGAGCAAATTGGGGTGAGAGCAGAGGTAAAAGAGGGACACCACAAGGCCAAGGCCCAGTTAGCAGAATTAAAACATCAAAACAAAAACACTGAGCAAAGAGTTGGCAACCAAGCAGGGTATTGAAGAAATGACACCCCCGTTTCCCAAATGACCTCCATGAAAAATCTTATAGCTGAAGACACTGAGATTGTAAGACCAGTAGCAGGCTATGCACTGACCATTGCCCACGAGGGAGGCGATGGCTTCAGCCTCCGGCCATGGAGATGTCTTAAAGAAACGGTCAGTCAGCTTGTTCCAACTAAACAAAAGAATTGAAAACAAAAATGAAAGGAGGAAAAATGATTAATGACTTAATTTTATTGCACTTCAACAAGGTTAGGCATGTTGCTCCCCATCCGCAAGTTTGCAGTAAGTGGGTTAGAAAAAAAATACCTGGTCTCGTAGACCTCCTGAATCTCGTAAATTTTCTGCTCAATGTTCTCGCTTGAAACGCGATTGGACTGGAGCTCGTACACCTTTTGGTCGATCAGGTCTGAGATCGTCTTGTGAAAGTACTGCAAAAAATTCTTGATAACCTCCGGAATAACATGATAGGTCTGCTGCTCGTACTGGCGCTCGTACGCTAGGTCAGCCTTCGGGTCGCCTGTACAACGGTAATGGGGATACGAGTATCATGTCAGTAAGGGCTTTAAGGTAGGAAGCAAGCGCCAAGACAACAATCGATGGCTTAAGTTTAAGATTCACGCCAGTGATAACCTAACAACGTAAATCCGCTGGCTGCTTAAGTGTCATACAACACGACATGAATGTTCAGAATCCTGCTTACCTGTGTGAAGGTCGTAATCGTTGGAGTAGGCATACGGATCATACTGTTAAAAAAAAAAAAAACGGGCATAAATTCAGCATGGGCGACAACCAGCTCGCTGAATGGGTCACTAGGCTGAAGTGTAGCGTTATACTGTGGCATTCAAGAGACAGCTACGTTTCTTAGAAGGGTAGGGCTAATCTGCTGAAAACATTCTGCTGAAAAACTACAACCATCTATACTTTCCTTCATAATTTCTTTATTTCTTAACATATTGTGATGAAATTTTCACCAGTTATTCTTGAGATGTATATCTATCAATATCTAGTTGAGCTGATGAAAAAAAGAAAAATTAGCGAATTTTCAGCAGAATGTTTTCAGCAGATTAGCCCTACCCTTTTTAGCAAGCTCTCACGTTGCAGCAATCACAAGCTTTGCATGTACAATGAGAAAGCTAAGGTTACAATGCATGTTTACACCAGCCATCTACGATTTTCTTCATACATTATCAAAAATTTGGAAGCGAAGAATACCGCGAAATAGTGAGACACCCTGCACTGATAGCCATCAACTATCTCTTGTAATGCTCCGCTAACTAATAACGTCAGATCAACCCAACAGGCTACAGCAAACCATGCTGCCTTCGCATGTATTGTTCAGTCGCATCAAACAGTTAAACATTGAGCTAATAATTTCATATTAGTAAAAGCCGATACTAACGTCATCGATGTCATCGTTCGGATACGACATGATATTATAATCGTTCCAATCTGGTCGAAACAGACGTTTAATCGGGCACAGCCTTGGATGAGGATGCAACTCCACGGCCGCCGGCGAAAGAGGAAGATGCGTCATGCATACTTCCGGGACACCATCGAATTACTGCGGAATTGTGGGATACGGGCTGAACGGAAATTCGAAGGCTGTGGGTTCCAAGTATGTCTATGGTTCTAAGCGGTAGATCTTCTATGCAGGCTACAGAGCATGCAGTAGTACACCATGTAGATAAATATATGCCAGGTATTGCATTCATTGTTGCAAGGAACCTGAATTATATATTAATCGGATCACTGCTATCGCCAACCGTCGTTCTTAGATGACATCCCCAGCTGGTGACACGGCCCCTTTAACCAAATTGTGACTGAGAACTGAAAATTATTAATAAAACTGCAAACAGTGTGAACTAAGTCCAAAAGTAATAGCTCAAAATAGGGTCTCACATGGGATTAGAACAATTATTCATGAGAATGGGAGTTCAATGCTTAACCCAGTCATCCACTACAACTGAATTGTGGCATGGCCAGAGTGACCCTTTATACTCCATCACCTGACAGAAAACCATCGGAGCTGACTTCTCTCAACAACAGGACATGCACCACTGCAGCAGGATAAGTGTTTATACAGTTCCATGAAATTTATGATTGAACTAATTATTGAACGCAGACAAAGGCTAGGAGTGTGCATATTTTGTTTGATAAATTATGTCTTGAGATGCTTTTTGACAGTATGCTGGGACTTTATAGATACATTTGCCACTGCATTGCAATGTGATTTATTATGTTGGAATTAATGATGAGATCCGCCAGGATGCTAAAAACAGTTTTCATTTTTCATTTAATCACGATGGTCAGAATCATCAAAATCAACAATCTGAGTCAGACAATCCATTTATGTAGCTTTGATATCATTGAACCATGCATGTTTCATAATCAATTAAGATGTAGCAGCTTGTGTGTAGGTAGGAAATCTATGAAGTCATTGGATGCTGCAGCTGTTCTGGCTCGTAAAGGGATGATAAATGTCATGAAATCTTAAATGTGCTTGAATTTTAATAAAATAGAGTTATTAGGAAAGCTCTTTGATGAATGGGAAAAAGCAGCAAACATTTAAGTGAGTGAAATACGTACTTACGCATTTAATAATTGTTTCAATAATCATAATTCACTGTCCTTAATACTGGTTTGTGGTGCATGTGTGGATCTATTAGACCTTGAAGACCATACATTTAAATGTAAAAGGATATGCAGTACATGCCCAATAATTCTTGTCACATCTGTAATTAAGTGGAAGAAACTGAAATACAATTAACAGACAAGAGCGTAAAAACAATTTACAATTACAAACAACATCCAATCCAAAAGTGCATCTGAACAATACCATGCTCTGATCACATGACCAATAGTATTAGGCCTATATATTTTTGCTTCGATTGAAATGTATGTTTCAGACATTGAAATATAATTACATGGCCGAAGACAATACATTGAATCCCATTAATAAAAGGCAATAGATGAATAGATTTTTATAAAGAGGGTCTATGAAGGATTTCTTTTGAGTTAAGCTGTGTGACAGATGATGCTGCTGTACACAGGTCATAAGTAAAGGACTTTGTAAAAGTGATGCTCGAGTGAACCCAGATGTCTCATTTCCAAATGGAAGATTCCTCTGTCCTCACATCTCATCCTCGTATCTCTCCCCTGCATGTAACGTGCAGGGAGCTAAGACGTGAGAAAGAGACTCAAGTGAGGGACATGAGGATGCGAAATAACGTAGTGGGATGAACCCATCATGTACATATCTGAAAAGTGAAAGCTGACTGACTGCAAAATAGCTGCTGGGCTAAGCATTAGTTACGGTTTGGCAGTGTGGGCCAAAAATGACAAAAAACAATCATATAATGAGAGGCATTAAAAATGCATTCTAAAATATGCTAAGCTTTTGCTACAGAGACTTGCTCTCATTGCTATCGTCACATTGGCAGTCAATTCAACAGTTCTTAAGCATTATCTGACATAGCAGAAGACATTTTATAGAATGTGTTTTTGTGATGGCACAGATGACATACTTTGTTGGGGACGATAGATGACACATCTGGTTATTCTGTGTCATCCCTGCAGCCTGGATATAGTCATTTAATGGACATTAATATGTCCAGAAACTTTTCTTTGAGACTGGCCATCATGCAACATTCAAAATGTTTGATTCTTCCGAGATTCATTCGTTTGTGGCATTTGAAATGGGATTGATGTGGCTTTCTTATTGTGCGTTTTTATTGGAGCTAACCTTGAACTTTTCATGTGTAAAATGATTTCTCACAATAAGTGATTCACAAACATGATCCAGGGAGTTTTGTTGCATTTGGGTAATCATAATGAGATGTTAAACCAAGAAGGGATTCAAACCCAGACACCTGACATTCTGCCATGCTTACCATACCTGACGGTCATCATATGAATCAGCAAAAGGGAAAACTATCAGTTGTCTACTCAGACCATTAAAACCACAATGCGTTTTTAATGCCTCTCAGTATAATTTAAAATTAGACTTACGCCAAATAGGCTTCCAAACTTATCAAAAGGCATTTATGACCTCTTAACTTGAACTGGTAAAGCCCCTTTCCAGAAAAATACATAGGATAATTCCTTTTTCATTATTCGCCTGCATACTGTAGAATGTGGGTGGGGGGACGGGAATATAGCTATTGCTCAGTTTGTCTGTCTTTCTTCCCATTTGTTTAATTGTTTTTGTTTGTAGCATAACTTGAAAACCATCTGACATTTTTCCATTGGCATACACATCAATCATGTGGTGATACAACGCAGTTTGTAATGGCACTATAAAATAAAACTTTATGTTTTGGTCTTTAACTTCTGAATCATACTTCTCAGAAACAGTATTCTTTTTTTCTGGATTCAGTGGTTACACGCCATTGACTGTATATAAAGATGGATGACCTGACAGCTCCCACAAAGTGAGGCCAAAACATCTTGATCGCTATCTTGTGGCTGGCTGCAGTGCTGGTTCTAAGCCTGCCCCCTCCATATTAGTGGATGGGACATGGACCTCACAATAAATGTAAGTATATGTCAAGTAATTTTTTTCCGAGATGGTTTTTGTCATTTTGAGTAGTTATTACCATGCTGATGTATGCTCAAGTTTTCATTTTTTTTGATAAGTTTGTTTATATTTAGTTATTTGATACAACCATGTTTCCAGAAAAGTCGGGACATTGTGTAAAATGTAAATAAAAACAGACTGCAATGATTGGCAGATCATTAAAACTTTAGCATGAATTGAAAATAGTACAAGGACAACATATCAAATGTTGAAACAGAAATTTTATTGCTTTTTAAAAATGTCTGTTCATTTTGAATTTGATTCCAGCAACACATTTCAAAAAAGTTGGGACAGGGCCATGTGTACCACTGTGTCAAATCTTCTCTTCTCTTAACAAAACCCTGTAAGTGTTTTGGGACTGAAAAGACCAATAACTGTAGTTTTGAAAGCAAAATGTTTTCTCACTCTTTCTTGATTTTAGAAATCACTTCTCAACACTTTTGCAGACTCTTTCGTCACATTTGTGCACCAAATTTTTTAATGGGTGACCTGTCTGGACTGCAGGCAGGCCAGTTTAGCACCTGGACTCTTTTACTACGGATCCATGATGCTGTAAATACATGCACAATGTGATTTTGCATTCTCTTGCTGAAGTAAGCAAAGTCTTAATTGAAAAAGATGTCTGGATGGCCCATGGCTGTATATGTTGCTCCAAAACCTGTATATATCGTTCAGCATTAATGTTGTCTTCATAGATGTGCAAGTTATCCATGTCACGTGCACTAATGCACCCCCCATACTATCATGGATGCTGGCTTTTGAACTGTGGGCTCATAAAAAGCCAGATGTTCCCTCTCCATATTAGCCTAGAGGATGTGGCATGCTTGATTTCCAAAAAAGATTTCAGATTTTGATTGGTCAGACCACAGGATAGTTTTCTACTTTGTCCTGAACCATTTTCGATTAAATATAAGGTTCAAATGATGTGCAAATCATTGCATTCTGTTTTTATTTGCATCGTACACAGCATCCCAACTTTTCTGGAAATGGGTTTGTACTTTAAGTAGTGAGTGTAAAGTCATCATTGACAGCTGTGATAACAGCAGTAGTCACCTGCTTATTGATTTCGGGGAATTGCACGGAGCTAGAGTGCGATCGTTGAAAAAACATACCACGTTAATATTACGAATGCATTCATGGTTAGGTCCCAGTGCAACTGAATGTAACTCTTAGCTATTTTGGAAGTCCAACAAAAAGTGACAGTAGAAGAGTCTTTGCTTTGAATATTTCATTATGTAGGCCTACTGCTAGCAGCAGTGAAAAGTAAAACCAGTTAGCTGGCTAGCAAGCTAGATAGTGTAGCAAGATTCTATATCAGGTCACCGTGCATAGCAACAGATATTGATGGTAAAAATCACTTTTATCTGAACATGGCATAATGTACTGTTAGCAGCGATGCTATGTTAAAAAAAAAGTGCTTTTTTTACCATTGATTTTTGTCGCTTAACAAAAAAATGCATATTACCGAATGTTGCAAGCTGGCTAAGAACAGTCAGTTAGTCAGCAAACTAACATGAGCAAATCGACTTTCAGTAACAGGTCTCCAAGTTACTTAGCTTGTTGCAAATACTTTTTTTACGGCACTGTATATATATACAGTGCCGTGAAAAATTATTTGCCACCTTCCTGATTTCTTATTTTTTTGCATATTTGTCACTCTGAAATGTTTCAGATCATCAAACAAATTTTAATATTAGACAAAGATAAGCCGAGTAAATACAAAATGCAGTTTTTAAGTGATGGTTTCATTTATTAAGGGAAAAAAGCAATCCAAACCTACCTGGCTCTATGTGAAAAAGTAATTGACCCCTAAACCTGATAACTGGTTGTGCCACCCTCGGCGACAACAACAGCAATCAAGCGTTTGCGATAACTGACAATGAGTCTTTCACATCGCTGTGGAGGAATTTTGGCCCACTCCTCTTTGCAGAATTGTTTTAATTTAGCCACATTGCAGGGTTTTTATGCATGAACGGCCTGTTAAGGTTATGGCACAGCATCTCAATCGGATATATGTCCGGACGTTGACGAGGCCACTCCAAAACCTTCATTTTGTTTTTTTAAGGCATACTGAGGTGAACTTGCTGGTGTGTTTTGGATCATTGTCCTGCTGCATAACCCAAAAGTGCTTGAGCTTGAGGTCAAGAACTGATGGTCAGACATTCTCCTTCAGAATTTTCTGGTAGAGAGCAGAATTCGTGATTCCATCATTTACGGCAAGTCGTCCAGGTCCTGAAACAGCAAAACAGCCCCAGACCATCACACTACCACCACCATGTTTGACTGTTGGTATGATGTTCTTTCTATGAAATGCTGTGTTAGTTTTACGGCAGATGTAACGGGGCGCACACCTTCCAAAAAGTTCAACTTTTGTTTTGTCAGTCCTCAGAATATTTTCCCAAATTCTAGGGGATCATGAAGATATTTTTTTTTGGCAAATGTGTTTCTCATCTGTTCTTGAATTTCTTTGAATCACTGCATGATGAGTTGCTTTTTGAGATTACTTTAGCCTACTTCACTTTGTCAAACAGGTTCTATTTAAGTGATTTCTTGATTCAACAAGTCTGGCAGTAATCAGGCCTGGGTGTGGCTAGTGAAATTGAACTTAAAAAAAATGTGGTTAATCACATTTAATTCATGTTTTTAAAGGGGGGGGGTCACTTTTTCAAATTGGGATAGGTAGGTTTGGATAGCTTTTTTCCCCGCAATAAATGAAATCATCATTTAAAAACTGCATTTTGGATTTACTCGGCTTATCTTTGTCTAATTGTAAAATTTATTTGATGATCTGAAACATATAAGTGTGACAAATATGCAAAAAAATAAGAAATCAGGAAGGGGGCAAATACTTTTTTATAGCACTGTATATATATTTGCTGTAAATCCGTCCATTGGTGGTGCTATAGAGAAATAATTGCCTGATCAACTTTAAAGTTTGAGTGCATCATTTTGATCAAGGGTTCTATGGATATCTGAAAGTACAAGGTGATAGCTCAGACAGGATGGTCATATTTCAGCATCCCTTCTACTCTCTGAGCTGTCAAATATCATCATTAAATTTTTCAAATGTATTTTGGATGTGTGGAAGATCAATCAATCATGCGTTGGACTGCCGTCCTGACTTTTGCGATTTTGGCATTTTTTTCGCATTTAACATTTTGTGGGGACAGAGGGGCGATGCCGCGGCTCTAATTTGCGTTACATGCAGCTTTGGAGATGGGACTCTGGCACCATCCTTAGTTGTAATTTTAAAAGTCACCAAAAGGTGGGAGTAATTGTTCGCTGTTAAATTTTGATATACCTGACATTGTGGGCTTCACAGCTAAGCTAATTCAGTCATTTGTGACAAAGACTTGTTTCTTATTTTTTGCACAACTATTATATTTTCTCATGGCTTTGACGGGAAAAGTCGGCCTAAATTGTATGAAATGTGGGCTGGTCTGTTTGTTTTGAGGTTATAACTTTTCAAAAGTGAGCTGACTAAGACTGGCATGCAACAGGGTTTGCCAGAAAATCTTGGAAACATTCTTTCTCAAGGTGACGGCAAATCATGTCTTTCTCTGTTACATGCAGTGGCTTTCAATATTACACAAGTAACGTAAATCTCCAAGTGGAAAAGAGAAATAGGCTATCAAATGTGGATTGCGTGATAAATAAGGAGGATTGGCATGAGAAATGAGGAATTGTTCAAACCATACAATGATATGCAGAATTTTAATTCCAGTCAGCTACATCTAAAACGTTATTTCAAGGAATGAGTATACGCTTGCGACCAACGACTGTTATCTCGGTGTTTCCGAAACAAATTCATTCTCACGCACGGATTGACTGGGTTCGCTCACCTAATTTCGCAGCTCGCTGAACAGGAGAAGAGAGCCGTAAATTAAACGGTTAAGGGCCCGGCAGCGCGTGGCAGGCTTTGACCAGGGATTTAAGTGGGATTCTCAAACCCTTCTAAGCGCGTTGGTTTCTCACCACTAAGTTCTTCTTCCGACAGGAGAGGGAAAATAATTTTGTAGTGTTCTCACCGCATTGTAGTTTTTGTGACTGATTCAAATGGTAGCTAATAATTTGGGCTGTGGTAATATGTGTGAAGGATACAAATAGGCTATACATAAGGGTTTGCATCTATTCCAATAGTCTATAAAAGATTATTTTATTGCGTATGATCCAATTTTCATACAAGAGGACTGAAACATCACAGAACTGTCTCCTACGCGCAGAATTGGTCATATTGGAGAAAGAAACACGACTGTATGAAGACATTATCAAGTATTCAAGTATTAGTATATGTTGCCTACTCTGTCTTTGCATTTGGCATCAAAGGAGAGAGCGAGCGAGCGAGCGAGAGAGAGAGAGAGAGAGAGAGAGAGAGAGAGAGAGAGAGAGAGAGAGAGGCTCGTGAAGTTAATCTTTTGGAGTACGAGTTTCCAGCTGAACAAAGTGGTACACAGGTCGTTCCTTGCCAGACGCACGCGCTTTCTGCACTCTCCATCTTAGTTGCGGCCTTTCCTTCTATATCGGACAAAAAAGTATCTCGACATATCAGAGAACAAAAGAGAAGAGGATTACCTGTGATGATTAAAAAAACGTAAAAAGGAAGAAAGGAATATCCACAGTGTTTATGTTAGCTACCAGCAGCTGAAACATTGCTTCAAAACTTACCTACCAACCTACCAAGAGAGGCACTGCCTGCATCCGATAAGAGATCTGGTTTTACAAATAGGAGGCAAAGCTGGGGGCTTGCAGAGAAAAAAGAAGATTGCAGAGAAAAGACTCTGACAAGAGAGACTGATAACTGAGGAAAGAGGTCAGCAAAATCAATGTTTAAGTGACTTGCGCGGTGGTGGAGTGTGCGAGCAGAGAGGGACGGCATAAATAAACCGTTAAAGGCTGGACTGAGCTCGTTGTGGAGGTAGACATTAACCTGCATCTCATTAATTAGTTGTGAACACTTGACGGCTAATTGCTACAAGTGTTTCTATGGTAGAAGCACAAGGCGTGCGATTCGTGCGAAGCTCGAAATAAGGAGCAGTGACCAAAGCCTGCTAGTGCGCGCAATTTAGGGAAGGCTGAGGCACATCTGTTCTGGGAAGGAGATCGAGGAGAAAGTCTCGAGGATTTTCTTACGGACCTTCGCGGTGTGAATGGCCATCAAGATGTGTGTTCCTTCGCTCCTGGTCCTGTTGTGCGTCTTCTACACTTGTGGTGCTCAGAAGTTTTCTGCGCTCACGGTGAGGACACACGCACCTTTCCACCCGCACCGTCTCGTGGTCCGTATTTGTTTGATGTTTGCCTCCAATGCATTCTGTTGAAATTTGGAGTAAAAGTGCAGTTACTATTCCATTATTATAAATATTTCGAAAAGTTATTACGATCATCTTGTGAAGGTGAGATTTAGAGGTAGACGCGTCAGTGAAATCGTGCTCATCTTTTTTTTTTTTTTTGTGCCGTCGAGTACCATAAGGTTTATTTTTAACAAATCGCCATTTAAGTGAATCATATGTTCTACTTTCAGAAGGTAAATTATTGTCTACCCATTGCAAAGACTGAAAATATGAGGTTCAATCCAATTTCCACGGTGCGGGTCTACGCTTTCTGACATGTGCTCGAATGAGCGGTCTTAATTGCGCTTTCAAAAGGCACTTTTACTATTATTATTATTATTATTATTATTATTATTAATGTATTTATTTGCTAGAAGAGGAAGAAAGTGGCTTAGATTAACAAAGATGATGGTAATAATGAGCTGCTCTATTACTATTATTATTTTTTTTATTTTTATTGTTTTTTTTTTGAGAAATTCTGCTAAAACAAGCTTCATTTGGATCACATGAAATCCTCAGCCCACCTGGATGATACCTTTAGAAATATTGTAGAAATGTATAATAATATGGTCTTACTTTGCTTGCAATGTTAATGAATTGTTTGGTTCGTCGATCCAAACTGTTGCAGTGCCGACTAATTCGGTCTGTCAGCTGCCTGATTCTTATGCCCAATTTCTTTCAAAACTTGAAATGGCTCAAGTAGATTATGGTGTTCCAATGTTGGTAGATGGTTATAATGCTGTTGTGTTGATGGGGATCAGATGATTTTGTTGCTGAGAAGGGAAGTATGTTGGGCATGAGGGGGACAAGGATGGGGAACTCCTAAGGGTGTGTCATGGAAGGACTGTGGATGGAAGTTGCCTCACCTGAACACATATGCCTGCACTTCCTCCCTTCCTCCTGTCAACCCTCACAAACTCCTGAAATTCCTGTGAGAAACCTCTGAACGTACAGAGGTGCGGGACCTATTTTAGCAGGCATCTAACACTGCTTCGGTACCTGGGCTATTGAGTATAGAATAGAAAGGGGTGTGTCCATAAAGAGTGTGTGTGTGCAGGGAGGTGTGTGTGTGTGTGTGTGTGGGGGGGGGGGTTCTTATTGTGGACTGGTAAGTTGTTTTCAAATTGTTTCCTGGACCCCAGAGGGTAGCAAGTTCAGAAATATGAATTTAGAAGATTTTCTTTAATGTGCCATTCCCTTCAAACTATGGCCACACCAGTGGCGTAACAATAGGATATGCAAGGAATGCAGCGGCACTGAGGCCCGGCGGCAGGGGGGGCCCATTGACGGGCATATCCGGACCTCAATAGGCGACGCTATTAATGTTTTCTGACTATTAAAATTCCCATTTAGAACTTAACCTAGTAATTCTAGTTTAATAGTCGAGTGTCAAGTTTTGCGACTGTGTATTTACACCACTGCAACTGCATTCATTTCTCAGTCATGGTGGTGGCAAGTCGATGTCATCATGGTACAGTCATCATTTTAACTAAACAAAAGTCGTTATAACATGAAATAATTTAGATTTCTTTTTGGAAAATGCATAATAAAACAAACAATGATAAGTTTATTCTGCTGTTGAAATCATCATTGAGACAGCAAGTGTTTCTGGGTAATGTACAACATTCCATAGACCACCCACGTGACGATGTCACGGTTCGATCGTTTAATCCAAGGACAGTCTGTGGTTTAATCTTGCATGCAAGATAGGCTACAAACGAAGTATTTATGCAGGAAGCGGCAAGAACGTAAGAAGCAGGAGGAAAGGTTGGCCAAGGTGCCGAAATTAAGCACATTTGGTTTCATAGCTAAAAGAGGCTTTAAAGCCGCTCTCCTCTTTTCTGCATGAGCGTGAGCACAGATCAACTGTTTTTACGATGTCCACTCGCTCGCTGATTATTGTTCCCACAATTCCTTGCTGTTCACAAAATTTCAGATCATCCCAATAAAGTTATGTTAATGTGTTGTCCATTTACTCATTATGCCTTATTGTTCTTGATGATGACCATTATTAAGATAATAATTTTAAGATAATAATGTTAAGAAATACTTTATATTATAGAATGAAATAGTGTAGTAACCCTTAGTGTGTGTTGTAGCCTACGTAGGCCCTATAAAAGTTCAAGGAGCGAGAAACAGAACTATCAAACATATTTGTCCACATGGAAAATACCGCGAAAATAAGCGTGGGGGCCCGTGTCAATAGGTCCGCACTCGAGCCTACGTGGGTCACGTTGCGCTACTGGGTCACACTCTTTGTGCCGTCCCTGCGTATATATTCAGGACCAAAAAAAGTACAGCAATTTTTGATGAAAATTTGTCAAAATGTTTAAATATTGAATTTCATTTGGACTCTGAAATTGTGCAACAACTTTTGCGTTGAGCAGACGTAAATCTACTGAATGACAGTATTCAATGATGCATAGAAAAAGAAAAACACAAAATATCAACACTCACAGAGTGTTGTATTTTTTATGGTCATGAGTATAGTTTTCAGTTTTTATCCCCGGCCGGGCGACAGCCCAAATGGCGGATTATGTCATGACGCGGTTCGTCTGTCCACCTGTCCGTCTGTCCTTATCGGAGGGAACTTGACTGGTGAAACCAACTCCTCATACAGTTTGCATAGGACATCCCTGAAGCTGTGCACGTATGCTGCAGATAGACTGATGATACGCATATTGCAGTCGCGACTCTGGCAGGGGATGTTGTGCTCTCAGAGTGCTCTTGTTTAGCACAGTATGATTTTTGGCTATTCAGGCTACAATGTTAGAGTCCTGAAGTTTGTGACTGTGATCTCTTTAAATTCCCTACTAGTTTAAGTTTCCCATATTGAATACCTCCTTTACTGTTGTATATCTGTGGATGCACTGTCCCCTAAACTGTGCGATGTGCACACTGTGCTGGGCTAAAATGCACTCTGTAGTTTGGCTGCATTTCACAAGAGATCTGGGTGCAGTAAGACTAAGTTGTTAAGAATGAATATATCACCACTGAATTTGGGTGCAATTAGTTTGGTTTGTGTGAAATTTGTGCTTCATTTTGCATCTGGGTGAGCAAGGTTTTGAGTTTTTGTACACTACTGAATCTGGGTGTGCTTAGTCTGGTCTGCCGAGTTCACTGAGTCCGAGGGAATGGCAGTATCTTCTGGCTTGTCAAGAGGGTGATGACGGCATCATTATCTGGACCCTGTGTGCTTCTCTTTTGGGCCGAATTGCAACAGAACACCAGCCGCCAGCTATGCAGCAGTGGGCTGAGGGTAACAAAGGCTGACAAAGATGCGGCAAACGGAATCCGTGACCTGCTGCGTGGAACAGGGCCAGTCGACGGTCAGAGCGCGGTCGCCTGCGGTCACCTGCGGTCATAGCTACTTTTCCCGTGTGGCCTTACGGGAGCACGTGGTGCTAGTGTATGGGGAGAGTTGAGGAGAGAGAGAAAGTGAGTGAGAGTAAGGAGCTGGTGTGGAATGTGCGGCGTCTGAGACCGGGCCTGGTGATTTAGTGTCCCGCTGTGACAGCCCCTGCCCCCACCCGCTTTATTTATTGGCCACGTTAAAATGCCTTAATATCCAAATGGAAACACACGGCGGCTGGTCGTTAACCCCAGGTCAGGGGGCACGCCGGCGGGCCAGGCAGGCAAAGAGGCTCTGGAATGTGAGTGGAGGTTTGATGCTAAGAGCTGCGCGTCCAGGTTCATTTACACTTGCAAACGGTCACGTCCGGGTTCTCGTTTTCGCACACAAACCTGCTTTAATAGCCACACCGGGGTCATATCAGGCTGACGGCTTTACATCTGTGCACCCTGGTGCATTTGCGCACACAATAGGTCATGTTCGGGTTCTTATTTGTGCACGCTTTAATGGCCACAATAGCTGTCTGCCGGGGTCAGACTTGACGAGATGCTTTGTTGTGTGTGTTTCCAATGGTGCTCAAGTCAGTTAGGTTGCTTTGTAGCGCACGGTTTTCAATTGTCTGGTTGTGCGCCATGCGATTATTTGTCAGCCTGTTGTTGTGTTCCCATTCCATCCAATGCAGCTGGAATAAGCTTCAGTACTCCGACCCAGGCCAGGAAAAAGCGTGCTAGATAATGGATGTATGGCAGGATGGACGAACAGACTGACGATATTCTTGCTGCTGTGGGAGAGGGCAAGTCGAATGTCTGACTTACCCACACACAATTTGGTAGTGGTGTCTGCCCCAGCACTGCATAGGTAATTCCTTGACCCCTGCCAGCACAAAATGTTCTCAGAGGGTTGCTTGAATGTTTTGACAACATTATAACACTGCAGCTAAATTTCTGCAGCATTGCGACAACATTTTATGTTGGCTGGTTTGGGATTTGGATGAAGTTAAAATGGTGTCAACAGTGTTTTAACTTTGTTTCCCCTTCTATGACTTTATTGCTGTACTGGACGAGTACGTCATCCTTATCATGTAGGATTATAGAGACAGATTTGTCATCAAATATGCGTGTGATCAAATATTGGATTTGTTTTTATGTCCATGTGGATGTGACATGTACAGGGAAGGGAGTACATTAGAGAGGGTGATCGCAACTCCTTCCTCTCACTGCCCATACTCAAATGAATGGAACACATGTAAGAAATACCCATTCTACTTTTAATTCTCAAACCAATCTCCCGTGGATGTTTTGTGTTATTTCTTTAGGTTTTTCTTCTCGTAAGTAGAGTGGCTGAGGAAGGTGTTTCTCCTCTCAATAACAGAAAGAAAAGACAGAGGGAGAAGTATGAATGACTCGGTTTTTAACGCTTTATTGGCACACAAGGCTTGCCTGGCCCTCTCGCACATGTAAAAGCTGCACCTGCAGCAGAGAGGGGGAAAAAAAACCCTTCTTATTTCCACATGACTACCAGAGGCCTTTCACAGCCACTTTTTTACAGATTTTTCACAGCAATTAAACGCCTTTCCCTTTGATTGAGTTAATAGCCTGCTTAAAGCCTGTCACTTTCTTCCTCTCTCACTACACTGGAGACTAATGAAGCCCAGCATTGGTGCAGGAAACTCCTGTGGTGATGCTTTAACACTTCTGCTGCGCTGCTCAGCTGGGGCCCCCATTGACCCTTTGGGGCCCCAGCACGAGGGGCCTCTCGGGGCCCCGCGGGGGAGAGGCCAGACTCGGCCCGTCCCGGCGGCCCACAATGTGTTCTCTGTTGGACCCCTGCCTGTTTGAGCGGGTCATTCATTTCCACAATGTGGTGGTGTTGTGTGGGCCGGGTGTGCGGAGCTGGGCTGAGGGCAGGGAGGTGTGGGGCGGGAGGAAGAGGGGGGTGTAGCTTGGAGTCAGGGGTGCAGGGTGGTAATGGGATTTAATTTGTACGCTGGAGGGTCTCAAAAAATCTGTCAGAGCTTTTTTTTTTTTTTTTTCCTTCCTTTCTTTTTTATTTTGTGGTAGGGAGTTTATGTGTGCTTTCCGCGAGGTGCGGCAGGACCTGGCCGTGAGTGGGGCACCAGCAGCACAAACAAGCCCCTCAGTCCCCTTAGGGGCATGTGCTGTGGCCGTATGGAGCTGCCACTCTCACAGTTCAGCCAATAAGCTCTGACCATTGTGGGCGAGACCCCCTCTATTACATTAAATTATATTTATTTGGCAGATGCTTTTAGGGACATACCGCAAGTGCATGGAAACAGATCACTGAAATAATAACACAACAGATCAGATGAGGAGCAATCCCTATGGAGCATCAGTTGCCGCCTGTTGTCATGAACAAGTAATGCGTATTCTAGATGGTTGGCAGTAAGCAAGCAAAAAAATGCAAATGGAAACAAACACTTCAGAGAAGTTTTTTCAGTTTTATTGGGGGGGGCTGTAGGTCAGGTACTATGTAAACAGATGAGTCTTTAGAGCACGATGTTAGATCTGCGGAGGCTGAACAGTTGGTGGGGAGGTGAGCAGGTCATTCCCCCCCCCTCCCTCCTGTCCCAGTCCTATGTCTTTCCTGGCATCAGTGTTCCTGTCTGTCACCCAGAGACATTTGACTCTTGTCACGCAGACAAGTGCTGAAGCAGCGGTGTGCCCTCCATCTTCTCTGTCTGTTCCATGGGGGACAAATTAGTTTTGGAGTGTGTGAGAGAGAAGAATTCCTCCATTTCTCCTTGCCAATTTATTCAGCTTCTTTGCTTATTCAGAGTCTTTCTTTTTGTTCTTGGTTGAATAGAAATAGCTGAGCTTTTACTTTTCATTCTTTCTCCATCTTCTCTCCTAGATTTGCTATTTTCAGTTCAATTCAATTCTGTTCAATTCTCCCGTCAACCAAGGCTGTAAACAGATCTGTAACAAACTTGTAAATGTTTTTGAAAATTCTAAATTTAAGTCTTGTTTATTATTTAGATCAGTTTATTGCTGCAAATCTCTCTGTATATCTGTTTTCCTCTGGCATGTAGCAACACTTCTGGTTGCTATTGGGACTGTGGACCCCTTGCCAAGAATTATGGACTTTTTATCTTCAACTGTAATGCTTTGGAAGTGGGGTGGAATTGCGGTTAAACAAAGAAGTGAGATTGCCCTTTCTGGGAAGTCTTGTCCCATCCCGCATTTCTTCGTGGTCTCTCTCTCTTTTTCTCTCTCACTCTTTCTTGTTTCTCTAAGGTACAACAAGCAGTACATCAGTCAAATCGCAACCCTATATGACAGAGTCATGTCCCTGAATTCATGAAATGTATTCTGAGTTTTAACTTGTCCACATGACCACCAGTCACTTCTAACAAATGCATGAATTCTGTGCTCTCTCTCTCTCTCTCTCTCTCTCTCTCTGTCACACACAGATCCACAGGTGGTTGACTCGTGTGAGTTTGTTTGGTAGGGGGATTGACTGGGTGGATGGACACGCTGATCCTTATCTGGGCTGATTTTGGCCCATTTCAGTTTGACCTCTGCAGAAGATGTTTCTGACAGCTTTCATTCCTCTGTCACACCGCACACTCGGGGCTGTGAAGAACAGAGGGGGGAATGTGGGAAGGTCATGGCTTTGGGGAGGGACAGAGAGAGAGTGGCAATCCACAGCAGAGTGCGCTGACCCAAGACATTTTGTGATTCAGTTGGAACCAGCAATACAGAACAAATGAACCCAACACCTAAGACTTGGGATGGCCAACTCTGGTCCTGGAGAGCCGTAGGGTGTGGCGTCTTTGTTTTTCTCCACCCAATTTAAACCTAAGACACCAGGTGAGATGAGTTAAGTGTGTAATCAACTGCTTTCATGCATCAATTAACCCCTTTGCGCAGATAGACGCCGGCGTCCGTAAATTCCTAAATTTAATTCCTGAACAATTCTGTAATTGAATTTCCAAATGTCTAGCTTCACTGAAATAATTTTCCAAAGTCTCTGTGACACAAATACTGAGTTATAAAGCTTAAATAGGCTCATGCACAACAGGAAAATTTGGCATAATTTTGTATTCTGTGCAAAGGGGTTTAGTGCTGAGTAACATTGAAGACCAGCAGACACTGTAGCTCTCCAGGACCAGGGTTGGCCACCCCTGCCTAAGACAGTGACACTCGGTAACAGGCCAGTGAAACCCACTCATTAATTCAGTTACTAAAGGTGGGATTGGGATGGCTCAAGAGTGAGGATAGATGAAATTTGGCATCATGACACTACTAAAAAGAGTGCTCTGAGACCACAACATCCCTTGCTAGAGTCGCAACTGCGATATGCATATCATCAGTCTATCTGTAGCATATGTGCAAAGTTTCAGGGATGCCCTATGAAAACTAGGAGGAGTTGTCTTCACCAGCCAAGTATCATCCAATACAGACAGATAGACTGATGGACTGTGCCACAACATGATCTCCCTTTCTGGCTTTTGCTCGGCAGGGGATAAAAATATTACCCCAAATCAGAAAAGGTTGGGAAGGTTGGAACCTGTAGCTCTCTGCATGTGAGAACGGAAGCCATCTTTCGAAAAAATTCTATTAGGAAATTTGTTAAGAGAAAAGAGAGAAAAATGCCCTTGACGGGGTTGATCTGAAGGTTTTCTCCTTGCGGCTGCTCCTCCGATGTGCTGGGACTGGTACCCTGGTTCTTTGTGGTGATTTATGATCAGTGATGGAGGGACAGCAGGGAGAGTAACTGCGGTGGCCAGGGGCGCTGCCTCAGTCCTGCGGCTTGGATCCAGGTGCGTACTGTGGGCTGCTCACTTCCTGCTGGCCCAGTGCGGGCCTGGGACCCGGCTCAGCCCTGCTCTGTGCCTGCAGTACTGCCTGCTGGCCTCAGACTCACCGGCTGGGCTGATTTATGTGCTGCAGGTCGCTTCAGGGGAGAGGGAGAGGGTGAAGAGGTCTATAATTCTTTACTGATGTGAACAGAATGACGTGTGTATGTGAATTGGCATACATGTTTGCGTTTTACTGAGAGTGAATGTGTTTGTGAGTGTATCTATGCATGTGTATGTGCATGAGTGTGTGGTGTGTGTTTGTGTGTGTTAGGGCTTTTAGGCATGCTTGAGTACATGTGTCTGAACAAGAAACTGTATGTGGGCGCATACACGCGTGATTTTGTGCAGTATTTTGTGACCATGTATGTGTGTGTTTGGTGTTTTTAATGCAGGGCAATTTAGATTTAAACAGTCAGTGTTTTTATAAGTAAATTGTTCAGGACAAAGCACCCATGTAAGCACACAACCCATTACTATGAGCTTATTGAGTGCTAACGGCCCCAAGACCTGTGTCTGTACGCATGGGGAGAAAACACATTTCCACAAACCCAGTCTACCAAGCTGTTCTTCACCTGCTGCTGTACAGCTTCTCGTTGATGTGCCCCAACCAGGCGGCAGTTCTTGTTGATCATTTAGTGAGCAAACTCAGTAGCCACATTGATAATAGTTGGGTTTCCATCCACCTATTTTAATTCGCATTTTCAATTTGCGCATTAAAAACCCGAATGGAAACACTGAAAATTCGAAAAAATTTCCAAATATCGCAAAAAATTTTTTTGCGCTTGGGGGAGGTGGAAAAGTTGGTGTATCAATAAAGGGAAAATGCGAATAAGTGCTCTGGAAAAGATATAGCGAATAAACGGTGACGCTCATAATCGCGTGACTTCCGCTCCACTGTACAAATGAACAATATCATCACATTGCGCCCTCTTCTTCTGCAGTGGTATACTGTCACACGGCTGGAGAATTAGCGCCACCTATTGCTTATCTCGATGAACCAACTCCAAATATTCGCATAACAATATTGGATGGAAACGTGCATAAATTCGCATTTTGTTTTGACGAATTCCCGAAATTTCGGTTAAAATTTGCGATATATTTGGATGGAAACCCAACTATTGATGATGCTCAATGTCAGGCTGCTTGTTTCCCTGATGTATCACTCATGTAACATTGTATTACATTAGCATTTGTTGGCTGACAATTTCATGCAAAGCAACAGTGAGTAAAGTAATCAGGGGTCAAACCCCTGGAGCAATTTGCTGTTAAGGGTCTTTGATCAGGAGCCCAACAGCTCCTCTCATCTCATTGCAGCTACACTCAGGCTTGAACCACCATTTCCATGAGTCCCAGTCAAACACCTTAACTGGGGTAGCCTCTTCCTCCTGGGAGAGAGAGCTGGAGATGTGGGGACTACTAACAATGCAAACCAAGGGGAAGTGGCGTAGGAGAATTATCTATCGGTTAGCGCGCGCGCACGTGTGTGTTTGTGTGTGTGTGTGTGTCTGTGTCATTGTGCATGTAGGATAGTAACGCATTTGTGAGTATGTTTGCAGGATGATCGACTTTTGACCTCATTAACCGCATCAGTGAAATCTATGTAACATTTATTCCTACTAAACACTTACATTGGGTATTATCCTAAAGCTTCTTTAGATCAAACAGTCTTGTCAGCTCTAAGCTGTCACACACCACTCCTCGCGCTTTCATCTGAAATCCCAGCTTACCTCTGGACTCATTTTAAACATCCTCAGTTAGCACCCTGAGCGTGTGACTGGGGTTGTTATCTGGATTATCTGCATTACGTTGATAGGCGCTCTCACCCTGTGCAGTTCTTGCGTGTGGACCAGGACAGAGAGTGTCACATGGACTGCTCCAACGTTCCGCGGAAGCCCCTCTGTGCCTCGGACGGAAGAACCTTCATGTCCCGCTGCGAGTTCCTTCGTGCGAAGTGCCGTGACCCCGAGCTGGAGGTCAGCCGAGGACCCTGCAAAGGTCAGGTGACCAGCCGTGCCCGTGTGACCCTCGGGGGTGGGTGGGGGTGGGGGGGGGGGGTGGGTTTCTCATCTTCCACTTCCTCACATTTTCCTCATTATTATGCTGCAATAATGAGCTCAGCATTTGTGGAGAGTGTGATGGCGCTAAAAATCCAGTTTCACTTTTTGTTTTGCAGAAGTGCAGGAACAGAGACACGTAGCACAGAGAGCAGTGGCAGGGCCATTTAGTTCAGACAGCAGTTGCTGAGACATTTGGCACAAAGAGCAGTGACTGAAACACTTAGCATAGGGAGCAATGACAGAGACATTTAGCACAGTTAGCAATGACAGAGACAGCACAGTGAGCAATGACAGAGACACTTAGCACAAAGAATAATGATAGAGACATTTAACACAGGGAACAGTGACAGAAAACCTTTGCACAGACAGCACTGACTGAGACATTTAACGCAGAGAGCAGAGGGTAAAGACACTTAGCACAGGAAGCAATGACAGAGGCACTTAGTACAGAGAGCAATGATAGAGACATTTAACACAGGGAGCAGTGACAGAGACACTTAGCATGGAGAGCAGTGACAGAGACACTTTGCATGGAGAGCAGTGAATGAGTCATTTATCAAAGGAATGAAAAGTTCTTGTTGGCGTTAACACTGTTTTGTGTTCTGTGCTCATGGAAAGAAACTTTGCTGACACGGCCTTGCAGCGCGCTCCCAAAATTCCCGAATGAAATGCTCATTATCACGGGAGGAAAGGTGGGAGCTGGTCTGCAGAACTGGGCAGCGATTAATGATGCTGCGTGAGAAGGCCATGACTGCTGCACTCTCCCTACGTGTCTACCACACTTGTGGGATAAAACATAATGTCTTGAGACTGAAAACAGAAACCCCTGAAAGAGAGAGTGCCTGTGTGTATACTTGGATGTATGCGTGCCTGCGTGGTGTTTTCACTTTTTTCCTTTCTTGTGTGTGTGTGTGTGTATGTGTGTGCGGGTGTTCCCTCATGACTCTTTCTCTGAGTTAAACATCTGCCCATGCATCACTGTGCTCCTGCAAAAAAAGACATTCGAGTGGAGAAAACTGTACAAAGCTCTTTCACTGCAGCAATAGAGTTGGCATCTGGGGTCAGGTTTGCCTCCCTTACACACAAAGGCACTGCTGGCCCATCTCTCTGATGTAGTGAAGTATGAACAGTGGAACAGCCCTGCAGATGAGGGACATGCCCAGCTAAGACTGGGCAAAGAGGCTTTGTGGGGGGGGGGGCAGTCTCTGGGTGTCCCTGGAGGTCTTCGCAGAACCTGCCGAGGTTGCTCTGCTCGCAGACCCCTCCCTCCATACCCCACCACCCCTCCTCCGGGGCACAGAAGACCCCACCGTGTCACATGACTCATCTGCCCCATCGTCCGCGACACTCCTCACAAAGCCTCATTCTTTGCCTGATGAATGCAGGATCACAGGAGGGGGCAAGAGACCCTTCACACGGCCGAGAACATTCGCATTTCATGCCTCCTCGGAGCGCCATGGCAACCCCGGCGGGCCTGGACATCTGGATGGTCAGAGAATGGCGGTTTCATCTGAGAATGGCAGTTTCCTGCTAGGACTCTGAAAGAGAACAGATCTGTGATAGTCTCATTGTGAGTCGCAGTGTCGCAGTCACAGTCTCTCTCCTCTTCCTGGAAACAAAAAAAAAAAAATCAAATTGAAAAAACAAGGTTGGGGAGAGGAGGGGACTAGGGAATGAAAAATCTTAGAAAAGATTATTTGGCAGCTGCTGAAAAGCAAAAATTAAGCAGAGGGAGCCTGATCTTTTGGAGATGGCTGTTAGACCTACGTGGAAGTTATGGTTGCATGGCAGTCGCATGGCAAAGACTGGCACCACTGTTGTTTTCAAACTCAGGCAGCAGATGATTCAACTGTCCTGTCAGTTTTTCCGACCGGGCAGCTTGACAAAAGAAGACGAGAGTTGGGGATTTTCCACCCTGCTATAGCTAACTATAACCCCACCCCACCCCAGTTCTCCGGCTATTACCCCGATTCTGTCCACTGCCCCGCCAACCAAACCCCCCGCCCCATCCCGCCACTGCCCTGTCTCTTTTCAACCGCGACAGCGGAGCGCTGGTCGGAAATTAACCAGCACTGTCACGGGTCAGGTGACCTGGATTCACCTCATGGGTCTGGAGCTGTTTACTGGAGAGGGCAGCACGAAATGGGACAACCCATGTCAAAGTTTGGCCACTTCGTCTCGTCATTAATGACAAAAACACCTCTTAAGCCTTTCTGGTCTCAGCCCTCATCTTTATATCCCTGGAAGATGCCCTGTCTTCATATGAGAGCTTAAGCGAAAGTGACATGGGTGTTGAGTGTAGAAGAAGTGAGAGAGAAGTGAAGATGAGATGGAGATGCAAAAGAAAAACAGGTTAGGGCACTTGAGATCCACATTACAGAAACCATAAGGGAAAAGGAAAGGAGAGAAGTAAGCAGGAGTTAGTAGACAGTGAGAGGAGGAGCTGGAGGAGGTCGGGGCAGAGAGAGAGGAACCATAAGTGGATGTTTCTCCTCTCCTGGGCTGTTATTTTCCCGAGCGGCAGCCCTTACCCACAGCTGGATTCATCTGCCAGTCTGCGCTGGGCTAATACCTTTAGCAGTCTGTGCTGGGCTGCTGTCCCTGAGTCTGGGATGTTGGGTTTCTTCCTAACCAGCCTGTCATCCGCTACTTCCGAAACAATCTTAAATAACACCCCTCTGCATGTCTTCTTTCTGTGTCTATTTCTGTCATTTCCTAAGTCTTCCCCTCTCTCTTCTTCTATCTTTCTGTCTCTCTCCTTGAATCTTTGCAGTGGGCTGGAATTTAAATAGCGTAACTCATTGTCTGATTTTCATAGTGAGCTTGACCCTTACGGGGGCTGTGCTTGCTTTTGTAGACACGTCCAGGTGTGTGGCAGAGAAGAAGTACACTGAGCAGCAGGCTAAGAAGCTCTTCCCACAGGTGTTCGTTCCTGTCTGCAACCCCGATGGGACATACAGTGAGGTGAGAGGAAGACAGGGATGAAGAGGGAGAAATGGTGTGTGAGGCTAAGAAAGAGTGTGTGTGCATGAGAGAGGGAGAGACCTGAGTAAGAAATGTTGACTGTCATAAAGTCTGTCGGGGAAGAAGCCCAAAGCAAAAATGGATGCTTGATAAGTATCCTTCTTCTAAAGCCATAACAGTGAACAGCTGGTTCTTGTCCTTGACATTTGGGTGAAATGGGACTTTTCATCATGGTCAAGACAAGTGGATCAGAGGCTTCTAGGATGCTGCCAGTCAGCAGTACTGAGTACCTCCGAACAGTTGTCCAAAGAGGGACAAGCCATGAACCAGCGACAGGGTGTTGGGTACCCAGGGCTCTTCGATGCTCAAGAGCAACAAAGGTTATTCTGTCTGGTCCAAACCAACTGAATGGCTACTGTGGCACAGGTTTCAGATGTTTTTAATGATACTTACGTGAGGAATGCGTCACAACTCTCTGTGTAAGGCACCCTGGTGTGTTTAGCACTTTGTCACTGCAGACCAGTTGGAGTGTCCATTCTGTACCCGAGCTACCACGGAAAACACCCAGAATAGGTATGTGAGTAAGGGAACCTGACCATGGAGCAATTGAGGAAGGTTGCTTAGTCCAGGGATCCTCCCATTTTCTTTTACGTCATGTACATCGGCTGGGTACGTGGGCACCGTTTACCTGGGGAAGAGGTGGCACCAGGATGTGGGAAGAAGACAAGCTAGCAGAGGAAGTATGATGCTCTGGGAAATGTTCTGCTGGGAAACCCTGGTCCAGGTATTCAAGTGGACGTCAGTTTTATGGAGCTGTTTCGGCCGCACAAGGGGGTCCTATTACATTTTTGGAGTCTTAATATTGTGATTGATTGGAGTTTGTGGCATTAGTAATAGTCATTCAAACAGTGTTTCAGTGTAAATGTCTCAGGTAGTTCACATCATAGAAGATATCAAGATGTTCAACTGAAGCTGAATATTTTTAAAGCAGAATAGGGTTTCTAGCTGAGAGTACGAAAGAGCAGTGAGAGTTGAAAAATGGCTGAAAACCACTGAAAATGAATGGATTTAATGGGACCAAAAGGATTCCCAACAACAGGTCACTTTTCAAGAATTGAGTCATATTGCGTCAAAAAACATGGAAAAGAGCAGAAATCTCCACATTTTATGAATAACTATGTGTAAATAAAGTACGTTTGTTTGAATTTTGGAGGTCTAAGCAGAGAAAAACAATGTATTTATTATTATGTTTTAAAAAAAAAAGCTGAGCCCATTAAACTGTATGTGATTTTTGAACTACCATTGTAAAAATCATTTTAAAAGTTAAATATTTAAAGGATTGTAAAAGATATATAGAAGTTGTAAAGTGTAAAAAATTGCAGAAAATAAGCTGAACATTTGGAAAGTTGACTTGTGTTTCTACAAGAATGTACGAAAGATGAGAAAATGTTGAAAAATCTGCGGAATCAGTTGAAAATCATTGAAAATGGCTGGATTTAACAGCGGCAAAAAGAAACTTTAAAAAATATGAATAATATCAAAAGTCTGTAAACAGGCATGCTATATCGGAACATTCTGAATATTTAAAGTTTGAACAGTATCAAGAGTTTAAATAGTGTACAACGGAATTAGAGGGAAAAAATTTAGGTGGAAGAAGAATGAAGAAGTATTTAAGAATGTACAGTGTATGCTTCACTGAAGCGAGCACTTAATGAGAGTGATTGGAATCAGCCCATTGGATGGGCTACCTCTCCCTTTTGGTTCCTGTTTTATGACTTATTTCCCATGATTCCTTACAGGTGCAGTGTCACA
Organism: Gymnothorax javanicus; assembly: GCA_029692085.1. Classification (NCBI taxonomy): domain Eukaryota; kingdom Metazoa; phylum Chordata; class Actinopteri; order Anguilliformes; family Muraenidae; genus Gymnothorax; species Gymnothorax javanicus. The sequence goes on from CM056208.1 coordinate 34,912,137, forward strand.
GCTACACTGGCTACTGCTGGTGTGTCACACCCAACGGCCGGCCCATCAGCGGCTCTGCCGTGGCCAATAAGAAACCCCGATGCCAAGGTAGGCGTGTTCACTTTGGGTTGTTCAGCCTGTTATCATTTAGTTCTGAAAAAAAATGTTTGGAGAAAAGACAGGGTAGAAATATGGGGAATATTCACCCTCAGTTTTCGAGGAATTTTTTCCCCTCGATTTCAGTGTATCGCATTGAGTCACAGATTACATCTACTCTGTCAGCCTGAGACTCCTTCATGTTATCTGAGATTTATGTGTTCACATTATACTCTAGGTAGCACAGCTCTTCTGGTGTTTGTGAGAAGTGTATGTATGTGTCAGGTTGCATATTTCTATGTCTGTGTATGTGAGTGCTTCAGTGTGGACACCTATTTGTCTGTGTGTTTCTGTCCATCTTTAAATGCTTTAAGTGTGATTGAAGTGAGACCATGAAGTAGTTGCGGATATATACTGAGGAAATCACAGCACCGTGTGAATAGAGAATGATGATATTTGGGCTCATTAACTGCCCTGTCATTCAACCTCATTGCGCTGTCACTGATCTGACCTCTGGGCATTCTAGACTGTCGAATCAATATTGAGCGGTGGCTGATATTGTGTTTTCATGGTTGAGAGGCAGTCTCTATACACAGAACAGGACGACAGGACAGATCCATTGCAAGAAAAGAGAGATACTTAGACCCCTCAGGTAGAGGTAGACTAGATAGGCAATGCCTGTTGACTATGATTCATGAAGCCTTTTTAATTTCCATGGCAACAATTTCAACCGCTCAGTAAACTATTTTGAAGGCTGGATGCGACCCACATATTCAACAGGTGACTCTCAACAAAGGGCAATAACTGCGCTGGCACATGATTTACTGTCAGCTGAATTATTTCTGAGCCACTTTTCTAGCACCAGATGGTTACGGGTTTGAATCCCTGGCGAGTCCTTCTAGAGTTACACTCATGGCAAAGGGCTTAATCCAGACCGCCCCTGTAAAAATCCAGCTGTGTAATTGCACGCAACCAAATAACCAGTTCCATATGTTTACTCTTCTTTCTGCTGGTTTAGCTGTAGATATTCACTTGAAGCAAAACTCTTGTAGGTAGATGAGCATAACTGTGCGAATCTCACAATTAATGACATCCGGGATTATGGCAGCGGATTACCTGCATATATTTGTGTATCATGATAGTGCTATAGTGATGCTAATCTTGAAATCAGCCTCAAGGGCACTTCTTTGCATTAGCATAAAACTCTTCAACATACATTTTTTTAAACAAAGAGACAATACTTCAAAATCAAAATATAATTTACAAATACAAAGAGTTAAATAGTTACATGACCGGACCTACAAGATGATCCCTAAATAAATGGGTGCTGGGTTCATTATACTGCAGAAGGGCTAACTTGCTTTGAAAAGTCACCGATGTGTTGGTTAATATAGGTTATAATAATTTACACTGTGTGTGGAAGTTCTACATTCACAATTCAAAATGCTTATCTTTGGCTTTGCTTTGTGCTTGCTATCAGCACTTTATAAACTCCTCACTTGTAAACTCGCCTCTCCTCTGGGAATATTCATCAGGCTAGGGCTAGAAATTATAAAATGCTGAAGTATCAAGAATTAAAGCAGCCTTGCCAATGAGAAAGTGTCCTAGAACAATAAAATTTCCTCACGTGGATGAGCTTACTGATGCTTTCTTGGGAAACAAAACCCAAATTTGTATGCCATTCCACCAACCCCTGCTTCCGCTTGTTTTTTAAGGGTCAAAACACGAGAAGGTGAACCCCAAAGAACCAGGAAAATCAGGTAAATACCTTACAGAAAATGGTTTATTTTGGTTTGGACCCATATGCATTAATGGCTCTGTATTTGCATGCATTTTTTCATGTTCGTGTTTGTTTTTGTATGTGCCTGTGTATACATGTGTGCCTACATGCATTTGAATGTTCTTTTCACCTGCTGTAGCTTGTTTCTGTAATTTCAATTCTAATGCGGAGTGGATTGTAAGTCTGGTGTGCTAACAAAGCCAGGGAAATGGATGGTGATGATTGTATGTTTTTACAGTGGTGCGTCTCTCACACAAGGAGTGCTTATACCTCAGGAGAAGGATTATAATAACAGCCTTTTTCTTCCCACAAAGATACAGGGACATGCAGGCTATGCTGAGAGAGTGATGTTCAACCCAGCTAACATACTTTTCCCCAGTAGGCGCTGAAATTCATTCATTCAGTCGCAATCAAAAGGCACATTTCCTTGGACTTCATTTATTTATTTACTTATTTATTGTGTTGCCCTCTTTCTAGTGTCTCTCTGTTCAGCTTGTCAACCAAGGCCTGGAGTTTCATTTTGTTGTATGGTTCTGCCTTACAGTACATCGGATTCAAACTGCTTGAGTTAAGTTTCCTTTGGCATGAGGATATGTGTGCAATTTTTGTGCACTGCTTGCATTTTTTTAATGATTGCATATAGGTTTCTGGTTTCCAAATCCTATATCCTAACCTTAAACATAAAACCGGTCTTTTGCAAACGATTTGATTTTTGGATGAGTGTTGCCGCTCTGAAGCTGTGTGTCTATGTGGGCCTCAGAGGTGGAAGTGCGTTTGCTGGATATTTTGAGCTCCCAGTGTTACTCAACCTCCTGTGTAATTCATGCAATCCAGCTGAGGGCTGGCATGAAAACCGAAAACCACCAGGTCCCCCTGGGGCCAGAACTGTTCTCCTCTCTGTTGAAGGAGTGGGTCGCGACCTCCGTGAGGTTAACCAACTTGTGGCTTGGGGTTTACTTTAACCACCTCAACATCTTTCTCAATTCTGCCCCCAAAAAACAAACAAAATCGGCCTGTAAACCGCCCTGGTTTAATCATCTCACGTAAAACATGTGCGTCTCGCTTTGCTGTGTGCCTTTGGCTCTGAATCCTGTTCCGTGCCGTTGAAATGAAGCTATTCTTTTCCTTGCACAGCAGGCCGAGAGGAAGACATGGCTGAGAAGCTCCTTAACCTCCGTCCACTCTCCTCTCCACCACTCTGCTCTCTTGGGTGCTCTTCTGTATTTGTGTTTTAGGCAGTGCTGAGTGTCTTTCTCCCCTATAAACAAGGTGCTTTTTCATCACTGTTTGACTTTGAATAAAATCCTCGCCTATTACTCACATATAGATCAAAATACCCAGAATGAAACCTCTATTTTGCAACAAAAACACATTTTTTTTGGCAAACATGCACATGCATTCACACACATGCACATACATAGACACATAGGCACAGGCACGCACAAACATTTGAAAACGCATACGTTTATAGCCTACACATTTTCCATAGTCAGCCCACTCTTTCTCATAGAAACACAAACTCTTTCTCTCTCTCTTTCTCTCCCCTATATCTATTTCACTGTCACTGTTTCTTCTAGCCACTCCGATCATCCCTCCACTCTCCCTCTCTCACTGTTTTTCAGTTCCCATCCACTATTACCTTTGGCCGGGCAATGTGCAAATCAAAGACTGAAAATTTTGATAAGACTAGCTTACTCTCATAATTGTAGTCTCCTTGCAAATCTTTTCCATTCTGAATACAGATGAAACTACGGGATTAATTGCAGAGCCTGCACCCTCAACAGATGAAGAAGGTAAGACCACATCCATCATTGCCATCATGTTATCATTTGCTTTTTAGTTCAATTCTTTTCACATGTAATTTTTTAAATTGCAGTTCAGGAGAGAAATCGTGCTCCAGTTTAATGCCAAGCTTATTAGTAATGAGATTTTGGCCTCTTATTAAATCCCAGAACCTACAGCTGCACCCAGTCTGTCCATCTCCCTAACTTTTAGTGCCAGAATGTGTCATAAGGGACCACATTTCCCACAGCACTCTTGGCAGCTGTAAACTCAAATGCGCAGCTCCAAATATTCTTTATCTATGTGTAATTACCATGTAGTTAGCATTCTATTGACAGCGGATGTTGAGAAGGCTCTTGCTTTTCTGTTGGCAAGCAGCAGTGCATTTAATATTTTTCATTTTACAATACACTAGCCCTATCTATCTTTCTTCCATTGATATCTGCAACACATCACTGCTGGAGAGAATAACACAGTAAAATGTGCATTGTTAAATCAACTTTCAGAGAGTAAATATAATCCCTATTTCCCTCTGTGAGAGTGAAATACATAAACACACACACGAACACTCACACAAACATACGACTGGGCACTAAATTGATTTTGAAGAACAGTTTGTGCAGTTCAAGATCATGTTGTTTATTGCTGCTCTTTTGTAGGAAGTTCAGATGTTTACAAATGGAAAGCATTACCTAGGAGCCAGTGCTGATCATGAAATGCTTTGTGCCTGTAAAAAAAAACTGCATCTGGGGATTTGAATTTTTCTGATTTTAGACATCATCTCCCAGTACCCCACTCTCTGGACTGAACAGGTCCGGAGCAGACAGAACAACAGAACCAGAACACAAGGTTGGTCTACTGCCACATGGAGAACCTGGTCATGCACATAACTGCAGAAAAAAAAAAACCAAACGTACATACGCACACATACACACACACACATACATGCAAATCCAATAATTTCCATGTATTCACACGACGACGCTTACAAACACATATAAACATGCAGACACCCAGATGCGTTCACACACAGTGCTGTGCACTCAGCAAATGCAGTTATTAAACTGTTTCCTGGCTCCAATTATTGATGTCTGGCTACATTTTAATAAGGAGCTTTTCTCCTCTGTGGGTCATGGACTCTCTGCCCACTGTGTTACAGATTTGAGAGACGGGATCTGAAAAGACCCTGCTGTAACTCAGTCATGGTTATTTACCACTCTCTGCAGGATTGCTTTTAAAGATATGTCACTTTTTCACGGCTTCCTCAAGTTCTACTTTAATTAGCAACACACGCACACACATCATAGTCTTCAAACAACGTGTGGCTTCAACTCTTGCTGTCACACTCTCATTCTGAAAGATGAAGGGGCTTCTTATTGAGTTTCATTTGCGAGATGCACGCTTGGTCTGGCAGTTGCTTTATTCTGCTTGTGTGTGCATAATTCATTGTGAACTGTGGGTGTCTGAGAGAGAGAGTGCATGCTTTTGGGAAAGAAAAAGAGACAGTGCACAAGCATCTGTGTACTGCATGTGAGGTCTTGTGATTGTGCTGCAAGTGTACATTTGAGTGCCAGTGTCCATGTGAATATCTCTGTTGTGAAGTCACCTTGATTTATAACCAATGAAAACACAGCAAACTCAAAAGCCGATGGTTTTGATTATCCACATGCTCTTTGGATATGCGGATGATTTTTTAAATATTAAAAATCTGTCTTACAGAAGGATCTTAGGTCTCCGAGAGGGAGGGAAGGGGGTGAGGAATGGGGATTTTTGTGCTTTTACTGTGGGCAGTACTTTGTAAGAAAAATAAGCAAAGACAGAAGGGTCCCCATAATCTTTGCTGATTCTCAGTCCTGGGTGGGAAAAGGAGCAAGGTGGTGAAAGCTCCAGAACCTCGCTGCACGAGAGGCAAACACGTCATTTTCCACTCCTGTGGTGACACTCAACTGCAACTGCTTACTTATAGAGCTGTGGATTCCAGGCCCTTGGGGTGGCAGTGAGGGTTTTTGTGCTGCGTTTCACTGGAAAGAAGAGATAAGACACACTATGGCAGGAGATGGCAGCACCCAGGGACTACAGAGGAAAGAAAAGTGGGCCAAGCATTGAACCCTGGGGGACACCTGGACCTGCAATGTTCAGCATCAAATTTTCTCTGAGTACTTTTTGTATCTATTGGTTTCATACAACCTTTCAAATCACTCTGAAAACTTTACTCTTCATGAAATGCAGAGCCTTTCGGTGGCTTATCAAGACACGACAGTCTGGATGCATCGAACATAAAATTCAGGTTATATAAAATAGATTTAAATAGAGCTCTCTGCAGCAATGGTGAAGTACAAAGTGGTTCAGTTGCCTTTAAGAGTACTGGTTTCTTAAGTGGCAGCAGTCAGCCCTATCTTTGGTATGGCATTTAACAGAGAGGTCAGTGCACCGGCACAGGTCATGTCATAGTGTCAGCTATGCGAGCAACAGTGGTGGTAGGATGACCACTTGTCTCCATGAGAACATGAGGACTGGGTCCAGTGTCTAAATATTTATTTAAGTGCGGCACACTGAGCTGGGGGGCAGACATTAGCTCCTTAATGTCCATAAACATTCTCTGATAAAGGCATTTGCCAGAGCAATCTCTGAGCAGTCCTCATCATTTTCCCTTTTCTTCTTCTCTGGTAGATGTTTGAAATAGCAACTGCTTTGAGATGAGACACCAGCCACCAATCCCAACGCCTGGTGAAATGGAAACATAAGTGTTGTTTTATGAGGTCTCTGTGAATCAGAGGGAGAGGATGAGGGAGTCTTAAGTCTTGTCTACTTCAATAAATTTCCACTTCTGAAAGGGATGAGTGCCAGTGTTTGGACAATCTTGTGTATATACGTGTGCGTGAGTGTTTGTGTGTATGCCTGTGTGTGCGTCCGTGTGTGTGTGGACTTGAGAATCTGCTGAACCAATCAGAAAGATTAGTAAGTAACGCAGTGTTTATGTTAAGCAATGCAATGTCATTGGTCAAATCTAACCCTCTTTTTGCCTCCTCGCCTCTCTCCAAGCCTCATCCTGCGATCAGGAGCAGCAGACTGCTGAAGAGGAGTCTCGCCAGCACAAGAACGAGGCCGTGTTTGTGCCTGACTGCGCCCAGGGCGGCCTCTACAAGCCTGTCCAATGCCATCCTTCGACTGGGTACTGCTGGTGTGTGCTGGTGGATACGGGACGCCCCATTCCAGGCACCTCCACTCGGTGAGTGGCCCAACAGTCTCAAAAAAAAGGCCTCTGTTCACACAAAGGAACTGAGCATCCCACCATTTTCTGCTTCACCCTCATCCAGAGCCTAAAGAAATTCAACTCCCAGATCTCCCCAAAGGGTTCTCCGTACTGCTAACCATCCTGGCTAGCTCTGCTAGGGGAGACCATAATAGCTTATAGTGTCGCTGCCAGGGAAAAGAGTTTGCTTTTCTTTAACTGAAAGTGACTCCTAAGATTTTGTAGGAATATTTCCAAGGTCCCAGAAACATCTGTCTTTTGCTGACTCAGCACAGTAATTTCTCTGGAGCTCTTTGTAACGTCAACAGCCATCTTTTATGCATTGTGAATCAGGAAATTTGAATCCACACCAGTTCTATACGCAGCTGATGAAAAAAGCGCCTGAGTTACGTTTGGCTTCTGTTGAATTTGTTCTCACAGCTGAGATTGAAACCAGCTGATTATGCCTTCAATGCTCTTGTGCCCCAAAGTATACGAGAGGCTGGCTTTTCTCCAGTAAGAGTCGAAGTGGGAAACTCCATATGCTAGGGAGAAAGTGTTGGTGCTAATTTTTTCATTTACTCAGCACTGTACACTGCTTGCTGGAACCAAGGCTTAAAAACAGGAAACTTTTGTTAAATTCTGTAGTGGAAAAACACCTACAGCAAATGGGTCTTATGGACAACAGCGAGGGTGGTGGGATGATTCTTCAAAAAGAGCATCTACCTTTGTGGACACGCAAGGCATGCCCATGCTTTATACATAATACATGAACCTAATTTATCAGTACTTGGCTCACCAAAACCTCTGGCAAAAAGCACACATGATCTACAGGTAGCTCATGCATGATCCCTCTGTGTTCCTTGTAACTGATCTACTGTACACATATTCAGCTTACCGGAGCAACAGTGAAATAACTCATCCATAGGTGACCAGCACACATGGGATCCTATTCATGAAACTTCAGTGTCTGAGGGCACTGATCTAGGATCAGTTCTGACTTTTCTGCTGCATCATGGATGTACTGAGGAGGCGGCAGTGAAACTGGTCTAAGATCTGCGTTCCTGCTTTTGAGAGGCTTTAGGAATATGAGCCATGTTCTCCAGGTACAATTCTCAACTGCTGCAAAGACAGACAACTGATCTGATCTTCAGATTTACAGCTAACCTAAGTATCATATATACTGTATAGTTTGCCCGAACTACAATTTCAGATTTAAAGAGGTGGTTTATTTACTATGGCTAACAGTTTTTATTGTGTGTGTTTGTGTGTGTGCACAGATGTGCGAGTGTATTTTTGCAATTTGCATGCAAGTGTGTGCGAATGTGTGCAGTTGTTGTAGCGTGCTAGTGTGCTCATGTGTCGTTGTGCTTATGTCTATTTGTGTGCCGGCCAGGAATCTATGTGCGTAAATGGGCAATTCACACTTGCATGTGCATCTGATGCAGTTTTAATGAGCGAGTGCAGGGTGTGTGTGTGTGTGCGTGTGTGTGCGCGTGCACGCGTATGTGTGTGTACGTGTGGAAATGGTGTCGGAAAGTGGGGTACTGGGTTAATAAGCCCTCAGGCAGAGTGCCAACCAGCACATTATTGCACATTCGGATTCTGATCTTTGCCTTACCACTGCGTTCCTGACCCATTGAGGGAGGTCAAGCAGCAGCCAGCAGGACTTTGGGTCCTCTAGGCAAACTATGAAAGCATCCCTGTGTTCCAGACTCTTCCCTGGGAACTATTGTACTCCCTCCCTCTCTCTATCCCTGCAACTGGACCAGAGGGTCAGGGTCCAAGAGTTTCTCTCAGGGTCAGGTGCTTTCTCAGAATGGACAGCCAGCAGTTTGCAGACCACTGTCAAAGAAAACTGGAAAACAAAATGCTCCAGTCCAGAACTATTCAAACGCAAGAGTCATCAACCAGAACTTTTAGTCTCTGACTGTGGACAATAGAAACTCTCAGTGCGACTGACTTGCTGTTGAGGACCTCTTTGAGTTTTCAATCACTCATCTGCGCAATTTCTGGCCAGTATGTTGCGCACGAACTTATGAGGTGTATTACATAATTAAAGCCCTATACTACAGCAGAAAATTCCTTCTCTTCCCTGGAGATTGATTTGGAAACTCTGGTATTCACTGGAGGTTTGAGCTGTCAGACAGCTAGAGAAATACAATTCATCATCCTGGATTTGACTGCCAAAGATTGGGAGCTTTTAAATTCAAAACAAGACACTGCTGGATTTGATTTTGGCACTTATGGGCTGAAATTTTACACAATCACTCATTTTTTGAAAAATAACTTCACAAAACTGTATATGGAGCCTATCAGAAAGACAATTCTAAGAGTCATAACTCATGATCTTCACATGCACTGCATGTGTTTCTGTGTGTATGCCACAGGTACGAGCAGCCTAAATGTGATGGAAATGCAAGAGCTCACCCCACCAAACCAAAGGACCATTATAAGAGCAGACATCTTCAAGGTGTGTATCAATCGATTTGTGTAAAGTGTGCGTTTGCAGGGGTGGGTGTGTGGCAATGTGTGGAAGCCTTGCTGTTATGTGCAAGTTTGATGGAGGCCCATAATGTGTGCAGGAGAGGGAGAGTTAAAGTCATTTGATTGAACACTGGAACATGAAAGAGAGTGGGCACAGATACTAGATGTAAGATCTTGTATTTATTTCCCCGCCTTTGTCTCTTAACATTGAGAAAGTTAGAAATGTGAAGCTGGCTCCCTACCATCCCAGGCCTGCCCTGCTCCCATGGCGAGTGGCATAACACTCAGCTCATACTCCGACCTGTGCACACATTGAAGCCCCGCCTCCCCCCAACAGAAAAGGACTCAGCCTGAAAAACAGAGATGAGCCCTCTGTGTTAACAGAGTTTGACTTCCATCCATCTGTTTACATCATTAGTGTGAGGAACAGGGAGTACTATCAGTTCGCTGTGAGGAAACCCATACCCAAAAACAGGCTAATATCTCATACAGAAAGGGGAGGCGGGGGCTGATAGCTTTAAGCAGGAGGAGTAGCAGGCCTGATAGTGAGGAGCAGTGGAGGAGGGTAATAAGGTGCATTTTAGGGATGAGAGCGTGACAGCTCAGGGTGGATAGTTGGTGGCGAGGATAACGGGAATTCTCTGTGGGCAGTGCTAGCGCTGTGAAGTAAGTCCTGGAATACTGTGGTGTATTTAGCACAGATGAGCAGGTCTCTGAAGGCTGAGTCAGTGGCTCGATTCTAATTTCTTTCCTTGAACAAATCTCAACATTGTCCTTTCAACAGTACTCTTCCAGAGAAGAGCTGAGTGAAAAACAAAAATGCTCATGCTGGCTTTCACACAGGATGCTGTCAGAACAGAAAAAGAAACAGTCTTGATTAGTATTTTAGTCTTGGAGTTAAGGCCGTTTTTTTACTTTTTAGCGTGCATGTCGACAGCCATACTGATGTCAGGGAGACAAAAAAAAATTATTGTCCAACAGTGTCTCGTAACGTTGCAGAAACTGTCCTTGTTAGTCTTGTATTTTCCCTGGCTGGATGGACTGAGAGTTCTGTCATTGCCATGGATAAAAAGTTGATATGGTAGCATTGGCTAATAAAGTGGTCGGTTATAAAACAACAAATATTTAATTACCATAGAAATGATAGCTTGACTTGCACCACTGATGGTGCCCGACATTTATTTTAAGTATAAATGCATTTATGTTGTCCAGTGCTTTTCTGAAGACATCTGTTGACACAACAGCCTTTCGAAACTAAAATGTTACGATTTTATTCAAGGGCTCAAGATTTCCTTATGGGGTGGGGACTTTAAAAATGTTTGCTTTTCATAAAAACAGTTACAGAATACAAGCTTATATTCTGAGCTATATTATCGCATTAGAAGACAAAAACTCTGATTAAGACTGAATATTTTGCAATTTACGGAGTGACACAGAGTTAGAGGCCAGGTGTGCTGAGGGGGTTGAGTGTGAGATTCAGGCCAACTAGGTGTTTGTGCATGAGCAGAGCTATTTCGTGGCTGGTTAGCACGTTAGCAGCTGGGCAGAGGCTAGCTGCGCTGACGAACAGAGGTACCACTGTTTCCGATCCAACAAGGCCTTATGTAAGCGGCTCTTTGCCATGGGCTACATTTACAGGTGGGCACTCAGAACAGGTCCAGATTGGAGTCGTGATTTGGGGGAATGGAGGGGCTGACTGGAGAGGGGGGCACAGTCTGACTGAAGAACAGAGAATGAATACTGGATTTAAACTCCACTCAGAAATGCATGCTGTGTTTTAGTGATGCAAAAAAAGAAAATGAAGGGAAACATTGCGAATGATTTGTAAGAGCTGGAGGCATAGAGGTCCCGTTGAGCGATTCTGGTAGTATATTATTTCATCACCGCATGCGCCGGGAGACGAGGAAATAAATAAGAAAAAGGTGTCGTTAACAGCCCGGCCTGTGTTTGCAGAGCAAGGAGAAGCAGAAAGTGTGAGAACAGTCTGGCTGAATGGAGAATACCGCAGGCTATCCAAAAAACAGTTAGGTCATTTTCGGAAAGTATAAAAGTGGCTTATTTGTTGAGAGCTGTCGGCCGTGACATGTCTAGAGCTCATCTTATATACTGTGGTGCTCAGCTCTTTTACATCAGCAGCCATTTTGTGCATAGTCATCTTTCATCAAAACCACAATATTACTGACCTGCTTTATAGGACTCCTTTGAGTTACGCTGGCTTTGCAGGCGGTACTGCAATACAGACATGAAGGTTCATACTCATGTATGTGCATAACCATTCATAGCTTCATGAATACGCACATAATCCCAGGTACACACACAAACACGCTTGCACACACAATTACTCCCATGTAACATCACAGTTCAGTCTACCAGTATATAAACTGGAAATGATAAATGTCTCTTTCACACGAGAGCTGCATGCTAGCATTCACGGACCTCTCGATGAGAGTTTTATGTGAAAGGGGAGAGAGGGGGCATCTCGTGCTGTAAGCCTTAGTGAGGAGTTTGGTGAAGGGGGTGGGGGTGAGCAGGGGGAGTGTTGGGGCTATTTGGCTTGTGTTTTACAAAGCTGGGTATAATGGAAGTGGGGACGTGTTGACAGGGCCCAATCCGCGTGTGTTTGAGCAGTCTCATCATCTCCCATGTGGCTCCTATTTGCAGACTGATAGTGCTTCTGCACTCAGTTACCTTGCTGGTTCCATAACTGAGGAGACAGAGCAGAGCTGCTTCATGTATTACTCAACTGTAAAACCCTATTTAAATGAACTGTACTCATCAGAACTGACTACCTAAAAGAGAAAGCTTCTGTTGTCTGGCCTGGAAGTGGGAGCAGAAATGCACAAGGAATATGCCTTACTCTGGAAATCAAACTTGGAATTTTGGCTAAACTTGACAGGGGAGCAAGCCTTGCCTATAGCCAAGGAATACAAATGTAAAGCTCAGTGCTCGATGAGAACTTTATGACTAACCAATAATGTGCCTGACGGGATCTACAAATGCAGAGTGCGGTTAAAGTTACTGGTCCAGCCTGCTGTGTTTTGGATCTTCAAATGTTTCTTTCTGACAACGTTTAATGTATTGATTTTATGCTTATGGATGTGGATAAATTGTGTTGGGTATTCAAGTGGTTCTTCCTGAAGTTTTCTGAAATTTTTAACAGTTCTGTTCAATTGCCTGCTACAACTCTTTATTAAAAATAGGACCAAGGGTCCTGTAGCTTACCGGCAAGCAGTCTTACAGTGATGATACAAGTTATGAAAATTTAATCTGAAGTTTGACATTTGAATCAATAAAAATCAATGTCAAGGTCACTAAATAAAAGTTCACATACATTTACAAGACCTTCTGTAATACAATCCCGCTCTGAATTCACAAGCTCTGAAGCAGTTTTGCTGATACAAGTCATTATAAAATGTCAACAATATGTATTCAATACGTCAATTGTGAACTTTAAAGGTCACAGAATGTCAAGTTGCGGTCAGCAAATGGACTTCATACATGACTATCTAAATATCTCCATATAAACCTTGGCTTGATTTGTGACCATTTTGGTGACACAAGTCATTGTAATTTCACTGTCGAGTTTGACCCTCAAAGGTCACTGACAGTCAAGCTGAATGTCGCCAAATCAAAGTTCATATGTGACTTCCCAGAAGTCAGTAACACAAACCTAGGCTCCTTTTGTGACCTTTCAGTGACAGAAGTCATTGAATTTTCTCTAGGTCAAGTTCCTTCCTATACGTCTCCAATACAAACCTACACTCAATCTGTAACGATTTTGCTGATATAAGTCATTGAAATTTCACTGTATGGTTTTGCCGTTGAAGGTAACTGAAGGTCAAGTTCAAGGTCACCCAATGAAACTTCATACATGACTTCCTATATGGCCACAATACAAACCTAAGCTCTATCTGTAATAGTTTTGGTGATAGAAGTCATTGAAATATCACTATGTGAAGTTTGACCTTCGAAGGTCACCGAAGGTCAAGTTCAAGGCCACCAAATGAAAGTTCATGTATGACTTCCTACACATCTCCGATACAAACCGAAACTATCTGTAACCATTTTGCTGATATAAGTCATTAAAATTTCACTGTGAAGTTTGGGCATTGAAGGTCACTGAAGGTCAAGTTCAATGTCACCAAATAAAACTTTATACATGACTTCCTATATGCCCGCAATACAAACCTAAGCTCTATCTGTAATAGTTTTGGTGATAGAAGTCATTGAAATTTCACTATGTGAAGTTTGACCTTTGAAGGTCGCGCAAGGTCAAGTTCAAGGCCACCAAATGAAAGTTCATACATGACTTCCTATAAGTGTTCAATGCACATATGTTCTCAATCTTCAATATTTTCAAGCCTAGAAACCTTTGAAAATTGTAACATTTTGCTTGACCTCAAATTTGACCTTTAAAGGTCGTCTGAGGTCAACTTTAACACAGCCAAAATATAGGTCATATATTACTTCCTATATGTCAGTAATACAAACTTAATCTCTATCTGCAACCATTTAGCTTCCACAGGCGATTTGGCCCATTCTCCATAAGACCCAATGTTAAAGTACAGCGCCCCCAGTAGACCCACTTCCGTCGATTCAATCAAAATGGCACTCGCACTGAACATAAAGTGTATCAAGGTGAGTTGATTGCCGGATTTAGAAATAAAGTTATCGGGCAGTTTTTGAGAAATTTTTTTTTGAAATTTCAAGTCATATCTTGCAACATTGTTAATATATTCCCTGACCTCAAGTTTGACCTTTCAAAGTCATCTTTGGTCAAATTTAATATCGCCAAAATATAAGTCATATATGACTTCCTATATGTGGATAATACAAACTTAATCTCTATCTGCAACCATTTGGCCTCCACAGGCCATCTTGCATATTCATAAAGTACAGCGCCCCCACTAGACCCACTTCCGTCGATTCAATCAAAATGGCGCTCGCACTGTACATTGACGGTACCAAGGTAAGTTGATAGCCTGAATTAGAAAAAAATTATCTCGTAGTTTTTGAGAAATGATTTTTTAAAATTTCTCAGTCCTATCTTTAACATTGGAGCCAAAATTTCAAGGGCCCATAAAACGGACAAAAATGATTTAATCAAAAATCTGAGAAAAACGTCTGGAGATATGATCTAGTAGTATGTTATTGCAAATTTACACAAAAATTCATCTGGCCAAAAAAAAGATACAAAAATGTTCCGGACGACAGACGACGGACGGCACACCACGACAATAGCTTATCGGCCCATAGGGCCAGTAAGCTAAAAATAACTTCTCTGGAAAAAGTAGCAAAAATGTATTGCTCTGTGCAGTACTGATTATTGCTCTGATCCTTAAATGTTGAATCAATATTTTTCAGTGCAGCATATTTTCTCAATATTTCAAGCAAAAAAAAAAAAAAATGGCTTCAATATAGTGTCTTATATGTGTTTACATCTTTACTGTAACATTTCTTCACACTGTGAGTAAATAACATTGGATATTCATAATCTTTTTATGACATTTAATATGCCTTGGATTGATTTTGGAATTGCTTGAGATGTGTATTTATTCATATTTTGCTTAACCAAGAATTTCAGTTTCCCCAACAGCTGTCATTCCCATAGGGTTTTGATGAATGTTGTTCTGCTGTACAGACAATTCTGGCTTATGAGTGATGAAGGACCTTTCAGTGTAAATTACTCTCAAATCCCAAAAGAATGTACTGTGGTGATTTTTTTGTGTAAAAATGTGAATAGCAAACATTAAAGCCATGCCTTTAATATGCACGCATCCAGTTGCTGTGATCAGTCTCCAGAAGAAAACAAACATTCTTAACACAACTGCAAACTAAAGAATAAAAGTGAAAAAGAAAATGTTTCCCACAGCCTCATGAAACTTTCCATTAGTTTTCTATCATTTTTCATGCTTTTTGCATAATTTTCTTACAAGTACAGTGCTTAACAAATTTATTTGACTACCTGTCATAAAAAATTAGAAAACGCGAATATTTAAGAAATTTGTCAAAAACTTGTTTAAAACTAAAAATTATATTGTTATTTCTTTGGCAAATAATGAACTGAACAACTAAATAGTTCTTATTCATGCATAAAAAACCAACTGTTTTGTATGGCCTCAGTTGGCCTTGATAACAGCTTGCATTCTTGCATTCAACCACTGAAAACAAATTTTTATTATGTTCAGGAATGCTAGAAAATAACTGTTATTTGGCATCTTAATCAAAAAATAATAATGTGTTTAACTATTTTTTTCAGCTTTTTTGTAAAATGGTAAATTCAAAAATTCATGGATAACAACAATAATTATATTTTATCATTGAAAATATAATTTCAATGAAAGAGCTTTCACATACTGGTGGATTAACCATTACAGAAACATAAAAATTATTTTGGTAATTATCAACACTGTTAATTTAGGGCAGCTGTGGCATAAGCACTGTACTTCTTGGATGCAGGTATGCTAATCCCCAGTTATTAGTTAGTTAATTTCATTTCACAACTGTCCTTTCCTCAGTGGCCAGTACCAGGCACAGTGCTTTGTGCAGAATACTGATGCTGTGAAGATACCACAGGGATAGAGCATGTACCAGCAGTTGCTGGTGAAGGACATAGCATTGTCAGCCTCCCAGCAATGGCATAGCTGACATGCTAAGGCATTTACAGAGAATATCCACTCTTTTGCATGGTAAAGCACAGCTCTATGAGCGTCTAGACCGAATAAACAGTAACCCTGAGGGATACAACTAAGCCGTTAAGCAGGTGGGTCTGCACCTTTATTGGGTCTGAGCCAAAAGTAACCTGCTGAAAATTGACACCAGAGCAACAGGAAGTTGCCAGAGATTCAACTAACTGTAAAACTTGGGACCTACCTGATAAAATTTTTTTCTCACACAGTAGATGCTCGGTGAGACCGGGGCTTCTGTTTATCTCAGCATTAGTCACCACCTGTTTGAGTGTTGGAGAGGAAAAAATATGCTATTATCTGCACGCCTGGAGAATCTTGGCCCTCGGGCAGGGGCTGTAAAAATGCTGGGGAGTTGTGGTCTGTGGGCTGGGGTCGTGCAGACTAGTAGGAATACCAAGCTCGTTGGGACTATGTAGCCTTCAGCTCTAAGTGCAAAGCCGACCCTTTGTGTTTGCTCTTGAAACTATATGACCTAAAACATAATTACCTTCATTGCAACCATTCCTAATGTTTTTTTCTCCCCTTCGTCCAGTCCAGCAATATGCATTGAATTGCTCAAAGTATGTGGACTCCTGATCATTCAATGTCTCATTCCAACATCATTGGAATGAATTTGGAGTAGGTCCCCCCCTCTTTGTTGCTATAAAAGCCTCCACTCTTCTGGGAATGCTTTCTGCCATATAGAACTTAACTGCAGTTACTGGCCCGGCTGAAAGTTATTTGATAGGGTTGAAGTCAGGGTTCTGTCCAGAATATGCACTGGAACTTTCTTCTACGCAGTGCTCAACAAACCACATATGGACTTCATTCTATACACTGGGACAATTTCACGCTGAAACACCAACTGTTGATATCTGAAATGTCATTGTGTACTATAGCATCAAGTTTATATTTCAGTGGAACCAAGAAACCTGCCCAAATCATAAAAAATAGTCTCAGACTGAGGAATATCCTCACATTTTCAGACGTGGTGTATTTGTAAAGTATAGGTTTTGTGCCAACATGTTTCCATCTATATATCGAGTAAGCATTCAGAGCTACAAAGCTTCTCAGGCTTTCAGCAGCAAACACCTATTCCATCCATTTAATTGTTTATTGGAAGTGGATTGTTGAGCAGCCATGCCAGTTTGCCATTTGTGTTGTTCATTTCCTGAGTGACTAAAAGAAAAGCCAGCTGCTTGGGATGATTTAAACCCATTACCTCCTTTCGGTCTTGAATCCACTGGTTTACATATGACCCCAGCTGTATTTCAATCCACGAGAGTCCCTTTGCGTTGGTCTCCTCCTCTCATCTCCTATTCCGTGGCCACACCCACTGGGCCCACAGCTGGGATGGGAGAATTTCTCCACTCAGTGTGATTGGCAGGTGTCCTGCTTCCCTGCCAGGATTGGGGGATAACTTGGTCTTTATTGGAGGGAGTAAAAGACAGTGCAGGAGTTTTAGTCTCGTTACAGTTTTAACTGCCTACACTTTTCCAATCGTTGTGATTGAGACACATAAAATAACAGCTACTGTTCAATTTTTATTGCTCACAGCTTTCAGTTTATTGGACCACCTACAGTAACAAACAGCAGTTCCAGAAAACCAAGCAGTGATACCGAAGTACGGGAATGCTTTAAGAAGGCCTTTGTTGTTGGCATGGTTGCGAGGCCCTTGACTTTGTTAAGTTAGACTGATGGGATCCTTTACATGTCTCTCTCAGGTTGTCCAGGGGCCAAGAAGACTGAGTTTCTCACAAGCGTCCTGGATGCGCTGTCCACGGACATGGTGCACGCTGTCACCGACCCCGCGTCCGCAGCCAGGTATGAAGCAGGCCTGCAGCTGGAGCAGGGGTCAAAGGCTATGCGTCTTCCACACTCACGCTGTCTCTGCTGTCTCAATTTACCTCCATGTTGAGAGTATCTGATATGTTCACTTAGGAAGGACAGTCAGCCCAGTGCAATCTTAACAATGCACCTGTTGTCATTTTACCTTTTTTTTTTCCTTTGAAAATGTACTCAAAATTATTAATTGTTCATTTGGACATGCAGAACGGGTGGCACTTTGTCACTTCCATGAGGAATCAAAATTAGCATAGAAATGCTAATACTTTTAATAATTTCAATCATTAATACTTTTTTAAATAGAAAGATACCATTATTGTAAAATTTTATGCTTATCATCGGGGTATACAGTATGTGTCGGTTCCTTATGTCATTGGCTGAGTGATTCACTGATTGGCTGGTTGGTTGATTGACAGGATGCTGGAGCCAGACCCCAGCCACACACTGGAGGAGAGGGTGGTGCACTGGTACTTCAGCCAGTTGGATAAGAACTCCAGCGGGGACATTGGCAAGAAGGAAATCAAGCCTTTCAAGCGCCTGCTGAGGAAGAAGTCCAAGCCCAAAAAGTGTGTCAAGAAGTTTGTGGAGTACTGTGACATCAGCAATGACAAGGCCCTGTCCTTGCAGGAGCTGATGGGTTGTCTGGGCGTCACCAAGGAGGACGGTGAGGATCCACCTACGATCTCCCCTGCCCCGCCCCGCCATGCCCCGCCCCGCACTCTCTCTCAAAGCAGCAGTTAGACTCCGCCCACAGAATCAGTAGTTGGACTTTGCATTCACAAAGCATCCGTAAGAGAAACTGGAGATTCTGTGGTTTTAGATGTATCAACAGCAGTAGATACTATGGGATAGGTAGGTCAAGGAGGTGACGTATGCTGTCGGCTTCTGTTTTTCAATATTTCAGCAACAAAAGTGGAACAAGGCTTGACGATTTTTTTTTAATGGATAAATGTTTATTCTCCAGATGCATGTTTCATCATACACAAAGGCAGTGTTTTAATGGAACTAAATGTAACCTTAATAAAAAGATTTATTATTGTAGCTTTCCTGGTTTAACTTGCACCCTTATAAGTGCTTATCTGACTTCCATTCTTTTTTTTTTTGGCCAGTGATGAGGATCCTTTGTAGCATAATTACCCATAATCCACAGCATGGTCTTTCAAAATAACAGCAATGTTTGCCAATGGTTGCTACCATTTATTTCTTAAGTGTTACGGCGAATGCTAGCAACTGACACATCCTTAAGGGGAAATCTGTAGCCTTTTCCTGACTGGATTTTAGATGTTGTTGCTTCAAGCAGAAAAAGCACATAAGCAGCATTATAGGACATCCAGTTATGGGACTGCTTGCTGTGTAAGTTAAATGCTTTGGTTGTATTCATTTTAAAAATAAAATAGCCAGTTTTATTAACCTTTTTAGCTTTGAAAATGATATGAAAGCTTAAATTAAACTTTTCTTATTTTCTTAGGTCCAAAAACAGGCGAAGGCACAACTTCTAATAAACAGGTGAGCTGCTTAACCCTTAGAGGGCTGAAATAAATTTTTCAAGAATAGATAAATTTAATTATCTTGTGCTGTTGAAAACCTATCATGTGGCGACTTGTTGCCACATGATAGTCTTTCAACAGCTTTGATTTTGATATCTTACATCATTGAGCAGCAATAGCTGCATTTAGCGCGCTAGGGGTTAATAATCCTGTAATCTCTGCTTTCTGCTTCATTGTACTGCATCGTAGTGCGCGGGGAAATAAACTTTTTTTTGCATTCATTTTGCAGAATGCTTCGAAAAAGCAAGGCTGAAGGGGGCTGACTTGCTACGGCAGGGTTTTACGTTACCCCAAGATTCTGCGCTCACCAAACAGCGATGGAAACCATAGTATTTGCACTTTGTACTTTAAGATGTAAATTCACGTTGTAGAAATGAGGTATTTAAACAGACTGCTGAATCTGTGAATGACATAGTTAGCTTTTTTATGTCTTAAAAATAATTTAACACATACAATGTATGTGTCCTTCGTGGCTAAAAAGGAATACTTTTTTTTTGTTCGAGTTGTTCGAGTTTTCATGTATTTGTGTTCAATTTTATTACCGTACTTGTTTTTTTTAATATGTATATTTTTCAGCAAATGTATGGATAGATTGGAGAATGCTTGACACAATAACGTAGGAACTCTCTTTTTTTTTTTTTTTTTAGCTACCTTGCCAGAGCTATGTATAGTAGATTTAAGTGTGTATTAAATGTGACATTTTTTTCTAAAAGCTGATTCACATAATTTGGTAATAAAAGCTTTTTTTTTTTTTTTTTACATATTTTGAATGGTTTGTATATTTTGTGTAATTATGGGTATGAGTCACTGCGAGGAGTTCTGATAATCTGCCAATGATTTCTACACTAATTCCCCTTCTGCAGACTATTGGCTGCAATTGTATTTGAAGATTTTGGCAAGATTTTCTCTTTCCTAAGTGAGACGTTCCTGATGGAGTCAGATATTAGTCATGCATAGTGAGGGTTATATATCATCGCCATAATCAGAAAACCTGCCAAGTCCCTCAAGCCATATTTTTCAATGTCATTCAAAAGCACTTACAGTACAAATTTCTATCAGGCATTGTGTGCTTAATTCCTCAGGAGTGGTGAAGACAGATAAATTGCACTCTAGTGTCTGGTGGGCGTGTCTACGCGTGTATATGTGACTGTGTGAGTGTATGAGTGCGAGTTAGCATTTGTGTGAGTCTATGTGCACGTGTTTGGGGGCGCAAACACGTCGTTGCTATTTTTGCTCCTGTGCATGTGTACAACTATACAAGTGCTCATTTATGTGCATGCACGTGCACATGTGGATGACTACATGCATGTGTGTATACGGTATATGTGTATTGGTGTGTTGAAGTTTGTGTGTGCGTGTGTGAACAAGTGTACATGTGTGTCTGTGTGGATGTATGCATGCATACAGTGTGTGAGTGTATGAGTCTGTGTGTGTGTATGCATGTGTGCGTACATTGTGTGAGTGTATATGTGTGTATGTGTATGCATATGTGCGTACAGTGTGTGTGTGCATGTGCGTGTGTGTGTGTGTGTGTGTGTGTGTGTATGCATTCACCCTGACAGGTCCAGACCAGTCCTCTCTCAAAATCACGCTCTGCTTTTCAGCACAGGATGGAGAAAGGCTCGGGGGGGGCGTGTTCGTACGTCTCCTGGGCAGCGTCAATCTGGCGGTTCAGGTGTGTTCCCTGCGGCGCAAAGCACCTGCCCTAAACAGGGTTCTGCCCCGCCCCCTCCACCACCCATGGCTCTGGGATGGGGAAGCTACGGGGTATTAGCAAAGATCCTGCATCTTGTGGCCTCTGTTTTTTTAAAGGTCTATCATTCCTCTGTAAAATGCCTGAAGCACATTACAGTGAAAGAATCCATATTCTGCTGTCAGCTTGCGTGTGTCATAAAACAGTATTTCTTTGTTCAGCGATGTAAGACTGTAGACAAGCTTTTTGTCTGATCCAATTCCTCAATAGTTGTTCTTACAGTTTTGCAATCAAAACAGATATTTTTCCAGTTTGACGCATTCAGATATTAGGTTAATTTGTTTATATGAACCATAAAAAAATGACACATACTCAATCTAGCTTGATCTAGATGATCTGACAAGATGAGTGATAGAAGTATTATGTGTCTAATATGAGGATTTAGTGAACCCCTCTACCTTGCAAACTTCAGAAGGTTAATATGACTATGATGAACAGTTCTTTTGTTACATTAAAATGCTGTGAGCTAAGTCTTTTTTTCTTCAAAAATACAAGATTATGGAACAGTTTCAAGAAACATACACATTTTTAAAATATATTCCAAATCATGCCCCTTCACGATGAAGTGTTGATTAATGTTTCAAATGGCAAAATGTGAGTAAATGAATTCCTATTTGCTGAGATTTACGTACTATCATTACATTACTTTATTCTGCAGATATTTTTATTACTTTCAGCATCTGACAAAAAATAGCATCACTAATTTGGAATAAAACCGAATTTGTGTGGAATGAAACTCAGAACTTGTATCTGTGGTGAAGTCTGGTAATCGTTTTTAATGCCTTCCCACATGAGACTAATCTCATTTTCCACATGTGAAATACTGTACAGTCAGGAATGGTCAAAGTTCTGATCTGATCCATCTTGTGACAGAGTTTTGGAGCTGAAGAGGACGAAGACGGATTATCTACGGATGTTTAAAAGCTCAGAATTTCCTGCTCCTTAGTCACTGAAAATGTATGCAGTTGCAAGTGCAGTGTTGCAATATCTTCGATCTGACAAGTGCCAGCAAAGATGGATTGACATACAAACGTATAATGAAAAGGCAGCGAGCAGTCATACTGACAGACAGACAGACGCACAGAATGACTAAATTGCAGACAGACAGACTCTGGCAAGGGAAGCTGGAGGTCACATCGGCATAAGAAAGACCCAAATGCACAGAATGCAGACAGACAGACTGGCAGCCAAAGCAGGTTGGCATTCTGTGTTTCCTGTTGGGAAATTCCACCACCAATCAGCCCAAACAGAAAGGGGGGTACTCTCATTGCTCTATGTGGTGCAGTAGCCTGGGCTAATTCATCACATGCTGTTTTATCACGGTGTGTTGCTTGTTCAACACTCTTTATGTGCAGTAATTTATATTTACCATCGTTTCAGCCAGAGTAGGTAAAGACCCCCCCACAGAGTCTTCTTTTCTTCCCTCGTGTTCCAGGGAGTTTTTACACTGCCATACCACTGTAGCCTCTGGCTTGTTCCGTGTGGATTTAAGCCAGGATAAACTGCGAAGCGTGCCCTAACATTTTTTTTCTATCAGGAAAAGGCATGACATAAACAAGCTCTGATTGACTGATTGATTTACTGATTTAAAATACTCAATATGGAAATACAGCCAAACTGAATGGTCATACTCCAGCATGCAGTCAACTCCAACAGTGTTGTTTGAACTCTCCCAGCCCTGATTTCTTTTCCATGATGCCCAGTGATGAGCATTGCAAACAATATTATCAAGGGTATTATAAATTCTACTTGTGGTGTAAGTTGAGTGGTTATTGGGTTTTGAATATTGCATGGCAAAAACTAACGCACAAGCCAGTTTCTAGGACCATACCGATAGCTGAAAACCTATAGCTGTTAATTATCAAACTAGAGGGCACTCGGTAGAGCGCAAACCTCTGCCATGCCATATACCTGTTCTTTTGGTTACAGAATATGTTCCAGATCACTTCCAGAATTAAATCAAAACTTCCTTGACACTACCACCTACCATCATGCCAAATTTCATGCCAAACCATTGATAGCTTTTTGAGCTATCCGGTCAGAAATATCACACAGACCTGTGTTAGAGAGATATACTGTAATTCTTCCAGATCTAGAATCCAGAATATGTTCTGGATCACTTCTAAAATTAAATCAATTCATCCTTGGACTACTACCTATCATCCTACCAAATTTTGTGCCAACCTGTTCATAACTTTTTGAGTTATCCAGTTAACAGACAAACATACAGACAGACGGCCAAACAGACAAACAAACAAACAGATAGGAGACAACATAACCTCCTTGGCGAAGGTAATTAAGGAAATCCATGTTGGCTATCATTCATCAGTTAACCATACATTGTCAATTCTACTGAATCTTCAGACTCCCCTGAATCTATCTGCATTAAAAGTGTTTTATTGTGTTTAGTTATCATTCAAAGTGGATGAAAATGAGAGAAACCTGGAGTTCTTGAGTAAGCAAGCATGTGACTTATAAAGGAAAGTGGTGTTACTGTGAATAAATTTTTTTTTGCTCAACTTCATAACTTTCCCATGTGAGAGAATGAAAACAAATTAAATTTGTCACAAGGTCAGGGACAATTGTTCAACTTAAATCCAGAGCAGTGTGAGGAATTTTTGTATTTAAGCTTCAAGCTCACCCCAGAAGCATAGCTGCAGCACATAATATCACAATAATAAAATGTTTCAAGACAGTAGTGGGAATTGTTAATATGCCATTTTTAGTAAGGCAAGTTGTATTGTAGTGCGACTAAGGGCATATTTTCATGCTTCTGTGCAGCAGGTGTAGAGAAGCGGCGTACACATTGATACACACGCATACTAAAGCTCTCAAGACATTTCTGAAAGTTACTTACTGACTTAGTATCAAAAGTAGATTTATCTCTATGATGCTTTTGCTGTTTATTAGAGGTGAATGAATCAGAATTGGTAAGGTGATTTTTGTCTGAATGAAGCTATTTGAAAAGAATCCCATTTAAACAATGATGCCCAGACAGAGGTAAGCTTCCCTGGTCTGAAAGTTTACTCAACACTGAAGATCCAATTTCAGGAGAGCAATCCCATGAGTCACAAATCCTGGCAACTAAAGAGCTGATTATGAGTTATGGTCATGAGGTCTGAGTCACCCACAGATGTGTTAATCGCTCAAATGTGTATTTCTGCTCATTTCACGAGCCAGTGATTTCTCTTCAGTCATTATGCTTTCCATTGCCATTTAGCTGAAATACTCAATGCTATATTTTGTAAACTGATCCAAAAATTATAAACAATAATCAAAATATTTACAGACAGCAACCCCATTAAACAGCTTCAGTACAGAGATCCTAAGATTGATTCAAAGCAGTATATAATGTATACTTACAGGGCAAAGTGATGAAAATGGATAACATAATTTATGCAGCGAACTACAGGCAGGTCTGAAAATCTCTTTGGACTTTTTGACCAGCAAATATTAATGCAAAAAAAAAAGTCATAAAATCTTGCATTCTATGACGAGCAATGTAACTGCTGCACTGATGCAAATCCTCTTCCTTCCATCTGAGGTTTTACGATGCAGGAGTTTCCGAAGGCCATGCCCAGCTATGTCATGCTTATCTGGTTTAAATCGTTGGGGAAATTAGCTTCACGCTACAGCATCTGACCGCTCCAAAGAGGAGTTAAATGTGTAAGGCGTGGGTGTCTGGAATCTGTACCTCTCCTACGCTCCTATCTCCACAACACCTCCTGCCAGTCATCAGTTATCTTGGCCCACTGTCAACCTCCAGAACGCATCCCCACACCTCCAACACGAACACATACAATCCCAGACAAGATGAATTGGTGGGCATATGTGATGGGTGTTTTTTTCTAGGTAAGTAACACACATGCAAATGCAATTTTGAAAAGAGGATTTGTCAAAATTTCAGGAACAAATTGTTGTGTTTTATCATTCCACGCATTATAACGTTACATAAGAAACACATTTTTGGGGGGATTTGGAGTCCTCCATGGCAGCTTTGCCCTCTCTCTCCTTTTCCCCAGCTTAATACAGTTCATGAGGCTTGGGAGGAAATCAATTTGAGCAAAGAATGACAAACCCCATCAAAGCCAGCACAGAGAAATTTGGCCAGAGGCAGAGCTAAGTAGGCATCAAACTTTTTTTTTTTCTTAAGACATTATGCGGGTATACAGGCCGAACATTAGCCAATTGCATGAGAGTTATGTGGTTACATAATATCATCCAGTCACCTGCGTGGCATCCATCATCTAATATTATCATGACGTCAGTTCCAAAGTGAGAAGCCGTTTTTTTAAAATGTTGAACACCATAATCGAAGAACGAACGAACAAAAACATACACAAATTCATTTTACTCCTATCTTATCTTGCA
The DNA here is from genome assembly GCA_029692085.1 of Gymnothorax javanicus. Taxonomy (NCBI): domain Eukaryota; kingdom Metazoa; phylum Chordata; class Actinopteri; order Anguilliformes; family Muraenidae; genus Gymnothorax; species Gymnothorax javanicus. Next base: position 34,937,677 of record CM056208.1, read on the forward strand.
TGCAGCTGAAGGACGATATTTTATTTTAATTTTCGTCATTTTTATTTCTTCTCTGCAATGGGTTCAGTGTTTCGGTAAGAATACAGCCTTACCATTAAATGAACGTACTACGCCCACCTCTCTTCCGAGATGTGTAAGACTGAAGTAAAATTGGGATGGTATTCGCTATTCGCCGGACGTGAACGGAATAACCTGCTCGACGGAAAAACGTCCGGCAGCCCGGTCGAACCTTCCTAAATCAAAAATTTATGTTATTAGAGTGGGTGACTGCGTTAGCCAGCGTTTATTCGGTTGTCCGTGCGACTCTCGTCAAATTCGTGTAGGGCTGGGCTTATCTACAACAGCAATTGCTCTATTTGATCAAAGGACGATGTTTCTTTTCTGTGACCGTTTTTTTCCCCAGGCTGTATTAGAAGGCGTCCAGAATGTGAAGCAAATAGTCAAGGCAAATCGGAGTTAAAACAAATCATATCTGAGTTGGGACGATGCATTTGAGGATACCATGCGTGTACGGCCCGAATTAAGATCGCCGAAGATAGGCCCATGGTTACTAATCTACTGCTCTGAAAACAAGAAGGCAGTTGCTACGGGTACGGCAGTTTTTCAATGCATTTCAATGCGGAGAGGTACGGCAGTCCCCATTTCAAGCCCTGCCCTAACCTAACCTAACCTAACCCTAACCCTAACTCTAACCCCTAACCCTTCCCCTAACCCTAATCCCGCATTCTTATCCTAATCCCTTGAAATCGACTGCCGTGTCTCTACACACTTCCAAACAAGAAAAGCTGCCTGCCTGACCCTGTTCAGCGTGCCTACGATAGTTTATCTTTTGTGATCGGGTACTTGCATTAACTAGCGTAGGCTCTGTGACTTCTCATTCACTCCTTTAAGAGAGTTTGCATGATCTCGTCTTGCTCCTTCAAAATACCACGGATCCTCCCGAAATCCGGCAAAAAACCTTCGTTATGACTTAATCTCCTCACGTCTCCTCTATTGCCTAAACTTCGCCGACTAATCCGTAAAGTACATGATTGACCACTTTGAGTTGACAAGAAATTGAACAGCCTCGTAAAATGGCGGAGTTCTGGCAGTTTCTGGAAGATCACTTCTTTAGTGTGTGTAATATTAATTTTACGTACTTATTATTCATTGCATTCATCATTATGGAAGAAGGGAAAATATGGTATGCCACCAGAATTTCCCAGGCTGACAATGAGGCTCTGATTTTGAAGGGAAAAACTATGAAAGCTTGATTGAGGTAATGAGATAACTTGAGCAAAATTAAAATTCCCATCAAAATTAGATGGAATAAGGGTCTCCAACCAGTGCTCTGGGTATGGTTGTGATGAGATGATTACCTTATTGCTCACTTTTTGTGAATTTGAAGAGCTGTAAAATTGCTCTAGCCTATCTGACTCTTTCATGTGTGAAATCTCGTTGCAGATGGACCAAAAGCTGGTACTTTTCATGTCTTGTACACAGAAAATGCTGCACAACAGCTTACTTCTAAATAGTGATTAAATTTTTGATGCAACATGATGTCATGGCATCTCTGTGCTGCTTCTGCAGATGCTTGGAATTATTTATTTATGTTTCAGTGGTTTAACCTTTAGCAAAAATTTGTTAGTTCTGGCTGGCTTCAATGCTCAAATCGAGCCTCCTGTTCCCAAAATGCCCTTCTGATTATTTAATCCTACTGATAAACAAATAAGCACTTTTTTAAATTTAAGATTTGTGCTAGTAGGGGATCTGACTGAGACTTGACTCTCAATTTCACCAGGACTCAGAATTACAAACAACATGTACATGATGTTAATGGTGAAAGTTAAAATAATATTACAATAAATACAATTGCATCATCAAAGCAAAATGTCAATCTCTTAAAATGTAACACTAAGGTAGAAAATGTTGGACTGATGAATAGATCAGAGGAAAAGGATGTGTTATGTGTCTATTCTGAGATGCTAGGGTCTGCCGTTTTGTTTTTTTAACAATGAAATAGCCTGCTGAAGCAAAATGCTGGTTAAAACCAATACTCATTTAAACCTGCGAAATTTTCTGTTTCACTTGGCTTTCTGTTGTTGCAATGATTGTGCTTGCACCATGTGAGTACGTGTGATTGTTTATAGCTGAAAGTTTATGATATCTCCTTAAGGACCCATAGGGTGTCTAATTTGCTGGTCTAATAGCTTTATAAGGTTTCAGGGCATTAATGCAGTGGCTCCAACAGCTGCCCTTAATGTATAGGCGGAAGCAATGTGCCACATTCTGTAGCTCGGTTTGAGCTCACTTGTTGTATTTTTACGCTGGTGGTGAAGTCTTCTATCCCAAACACCTTGTGCAAGAAGACAAAACACCTGTAGGTTTGCATTTATAGAGAATGAGTAATTCTACCTGTTTTTATAGGGATGTCAAACCTGTGCGTCTGTTTCTTGGTAACGTGATTGGCTGGATTTTTCCTCTCCAAAACATTTCTGCTGAAATAGTGCAGACTGATTATCTACAGTTGCGCCTTTGCGATTCTTACACAGATGCACAGTGCTGAGAGGGGTCCTGGGCTCGTAAAACACTGGGAATTTCTGGCGGCAGCAAGTTGTAAGCGAATTGCAGAAGTGACCTCCTATTTATGTAAGGTGACTTGCTCGAGTGGTGGTTTGGCACTCACATGGAACATCTCAGTATATTGTGTTTTTGTGTCTCTGTTATTTTGGATGATTCTGAGGGAAAGAGCCTCTCAAACGAGCCATCGCGACAAGCTAGGTGTGCATCATTTGATGGGCTTATAGGGGAGTTGTATTTGATGGAAACTCATTCAGTTAAATGTGTTTTTCCCTCCAACCTCTGTCCTCAACAGCCACTGGTTGCCTCACCCGCCACTCTCCCGCCCTCACCTGGCCCACCTCACCATTTGTCCACTTTGGACAAACAATATTTGCTTTCATTCTTGAATTTTTGTGAGGATTAAAAGTGTCCATATGAAGGGAGGGGTCTTTGCTTTCATCTCATTCACTCAAGGTGCACCTTTGGCACCGCCGTGGTCTGTTGAGCCTCCATGGGGTGGGCTGTGAAGGGGCGCTGAGGGGGTGGGAGGTGGGGGGAGTCTGGCAGGATGGCTCTAGCCAAAGCCCGGAGGATTAACGGGGTGACTTCTCCTGTGGAATGTTCTGCTGACAGGCGGAACACGCCCACCCCCAGCTGCCCCATCCAAACAGGTGCACTTTGGACAAAAAAGAGGGAACAAGAAAGAATAAGGGAAGAAAACAGAACTCTCACAGAGTGATGAACATATCAATAAAGACTGGATCTAAATCTGCCCCAACTCTTGGGACTGGGGAATGCTGTTTGAGAAGTGGCTATGGTGCATTGAGCGAAGCGATCCATGTATGGATTGGGCAATGAGCCTTGTGCTTGCTGTCACTTCACCATGGGAACAAAGACACCTATACCATATACTCTGAGCCCAACGTGCAGCCCATACATATTATTTCATCCCTGGAAATCACTGCCAAGGCCACTGACCTGCAAACATCTTGCAGGCATGCTGCCTACTGACTTGACATTGATTTCATGAAATTGTTTATCCATTACAGATCAAGATTGCATTGTGTGCAGTGAATCACAAAGGCATGAATTTAATCAACACTTTACTGGAATTTTGTCTTGCTCTTAAATGACATGAGCAAATTGAAGTTGTATCTTATCGGATGATGAAGCAGGTTGGATAGCTTTTTGACACCGTTGTTCCTTGTCGGATTTGGACTAAACACCTTTTGTTCAAACACCAAGTTTCAAAACCATTTCTTCACACCTATTGTTCCTGCCAAAATTGAGGCAGAATTATTGTTCAACAATTAACCTATGAGCAGAAGAAGTTACTATGGACACCAGCACAAGAGCAAATCACTACCCATATATGTCTATGTTATATTAATGTCAGGAATATACAACTGCTAGCCCAACAGTTGACATTTCAAACAATGAGCTCAGAAAATGTGAGCAAAAAATAAGACTTGCCATGTCCAATGGGTCCTGCATGGATTCTTTACGGCATACAGTATCGATATCACAACCTGTGACAGAGTAATAAGCCTAGTTTCGGAAAATGACAGTGATCGATTTCAATTTAGCTGATTTTCTTAGTTTTCTGACGAAAGAAGGAAGAACGAGATCTGTGCTGTCCTCTTAGCTGACTGTGATTGCCCGAGGGCTATGTATCCACCATGCTCTGTGTCTGACTGACAGACACTCCATGAAATTCGATGATGCTTTTAGTTTTTTGTATTCACAGAACTTGCCCCATCATGTTCTATGTTTTATGGCTTTTTAAAAAATCTATCTGCAGCAGGACAGCTGTGGACGTACCTAATATGAGACTGCAACCCTCGACAATGTTTGAGGCAAGGAACCTTGTCTTAGTGGCTGAAGTGTGTTACTTGAATGGGACTCTGACGTGCTCTTTTACACACAGTCCCACTTCTTTTGGGCATTTGGAGAAGCTGGGTGTCACAATTTAAATAGTGTTCTATGATATCAGTTTTGGTCTACTGGGGTATTGTTATACAACCCCAATTCCGAAATAGCTGGGATGAAGTGTAACTTGTGAATAAAATCTAAATGCAATGACTTTCAGATCACATGAGCCAATATGTTAGTTACAATAGAACATAGATAACAGTTCAAATGTTGAAATTGAGACATTTTACAATTTTTATCCACAAAATGAGCTTATTTCAAATTTTCTGGCTGCAACAGGTCTCAAAAAAGTTGGGACACAGGCAAAAAAGGGCTGAAAAAGCAATTAATATATAAGAGTATCAGCTGAAAGAACATTTAGCAAGTAAGGCATCAGGTGTGTAACATGATTGGCTGTAAAAGGGATGTCTTAGAGAGACTGAGTCTCTCAGAAGTAAAGATGGCCAGAGGCTCTCCAACCTGTGAGGGCTTGCGTAAAAAAATTGTTGAATACTTTAAAAACAATGTTCCTCAACATCAAATTGCAAAGGCTTTGAAGGTCTCATCATCGACAGTGCACAACATCGACAAAAGATTCAGAGAAACTGGAAAAATCTCTGTGCGTTAGGGACAAGGCTGAAGACCTTTACAGGATGCCCGTGATCTTCGGGCCCTCAGACGCCACTGCATCACTCAAAGGCATGATTCGGTCATTGACATTACTAAATGGGCCCAGGAATACTTCAAGAAACCACTGTCTGTAAAAATGGTCCTCCGTGCCATCCACAGATGTCACGTAAATCTCTATCATACAAAAAGGAAGCCATTGTTGAGCATGATCCAGAAGCACCGCCGTGTTCTGTGGGCCAAGGTTCATTTAAAATGGACTGTAGCAAGGTGTCCTGTGGTCAGACGAGTCCAAATTTGACATTCTTGTTGGAAATTAGGGGCATCGTGTCCTCTGGGCTAAAGAGGGGAAAGACCACCCCTCCTGTTATCAACGTTCAGTTCAAAAGCCAGCATCTCTGATGGTATGGGGATGCATTAGTGTATATGGTGTGGGACACTTGCATGTTTTAAAAAGCACCATGAAAGCTGAGCAACATAGAACAACATATGCTCCCCTCCAGACGACATCTATTCCAGGGAAGGCCTTGTGTATTTCAGCAGGACAATGCAAAACCACATATTGCAGCTATTACAACAGCATGGCTTCGTAGTAGAAGAGTCCGTGTGCTGAACTGGCCTGCCTGCAGTCCTGATCTTTCACCGATTGAGAACATTTGGCGCATAATTAAATGAAAAGTCCATTAAAGGAGATCCAAAACGCTCAAGCAGCTGGAAGCCAGTATTAAACAAGAGCGGGATCAAATTTCAATGGCTAAACTCAAGAAACTTGTCTCCTCAATGCCCAGACGCGTCCACTCTGTGTTAAAAAGAAGAGGGGATGCTACACCATGGTAAACAGGCCCCTGTCCCAACTTTTTTGAGACCAGTAGCAGCCATCAAATTTGAAATGAGCTCATTTTGTGGATAAAATTGTAAAATTTCTCAGTTTCAACATTTGCTATGTTATCTCTGTTCTATTGTGAATAAAATACTGGCTGGGGTGATTTGAAAGTCATTGCGTATTGATTTTATTCACAATTTACACTTTGTCCCAACTATTTGGGGTTGTAGAATTGTGCAAAAGATACTCCTGATGTAAGCAAATGAGCAGAAAATATCAGCAAATGTCTTTGATCTTCTCATAAAAATGGTGAATCTGAAGGTGTTTGAACAGACCTTGGTGAGTAAACAATCGGTTCTCATAATTAATATGGGAGAAATGGGACCTGAGCGAGTTTGATAAGGGCCAAATCGTCATGGCCTGACGCCTCCAAAGTGTCAAGGCCTCTGAGATACTCCCAGTTAGCAGTGGTGAGTACTTACCGACAATGGTTCAAGGAGGGACAAACCAGAAATCGACGACAGGGTGTTAAATTTTGAAGGCTCATCAACACTTGAAGGTAATGAAGGAAGTCCCGTCTGATCCGAACCGACGGAAGGGTTTTTGTGGCACGGAGCAGAAAACTTTAATGATAGTTATTGAAGGAGTGCAAAACGGCACACAGTGCATCACACCCTGCTGTGTAAAGAGCTGCGTAGTTGTGGTCAGAGTGTCCTGCTGTCCAAAACAACTACAAGCTTCGGAACTGGACCTTGAAGCAACTGAAGAAGGTTGCTTGATCTGATGAATCCTGTTTTTTTTTTCAACATCGGCTGGTTACACGAGTGCAATTTACCCTGGGGAAAATATGGCACCAGGATGCAAGAAGACAACAAGCTGTTGGAGGGTGTGTGATGCCCTGGGAAATGTTCTTCTTAAACCCTGGGTCTGGGCATTCCTGTGGACAACAACTTGATGGAGCTATTTTACTGGCATGTGGAGGACCGACATCATATTAAGCAAATGGTCATAATGTTTTGCGCCATGGGTGTATGTAGGGGTCTTTATGAACAGTAATACTGTGGGTCTGGACAAATGGAGGGCTAATTCAAAACGAACCAAATGATGAATCGTACCTCTAGCCACCACTTATAATGAAAAATAATTCACTGAAAAATAATTTGTCTGATTGGAAAACAGACCTTAAACGGTTTGAGGTGACTCTTGACACAATGTAAATCTCCTCAACTCCAAATATCTCTGTCGCTGAGCTGTCATGACGGAATCGTCGCAGCAGAAGTGGAAATTCCACTGTCAAAACTGTGGTATTTAGGGCTCTCCCCAGGCCCATTAACAGTCATGAAGGATCCTCTATTACTTGGGGTGGGGCGTCTGGATAAATCATTTAATCAAGTGGTTCTCTGCCAAGAAGGCAACCATCAAGGGCCAAATAACACGTCTGCAAACACCAAACCAAATGCTCATCTCCTCCGTGCCTCTCTTTTTCACTGGGGAAACAGGCTGAAAATCCATTAGCTACTGTGGAAATGAAAAATGCTTGACTGGATACGATTCAGATTGAGAAAAGGACGCGCTTCTATCTTCTGCGATGTCTGTACAATGTTTACAGGAATACAGATGGCTATTACAACTCCTTTTGTGTTGACAAAGCAGGCATGCTATTGAAGCCGCCCCACCATTGTGTTTTGAGGGATAAGGAGCTGATGCCTCCGGACCACCATGCAATGCTTTGTTCTTCCCTGGAAAAGTAACAATCGAACATTCTCCCTCCGTGTTTAATTACCTAAAGCTATGCCTCGAAGAAAAGAGAAAAATGCATGGATCTCTGTCATATAATTTAGCCTCAGTAATTTATTATCCATAAATATGACTCCGGGCCATGATGGTGTGTGGCTTTGTAAAAATCCAGGTTCAGATTTCAGCGGGAACTTTGCAGGAAAATATAGTCAAATGATGTAATAATTAAAAAAAAAGAAAGTTAAAAACTGTAAAGTAAGAGTGAGACATAAAGATATTAAATAATAAATAAAATGATGTAACGGACAGGAATTGTGTAAGCTGTTGTGGGACAACCTTAGTAAATACAGACGGATGCACGTACGGCAACTCTTTAGGAGGCTGATCAGCTGTTCCTGGGAGATGACACTGAGATGTGGACCGCCAGGGTGTCTACATGCCAACTAGCAAAACTGCTCCTGTGTTATTCTCTTGGTCTTCCCTTCCATCATCTCATCCAGCTTTTGTACTATTCTCCAACTCAGAGTGGCTGCTGATTCTAGTCCCGCTCATGCATAGGCCTCTGTGAACTGTAACTTTGAGTGGGCGGAACAGGACCTTGACGAGCATTTGGACCGTTTTGGCATTCAAAAACAGGCACACTCAAGCAAGAGGCCTTACAACTAGGGCAGTAGAACTGTAGGGTGAGCTTGTCTTGTTGTTGCTAAGCCCTCCATATAGAACGTTTATACAATACCAGAGTCAGTTTCAAAGACACAGGCTAAACTTCGTGCTTGACTAAAATGGCTTTGCACGGAGAATCTCTAAATTCTTAATTGATTTAGTGTTAGACTCACTCGGCATATTCTGCATCTGTGAAACTGGTGTTGTTGGTTTTAAAACCCAGAAGACTCTGTGGCTGTCTTCAACTAGAGTTGCTGATGAATGTCTCTTCTTTTGGAGAAACCCTTCCGCCTGCTGTCTTAGAAAATCCGTGACATGAGAATTTTCACGCACCTTCCACTATGGTTTTGCTTTTATGTAGAATCATCCTTCTCCGTTGAGGGCATGTTTCATAGAAGAGGGCAATCCTCGCTGTTTCCAGTGCCTAGGAAGCACCCAGGCTATGATATGTGGTAGAAATTTGTAAAATGAAGCTGGTCACTATTAACAAATATGGCTTGGTGTGTGCTTTTAACATGCCCATGGTTGATGGGGAGCACTTGTTACCAGAAACTACGGGATAAACTGATAGGCCTCAACAGGGTTAATCACTGTTGCAGAGCATGGAATCTATGGGTGACTTAGAACTGCGCAGACTGCAACATGAAACCCGCTGAAAACTTTCATCTGGCTTTGGAGGTCAGAGGTCATCCAGGTGTCTGGGGCTTGAGACGACAGTTGAGACTAACGCATCCTCAGAGCCAGGATTAGGCCAGGAAGGTGCTGAAGTCTAAGCCTGGATCTTGGCTCTTAAGCCTCTGGTGTTGAAGACACTACCAAAGTGAATCTACATCTGGGACAATAGTGAATGCTGGTGAATTCACCAATTCTGCCTGTGAGGTGAATGATATGGAATAGCTTTTGCTAATAATAGCTTTGAACAGCACGCCGAGTCAAAATTATGCACTTGTACCATGAGTGTATTCTTTTCATGAGCTTGATTTTAGGTTTGTTCTGTGTGACAGTGGAAATAAACGGTCATTGGACTGACTTTTAGAAGCTGTGCTTTAAGATTAATTTCAGGTTCTGTATTTCAGGGGTCATAGATACAAATGGCATTCTACATCAAAAAGAGTAGTACCCCCATCACTGTATCACTGTGGTCAAAGAAGGTCCTTTCTTGCTCGAGAGGTAAGAGGGGAGAGAATATAGGTTTGAAGGGGGGTGGAAGGGGCGGGGCGGGGGGTCAGGGGCTAGTGGAGAAGCTGCTCTTCGCCATTCAGATCCTTCAGAGTGTCAATCGAATGAGTGAGCCGATCTAATTAATTATTATTGCCCTGTAGAATTTAGACAATCTACAGATGATGAAGGTATTGCGCTCTCATTGCTGAAACTTGTGGAGCAGTCAGTCTTGGTAATCCGTACTGAATAAACCTTGAAAGGCCCTCTTGTTGTTCTTGTTCACCGCTTAACGTTAGAAGTCAGATTATGAGTGTGTGCCCTGATAGGGGCAGCTTAAAGTGCCTTAGTTCTGAATGGCTATATGGAGTCTGCTTATATATGTCAAGACCTTTCATGGTGTTGAATTCGAATGCTCTTTCTGCAATTAAAGCTGAACATAAAAAACATCAGTCTGGCTCATTTTAATGCCAAATTGGCTCATCTAAACAGAACATGGTGACCAAACCAGGATGTGCCGAGAGCCTTTGACGGTTGTCTGAGGGAGGGCTCCAATCATCGGGAAGGCAAGCATGTTTTCAAAAATTATCTGGGACAGTACTAGAGAAATCAGTTCTCAAGAACCACACACAAAGCTGCTCATTGAGTTTTTTTTTTTTCTTGGCGAAGAAATGATCCTTTGAAACCTGGTCCATGGCAGCCCCTGAACCCCCTTTCAAACACCCCGTACTCCCCCCGCAACAGACACATACACACACTTTCACACACTCTCACAACCCTCCATCATCCTATCAAAGGCTTAGCGTGATTTGATTTGCCGACAGAAGAGAGAAAATGCGATTTATGAAAAAAGAATAGAAAAAAATGCGAGAAGTCAGTGGAGTGTGAGGGAATGAGGATGACTGGGTGTTCGTGAGGTGAACGAGGTGTCAATCGAGTCAAGACTGTTCTGAAAGAGACAAAAGATGCTTGAGCGCGTAATTCCACTCTTTTCATGAGTACCATGCAGCTGGGCGAGGAAATGTCAAACAATAGAAAAAATGTCTTGGCAATGTGTTTGTATTTTTTCTTTTCTTCACTCATATCCATAGAGATCGTCAAAGAGACACAGTGAGCAAGAGATGGGGGAGGGGGGGTAAGAGAAAGAAAGAGAAAAAGAGTGGGGAGTGATTGGAAAAAAGTATGAAAATTATGGGTAAAAGGGAGGGCAAGAAGAAAAAGAACAAAGAGAAATGCTTACCATGTTCTGCTGATTGAGGTGTCCGTCCATGAAACGGACTGTGAAGGTGATGACGATGATGGCACCCACATTTTGCAAGCCGTTGGGTTGAGGTGCACAGGTGCAAAGGCCTGGGGGTGTTCCGCGTCATGTCACCTCCAGCAATATAATGAACCTGACACCTCACCTGGCACTCCAGTGGCCCCATGCTAGTGAGTTGTAGACCCAGATGTGGACAGAAACACCTGTGCTGCCCCCATAGAATGCAGGCATGCTGCCTCTCACCATTCAGACCCTGAGAAATCACAAAGAAGCCATTCGACACTGTGTGACAGCACACCAGGCTACTGCGGGCGAGTAAAATGAAATCCAAACTTTGGCCCACCCTGTAGCTGTGACTCATTTGCCAGGGAGTACTTTAAATGAGAGCTGAAACTATGTCTGTAATATGAGAGGTAAACAGCTTTGAATGTCATAATTCCAATATAAAGGAATATACAAATGTATAATCCCATAATTTTTAAGATAATTGGTGCTTTGTTTGTCTTTTTTTCCTTTACTGAATTCAATATGAGACGTTCCACTTCAAAGACCAATCACGCACCTGTGTCATTGAAACAATAAACAATATATTGAAATCACTATTGGCTTTTGAGTTTGAAGTAGCAGTGGACAACCATGCGTCATTTAAATCATAATTAAACTGAACCTGTTTCAATATTGCTTGGAAATTTGTAAAAGATCTCCCTTTAACTTTAACTGCCATAAAAATTACAAATCAATTTTATAAATAACTACATGAGAGGGATCGGTTGGAGTACATAAATTCAGATTACAAGTGCTGCAAATACTTCAGGACTAGATGCGGTTCAGTAGTAATGAATTGTCGGCTTGGCAGGTGAATGCCTGTGTAGTACTTGCTAATTCACAAAAAAAAGGTTCAGAATGGCATGTTTTATTTATTTATTTATTTATTCATTTATTTTAAAACCACTTAAAATAACAAGCAGGAAACGTGTCCTCAACGTGCAAAGAAATACCTGACTTCTGAACGTTAATGAAGGAAGAGGCAAATCTCTAAATCTCCTATAAGTCACCCCTCTTTTTCACCAGCACAAGTTCTAACTCGTGTCTTTCTGATTTGACAAGTACTGGATGAGTGATTAATGCAAAAAATGGGTCCAACGTAGCAAACTCCGCAATGGCATTTGGGAGGGAAAAGACAAGGTGGGCAGTTTCCAAAAGCAAGTGTGCAATTGTGTCTGCCTTTCCTTTTTTATGCATGTCACTCATCACTAACACTATAGTGTACATACAGTGAAAAAATATAACAATTCAGGACACATCTGGCGATTAGTGAAATTGTAGCCAGTGGTGGGAAAAAAAAAAATCTTGCGTAGATGGGAGCTGCTACTGCTGTTTCAATACAAGAGATAGGGCTTTGTGACTGCAAAAAAGCTATAATGGTTTGAGAAAATCTGCTTATTTCTATTTCTTCAGGGAAATTACAAAATTGTTTGTAGGTTACACATTTTCATTTCAACATTCCCTGATTCAAAAATAAAAAATATAAGTGGCTTTTTACATTCATATTGAAAAATTTTAAATGACACTGGGTGGAATACACTGAACACAATTCAGACGCACTACTAAAATGTAAATTAATCAAATCAAAGCAGTTTTAGAATTGTGGATATTGTTGAAGATTCCTTTTGCAAGTGTTCCACTTGACAAGTGCTGCATTTGGAAAGATTAGACCCATGTTCAAATTCCAATTAATCTTCAAGCAAAGTTATTTCTGCACATAATGGACAAAAATTTCAACGATATGTCATAACAATGATGGCATTTTTACTTTGTATGAGTGAGGGGTCGGAGGGAAAGCCATGTTTGTTCGTGTGTTTCCACCTGCATGGAGTACAATAAGTGTTACTGTTGCCCTCAGCCACGATTTGCAGATAGACCCTGACGGAAACAAGAGCTCTGTGCAGAACATTTCACTATCATTGGTATGCGCCGAGTGACATACCCGGTGGCCATGACTCATTGATGTATGTAAACAAACAGAGACACACGCACAGATGCACGCACACATACTCAAAGGAAAATATAATCTGCATGGCTCGCTATGAGAATAGTGGCTTGCATATTGGTCTCTGGAGCATTCATACATCAGCAGTGGGTTTCCCGAAAGCCTCTTAACGCTAAGAACCTCTTTAAATGACCCTTCCGATCATTCTCAAAATAACGTGGGTTTCCCAAACATGTTCGTAACTAAAGCGTCTCTTTAGTTTTCTCTAAACTAACCCACATAATGAGAGAATGTCCGTTGCTTAAGAATCTCTTAAAAACACTTGTAAATCCTGAGATCCAACGTTATCGGGAAACCCACCGCAGGCCAATTACTGTGGTTACCTGCTAATGTAGATATTTCAAGAAATTTGCTAGCTTATGTGCTTGTAATACCATAAGTCCATTAAAAAAATAATAAATTCTCTTGTCCAAGTTTGAGTCTCTCTTCAGGCGACGTCTTTCTGGAGGAGAAACTGCGGCAAGCAGTGTTTGTTTTCCTGTCAGCCTCCTCTACAGAAGTATGGACGGGGGGGGCAACTGCACACTCCCTGAGAGGCACCTCTCAATAAGCCATCGCAGGGCTGGAGGAAAGAGAGAGATGAAGACCTAGTTCTGCTCACACATTATCATTTTTAGTGGCCTAAAAAAGCAAGGCACTGTCCCTGGCACACCAGGGTCTCTTGAAACCTCTCTCTGCTGCAACTGAAGCCAGGTTAAAGCATCAGTCCATCATCCAGTCTCAATGGCATGCCACGGCTCTCCTCAGCACCAACGTCAAATGATGCTTCATTTTAATGATGTTTTCTGCCACAACTTGTGTGACTGCTTAAGTCCTTCTTGCTCTGTTCCAGCAGTCCTGCAGGTTGTTAGTTTTAATTGATTAATTGGCTCGTTTATACCTGAGTGCAATCAGCTGTAGCCACTGATTAAGCTGTGAACATGGGTTATAGGCTTTGGTCAGTTGGGGTTGTTACTTTAATTATTCTTTATACTAGAAGGGGGGTTATAGGCTTTGGTCAGTTGGGACTTGTTATTCTTACTAGAAGGGGTTACTCTAACTCAGGGTCACCAACTCTGTTCCTGGAGGTTTCTGCTCTACCTCCAATTCGGCACACCTGATTCAACTAATTAGCCACTCAATTGCCCAGCTAGAGATCTTGGTAAGTAGCAAATTAGTTAAATCAGGTGTGCTGAACAGGAGTTAAAGCAGAAACCAACAGGATGGTAGCCCTCCAGGAATGGAGTTGGTGACCCTTGCTCTAACTGCTTTTGCTAAATTCTAGGTTTTCTCCCTGATGTCTCTTCCAGTGAGCTAAACCATTAGTGAGTAAAATGACTAGTGAGCAAATTATTAGGCACAAGTTGACTTCCATTTCTCCTTGTTCTCCTCATTTTATATGCAAGTGGCTCCTCATTAACCCTGCAATGGGCTCTATCTCTGCCCAATTTTTAAGTTTTCCAGAAATGGTGGTTTTTATACATGTCATTGAGCCAAATAATAAAATGTTAGAGGATAACATGTCTATGGTTGTGCATTTCTTTTGGGTTCAAATTAGTTGCCAACTCAGCACCGCAGTGCATCAATGACATGGCTCATGCCCATGTTTATTGAAATATTTTCAAGGATAGTCCATTTCATTTCATTATATATAAATGGAGAACAAATTCTGACATTGCATACAACAGGAGAAGAGGAAGAAGAATTCACTTTCAGCAGTGACTACAAAAGAAATGGAACGCAAATACTCCCAATCAGAGTTTCAGCACTATGTGTGAGTTCGTGCAACGTGTGACAATGAATCAAGTAGAACCTAGCACTGAACTCCACATGGAATGTCTCATTCACACTTCGACACGTACAAAGCACCCACACCATGTGCCAAGGAAAATGAAAGAGTATTACTTTTTCCTTTTACTGCTTAAATAATTTAGTCCTCTGCCATCCCCAGCACATCCATGCATGCATGTATGCAACCAGTCATAACTCTGCAACAAGCTAACATGACTGCTCTTGCTAAACGGTTTCTGTGTACAAAAGCAATTTGTCTACCACAACTGATTGATTTCAGTGTGCAAAAGAAAATGAGACTTGTGTAGAGAACTTTTCTCCTAATTATTTAAGCAAACATTTTCACACCAAACATACAAGATGTAATCAGCAATTCTCCCCTGAGCACTGGTTTCATTCAACTCTCCCTCCAGTCCCCTGATACTTATTCAAGATTTACAAAGGAAATATTTGCAGTGCAATGTTTCTATGACATATCATATTTAATGGCTTCAGTCAGAGTATTGGCAGTAGTGCAAAAGGAGTTGTTCTGGGAGCTTGGAGAGGAGTTCCCATTATACCCGGGCCAGGACTTCTGCATTTGAGAAGAGGTAACTTCTTTCTCTCTGAAACTAAGCATGCTGACAGATCTACTAAGAACTCTGGCAGAAAGTGTCATAAATTTAATCCCATGGAACTCCAATCTGGTGAAGTCAGAGGAGGATTCAAAACTGAGGTTCTCCTGGTTCATATTTTTATAAATAAACTTCAGAAGTTGATACTTTTTTAAGTGAAAGATTTGCAGTGTAGGCCTACTGATTGCAAAATGAGTCATTGTAAAATGGGAGTTCTGGGAAACCACAGATGACAAGAAGATCTAATTTAGCCTGTAAACTGGTGAACATAGCTGCAACCTCTACACGCTATAACTATACGGAGGATATTCAGCCTTCTGAGACTTTACCCATTGTCTTACCATGACCCAGCTGATAACAAAATGACTCAAGTGTCAAACTAGTTGATTCAGTTTACTGCCAAGCTCCTTGACAATGTTACAAACCATGATTGCCTGGCATTGGTTGAAGCTTTCGCAGGCAAGAACATTGAATGTTGAATTACAGCTTTGGGCTAGCGCAGGTGCCTAAAGCTGTGCATGAGCATGACCACGAATGATGCCATTGTACAGTGATACGGTCGGCAGGGATGTATATCATTGTTCACTGCTTGAGTGACCACACTGGCCTTCTGGGCCATAATGACTGGCTTTCTTTATGCAGGTATATGATTGGGTCTCCTCCACCCCTACTCTGCAGATAAGCAGCTTGTGTAAGTAGTTTGGCACACATTTCAGAAGAGCCTTCACTCTCCTAATCCTCCAACATGCTTGTACATGGTTCGAAAATCTGACATTCTATTTGGGGTGGAACTGCAGATGCCAAAATGCAAAAAGAAAAATAAACCGGTCATTGGATTTGAAATTACAGTCAAGTCTCTGCAAGTGCAAAAACATCTCTATTCTGAATTGTGTGGATGATTTGCACTCAGAAGGTGCACAGGTCCAAGATACACATCCTAAATTTACTGGAGAGTAGTTTGAATGGCAAGCATCCCACCATACCCTTTGTTTCCACGATGTAAAGAGAAATTAAGAGCTTCAAGAACTTGGCATACAGACCAAAACTAGCTAGGCAGGGCACACAGCACACTAGGCCACAGTCTAGTGGCTGTAAATTTTATGGCAAGAAACCTTGCGTCCTTCATCTTTTTCATCAGGAGTAGGAACTTGCCATGAGGCGAGGTTGCCTTAAAATATACCCAAAGAGTTAACCCTCAGGTAAGCACTGTTCTCACTGTGACTTATGCACTGCATTTAAATCTATGATTCAGATTCCTATATCATCTCAAAATCATATTCAAAGATGAGATTGACACATATGAGAGACCCTGCTGGATGCAAAATGAAAATGAAAAATCTATTTGTTAGCATATGGCAAACCTGGATGACTTCTTCTGCACAAGGTTGAGCCACCCTAAATCTGAAGTAATTGTTGCATTTCTTCACAATGATTTCCCCAATAATGTAGAAAGCATCTAGCTGAGCCGCCAGTTCACTGGGGAACTGTAGAGGCATCCTGCAGTGATGTGAAGATTGACGGGTCCTCTTTGTGCCCATGATCTTATCTTTGTACTGGTCTCTGTGGAGAACCAGAGATAAAGTGATAGTATACTTCACATGCCAACTTCACTTGCACTCAAAAAATTGCTTTCTTACTGTTTTGTTTTAGTTTTTGCATACCTCACTTGATGTCCTGACTATAGAATAATCAATCCTACCAGTACCACTCCTGCAAATGATGAGAACTGGAATTTGTTTGTGTGTGTGTGTGTGTGTGTGTGTGTGTGTGTTTGTTTGCGTGTGTGTGTGTGTGTGTGTGTGTGTGTATTTATGTTTGTATTTGTGTGTAAAGCACACTTTGGGGATTGGTTGAGCCCTTTGTTCTTGTTTTGTTTTCTTTTTCACTTAGGACTTCTGTTGTACTTCTAGCTTTTTTATTGTTTGTATTTGCAAACAGAGGAATTAGACAAGACTCCACAAGTGGCCATGTTGCTAATGAATGCAGCACATTGTTTGAGATAACAATTGATTGCTCATTCTGTAAGGTCTAAGACTAAGAGCTGTGTATTGGGTTCCATTCAATTATCTAATGGAACATCTCAGGATGTAACCATGTTATCAAAGGAAAGAAAATCCTCCCATTTTAAACATAGCGGAGCAGGTCGTACTCTGGACTCGGTAGATGTAGTGCTCATACCCCTAAAAAGAAAGATTGAACCTTCTCCCATCCTCATGGATATAACTCAAAAATGAATTATATTCTGCACTTAATGGGTCCAGTGCGTCAAACTCCTTGTGCTTCCATTCATAATACATTTATGTCTGATGGTCCACATTGTTTGAACAAGCTCTGGTAGTTCAGTTATTCACTTGGCAGGGTGAGATCTGATGCTTTGTCATTTGTAAGCTGTCCAGATTCAATAACCGGGGATAATTTTTTTTTTCTAATTTATTCATGAGTTTGACATTTGAGAAGAGTATTATTCTGCAAAAGTATTAACTTAGTGAGAGGGTAGGCAAGATGAGATGACACTATAAATGGTCAAACTACTTGCTGCCCTATATTTCCTGCTGTATATACTTCTCAAGGGGTATTAGTAGACCTATAAGAGCAGTTGTTACCATTTATTAAGGTTTCTTGTACAGACAAGACAGGGATTCTTTGGATAGTGTTATGACACTACAAGAAATTAAGAATGCTAGGACCTTAGATTAGGCTACACCCTCCACAGGTGAAAACAGCTATCCATCTTCTATCTGACTACACAAAGAATCAAGTTATTACTCGGGCCGGTAGGCCACGAGTCTAAGTTTCAGCTCTGTTTTTCTTCTTTTTTTTTTTTTTGGGGGGTCGCGATTGTCCTGCTCATGCGTGCGCGGTTTCGCCATTGGCCCAGGCCTATACCCGGCCCGAGTACAGGCTCTGAGGAGCCTCTTGTACTTTTTACTTTGCCCCTAGTTTGTTGTTGGTGACAACTTTGAAACCAAAGAGGGCATTCTTAGACTTTATATTAATGAAAAGAGGTTTTCTTGTAAATTATGGCCTAAGCACTTAGAATATAGAAATTCTCCTTACTGTTCCCTTTTGTTTGCAAATGAAGATAGGCACCCAGCCATCACAGCCAACTGAGAACAGTGCACAGTTGAATTTTGTTCGCAAATAATGGCAGCTACCAACTAAATACTGGCCAACCACAGCCACCAAGTTTATTTCTCACATGTCCAGCTAAATCACTACTGTATTAGCCAAGTCGTACGTGGTCTCCTCATGCTCCCCGTCTTCTGTTGGCCAAATGCTTTTCAGATTTTTAAACAAATAAAAATGGGCCACACCCATGGACATGGACATCCCGAATGCCTTTTAGAATAATGAAATATGCTGTAGGTGTTCGGCAGAGGTGAACACTGATAGAGGTTGCCAGTACATTATTGCTATGAGTTTGGTCTTGGTTGTTCTAAAATCCTGCATATTATGCCTTTAATTCAGCATTGTTCTTTCTATGAGTCATGGAGTCTACTGTATCAGTGACATTATGAATTTTATTTCATTTGCTCCTCTTCTTTTGATAGTTTTTCTGTTTCTTTACTGCCTAATGTAGGTCAAGGAATTGGGTCCTTGCAGTTTCAGAGAAAACCGCTGAAATGTGTGCACAAGAAGAGAATCTTGTTACAAATGGTGTGGTGAAAAAGTTAGAATAAAAAAGATCCCCCCCACCCCCCCAGGGACGCCATGATATTTACATTTATGAATGCAGTTTTATGAGTCCACAAAATTAATACCACAGTATATTAGTTTATTAATTAATTTGCTATTAAAATTGTTGTCCGTATTTGCACTGGACACTCATACTTTCCTGGAACTCTGGCAGGAGCTTTCTGTAGAATCGGCCAGTGTTCTGGCCGCTTGCATCAATGGCACACAGTCATCAATCACGTCCAGTGGGGACCGTGCCCCACGAAAGGTTGGCGAAAGGGACTGATTGGCTGACGTGGCTTGGCCATCGCCGCAGCTACAAATTCCAGCTGTTGCCGTCTGAAAGCATTACTTGCACAGCTTAATATTTAGTGGCACAAGAAAGCATTCATTCTGCCTCTGAGTGAATCTACTGGATTTTTATGTTTTATTTATTCACAGGGAATATTTTTCCCCTTTTTCCAGACATGGATCTTGACATTTGTCTCTGCATGTCATCATTACTCATTTTTTCATTTACCTTACTCTTTAATTACTTTTTTCAACTGATCTTATGTGTGTTTAGTGAATTCCAAAGGGCATTTTGGATCTGAGATCAAAATTTATAGTATTTCCCTGCGCTCTATAATACTTAAAGGAATGTTGAGATTAATTTGAATTTGACAGAAAAGCTATTTACTTTTGAGAAATGGGTATTCAAGATTTACTCCCGCCAACTTTAATGTAGGAATGAGTTTTGGGTTTGATTCCCTGCTGAAATGTTGCCATTCTACGGTTTTGCGGTGGTTTTAACCTGAATTGCTTCAGCAAATACAGCCGCAGTTCCACAAGAATTGGAACAGTTTGAAAAATGCAAATAACAGAATGATTTGTTAACTCTCTTACCTACATTAAGTCAAAAACCGCATGAAGAAAAATATTAAACATTTCACCACATTACCTAAATTGATTTTTGAAAAAAAAAAAGCTAATTTCATGCCTGCAACACATTCCAAAACAACTGGGACAGGGTAATGTGAAGACTGGAAAAGTTTTATCATCTTCAGAAAAACACAAGTTTAGAACATTCCTCATGTAAACAAGTGAATTGGTAACAGGTGACTCAATTAGGTTTTGAAAGAAAATGAGCAGGCACCTGCAAGATGATTCCAGGTTCAGCACTTTGCCAACAAGTGTGGTCCAACACTTTAAGAAAAATGTTCTCTGCGGGCGATTGCATTGAATTTAGAGATTTCACCATTGACGATCAATAATATAGAGAAAAGATTGAGAGAATTCAGAAAAACTGGAGCATTGTCTGTGCGTAAAAGACGAGGCCGAATACCAATATTGGATGTACTTGTATGTAACCTTTGAACCCGCTGAATGCACCACATTAAGAACCAAAAGTTTCTGTATTGAGCATAACCACACGGGTTTGTAAGTACTTTAGGAGACCTGTGCCAGAGAACACAGTTTCTCGTGGCATAATCAAATGCAGGTTCTCTTCTATGCCAAGAAGAAGCCATATGAAGACTATCCAGAACCACCGCCTACTTATCTGGGCTTGACCGCATCTGATATGGACCAATGCAAAGCAGACAGGAGTGCTGTGATCGGAAGAGTCCATCATCAAAATTATTTTTTGAAGTAAATGATGTTGTGTTCTCGGGGCCAAAGAGAAGGAGCATCCAAACATATCAGCAACAAATACCAGAATCTGTCATAGCCAGGAGCTGTGTTCGTTTGTGCCGTCAGCACATTTGTGACCGCAGAATTGAAACAGAAAGGTACACGCAAACTGTGTGACAGAATGCTGCCTTCCAGTCACTGTATTTCACAGGAATGCCAAGGCTTTATCCAGCGCAATAACCCAAAGCCACACTCTGAATGTATCACATCAGCAGGGCATTGTAGTTACGGAGTGTGGGCATTAAACTGGTCTGCATGCAGCACAGCTCTGTGGCACAGTCCTGTCTCCCACTCAAAATGTGTTGCGAATAATGAAGAGCAATTGCGACATTGGAGACCCCAGACTGTTGACCTACTGAAATCCTATATTAGGGTGAGAATGGAAACAAATTACGCTGTCAAAACTCCTAATATTTAGTGTCCTCAGTTCCATAATGACTTGTGAGTGTTATTGTAAGGAGAGGTGATGTTACACAGTGGTAAACATGCACCTGTCCCAACTTCATTCGCATGTGTTTTTGACATCACATTGGGAAATGGCTTTTATTTTTAAGAATCAATAAAGTTGAGGAGTTTAAACATTACTTTTACTTTGTCTTTGGATGTTTTCCAATTGAATACAGGCTAAAAAGAAATTGTAAATCACAGCTTTGTGGTTTTATTTACATTTTGCACATTGTCCCAATTCATCTGGAATTGAGGATGTAATTTAGTCATGGATTGCATGTAAAAGTACTCCTAATGATTTGCTTGGGATAATAGCAACTGAAATGCAGTTTAATGTTGTAGCTGTATGAAGTCATACAACTTGTTTGTTTTCCCCACAAGATATTTGTGAAAGGATAAGCATTCAATTTTATTTCAGTCAGCTCTTCAATAATTGACAGCACACTTAATCCTCTTGGACATTGCTTGACTGAAGTTAATCTTCTGTTGAAGGAGTACTGCCACAATGGCAACACTTGCTCAACCATCCTTTTCTTTGAGTCTGAAGAGTACAGCCTCAGTATTTTTACACAAGAAGGAGGATGGGGCATCTCTTTGTGTTCCCTTTACTATACATTTTTATCATGTCAAAAGAAATCATGAAAAAAATACTGTATCAAAGCTCATTTTTCAGCACCTGAATAAACGATGTGAACTTTTTCATGAGCCTGATATGAAGGAATGCCATAGCCTATCAGGCAAGGCTCGGCCTGTTGCATCTCGCTAGCTAATTGTGGACTCACTGTTTGCTGATTATGCTGGCTATTATTTTTTTATGATGGGACCATTTTTTGAGAGACATCGTTTTGGTCTCTGAAGGTGAAGCATAGCACACTCAACGGGTTTGCTTTAATCAGTGCATGCCACAAAAAAGGGTTTTTCATCACCCTCACAATGGCCTACCAATGACCTTCTTTGTGGTTAAAATGATTGCTGCCATGTGATTGTGATGGTAGCTCAGGTTACAATAAGGTAATATTCCTGCCTCCACATCACTGAGACAACGTACATTCTCATGCCAATTGTCTTTGTAGCCTCTGAATGAGCACCTTAAGGAGTTCCCCTTTTTACATTAAGTGGTGAAACAACAATGGTCTTTTCATAAGGCAGAATTTCCGCACATTTCTCCCCTGGTGATCTCTGATGACGTCATTACCACATGCGCCTGTATGAATAATTATGCATGTATCTGTTTTCTTGAATGAGTTACTTTGTCCCAGATGAATAGTTGCGTCCTATTGTTTTGCTCAGTATCATTCTGCGGTCAAATGAATGCATGAACAGTGAATGCATCTGCATCCCATGGCAAGTAAATGACCATACTCTGTTAGTTATATAACATTCCTGTCAAAATTATTGTGCTGCTGCAGGGTGAGGTGTTCTGCCAGAACCACCATTGGAATTGTGAATGGGATGATCCAGGGAGGGGCCTTCATCCCTGAGTTTACATAGCTCAGATGGAGCCTCCGATACTGCAGATATGCTCACTTCCACCTCCTGGCATATAAAAAAAAACAGCAGATAGGAGATCTATGATCGGGGCAGAGGCCATGACTGAGGGCCTACCTCATGGCATGCCCGCCCACTCCAGGATTCACCTCATACTGTTGATCATATCTGGACACCCACAGAGGGACAAGTGTCCTTTCAGCCTTTCTGTGTGTATGTGTATGCGTGCGTGTTCCTGCTACCAAAGACTGATTTTATATTTGGGACCATTTTACTGTTCTCCTTCCTTTTACAATCATTCACCTGGTAACCTCAGGGGACTTTCAGCTGTATTTATGGATTGTATCCCAAAAATGGTCAAAAATTGGTGTAATATAGCCATTTCATATATGTTTGATATTACACATGGGTAGTACAGCTTTCTCACGTTACGATTGTTCAAATTTCGTTCAATGGCAGACTTCAACCAATGTCTTCGCAGCAGTAACGTTACCAATCATGCTGGTAACCGTCAATCATTGTTAGCGTTAGCTTCTAGTTGGCGGTCTACTCAAGTCAATTGGACGAATAATGCTAGCATAATAATGCTTTTCGCTATAAAAGTAATAAGTCACATTTGTAACTGTTAAAGTAGAAGTTTGAATTAGTTGATTTAATGGCGAAAAGCTTTAGCATGCTAACTTGCGAATTTATCCCATTGACTTGATTAAAATGCCAACTAAACCCAACGCTTCATTTTTCATTTTCTAAATAACATGACGTTGACATTTGTGGGAGAAATAGGATCTCAAATTTGGGAGCCCAAGATGTTAAATATATGAAACTCGAGTCGTAAGTTTCATTTATTCCACACCAAAGGCTCGGAATAAGTGAAAATATCTACTCTAGTTTTATAAATTTGATGTCTCAGGCTCACTCATTAGAGATCCTCTATACACCTAAAATAGGTCTGAGAGTGTAAACTAGGTGAGAGTCCTTATCAATGATAAAAAGGCATGTATTGTTCCAGTGTAAAATATATATATGAATATGAATATGAATCCCTGATTGATTAGAGCAAAGCTTGTAGTTGCTTTTTTGATTTGAATGCTATCCTTTGTCATCATACTAAGGATGAGCTGATTAGTGTTTGCCTTCAAATAGCCTTTGTGCCTAAATTTGACTTAGAAATAAATATATGTGCTATCGCATCCATGTTATTAACTGGTCTCAGTAAGACCTATTTCACATTCAAGACTTTTTTTTTTTTTTTTTGGTATTTTACCTCTTTGGCATGGGCAAACAGGTTGACAGGTAATGAGCTTGGTATAACAGTCACTCAAATTCTATCCTCTAATTAATTGACCCAATTGATAATTACTCTCCAAAGCTGCCCATTCAAAAAGCAGGGAAGTGGTTGTACTGCCAGTACTCCACTTTCCTGTAGCATTTAATGACAACCCACACCAGTTGCGGACTTGCTGCAGTCACAATGCATCTCTCTGTCATTGCCTGCGCGATCATATGTAAACAACCAGAGACCAGTGCATTGATACCATTACCCAGGGGATGCAGAGAAAATCAATCATTTACTCAGTGTGATTTTAGCAATTCCCCTTGGCAGTGAGTTTCTCAGTCAGTCAATCGACCAACTTGGATTTATTTGCTTACAGCGCTGGCTGTCAAAATTGCATGGGAAGGCTTCCCAACAGATTATAAAAAAACAAAAATAAAGAAAGAGTTCTTTAGCAGGGTGAGCAGGTGAGAAGAGTTAGGAAATTGCTGAGTCCCTATGAGACGGGGCCAGCTGAGTGAGCATATTAACATGGTTAATAAGCACGGTACAGTGGAGGTAGAGGGAATGCCGAGTTTGCCAGAGGCACAAAGATGAACATAAGAGCCCTCTGTGCTGCCCCGAGACTCGTATGCGGGTGTAGATGGACACGGAGTGCTGTCTCAAGGAGTTTCTCCACAATATTCAGAGTTTAAGTGGACTGACATTAAATCCTTGCACCGGGCTGAGTCGGCTCCAGTTCAGGTGCACGATGCAGGAGTTAAATGGCACTTTTCAGCCCCGCACCCTCGTTACAGGGTATTTTTGTTTGCCACCCTCTATTCGGAAATGGCACCACTGATGTAGCACGTTTTAGATTCGATTGAGTTTGCTGCTTGTCACTTGCGTGCGTGAGAGTGTTATGTTAGCATGTTGGCATCTGTGTGTATGAGAGTGGAAGATGGAATAAAAGAATGATGAATGAGAGGACCATGGAGAAAGGAGTCCCTATTTTGTGTGCAAGGAAGATGGAGAGATTTTGTTTTGGATGTGTAAAATAAGTGAAGCATCGTATCTCAGGAAGCAAGCATCTTGAGTTTGCCAATGTAATGAAGAGACCGTCAGCGTTGTTGTATGGAAGACAGAGTGAGTGTGTTTTCTGGACATACATGCATGCCTTTTAAGGAACACTGTGTGCAAGTTTCCATCTGTGACTTGATTGAATGATCTGACAGTATTGCTATCTCCCATCTCACTCATCTGTGACTGCAGAGCAGATCTCCTGAGGAAGTGGGAGTCAACATAAGGTCTGTGCTCTGATCATAGAACAGAGCGTACAGCAGCAAGACGTACACAGAGGAACCAGTATAGAAAATCCTCAAGGCTATATAAGTCCATCCATCTGCAATCATATACCCTGAGGGCCTGTCATTGGGTATATATTTCAACTGCCTACCTGCATGAGTCTCAGATCTAGTTCAAAATGAGAAAACCTTTGCATTGCATTCATCCTGAAAATTCTGATTGAGTTGATTCCCTGATCTCTGACGAACAAGATTTCGAGGCCAGTCGGAAAACAAAACACAAATTCAGCATTTTCTGTCAAACTGCAGCCTTTCATTTTTTCCCTGTTTTGTGTGGGCAGTGAGTCCATGAAACTGAAACTCTGCTCTGATTGGCTGTCTCATTTTCTAAAAATGGACACTGGCTGCCGAAATCTAAAAATGTCTAGACTGGGGAGTGCTATGCAAATGACTCCCCTCGTGTCGTCAGAAGGAGCACGAAATCAAAACTGGTCATTCAAGAAACACAATTTCTTCGGAAGGGCGCTGTTATTCTGTCATGGATGGAGTTGCCCACCAAAGTCGTTACAGGCAAGCATCGTCTCTGATGCGATCTCGGTGTGGCATCTGTGCCCTTGAGAGAAGCCATTGGAGCTTCAATATAAGGCTCTGATCACTGTGGGTAGCGGCTGGGGCAGGGGGCGGGACCAGCATGGGCACCAGCGGGCGGGTTTAAAGAATCCTCAGCGGAACCGCTGGGGCAGCTGTGTTTGCGTTGTCCCTTCAATACCTTCCGCTTGGCATCAGTGTGGAACTCCCAGCTCCTGCCTCGGTACATCTCACCCAGGCAAGAGAGAACCTGCACTGGGTTCTAGAACAGAACTCCGCCATTTTCTTGGGTCATGCCCCTCTCGGGGGATTTTTTCGCGTGTTTACTGTTTACCATCCTCTTCTAAAAGCTTTTCTCTCAAAAGCTTTGGGGACAGACGTAGGATTAAGAAGAAAAGAAGCAGGAATATGCATAAGATGTTGAGGAAGATTAAATCTGGCAGTAAGAGTTTAATGTTAAAACGAGGTTTGTTATTAGAAGTGATGAACCCGTTAGTCGCATCGGCACAGCCAAGCGATGAGTAAAGAGATGCTATAAAGTAAGAAAAGTAATGCCTTTTCCACATGGAGTGGTCTCATTTAGTATGTTCTAGCTGTTGCTGGGGATGTAGTCAGGATGGGCATGTTGAATCCAGGAAGAAAGGCCCCAGAGACTGCAGCGTCTCGAGCCAAGCAGGCCATCTGACGCCATTGAATTTCCTAGCAGATACATAAATCAACATGAAGGACCTTTGTCAGAGTAGGAAGTAGCCCATTGAGGTGGTGTGCAGAGGCTGTGAAAGTGTTTAAGACTTCTGGGGCTTTTTTTTTTTTTTTTACTTTGACTGTACATGGGACTGTACCTTGTTACTGGTTTGCATGGCCGGTGACTTTGGGCCATAATTGGCACTGATCTGCTGTGGACTTGCTTGATATGCAGGAAGCTAAAATTGATAGTATGGCATGACACACCCATGCCACAGCTCTCCCAGCGCCACAGTCTTATAAGAATGATGTCACACATTGACCTTTTCCTTCTGTTGGGGATACTAGGGGTGGAGCTCTCTGCCTGTAGCCTCAAATGAATTTGATAAACAAGATATTTGATTGGGGTGGCATGGTGATGCAGTGGATAGCATTGCTGCCTCTCAGCAAGAAGGTTGTGGGTTTGAATCTGGCTTGGGGCCTTTCTGTGTGGAGTTTTTATGTTCTCCCTGTGTTTGTGTGGGTTTGCTCTGGGTATTCTGGTATCTTCCCACAGTCCAAAGACATGCACATCAGACTAACTGGAGACTAAATTGCCCATAGGTATGAGTGTAGTGAATGGTGTGTGTGCCCTGCGATAGATTGGTGAGCTGTCCAGGGTGTGTCCCTGTCTTTAACCCATATTTGGCTGGGATAGACTCCAGCTCCCCCGCGACCCTAGTGAGGAAGAAGCCATTGAAATAATGTGGTTGGTTTCTGTTTTGTCCATTGGAGCCTACCCTGATTCAGGTGACAGACTCTTCAGTATTTTTTTGCACCTGGGATGAGGCTAATTGAAATGTACATCACCCACATCCAGAGCTATGGCCTCAACTTTTAACATTGACCTTTGACGCATGACACCTCAGCCCCAGTCTTGCACTACTACACAAACAAAAGCATCCACAACTGTGCATGCACCGTTCCAGAGGGAACATCTTTCTTCATCCGTAGGAAAGACTCACAAAGTTGTTTTTTTTTTCTGAAATGAGGAACTTTTCACCAACTGTCTATCTGATGGCATGGGAGTATATGGGTTTAACCTTTTAAATCTCATGTTTTGTTGAAATCAGCAAAAACAAAAGCTGTATATATTTTGTAAAGAGTGCCTAAAAAGGTTTCCAAAATAAAATTAATGATTATCATGTTAAAATCATGTGCTTTTCATGAAGTGAGGAACATTTATTGCTTTATCAGTTTGACATTTCATGTTTTTTGACTTCTGTACATTCATATGGTACCAAGGATACAGACCTTCATTAGAAACTGAACAGTAAATACAACAGGGTGTGAACCCCAAACTACCACAAGTAAGCATGATTCTTTAAAAATCTACTGATTACCACTGAGTTTTTAAACTTGTGAGTTTAATTTTTTTTGAAAATATGCATTTATTACAAATCTGATAACTGCAGCAAACTCAAAAAAGTTGGTGCAGGGGCAATTTAGGACTAATAATGATGTGACAAATGCAATAATAAGGTGATGTGATACCAGTGATGGCAATCAGGTGAGCTCCCAAAAAAAGCCTAGTCCTTCAAGAGAATAGATGGGGTAAGGTTCACCAATTTGCCAACAGATAAGTAACCTTTCATTCATCACATTTAGTACAACATTCCCCAAAGTCAAATCCATTTGGTTTTGGGTATATCTCCCTTTACGCTGCATAAAATAATTAAAAGATGGAAGGAATATGTTTGAATCTATGTGCATAAAGGGCGGGGCCAAAAGCCACTTCTAAACGCATGTGCTGTCCAATCCCTCAGATGGCACTGCCTTAAGAACCATCATGCGCCTGTTATGGATATCAAATCATGGGCTTAGTCTGCTTGGGTATAATTTGAGAAACCTTTGTAAGTCAAAACCATTTGCTGCTGCGTCTAGATTTAAGTTAAAGCTTTACTGTGCAAGCAGAAGCCATACATCAACACTGTCCAAAAGCGCCGCTGACTTCTCTGGGCTCAATTTCATTGAATATCGTGGTCCAAAAAGACGAAATTTCAGGTGGTTTCTAGAAAAAACATGCTGTGTTGCTACAACAAAAACGACAAGAACAACCCAAGCTGTTATCATTGTCAGGTCCAAAAGTCAGCTTATGTCATGGAATGGGACTATGTCAGCACAAATGATATGGGTGACTTGCACATGTGCAGGGGCCCCATTAATGTAGACGATAAGTGCAAGAGAATTTTTGAGTGTGTGTGCGTCTGTCCATAAGTGTGTTTGTGTGTGCAGAAAGTATGAGCCAAGGCCCACACTCATACAAACAGATGGTTTCTCATCATCAGCTGCAAGTTTCCTTTATTCTACAGTGCATCGGAAGCATGGATCGGAAGTCCTAAAGCCACCATCTCGGTGCTGTAATAAACAAACAAACAAAAAACAACCATAACATCAGATAATGATGTGTCACAACTCCCTATCTCTCTGAAATACGCAAGAACTTCTCCATTCCCCGGTTATCCCTCCCTAGTAGAGATATGCTCCACAATTTGATTTCCTTTATGATTGTGGTTGAAACAAAACTATTCTCTGTTAGCATAGGAGAGGTATAAATTTGTCTTAATCTACCATCTCACAAGCTCCAAACTGATTTTGCTCTGCATTACAGGTTTTATTTAGTAAACAAATAATTCAGATATGTTTTATGAACTTTGATAACGGTTTTAGGCTGCTCCAACCCCTCAAAACAAGTAATAGAGCTGTTTGTGAGAATAATCTAAACCTGTTTGTGCGTTTTTTCTTCAAATCCAGTTTGTCCAGTGTCTCTGCCATTTGTTATGATTACTGGTTTTATCTGCTATTATAATAGCAGCAAATGAGTGAATGATGTCATTTTCTGCTCTAGGTATTTTTCTGGGTTCTCGTATGGGGCAGTGAATGCCAGGGTTCCTGGATTTGAACACGTGGACAACTTTTTATGACAATTTTGACATGGACGCAGTTATTGTTCAACATCTGGCAACCTACTTAAATCAAGCAACTTAAGAGGGAAAGCCAAAAATGGCCTCCTTCAATAAGGTGACTGCTGGCCAACTGACCATTATTGCATTACCTTTTTATACATCTTTGTATTTCTAATACTCCCAGTGCTCAGAGTTTGGAATCAATGTGTGATTTGACCATTTGAAGGCCTTGGAACTCTTAACATTTACCACAGCTCTGTTCTGCAGTGCTGGAAACCAAATTTTGGGAGGGAAGATAAATGACTGTAAGAAAGGCCCTGTATTGTATCTACTCCAAAGAACACTAAACCTTCGACTAATGAGGCAGTTGTTTTACTTCTGAAAACAAAATTTTACCATTACACTTCAATTTGCAGAATATTAAGTATCTGCCTGTTCCATAATTCAATCGACAAGTATGTCTCTCTTCAGACAGACACAAGCATGCAATGTTCCACTGTACTGGCCGCTATGTTTTCCTCCTGCAATTCATGAAAAGATACTAGCCACAGGGGATGGCAGGTGATAAGTTGTTCCTCTACGCAGCCTGACATTTTTATATCCATACTTGAAATGTTACCATTGAGAGGTCAAAGGCTCCATTCAAGTCACTGCTGAGCTGAATCTAGTCCTCTCCAAATATATATATTCATGAGTTACATTAGATTTATAAAATGGATGGGAGAGATTCAAAGTATGTGAACATGCAGTAAATGTCATGGATTTTGTTGTATTTTATTCATTAGAATTTGAGTCTGGGTTTTTTTATTTGCTTTTTCTCCTGCACAAATTGTATCAAAAGCATATTTTACTAATTCATATTCTCCATATTTTTAGCGGAGTGACAGGGTCTTAAATCAGCCAGCTACTTTGAATTTACTTGAGCTACACTGGCTGGTTGGGGTGCTTTATTTATGTGGAATACCAGTGGGCAAGCAATCCAAGTCAACCCTCAGGCCCTAACGTACCCATGAGTCTTTGGTCTCTGTTCAATACATAGCTATGTCATTCATTATATTATACTCACAATGATGGCCATGCGCATAAAGTGGGAAATTGGCTATGGTTTCTCACTGACAGAGAAACTCAACTGAATTCTGGCAGTCCAGGGTCTTATCTGGTCACCCAATAAGTACATTGTTCATAACTTAAATAGCTTAAAGGTTGAACAAAGTAATTAGAGAAAAAATGCCCACTATGTACTGTATGTGTGTACGTGTTTGTAGGTATACATGCGTGCATGCATGTGTTAGTGGGGGGAATGTACTGTTTTCTGCACTGTCAAATGACCGTTTTCAGTCATTCTGTGTAAATGTTTGCACTATTCAGCTTTCTTTCATCTTGAATTTGACATTTGAAAGCATCCCTATAGCATTGCAAATACATTAGCAAATATATATACTTTGGCTCAAACATTTAAGTGCAGCTGTGGTCCCAAAAATAAATGAGCATGTGACAGCACAGGAGAGGGAAAAATGCAAATAAGAAAAAGAAAGACTGCTTGATAATGAAATAGAAATTTGAGATTTAGAGGCTGAATGACTGGTAACAGCCAACCACGTGCACTTTAACGGCTCGAAAAGTTCAAACTGAGGTGAAATCTCTGCACTTGCAGCACAGTAGGATGGAATCTTTTGCACAGCATCCAAATCCCAAAAATCCCCATTGTGCAATACAGATCACCATTTAGTAGAGATTCTAATCCAGGGAGACCCACATATTACCATCTTCATTTTGCATGCAGTCCATTTATTCAGCTGAGTATTCTAGTGAAGCGGTTCAGGATGAGTTCCTTTCTTCGCGGCGTAATGACAGCGCTTCAGCCCGAGAATCAAACTTTAGCAGTATCCAGTCTTACTCGTTAGGACGCTGGAGGAATAAATCCATCAGACAAGAGCAGGATGAACCTCATTGGAGTATAAGACTTGTAGTTATGCGCAAGGAGCAACTAATGATGGACTTGTGTACAACTGTTCGCCAGTAGTATGATAAAAGTGCTTTTGTCTAGTCCAGTCGGACTAAAAAGGCGTTTC
Organism: Gymnothorax javanicus; assembly: GCA_029692085.1. Taxonomy (NCBI): domain Eukaryota; kingdom Metazoa; phylum Chordata; class Actinopteri; order Anguilliformes; family Muraenidae; genus Gymnothorax; species Gymnothorax javanicus. The sequence continues at coordinate 34,968,958 of CM056208.1, forward strand.
ACTCGAGCGTTGACTCAGTAAGAAAAAAAAAAATGTACTTGAACGTAACATCATAGAATGTGCTAAGTGCTCCTTTAGATATCACACACACTGGTCTCAGAGAGCTTGCTGCTTATTTTTAGAGAAAGCAATGCGCTCACTGCAAAAACAAAATCTTCCCAAGCATTTTAATCTTGTATTTAGACTTAAGCACTTATTTCTATCACCTTTTTTCTTAGAAAAAGAAATTCAGCAGCTGATTTGATGTAATTTTGACTCATTTCTAGATTTGTCTGTGGGGTAAGTGAAATTATCTTACCCCATGGATAAACCTAGAAATGAGTCAAAATTACACAAAATCAGTGGCAGAATTTAATTTTTCTAAGAAAAAAGGTAATGTAAGTCAGTGTTTAAGTCTAAATAGAAAATTAAAATGCTTGGTAAGATTTTGCTTTTACAGTGCTGAGGCATTGTGAATTCTCTCTATATTGCATCAAGTAGTGTCTTATCACAGTGGTCCTTTCATAGGTAATTTGGGTATGATTTTTCACCCACAGAGACCTTTCTGTGGGTTCCTGGTGCAGCGCCTCACCTGGACATGTTCAGACATGCATCTGCCCCCTCATCGGTGCCGTCCCGACAAGGTGGGCTCTGTGATGTCTGCTGAGAGTTTCGCCAGCGGGTTCCGTTCTTGAGCGAAAGCCCTGCCTCAGATATTTCTCCCAGAAATAATTTTGGGGGGTTGTTTGCTTGCTAATGATTAATAAAAAAACGATTCCACAGTATTAACCTCTTCAGCTACATTAACCCCGGGAGCTTAAGAAGTTTTTTATGAGGCCTGTTCCTTTTTTTAAAGTGTGGTCTTTGAGGGAGATAATTTAACACAGATGGGAGCTAGATATTAAGTGTAATGCCAGTCTACATCAAACGTGGTCCCAACCTCCGAGACATGCCACCACCTATAGTGATGTGAGAGTGATGTTTGAGTGTATCGTCTAAAGTGTGTGCGTGTAAGAGAGAAAGAATGAAAGAGGAGATTCAAACTTCCTGCTAAGGTCTGCCTCAGGGTTTCACTATCATTCATTTTCATTATGGATGACATTTGAACAACCTGGTTTTTACAGTCTCTTTCCCACAGTTTTTCATTGTAACTGCCCCCCTAATTCATGAAAGAACTAGACTGATGGAGATAACAACTTTCTCAAGGTCTGTCTTGTTGTCTCAATTACTTTCATTTATAACACTACATAACCTGTCCATTAGCTATCCTTCAATAAAGATCCAATATCCTTCAGAAAATCATGGCCTTAAATGCTATATGTCTGAATGAAATGGCAGGTTTAGGGTCTTTTTTTTCCTGAGTGAGAGCTAGCCCTGTTTGATCTGTGGAATTCCTGCTCTTTCCTTTGTTCCTGACCGAATCCTGTAGCTGTAACTTCAATCAGAGCACCCACATGGGATTCCCCTCATGACAGGCAATCAAAATACATGCACGGACACACAAACGCTCTCGTGTGCTTGTGCACACGCGTACACACATTTGTAAATTCTTTCACGAGTGTTGTACAAATGTTCAAATGCACACAAGCCCACTTACAGCCATTCTAACAAATATAATTGTATTATGAACTTACGAGCACGTTGACAGAAAAATATAAACAGAGGTTTGCGCAGGTGAACTCATAAACACACATACGCACAAATATGCATGCACACGCAATGTAGAAAGTATTCAGGTTATAGAGATATACGTGACACATGATATCACATTCTTCCCATTGAGCCGCCCGTACGCAATGATCTGAATGTGAAAGACTTCACACAGGAGGGCTGAGGATACCTTCTCTTCAGATCCATTGTATGCGCCCTCCCACATATGACAGCAACCAATATTTACCCCTCAGACCCCACCCCACGCCCCTACGCACGCATCCTGTTTGCGCGCTTGTTTTCCATCAGTGTTTGTGTTTGCCCTGTTGCCTAACGTAGGTACTCTGTTTACCGCGTTGCCGTGGTTCGTTTGCTATGAAGCGACTTTTCATGGACATCTCCAGACACAATAAGATATCTTTGCCAATGCTACTTCTTTATTTTATAATAAAGAGGGCCAGGAATGAGCTTCTTTATAGAGTCGGGGTTGAACAGCTCAAAACACGAAGATAAGTGTCACAGATAGGAAAGGTGTATTAAGAGATGGAGCTCTTACTGAAACAAAGCTATTGTGTTGTTCTGCCTTGACTACGGGATGCGCACAAGAGAGGTTACTGTTGTCTTTTGGGTCTGGGGGGCAAACGGATGGGGGCAGATGGGGGAGAAATTGGAACTTGTTCTCACCCCTTCCTTCCTCCCTCTCTCTCTCTCTCTCTCTCTCTCTCTCACACACACGCACGCTATCTCTCATTCTGTGCTGAGTGCAGGACATACAAATCCAGGCCCCTGATTGCGAAGGCCGACGCCTACACTGATGTCACCACCAAGACGTACTTTGAAGTAAATGAGGGAAGAGGGACCCCCACATTTTACAGTGATGCGTTTTGTGTATTTACTGCACCAAACATCCTAAAGCCATTCCTTTTTCTGAGGATCGGAAGCATGCCATGCCCTTCCGTTTTGTGTCAAACAGTTAAGATCTGTCGTGCATCATACAGATTGTTCATAAGAAGAAAAAAAAAGCCTGTCAGGCATAGTTTAACATGATATGGAGCACTTTGAAAATGATGAATAGGGAATGATTTTGACACATTGCAGACCTCTCTGTACGGTGCTATGTGCAGTCACACATTTCATATTTGTTCCATCCTTAAACTTTGTCAGGCTGTGTCTTATCATGGAATCTTGAGCCAGGTCAACAAAAACAAGTGGGTGTATGCCTGCTTTGGCTAGGTAATGGATTTGTAAGGGCTCTCTCATTTAGATAGTATGTATGTGGTTATTATATCCAGACCTGAGTGCGTTCAAATAGCAGCTAGTGTAAATAAACTAGCGCAACTGGTAAGTAATAACGGTTTGCTCCTGGATGACAATCCTCTACTGTCAAACAACAAATAAAGGGGCGTCACATATCATATTTGAACAGATACTTCGTGACAATGATAATCTCCTCACTCGTAACAGTGTGATGAACGTTGGGTATTCATTAAAAAAGGACAGAGAACATTACTTACTGCGTGAAGTTTAATCAGGTAGGATCAAGCATATTTGCACTAAAATGATTCAAAATATGCGGCAGAATCAAAGCCTTTGTTATTCAACTATACGGTTATTTCATTTCAACTGTACGGTTTCACTGCCACCTAGAGGTGAGACTAGATACCTGGGGAGACGGGCTTTTGCTAGAAAGGTGGAGGAAATTCCACCTTGCCCTGTTGCCTTTTGGGTTTGATATTTATTTATTTATTTATTTATTTATTTATTTATTTATTTATTTAATGGGACAAACACTTGCCGGTGCCTGGTGGTCTTTTTTTGTTGAAGCAACTCAGCCGTAGCTCCCTTGGAATCGTGTCATCAAGTGTATGCTAACATGACTCATTCAAAGCATAAAATTATTTTCTTTAAATAAGATATAGTTATAGGCTATATAAGCCTGTGCCTATAGCCTTACACAGTGTACATTTATCAATGGGAGAAGACATTTGACGCATGCAATTAAATTCACATACTTGTTTACATACCTCCCTCAGCATCAAAGGGCTTGGTTGTGTAAACACTCGGGACTGGACTAACTGCAGTTTCTCTTTTATCGGAGGTTTACGTATCTGGGAGGGAGTTAAAACAGTCGCTGCTGTCTCTCACTGCGTGGGATGGTGGGTTTCTTGATGTGCAGATCTATTGTTTAAGACATTACTCTTCTTGACTCTGTGCAGTGTCCCACCAGTCGCTGGATACCGGAGACCAGTTAAAAACATTTTCGTGTCGGCTACCCCCGCGGACATTCTTCAGCAAAGCAGAGAGCCGATAACATTTGAGATTCTCTACTGGGGTAGGCTGTTTGAACGCTACTGTAGAGGTAGGCATTTTTCAAATGGGAGCTATAGGCCTATGCCCCTAAATTAGCCTGCAGGACTCCGTTTATGGAGGGAGGACATTCGTTTTCTCAAGTCACAGAGCCTTTTGGATGGAGGCTTTTTGGCTGTAGCTTTAGTCAACGTCCGTGCTTAAGCTTTGTATTTCCATTTTAAGAAATTATTTAAAGCTTAACAAGGGCACATGCAAGCAGATGATGGGAAGATTTCATTCATTCCCCAGCACTTCAGATGCGGATGTTGATATTGTGGTGCCCGCATCAAAACAAAAATTAAATAGGTTTCGTTTTATATGACACTACGTCAAAGTGAGATATGAAATACGCCTCGATGAAACACATTATATTTTAAAATGGAAATTAAGGCCAAAAATTCTGCAGCTTCATGTTGCATTTCAATTTTCGATCACAGAAAATATGCTGCTAATGATTGCAATTGCGATTCAATAAATGACACTGACTTCATTTGAATGATTATTAATTTTAAATGTCTCTTAAATTTTGAATTTTGAAAAGATGAAGAAGTTTGAATGGCAGTGAGTCGTGAATTAATGCCAGTAGAGGGCGGCATGGATGAATGAAATGAGAAGGGACTGATCACGGTTCACGCCCATCAAAGATACTCTGTTTTATAAAAAGACATTATAGAAAAATAACTGAACGATGGCGGTTTATATTCTAAGTATATTTGAACGATTGCCACTCATTTGCCTTTCTTCCATTTCAGCTTCATGAAATCGAGGGATATGTCGCCCAATTCGGTATGCTTACCTGAGTTACTTGTTCTTACCAGTGGCGGGCGGTGGACGGAAAAGGGGGCGGGGGGCGGAAAACATCCCTTGAAACGGAAAACGGATGAGATTAGTGACCCTATTTCAATCATTGTTCTTGGTCAACATGCTTCCCTTATAATAAAATGTTTAGGCAGGTGGATAATAAATTCTATCAAATGTTTAATTCACATGCCTTAATAGGCAACTCTTCACGAAAAAAACCAATGTGGATTTTCCGCATTAAATTTGGTCACATCCTAAGCAAGTCGTCAAACCTGTGCGTAATGATTGTTTAATTGAAAAAGATTGAAATACGCTCTTTTTTGCGTTCAATTGGTGCGTTTAATTTCTCGTCTTAACGAAGACAGTTAGCCTCACCTGAGAGGGTAGAGTCTAAGTACCTTTTACCAGGGAAATTGACTGAAAACAGATCAAGACTAATAAGCAGTTTAAAGACATGTTTATCGCCCTCCTTGCTCTCTGTCCACCGCCCGCCACTGGTATACATGGAGTCATTTTGCATGAAGACCTATGCTATATATTAGGGTCATATCTCTCGCCTTCAAATTACTTGAAGTTTGTTTCCTTTAAGGTCCCTTTTATGTCACCAGGTGCACAGCCAATTAGTTATTACAAGCCATTTCAAAATTTTTCCCCTCTTGACATCACATGGAGAATTAACTAACCAGAGGCAAGAAGAACTGATCAACTTCAGCCAAGAAGTTAGTCAGATTTCATTATTCTGGGTGGTCACTCCCCCTTGTGATGTCAGGAGGGGGAGATTTTGAACTGGCTCAGAATGGCTAATTAGCTGTGCTCCCGGTGGCATAATAGGGGACCTCTAAAGTCCAATTTTAAAATGGCTTAAAACAATGTTTCATTCTTGGTTGTCCTTATGGTAACTTAGTGATTTTGTGATTATTCATATGCAATTAATCACCACTTATTTCAACAAGGCAAGGACTAACCACATTCCGCACATTAACACTGTGGCTTCCTAATCAGGGAATGTGGCTGCTGAACTTGCCTACCTACAGTCCAGACCCTGTCTCCCATTGGAAATATGCTGAGCTTTAAGAAGTGCAAAATAGAAAAATGAATACCCTAGATGTCTGAACAGAGTAAGGAGGAATGTGCTGAAAATATCCTTCAAAACTGCAACAAGTGGGGTTCTCAGCTCCCCAAAACATGTTGGAAGGCTGTAAGAAAGAAAGATGATTTAAAACAGTGCTAAGTAAACCCCTGTCACAACTTTCCTGCATTGCTGGCATAAAATTTGAAATTAGTGTTAATTTAAAAAAAAAAAAAAAATGAAGTATACAGTCTTGTGCAAATGAATTGGATAAAGCAGGCTGAAGTGGGGGAAAAAAAAACAAACAATAAAGGTTCTCAGGCTTTTTATTACTTTAAAGCATCTACAATCAGCACTCAGGATGAGGTTTGTCTTCCACGGTTCTTGATAAGCTGTTCCACCCGTCTTGGCATGGAGCTGACCAGGTTTTTGCAGGTTGCCTTAATTTTTTCGTTGTGATGCCACACCTGGACAACTGCATCGATGAATTTGGCTTTTGTGGTGCAGTCCTTTTGCTGCAGCCATGACTTGATTATGGACCAGACATCACCAGAGATTCTCAATGGGATTGAGGTCAGGTGAATGACCAGGCCAGTCCAACACAGTTTCAGTACAGTACTGTCTTGATGATGCAATCACATTAATTGCTTCGTACAAGTCGAGGAAATTAATGAAACATGGCTAAAATGTACCATGCAGTAATCTTTGGGGTGATTATGTAAAATGCCCATCACTTGGCATGGCTATTTGCACTCCATTCAGCTCATTCAATTGACAAGCACCTTTATCCAATTAATTTACCCAAGAATGTAAAACTAAACACATGAAATAGCTTGTCTTTGCTCTGTTTTCTACTTAATACAGGTCGAGAAGGATTTAAAAATTGCAGTTTTTTCTTTTTTATTTCTTTATTTATTTTGCATTTTCCATATTGCTCCAAAGAGGGTAGCATGAGTTGGGTTGCTCTGCAGCCTCACAGCTAGAAGGTCATGGGTTTGAATATGGCCCAGGGCTTCCCTGTATGGAGTTTGCATGTTCTCCATCCTGTAAACATGGGTTTCCTCTGGAAACTGTAATTTCGTCCCACAGTCCAAAGACATGCATATCAGGCTAATTTTAGATGCTGAATTTCCCGTAGATGAGTGTGTGAGTAAATGGTGTGTGTGCTCTGTGGTGGATTGGCGAGCTGTCCAGAGTGTGTCCCTTGATTTCGCCCAAAGTCAGGTGGGATAGGCTCCAGCTCCCCCATGACCCCAGTGAGGAAGAAACGGTTTAGACGATGGATGGATGGATATTGTCCCAAATTTTTTTTTTTTAAAAAAAAGAGGATAAACCTTATCGTTTTGTGGGACCCTTCATGCTCTCCTGTGCACCACCACCAAGACAAACTTTACATCTCCAAATACAATAACTGAATCAGTTTGTAATGGAAATCATGTCACTTTTCCTATGATGATCTCTGGTGTGCAGAGAAAAAGGCTCCTAGTGAGGTTGGTCACCCAATGAATTTTGCTGTTGCACTACTACCTGGCCAAACTTCTTAAAAACTGCAATAACTTGAACAGTTTTAATGGGAATCACGGCAAATCTGCTTTCAACATTCCTAGCACATACAGTATAGGAGGAAGTTACTGATTGTGGTGGCTTTTCAATGTTTTCTGTAGTGCCACCACTATGTCTAACTTTACACTTCCAAATGCAGTAACTCACACCATTTTGATGGGAATCCTGTCACACTTCTTTTGTTTGTTTCTGCTACATAGAGAGAGGCAGTCATTGATTTTGGGCACTCTATGACCTTTACTGTTGCACCACAATTGTAAAAACTCCTACAGTTTTAATGGGAATCTTGTCAAATCTGCTTTCAATATTCCTGGTGAATCAAAGGGGAAGATATTGATTGTGGTGGCTTTGATGTATTTCCTGTAGCATCACCACTTGATTGTTCCTGGAATATGGAGATGATGTTTGTGCCCCTGGGATCCTCTGTGTAGCACCATCATTAGGCCAAACCATTCATTTTGAAAAATGCAATTGCTCGAACAGTTTTAGTGTCAAATCTGCTGCATAGAGGAGGAACATTGTTGATTTTTATGGCTTTCTATTAATTTTACTGTTGTGCCAGCTTTAGGTGAAACTACATTTGCAACTGCAATAAGTCAAACTTCTAGTAGGAGTCAGATCACTTTGCTGTGAATGTCTTGGTGCCAAAAAGAGCAATCCAATTGTTCTAGTGACACCATGACTGTTCTTGTAGCACCACCTTTAGGCCAAACTTAACTTTTTTCAAAAATGCAATGAGTCAAACTGTTCATATGAAAATTGGTTGAAAATTGCTCTGCACATCACTGGAGCCTAAAGTCATTCCCTGGTGTTACCCTCTCCTGTAGCACCACCACTAGGCAAAACTATTCATTTTTGCCTATGGGGAGAATGCTGTAGTTATTGTGGTGTACCCTGCTGTTATCCACCAACAGTGTTTATTTAGCAACAAACCATTCTGACGTGTGGCCAGACAGCCACCTTCCTTTTGGGGCATAGGGTTTTAATTAGTTCTCCCCCACCCCCCAGCACAAGGTTCTGTCTGTCCTTTCTGAGATAATGATGTCTAATATACCACAATAATTTGGAATTTCCAACTGGGTGTTTGCGGTTCATGCATGATTACCACTGTCAGAGAATAGATGTCAGAAAGCATGTAGAGATACTTTTGTATAATTTGAAGCATTTTCCAAGTACATATGCAAAGTAGTATATGAAAATCACATGTTGTCCTAATATTATAGCGCCATTTCAACCAGAAGTTGGCACGCAGGCACCATTCGTTATGGGTGTTAAACAGCAGGTAAAATAAGCACGAACTTTTATGTTAGGAGACAGAATTTTAATATCAGCAATACAGTACATAATATATATTTAATTTTATTTATTTATTTAATTATTTTTACGAGAGCATCGACTGGAAATAATGAACTCCATAAAACTCACTATTTGAAGGGTTTGAGTTGTCCAAGCCGTCTTCCATTTTCCATCTTCACTATGATTTAGACCCGAGGTGAGTAGGGTCTGCAGAGACATAATACTGCCCGAGGTGGCTGTATGGTTATGTGCTTCTGTCTTTCTAGCACACTCACAGTTTCAGGAGAGGGCGCTAATGTATAGTTGAAATCCTCCGTGGGGCGGTTGTTTGTGTTGACAGTAAAGATTTCGTCGCCTAATTGAAAAGCAGCTTAGAACGCGACACTACGGAATTTTTTCGTACGTTTGGTCATAACATATGACAATCCTACGATCATTAGATCTGGTGAAGCACCGTGTTTTCTGTCTTCGTTGGCTTGATGTGGGGACTGTAGATGGAGACGCTCACAAACACAAACTGAACTACGCTGCTCTGAAACCCCAGGGGGCACCGATTACACACTTGTGTTTTTATTCATACTTACATTTTCAGAGGGTAGCTATAGTCTTATAAATTGGCGGTTTTCTGTAAAATGCGCATTTTCAAAAATGTATAATTCAATGAGCCGCGCAAAGCCTGCAAATGGCCACGGCATGCAATTTGCGTCTGCGCAATCGGCTTTTTGCGCTTCACACCTTGCAGCAGCTGGGTCTTTCAAAATAACGAGGTTGAAACGCAAATGATATGAATGACTAATGGAAAAGAGGCCATTAACAAGCCTGTCCTTGACTTCACATGGTGGGCTCAACGTTTGGAACATTCAAAATTACAGCAAAAATTTCACCCATGATGTTGAAACATGAAGTAGAGTCCAAGTGATTTGTGAAGTCCCTTTGGATGCACTGACTTAAATGTTGCGCGTCCTGGTGGTTGCTGAATGCGACCTTTTAAAATTTGTATTTATTTTTAAGCCCCAAAACTTAGCTACAGATTTCGTTTAAACCCCATGTTTCAAGGCCTCTTACATTTTTGTTAGATAAGACCAAAGTAGCCTATTGTCATTGAGTTGAGACATTTTAAATCGGGGAGAGAAAAGACATTTTTACCCTAACAAATAAACACACAGAACGTTGATCAAAATTACGTGTCACTATATTACAAGGTTAAATTATTTAATAACAATTTCCATTCGTATAATTGCAAATTATTTCAGCTATGCTGCAACATCTTAAAATATAGTATTCTTCCGCTTATCAGGCCGTTCAGTTTACTTCACGTTGAAATTAATCCAAGAAAATTCTGTCAGAGAAATTGTGTTTATGCAAAGAAATATGTCCGTCTTAATAAACTTTATTGGACTGGATCAAACTTGCCCTCCCATGCATCGAGCCGTGTAACGCGGCAGCCAATGAAAATGGCCCTGATCGAGTTAGTTAACTTGCGTGGGCGGGACTCCAAACTCCGCTGCTCTCTGTGCAGGTAATGCTGGTAACTGGTGTTTGCACTCGCACTTCACGTTCATACGACCCCAGAAACAGACGGACTTTGGAAAGTGTAGTTTTTCTTGACAGTCTTACCGTTGAGGAAAGAGATAAAAGCCAAGCCTAGTTGTACATCCTGGCTTGCACATCGTTGGACACAGTCTTCCTTCTTTGGACATGACCGCAGACATCCTTTTATAATGTTGAGCAAGAAGGTATCTGGATCGGGGCTGTTGAACGCTGCTGCGGGGATCGACCGTGGAAGGGTTGGGGAAAGGTTACGGGCGGCGTTAGCTGGACTACAGGAGCTGCATTTGCTTAAGGAGAAACAACGCAACATGGTATTTTGGGCTGTACGCCTGCACCGCGAGGAACCGGTGTCTTCAGAAGACCCAGGCGCGGAGAATCCCGAAGTTGAGACGGAGGAGCAGCGTCTGGAGGCAACTCTGACAGCCCTCAAACAGCAGCTGGTAAGGGTCAATCACGATCATAGAAAATGAATTTAAATTTGTCCGTTTTTCTTCCTTGAGTGCATGCAAGAATGGATTGAATAGGATTTTGACTCGCTTAATTGAACCCACTCGTTGGATTTTTAAACATTTCTGACCTTTAGTAATCTTTTATGGCTTTTTGCGGGGAATGTTCATGCATCACAAGAGACGGATCTGTGCTTTTGCTTTTTCATTGAGAAATTGTATCAAAAAACATCATTTAGATTATGGGGGCTATGTTGCGTGGCAAAACAAACAGTTGACTGGTTCTGAGATCAAAGCGCTTGAGGGCGAGCGCTGCAGGGGGTAACGAGTCATAAATCAAGGTTCATTTCAGGTCCTCGAGAGAAGTGGAGCTGCAGTTATCTCCGATTATTAACTTGCTTTTCTGATTCGGAAGCAAAAAAAAAATCGATTTCTACAAAGTTGGTATTCCCGAAAACAAAGGAAGAATTGGCCAACATTTTTCTTTTTAATGTGGTTAGAGGTACCGGGTACATGACGCCGATGATTTTGGAGTTGTGGGTTGGGATAACCATAAACGACATAAAGTCGCTTTGTGTACTGCGTGAAAGGTTGTTCGAGCTGTTGTATTCTGAATTGTGAAATTTTGCTTCAGAAAATTGTTATCGCTGCGAAAATCTTTGTGCAATATAGTGACTGTATTTGGGAGGTCTGTTTTCAAAGGATAACGGACTTTTTATGCAAAGTGGAAATGTTTTGTAGTTTGCTGTGCTCTGAATTTAATCCTTAAATTGCCTTCTATCCTGCCGTACGAAAGTCTGGTCAATGCCTTGGTAGACCAGAGTTCTTCCTCGTGTCACTATGGGTACTGCCGGCCCCTCCCCCATAGAGACACAGCATCTGGAATGGGGGTCGGTGGGAGGGCGTAATGAGGGTGCGATCCAAATAATAGCCATCCCGCTTTAGCAAAGTCTATCACTGGGCTCAGCAGTTCAAACAAACTTGAGATTTTGTTGCCCTCTCTGCTACACTGTGGGGTTATACAATGGTCAGCTTAATCGCTGTGGGGGATAAATGAATTATCCACCAGGAAAACTCCCATCTCCTTCTTGTCCTTACTCTGTTAATAGTCAACCAGCTCCCTCTTTGTTTCCTACGTATTGTATAACCTTAGTCACCTCCAGTCATGTAGCAGGGAGGTGCCCCCTGTCCTGTGTTCTTCCTGGATGTAATGTTGAGTATTGTTGCCCACTTGTTCATGTGTGTTTCAGGGTTTATTGGATTAAGAAATAATCATTGCATCCTTCTGGGGAAAAAATAATCTTGGGGAGCAACGACCTTGAAAGAGGTTTTTTAAATTGTGCATATTGCTATTAAAACCAATAACAGGATTCAATTCAAGTATTGTTTTGAATTCTTCCCCTAGTGAAATTGGCTTTGTCTGTCTGGTGTTAGTGACTAACACACACACACACACACACACACACAAGCACACAAGCACCCGCACGCACTCACACACACAATTTGGAGCTGGGGGCAGGACTCCCAGGCAATACCTCCTGCGCAGAGAAATTCCTCTTTAGAATTGGCATATGTGATGTTTATATTGCTCTGTTTCCAGTTGTGTGTTCTCACCTTTCCTGTACTTGCATTGCAGTCCCGTCTGCGCAGGCAGGACGTTGGGCTTAAAAGTCACCTGCAGCAGCTGGACCAGCAGATCAGCGAGCTGAAGCTGGATGTGTGCAAGGTCTCCTCTGAACACCTGGAGACTGACAGCAGGCCCAGCTCAGGTGAGCGCCCATGGAAAACACTCCCTGTCACCTGACATGTTAGATCTGGGGTTGTTTTACTATTCTGTTTATTTTTTTTCAAAAATTGTTGGTCAGTGACTCTAGATCCCCATTGATTTGAATTGCTAGTCCAGAGCTTATTGTAACATTAGCTGTTGAATGTTTAATTTAGAACTGAGTTGTACCTTTTTAGAACGGCATCATCAAGTCATGGTCTTCGAGAGCCAAGAACTGCTGGTCTTTCACCCTATCTTTACCTGGGAGTAAGGTGTGATGACCATTAGTCTCAGATCTACTGTTTGCTCAGTCACTTAGTTAATGACCTGAGAGAAAAGAAAACCAGGACTGGTTTTGGATTTGTGGGCCAGATTTGGTGATTATTGCTCTGGACGTTGACGGGCATGCACACGAGTACGGCAGTGGTGTCCCACCAGTCCGCCACTCACAACACTGACATACCAGTTCTGTTATGTGATGACATACTGATGAACCAGTCCAGCAATGCATTGAAAAACCAGAAGTCAAGTACAGGGTTACTTTTGGGCCTTCACACAGACATAGATGCTCTTTCTGTGCTGACTTCTATACCAGCGCATACCTTTATGTGAACTGCAGTGCATTTATTTAACTGAGTTTTTCTCTTGTGTCCCACAGGTTTCTATGACCTGAGTGATGGTGGTTCGGGCTCCCTGTCCAACTCTTGCACTTCAGTGTACAGCGAGTGCCTGTCCTCTTCTCAAACTAGCCTACCCCCTACCTCCTCTCACCTCATCTGGTCCCCAGGACCCCCAGAGTCATCTCGCCGTCGCTCAGCTGATGAGAGCGCAGCCCAGGGCGAATCCCCGAGAGGGGCTGGGGTGCGTTTAGGCAGCAGCTGGATCCGTACCGGAACCGGAAGTGTCGACCATGCTCGACAAAGGCCTGTCTCCACAGGTCAGCATGGCTCTGTGAGCTTCCAGCTGTACGGTTATAAAGAGCAATTTTCATTTAACCCCACTGGGAAAACTTGAGTTTAGAATTGATTTATGACATCATACTCTTCTGGTGAGGTGTTTTAGCCCTCCCTAAAATGTGTCTAGGGTTTTCTGATAAAGCCTGGCAGTGGAGAACCGGTGCTGACCGATATTTTGTATCCAATATGATGCCTTTAATCAAAACATTCCTCTGACTGTTTTCTCAGTTTAGTACATCTGTCCAGTTCAGAATGCATTTTATTCCTTTGTCCTTCAATTAAGGTGTTTGTTCAGCAGAAGAATTTACACATGCCTTACAGTATTATCGATTCATAAATCTCTACAAATACTCAATTTAGTACCTTGTACGAGGGTACGACAGCACTTCCAACTTGGAAGTTTTATTACCTTTATATTCTCTGGTTAGATTATCCAGTTAGATAAATTTTCAGCTGTTGTCCCACAACATTTTATTGACCTGTATACGTGTGCTATTGTGTTTTACAGGAGACCTTGAGAGGATATTGATTTCTGTCCCAGGATTTGATGGGAAAAAGCCTTCCACTTGTCACAATATGAGGCACCCCACAGTGGACCCCAAGTATCAGAGTAATCTGGTGTGTCGCGGTGGTACTGAGGTGTACCGATACCCCAGTCCTCTCCATGCAGTGGCTTTACAGAGCCCCATCTTCTCTATTAGTGGGGATGGAGCATCACCCTCTGCTCTAGGACCTGCAGGGGCCCTGGGTGGGGCCACACATACCAGTGACTCTTCAGGGACACACTCTGTGGGGTCAGAGCAGAGACCAGTCACCTACATCAACAAGCTTCTGCAGCGCAGCCTCAGCAAGACCAGCCTCCAGGGCGAAGCAGGGAAAGACAGGCCCCAGCATTCCAGTTGGAGTCATGTGGAAGCCCCTGCTGAAATCACTGGGATCTCTGGAGTCAATGGCAGCTTAGCACTTGGGCCCCAAGAACAGAGGCGTGAGCAGCCTCTGGAGGTTGGGGGGACCCCAGCAACCCTACATTGCAGTCAGGAACTGGCAAGTTGCATTAGCCCCGCCTCCATCCCAAATCATGCGGCTGAAGGGCCTCGTCCCTGCCACTGTTATCCAGCGGTCATCAGCAAATCAAAGCCCGGGGAAACGGTCACGCCCTCTAACGTGAGCAGCAGTGTACAGGAAGAGGGGAAGAGCGGCACTGATGCTCAGAACAGCCGAGGGCAGCTCAGTGGTGCATCGGTGGCCAGGAAGCTGTCGGACAAAAGACCTCGTTTGGGGCGGAGCACCAGCAAAGATGAGGGGCGGGGTCAGGACAGGACGCCTGTGGGAGGGGCTCAGGCAGAGTTTGTCCATGCCCAGTTTGTCCCAGCCAGGTCGCAGCGGGTGAAAGTGAGGCAGGCGGACAGGAAGACGAAGGCCGTTCGGCTGAGGAAGAGGAGCTGCGAGAAGCCACGTGTGACGAAGGAGCCGCAGGTGCCAGTCGAGGTTGGGAGGGAGGCTGGCCCTGGCGTGGACTGCGGCCCTAAGCAGGCTGGGCTTGTAAAGTCTTCCCGAAAACTAGCCAATCGAGGGGAAGGGCGTGGCCGTTCCTGCTCTGAGAGTAGCCTCTGTGGCCCTGCCTTCCCCCACCCGGCCTCTCAGCTCCCACCCCAGTTGGACCCACCTCTCAGGTCCAAAAAGGCCCGCAGGCCACCAAATCAACTGTTCCCATTGGCTGAGCCAGCAAGGAGGAAGCAGGTCACCAGGAAGTGGTCTGCAGTTGAGATGGGGGGTCAGAGGGGACAGGAAGTGCCGATGCTAGCTGCCAAGCAGATGTCAGGGGCCACAACGCGGGGTGTGAGCACCAGACCCCGTGCGGTGCAGTGGGGTGGGCACCCTTACGCCACCTCTTCCTCCTCCTCGTACTTCGGTAGCTACAGCTCCAGGTACCCGCCGGCTCCCTACGCCATCTCGCGTTCCCGCCATCCCCCGCGGAGTGAGTCAGAGTACTCGGCTGACTGTGCCTCCCTCTTCCACTCCACCATCGCCGAGAGCAGCGAGGGCGAGCTCAGCGACTTCACCACCAATCGCTTTGGCGACAGAGAATCCAGCTGCGACTCCCACTCCGATTCCCGCTCCATCTCTGACTCCGACAGCAGCCTCTCCTTGGATGAGGAGGAAGAGGAAGACGATGACGGGGGCCTGGTGTGGGCAGAAGCCACGATGGGGCCTACTGCCGCCGGGTTCTCCCTCCCTCAGCCCCGCACCGAACCTCCAGCCTGCAGAATCAAGGCGTCCCGAGCACTGAAGAAGAAGATCCGCCATTTTCAACCCGAAGCTCTGAAAGTGATGACACTGGTGTAGCAGAAAGGAGGACAGAGGCCTGCTTA
The DNA here is from genome assembly GCA_029692085.1 of Gymnothorax javanicus. Taxonomy (NCBI): domain Eukaryota; kingdom Metazoa; phylum Chordata; class Actinopteri; order Anguilliformes; family Muraenidae; genus Gymnothorax; species Gymnothorax javanicus. The sequence goes on from CM056208.1 coordinate 34,984,755, forward strand.
CCTTGAACTTGACGACAGCATATTTCACTTCGTGTTCTGCCTCAGTACAACCGTTTATTGGGACAATGACGTTTAGTTATCTGATTTTTCTGATAAGACCATGATTGCCTGATATACTTTCTTTGGATGTTTATTATTGTGATGTAAATATTAATTATCCGCATTCAGCAGTCAGATAAAACTCCTGAAATTTAATGTGGCCGTCACTCCATGCAACTTTTTGATATTGAATATGAAAATGTGATTTGTTTTTACTCAGCTCCTGTACATGAACTTCTTTTTTGTACATTGATTTTTTTTTTGTCTCTGCATCTTATCCTGGGTTTGTTAATAAAGTACTATTTAATGTCAACAAACTCCAGCAATTTCGTCTTTTTGATCTTGCTAATCTCTTTGTCCATCAGTCTTAGGCACGGGAATAACCTTTAGTCATCACCTCTAAGAGGTCTCCTATAGGACCACTGAGCGCACAAAGCGGGGAAGAAGGCCTTTCCTTTGTTTATGCCCTTTTTACGATGCTTGAGGTTCTTGTCTCGCCAGGGTTTATGGCCTAGAGTCACAGGCTATTAACTCCGAGACCGAGCAAAGTCTTGGGTCCTCAAATTTTGTCTCTGCCAACAAATCGAACTCTACAGCCTCACAAGAAAGTTTTTTTTTTTTTTTTTTTTTTCAACGTGAATGCTTAGGTCAGCCTCAAAAGTTCTTAAGATGGAAGATTTATTATTATGCTCACAGCGGGATTTGGCAGATCAGGCCGGAAGATTTAAGACACCTTCTTCTGAAGGCAGTCAAGGAAGATTAAACAGCAGGTAATGGGCAGAGAATTTCTAAATCGCATTTTTAAAATGTACCCCAGTGTCTTTCCATTAAAATACCTTCAGGTCTTAGGCATGGGTGTGTTTAGCAGGGGATATTGGGAAAGCGTGTAGTTCAGCCAAAGGCTTTACTACCGAAAACCACCCCTCCCCCCAACCTGCTTTCCTCTGCCTCTCTAAGGTATAATCTTCACTATCTCCTGCCAGGTCGGAATGTAGTGCCTTTTGACCCTTTATTGGCTTTAACCACAGTCTAACTCCCTGTGAATCTGCATGAGTCTGCTGCCCAAAGGGAGTTGAGGAAGTATGTTTTCCTCCATTTCCTTAATTTTCACCAGCTGTCAGATTTTATCTGAAAATCCAGAGTTTAATTGAGTCTGGCCTGGAGAAAAAAAAACAGTCATGAACGGCTGGTGAGAGAACTATTCCGATAGATAGGGGAGTTGTCCACAGTTTTTGGGCTTAATAAGTTACTGTCCACTTTAAACTTTTAACATACATGGGTGTCCCTGAGAAGTCTTTTAAAAATAAATTTTGGCATCTGAGCTTCCAGTGAGTGACAATGGTCTTATGCTGTGATAGCGCTGAAGTACACCTGGTTCCTTTGCTTTAAAGACAATGTGGGTTATTTGGGATAACCGCTAGTGATGATGTCATTCAGTTTGCTGGAAGATTGCGTCCATGATTGCAGAAGGGTCAAAGTGGTTCATTCCCGTTTCCATGTGATGACCTTTGACCCTGGGCTGGGTGGGGTCAGCGGTATTAGTCCTGTTGTGTTGGCTCAGACACATAGAGCGTAGGGTAACCCCTGCCTTTGATTCGGGCTCTACTGGGCCTGACCTCCTGCACATTGTGCTGTCCAGCTGCAGGCCGGGTCTCCTCTCAGGGCATGTCTCAGTATAATGGAGGAGCCGGGAGCAATTGTGCCGCATGTCCTTCATCTCTCAAACAAATCTTCTCTCGTCACTCTCCTGTGATTCTTTCCCTCAGTTTCCTTTTCTTTTGGCTTCTGATGACAAACTTGTTAGTCTTGTCATTGTTTGTTTTCACGCCCCTAGGAAAGATGATCGGTTACTGTGGCTTCAGAATAATTGGATGACATCTTGCCATTTTAAACCCCGCTAGTCATTTCACTCCTGGCCTTTACATAAACAGATGGAACAATTTTCCTTGCCAAAAGGGATGCTCTTGTCACCACTGTAGCCTGGGTTCTCTGAAGTATGGCAAGATAATACCTTTAGACATGTACAAATAAATTGATTTGACATGAAATGGCCTGTTGCCGCCTGAAGAGCTTTGTCTTCTTTTAGGAAAGTGTTAGCGTAGCATGCGGTCCGACAACTAAAGCTTTAACTCACAGGGTTGGGGACTGGGGAGTCATAGAGGAGTGTTGAGTATGAAGTGGGGGAGTGAGGTAATAATTTAAAGACCTCTATATGGGCTATCAGTGGAGACTAAAGGATTACCCGTGTCGTGAAGATTTCATTACATGCATTACTGTGCCCAGGCTTCAGGGCCAGAGACAGTACGAGTGCTTTGTGTTAAGAGAGCCTCTGGATCCAGCTCAGTGGGACTTCTGCTGTGGCATTTTGATGTGCTTAGCTCTGTAAAACAGCTGCACAAAGAAATATTATCTCCACAGGGCTATTGTGTTTCACCTGTCCTATGTGTTCAATATGGGGCCTGTGCCTTTGGACATGGAGTCTGGGACCCCGTTATATTGTACTGTCAGAAATAGAAGCACAGTGTTTTTTTTTTTTTTTTAAAGCACTTTGATTTTATTTTGGCACTATTTAGATTCCTTTGCAAGCAAATAAGTAGTTAATTAAGTATTAAACTGATCTACTCAAAGGGTCACTAACTTTGTTGGTTTACACCTACTGGTATGTCTTTTTGCACAGTGAGTCAGATCTTTTATGATCCCCCCATGAAGTGGATGGGGGGATACAGTAATTAGTGTTGTCCTCCTGCGTGTTCGTCTGTCAGTCCATCTGCTCGCGTGTCCGTCCGTCACACTTCTTATCTAGGCCAGAACTTCTAAATCGTTCAAAATTTTTTGCAAAATCTAATTCATAGACGCATCTATCCGTCTGTTTGTCCCTCTTTCGCGTTTCCTTTCCAGGCCAGAGTGCCGTAACTGTAGCAGTGGATCTGAGTGTTTCATGCCTGTTTAACAGTGTCTTTAACTTTTTAAATGTGTCATCTACTTTTTACCCCTCAGCCGACGAAAGTCGTGGAGGGGTATTGTCGTGGCGAGCGGCGTCCGTCTCTCTGTCTGTCTGTCCGTTAACTTCTCGTTTCCGGACGATAGCTGAAAAACGCCTTGGCCAAATGCTCTCATTTTCTGGTGGTATGTTGGGGATGGTTAGAGGAAGCTCCCTATCGATTTCTGTCTTGCTGCGATAATCAATATGGCCGCCACGGCAGGGCAAGCGCAAGGCTGAGGGGTCCCGCTCGCGACAGCACGCTATTTTTAAATATGCAACGGTTTGTGTGCGAACATGCATTTATATAAGGCACTTTTGTTTTAGGAAACAGGGCACTTTGCACAGCTGCCAATATTCAATGTTAATCACAGTGATCATTTTCATGCATTTTTACAAGTGCAAGTGAAGCAATAGGTAATTAAATTGCAGAATGGCCCTTGAATTTTGTATATTGCGTTTAGTTTTGAGAAAATTTGTTTCGGCACTGCAGTTAGTCCCCTTAAATCAAAGAAGTTAACCGCATTGTTCCGCCTGTGTAAATGTTTACAGGTACGAAAGGTAGATCTAGATTTTTAATAACTACAATGACCTGCTCATACAATTAAGCTCTATGACTTCTCTGTCTAATCAAGCGATTATCTATCTCCATCATTTAAATGATGTTCCTGCAGCCAATCAGATCTCTGAACGTAAGCAAGAGCATCTTCCCCTAAATACTGCAGTCACAGACAAAGAGAATTACACATGCCTATCCTTACTGAACCCAATCCACACTTGGAATCACGCTTAAATGGAAACTGATGAGCCACGTACACAGCTTTGTATACCACAAGGGATTTGCTTTTTTTCGAGGAAGATTTGGCTGTCACCCGCTCATAGCCTGCTGTGTCTTTGTGTTGATTTAAAGCCCTTAACCCTCATTTATGTTGACAAGTATAGAGGGGAGAAGGGTGGAATTACATTCTACTCTGTTACATACGCAGGCGCACACACATACACACGCGCCTGTGTGCACACACACACACACACACACGCACGCACGCGCGCGCACACACACACAGCCATACTCACAAGTGGTAGAGGTAGAATGGCTACAGTTACATCTCATTCTGCTACCTCTCCAACACAGACACTAACACAGAACGGCTGGATAGAGTTACACTCAGTCACCCTCACGCACATTAAGCAGTGAGCTAAGGTCAGTTCAGATGTTGGGGTGTAGGTCGGTGCGTCCTGGGGCCGAAATTAGACCCCATGAGGGGGCAAAACATTCTGTCACCTCTTAGGGCTGCCCTCTGTGGTCATGGCTCTGTCTTTTCCCAAAATTCCCACGAGTCTGTCCCCTGTGTCTTGTTACTCTCCTTCCAGCTCAATACTTGGCTTACCGTGGACACAACTGACAAATGACAATACAATTATGAGTTTGTATTGAAACTCAGCTATTTGAATTCTTTTTACACACAGTACTCACGGTTGTGATGACCAATCTCAACAAGTTTGGCAGAATCAGTACAGCTGTGGCTGTTTTGCACTGTTAGCTCCTGCTTTATAGGGTATCTGGCCTTTGAGAACCGAACTCTCGAAATGGGAAGCTGATGAGGTCTTCACTCTCCATTCTGTTTCTTATCTACGGTCAAGAGCTGGTGTAAAATCACTGGGAAACAAAAAACATAACAACCAAACAAAACGCGCTTACGAGGAAAACCAAAGTGTGCCCAACGGGCAGGTGTTAATTAGTCAAAGGGAGGGATGGGCTGAGGTCTCAGATTTAGTGTGGGAATGGGGGGGTTTCTTTTCGCCTCAGTGAGGTGATCCCAAGAGCAAACACCCCTCCGCTCCAGGATGGGTGTAATTTGAAACACCCTGGGTAACACGCCTTTGCCAGATGTTCATCTCCCTGTCTGTGTATGTTTGTGCATTTGTTTCTGTCTGTCTGTATTTGAAGATGGCAGTTTAGGCATCAACATTGGGCATACGCTGAAGTGCAGTTGCATCGTGGGTTTTTATGCAGCATGACTCTGTGTCTTTGTATCTTTGCAGTGTAGAGAATCATCCATGGCAGGTTTGAATTGTCGTCTCAGGAAAAAATCAAGCCAGATATACTCCCTTGGTGAAAACAAATTGGCTAAATGTGCTTCTCCACCACACCTACACATAAAGGAAGACACTTCAGAGTTTTTCCAAGTAGTCAACTTTATGAAGCTATCAACATTGAGAGGAGCAACACTTACTCTTCTTTTCTGGAAAAAAAAACTCAAATGCATCCATGGGGAAGTAATCAAATGGAAAGGCTATTCCACACTACATCAGTTTATATATCTGTTTAATTCTTGCTCATTCCCAACCAATGATTTGTTGTTAACACCATTAAAAGCTTCATATTTTGCCATTCTGGGCTGTCAGAGCAAAAATTTTTCCCCAGGAGAGTACAGTTTAGAACTGGACCTTCTTTGACCAACATGAGTGTGAAATGACTGTGTGTGACTGGGTTGCTGTTGAAATGTTTATTGCGCCTGACATTACGTTTGAATGGGCTTGGTCTATGTCAGGCTTGTCTCTGAACACTCAGTCAAAGCATGTTTGCCTCTCTCTTTATGCCCGTCTTCTCAATTTTGTGTGTGTGTGTGTGTGTGTGTGTGTTTTTGAGGTGTATTGAGAAAGTTAATTTGGATTTTGCATGCTGACAAACAGGGCGTGAAAACTAATTTCAGCCGAGATGGAAATAGTCTTGAAGGAAAAGGCATTGCAGCGAACACATTCATCTCATTGAGATGTATTGATCCACGCGGGTGCACCCGTAATGACTGAAGTGAGCAATAAAACCTGATTCAATGTCACTTTGCCTTGAATTTCCCTTTCAAGCTCACAAAGACTTGTCATGTGTCTTACTTCAATACCAAGATTGAAACTAAACCTTTTAAATTGTCCTTCAGTTGTACAAAAGCTTAACAGCTTTGATCATGAAGCGTATCAGGTCTCCTGGCCGAGTTTATTGCTTTCTCAACTTCTGCAGGAGCCATACTTAGATATCAATAGATGAAGTGTTTTTTTTTTTTTTTTTTTTTTTAGATTCAGGAGCACTCAAGCGATGCACTCTGGCTAAGAAAGAAAGTAGTTAAGTAATGATAAGTGACAACTAATAGATGGCATTTCTTCAGCCCTTACTCTAGGGTTTGCATTCACTGCTAACTAAAGACTAAAAGCTATCACAGTCACCCAGCATTTACCATCTGCACCACTTGCATCCAGAGCAGTTGATTTCTAAGTCATGTGCCCAAACAGGACAAATGAGATCTTTAGAGGGAACCAATAAGGATCTGACTCCACCCCCCTCATCAAAATGATTGACATGCAGTGGCGTTCAGTCCCCACCCCCCATGTACTGCGGCCAGGGAGGAAGTCCTTCTTTGTGCTCGTTTTACTGTACATATGAATGGGGAGGCCAGGAATTCCTGTCCAGCGAATGACAAAGATGGAGAGACTAGTTTGAGGTCCAGCTCTCCCAGTTTATAGGGGAAAGAGGTTAAAGTGCTGGTGTAGGGGCAGTGGGTGAGAGAGAGGAGCTATATTAGGCTGAGATGGAAACAGATAAGAAAGGGAGAGAGAGAATGAAAGAGTGTTGGAGATGAAGAAATTCTTGTAACTGATAGATGTTCCATGTCTCTCTCCTCAATACCCCCACCCCTCAAACATTCTTTCAACCCCCACCGCTCCCCAAATATCTAATCCCTCCTACCAGGCTTCTGTTTGCTCTGCATTGTTCAATAACCCTTCCACTGTGGTCACAGAGTGGTCAAAAGTTCATTGCTTGCATATCACACACAGTTATGGTGCACAAACATATGGAGCTGGCTGCTTTATGGAGACCATTGTGTTGGCTGAATTTGCTCAGCATCCTCTCCTTAGTGGGCACCTGATTGTCCAACTTCTATGATTTTAACGTGATTTCTATTCATACATAGCATGAGGTGTTCTGCTGTATGTGTATGTATGATCGATGCTGGGGGTAGTGTGGCGTCATGATAAAGGAATGCAGCCTGTAACTCAGGGGTTGCACCTTTGAGCCCCGGTTAAGCAGCTTGGGTAGTGCTGATGCACCTTTGAACAACAGACTTAATCAGATTTGCTTCATTAATGAGGTGAATCATGTTGCCATAGAGAATTAGTGTCTGCTTGCTAAATAAGTAAAGAGTTTTTGAGTGGGTATACGCTAAATGTGTTTTAGTCCCCTTGGGATCAACAAGTTATATGAGGGCGACTCGGCCAAAACTTACGAGCGCAAGCGCAAAAATTATGTTTGCCCACAAGCCTGTGTGTAGGGGTGTATGTTTTTGTGTAAGTGTGTGTGTGTGTGTGTGTGTGTGTGGGTGGGTGTGGTGTGAGTGTGTGTGTGTGGGTGCAGTTTTGACTCCAAGTGGGGACCTTTTCCAGCATGACCACTGGCCTTGTAGGGACCAGTATTTCTCATGAAGACCAAAGCTCAATCCCAGTGCAGTAAAACATCATTTCCTAGGTCCTGGTTAAGGTTAAAGGACAGTTAAAAATTGAGGTGAGGTTTTGGTTGGGGTTAAGCATGATTTGTTTATAGTTACGATTGAGGTTAGGCTGTCTACTATGAATGAACGTCAATGCAATGTATTATTGAGGAAATCTGCATCGCTGTTTGTGTGTGTGTGTATGTGTGTGTATGTGAGTGTGTGAGTGTGTGTTTGAGTGTGTATGTGTGTGTGTGCGCATGAGCGCTTGCAGGTGTGCTTGTCTGCGCCAGAAATCTCCACATTGAGTGAAGTTCTCAGCGAGGCAGTGGTTGCCTGGAGGATTTAAGTTTCTCAAGGGTTAAATACAGAATCCCTCCTGTACTGCAGGTCTGGAGGAAGAGCTTTTATACAGTGTGACAGGTGGTGGATCCAGCCCCAGCATCCTGTGGCCCATAGGGGGTCTATGTGGAGGAAATGAGGAAAACAGTAACCTGGCTTACAGCCTGGGGTTCTGCCATTTCAATACACATTGACTGGCAATGCAGAACTGCCCTTCCAATACACTTTCAATAGCAGGATTATACATCGAACCTCACCATGGGCTAACAGCTGACCAAACTTTGTTCTCTCTCATTTTGAATAATTCCTCTTTACTGGTGCTAATCTTTAAGATAAATGCTGGATATGTTCAAAGTGGTCAGGCAAAATTTTTATAATGATTAGGATTGTTTTTGGCTCAGAATTTTTTGCACTTCTAAACAGCGTATGAAAAAAATAGAAAGGATAAAATGTTACAAGTTACAAGATTCATAATCTTTGAATTGAAAATAATTTTAAAAACCTTTGCTCTCTTCCCCGAGTCTTCTTGGTATAAATGTATGATAAACAGCAGGCAAAGTCATAATGTGGCTATTGTCACCCACTATCTTTTTTTTTAGTTAACGTGCTCAGTAAAATTTACCTGTTGAAATGCGTAAATTCAATTGTATGAGGCTGTGTGAACCCTCTTATACAAGTCTGCTTTTGTTTATTTATTTTTGCTTCTGCAATCTGTTCATTATCAGGAAGGAAAGAGGAAGCAAATGTTGCACAAATGTTCTCCTCCCCGAGCTGAAAACACCGCATTTAGTGACCACAGTGTCCTTCATCTCGAGCTTCACCCTCAAAACAAAACAACCTCCTGTCATCTCTCCACCCCTCATCCCGCGTCTGCACCCCGTCATACTTCAGACGCTAACCGAACCGGACAGATGTGGCCGCGCGCTCCTCTGTTTCAACCGTCTCGTGGAGTAAAACTGATGAACTTCCACCACTGAGGGGGAGGGGGGTCGGGGGCTAATTACAGGACATCAAAGGACCCCGGGAACAGATGGTCCCACGGGCCATCGGCTACCATCAGGTCCTTCAGATAAGATCAGAGAGCAGGAGAGTCACCAGGACCTCTCTGCTGGGCTTTGATAGCCAGTCCTACCGCGGTTTGTGGAGGAATTGGGTCATCACTCCAGCCTGTCCTGCATTGAGCACAGCACCAAGCTTTCCACCTCATTGACATCAATGTCGGTGAACATCGGTTTATCAAGATTCCGGCCATCATGCTGGTTCTACCCAATGATGGGGGGTCTACAAGAGGTTCTTCTGGTTTGCAGTCATGGATTTTGTTTGGATACCTTGAACATTCTCTCTTGTCAGAATATGAAAACTGGATCACTTCTTCACGGAAATGAAACTTGAATCTTGGCTGGTTAGTTGATGGAAACAAGTTTCGCCTGGATGGTTTAATAATTTCTTCATGTACTGTTTTGAAAGCGAACCTCCAAGGTTTTAGGTGGGTAGAGCACAGCCATTCTTGAGTAAGCTATGAGGCTTATACTGTATATAAAATCATATGAGATGCATATGTCCCTCAGTTACTAATTGCCCTAAAAGTAAATGAAAATTGATTGGCTACTATAGCAGATTATTTACCCATTGGGGTGACAACACTGCATGGTCAGGCGAGTAATATTTCTTTCCTACATTTTATCACTTGCTTTCACACGCGCACCGCAGCCAGCTTCCTTTCGATAACATCCTGGTCAAACACCTCCACATTTCCTCACACCCCTCCTTCCTCTCTCTCCCTCACCCTCTGCTCCAAGATGGGGTCATAAATCTGCTGGAAGCTCAAAAAAACAATCACCATTTGAAAGCTCTTAATTCCCAGCACAGGGCCTTGCAGACTCTCTGAAGCCTCTGATCTATAAACACATCTTAAATTTTAGAAAGAGTCCCTCTTCAGTCTTGCTGAGTCAAAGAATTTAGTCAGACATAAAAACCCCATTAGAAAAGCTCCAAAAGTCAGTGTTTACTGGCAGTTCTTTTTTTTTTAATTTTCCGTAAGAAATTTATTTCAACCCAGTTTCTCGTATGTGATTTTTTTTTTCAATGAGGTTTTGAAAATTTATTTTTACAGTAGTATTACTGGCTGGCTTTTATGTACAGAATTAGTTTTGTCATCTTGGCTCAAAATTCTGCCAAACTTGTCGCTAATGGAATGCACAACGGTCTTTTGTGGATCAGATTTTGCACACAAAAGCCAACTGGCTTTAAAAATAGCATATTTCAGCCAAAATTAGCTATTTATACTTATGCTTTTCATTTCATTCCGTTTTATTTTCCTTAGTCTGGTAGTCTGCATTGTGGCGCAGTGGTTAGCCTTGTAGCCTTGCAAAAAGTGGGTTCTGCGTTCGAATTCCAGCTGGCCTGGTTTTCTGCAGTTCTCGTATCCTTCCCATGTTTGTGTTTACTCCAGGCACTCTGGTTTCACCCACTCTGACAGACATACACTGTCGGAAAACTCCAGCCATTGCCTCTGACCGAGGCTCTGGTTCTATGACTGTGTGCTGTACTGTAGCTGCCCACTACCTCCACCAGATTACTAGGTTGGGTCAAATACAAATGCAGCAGACAAATTGCCTTACGGGGTTGAATAAAGTGTTTCATATCTTATCTGTATGACGGTCGAGGCCATTCTCGTCTCGACTCATCATGTAGCGATGCTACCTGACTGAGTGTCGATATACGACAAAAAATCCTTATTTGGCGCCGGTTTAAAATTAACCCTATCCCCAAACCCCTAAATCCTTAAACCAAACCCTAACCCTAAACATCAGACAAGGATACCAAAAGCCTCCTTTTTCATCATATATCTATGCTTGGTTAGGAAGCGTCATTATATGATGAGTTGAGATGAGAATGTGTTGGACAGTCATATTTCTATTAAGATGCACATGATACACATTGAATATTTTTCAGTGACAGTTCTAAAAGCAATAAATATATTTCCATCTAAATATATTGTACTTTCTGATGCTTTTAAATTGATTGGAATTAAATTGTCTTTTTGAAGACAATGCTTCGCCAAACGAGAATTTACTGTACATTTATAAGCATTTCAGGCCTTTACGATTTGCTTCTTTAAAGCATAATAACTTTTGAGCTCGAAGTCTGTATCTGCCCCTCGGCAGATATGGATGGATGGGGTGAGGGATTTGAATTTGTTTAGAGCTAATTGCGTCCTTCTAAAGAGGGAAAGAGTCAGGCATACATAAACACCCAATGCACAGCACTTAAAACCTCAGGGAATATCCAATTATATTCCTTCATCTGGGGAGTTACATACTCATTATATTGGGCACTTATTCCTTGGGGGTCAGTGGTTTTAGGCGTGTGCAATATTACTGTCTCTGTGGTGCAGGCAGCAGTTAGCTTATTAGCACCCTTTCTTAGCATAGAGCACGTCTCAACTTGTCCATATGGCGTAAACGTAAAAGAATAAAAATAATTCAGTAAAGGTGTGAGTGGAGATTTATTCCATGTCACCAACCGTAACTGTTTAGTTGTACCAGAATAACAGCATGAAATAGGGAGAGGGAGTCTGGCAAGAATGATAGAGATATTCAGTCAGATCTTGAGAAATTAAGCTCTAGCAAAAGTTCTGTGAGGAAGACTCTGCTTTGGATGCTTAAGCCTGTTTATTTTCCATTCAATCTGCTTTCACTCCTCTAACTCATACTCTGATAATTCCAGCAGTGATCATGGGGGGAGTCAATTGAGTCATCAGCTGATCACATCCATCCAATATCACTGCAACACACCTATGTTGTTGGCCTTCCCTCTCGCCGCTGTCTTTTAAAATATGATTCTCTCTGCTTTTTGTACATGCTGTCGTGCGCACCCTACACCTCCCCATCACTGCCCAGCATGAGCAGGTTCACCTGCCTCCTCTTCATCAGCCTATCAGTTATCAGCCACCACCACCACCAGTATCTGGACTCCATGGGGGGATTGATCCTGCTGCACCTCAGGCCAGAGGCTCCTCAATTGCAAAATCTCCCAGTCAAGTCCAAGTGCCAAAGACTTTAAGGCTAGCATCACAGCCATTAATGTGTTCATTCTGTATTCTTTAATAAATGATTACCTTTACGCAATTAATTTGTCTGTCCTGATTGAAATAAAAGAAATAGTGAAGGTACATGGCCCAGAAAATGGAGGATAAGAAAAGATGGTAAAAGTAAACCAACATGAAATGACTTGGAGAGAAAAACAAATTAGTGCGATATCTAGGGAGGGAGGTTAGGTAGCAAAAAGATCCCTCATCTATCCATGTTTTCCTGACCTCCAGTTGACCCTCGGAGAACTCTTAAATACTCACTAGGCATAATTCCCAAGCAAGGCCCAAGAATAAATGCCCCAGTGGCTTCTTGCCCTCCCAAAACAATTGTCTGCCCCATGAGGAGGCAGAAAAATGATCTTGGTGAAAACAGAGAACACACTAAGTCAGATGTTTCTAGAATTAGGTCAAAATTTGATATGTGTGCATAAAATGGCATCTCACCAGTTTTGAGTTAAAGTAAACAATCATTATGATGTGATATTGCTCATGTAACTTTGAGAGGTATACAAGCTTTAGAACTCACTGATATGGTGTGCTTTCAGTTCTGTCTTTCAGGATCTTGGGGACCTTGGGGTGGAGTGTTGGGTAATTGCCACTTCTCTGGCAATCAGTCAACTGCTGATAATGGATTAATCATTGTTCTGTGATTCAGGACATGAATCTGAAAGGGTCCTCAATGGGATTCCTCTGTGCTCCTCAACAATAACATTTAGACTCGTATCCCTTCATCTCCACACCTCTGGCTCTTAATTAACATCACAGAATCACAGATAATGGGCTTGGCCTCCCAAACCTGGCCAGCTTTTCAGTTGCTAAGCGTTCAGCACACGCTCTTATCCACAGAGCATTATGCAGCAATCATTCTTTGCATACTGGCCATTTGTTCAGCTGGGTTTGCACAGAGCCAGTTCAGATTAAGTTCCTTGCCCGACAGTAGTACCCCACCAGTGAACCCAGCCACTGAGTTCACATTTACGAGCCCAGTTTTCTAACCTTTATGATGAATTTTATGGGCCTGAAAGGTGTAAAAGAACACCTGCTATTTTTTATTCCCCGTCCAGAATATTCATACTTTTATAGACGTTACCCAAAGACAGCTGCAAAACTTTGTGTGTGTGTGTGTGTGTGTGTGTGTGTGTGTGTGTGTGTGTGTGTGTGTGTGTGTGTGTGGGGGGGGGGTCAGTGTATGTATACCAACTAGATTTCCTTATCCTTTTGGGGGAATTTGAGCTATTTTAGGGTTAGTGGTTAAGATTAGGGTCAGGCATTTTCAATTTATGGTTAAGGTCAGGGAAAGGGTTAGGGAATGAATGTAAGTCTGTTGGATGTCCCCTCAATACATGAAATTAAAGCACGACATGTGTGGACATGTGTGTATGTGTTTGTATGTATACGCGTGTATGTATGTCTGTGTGCATGTTTATTCCTGTAATTATTCACTGAGTTCACATTGTCCTCTTTCCCTTCTATTTCACATTTACATTCACAGTGTACATGTAGTGACCTCTAGATGTAGTTCATACGAGTGGAAACTCCCTGTGAATGATGTGTAATATGTGTACAGGAAGAGATGCAGTGTCCACAGCCTCATGTACATCTTATAAATCTTGTAACAGGATGCATTGTGACCTCTGCTACTGTCCCACAGCTGTGCAGGCATAGATGTACAGCATGTGTGTGTGTGTATGTGTATACACGCATGTGCATGTATGTGTGTTTTTTCTCATTCGAATGTGTACAGTATGTTTGTATGTGTATTTCAGTACTTGAGACTTATGTCATTTTCGATTGTACAACCCCTCCAGATGTCAGGCTAGAGGGCTTACCCTTCTGATGCTTGTGATGCTGGGCCAGTTGGTTTTGGGATTAGCACATGAAGGCCTGTGCCTGTCTTTGAAGTGTCCCTACGGACAGTTCATGTGGCTGAGTGATGTCACAGATGGTTCGTCCAGTCTGAGCTTCTGTCGGGATGGGACATCTTGTCCTCTTCCACAGGTTTCTCACTGGATCTAGTTTCATTTATTCATTCTGGCCGGTTCGTTTACAGGGCACTTCCCCTTGCCATCTCTGGTGCACACCTGACCGTTAAATAATTAAAAGCTGTCTTCCCCTGAATGTATTCCATTACAAGGGTAATTATATTCACTGACTATTGAGTTTATTTGCGCTTTTTTTCTGAGTTTATAGCAAGCAATGCAAACCAGCAGTAGGTGTAGTAGCGGTTTTACGAATGCAGACAGAGCACAAACTGAACATTGGACTTTTGAGGCCTCCTGAGAGTGCTGAGTCTAGATGCACTCTGGATGAGATGCAGGCTTGGTGATTAAAAAAATCAATTGAATCAGTGATTTCAATAAGGGCCCAACTCCATGTTGAAAATGTGTGGAGTTGGGCCCTTATTGAATTCACCAATTCTACTGCCACACCTGCACCTGCTTTTCTGGAAAAGTGATAAATTTTGAAGCTGTCCCGCATACATTAAAAAAAAAAAAAACAATTTCAACAATTTTAGTCCGATTTCCATTCAAAATCTTATTTCTTTTCCTTTTTTTTTTGTTAAATAGGAACGAGATTGCCGATGGGTGAAATAGTATTTTGACTCATTGCACATTTACCTGTGGTTTAAGAAAATGTCACATCGTCAAGCAAATGGTAAATTAAAACTAGTGAGTATTTTCAATATGAGAGGGTGAAAGTATGTCTCGTGACAAGATTAAAATACTGTGCACACAATTTTTAGTGTAGCTCTGACTGACAAAGTAGTCTTCGAATGATAGAAGTCCACAGCGCAACTGAGCAGTGAATCGATCATGCTCAGTGTTGACAGGACAGCGGGGGGTCCCGAGACAACCCTCTGATTCCCAGTTGACAGCGAGAAGCATCAGGTAAGCGTCTGCTCTGAGCTGTGTGCTGACTGCGTAAGCCATCTTGAGTTAATCTGGCTGTAGCGTGCCTTGGCTAAACACAGACTCTCACGCAACCTAAATCACAGGGTCTGTCGTTTTCAATTCACGTTCATAATGCAGGGGCTGGCACAGCCATTACTCCAAATTACACACAGGCCCGAGAGCGTGTCTCAATTAAGACGGTGAAAGAAGGCTGTGGGTGCAGATTACAGGCTGAAAAGCATAATGTATAATCACTGTGTACACACACTCCCTCCCTCATTATCTGTAGTAAATTATGAACCAAAATGAATCAAAGCTCGTGAGTCATCGCCTCCTCGTTGGCTCCCAGGCATGTAGGAGTTGATTCAGTGAGTCAGAGTTGTGTTATTAGTACCTTAATGGCACATTACAACATTACATGGAACCAAAAAGTGATTCCCCAAAAAAAAAAAAAAAACACCAAAAAAAAAAAATAGAACTCGAGCCATAAGCATAAAAAAGTGATGATGGATGCCTTCATTGACTTGCTTATTAAGTGCACATGAGTCATTGCCATCGCACCAGTCAATCATAGCTACGGAACCTTTGTATTGATCAGCTTCTCTCATGAGAATGCGGATCTATAATGGCCTCCCCCCACCTAAGACCCTGTCCACTACATCCCTGCTCAGGTACAAGAAGGACCTTCGTCAGAAGCAGTGTGCAATTCATAAATAAATTTCATGAGTAATTGATTAGTGATCTTGAGGAAGATGGAGATTTCAAGATATGGAAATTTCTTGATTAAGCTATGCTCTGGGGAAATCTGCTGGCTACTTCATCTGCATCTCATCACTTCATATAATTTGATATTTAACCCTTTAGCAGAGGCTCTCTTGAAAATCGTTCCACTTGGAACGGTAACGTAATGACTGCTTTGACAATTACAAAAAAAAAGACTTACTATAACCTTTAGAAATTTAACCAATCAAGTTTTGAGCAGCTTTTGGCCCCCGAACTCGAATAGGCTAATCACAAATGCCCTTGTTAAACCAAATTCTTCAAATTGTGTCAGATTGAAAGTGGCATGTTTGAGTAATAAAATAAGCATTAAATTTACAGATCCTCAAGCATCTGAAATTATAAACTCTCAGATTGATCCTGACAGCGATGTTATTAGTGAGACTGTTGGCATGTCTCACGGCAGTTCTTCTTAACAGAGGGTATATCAATCAATAAATGATAAAAAGCTCAGACTATAATATGCATTTTGCTATAACAAGACAAAAAATGCCATTTTTTTGAGCAAGCATCAGAAGGTTACTTGTCAGTGCATGAGAATATCATCACTATTGCCCTTGAGTGTATTAAGGCATTGTTATCACATAGCCACAATCACATCTGAAGCCGAAGCCTGATTTTTTTGTTCATAATGCTTGTAGTCAATTTTTTTTCAAGGCATATTGAGTAGCTGTATGAGTCTGTACTTATGACACAGAGCCAAATTTTAAAAATCCTGTGGTCAGGGAGTCTTCATTATTGACAGCCATTTGACCTCTCGTTGCTGGTGAGTGATGTGGTTTATGTCTTTTTTATAGGGACAGGGCATGATGGACAGTGCTCAGACAGAAAGCATGTGCGCTGCACTTGGGGCATCGTCAGGCCATGGCGCAGCAGGAATTGTTGTTGTCAGATCCAGCTGTCACAGATCTATTGTGTGTTGCCACGGTGCCCTAAAGAACTCTGTCCCAGGACGTGGCGGCCAATGCGCTTCCTGTGTTTGGCCAGCAGTACTAAAATAACCAAAGCAGACTTACAGACTTTAATATTGCCTCTCCCAACTCAAATCACGTCACTTACCTGATGTTATGAGAAGCATCTGTCAAACTTACATGTCAGAGTTACTGCAGGAACATTTTAATGGAACAAGCAAAGTCTGAATTACTGTTTTTAATATATTGTTTGTATTTTTTTTTTTTGTCAGTAAAGTTATGCCAATCAGTCAGATTCACACCACTTTGCACAGTTTAGACTGGGGCCCTGGCAGTATGAAGTCTCTCTTTCTTTTTCTCCATGTATCCCTCTCTCTTCTATCCTTTCCTCTGAGTTCATTCTCTTCCCATTGCTAAATTTACGCTCCATATTTTTAACCCGTAGAGCACTATAGACAACTACTATAGTTGCCCGATGATGTAATATATCAAAATCAGATGCTGTTAAAAACCTACCGAATGGCAACTTGTTTAAAAGAGCTCCCGCAGGTCAGCTCTTTTAACCAAGTTGCCACATGAAAAATTTTCAGCAGCTCAGGATAATTACATTTTAATTCCTTGAAAATGTATTCAGCACTCAAGTTAAATGACAACCTGTATTGAAGCGAACCCCTGAGTGGACTGGTACCCTACGTAGTTTTCGTTAATGCACACAAAGCCTCTCACTGAATAACTCATTAGCATCCAAGTATTTGGTGTGTTCCAACTTAAACAGACTTCATTGATCTTATCAGGAGCTTGATTAGTTGTATCAGGTTTGAGGTTTATGCTGTAATTTTGGGCTACAGCCACGGGTGGGCCAAACAATTTAAGCTGTGAACGAACTGTAATTTTTCAGCGACCTTTTATTCCTGTTTTTTTTTTTCAAATAAAACTTCTGTTCTTGAGAACCATGAGAACCAGCAACTCCAGTCCAGTCTACTGTGCCCACTGGTTGCTTGTCTTGGGTCACTTTGAGGTGGCTTTGTGGATGCCCTTACTTCTGAGCTAAGCCAGAACAGGGAAAGGATGTGTGAAATAATGTGTTGGAAAGCCACATCAACTGCAATTTAGTCACATTCCAGAAATTGCTCTGTCTCTCTGTCATCCATGAATATCAAACAAATAGCATCTTTTGCAGTGTTATAAAAAGTGATTAGTCTTTTAAGCACATCCTGCAAGCAAACACAAGGACAGAACTGTACCGCTGGCCCATGTTGTCACACTATCACTTTGTCATCCTCGCAGGGAAAACTTGGCATGCAAACCCCCATGATGACTTCCAGCAGATATGCAAGCAGCTTGTTCTCCTGGCAAGTATCTGCAGCCTTGTATCACAACATTGAGGACCGTGGGAGGCAAATGTATTTAGTCCAGAGCTCCCTTAAATGGGCTCTGGTGCTGGATGGAGGAATTATAAATAGTAGAGTTAATATAATGATAGAATTAATGCACAAGCATATCCATTGTCTTAGCCCGATAGGTCTGTGCTTCATATATCATTTTATTCCTTTCACACGGAACTCCTGTCATTCCTGGAGAAAGATTATCAGTAGCATTTACATAAATTATTCAAAATGTGTGTGCGAGTGTGTGTGTGTGTGTGTGCGTGTGTGTGTGTTCACGTGTCCATATGTTTTGCATGTGTGTATTTTATGTTCTACATAAATCAGACGAGTGCACTATAGCATATTCCGTTACACTGGAAGTCAATCTGTCTATGAGGTGAAATAGATTTCAGGTCATAAATTTTGCACCGCACCCTTCAATACATCCCACGTCAATTGTTTCTGATTGACTGTGACAATAAAACATTATTGATGGATTGTTTAGCAACTGTTTCATTGATATGTTACTCCATGCTTTACCTGTCTGGTGGGATTTTAGGGTGGATTTAACTGACAGAGAGGGTACTTTTAGCGTTAACTTTGAACAGGCCTGTAGAAATTTACACTGGGTCGTAACCCTACCTGTTTTGACATGTTTCCCCTCAGGACTTTATTTTCCTGACATGTCTGTGACACAACATGCTTACATTGACAGGGTAACTGGCTCTTGGACTGCAAGCGCTATCACTGCAAGTGCCCCTGCCCCTGCAGAAACAGGACAAATTCTCTGGAATGAGATCAGGCATTCTTAGCATGATGGTACAATTGACACTTTAAAAAGTGCTAATCACTCTAACAACTGCCCCTTATGTAAACACCTCTATTCAGGAGAGCTGGGTCCTTCATATTTAACATGATAATGTACTGCATGTCTCTCATACACAAACACACACATGCACACAGGTAAGGTGTAAATGGGCTCCTCGTAGCCCCATAAACCCTGTATGCACACTCCTAGGGGCGTCACCCCAAACATTTGCCCCTGTGTTCCACCTGTCTGCTGCCACCGGGCATGTCCTAGCATGCAGCCTCCATCTGCAGTCACACGACCTTATTGAGCAACATCAAGATCACATCGTTTTAAACCTGTGATAGGCTGAATGTGCGTATTGGTTTAGTCTATTTTTATATTCATTATTTCAAACAACAACTAGTTTTGGTGTGCTGCAGTACAGAGGATTGGGTATCCTATTAACCCTTAGAGTGCTGAAATAAATTTAAAAAATATATATATATTCAATAACCTTGTGCTGTTGAAAACCTATCATGTGGCGACTTGTTTAGAAGAGCTTCTACAGGTAGTGGCCACATGTTAGGTTTTAAACAACTTTGATTTTGATATCTTATGTCATTGAGCAACAATAGCTGCATTAAGCACTCTAAGGGTTAAATTAATGTGGAGGCATCATGAATTGGAAAAGATACAAATTTCACTTCTTTTGGAAAAAGCTCTTGTCAGTAGTCATTTTTATTTATGCTATTATTATGCCTCAATATAAATGTCTATGCACCCTATTTTCAAATTATGCCCTTGTTTTTTCAGTGCATATTAATTTCTTGAGTCCAAATCTTTTGTCGCCTATAATATCTTCAGACTTATAACTATCATTAGATGGCCTTGTTTCTTCATCATGTATATTATTACCTTCATATATTTTAAGGATTATTATCCATAAATGATCACTGACTTAATTTTTTGGGCTGAATAAATATGGATTTATTACTTTGGTGTATGAATTTGAGTTTGAAAGTGAATTCCAGACATGCAAAGAGACATTGGCATTGGAACCAGGGAGCACTGTGAACTCAAATGACCAGACTATGAACTTCCCCACACAGTATACACCCCCACCCCACCCCCTCCATTACCCCGCCCAACCCCGACATGCGGTCCCATGATTGGCGTAAACTGGCTATTTCCATGCAGACATCGTCCCTCGTCATACTTTGCACAATCATGCAGGGGTCCCTTGGTGATCTTTCACCTCTGACCCCTCCTTTCAAGTGAAACATGATTAAAAGGAGCTTTACGCGGAAATATGTTATGGAGTTTAGCAGAAAAACCCATGACATTTCACTGATGAGCTTTCTCGTCTCCCCTGGAAACAGATTCAGTCTCTGCGCTTTCAAAATAGTTTTTTCCTCCTTTAATTTAAAGACTTGAGAATTCAGTCATGCTTTATTGGCATGACTGGAGACAGGAGTCATGTAGTTTTATTCAGAGACAAGTGGAAACAAGCCTCCGTTAAGAGCTCTAATATCTGCGCGGGTCAATCTTAGTACTGCATGCACCAAATGCCTTTTGCTAAACTAACACTGGCCTCTGACATCTTCAGTATTTTTACATACATTCATGAATACAGAAACCTCAGGCCTCCAGGGTGTGTGGGTGCACCGTGTCCTGTGCTGCAGAGAAAGCCTCTTAAGGGGTCTTCAGGGTAAAGTGCAGAAATAAACATACTCAACATGATTTTAACCTCATAAAATGTAGTATTTTGATTAAAAAAAATTGCATCATTGCCTTGGAAACGACAATTTTCTGAAATCTGAAAATATTTTGTGGCACTGATATTTCAATAACCCATGGTCAGATTTTACTCAAATGAGTCTCATATGAAAGGTTTAAGATAGTTCTATGAAATGACATAGGATTTTTTTGTTTGGAACATCTATGAATATTTAATGAGCTCTGTTACGTAACCATAATGAAATCGCTATCATCAACTTGCTTCATTTTCAAAATTAACCCCCTAGGGATGCACCTATCCAGAAAATCCTATGTCATTTCATAGATCTCCAACAGATACAACTTCAGTCCAAATTTAAAGTCAATCAGATGAATATTAATGATTTTATGAATGCCACAAGGTTGAAAATCAGTCAAAATTGTGATTTTCGATAATTTGCATTTAAAGTCACAGGTAACAATTGAGGCAGAGGAAAAACATAGATTCTTGGTGTTTACTGGTATCTCACTGCATTCCTTTATTTATTTCATGTGAAATTCAAAAATATTGAAATTTTCCAGAAAAAAAAAGGAAATTTTTACCCTGAAGACCCCTTAAGCTGGCGGAACATCCGAGAGCAGATGTTTTCTGGCCCTCTCCAACCAGATCCCCAATGCAATGTCACAAGACCATATAGGAGAGGTGCGAATTGGCTTTTAAAAATAAAGTTTAACGGCCCCGCACCGCAGTGCCTTCAACAAACAGACTCTTTCCGGCCCCCAGAGACAACAGTATCAGCAGGACCATACGTCTAAACTTGCTGACACTGCTCAGCTCCCAGGCAAGTGTTGACCATCCCGTAAGAGTTGTTTACTAGAATTGTAGGGCCCCCATCCCACACACACGTACACCACACACCCGCCACCACAACCAAACATAACAATAGTTATCTCCATGTTTATTTTTCTCTCCTTTAGTAATGCTGAATTTAAAAATAAAGCCACGTCAATAATCACCTGGGGTCTCATTAATAATAATGTGCATGTATTTCATGCTATAATATTGCACACAAACACTACAATAAAAAAATATGCGTATGGTAAAAAAATGTGTAATTTATAAAACTAAATGAGAAGCTAAATGAGATGCAATTTTTACTTTATAACAATCAACTTAGAAGTTTGCACTGCGGCGTGCACAATCCTATTATACTATGTTTTTAAGATGTCACATTTGCTTCAATACATCTGAAATTTGCATTGAAAGTGGCATATGAATCTTTTCTGAATGTACAGTTAATTTATAAATGAGGCCCCAGGACTTGAAATTTAGAGGAACATAAGTTTAATTAATATATCCATGTTAATTGAGAATGAAAAACCAAAAAATGGCAGTTGACCCTAGTTTCCTCTTGTGTATGCACTGCTTTTGGTCTTACAGTTTGTAAATTTGTTGTGCATCAGTAAAAATGCCCCCCCCAACACGTCACTACGATGCTTTGGCCATTTTACTTGACATGCTCACTTAGATCTTTGATCTGAATTTTGCCAATGGACATGCCTGTCCAGGGGAGACTGGAAAACAGGTTGAAGCTTTGACATAGAAATCCTCTAAATTCTTTCATGGTGATGAATGAAGTTTCCTAAGGCTCTGTGTGACCTGAAGAGAGGGTGCTCTAAGGTAAATGTTTGTGAGCTCAAGTCAAGATGATGAAATTAACTGTAATTTGTGGTAATTTATGGAAATGTCTGTTTTATGTCAATGTGGGTTCGAGAATTTTCGAGGAGCTTAGGGATAATTCTCTGGTTTTACTCAGCGGCCAGGATGTTTTTCACTGAAAGACAAAGGCTTCAACGTGAAGGATTTGCAAATGGATTGTGCTCATCTTCACCTGCACGAAAAAGTCCAATCCCTAAATTGTTTAAAAATTCCTTGAGATCAGCTCTGTTTCAGAGATAATTGTCATGTTTTCTTTTTTAGAAAGGGCCCAGTTTGAACCAGTTAATGTTTTAAGCCTGTTCCATTGCCACACTAGTTAGCTACTTGCTCTCTCTTCTCAGCATGCAGTCTGACAGCTGAACTGTGCTAGCTCTGTCTGCCTCTCACTGTGTCATCTGCAAGCTAAGCTATGTAGCCAGTGACCTGTAAGGCCATTCATCTTGCACAGCGAGTCTATTACGAGAACATGCAGTCACCACCCTTCCCTCACAAACATCCCTCCCCAGGCGACACAACAGTCGAGACAGACAGCCACTTGAGGTTGAACTTCTGCATTCTGTTTGGCTCTGTCAGTGCAGCTATTTACTGCAAGAGCCAGCTAGGATCCACAGCCTAGACACTGCATGGCTTGAGCCTTGACTGTGCCTCAATTTTCCTCTTTCAGAAAATACACTGCGGCCAGGTGTAATTGGTTAGATTCCACTGGGACTAGGATGGGTTTAAGGTAGCCACATTTTCCAATAGAAGCTGCTATATTTCTTTGATATGATACCCTGCACACTTTCTGGTTGCCTCTGAGAGATAAGCAGTTTGCATTGCTAACTTTCCAACAGCATTGCATGGTCTCTGGTGTAATAAGTGCTTTAGTGGAGTGTAGCATTCAGTTTCAGAGTCAATAGGCTATGACTCAAGAGTAATGAAGACTCAGCAATGTCCCAAAATTTTACAATGGCCTCAGTCAAGTAAGGTGCAGGACACAAGGGGAGGCCAGTATTTCAGCTGGGGGCTGCTTCCCTTCTCCAGTCCATACTGTGGTCCTGATTCCTGGCTGCATATCTAGTTATACAAATCCCCCAGAGTCCTGACCTATGACCCTCTGTCAATGCGGCTCTTGTGTCCAAGATTACTGTCCACAGTCGACGGCCAGTCGACAAAGCCCCTCATTAAAACTCCCACCAGCCACCGACCCCCAAATTACAGGGGGCTCCATTTGCTCAAGGCTACGGTCTACAAGTTTACACCCCTAACCCCCTTCAGCCCCTCTGTGTACATGACCAGTCAATTAAGACCCTCTCTTGTAGTGTCCATTTTGTCTCTCTGTGGTTCCTGGAAGTCTATGGAAGGATATCGATGAGTCACAGCTCCCCAGTGGAGCGCCATTCCTGCGTCAGGAGTGCTTCAAAGACACCCTTCCTGCACTCAGACGGGACAGAAGGGTCACATGATCATGTTCCCCATGGTGTAATTACACTCTGGCCTCTCTTTATTTTGGGCCTTTACTGTGGGGAGTCGGCAGGAGATTAATTAAAGACGGGCCCGTTAACGGCTCACGCAGGGCAGCAAACTTAGGCGCAGGAGCTGCGGTAGTGATCCCTGCTTGCTACACAGTCACCTGCACACCCTGCCAAACCTGCACACCCATAAGCAAAGACACTCAAGAATATGCTCGAATGCATAAGCACTTAATATCACATGTGTAATTATGTCTCTTCCCCCCCCCCTTTTTTTTTTTTGCTCAGCACACGTCCGATTCCGCAGATATTTGCAGCCGTCATGGAACTAATGCAATAGTAGTGTATTCTGCAAACCCTTGAAAACAAATTACAGGTTGTATATTTGGAAGAGACTGCACAAGGACACTTATCTAGACCATTTAGTTTAGTTCAGGTTTGTTTTCGTTTAGTTGTCTGAACTGCTACTTTGTCTTAATGGATTCCAAGTTTTCATGATGATGTACATAAAGTATGTGCGCAAGAACACACGTGTACTTCACTTTATTTATTTATGTCCTCAAAGGGGCAATTGGTTTTGCAGCCAAAGACATTACATAAAGAACAAAATACAACATAAAAGAACACATAAGGATACCCCCAAGTACAGTGAGTCCGAATCGACAACTGTGGTCAGCCTTACAAGGAGACTCGACCGCATGAACAGTAGAAGCAAGGACAATAAATATGAATAAATATACAAGAGAATAAATAAACACAAATTTATTAAAAAAAAAAATGAATATACACAAAATATAAAGGTATAAGGTGTATTCTGTACCTTATGCCTTTACAGACACACTACTAAACAATGTTATCTTGCTTTATGTTTTTCTTGTTAAATCGTATTTGTGTTAGAGAGTTCACTAATTATTTGTATTCATTCAAATTTTTCTAATGGCAGGTTTGTCTATGGCAGACAGGTACTGTAATTGTATAATCATGCGAATGAAGTTGCAGAGATAGAAAATGGCAACATTGCAGTTTGTACATGAGCCAGGACACACACACACACACACACACACACGAAGGGAGGCGAGAGCATTTTATGGATAAAGTGACATTAATCCTATGTATTGTGTGTGCATGCGGGTGTGTGTGTGAGTGTGTGTGTGTGTGTGTAAGAGAGAGAGAGAGAGTGAGAGAGAGAGAGAGAGATAGATCAGAAGAGCAATGCATTTTTGCAGCTGTATCCAGCTTGACCAAAACAACTTCCTGTCATTCTCTTTCATCACTTTCTCCCTTGTTCTGTCTACCTGTGTCTCTGTCTCTCTGCACCTTTGTCATTACATAGAGAGACTATATGCACACACTCATATCACTACAGCCCAGAAAACCAGTCAGTCAAGCCGCAACCACAGTGCATAAGCTGATCTTATATAATGCTGCTTCAGTATTGAAACAGTCATTAGATGAATATGAGACTCTAATATTTCAGATTGTTTGATCTCATTTGAAACTCAGTGCAATAGAATACTACAAACACATATTCAATGTAAGGAGCAGACATCAAGTAAACACTGAGTGTAATTACTGATACATCAACCATCCGCAAACAAGCTCATTTGTAACTAGTTAGAAAAAAAAAAAAACAAAACAGAAACATGTATGCCAAAATCATCAGTTTAAGTTCTCCACTATTTCAACCTCTGCAATGGCAACATGGCACTATCAGTGCAAAGCCTGGCGTCTGCACGAGGGGAATGTGTGGGTTGTTATGGCATGACAGCGCCCTCTAATGTTCTCTTGCCGTAAGGCTGTCCGTCATGGTTTCTTCGCTGCCATGGAGAGTGTTGGTATCATAAGTTTATTTGAACACAACTCAATCAAACGTGCAAAATATAGAAAAGGGAATCAAGGCAAAGCAACATATATTCGAAATGACCAAAGTGTCTCTACCATGAAAATGTTTGTAACCCAAGAGTTTCCCAGCACATCAGATAGAATACTGCGCACTTGGTAATTATAGGCTTAAATTAAACTAATTTAATGAATTAGGTGACAAAAGGTACCATAGTTCTCTGATTGTGGGAAAAAATCTCCTTCCTCTGGCATTTACTATATCTCTACATCTATTGTTTTGTGGTGCTGTAAAAATAATCCATAAAATTGCTTCAGGCTTTATCATGAAGCAATATAATTTAATATAATTTACCATAATGATGAGGTTGTGCATTACACCCAGACTGAAATCATAATGCTGAATTAATTTCTCTCATCACAACGATTTAGGGATAATTCATATTAAAGTAATAATAGTCAGTAAGAAAAATGAACCGACCCTGGGCTACATCAGAATTGCAAAAAATAAAAAAAAATTTAAAAAAAGCCACACACACTGTTTGCCATTCCTTATTTTTTTTTACTTTGTTTTTATTTAACCTGTATTTTATAGAGTGACTGAAGACTCAATTCTGTCTTTCATTACTGACCGTGGGGAACTAAAGTGGATGAGAGTTAGGTAGTCATATTAATACACAAGGTGTTTTGGAACAGATCCAGGAGCCTGTTTTTTCTATTGAAATTCCAATGTCTAAAGCAAAATTGGATTGACTGATGAACTGATTTATTTTTTTTTACATGAAAAATGGCGTCTCACCATTGTCATCATTGTTGTCGTCATCCTCGTCATTTACGTCATCGTCATCATCATGTCAAATCACATCATGGCCACATTCTGAGATAGCTGGGTGAGAATACATATGACAATATCAAGCAAAGTAAAAAAAAAAATAAGTAATTATCAATTTTTAAAAAAGCGGGGAAAATAAACATTGAACGCCTCAACATTTTTCTCAGTAAATATATTTCCAATGGGGCTATTGACATGAAATTTTCACCAGATGTCAGTAACAACCCAAGTAATCCAAATAAGTCCATAAATTAAGTTATCTGTAATAAAGTGTATTTTTTTAAAGCTGTATTTTCATTATTAAAAATCTGAAGCTATATTTGCTCCATTAGAATGATTCTCCTGAGGTTCACCTATGACATAACCTCTGATGAGGAGCAAGCCTGTGACCCAACCCCGAAACAACACCCAACAGACACGTAGCCTTTTGACCTGCCCATTTTCGCATCCTTCTTATGGACTGCCACACAATCCCTTAAACACGTACCACTATCTCACAGTCACACCATTGTTAGATTATCTGCTAGTTCCTTTGAACCATTTTTCTTCACTTTTCGCGAAACAAATGTTTGACATTTGATCTGTGAACCTGATACAAGAGGATAGCTACTTCATGCATCACCAGGTCGGTTGAAGAATTCACATGCGCAAGACTCTTCATGTGAATTATTCCCGCAGACACAGCAATGAAATTTAAATGGATTTGCCATGTCTGTATTTCTAGCTCCGGTTCCTACTTCAGAAGTCTTGCAGTTTGTTGCAGTACTCCTTGAGGGATCCTAGCTCTCGAACCTGATGACGAAATTAATTTTGCATAAAAAGAAACCTTTTTGAAAAACCCTCACCTCCAGCGCCCTTTCAGTCGTAAATCCACTATTTGTGGGCGCGTGCTGACAGCCCATCAGCTGGACATATGACTTCATAAAAACACGAAAAGCTTTCGCCCGTTAGCTTTTAACCTTTCAAAGCCAGCGGCGCAGCTGTGAGTGGTATTGCATTTCGCAAGATACGCGTTTGCTGAAAGTGGTGAACGCTTCAAGGATCGGGCGCCTTTGCATCATGACCCTCTGTAACACGGGTGCAGGAACAGGTTTCGACAAGGTTTTTTTGGTATGAAAACAATTATTTTGATTTAATCGCAAAGGTAGAGATTGCCTTCTAAGGAACTGAGAGCCATCGTCCTCAATGGGAAAAAGACTTAAAATGTGCACTCTGATTGTGCAATTCTGTGAAATTGTGATCAGAGATAATTCTTTAATTAGATTAGAGGTATTTCCAACATAAGACTTTAACTGCTAAAGTGGAGGCTTATTGCACATATATTTTTATGTTCATTGGCTTAAATTGTGAGAAGCTTAAAAAAAAAATAAACGTAAAGAATCTAAGCCACAAATAAGCTTTATGACTTACTTTCCTGTAGAACCAATGTGTTTTGTCAGAGGTGCGGCACACCTGGTTTGCCAACTCTCCCATGGTGGTAATACCACCTCAAGAATGACAAATAAAACAAACAAGATAATAAAATTAAGGCTATTCTCTGAACTAATGTTGTTTAAAGAATATGATGAACATTCAGTTCTACTGATCACAAATAAAAAATGGCAAGATGGTTATGTCATGGGCATGTGCCTGATCCTTATGGTACGCACGTATTTTTTTAAGTTGGAACTTTACGGAAAATGCTAATAAAATAAAAAGGAGCAATTTTCAATGTACATTCACCCTCTACCATATTGCAAACATTACAACAATACATGATGTGATGTTTTAATTTGTGCATTCAATTGTTTACTGAAAATCTTGGCTTGGTTCAAATCTGATGACTGTAACAGCCTTCAAAGATGTTGGCATTTTCCCACAGACAAATAGTTAAATTTTGGGCATTTCACCCTCTGCAGTGCGTAGTATAGTTAAAAGACGAAGGTATCAAGTCTTGGTAAGTGAGGAGCAAGGCTGTAAACCACTTCTGAGTGTGTGTGATCTCTGACTCCTCAGATGTCATCATCTTAA
Organism: Gymnothorax javanicus; assembly: GCA_029692085.1. Classification (NCBI taxonomy): domain Eukaryota; kingdom Metazoa; phylum Chordata; class Actinopteri; order Anguilliformes; family Muraenidae; genus Gymnothorax; species Gymnothorax javanicus. The sequence goes on from CM056208.1 coordinate 35,012,994, forward strand.
AAACCATCATGCAAATAAATTGGATATCACAACACGGGCTCAGAAATACTTTGGTAAACCTTTGTCAGTCAGCACCATTCTCCGCTGCTTCCACAGATGCAAGTTGTTTACTGTGCGAAGCCAAAGCCGTACACGATCATTACTCAAAAGCGTAGTCGACTTCTCTGGACTTGATGTGATCCGAGATGGACTGTAACACAGTGGACGCATATTTTGTAGTCCAGCAAGTCAATATATGAAGTGGTTTTTAGAAAATAAGCCATCATAGCCTCTGGACCACAGGCAATAAGGACAACTGAAGTTGTTATCAGTGTCAGGTCAAAAAGCCAGCGTTTGTCATGGTATGGAGGTGTGTATGCACACATGGCATGAATGACTTGAACATTTGCAAAGGCACCATTGATCCAGTATGATAAATTCAAAATTTAGAGCAACATACACACACATAAAATATGATGGCCTCATTAAGTTATGTGAACTTATTTCTTCTCTTTAACTCCACTTGTTGTGACAAATTTTAGGTATTGAACTAAGTTCATGAGTTTTCAAAAATTTAAATCATGAGTTTAAAATTAAAGTTATTGAAACAAAGCTTATCTTCAATTTGGGTTAACTCACATTTAGTTGAGTTTACTCACATTTTTAAGGCAGCCTATAAACTTTTGTTTCCAAGTTCAACCAGCTTGAAATGTATTGTAGAGCAACTATCCAAAATGTTCTAGGGAAGTCTCTGTATTTTCCAGCAAAACAATGACAAGCCATATTGCACATTCTAGAACCGCATGGCTGCATGAGCAGAGAGTGCAGGGCCTAGATTGGTCTGCCTGATGTCCTGGTTTGTCTCCAATGCAGAAAGCATGGGACATTATAAAGTAAAATGAATGGCGATGAAGGCCCCATACGATTGCGCAGCTGACTACCTGTCAAATGTACAACGTAGTAATGTGAGAAAATTCAGCTTGCTTGACTAGACAAAATTGTGTCGTCAGTGCTGAAACACTTGATGAGAGTGATTACAAGACATAATGATGTTATACAGAGGTAAACAATGAGCTATGCCAACTTTTTTTTTGCAATCATCACATTGCCTGTTTTCAATAATGAATTAAATTCACATTAGAACATCAAAAATTGTGTTGTTGAGGGTGAAAGGACTTTTCACATCAATCCTTTTTGGTTTAATTTGCACTTTCCTTGATGTTCCAACTTTTTCAGAATTGAAATTGTATTTATTGTTTGCAGCAGTCACTTCCTGGGCATCTTTAAGGAAAGAAAAAAATGCAAGTCTATGAGAGTGTGACAGATGGTTTATTTTATTTTATATGTTTATCAATGTGAGATTTGGTACAGATTTGGTAAAAAGGGATGCATAAATTGACTCAAATAAGAATACTACCTCTTTACTTAGGCCCGTGACCACATGAAGCTATTGTCATAAAACAGTGAAAACTAATAGAAATTTAAAATATGTTCAAATATTATATTTGTAATCCCCACAAGCGTCTTTTAGACACTTTATTATATTGATTATGTTTCCTTTTTGTTACTGTTTGTGTATGTTTCCTTTGAGATGTTATATTTTTAGAGGTATTGTTAATTTACTTGTTAGCACTGTGCATCAGGATGGAATGTTTATCCATCAATGGAATATTACCAAAAGACAGTCCACTGCGAATAAAATAGCGCTGAATGTTGACGTTAAATGATGGCTTTTGTGGTGCTTATACAAATACTTTTTCAAAACCTTACACGAAGTACTGGATGCCAGCTAACTCCTAAAAGGCGGCGTGGAATTAATGTGCAGGCTCCTTTTGAGTGAACCTGAGCAACACTGACATCTAGTGTTCAACTATTGAATTGTTTTGCAAAAGTACGTGTTGCACTAAAAATCAGGAATTGGCCGTATATTCTGCACTTGTGCATACATACAGTCATATGCGAGTTTGAATGTTCTGAAAGGCAATTTTGCATTGATTCATACAGAAAACTATCTTTACTCGTTTCTCGGGCCGGTAGGCCACGAGTCTAAGTTTCGGCTCCGTTCTTCTTTTTTTTCGGGGTCGCGATTGTCCTGCTCATGCGCGCGCGCGGTTTCGCGATTGGCCCAGGCCTAGACCCAGCCCGAGTACAGGCTCTGAGGAGCCTCTTGTTTAAATAATAACTAATTTGTAGATAAAACAATAATAATAATAATAATAATAATAAAATAATAAAAACTACAAATGTTTTTCAGGTGTTAATCTGAAAAAATTAGAAATTCATAATGCTCATGCTGCCATTGTTGTTGGTCACTGGAAGGCCATGCTCTGGAAGACTAGGACTGAATTTAACCACTATCAGTGGAGAATCAAAAAGCCATGCAAACTAGCAGGCGTTGCATTTAGCCATCACAGGCAGTTAGGTTATGTGCATAATTATCTGGACATTGATGGGGCCCTGCTTGCAGAGCTAGCGCAGGCAGACAGCTGAAGACAGGCCTGCATTCACATAGACATTCACTTGCTTATCTCTCACTTCCCCACCAATCTGTAAAGCAGGCTACTTAAGCTGCTCTCCTGCTCTACCTCTGCGGCAAAAAACATGCCTCTGCTTACTACTGTGCTACATCACTCTCTGCTGCTGCATCACTCTTGCCTGCTACCAGTCAATATCTTTCCTACACCCAGCACCCATGGACACTGAATTTTCCCTTGAGTGGTGGAGGTGGGGAAAGGTGTTCCCAACTGTCTTTCCACAAGATCAGTAAGCCATAGCATGTGTCAGTGTCAGAGCCAAAATGCTGATCTATCATTGAGTACCTTTTTTCATGCACAGAAACATTCAGAATCAGAATCAAAAATATTTTATTGATCCCCACGGGGATCGGAATATTAACTGGAACTTACTAGCACACCACGTCATCTCTGCAGTGTAATGTGTGGGGATGTATGGCTGCCAGTGAAATTGTTTCCCTTTCATTTATTGATAATGTGACTGCTCACAAAAGCAGCAGGATGAATTCTGAATTGTGTAGTATGGGCAGTGGTGGTGTCTGCTCAAATTCAGCCAAATACTTCCAAACTCATTGGACAGCGCTTCACACCTGAAATGACTGATGCTTTGAAGCACCTTGAGAAAGCAACTCGAGTCTAATTTTTTTTTAAATTTGGCATCTCCAATCCCACCCAAATCTGGAATGCCCAATTTGAGAACTATGTACAAGGCTTGCTCGTATGTGACCCCTTGTTGCCAGCTCAGGAGCGAGAGAGACAGTTCGCCGTTCTCCTCTGAAGCATGCGCCTGTCAGCCCCTGTATCTTCACACTCATTGGTCGAAACTTTCGCAAGTTCAGAACGAGGGCGGAGGATACCTGAACATGAGCAAGCTTAGAACCTCACTGAATGAGCGTCCGCTTGCGCAACGAACAAGGCATCTATTTTTTAATAACCCTCCCCAACAGTCCCTTCCCAATGTGCATACCCGCAGTGCTTTAGCCAATCGTGCGCTGCCCTGAAAAAGCTGCCGACCACTGCTGGTTGGTACGACCGGGGATTGAACCCGCGCTGTGGTAGTCACTACTGCCCCGCAAATGTGGCGCCTTAACCGAGTGAGCTAACCCGGCAGCCTTAACTTGAGATTTTTTAAGGAAAAGAGGTGAAATGTTACACAATGGTCATGTCAATCAAATGTGGCAAAAATTCGCAGGAACAAACAGGAACTGAGGACAGCTACAGCGAAGGCCTGACAGAGCATCTTCAGGAAAGAAACCCAGCATTAGGTGATGTCTTTGAGGTCCGGCAGTCATCAACTGTGAAGGATTTGCAACCAAGAATCAAAAATGACAATTTAATTTATGACTATGTTCATTTGTCTTAACACTTCTGAGCCCCAAAAATTGGTTGGACAATACATAAAAATGGTTGTATTCCCCATATGGCACATAAAATATATCTGCCAATATTTCTTTCGTTAAATTAAACCTGAAAGTTTCCCTTTTGAGAACATCTTGATTAAGTCATTTCAATCCATTATGGTGGCAAGCAGGGCCAAAATGTGGGTCCCTGTTCAAATACTTATTGACCTAACTGTACTCACTTGGGGGGAAACTGATATTCAAATTGATTATTTTGCCAGAATGAGGAAAAATTTCATGAAAAGATCAGACATTCCTTCCCCCGATTCAAATGACAGCAACTGGCTTGCGGTCATTTTTCCATGCCATTCCTGTAAATAGATGCAAGGTACCTGTCCCTCGCTGAAATAAATTGATTTCATTATGCAGGCACAGCAAGGAATAAAACATTCCGGTCACTGGGATATAGAAAATATTATATTTGATTTGAATTCATAAATGTTGGTTGTTATATTCCTCCCTGTTGATCCAGTATCTAAACTGCATGCTCATGGGAGCTTGGTAAGGCATACATTTTGTGAAAGGTAGGAAAACACCATGGACAGAATACCAGGCCAGTTGAATTTTATGAGCCAATATCAAGAACTTCATCTGTTTATAAGGCATTAAAAACCAAATAAATTCAGCCCAAAAACAATCTCTCAGTAACACTAGGACAACTCTGTGGACCAGATCTTTGCATTTCCTTTTTTTTTTTTTTTTTTTTGCCAAAAACCTTTTTTCTTACATCTTATTTATTTATTTATCTATTTTTTGTTTGTTTGAAACATTTAAGTACAGAGCTGAGTGCACATAACTTGAATTTCCTGCTCACACAATCAGATATGCGTGTCGATAAGGAAGGTGGACCTTCAACATTAAAAGTAATATGGTTGTGACATGTGCCATTCTTCCAAAATTTTAAGGAGTGGTGAGAAATGAAGATCTACAGCTGGTTTTATTTTCTTTAACACAAGGTGGTGCTGTTGTACACTGTTCAGGACAATGAACTGTCTTTTAAGGGGGATGAGTGCTGCAATTCGGTCGTTTTCACTGTTGCAAAGACGTGATGTGACAGTCCCAGATATTGAAAAGGTGCTTTCATGGAACCTCTGTTAAAATGATGCCAGAAAGTTCATGTTTTATTTAAATGCACAAATATTACACCTTATTTTTGTGTCAATGTGTGCAAATATTTGCGTGTATCTGTGCATATGCGTAGTGCGTATGTGTGTCCATGTGTATGTAAGTGTATGCACAGGTGCATGTGTGTGTTCATGTTTAAGTATACATGTGTTTGTGTGTGTGAGTGTGGTGTGTGTGTGTGTGTGTGTGTGTGAATACGCGGGCACGTGTGCGTGTGAAACATTTCCCACTCCACCGGCTTTCGGCTGCATCCCGCTTCTCACAAACAGCTGATCTTTGGAATGTGGTGTTCCCATGGAAACGCAGAGCCTCAAATGAAAGCAGCCTGCTGACCCCCCTTCAGCCCCACCTCTCAACCTTCGTCACCCCCATTCAGGGGCGCAGCGGCACTGTGGGGGTGACGTAATGTGCGCCCAAACACAGAGTGGGGACTACGTTTGTGTGAGCTGGTTAAATTGTGTGAGGAGGAGGAGGGGGGGGGGGGGGTTGGGTCGGGGTCAGCAGGGATGGTGGTGGTGGTGGGTAGAACAAGGGTGGAAAACGTCATCTTTCTCTCCCCCAGACAATGCCCTGCGCTACCAGGCTTCCCTGGCAGAGCTGTGGAGACCAGCTGTGCAACAGAGCATAGTGAGCCAGGTGCGGGGATTTTTAGGTGAGCCAGAGGGGGACATACATTTTTCTCAGACTCGTCTGTGTTCACCAGACAGAATACAGACAGAAAGCTCAGGGTTGGGGGTCTGTGATCCCCTCATTAGAGAATTTGCGTGTGTGTGTGTGTGTGTGTGTGTGTGTGTGTGTGTGTGTGTGGGGGGACACTACAGTCTGACTCCCCCTGTCTTGCCTTTTATTCTGGGCCTCACTGAGTGCATTCGTGAGATTGCTGGTTATTATCTTGAGTCCCCCCCCGGGAAATTGCCTCTCTTCCCATTGCTTGCTTTTACGCTAAAAAAATAATAATAATAAAATAAAAAATAAAAAAAGAAACAGATCTGAGCAAATGTTTGGGCTACAGAGTAGAATCCTGAGTATTATTTACATGGTTTGATGACATGGGTTGTTCCTCAGAGCCTTATTAGCTGTAATCTCAAACAGGCTAATGCTAATCTCTCCCTGCAATCTGCTTCATGGGCCATAGAACCTGTCAGGTGCTTTGGTGTCCATCTGACTGGACAGGACCTGTTCCATTTAAATCAGCTGTTTCGCTCAAATCATGACAGTTCAGGAGTTAGCAATAGAAAAAGTAAAATAAATTGTAGAAATGCATATGAACAAACACAGACATTATTTTCCTCTGCGGTCTGTCAGACCAATAAACAGCGGAAGACCTACCTCGATTCAATAAAATGAATGAATGAATGAATGAACCAACGTCCGCTTCCGCACGTCAGGACTTGAAATCTTATTTCATTTATATATTGTCATACCATTACGTCGTGGGAGAGCTGTGTTCAGCCATAGCTTAACCCAGGGCAGAACCACATGAGATATTCTTATATATACGTGCGGCAAAGCGTGTGTATGCACGCATAAGCACTGCCATTTTCAGCCAGTTTAAACCCGCCTTGACATCTATTGTAAGAGGTGCTGAGGTACTTTCAACGTTTGTGATTGTCTGACTGTTTTCTGACCAGATTGTACGTGCGCAAAAGGACTTCGATATTGGGGAAAAGTGTACCTAGTTATCGTTAGTATTTTGGTATTTTTGTTTCAATTCCGAAAAAAATGAGGCATGGGTCATTTACTGTAGTCCATACGTTGTCTGGTCTTTCTGAAGAATGTTTTGTCTACATTAATCCTGAAAGAAATCGCATAATTAAAGTTTCCTTAAGACTACTTTATAGCTTTCTATTGCGCTTAAATAAAACCATTCAGAGGCTGAAAATAGCATTAGATGGAATCTGCATACTTTGCAAAGATTTCCTTTTATTTGCCAGCATTTATAAAAGATTCCAAGTCATGAGCAATTCAGTCTCCACAGCAATTTTGCCAACGAATCGTTTTTAAAGGCCCTTTTCTTGGAAATTTGTCACTTAGCCCATTGAAAGAAGCTGGGTAACAGTCACACTCCAGGAATGAGTGCCGGAGTGTTGACTCATAACGGTACTAAACTCCTAACGGAACCAGACGGAAAGGGTTTTTGCCCCTCGATTTTGTGCTCTGTAATATTGTGTGAAAGCCTTAATGTTGACAAATGAAGTATGTACAGTATATACACATTGAATATTCACAATGGAGACCCACACCTGGGTATGGGAAATAGTTAGTAGAAGACCTCTGCTAAAATAGAGATATTTCTACAGTCACAGAAACATAATGTTATTCCCGTGCAGCTGATATAGTGGTATTTTTAATCGACGAACATCTGCATTATAATAAAACAACCGTACAAATCTAATTTATATCATTATTATTCACATAGTGAACGAAGTATTAGCACATTTTTACGCAATAAAACTAATCTCTTACCTGGTTCTGTTTATTTGTTTAAACCACAGACGAGGTCATAAGACAATATTAAACTAGGGGTACATGGCAAACGCAAAACACTGTTTTAAAAATAACAAATGTCAAATAAGGTGAATGGATAAAACTACAACCTTTAAAATATAATTATTATCCAAATAAATCATAGCAATCGTGTGCGCCAAAAGTAAACAAAACAAAGTCTTTGGAAGAAAGGTTGAATCACAGACAGCACCCCCCTTTTTTCCTGACTGAGTAAATAGTATAGTCCAGTCTGAGGCGTCTCTTCCACAGACTGCGTGAAGTTATTACGCTAGTTTCTTGCAGTTGACGCTGACTTAGTGTGCATAGTGGAAAATCGGCGTTTCTTTTGAATTAATTTCTAATTATCTGTATATGCGAAGATAATTTGATTCAATTGATCTCCATCAGACGGTGAGTACATTGTGTTTTTCCCCCCCGACTCAATTTATTGATAACTGCAATTAGATTACTGACTGCAGTTTCCCGCATAATTTTTTGTCTGGTAAATTCTTTATACATGGGGAAAAAATAAATAAATATATTCTTGTCACATGATGCTTATATTACCCAATCCAGAAAATATCGCTGCACTCTATTGCATGAGGAAGATGAAGATCTGCTGGCATTCAAACACATTTCCTCGGTCATTTTCGTCAACGGCGAATCATTCCTGTGCATCTGTATCTTATTATGAGCCTGAACAGAACAAGAACAGGTGCCTTACTGAAATGTAATTTGCATTTTGGAAAAAAAAAATAGCATAATGTTTACCAGATTTGAGCATGTTCACGCAATATCTGTAATTAAAATGTAAATCGAGTCTACACTTGCAAGTTCATACCACCGTACTTTAGTCAGTCCAATCAGTTTGGTCATAAATGCTATCTGCCTTTACGTGATGAATTGTCCGATTTGCGCATGAATCTGTCCCGACTCATTTCCACGGTGCAGTACTATCATCACTGAGCTGCACGCCCTGCTGTGCCCAGTTGATAGACCCCGAATTTTTCGTGTTCTGTGGTTGGGAATGTAATTCGGATCAGTGCAGGTGGATGAATTTCCGGAATGACTTAAGACCCTCATGTTACATACATTGAAAAGGATCCATCACAAGACCTAGAAGTTCAGGGAATTCCTGAAAGTAGGACTGAGGGTATTTGACCGTTGACCTTGTCCAAAGTGCGTGCCTTACCGAAAGCGCACACAAGCCTAGAAATTTCTAATATGACTGGTGTTTCTATGTTTAACATTACCTGCAGAATTGCGAGATTTTTTTTTTTTTTTACTGGCAGCATCAGCACTTTCCCCATCTCTATGCGTGAAGAATAACACTGCAGCAGACGTTTTTTTTTATCATCAGGATAATCCCATAAGGGTTGTGAAGGGGTGAGCTGAAGTCTGAGTTTGCACAATTTTGCCGGAATAAGTGCTGACGTCTGTTGCCAGTGATTTTTCTCCAAAAAATCGTGGCCATCCTCAGTTCTGTTATGATTTTTGCACTGAAGGCAAGGCTAAGAGAACAGTACCTACATTGCAAGGTATCTAATGATGAATAGGTCAATTATAGAGCAGCATTGAGGAATGAAAGTTGATAATATGTGGGATTACATTATATTTGGTTGTCATTGGAGAGGCTGCAAAGGTATGGGAAGCCCTACTCACTACCCCTCAGTTTACTCTGGTCTCAGTCTCTCTTTCACTGCCTGTCCAACAAGTGTGCAGGAACATCGTTATTCACTGGGAGGGTTTTGAATCTCCTTTCACCGTTCTGCTTTAGCGGTCAAAAACAAAGGCAGACGTGGCCCTGAACATCCTACAAGGATTCCCCCACCAAAATCCCCTGGCTCTTCAGTCCCCCTCCCCACACTTCCCTAGCTTTTTTCACACCCACGCTCAAGCCTATTTCTCTTTTTTATTTCCGACTCTGCCATTAGTTCTTGTTCACGGGAGCGCGGAGGAGAGGAACGCTGACCTACACTGGCATACGATGGTGTTCCAGAGGCTGGTCAGGGCATTAATCATGTGTAGCTAGAATGTGCATCTGGGCTGGCTAATTGGCCTTGCTCTACTTGCACTTAGTTTGGGGAAGTACCAGGTAGGGGTTCCATTGTGAAACTCTGGGAATTTGCTGGTGCGTAGGGAGATGAACTCAACATTTTTTGGTTGGGGCATTTCAAGAAGCATTCAAGAGAGTAAAGGATGAGCAGTTTTTTGATAGAGCATATTCGAAGCTTGGATGATAGCAGCACTGAGGGGGAGTTATGAATTGCTGAGGGTGGTCAGTGCTTTAATGCTTTCAGGTCCACAGTGTAGTCAGTAGTGTGGCCTATTGAGGAAGGATGGTTGGTTAACAGCATCACTCAAACCATGCGTTGCATTTGTGGTGAGTCTGTATGAGGACATGGGTTTGATGAGTGCTTTAGTGGTATTTTGGTGATAGTAGTCCGCCGTAATGAAGGGTTCATTGTAAACTCGATCTTATAGCGAATAAATAGCATGTGCTGGCCAACCTTGAGTATGTTTTGTGTGTGTGTGTGTGTGTGTGTGTGTGTGCGCCTGTCTGAATGTCAAAGGTTTCAAATTCAATTCACATTTTGTGAAATTTGGTTTGGCCTCTTTCAGCTAGCTCTGTTCTCAACTCAGTAAAGCTTCAGTTAAATTTCCTGTCTTCAGGTCAGTGCTGATGTATCCTGTGCAAGGTGCTGTCTCAGGAGAAATGCTGGGAATGATGGATGTTTACCAAGAAATCATATGGAGAAAGAGGAAGCTGCTTCCTGACTTGTATTTTTGGCCTTATTTGTTTCACCATTGCCACTTTCAACTCTCCTCTCTATCATTTTAATGTTTACATTCTGCACCAGACTTTTCTTCTCTCCTTCTCTCTGGACACCAGCATGTAGTGGGACTATGTCCGAGTGATTGAATCATTGTATTTCTGCAAAGCCCTCTCACCTTTATTTTAGTTGTGGATTCGGAGGCACAGTGCATTCTGCAATTATTTGTACAGTGGCAGAATTTTTTGCACTTTTTAAGACAGTCAATATGATTTTAGCGTGTGAATGGTCAACTTTCAGGTATGTACATCCAAATTAGGCGATCCTTGTAGGAACTGATGCTGTTTACATACTGTTCTATTACTAATTGACTGTGAATGGGGTGAAGCTTTGGTTATGCAAAGCTGAGAGACATGTCCATCTTGGCTCTGTATTTCTCGCTTTTTCATTGTCATTTGCCTAGAATTTCATTGTCATCCACCCTGAATTAGAGTAACACGAGCCATTACAGTAGCATTAGCTCATAAATTAAACTATGTCCAGTTGAGGTTGTAAACCTAATCGAGTAGATATGGCCCTCCATGAGCGAACAGACTGCGCTTGTAGGTAAGCGCACGTGAGTGAGCGCTTGCAGCTAGGGGGTGCCATGTTGTTTTTGTGGGCCCTTCTCCTCCATTTAGTTTTTTGTTTTGTTGTTGTTTATGCATTTGACTTCATGCCTCATGTATGTGATTTCTGCCAATGACTGATTCATGGGAGTGAAAGTGAACCTGCTCGTTCCCTCCGGGTCTGTCCCTGTCTTTCTGGAAATTCCTCTTTTCCATGTCAAATCTGAAGCCTCTATCCAGTTATCACAACTGTAGCGCAGCACTGGGCGTAGCTTGGACCCCCTCCAGTTCCATGGAAGAAGGTTGTCTTTTATTTTGTCATCTCTGGTTTATACATGCAGTTCGGGTAGATTTCTGTTTTGCGGATAGAAATGTTCCTGTCACTCCTCACCAGCCTGCTTTGCTGATCCAATGCTGAGTTCTTTAAAATTTACTTGGCTTTTCACATGCATGCATCTCGCTAAAATATTTAATGCTTTTATGCTAAAGCTCATTGCAAGGTGGGCACTATTTGGGCCCTTCATTTAATTATAGCACCACATCATTGCTGTATATACCAGCAAAATGCTCATTTGTTTTATCTTCACTGAAGACTGTCCAATACCCCTTTATGGACCACTTAGGATCCATGGATACAAAATATTGGACAAGCTCCTTTATTTTTGAAATTTTACCACTTGCAATGACGTTATGGTAACTCCTCTTTTAGTCAGTTATTAACAATCTAATTTCGTGAGTCACGACATTATCGCTGCATTACATATTAACACGAGTGACCGCCTGAGCCTAAATGTAGTGTTTTTATTGTGCAAGAATGTGATAATTTGTAATGAAAGGAGATTTTTCCTGCTGAAGTCATACTGATAACTGAATGAAGTGGAATATTTCACAAGATCCCGAATTGCGAATGTTGGTGCTCATATGCCTGTGCTTTCTCAGTGATCCCACCACAAGATGTAGGAATGAGCTGTCTACTAATGAGATGTGTCTCTTAACTCTTTTCCCCATAATGACTATATATGATGATATGTATATCAATGGACCTTTTCCCTCCCCTAGGGTCGTCGTAAGGGAGGGGCAATTTATCGGGAAAAGAGTTGATCGACATCTGTGTAACGTACAGCAACATATAACTTTCTCATCTCTGCTTGCGGAACTACTGTACTCTTAATTTTTTAGAAATATATAAAATTTTAAGATTCAGAATACTTTCATGACAGTCCCCAGGATACTGAAACTCATTCACTGCATTCACTGACCTCAGCCCCATTGGCAGACTCCTGTTAGCGGAACTGCAGCATTATTTGCTGGATGACTGTAAGAAAAACAGGTTTGAGGAAGAGACCTGTCGCTGTCATGAGCACGCACAGGTGTCATCACTGATCAGGAAACAGTAATTGCAGGTTTGTGGGGGCTGCAGACGTCCCGGACAGGCTGGTTCTCTGTAAGTTGTTTTTGCGTGCGCAATCGCGAGCACATGATGTAATAGTTTATGCAGTCTCTAGAAGGCCTGTTCTCACAGCCTCAGGCGTTTCCTATGAAAGAGACAAATCTGTGCGTAATAGATGCATTCAGAGAATTAGTGGTGTTACAGAACAGGGCTGACTGATTCACACTTATCAGTTGACGGCCTGTCTGATCTCGGGAACATACTGTCTGACAGCCTGCATCTTACATTTCATCCGCACCTGCTCTCTATCCCTCTGGGCCGTTTAAGGATATTTTGGTGTTCGGCAGGTGGGCCATCAGTTTGCCCCTCCACCCAACGTCACCCATTATCGCCGAATCAGTACCCCGTGTTTATATTATTTATTTTAAAAGCTGTTGCTGCTTCTCATGCAATATAATGTGAATCCAGCCGCTACGAAGAATCTTGAAGGCAAAAATGTCTGTCGTGTTTGCTGGTTTGCATCATGTACTGTACCCACCGGGCCGCCTGACCTTTACCTGGAACTGCGGTTCTTGCGAGGTTTTCGAGTGCGTTCATCGCACATCAACGTGGCCCTTACGCAACCCTGTTCGGAATTTACAGTCATTACTCTGCTGCGCATTCTTTGACTGGCTTGTTTTTGAAATTGACGTGTTGCATCAGAGGTGCTCATTACAGTATGTGCTTGGCTGGTAATGTCTGCTCTCCTTATGAGGTGCTTTCGGAGATTTAGCGGCAGTTAGTGTGTTCCATTAGTAGCCTGTCACGGCTGCTGTATGAAAACGGGATCGGATATTGTTTGTGTGCTCAGTGATGATGGTTTATAAATTGCTCATCTTCTGCATAAATTCTTAGCCACCCAGTATTTAATTTCATTTTAATGAAGTAGTCCACCCTCTCATGCTTAAGCTTCAATTGTCGAATACACTGTATGACTGATTCAAAATTAGCCAATTTGTCAACATGCACACTTTCCTATTCATCAAATTATCAGTATCATTTTGCCTTCCGGCAATTTGTTTTTAAGAGAACTGTCATTTTATGAGGGAATGCACATAGTTCTCTGCATTTGAGTTTCTTTTCTATGCAATTTAGCTTAACTTACCAATATTCAAAAGTGCATCATCTTTGTATGAAGAGCTTAGTATGGTTATGCTTATTGCCTGGCAATGATATAGCATATCATCTGTACTGATTCTATAATCTATAGTCCTGGCTCACACCCAAACCACACTACAGGTGAAATTCTTACCCAAGGCACAGCAGAACATTTTGCCAGTATGATGTGTTGTTGCATGTTTTCAGACTCAAAACAGCCATCTTATTGCCATTCGTGTATTGGAAAGGCGGACTGTGTTTTCGTTTCTCATGTTATTAGAATGTGTTTCTGCCCAACACATCATCGCGTTACCAGCCTGTTTTCCACATGAGTGTCCTAATGAGTCTGCGTATTATGTCTGGGACTGTGCAAATGCTTTGAACTCTTCCGTCCTCCCCCGAAATTTCAGGCTTTTCTTCGCCGCTGGTGCAGCTTATGGGGCAGGATCTCGGTAGGGGTCGGAGTGACGCGTTGCGCTGGCTGATCTGATTAATTGATTTGGAGAGATAAGCTGTGGTTAATCACCCCGAGCTCGTACCAGCCCGGGCCCACGGTCACTGCTCTGGGATGTAGGGAGGGGGACTGCAGGCAGAGGGGTGTTTGTGGTTAAGTACCCCCCCGAGCTTGGCCCGTTTCATCTGCAGACAGGCTAATGTACTCAAATTGCCCTGCCAAGGACCCGAAATTCAAAACCCTAAAACTGTTTTTGTGTGTACTCCTCCTCTTTATTAAGACTGGGGCTGACATGTTTACTGATGGAGTTAGAGTTACAGTTATAGCACTATTACCGAGAATAAGACCCCTGGTTGTGTAATCTGAGGGGTTTAATGGGTTTAGAGGTAGCTGCCATACTGACTGCACCATATTCTCACACCCTGATACTGTATATCCACCTGTTAGAATAGCATCCTGCTCATTAGCTCCATTGTAATTATGTAGGGGCCATGAGTTATTTGCCTGTATTTCAACATTTTAGCCTGTGAAGTGCTCTTCTTAGACAGGTTTACGGCTGCAAAGGGGTTGCTGGTATTTCCCTCGTGATTTCAGAGATGCACTGATACCGATACAGATATTGGATATCAGTTTGATTCTGACTCAAATAGCTGTATTGAGTATCGGTGACAATGTATCTATTTGTTACATTTTGTTTTATAAAGTTAAAAAAGCAATGATTAAGTCAAGCATAATGAGGTGTAATGAGCTAAAAGAATGATCCCAGTCTCTTTCACACTGTGAGAGATACTGCTTATTTATGAAACACTGGTATTGGTATTGGATCGGTACTCGGTGTCGGCCAATACCCAAAGCCCTGGTGTCCATATTAGCATTGGGACTGAAAAAGATGGGTTTGTGCGTCCATACTTCATGAACAGTTAATGAAAGCACAGTCAAAATCCTTACCTCATTTACATCTTAACATAGTGGACAAAATGAGCAATAAATCATATGGTGTTTCCTGTTCTGGAACAAACTGCAGCCAACTGAAAGACGCTGCCTGGCTCAGTTTGCATCACAGTGATTTGATTTACTGTCCTGTTTGGCTTGGAGTTATCAGATTTCACATTGGTCACTGAGTTGATAGCCTGCAAATCTCCGTCTTATCGCAGACATTTGAGTAATCTGCCAAACTGTGTTTTCTTTGAGCGCGTGTTGAAAAGTCTAGGACTCTCCCATGGTACCGAGAGCGGTGTTTGTGCGCCTGTGATGTTGATCATATGGGAAGGCTGTATTGCAGCCGTCCAAGCGGAATTCGCCGGGCTATTTGCGGAATGCTGCCTTGCTTTGAGTGTGTTTGTTCAGGTCTTTTCTCACATGGGGTGATGTTGACATCGACCTTCCATCTGATACTGTTGTGTTATGTACGTTTATTCAGTTTTTATTTGATTCCATGAACCAGTCTATGGGTATAAGGGGTTGGGGAAGGAGTGGTTGTGATTCAGAATTTTAATGGAAGTTATTCTATGAAAAGTTTACACCATGCTTAAAAGCACCCTTTGTTGTAAGATTATACTCTATATAGCCAAAAGTGTGTGGACACTTCACTGAAACCTGATTGACATGCATAGAAAATGGGAATTTTTAGATTCTAAATATCTGACATTTTAATTTTAAAGTGGTCTGTATGAACTGATTGGACACCTTCATCTTTCATTTGTGGGTATTTTCCTACAATTCTGCTCCACAATTTGGAAATTGTGGTTATACAAAGTGCTACAAAATCATAATGGCTAAATGGATTTCGATTACAGTACCCCCAAATGGTACCCAAATGTCAATCCTATCAGGCTATATTGACTAATTAACTCCAAATTCTGTAGAATTTCAAAATGCCTGCTTTCTATGTATGCCATTGAGGATTCAGTGAAGTGTCCACACACAAGTATCTGACCTTGTGACAATGGTCTTTTTTTTGCCTTCAAAAGGCATTTCCCTCATCCGCACAATCCAAAGCTCTCAGTTCCCATTGGCCTTTATGGAATTCTGCAATGACTATTTCAATGTTGGGTGTTAAATGGTTCTCTGAAGCTGTCTAACATGCCTGAAATAGCGATATCATAGCCTTGACTGGGATTGTTGTTGTTTCTCTTGTGTAACAAAGCAGTTGTATATTTCAAATACCATCTGAGTAAAGTAGCATACTTATCAGTCCACTGTCCGTCTGCGGCTTAACTTATCGTACAAGCCCTGTTAGTTATGGTTTCACATGTATGTTTTTATGCTGACTCCGCAATCTCCCTATATCATAAAAATAAATCAATGAGATGGCTTGGCAGCAGAGCTGACCAGAAACATAGTTAAGTGAGTGCGGATAATCAATGCTGTGGTCCAGATGAATGTCATCTATTTCCACTTTAGTTCTGCCTTCATCATGAGTGAGGCATACCTGTGGGAGGATCATGGGGATGACTAACGTTGCTGCAATGAGCCTTTTTTTTTTTTTACAACTCTTTTCTCCAATGGGGACCTGGTACAGTGCGTTCATTCTTTTCTTTTCCTCTGTAGAGATGAAGGAAGCAAGTCCTCGGGACAGAGGGGCAATAGAGGAGTGAGCGACGGAGAACGAGGGAAACAGGCTGCGATTCGGGAGGAGGCAGTCCGAAGAGGAACTCCAGAAATCATGTCTCTCTCCGCCAAACTGGAGAGGACTGTGTGTGTCCTGCTGCCCAATAAGGATCAGCTGGAAGTTACTGTTGGGGTGAGTATCTGACTAAAGAATTATAAGCCTATCAATACTTGAAGAGTTTGTTTCCAAAAGGCAATATATCCATTATACTCATTTTGAGTAAATCAACTTTTTCTATATAGGTGCCTATTGCATTTTATAGAAAAACACAAACTTTGACCATTAAAAAATACACTTTATCAAATAAATTTTTTAAAAGGGATTTTTGCACCATTTGTAAGAAGCACAGGGCTATCGCTCTATCTATGGTATTATCTCAATTTTTGTAATTTTAGCACTTATTGCCTTTTGGAAACAAGCTCTTCACACATGCTGGGAGGTGGGGGGTATTTGCAATGTGTCAGATTTTAAATACATCAAATTTAAAAGTAACTGTACGTAGCTTGAGAATTATCTCAATATTTTATTATTTTAGAATAATACTATTATATAAACTATATATTATCATATAATTGTCAATTGTTATAATGTTGTGCAATACACTAAAAAGCATATTATGAATTGAAACAATAGAGTTGTTGTGCTGTATGAAGTGATGTGGCCTTGCAGATAGAATGTAGCTTGGACTAAAACGTTTCGTGTTATCTTTAATGCCATATGGGTGGCTTAATCAGCTAACTTTGTCCCACGCTGTCACTGGTGGTCTGCCTTAAATCTTTGCCCAAGTTGCTTCATGGCTTTAAATGCAAAGGAATGCAAACAGTAGTTTTTATTGTATCATAAAAGATGATTCAGTGAAGCTTGCGTTTGTATGGGGGCGTGGAGAAAGGACTTGATGGTCAAAGGTTTCTGAATGAATGAATTGGTGAGCTCGTGCTCAATGGGTGCCAACACCAGGTGAGGAATTTAAGAGAGCAAAGGGTAAAAATTTCTTTACTCCTGAAGGTTAAAAATTTTTTCTTACTTTCCTAACTCTCTTATAGACACTGGAATCGCAAGGTACAGGGAGAACAATGCCCCCATTTTTGTCGAAAATAATTTATAATTTTGTCAAACATCCCAAAGTCTGGGTGTCAGTCAAATTCTGGCGTCGAAAAAATTGTCTGAGCTCACAAAGCCGTAGAGGAAAAAGTTGTCTGAAACTTCAACCTGGCTCAGCGCTATAATGCGTTATTTCCAGCTGCATATTTTTACCTCCTTGCTTCCTGCGTAGCGGAGATGTTATTTTTGTAATTTGTCCTCATTCTTTTTTTTAATGCCCCCGAATTTTAAACACTAGGGCATGTGATACCTTTTTAATTCACACCAAGGCACGTGTTCTGTTTCTTTTTTTTGTGAGTGTGTGCCCAAGAGAATGTGTGTGTGTTTGCAGTGTCTGATGTGTGTATTCTCTTTTGTAGAACTTGATTGGTGTGTTTAGGTCGAGTGTACTGCACCGCTGACTCATGTCCTTGTGCTGCAGGTGAAAGCCATTGGACAGGAGGTGTTTAATAAGGTCTCTGAACTCTTGGGGATAAAGGAGCTTCACTTCTTTGGTCTCACCGTGGTGAAGGGTGAGTTGAGTTCCCCCCGCCCCCACCACGTGACTGCCTCCTCACTGGCAGCCCAGCCCTGTACAGCACTGTGTAAGGGGTAGAGTTAGCCTTTGCTGTTGCTAATAGTAGCTTTCTGAAACCGGGGCACACCGTGGTGTCCCCAGGGTGTCCTGGGCAGTCCTGTGGTGTGGATTTATTACTGTATGTGCTTACGTGACAGGTGAGAACACTAGGGTTAGTCCCAAATAAGGGAATCTTAGCAACCTGTCCACAGTCTGCAAAAGAGAGAGCAAAGTGTGACAACAGTGTATCTGTTACCACAGGGGTGTAGAACTGTTTAAAGTGTTTCCATTTTTATTAATTCCCACCTTTTCCTCTCTCCCTACGTTTGTTTTGGACTCTGTTTCTCTCTCTCTTTCTCTCTCTCGCTCTCTCTCTCCCTCCCCCTGCCCCACCCCCGGTCCTTGTTAATCCCGTGAATCCCCCATCCAAACAAGGACCCTTTTGTTTTTGTAGTGCAGTGGCCAGCATATACTCAGTGCCGGATTCCTGCAATATTAACTTCATTAAGGCAGGAATGTACCGCCACATTCCTCTACGAGAGGGAGGAAGGGAGCGAGGGATGGAGAGAGTGTGGAGGTGAAGAGAGTGAGAGAGAGAGAGATGGTGGAGAGTTAGCAAGGAAGGAGAGGTGAGGGAGGTGGGGAGAGGTCGGAAGATGGATTGGGGGAGGTGAAGAAGAGTGGGTCAGGTGGTTGAGGAAAGAATGACGGGAGTGAGAGATTGAAGAGGTGGATATTAGGGAGGGATAGAGGGAGGGAGGGAGGTAAATGAATGTAGAAAGCTGAGTAATGGTTGGTTGTATGATGTCTGTGTGTTTATACAGTTAGTTGAGGTGTGGCACACATACCACTCACCTCTCAAAGAACCCTGTGTGGGTTGCGCTCAAGTCATGTTTTTTTATGTTTGATTTCTATGTTAAGTATTTGAATCTGGAATGATGATCTCACATAATAATCTGCTTAGTCAGTTTTCATAAATGTGTAGAATAGGGAATCAATGTAGCTCAGTACCCTTGAAAGATAGCTTTGAAGAAACCCTAATTAAAAACTTTGACTTCAAAATTTGAATGCTCAAAACCCTAATTAAAAAAATGAGGAAACTGTTATGATTCTAATCTGTTCTGTCTTTTTCTGCTATTAATTTTTCCCAAGAATTTCGCTAATTTCTGACTGCAATTTTTTGTCTGCTTTTTGTAAAACCCTTTTTTGCCAGAGTTTTGTGATTGGTGCCCTGGTTACGATTTGGATTTCTCCTGGATTTTGATTTTGGATTGTGGACTTTGTTTCTAAAGCAAGATGTTCTCGCGTCTGGTTCCTGAACGAAACCCAACAGAAACTAATAGAGTTCAAAAAGGGACTAAAAAGTTGGTGCCCAAATTACTGCCGCATTGGTCACAAAATCTGAAAAATTTTTGAAGATGGTGTGGGGAGCTGTGTCAAAAATTGTGACAACATACTGTATATTAGCAACCGTAAAAAAGAACTGTGGCCACAAGTTAGTGCTGTCTGACAGGGGCAGCCGGACACTTGGTTGGATAGTTGCTAATAACCACTACCTCTGAAAACCTTGGAACTTCATCTTGAAGAATCACCGCAGAATTCAATCAGTCCATGTCTTATCCGGGTAGTAAGTTGTGAGCTTCCCAGTACTGGCATGTATGGCACTTTGTGGTGATGTTACCATATTATTTGGCCATACAAGTTGTCAGGTGTTTCTTTTTGAGTTTTGCTGGAAGTTGTGAGACTAGCTGAAAGTACCAGATTGCATTGATCTGTGTTTTGCTATTCTTTAGCTGGTTCTTAGAGTCAGTTTGTGTTTTCTATTCTTCGTGTGATTCTTAGAATCAGACTGTGTTTTGCTGTTGTTTAGCTAATTCTCAGAATTTGGCTGCACTTTGTTATCCTTTAGCTGATCCTGGCTTGAACAAATACAAACAAAGCCTGGGGTTGTGGGGGTGAGAATTTTTCCTTCTTTAATTAATTTCATTGTTGGTCACATTTCAGGCGTGATTACAGCATTCTCTTCTTTCCTTTTGTTTTTGTTTCCTCTTTTGTGTTTTTTTTCTCTCTGTCCCCATCCCCCACATCCTAACCTTTTTTGTTTAATTCAGACAATGAACACATCTTTCTGGATCTGGAAGAAAAGCTAACCAAGTACTTCCCTAAAGAATGGAAGCAGGAATCAGGGAAGGTGAGCAGCGTAGCTTGTGACAGTTGGATATTGAGTTCTTGTGGACTTGCCTGTTGCATTTATTTGGCTTGAAGGCCTGGAACGAGCATACAACTTAAGTTCTCTCAGCGTTATAGAATGGTGCGCGTGTGAAGGCTGTGTCGTGGCTATGGTGTGGCAGCTGTAATCATGAGGCCTGTTTGTCTGCAGGGAACCCAGAGGAGGGCGCTCCCCCTGCTGCTGTTCCTGAAGGTGCAGTACTATGTGGAGAACGGCCGGCTCATCTGGTGAGTCCTCCTGCACAGCCTGCACTTCTGTCCCATCATCCTTTGCACTCACTCTCTGGCTGTGAGAATGCACTGTTGCCAGGTTGATTATGCCTGGTGGGTTTTTGCTCTGTTATATGGGTTAGCCTAGTGTAATTGCATGTCATGCTAACCCACTCTTTTCTAGTCCACCTCTCTTTCACTTTTGTTCTGCATTTTTGTACTGCAAGACATCTTTTTCAGTGAGTCAAAACAACTGATTCATCTAATGCTGATGACCTGCAGTCGCATTTCTCTTGTTCAGAAAAAATATGGACTTCTCACCCATATTTCCTCCATCAATGTTTCCCTCCATTTTTATTTCTCTCTCTTTTGGCTTTGACCTCAAATTTTCATTTGTAACTTCCATTTCTGTTCTCCTCTTGAATCCCTCTCACCCCTGCCCTGGTTGTAGTGACCGTAAGGCTCGACGGCTGTATTACGCTGACGTGCGCGAGCGCGTGCTGCGGTCCGAGTGTCGCCAGCAGGAGGCGCTGTACTTCCAGTTGGCGGGGTATGCTCTGCAGGCGGATCTGGGTGACTGTCCCCAGCCCGGCCCGGCAGACGAGGAGGTCCAGTACTTCAGGCCCAAAGACTATTTCCCTCCCTGGGTGAGTGTTTGTTTATGTGTGTGTGTGTGTGTGTGTGTGTGTACAGGTCTCTATCATACTATCTCTGTAGGAGAATTTGCATCGGAAAATGAGTGTGCACTTATTGGAAAACTACAGGACATTGACGAATTGAGATGCATTAGTGTGCTTCTTACATTTTTAACTGAGAGGACATTACATTTTGACGCTCTTTTGAGGGTAGAATTTTAACATCAAGTGATGGTGTGCGTGTGTGCATTTCTCAGACTAGTTACTTAGTTTTCCTCTTAAGCTGTGATTAAAGAACGGGCTGTGCCAATAACCCCCATCTGAATTTAATCTCAGTTCTTAGTTGCCTTACCATTCCGATACATCTGCTGTAAAGCGTCCCGTGTCGTCCCCTCATTCTCTTTAGATCGTGGCGAAGCGGGGGAGCGAATACCTCCTCTGCCACGGGCCCAAGGTCCACCGGGAGCTGTGGGGAACGTCGGCACGCGACGCCATCCTGCTCTTCATCCGGGAATCCTGCCGTCTGGAAGACGTGCCTGTCACTTTCTACAGACTGCAGAAGGTCAGAGGTCACAGGGCAGGCTCGGTGGGGTCACGGGGACGGAACGATCTATCGGGGGTTCATTGTGAGGCCGGTCGACCCTTGACCTCGGAGTCTGGAATGCGGTTGGGTGCATCTCATGAGCTGAAGTCTCACCGAGGTTTCATGAGATGGTCTGAGTGGATTCACATGGGGTCGTAGTGTTTGGTGGGTGGGTGCACAGTGTGTCATGAACACAGTCTTTGTGTATTTAATACACTCTGTAGTGTTGAGTGAATGCAGTTTTTACTTGAGTCGTGAGATACTTTCCTACTCTTGGAGTATTGTTTAATTTTTTGGACATTTTCATTTATTTTGCAGCTGATGTGGGCAGACTCATTTCCTGTGTGTATGTTATGATGTTGAATGTGTCCGTTCATACAAATAAACCTTATATGTATCACATCATGGGTTTGCTCACTGCAGAGAACTTAAGCTGCTTGGGAAAGTTCCCGTGGAATTCTTCTCGTTATCTTTGTTAGTAGTCTGTGCTTTCCGTAAATTTGTGCTTTATGGTTGTGGATTTGGAGAGGATTAGATGTCTTCCTCATAATTCTGTGTGTTATCATGGGAAGATGTGATCCACCTCTTGGAGCGAACAAGAAGCTGATCTCTCCTGCTCAACCCTGTCTGTCTTTCTTCCATAGGACAAGAGGGAGGAGAGAGGCTCTGCTCTCCTGGGACTGACTCTGAGAGGAATGCAGGTTTATCAGGTGTGTGTGTGTGTGTGTGTGTGTGTTTGTCTTGAAGAGAGAGAATATGTGTGTGAAGGAGACACAGGGTATGTGTGTCTCCATGTTTGTGTTTGTTAGTGCATGTGTGTGCGTTTGTGTATAGGAGAGAGAGTGTGAATGTTTCCATGTTTGTGTGTGTGTGGGTGCACCATGTTTATCTACCCTTGTGGGGACCAAATGTCCCCATAAGACATGGAATTCTGGATTTCTTTGTACTTGTGGGGACATTTTCTGGTCCCCACAAAAAATTGAGGTATTTTAGGGTTAGGGGTTAAGATTGGTTTTGGGATAAGTTTGGGGTTAGGTTAGGGTTAGGGTTAGGTATGTACTGTTTAGGGTTCAGGGAAAGGGGTTAGGGAATGAATGGAAGTCCATGGAATGTCCCCACAAAACATGAGAACAAATGTGTGTGTGTGTGTGTGTGTGTTGTGTGTGTGTGAGAATAAGAGGGAGAGTGCATATGTGTGTGTGTCTGTGTGTGAAAGAGGGAGTTTCTGCATTTCTCAAAAAGTGTGTGAGAAAAAAGAGTTGGTATACAGGTACGTGCCTGTGTTTGACACACAGAAGTGTATCTGTATTTTTTGCAAGTGAGTCTCTGTATTGCATGTGGCTGTATTCGAGCATGTGAAAGACAGAGATATGTATGTAAATTAGGCAGCTCCTGCTCCTGGTTTCTCTCAGAGTGAAATGCAGTATCACTGAATCCCATGCGTCAGACCAGTGAAGAATGCAGGGTTATCCAGGAGCGGGCTGTAAAGCAGCAGATATTGGATATGTGGCTCTCCTCGCTCTCGTTTGATCTGCCCGTCAGAGGGCATCTGTGCAGATTACTGGGGAAGGGGCTTAGGGCTCGGCGGATGAGCTGCCAGCTGAATTATGGACCTAAGTTGTTGCCCTCCTGATCCGCTAAAGGTCAAAGTTCAGAGTGAAAACATATGGAGCTATTTAGTTTCCTAACAGGCCTTATTTTAATAGGCAATTACACATCATTCATTTCGAAGATCTCAATGCAGTGGCAAATTTGTTGTGAATCTCAGCAGCAAATGGCTTACTCTGAAGTCCAGCCCTATTTTCCCACTGTTTTTGTTCTTATAAGTTTTGTGCTATCTGCTTTTGAGACAGGTTGAGCTACCAAGGTGAGAGGAAAAATTAATATAGTGGGTTGTTCTTTGTGTTACTGAGTGGATGGGGGTCTTTTTTTTAAAGGTTCCCTATTAAGTCACCAGGTGCACAGCCAATTAGTTATTACAAGCCATTTCAAAATCTTTCCTCTCTCGACATCACATGGGGAAGTTACCAACCAGAGGCAAGAAGAACTGATCAACTTCAGCCAAGCAATTTCATTATTCTGGATAGTCACTACCCCTTGTGATGTCAGGAAGGAAAGCTTTTGAACTGGCTCATAATGGCTAATTAGCTGTGCACCTGGTGGCGTAATAGGGGACCTTTAAATGAGTTTTAAGCACAGGTTTGTTGAAATGAGTTTTGTAAAAAAATGTCCTTAGTAAAGGCTTTTTACTAGAAGATATAACTTCTCTCGAGCGAGGAGTAACCTGTGTGTGTGTGTTTGTGTGTATGTGTGCGTGCTCGTGTGGGCTTGTGCGTGGCTTTGTTTACGATAGTTTTCTCATTCTTCGTGTCTCTCTCACTGTTGTACTTTGTAACCAGGAGGTGAACAACATACGGCAGCTGCTGTACGATTTCCCCTGGTCCAATGTCGGACGGCTCACTTTCCTGGTGAGTCCCTGTGATTTCTCCTTTTTACGGTTGCACTGTCATTATCCAGGTCGAATCAAAACTGTGTACGTTAAACTGCCTGTTTGACCGTGATTGGTATTTTGTTGTTGGGATAAAGGACCCTTTGCATTGGTTATATCAAATGACCTTCATCAGTCATCATCGTCATAATTGTTGTTGTTCTGCTTATTGCTATGTAGTAATAGTAGTGTTTCATTGGCTTTTTAGTGGACTGCATTGTTGCTGCTATTATCATGATCATTGTACAGAGGCAGTTTTCTAAAAGTGAAAGTTGACTCTCCAGTCAGTCGGTGAGGTAGATCTTTGAAGCAGCTTTGCCCTACACGCTGAGTTACACCCCATTCATCCCGACCTCTCGCAGGGCAAGAAGTTTGAGATCCAGCCGGACGGCCTACCCTCGGCTCGGAAGCTGGTGTACTACACGGGGTCTCCCTTTCGCTCCAGACACCTCCTGCAGCACCTGAGCAACAGCCACCGCCTTTACCTGAACATCCAGCCGGCCCTGCGGCACCTGCGGCAGCTGGAGGAGAGCGAGGGTACGGCTGGCCAGGACGTCCTGTCCTCTGAGGCTTCAGCATAGGGCTCCAGCCTGGAGTATCATCCTTGGCTGCTACAGCCTCATAAAACTGTTCATTTGTTTAACTAACATCTCATTCCCTCTGATCCAGTCTGCTAACTTCTCCATTACGCTGCCCTGACTGAAGCCTTATACTGAACTGTACGATGTGATTATTTTCACATTAAGCACTAGAACAATAAATCATGACATTACATGAGATCAAAGTGCTGTTCAAAGTGAATTGGCATTATTCAAATTGTAAGTGGATAGAAATTTCTTGAAGTTTCTGGCCATTGCATTTTATTTGACTACTTCAAGATCTTGTGACTTGTACATTCACACACAATATTAATGCTAAAATTATTGATTGGTGAGCAAAATTGTTGCGTACAGTGATTTTTATCATTTCTGTTGAAGAAGCAATAGTGTTGAATCCTATTTGAACAGGTATTGTTTTGATTTGTGATGAAGGAATAGTGTAGTGTAGTTTGTAATCCATGCTGAACCTGCTGGGGTGTTTCTCTGTGTGTAGAAGTGTTGTTTTTCATCCAAGTTGAATTTATGCAGTGTTTTTTGGCGTTCCGTCGAGACTTTTTGCTTCCATTTGACGGCTGTAGGCAAATATAGATCTTTGTAACCTTCTCCCTACCCCCTGTAGAAAAGAAGAGGTACCGGGAGTCCTACATCAGCGACGATCTGGACATGGACCCCCCCGTGAGCGAGGGCAGCCCCCGCCTGTCTCGCCGCTCCACCAGCAGCTCGGGGATCGAGGCCGATTCGCACCAGCGCAGGATTTCCACGGAGATGCCGTCGGTGGAGGAAGAGGAGGGTCTGCAGAGGTCGGCCAAACCCTTCGGCTCGGCGGCCAGCCACAGCAGCTCCCACACCTCGGGCGTGGACACCGGCAGCAAGGCCCGCACCGAGGAAGAGGAGTGGCAGGATGAAGGTGAGTCGGCAGGGGCCGATTCAACCAGAGCAGTGTGGGGTTACAGTGGCTATACGGAAATATGGATCAGCAGCCAGTCTTCAGGTCCCAGTCACTTGGCTACAGTCCGCTATAGAAGCAGTACAGAGGGGATGTGAAGCAGGTTACAGGGACTATTCACCTTTGTGTTTAAAAAGCGCCACATATCTTCATTCTCTGTTCACTTTACCAGCCGGTGATATAGCAAATGATTTTGACGATGTACTTTTTTAATGAGTGTAAGTTAAAACATCCTTGTGGATTATTTATGAATTGGTTTATAGTTCATTTTAACCCGTTTAATCCCACTGGTCATGTTTGTGACAGATTTTTTTCTTCTAGAAGCTTTAAAAGAATTGTTGGCTTTGGGCAAAAGATGCAACTTTGAACTTAACTCAATGATCATGAAATCAAAAACTACAAACAGTTTATGTGTCGGGGGGAGGTCGAAGGAGTAAAATACATGCACTTACATTGCGAGGAAAAATTTGGGATTAAACGGGTTAATTGAATATTTCTGAGAATGTTTAACAAGGCATTACCTCAGAAAAGAGAAAAATAACTTTCAATAGTTAAAAGAACAATGATATTACATAAACAAGCATAATTGCAACGTTAAAGAAAATTTACAGTGTCGTTGTGCTAGGAGCGTCATACTTAGCTGTGGGCAATACCATTTAAGAACTTTAAAAATAAAAAATTATAACTGTCCTGAAGCACAGAGCAATTACCAAAAGTAGTTAATAATGGCTTTGGAGCAGTTAAGTTGTTTTCGCCTCCCAAACTCCGTAATTTAGCTCTGAAAGATTCGATAGGTTGGTCCTACATGGCTGTGCTTGCCGAGGTTGGACATGTAGTTCTGCAGGTAATGTACGAGCGGCGTTGATGGAAATGCATGGTTAGAATTCCGCCCGTATCTTATCTGTGAAACGCTCAGGAATGAGATTACCCAACCGCGACCTTTGCACCTCGCATCACTCAGGAAGAAAAGAGACCGCGGCTCATTCGTTTTATTCGCTTGACAATCAGATTTACTTGAGCGAACCTGAGTTACGCAAGAGCTGAAGTTATGAGCGAGTGTTCTGGCTCTTCGCTGATGTGTCATGACGCGCATGTTCATTATTTCATTATGAATCACCTGTTAATGGACCCGTGCAGAGACTCAGCTGAGCGTGGACGAGCCGGAGGAGGTTTCCGTGGACGAGCCAGAGATGTTGCGATTGGTGGAGCTGCTGGAGGGAGTGTCTGTGGACTGTCCTGTCCTCACCTGTGAGACCGACTGGGGAGGTGAGGCTCTGCACAGTCCCCTCCACTTCTGACTGCTTACTTCTGCTGGAGTGAAGGCCCCAGTGCAGGGGTCATCAAATCATGATCCCCAAAGCCTGAGAACCACTGGTTTTCAACCCTTTCTTTACTCTGCGTGTCAGGTGAATAGACAGGAGTAGGACCAATTGATAAGTTTGTAAAACACAAGGAAATTAATCCAAGGACTTTGATTTCAGGATAAGATTTGATGATCCCTGCAGGAGCGAGTGCCTTATTCGCTGTGCATGTTTCTAGAACATCTTCATGCTTTTCTACCTGCTCATTGTACATTGATAAAAATGTTCTTCAAAAATGGAAAATACCATTGGACACGAGGCATTTTACTTTGATGTTTAAGGCCTTGCTGCGTGGATAAGTTGTAATAACCACTCCGATTATCTCAGTTATATTGACAATGTAATGTAGTGGTTAGCTCCAGGTGTTTGGATTTTGAACCCCAGGTGTGGCGAGGCTGCTTTACTGTTGAGCAAGCAACTTAATCTTCGGTGCTTCCAGCTGTTTAAATGGCCTGTATGTGAAAAATGTGGGATTGGATAAAGAGTGTCTGATAAAAGCCTAACTGTACATGTAAATCATACAGGAATTCTGTTAAGTAAATCTGTGGTATCAAGTTGAAGACGAATATGTACTTATCAGCATTATGAATTCATGAGGTTTATACTCTGTCCTGTAATTCCTATTTCAGACTTCAGTGCCCTCTGCTGGTCAACAGTGGAACTTGATCATAGCGCTCTTATTTTCTAACTTGGTTAAGACTTCGTTGTGTGCTTATGTGCTACTTCCACTCATCTCTACAGTGATAACGTTTTTGTGTTTCCGTTCCTGCCTCACTTTTGTTGCGGTGAAATGAAATCTGAACGAGTCCCTTTTTTGGCAGATGATATAGAACAGGCGGTGGACTCACCTGACTGTTTGGTGAAAATGCGCAGTACAGATTCTCTGGAGCAGGTGAGTCACTTTGGAGCAGAGATGTAGAATTCATATCCAGTATTTTAGTCCCGACTATCCATATTCACTGAAGTTTGTGGGTGGAACAATAAGATGAGAGAACTTTTACTTCCTGTCCCCTGTTCTTCAGTCCTCTGATTGAGTTGCATTTGACTTTGCATCCACTGTGCCTGAAGTGCAGAGGGATGTCATGATGCACGTGGACCATTTATTTTCTATACCTGTGTATCAATGGTGTAGTCAGAACTAAAAACTTGGTTGGCACAGAACATTCCTTTACAACAATTATTAATCCTGAATTGTTCTCAGTCATTTTTCTTTATTAACACATTTTCCAATTTTAAGAATAATTTGTTGGTAATAAAAGACACCGTTTCTTTCTTAGTGTGATATATTGGCAACTAAATAATAAGGCTAAATTCTGTTCAGAAAAATTATTTTTTTCATAAACACTTATTTAATAACTTTATTATTATTATTAAAACTGTTCTGGAATTTTAATGCTACTTTTTTGTCACATCAGGAAATCCAACCTGTTCTTAATTATTGTTTAAATTGAATTAAAAACAAAGATTTGAAACACCCTTACATGATTTTGAATTAGGCTGACTGAAATACACCAAATTGTGCATCAAAATTAATTATTGTCGAAGTGAGGATCAATAATTGTTTTAAAGAGATGTTCTGTGTCTACCCAATTTTCAGTTCTGGCTATGCCATTGCTTTATATGTTATATCGGATTAATGTTGAATACTACTATCAACATATTTAAATGAAAATTAAGATTTTTGCGGCTACTTGTCCTATTGCTCAATCTTCTCTTTTTTTTTTCACCATATCCCTGCTCTCCTCAGGTGATGAGGTGGAGGTCTCGAAGCACTGCTAACCGACACAGCCAGAGCTTGGATGACATACGTCTGTTTCAGTCCCCCAACCCTCTGAGCACCACCCTCCAAACCGACACCTCCCACAGCTACACATTCGGCCTCACAGACCCCAAACTGGACCCCCCGGGGCCCATCGGCCTCGGCTGCTATCCCCTCCACCATCCTACCAAACCTTCCTTCTACGGCCGCCGGTCAATGAACTGCCTCGCCTTGGACCTCCTGGGCGACGAGCAGCTGCTGGAGTTTATCTTGTGAGCACTAGAGGGCGCAGCTGAGACACGTATTTTTGCCCACATTCTATGTGGTGTCCTGGGTACAATGACTTCGAGTATGGACAGAAAGTTTGATTGGAAATGAATATGTTTGTGAAAGCTGTTATGTATAATTTTCTGTGTGAGTGCATGTGTTTATGTGTGCGTGAGTGTATGTGTGAGTGTGTTGATGTTTGTAAATATTTTATTTTGTTTTCACTCCTGCCTCCTCACCACTGGTGTCCTGCTGGGGCAGCGGGTTTTCAAATACACTCAGCAGGGAACTGCTCTGTGAAAGAGAGGGTCTCAACTGTTGCCTGGAGACGGTGCCCTAAATACAAATACAAACTCCTCATTTGCCACCATCCACTTTGGAGAATAGGAAAATGGGGGCTTAGTGGCAGGACTGCTGGCCATGAAAGCAGCCTATTCATCAACACAATTTCCCCCCACTGCACCTGACACATTTACTGTTGTTTTTTTTTTTTTTTTTAATTTTTTTTTTTTCCCTGTGAAAGTCTTATTTTCTTATTATTACCTTTTTCTCACAACCATCAGGATTATTTTGCCTCTAGCAATAGTCACTGTTCTAATTGGACAGACGTGAAACTGACTTGTTTTTTTGGCAATTCCATATGTTCTGAATGATACTGCAACTTAAGACTGATTTGAGGACATCAAGCCGAGAAAAACTGAACACCTGCCAGGAGTGAATGAAAACTGTTGAGACATTATGCCGATCAGTGTTATGTTAGAACTGGCAAAGAAATACGAATGTGCCATTTCTAATGTATTTTCATATACAAAAGCTTGTTCTCCACCATGGAGAAGAGCATTAGAACTCTTTCTATCTGTGTACTATACTGAAACATTTACATGAACATGGTTTGCTAAGTAGATTCCTAAGTGCACACTTCACACGCACTTGACTTGGTGAGTACATTAGTAAATTTGCGAATCTTCATGCTATACTACGCCAGTATTTTCAATTTTACTGGCATTATTTTTTAATACATATTTGGGCTAAAATTTGTACGCTCTAATTTCTGCAAATAACTTGTCTGTGCAAACATACACAGTATAATTCCCTTGAGTAAATTTTCCTCATTTTAAATGTGCGTACACATTTAGGATTCTTCAGCATTACTAAATACAGTAATTATAAATGCAAATGTGAATTTAGGATCCTACATTTATAAGTTTTCAGTTCTGTTACTGTGTATGTAATTAGGATTCAGTACTGCAAAACTAAGTGAATACAGTATACACACTTAAGGGTTCGCACTGCTACTGTAAATCAGAATGTGAATTCCACTGCATAAATTATTCCACAGATCTGTAAATGTATGTAAGATTCTATACATTGAGTCCTGGGGTGAATGAATTTAGCAGTTGTGCCATGTCCTATTACTCCCACAAAGATTTTGAGCTGAACAAGGATATCACTGGAGAATGTCTTCACCGGCTGCCTCTTTGCCTTTCCGGTCATTGTTCACTGAGCAACTGTATAAGTTAAGTGTTCTGTTTGTGTAGTCCACATTCATTAGAGCTGTTTTATTTTTATAACAAAGGTGTGCTTGAAACTGAGAATGTTTCAGTCTCTTTCCTTCTTCCAATGAGTTTTAAATGACCTCGAGGTTGAGAAACATGCTTTCATGTTAATTCCACCAATTTCTTTAACTGCGCTTTTACTTTACACTCTCTGATAAAAGGCATATTTTACACAAGTGTGTTCTTGTGTACTGTAATGGCCATTGAAAGTGTACTTTCCCATGTGCAATTCCATGTCTTCCACTGCATTGTATTTTCATCATTGTATTATTTATTTATGTGTAGCCATAAGGATTTAAATGTTAGAAAAATTGGAAAACTTACCTGCAAATTGATGCGACCAGTGTTAACTGCTAATACAGTTACTTTTCTACCAAGATGTTGAAAAATTTTGATATCAAAACTCCCTGGATTTTTTACATTTTTCTTTATCTGAAATCCTTCCTTTTTATAATAATTGAATGGTCTGCATTCCCAAAAAGGCTAGGAAACAAAGTTTTGCGGACATCAAATGGGTAATTGCATGTAATTTGCCGTATAAATGAATGACTTTCTTGGTACATTGATCTGTCTCCCTGAACTCGTCGGGCAGTTGTAACTGATTGCAATTCAGTTTAATTAGATGACTGTCAACACAAAACCTGCTCACAAAATATTCTACACATTGATGAATGTATTATCCAGCGAATAATCAATCAAATGTTGAATTATCCTCCCAATCATGTTTATATATTTTTTATTAAACTGTATACTACATCAAAATTTGTACATTAAAGATATTTTTTGTCACTCCATCAAAGTGAAATTATGCCAGTCAATTGTCAAGAGGGATGAAAGTGCATGAATGTGAGTGTTTGTAAGTGTGTGTGTGTGTCTGGCAAAAAGGGAATATATCTGGAACCTTATTGGAGTATTTGGTTTATCGAGCAAAATGGGTTGTTTTTGTGCAAATATTGCCAGTCAACCAATAATGAACCTCATGCCACTGGGTGAGATATCTTTTTCAAAAACAGGTCGCTGTCAACCAATTAGGACCTTTGCCTGTAGTTCCTTTGTTTTACTGGGAAGCATTAAACGTTATATATTTATGCATAAACAATTTATCTTAGTCGTATTACTCAACAGAAGCACGTCAAGCCCCTTACTTGGTCCAGGAATCAAGCCCTAACATTTCCAGCTGTAACCAGAGTTCCTTCAACATTCTATTATACTGCCGTATGCTAGGAGCTATTTTTGTGGATTCCCATTAACTTATTTTTCACGGAATTTCGTCTGAAATGGTTTTTGATTTACATTTTGTCTTTTTTTGGCAACACAAACCATCTTGTGACGTTACTCATCGCGTCAGAAATACGTGAGTGCAGTGCTGAGTGCAGCCACGGAGGATCTTTGGTGCAGCCATGCGTCACGCATGCGTACAGCAGACAGTTTGGACACGTGGGAGTGGAGGCAGGAAGTGTTCGCGCGTTTTGAATGTCGGTGTGAGTTGTGTTTGCTGTGGTTTTGTCGATTATGTCTTCGGTTTTAATTAGTGCTATTTTATCTAACTGCCCCGATCCAGAAGGTGTACTGTCTAAATTATATTTTACGGCGGACACGTGCCCGGAAATTGAGAGAGTTGAAGCCTTAACCACATTGATAGACACAGTTGGCAGACTCCCCTACCATGGCGAGGATGCAAACGGGGATAAAATCATAGCCAGCACCAGTGCCACGGCAGCTGTGAAAAGAGCACGTTTTCTTGAAAGCGTGCAGAATATTATATGGAATCAGTGTTTGCCGCTTTTGCACAAACTGCCTGACGAAAAGAAGTTTTTACAAGGCGACCAGTGTGCAGGACACACCAAAGAGCTGCTCAATGCATTATGTGGGTTATTGGGAGTTTGCGTTGGACTATGTGGCACAGAAGTATCGAGTAAATTGGTCAGCAGTGTGTTGCCAGTTTTGGACGTGGCCGAAGGCACCCTGGAAGGCAAAGATCGTCTGAGTGTAGACGTTGCCGTTGAGATTCTAGCGGTCGCTGTACCTGCCATTTCACCCGACGAACAAGCAATTACGAGCGTACTTTCTTCTGCCCTCCACTGTATAAAGTCAGGATCGGTTACGCTTGTATCCAAAATCGTAGTCCGGGTTCTGATTGCTGCCCTGAACAGTTGCAGCGATGGCAAGAGGAGAGAGGCGGTGCTTCAGTTTATTTGGTCTGACTTGCGCACCTGGCACTTGAATGACAACGCAGCGACAGTGACGGGTCGCGTCTTGCAGTGTCTGACGGCGCTGTCAGACTACCTGCTACCTTCAGATCAGCTTTCGACTGATCGCACAATTGAGGCTGACCTTCGCTTCTCATCTCAGCTTTGGAAGATCATTCAAGATGGTCTTACGCATCGAGACAACCTAGCACGCAAACGGGCGCTATATTTACTGAAGAGATGTGTAATGTTGTCGGAGGAGGATAGGATGGAGTTTTGCTGCGATCCCGCATCTCCAGAAGGTAAGGTCCTGCGTTCTAGCTGTCATAAAAAAAAAAAATACTTGTAAAACATTTGTAGTAATCGAAGGCAGTGATGCTGCTTCCTTTGCTTGGATTGACATTTAGTTGAGGTGTGTTTTATTACCATTGCACTCACTACATCAAGGCGGGCTCCTTGCCCTTCAAGTTTATGGTCGCCGTGTAATCTGATAATCTTAAATTCTCCCTCGAAATTGTGTGCAGGTGGTAATGTGTTCAGATGGGACCCGAACAGGAGCCAGTTTCTCCGGGAATTCTGGGAAGATTATGCCTTGATTATGGAGACCCTAGATGAAAACCAAGTAAGTAGTTATTAGTCAGCATCAGATATTAAGTGTTACAGTGTTTGTTTTCCTTCTCAGTAATGTATTGGTCAAATTTAAGAATAAAAACAATTTGTAGATCACTGTGCCTATTACTGTTTATCAAAAATGAGCTGTATGAGGTCCTCTGACTCAAGGAATACGTAAATTGTTTGTGATGGTCGTAGTTATTTTGTTGTCTCTCTCAGGCAGGACCTGTCAGATATCCCCATTATTGTCTTTGTGATGCAATTGTGATGTCACTTTTTTCCCTAGATACATTTGGTACGGCCTGTGCTCAACAGGATAAATACACTGATCGAAGCTACAGTGAGTGACTCTGAAGGTACTCATCAACTCTCATCCCATTCTATTTCATATTTGCCATACAGTTAAAGTAGTTGAACCGTGACATCCATTTTTTTTTTTGTTTTGACTCCATGCTGCAGCAAATTGATGTGAAACAATGACTGTCAATGTTATACAAATTGTCAGCTTTCATTTTAGATGATTTACATCAATTTTGGGTGATGGCTCTAGGAATTGCAGCCAATTTTATACCTGGGTACTGTTCCAGAAGTTATGGAACGTACGGTGTACTTATTTTTACTCACTGAATTTGAATTTGCACCTGCAACTTTTCTGTTATTTGCTCACCTCCCAAACCAGTATTATCATACTTAACGGTCCCGTCCCCTCCTCTCTCGCTCATCCCGCAGACAGTGCCCTGATTCATCCGTCTTGGTTGCAGTGTGTGTACCAGCGTATGTTCCACAGTGAGAATAAGACTGTGATGAGAGAGGGTGTACGCCACCTGCTGGACTTGCAGGTGATTCGCAGCCCTACTTTTGCCTTGGCTTTTGCACAGGTAAGAGATAATAAATACTAGGGGTGTAACGATTCTGAATAGATTCTGTATCGATGTTTTTTAAGGCATAGGACCGCCATGGGGCGAACATCCGAGTTTAACCGTTTCCTTTATTAAACCTGACGCAGTCTTGAAACGAAAAGTGCCAAACATCAAAGGGCATGAGAAATGCTTCCGGAAAAAAAAACTTGACCGTTTCGGCGACATGCCGCACGGAACCAAGTAAAGGACTACAGAATCGTCTCCTTTTAAGCAATTAGGTTACTCTAATCTTGTCCCTGTTTACTTTGCTCAATTAGCAATCAAACCGGCGATTCTCTTTTTTACTTTGCTGAATGAGTAGAGCTGTTTATTAAGACAGCATTGATTGAGTTTGATTGCCGCATTCTGAAAGTTAAATGGGCATAGATTTGCAAGAGCGCGTATTTGGCCATTTCGTGTGATTGTGATCATTTATAGCTCACATTCACGTTTCATCTGCTTTAATGTTTTCCACCTTGTGTATATTTTAGACATTTGAAATCCAGGGCGATCTGAAAATAAATCTCTTTATTTTTATTTTATCATTATAGATCTCCTTAAAATACCACAATGAGAGATGAAATGCTGAGTTGGGATGTGGTGATGTTGAACGAGGATTTTTTTAAAGTGTAATGAGAAAACTTGCCGTCATGGGGTTTGTAGGCAGTCGCGTGTTATTTCTTGAAACATACACACCTGAAGAGGCTTAAAACGATTTAAAATGCCGTCGGGAAGAAGCCTGAGTTTAGATTTCGCTAATTGCAGGTGCTCCGCCCTTCCTTAAATCTGCTCGCATACACTTGGCCTAAATAACGATCAAGAAATTTAGCCAGTAGCCTATAACGATTATGATGTGATGGTGAAAAGCAGACAAACCTAACTGGGCTACGGTGTTAGATTGAAAGAATGCCAATTTGAATAATTAGAAAAAATCTTCCTCTGAATTAGATCTCTCATTGTAGCATTTTAGGACATTATTCAAGATTAATTTAAAACAGATTTGTTATAAGATCGACCTGGAGTTTCAGCGTCTAAAAAATACACAAGGTGGAAAATTTATGATTTAAAAAATGATTTAAAAAATCATTTCTCAAAAAAATGCATGATAATTTTTTAATAAATCAGGCAATCAACTTACCTTGGTACCATCAATGTACAGTACGAGCGCCATTTTGATTGAATCGACGGAAGTGGGTCTATTGGGGGCGCTGTACTTCATGAATATGCAAGATGGCCTGTGGAGGCCAAATGGTTGCAGATAGAGATAAATTTTGTATTACTGACATATAGGAAGTAATATATGACCTATATTTTGGCTGTGTTAAAGTTGACCTCAGATGACCTTGAAAGGTCAAACTTGAGGTCAAGCAAAATGTTACAATTTTTAAAGGTTTCTAGGCTTGAAAATATTGAAGATTGGGAACATATGTGCATTGAACACATATAGGAAGTAATGTATGAGCTTTCATTTGGTGGCCTTGAACTTGACCATCGGCGACCTTCGAAGGTCAGACTTCACAAAGTGAAATTTCAATGACTTCTATCACCAAAACTATTACAGATAGAGCTTAGCTTTATATTGCGGGCATATAGGAAGTCATGTGTGAAGTTTCATTTGGTGACATTGAACTTGACCTTCAGTGACCTTGAATGCCCAAACTTCACAGTGAAATTTCAATGACTTATATCAGCAAAATGTTTACAGATAGTTTCTGTTTGTATTGGAGATGTATAGGAAGTCATGCATGAACTGTCATATGGTGGCCTTGAACTTGACCTTCGGTGACCTTTGAAGGCCAAACTTCACATAGTGAAATTTCAATGACTTCTACCACCAAAACTATTACAGATAGAGCTTGGGTTTGTATTGTGGCCATATAGGAAGTCATGTATGAAGTTTCATTGGGTCACCTTGAACTTGACCTTCAGTGACCTTGAACGGCCAAACTATATAGTGAAATTTCAATGACTTATATCAGCAAAATCGTTACAGATTGAGTGTAGGTTTGTATTGGAGAAGTATAGGAAGTCATGTATGAACTTTCATTTGGTGACCCTCATATTGACCTTCGAAGGTCTAACTTGACCTAGGGAAAATTCAATGACTTTTATCACTGAAAAGGTCACAGATGGAGCCTAGTTTTGTGTTACTGACATAGGAAGTCACATATGAACTTTCATTTGGTGACATTCAGCTTGACTGTTGATGACATTCGAAGGTCAAACTTGACATAATACAATTACAATGACTTGTCTTGCCAAAACGGTCACAGATGGAGTCTAGGTTTGTATTACAGACATATAGGAAGTTATATATGAACTTTCATTTGGTGACCTTCGTATTGACCTTCAAAGGTCAAATGTGACCTAGTGAAAATTCAATGACTTGTATCACTAGAACGGTCACAGATGGAGCCTAAGTTTGTGTTACTGACATCTATGAAGTCGCATATGAACTTTCATTTGGTGACATTCTAGTTGACTGTCAGTGACCTTTGAGGGTCAAGCTCCACTGTGAAATTACAATGACTTGTACCACCAAAATGGTCACAGATTGTGCCAAGGTTTGTATAGTGACATTTAGAAAGTCATATATGAAGTCCGTTTGCTGACCCCAACTTTACATTCTGTGACCTGTAAAGTTCACAATTGACATATTGAATACATATTGACATATTTTAATGGCTTGTATCACCAAAACTACTTCAGAGCTTAGGATTGTATAACTGAAGGTTTTATAAATCTATGTGAACTTTTATTTAGTGACCTTGACATTGAATTTTATTGATTTAAATGTCACACTTCACATGAAATTTTCATAACTTGTATCATTGCTGTTAGACTGCTTGCCGGTCAGCTGCAGGACCCTTGGTCCTATTTTTATACTGTATTTTATACATTTGTCTTTGTCATTTTTGTTTTAGCTCTGAGATTTGGCTGGTAGTTCTGCATGTTGTTTAGTGTGTTTTTTGTAAGTTTGAGACATGCTAGTCTCTTTACCCTGCTCTCCTTGCTCTCTCTGTCCCCTAGTTTATCATTGGCCCCTTCTTGGATACCTTAACTGAGAGCTCGCTCTTCCACAGGTGAGTCATCGATTGTTTGTCAACATCATAGTGATTCAACTGACCAAAAAAAATCACAGTTTGAGCATGTTTTTTTGTCTATATTTGCTATATGATCAATTCTTTTTGCATGGTTGGTTCTCTGTCATAAGCTACTCCTGTAGTATAGTGGGTCATTCTGTGTCAATTCACGGAATGGCTCCCGCATGCCCCCTCAGATTTTCTTGAAAAAAATCATGTTGGTGGATTAACTTCTCAATAGAATAACCCCAAAATTGTAGGTCTCTACTGCCAATAGTTTGGCCACAAAAAATTATTAAAAGGACAAAGGTTTGGGCAATTTTTATCCTTTTTTTTTTTAGCATCGCCTTCTGTAGACCTGCTGACTTTTCCAACAGTACAGGAAAGTGGATCAAGCGGAGGATTGGAAGTTGAAGCCATAATGTCTCTTGAGGCCATGTGCTTTAATTAGTGGGTGCGGCCCCCAAATTAGAGCATCGGGTCATGTTGCCATCTAATGAGTGACACAGTAAATACCTCAAATTTTCAGTAGAGATTGCAATGTCTTCTGAAATGTGCTGATTTTGTACATGAATATGTATGAAAATGGTACAAAACCATAAAAAGTGCAACTTTGGATACAATTTTAATTATGAAGCAATTGAGAGACCACTTTAAAACTTATTTGTGGAGAAAGTACAGACAAAGAGCTTTCTAATAATATAGGTCCCGTAAAAATCTGAGTATACTGACATTGAGAAAAAACGGCCCGAAAATGGGTTACCCCCCAAGATGGGGGGGTCATAATTGCCCCCACCACAGAACAACTGCAAAATATATACAAGATATCAATGTTCCAATGGAGAACTGAGTATGTGCACTTACACTAAGAGACATAACATTTTGAGATTTCTCATTCTGTTTGGGTGAAAGGGCCACCTGAAATGTGCCAAATTTTGGGTTCTGCCTGTTTTTGAACGACGACAGCGTAGACATGAATGGGTTAATTTTGTTCCTTTTACTTGTAAATTGTTTACTTATGGAAGATTAGTAATTCCTGAAAAAATGAAGTCCATGTCTGTATTAGTTTTTGAGTTATGGCCCCATGAAAATGGCTATAATTCATTTTGCCGCATCTGAGAGTGCCACGCCCACTTTTTTGACCCCCCAGAAAATGAAAACCGCGGGGGGTATTGAGCTAAAACTTGGTATTTCCTCATTTGGCCCCAAGTAAACATTCTACCGAAATTTAAGGGAAATCCAAGACCGTGACACTGGGAGCCCCGGTTGATTTCATATGGAATGACCCAGTACACAATTGTACAAAAAGTATTGTCAAAATTATTTCAAAGTAAGGTAGCATCTAGTCTGCAATTAGTTCTAAGAAAATAAATGTTGCAGATTACCATACCCTTGCAGCTAACCTACTCACACACATATACTTTTCAACTATATTGGGAAAGTACCAACAAAACTTATCAGTTCTAATGAATAGCACAGAATGAATGTGATAAAACATGTTCTGCCAATGAAAGAGTCACTTGAAGTCCTTCATGAAAACATCTGCAAAATATTTTTGAATATTAAAATCTTATCCTCAGAAAAATAAAATTAATGAATTATGAAGTAACGATTTAGCGCAGCATATTTATCTTGGAACAAACAAAAAATAAAATAAACTAAAAGCGTTGGCAAAATAAGTATCAGCCAATTTCGTATAATGTTATAACTTAGAAACTTTGACCAGCTTTAGCTTCAATGTTAATTTGAGTTTTAATTTGAACAGGTCCGTTGCAATAGAATAATTTCCAGCTTAAAAAAGTCACAGCTAGAGGTACTCTGAAATGATTTCTGGTGATTGTTTTGTGTTGTCACATACTTAAAATACTCGATTTCGAACTGCAATAAAGCTTATTTTGATTTCCATTTTCAAGCTTCAATATCTTTCCATATACTAGTGTGAATGTGACTAATATGTATTTAAAGTTTATGTCAAATGGTTTATAAGAGGCACTGAACAAAATTTGAGATCTCTGACATAATTACAGAGCTGTCCACAAGACTACGAAGCTGTAATCGAGAATTAACATTCCAATATATAACATAATATTAAAATTCATATTGGGGAAAAAGAGAAAGAACACCATCACAATTTTTGGATATATCATTAACAAAAACCTGCTCTTTAAGGTTAACTTGATTTGGATTTGATACACGGTGTCATTCAAGGGGAATATAGCTTCAAATTTGCAGGAAAATGTGTTTTTTTTTCTTATTTTTGATCGGCAATATCTCAGATTCTGTTTACTTCACATTGGTAATTTTTCAGAAAACTATGTACTTAGTCCAAAAGACACCCCCCTACAAAATATCAGGCCCCTGTCATAAAAACTGATGAGTTTACAGGCCCTTAAATGTGCTGCCACGGTTCACAAATAGAACAGAATCAATTTTCAACAGAATCTAGGGGCCTTATTACTGCATGTTACACATGAGCCAGACTGCTGAAATTTAAGTTATGTACAGATGTACCACCAGATATTTGACATACAAACTTTGGAGGTCCTAGCTCAAGTACTTTTTAAGATATTCCAGCTCAAAATTAGAACTTCATAAGGCAATGCTTAAAAAAAAGGCTAAAAATTGCCCAAATCTTTGTCCTTTTAATCATTTTTTTGTGGCCAAACTATTGGCAGTAGAGACCTACAATTTTGGGATTATTCTATCAAGAAGTGAATCAACCAACATGAATTTTTTCAAGAAAATCTGAGGTGGTCATGCGGGAAGATTTTCTGAAATTTGGTGAATTGACACGGAATGACCCTAGTTTGAAATTTCTAATCTGACTGATCTTTTGATTTTTTTTTTTTCCCATTATTACACCAATGCCCCTATTCTTTATTTTTGTTTTTTACTGCTTTGAGCTTTAATAGGTTTGCAAAGTAAGATTCTTTTTTTTCTGAAGGGAATTTTGGAAATTGAATTCAGGAATCAGGGGATCTGGATTATTTTTAGCAGCACTGGACTGCACTTCCCAGCATCCTTTGTGCCAGAGTGATATTTTTTCTGCTAGTTGTTCCCTCCTTAGGTTTTCAATAGGTTTTTTTGTGTAGTGTTTTAATTTTTCTGCCAATTATAAAGTCTGTGCTCAGTGAAAGCTCACTTGTGTTTCATGTTTTCTTCTTCAAGTTAAATCAAATTAGTTTATCTCTCAAGATATCTTGTAAGCTCGAGAGTTTATCTCTCGAGAAGTGTGATGGTCTAGTGAATGGGACTCTGGGTCAGCTGGCCTGGGTTCGATTCCCGGACCAGGCGATCACTTTGTGTCCTCATTCTCAATGCCTCTCTTCACTCAGGTGTATAAATGGGTACCAGCTGGGGTAAAGTTGGGATGGGAGTAGCCCCTACCCCTACCATTGTGGTAGAAGCTTAGGAAAAAGGAGCCTTTTGGTTGCCTTCGACTTCGGTCAACAAATTTTACTACTTTACATATCTCTCAAAAAAAGAATTTTGAGGGGCGCCCCGGTGGCTCATCGGTCTAAACGCGCGCATCATAAGGGCTGTGTCCTTCCCGTGGCGACCCCAGTTCGATTCCGGCTTTGGTCATTTGCCGCATGTCCTCCCCATTCTTCTCCCCAACTTTCCTGTCTCTCTCCACTGTCTATCAAATAAAGGAAAAATAATCTAAAAGAAAAAAAAATGAATTTCTATTTTAGGTAATGTGTTCTCCCGTTTGGTTACATTTCATATACCATTTTCATACTTGCCCATACTGTTGTAGGCCTGAAATAGCAACTTGTTAGCAAGTTACTTTTAAAAATCATACAACATCTTCAGAATTAACAGTTGAAATATTAAGCAATATAATTAAAAATTATACAACATCTTCAGAATTAACTGTTGAAATATTAAGCAATGTAATTTAACTTGTAAAAATAAATGTGAAAACCATGTTTGCTGACGTTAACCTTAAACCTGATAATCAGCGGGAAACAAATTCCTGTTCAAAGACCCAAATCTGGTGAGGGAACCCATGGCTGAAAAGTAATAACTTGCCTCTTGGTTTCAGGGCTGCGAACTGTGGCACTTTATACTTATAGGTGGTCTATCAAAATACACTATAAAAGTGTGCTCTGCTGGGATAAAAATGGCTGCTGATCATCTTGTCATTTTTTGTTGTCTTGATGCTTAAATATTGCTTTCCCTCAGATCCTCCAACCAGAGCATTGGGGAGCAGCCAGAGTTTGGGACCAAGCTTGAAGGCTTTATAGTGACTTTCTTCAGTGCTCTACCTGAGGAGAGCAGAGGTTAGGCACCTTGAGCTCGAGAAGAGAGATGGCCTGGTTTTCTATCCCAAGGGTGCCAGTGCTGTATCTGTTGTATTTAGGTACTGGATGTGTGCATTTGTGCCCTGGCTTTCATTAGAGTCTGTTACCCATTTTTGTTCCTCATGAGTTGGAGAATCATTCTCCACTTGTCCTCAGATGACTCCAGGCAACCGCAGATATCTGGCTCTTTTCTGCAGTCGACTATGCAGTATTTGGCAGTTTGCATCTGTGCAGTACTGAAGTTGTGGTTAAGCACAGTTTTCCATTACTCATGGAGTTCACTGCATTTTTCCCTTCAAGATCACTTTATAACACTAATAAAAAAAACACCTGTGGAAGAAATACAAGGTCTGAAGCTACAATGGAGCAACTCAATATTCCATGTATAAATTTCATGGGCTTCATTTATATGTCATATTCTTTCAAACAAAAATACTGAGAAAAATCTTCACAGCTGTGAGCCAGCTGTGTTTGTAACTGAAGTAACTGCATGTCTAGACCAGAATATGTACAGTTCTGTAACAATGAGGGTCGCAGTAATGGTCGCTGCTGCGCAGTAGCACTGGAGTTAGCAGTAATGCTCTCTGTTTTGCTGAAAGTGTGTACCCGTGTTCCCTGCATAGGCGGTGTCCTGCTGCAGCTGATACAGAGGATGGGATCCCGTCACTGGTGTGCTGTCCCCATCCTCTTCCTGTCCCAGGCCCTCTCGCGCCTGCCACCCTGCCCTGTCCTGGATATGCAGGGCCTGCATGCGTTAAGGTGACTCGCCTGGAGCATATTAACACCCCCATGTTTGCCCCAGAGAAGAACTCTTGACTCTTAAAGCTAGTCTCTATAAGCTTGTTTATATGCTAATGTAAAAGCAATTATGGTGACATTTAGGACATATGTTATGCTAAGGCACATTATTATGCTCAGGATTGGAAAACAATGAGTTTTATGGTGCGCTTTTGAAAATCTTTGTTAGATTCTAGATTTGTATCATGAGAGGAAAAATAGTGTGACATTTTCTGTTTTAGGGAGGTGCTGCACAGTACTATGATCACTCACCAGGTTCTGCTGAGAGGAGCAGCTCAGTGCTACCTGCTGCAGAGCGCCCTCTGTCTGACAGATGTGGTATGGTTTTTACAAGGACGTTTATTTTTGGGGTAAAACAAAGCCGAAGGGAAAATGCCGTTAATGACATTCTATTAAACTAGTAGCATGCAGAGCATGTTTGGGGCGAGCACCCGGTTGATGACAGACATACATACATACAAACAGAGGGCGCATTGAGCTGACCAATAAGGGACTCGGTGTGCTCGCCCCAATTAGCTGCAAAAAAGTGCTTTAGTGGGTTTCACTGTTATTTGGTTTGCAGCTGTACACAAGATAATACAGGAATCAGTATGTTTAAGTGCTTTGTTGTTTCAAAACTTGTAAATGTAACATAAACCAAACAAGTTAACTTTA
Source organism: Gymnothorax javanicus (assembly GCA_029692085.1). Taxonomy (NCBI): domain Eukaryota; kingdom Metazoa; phylum Chordata; class Actinopteri; order Anguilliformes; family Muraenidae; genus Gymnothorax; species Gymnothorax javanicus. The sequence continues at coordinate 35,056,304 of CM056208.1, forward strand.
AATGAATATGTAAATCGAATTGACTGAAGTAGTTGCAGCTTCCTTACAGCTTTCTCCACAAAATTAAGGTTTAACAAAATGAAATTAACATTTACATTAAGTTTTTGTTCTCTTTATCTCCGAATAGACTGTTGTAAACCTGGCTGATGTCTTTGGATTTCTGGCGCACTTCAGAGCGGAGGAGTCTCTGTGCCGAGGGACTGCTCTCTGGGATAAGGTAGGAATGATTGGAAGGGCAGGTTTTCAGAGATTGCAGATATGGGGGCAAGGGGTCAGGTTTAGATTGGCTACTCTGAGAATTTATTCACAACCCTGGATTTTTGGACCCTGGACTGAGTTCCCAGCGTGTCGTCAGCGAAACGACCAAATACAGATCTTTGTTTTGCTTGTTACTTCCAGTGATATACATGGTTTGCCAGCCAATATTGTAAAGTTATTTCATTGCAACAATTTATCTGTCAGCCCTCAACACTACTCGCTGGCTAATTATCTTACCAGCTGCATAGATAGCTTTCATTTAGCCGCTCAAAAACTTTGGGAGCTCTCCACAATCACCTTAGTAACATCCGGCTTAAAAAAATGTGAATTACTACTGATTTCATTGAGGGAATGAAAATTAGAATCAACTGTGTCCATATTTTTGTTCTATGTTTGTGACTATTTTTCCAGCTTGATGGTGGCTTTTCTTTTTGTCCTCTAGGTGTGTGACTGGCTGTTAGACTGCGAGGGAAAATTTAAGCCAATTCTTAGTGATGGGGATTCGAACACAGGGCCCGGGCCCGAGGGGTCTGTGTGGGGCTTTATCCACCGCCAACTTGAGGCCTATCTGCGAGTACCAGCCTGTGTTGGTGAGGGGAAGGTTGAGGAGTGGGACAGTGTGTCTGAATATACACCCCAACTTCAATTGTAATATGCTTTCGATAAAAGATGAACCATGAATCTAAATCAAATCAAGGTGCTAATCTGTGGCTTTATAGTAGGTGGAGTCAGCTTTCATAGCTCTTTATCCTATTCACAATTTTGCCTCATTTATAGTTTTTGTTTATGACTCGGCATAATTTTATAAACTCGCGAAGACATAATCAGATCAGTATTTCATGGCTGTCGATAACTGACACTTTATGGGAACTGTACCTCTCGCGATTCGTGTTTTATATTGCTCCCATGACCTTTATTGTGCTTCTATTGCATATAGCAATTGATAAACTAGCTGCTGAGTCAATTATGTGTAATGAATGAAAATGGCTGCCAAGGGCCCATGTTGGGAAAGGCTTGAGAAGCCTGGACCAAGATAATCCTCTATGGGGATTGGTGCCGTGAGCCTGTATTTTTGCAGTGCACAGATATCAGATTTATACACCTGGTGGTAAATACACAGTTTACTGATTGTGCAATGAACCACCAGTCCTGTGGCAGTTTTTAAGGCGTTATTTTATCGCTTCCACAGAGTTGAGTGCTGGCTCATTTACCTGCGCGCAGGTGGTGTTACTGCCTGTGCTCTGTAATTACTGGTGTGCTTTATCTCTGACAATACTGCTGTGGTTAGCCTGTTCTGTCGGACTGTCCCTTCTCGCAGATGTAAGTAGCAGCGTACCAGACCCGAGAGGAGCAGAGTCTCTGGCTCGAGCGATCCTCCTCTGTGCTGACATGCAGAGGCGTGGACATGGCGAGAACCCCCCTGGTGGCCTAGAGGTGTTACTGCACCCCCTGCTGGACACGCTGACCAGACTGAGCACTAATGTGTACCTTCCTCTCGGCAAGACGGACAAGAGCCTGCAGCTTCTGCTCCGGCTGCTCCAGCTGCGTTGCCAAGGAGGTTGCAAGAGCACAGGGACAGGTATAGTACCTGATTGGCTGTTTCATTGTTATTATGATGTCATCACATATGTGGTGTACTTTCTTGAAGTACCGTGTTTTTTACTGGTGGACATTTTGTCCTCTCGTTACAGAGGCCAGAACATTAGGATGTATTGCCCATGATGAGTATCAACCCTTAGAGGGCTAAATGCAGCTATTGTTGCACAATGATGTAAAATATCAAAATCAAAGCTGTTGAAAACCTGTCATGGGGTGACTTGTTAAGTTGCCACATGATAGGTTTTCAAGAATACAAGATGATTAAATTTATATTTTTAAAAAATTTATTTTCGCGTTCTAAAGGTCAGTGAATGGACATGACTAGTAATTGTATATTATCGTGATGATGGGCATTTTGTGCTGTGATGTAGCACAAGAACCTCTACAGTATTTGCAAGATCCTTGCTAGAACAGAGGGAATATTGCCCATCTTGTTATTGAGTGGAATCAGTAGTTATACAAACCACCCAAAGGTGCTTGCATGCAATGGACTTTTGGGCTTGAAGTTTTCGTTGCACTGTTTTTCAGTGACTTTGTGTCCCATGTTGCCTTTCTTGTGTCTGTCCCCGCACAGCGGACTCTGTCTCAGTCACCTTGGAAACTGCAGTGTTGGCAGTTGCTGAGCCAGTGCAGGAGTTCCTTTTGCGGAGGCTGAGCGGAGAGCTGCGTGAAGTATGTATTTATTCACCAGTATTTGGGCAGTGACACTACAATACTGCTAATACTACATTACACAAAATATGGATGTGAAGTATCCATAAATTAAAGCTTATGACCTCTGTTTAAAGGGGAACTCAGGGATAAATCATAATGCTGTTTATACAAACATAATTAGTAAATAAATATATTGTAAAATACAAAAATGTGTCATTTTTGTTTTCCAAGACGAGATAAATGAGGTTTTATTCCCCCTAATTAGTTGTCGTCTGCTTCAACGGTCGTGTGATAATGACGTAACATCGCCCGAGAATGACGAAACGTCGCCCTTCGCCGCAGAGGTCTGCGCTGTTATTGTGTTGGATAGTGTGATTGTCCCAGTCCATTATTTTATAACAAAAGATCGTTCAATATGGCCCATTGGCTAGTTGCACGAGATGGTGTTAAGTACTTTCTGAAATACACAGCGTTGCTTCAACAATAACGGTTTGCTTCTGTCACTTACCAGTCTATATCAGATGCTGAGCAGATGGCAGATATATCATCCCGGATATGAGATTTTAGCTATCGCCGATATTCCCAGGATTTGGCTTAATTAACCACGAATGATGTTCGCAAAATTTATCTTGATTACCCGTGACTGATGTTTGTTCGTTGGCACTCTTCATGAGACATCAGCTGCTCCACCGAGAAACGAGCGGATTTTTAACTAGCATCATGTTTCCAGCCGTTCTCACTGATGAGTGATGAACTGGCTTTAAGCGCCAGACAACAAGTGTGAAAATATCTGGCAATTAATGAGTGAATGTTCCATAACGTCGAAATGCCGTTTCATAAATCTAACATTCGATTGAAGCATATTTTAATATTATCGATACTTCGTTTACCTTCCCACTCGGCGTCAGTTGCACTCTCGGGACCATCTTTTCTGTAGCTATGGTTAGCTGAGTACATCTGAGAAAACCATAACGACGTAGCAGAACTAGCTAGGTAGTTGCATCAGAAAATGTTGAAGTAAATTCACTATAAAACCAAAACAATTAAGCCAAATCCTGGGAATATCGGCGATAGCTAAAATCACATACCCGGGATGATGTAATCTGCTCAGCATCTGATATAGACTGATAAGTGACAGAAGCAAACCATTAATGTTGAAGCAACCCTGCGTATTTCAGAAAGTACTTAACACCATCTCGTGCAACTAGCCAATGGGCCATATTGAACAATCTTTTGTTATAAAATAATGGACTGGGACAATCACACTATCCAACACAATAACAGCGCCAGACCTCTGGGCTGGGCGGCGGCGGGTTCGTCATTCTCGGGCGACGTTACGTCATTATCACGCGACCGTTGAAGCAGACGACAACTAATTAGGGGAATAAAACCTCATTTATCTCGTCTTGGAAAACAAAAATTCCACATTGTTCCCCTTTAATTATTCGCATTTTGGTGGTTTGTACTCTGGAGATGCAAGAGTAATGTGTCAAAAATTAAAAAAATGCATCACTCTCCAAATTCTGACGGACTGATCTGTGTCTTGTCCCTCTTACACACTATTTCTTTTTGCTTCTCTTGTGTCCGGTTTCTTTCCCTCCATTTTATTTCTTCCCTTTATGTCCTTTTCTCTGTCTTCCTTGTAGTTATGTGTAATGGCTCCCCTGTCGTGCTCTTGTTCTGCAGCTCTGTGATGTGGACCGCTGTAGCCTGTATCTCTCAGTCCTGCGGGAGCTGGTCCGGCTGTACGGAGCGGTCGGGTGGCATCGGACCAGTCGGCTCGGAGGCTTCGTCCCGCCTTTGATCCGGAATAGCCTGAGAATTCTGCAGGAACCAGAGGAGGAGGTAGGGGAGAGACTCTTCCCTTATCTGTTGTTTATGTCTCCCTGTTGTAAAAATAATGTTGCTCTTTGCTGCAAAATCAGAGTGCCGGTGCTGAGACGGTTGTATTGTGACACCACAGCTATTTTTAGGCGGCCACCAGGTGGTGCCATTTCATTATTATTTTTTTTTTTTTAAACAATGCATACACGGTCTTTATTGTACTTCAAGAGCGTTTACAGCTTATGTGTTATTAGTTATTTATTGATTTCTGGGGGTCTCATTTGTAAACGGTGAATAAAAACAGAAGTGATGTTTATACCAATTTTTTTTTTGCAGATTTCGGATGTATAAAAACACACTTGACATTAAGAAACATGCAAAATGAATGATATGTATGAATAAAAGATTTCAAGTTAATCCTGACTGAGTGAAAAAATGGCTGCGGTTTGATAGATTTGGACATTTTCTGCTATTTGAACTATATGAACATTTATCTTTTTTTTTTTTTTTTTTTTTTTTTTTTTTTGAGCGTAGGTAATATTTATGTTTGAAATTCATGAAAATTATTATTAAATGAGACCCTTGCTGTTAACACAAGATGACTTCACGTGACCTGGCCCCTCCCCTTGTTTCCAGAGTCCCTCGGTCAGTGGGCAGGTGGGGCGGGCGGTGAGCATGGCAGCATTAGCCCAGCTGTGCGAGCTCGGAGAACAGCACGGAGACTGTCTCCACCCTGAGGCCACTCGTGCACTCACCTCTGTCACCGGAGTCTTCATCTCTTCCCCCTCTTCACCCTCCTCTTCCTCATCGGGTCATATCATTCAGACCCTGCACAAGCCTGTAGCTTCAGCCAACACCCTGCAGGGGTTAGTATAAGGATCTTTAGCAGTTAGTGGCATATCTCGAGTTTGATGGATGCTGAACAATCTTTGACTTCAACACACATTGACGATGTGGTTCCTGGCATTTGAATATATTATTAGTTGCCAGCAACTTTGATATTAGATCCTGGACATCGAATGAACTGGTGATGATTTTGAACCATTGCTGTTTCTCCATGGGTGAATTAACCCTTATAGCTAAATACAAATAGTGTTGCTCAATGATGTAAGATATCAAAATCAAAGCTGTTGAAAACCTATCATGTGGCGACTTGTTTAAAAGAGCTCCCGCTGGGGAGCTCTTTTAAGCAAGTCGCCACATGATAGCTTTTCAACAGCACAAGATAATTTCATTTATAATTTTTTGAAAATTTATTTCAGCGCTCTAAGGGTTAATCATATGATTGGTTATTCTTGCTTAAGTGTTTGTTTGTTTCTGGAAGCTCAATATTGTAGCCCACTTCATATTTGCCTGTGATTTGGCCCCATTTTTCCCCCCTCAGTGGTCCTGATGACGGCCCAGACCTGCGTGGATGGGGTCGTTTGGTGGCCCAGTTCGTGCGCGACCAGTGGACCTGTCTGCGGTTCGTCCTGGCCTCTCGGGCCCCACCTGGGCCCTTGCTGGTCTCTCCCGGGGCCCTGCTGGGGGCCGCCATGGAGGGGCTGACGATCCTGCCTAGTGACCTGGTTCTGCCCATTCTGGACTGCATGACTGTCCTGCTGCCCCAGGTGTGCGGAATTATAGTGATCATTGTCATCAGCTCTGACCGAAGCTGTTTTCTTTTAATGTTTTTTCTTTATTAATGAAATTTGTCTTTGATAACCTCTTGCTTTTATTTAGTGGAGTTCGAGGCATCCATATTAGATGTTCAGTTAATAACATTCTTATGGCATATTATGCAATTATTGACCTCAGTTGAGGTGAATCCAATAATTTATCCACCATGGAGAGGTGAATATCCCTTGTCCAAGGTGGATAAATCTTTGGATTCACCGATAACTGAAGTCAATAACTGTTTTTTCATATGACTCTACTTGAAAATATAAAATAAGAGAAGGGTGACAACTCTAACGTAAAGCTCCTCACAGGGATGAAGCGACACAAAATGCAGACACAGGAGCATCTACGGGGAAGCCTAATCTATTTTTAGCTGGAGGTCGTCGGATTGTATATTCACTTTTCGCACACTTTGGCGCAGTGAATGTCGCTCTTTACGGCGATCGCCGTATCAGGAAATGGCAAATCCTTTCTTTATATAATAATTGTAATTGTTCACCTTCAATTCTGGACAGTTTTTTACATGGTTGTTTTGTTAAGTCTCCTTAAAGGCCTTGTCCACACTATGCTTGTAAGCCAACGGGGACAAACCATTTTATTTTATGTTGAGTTTTATCATGCCTTGTTTTGTGCATTATTGTTTGGTGCACCCTGCTCTGTAATGTCTGCCATTTCATTGAATTTTCGTAATGTGCTGTCACTGCTGTGCAGTATATTTTTTTCATGAAGTGTAATCTAATGCATGACTTGCTTGGCTGATGGATCTGCTGAACCAGCATAATGTCAGGGTTTCATTATTCTTGCGCGGCCAGGGTTTTCCCCGTATGGTTACTGCATACAAATTGCGTTTTTATGGCTGTTTCAAAGGGTGGCCTCCATGGTGTGTGTGCGTCCGTGCGTGTGACTTTGTTTTGCATATTTGCTCATGTGTCTGTGTCATAGACTGTATGAAAAGAGGGACGCAGCACCCGGGTCTGAAAAGTGAAGCCCATGCGGAAATCTCTGAAAAAGGCATTCTATTTAATGGCGAGCAGATGGCGACGTCAGTGGTTGCAGAAAGAAGTTCAATGCCATAGAAGTCTATGAGAAAATGACCATACTTTCCCACTTGATTTATTATTTCATTGATCATTTTCCACATTATTTTATGGCATCTATCGCAAGTTTAAAGTCTCCTTCTATATTTCATGATGTTTATTTTTGTAAATTATGTCCCAAATAGACTAGAATAAAGGATAAAGCCAGATATGCTTTATGGGGCGTGGTTATCCTCTGATCCTCGTCAGATACGGTCAGATCCACGCGTAGATCCACCCCTCGCTGCTCCCTGGATCTTCAATTCACGCTCTCGTCCAATAGAAATCAGATCCGGTTTCAAAATGACAAAATGGCGCTGTTCAAATAGCCAAAATCGAGGCTTCCTAAATGGTATGCTGAAACCAATGGGTGACGTCCCAGCTGCTTCGTCCACCTTTTTATACAGTCTATGGTCTGTGTACATTCATGTCAAGCAGTGGTTACAAAACCTGCTCCTGGAGATTTTCACTCTTGTTGGCTGATCAATTCACACCCAACGTGACTAATTGGCAGGTCATTGAGATCACTCAGTGTTAAATGAGATCTGCTTTGTTGGTGTTGGAGTGAAAACTTGCAGGATGGTCGACCACCAAGGGAAGGTTGAGGACTATTTAAGTCCAGACCCTCTGAAACCCAACCTTCGATCTTCCATCCACCAGGTGGTGCCATTTGACGAGGTTTTGACTGTAGAGGCAGTGACTCTGGCGTGGAAGGTGGTGATGGGTTTGAACAGTAACCCTCATGACTTCTGGCCTGTTTTGGAGGGATTTGTGCGGATGGCCTTCGACCGCAGCCTGCTGGAGCTAACTGACACCGACGCTCCCAGCCTCTTGGCCACTGTTAAGCAGGTATTAGGAATTACTTTCACAGGCAACTTGTTTTATAGTGTGTGAGGCTCACAGGATGTGGAAGGTCTGTAGCAACTGCTGGATCAATGTAATAGTCAACAGTAAGCTTGTAAACATGGGATCTCATTGTATTAACATTGGTATTTTGTTAACACTTGAACAGTAACAATATAAAAAGAACCGAAATTGTTGTATTTTTCACATCATGCAAAATGAAAGCTGACAGTTTTTGGTTTAGTTTTTTATTTATTGTTTTAAAATCGAGTGTGCCTGAGTGCAGAGCCAAATAGTTAAACAAATTGTGTCACTGTCAAATGCATGTATATACAGCATATAGACAACCATGGACAAAACATTTTAGTGATGAAAGCACATTAATATTGTGCATTTTCTGCAGATTTCCTCTGAGTTGATGGAGCTGTCGGAGGTGAAGACCGGCGTGTTCAATGTGCTGATTCAGCACTGCTGTCAAACCTGGTTGCCCTCTGACCCGGGAAGTGAAAGTCAGGCCGACGCTGCCTTCTCCAGCGCTCTCAAACATGTGGACATCCTGGCTGAAGCCTGTGTGCACGGCCCAGTGTTCAGGAGGGATCAGCGGTAGGTGTGTGTGAGTGTGGCTGTGGAATTACAAGCAACTGTTAGCATTATATAGTTGCAACGATGGAAAAAAAATTTGTTGTAAAATTGAGTAGAAAAGGTAAGTAAAATATCGGTACAATTAATTATTGTATGGTCCTGGAAAACAATAGTGTCTTATTATCGAGGTAGAATAAACTGTGTCGTTTGCTGGTTGTATTCTGTAGAATATTGAATGTATTTAATATAATGCTTTGCCCCTGGTTGTAGCCCTAGCATTCCCGGCTGGTGTAAGAGCTGTAGCAGTGTTGTTGGAAGAATGGTTTTAATTCCATCACAGCCTTATGGTTATGTTTCCCAGGTCATACTAAAAGCACATTCTTTGCTTTGTTCTGAATTCAGGCTGATCCAGGAGGTGCAGACGTATGTGGAGCAGCTCGGTGATGAGTGTGCAGCAAATGCAGCAGTGACCAGGTCATCTCTCTCCCTCTCTCGCTCTCTCTCACTCTCTTGCTCTCTCTGTCACTGCAGTCGACTTTGTGGAGTTCCTTTCAACTCCAGTGGTGCCTTACTGGCACTGTAAATGAAATGGTGTTTTTCTGAGTAGATTAATCATTAAAAAAAGATGATTATACATGTATTGGAAGCTATAATTTGCTTATGCTTGGCTTTCAGCGACTGCAGAGATGAGCAGTTCCCTCGTCTGTGTGCCCTGGCCTTCCTCAGCAGGCTGGATGCCTCCTGTCCTCTGCATGAGACACTGATGGAGGAGCTGGTGCTGCTCATGCTGAAAAAGGTGTGTGTGCGTGTGTGTGTGCATGCGCGTGTGTGTGTGCGTATATACTTGCGTGTGTCCATATATATCTGTACATTTGCGTGTATATGTGTGCGTGTATGTTTTTGTGTGCGCGTGTGTGTGCATATATATATATATATGCGTTTATGTCTGTACATCTGCCTGTCTGTATGTGTGTGGGACGTTTTTGTGCACGTGTGTACGCATGTGTGTGTCTGCGTATATACAGGTGTGTGTGTGTATATCTGTACGCATGCATGCATATGTTCGTGGGTGTGTTGTGACTGTGTATGTGTGTGTGCACGTATCTGTGTAGGTGTGTGTGTGTGTGTGACTGTGTATGTCTGTGTGTATACATTCATTTGTCTGTGTTTGTGTTTGTGTGCACATCTGTGTGTATGTGTACTGTATCTGCATGTATACATGTGTGTGTCTGTGTGCATGTGCATCTTTTTACCCATGACCCTTTGGTGTCTGTAATTCTGCCCATCCTCCAGGATCAGGAAATATCAAAGGCCAAAGTGCGTTACTATAGCAACTCCCTGCAGCATCGGGTGAAGAACAGGGTGTGGCAGACGCTGTTGGTACTGCTGCCCAAACTGAGAGAGGTGACACACATACACACTCGCAATCACCACTGCATTTTACATGAATCATTAAGTTTGTCATCTCTATTCCAGAGGACAAAAATACTCATCCAGCTCTTTTTTGCTCAGACATTGTTAGCTAAACTGCCAACATTACATCTCCAGCCTTTTATCTTATCATACCAGCATCTACAGTACTAAATCTACAAATCAGATTCCTTTAAATGTCCCCCGGGTGCACGCGGAGCCTGGTAAAACTGCCTTTGCCTTTTACGCACATTGGGTGTGGAATGAGCTGCAAAGTACCATTACCGTAGGAGAACTCCCCTCTTTAAATTCTTTTAAAAGTTTTTTTTTTAAATTGCCTTGAGGGAAACATGCTGCTGTTTTACATAATCTGTGGTTTGAGACGGAATGTGTTACAGATGTCTTTGATAGGGCCTGAATGCCTCACTATTTCTGCTGCTTTTATGCTTGTATGTGTTGAAATGTGATTTTTTTTTTTTTTTAATATATGTTTGTATGTGAAACTGGTTATATTGCTGTTTTGATCAGGACTCATTGGAAGATGAGATCTTGTATCTCAATGGGACCTTCCTGGCTAAATAAAGGATAAATAAAACACACACATATACATATACTTATACATATACATGCAAAAGCGCAACGGTGCACACACTCTCACTCACACTGATACACTCACAGTTTTGTTCTCCCTCTTGCCCTGCTGCAGTAATGCATCAGACGTGTACAAGCTTAACTTGTGCTCCCAAACAAATGGTTTCTTTCAAGCCCATCCATGCAGACTATGGTGGAGAGATGCGGTGTTAGAGATGTGTGGTGATGTGGATGTCTCTGTGCAGGGGTTTGTGGAGACTGTGCTGGGGCGGGTGTACGAGGCAGGCTTCTGCAGTAATCAGGCCTCAGTGAAGTACCTGATCGAGTGGATACTGGTGCTGATCTTTAGCAAACACCCAGCTCTGATAGACAGTCTGTGGGCCTGTTTCAGTGTGGTGAGTACTGACCGACGACTGTATCCTAACGTGTTAAAGCTTCTTGTAATGCAACACTATGAAACCGTAGGAATCATTTCATGACCCACGATAATTATGAACTGCTGATGCAACCTCTGATGTAGTAACCAAAGTGGTTAATGTGGAAGAATGGAACCACACGCAAAATGGCTTCAATGATGATTTTTAGTAATGCGTACACGGGGAATGAACTGCATTAGTTTGCATAGTACTATTTAACTTTTAAGCTGGATTTGTGCATTATGATTTGATATGCATATCAAAATGTGTGCAAAATATGTAATTTTGAAAAAAAATATTAGATTACCCCTGCTAGAAAATGAGTGCCATGCCAGGGACTTGAAGTAAAGCACCTGAAATCACTATTTTGGTAGCAGCCTTTCTGGATGATGATTGTAGACCACTATTGAACCTTAAGTGTGTTAATATACTTGCAGGATCAGGAAAAGACCAAGACTAGTATCTGCACTTTCCTGTCCGTTCTGGTGCACTTGGACATCATTCTGCCTGGTGTTGATGACAAGGTAAGGCCCTCTGATTGAGTTGTTCATAACCACTGTAATAGACACTGCAGTCTGCAAGTATTTAGACGAAGAAACAATTTCATTTTTTGGCTCTGTTTGTCAGGTACATTACATTTGAAAACATGATTACGTTTTAGTGAAGACTGTCGATGTGAATTTTTGGTCATTTTTCATCCATGATTCATTTACTGAGTTTGAATTTCAGCCCTTTCTATAGAAGTGTCAAAATAATGAAAGACTGAACTGTACGTACAGTTTCACATTGGGTAACTTCTTGGGAGACACCAGAATCATTGCTATTTCTCCCCCTCCCTCCATCTTTCTCCCTCCCCTCCCCTCTCCCCGACCCCTCCCCCTCCCTCCATCTTTTTCCCCACCCCTCTCTGCTGACCCCTCTCTCCCCTCCTCACTCTCAGACTCAGCAGTGGCGCAGAGCAGTGGACGTGGCCCTGCAGTGGTGTTTCAGTCATAACTTTACCGTGCGCCTTTACGCCCTGTTGGCCCTCAAGCGGGTGTGGGGCCTAGAGGGGGCCCGGGCCCTGGCAGAGGAGAGGACAGGGGGGACCGGCAGTCTGGGGGCCTGGGGACCGTCGTCAAGGCCTGCCTACAGCAGGCCGAGGCCATGCAGTGCACGGGGTGAGCTGAGCTTATTGGTGGAAGCATTTGTTGGGCGAATTTGATTGGCTGCGTTATTGATTGCATCTTTTAGAATGCTGGATGTTTTCAGCTCTGCTGATTTGTATGAAGTAATCACATTAGTGACGGTGTTGTGCAGAAACGCGATGAAGAACTGGGCCAGAATACAGGAACATTTCTTCTTTGGAGCCTTCCACCCACTGGAAGACTACAGCATGGAGGTATTCATCAGTGAAATGCACTTGTTTTATTCTTCTCATCATAATCCGCTTTATTTTTATGGCTATTCCCTGTTCTTTTATTGCCAAACTAAAGAAATTATGTTGAATATGAAAATATGTTGCATAATAGAGCTCATTATATGTATAAGTATTGTATAATTTCTGCGTCTCATTTTTTTCCATTTTGCTGATGGAATTATTTTGCTTGCCTTTCAAAGTCATGGTATTGATCAAAGAGATATATACACTACCGCTCAAAAGTTTGGGATCACTTGGACATTTTCTTGTTTTCCTTGGAAACACACATGAAATTAGTCTGAATAGGAAATATAGCAAATGAACAGAACATGCTTACATTGTGTGAGTTAGAAATAATGATTTTAATGGAAAATGATGAATATTTTCAAACTTTGCCTTCATCAAAAACCCACCGCTACAGCATGAAATTACTCTGAATAGGAAATATAACCGCAGTGGTCGGCAGCTTTTTCAAATGAATTGGCAGGGTTTCAAATTGGGAAGGACTGCATGCTTACATTGTGTGAGTTTGGTTCTGAAAAAGCCAATTGAAATTCAACCACTGAGTTTTAATGGAAAAACTGTCTTCATGAATATGTTCACCATTTGGGCATTCCAGATTCTTTGCCTTCAAATTTCAAAAAAAAAAAAAAAAAACCTTCACTGTTGATACTGAAACTGGTGTTTGACGGGAACTATTTAGCGCAGCTGCTAGTTGACAACCTGTGAGGCGTCTTTGTCTTAAACTACACACTCTCAGATATTTGTCTTCTTGCACAGTTGTGCATCGGGGCCTCCCACTCCTTTTTTTCTGTCCTTGTTAGTGCCAGTTTGTGCTGCTCTCTGAAGGGAGTAGTTGACAGCATGGTAAGAGATTTTAAGTTTTCAATTTCTCGCATTGAATAGCCTTCTTTTCTAAGCACAACAATAGACTGACGGGTCTCTAAAGGAAGTTCTTTCTTTCTGGCCATTTTGAGCCTGTAAACAAACAAACAACTGCTGATGCTTCAGGTACTAAACCAACCTCAAGAATGCCACGCTCCCTTTTGCGCTCCCTTATTAGTTCATCGGTTTTCAGATGTGCAACACATTTGCAGAAGGGTTTTCTAATAATCAATTAGCCTTATAAAATGCTTTATTTGGATTAGCAGCCATACCAGGAGATTGATGCTGAGGACTGACAGTTGCTGATAATAGGCCTCTCTGCAAAAATGTAGATCATTCTTTGAAAATCATCTGATTAATTTTAATCGTTTGTGAAATGGAAAAAAATGTTTGTGAAATGCATGAAAATTTATTTTTCTTTTGCAAATTTCTTTGTTTTCCAGTGATCCCAAACTTTTGAGCGGCAGTGTACATTTCTCGTATTTGCATTGTTTTTTAGACCATATTCCACACTTTTCCAAGTCTTTCGGAGCTGGCTGATGATGAATGGATTCCTCCATGGAAGTTCGAGCGGTTAGTGGATTTTGCCCTCAGCTCCACACTTCCCTTGTATAATACCCAGCAGGACCTGAGCCGGCTGCCTCCTGGGGACTGGATTCAGCAGGACAAAGGTACACTTCAACCTCCAGACCACAAGGGGGCAGCAGAGAAACGAATCTGTATGTAAATACAGGCACATATTTTTGGGTGGATGAAAGCACCATTTTTTGCTCGAATTAAATCTAATATAATTACATGAAGTATAAAATTATTGTCTTCTGGTTGGTGTACCATCACAGGGAGGTGAATTTATCCAAAGCAGAATCTTAATTTTCAGTCTGAAAATTCTTGTGTTTTAATTCTTGTTGCCCACTCATCAAGTAAGCTTGGGATATCAGCACAGCACTCTACCAGCCTACTCCAAATGTTTTACCTTTTGGATAAAGGGGCTTTATTATTGCCCTATTTTACCCACACATCAGGTTCTTGGACACTGAATTGTAGTATAGGGTGCCTTAAGGAGAGAAATTTGGTACACCGTGGTTTTAAATAACTGGGGTTTTGGTGAGTTTGGCAGTGAAGCTAACTAAAGAATCTCCTGTGACAGCGGAGGGAGAAAACGAGGAGCGCTGGGGGGAGGTACAGAAAAAGATGACCCCCTGGAGGCTCAGCATCCAGGACCAGGACCCCGAGCTGCAGCTGGTGCCCCAGCCGAGGGCAGCCCGCCTGAGCAAGCTCCACAGCGCCCTCTGGGTGGTTGCGTCCCTCATCGACAAGCCCACTAACCTTGGGGGTGAGAACGGGGCTCTAAAGAATTATTCATATCAAACTCATGTTATTCATATGGCACTTTTACAAGATGGTTACACAAAATAATGCAACAACCCATACAAATAAATCATTTTCATGTATTGGATACACCTTTTCATGCAGCCATACCAGTCTGATACGTGCAGCATGTTTTTGCTAGAGAGGGCCTGCGGATTCTTATTTAGCTCAGTGAAAAGTGCATTATTTTTCACTGATAAGTGTACCAGTCAGTGGCTGTCAGTGTTGCTAGGCACTGCAGCTGTAGCTATTGCCACACCAGGCAAACACAGCTGTGCCATGAGAAGCAATTGAGACCATTACAGTTTATATAGCGATAAAACCAGGAGCAGCTTATTGTGTTTAACGGCTTCCATTGACACGTCAGTCGCTTGTGCTTCAGACACTTCTGCCGCCTTTTGTTGTGTTTTTTATTCCACACTGGAGAAAACGTGTTTTCAAAATGGACATTGAAATGACTCCTTAACGAGGAACAAACACTGAAATCTGAATGTCAAAGTGGCTGTGATTACTTTTTTCTGTGATATTTTCCCGCAATAAACTATGAATGTTTCCCTATCTAGGTAGGCCTGCTCTAGATAGCCCACTTTATGGGGGACTAGGGGATCATTTTGTATACAGCCGCTGAGTTGCATCTTTTTTTATCTTCATCTTTTGAGCAGGGCTGTGCAGGACCTGTGAGATCTTTGGTGCGAGCGCTCTTGTGATGGACAGCCTTCATCATGTTAAGGACAAGAACTTCCAAGCCCTCAGTGTGTCGGCAGAGCTGTGGCTCCCTCTGCTGGAGGTGCGCGGGACTTAATTTATTTCTCTGATGATTGTCCCGCTACTAACCTGCGATTATCAGAATGCAGTGCTGTGTCTGACAGTATTTGGGGCGGAGACTGATTTTATTATTTTGGCTTGGTGTTCAACCTTAAAAAAATGCAAGGGTACAAGGTTAAAGTGCAATCTTACATTGTTTGCTTGAGGCCATTTACATCCCTAATATTAGGAATTACAGCCAGTTTTATCAATAGTGACTTGAATATTTTTGTCCAGCGCAGTTTTTTTTTTTCATTCCTCCTGCAAAGGAAGGGTGCTGATAATCTGGGCAGGGGCTCCTGGGCATTCAGGGTACTGTTGTTCACACAGGCTTTAGAACTAAAGATGCGTTTCCACCAAACGCAAAACGAATTAATAGCGCGGATGGATTACACGCAAAGTCGGTGTAAAGACGCAAATCCATGAGCGAGGACGCGAGTTCACACCCAGCAACACGTGTCACACAGGAGACGGGATGTGAATGGTGCGAACGATGGGCGGGAACGGTGCAAATACATGAAATTCATTCGAGCTGAAAATATTCATCTTTTGCAAAAAATTTGCTTGAGCAGTGTTCTAAATTGCATCATTGCTGCTGGCAGCAATATTGGCTAGCTAGGCTACCTAGCTGTATATTCAAACCGCTGCTACATTGCTTTGAGATAATGGGAATTCTAGCTAGCTAGCTTGGTAACTAGCAAGCTAGCTGTATCAAATAACCAATGTAACACAGTTTCACAGAAAGTAATGGTCTAGTTCAACATCAGATATGACGTCATCAGTTTTGTGAATATTTTTATTCTCAAGCTCGCACAATGCTCATAAAGTCAAATATCTGTGATGTTAGCATGGCAACATTAGCGTCGCCATCTTGCTGCTGTTTTTTTGGAGATTTTAGGAAGTACCTATGCCTTGAGAGTAAACAAGCCTCAACTTGCATTGCTATTGGTCAGCAGTGTGAATTCAAAATCTCTACAAGTGTCAAATCTCTACCAAGTTGATATCCCATAGAAATGAATGTAGTCTTGTCACGAACAAAGCTGCAAATGTTCAAAGCAAAAAAATAAAAATGATCCCACAGTCAAACTCCCGCGAGTAAAGCGATAAGGAATTCCGTTTCACATTTGGTGGAAATGCAGCTCAAAAGATTTTTATTTCTGCATTTGAGAGGAGGTAACGAAGTTTCTTGGTAATCCAGTGGTCACAGTCATCTCTCCATGTTTGAGTCTTTGGTAGTTTTAGCATGGGCAATGCTTGGGCTATATGGATGACCTCTAATCGAATTTCAGGACAATTGTTGATTGAATCAAAATGTGATGAATAGGAATAAACTGCAATGGTTTTCAATGAGCAAGTGTTCTCGCCAATGTTCCTCCGGGTGCTGGAAGTCTTGAAAACACTTTTCAAGTACTAAACTAGAAGCACTCAGAGAGCGCAAACCTCCGCCAAGCTGTGAAAATGCCCCTATCCCACAATGGTAAAGAATTCTTTAAAAAATTCCTGGATCTGTCTGGATCACCTCCAAAATTTAATTCATTGTTCCTTGTACCATCCCCAACTCCGCCGGAAAATTTCATTGAAATCCGTTCATGACTTTTTGAGTAATCCTACTAACACGCAAACGGTCAAACAAACAAACTAATGCCAACTAAAACATAACCTCCTTGGCAGAGGTAAAAAGTGCTTGGATTTTTAATGAAATGATTGAAACTGTAGGAAATTTTAACCTTAATTGGATTACTTTGTTAATAAATCACTGTCTGACTGAGTAGTTTGATAATGCGTAATTTACCAGAGCTGGAATAAAATGCTTGAAAAGAGCTTGAATTTGACTTTTTAAAAGGTGTAGGGACCCATGCTCTCCTGTCAGGTGAAGCCCAGTGAGCTGTCGGACTTCCTGCAGGCGAAGAAGAGGGAGGGGTACTGCATCGTGGGGGCTGAGCAGACTGCTAACAGCCAGAACCTGTTGGACTACCGCTTCCCCGAGAAGAGCCTTCTGCTGCTGGGGTGAGCCTGACTACAGTACAGTACTATAGTCTCCTACAATGGGAGGACCTATAGAATGTTTTGTAGGAGAACTGTATGGCAGGGTTAGAGGAGTGCACAGCTATACCAGGTCCTCTATGCAAAACCGCAGTGTCACTCCACACTAAATTTTTTTTTTTTTAGATTTAGATCTGAGCCTGCGGTGTTCCTTTACTGTCCCTATTCCACACGCGCGCGCACACACACACACACACACACACACACACACACACACACACAGACACAGATGCACCCGCACACACAGCTTGATTCCACAGAGCAGGAGAAATCACTCAGGAGCTGGCAAAGCTGTTCAGTGTAATTACGCTAAACTGCTGCCCTGCGCGCACACAAACACACCCTGTTTATCTCTATTTACTTACCGCATCGATGAATGACCTGTCTGGGCATGCCTAGGCTTTAATAAGCCCCCTGTCCCCTTGGAGTCAGCTGTAATTTGAGTGTAACAACCAGTCTGGAGTGGCATGTGGACAACACTTCTGAGTTAAACTGCAACTCATCTTCTGAAATGAGTATAGGTGCCCATTTACATTTCGATAATGGGAAAGATGCGAATTATGAACTGAGAAAGGGCAATGCTCACTAAGTGTTGAACGGTCACATATCTGACTGGTCTCAGCTGTCTGGGGTGCACATATGCACGAAGTGCAGTCTGTAAGTACTGTATATCAACAGTGATGCAGTTTACAAAGAATGTGTGCGAAGTACAAACTGTTGACTTTAATTTTAGGGCCACTGCATCCTTACATAGTGATCTTGGGATTTACTGACATTTTTTATACTTGGTGACTGTTGGAATACGTACTAACCACACTGTCCTTACCCCCTCCTGCCGGACAGGAACGAGCGCGAGGGGATCCCAGCCAATCTGCTGCAGCTGTTGGACGTCTGTGTGGAGATCCCGCAGCAAGGCATCACGCGATCCCTCAATGTGCACGTGAGCGCCGCCCTGCTGGTATGGGAGTACACGCGGCAGCACCTGACGCCTGGATCTCCGCCCCCTGTCTCCTCTGAACTTTGACTGCTGAATCCTTGATCCCTGCAAATTAGCCTGTGTTTTGTCACTGTGCACCTGCTGTCTGCAGCGGAGGCTTTCATTTTCGGACAAAGATGCGGAAATTTCCGGAACTTAAGAGCAAAATACATTCTACCTCTATTTGCTTAAACTTTTAAGGGTTCAATGGAATATCTATGGAAAGAGTGTAATTATTTTAATCAGTGTTTTTTGTTATGGCTGAGTTTTTGTTTGTTTTGATGGAGATGGAAGTGGGGCCTTGTTCCTGATTGGCAGGAGTGATTGCTTTTGTGCCAGTCGGAGCAGATGTTTACTTTTGGGTTCCTGCTGTGTTGCGGAAACTAACCTCCCATTTTCCCCACCCTCCTACCCTCTGCTGCTCAGTACAAGGACACAGAAGAATGCATATAGAGAGGCAGTTGAAATTTGGGATGTAGCACAATGGCTCCCAAGAGAAGTGTCGCGGTGAATGATGAACTTAATTGGCTGTCATTTCTAGTGCTTTTTCACCCCCAAACGGGAGCGCAGCCCCTGGTTTTAGTAATGGAAATTTTAGTCTAATAAATAGATTTTGTAAAGACGGTATTCACGATTCTATTTATTTTTTATTGTGTTTTTATAATCTCCACACACATGCCGCGTTAAGTTTCTCTGAGATGTAAGCCTGCAAAGACAGGAGGGATAGCTGCTGCGAGTGGCTTTCTGAGGATATTAACCCATTTAATCCAAAATGTTTCCCAGACATGATAATATCCCAGTCGTATCATTACCATTTCAAATAATGTATTTCTATTTATTGAATTATTTTTGAATTGGTCAATGAGTAAGTATGACCAGTCACAATTGTGACCGGTGGGATAGGGTTGTTGCTTCTGTGCATAGGATAAATTACCATATTTACCTGTGCCGTTTTCCTCTTTCCTATTGTATGGACCTCAGCACACACCTTTTACCTAATACTGGTCGCTGATACATCTCAGCTTTGTTGCTCTCGAGCTCTGTCACATCTCAGAAATGTCAAAGTTCGAGTTTAGAATTCATTTGCAAGTGAAATTTTGTGTGTCATTGTTCCCGAGAGCCTTTCCTCATCAGTCTTGATACCCCAGTCTTGTAAATTACAGTTTTACCATGTGGTCCTGTAACCTATGTTGTTACCTTCCCAAATTTGAAGGGACTGACTGGCTAACTGATGGACTGACTGGCTGACTGACAGGCTACTCAAGCAAAGAGAACTTTTCTTCATGGAGTTTGGGCACATTTCCTGTGTGTCGCAGGTGCATTTGTGACGCACCACCAAAGTTTATGTGCTGAGGAGAGAGAACAAAGAGACAGTGGGGAGAAATTTTTGCTGCAATGGCCACTTAAGACTTCTAGAAAATTTTTCTCATTTACAATGATAGCTTTTCTTTAATTTTTTTTTTCATTTCTTTGCACTAAAGTAGGACAATTTGTTCTAGATAATCATGAATGCTGTTAAAATGTAAGTTTTTAGGGGATAAAGAGGCAGACTATGATAAATCGTCATTTTTATTACTTGATTGCACATACTGAGGTATTTACTTGGGGCACTAGGTCCAAGTGCTATAATTCCTAAACTGTTCGCCTGATTTGAATTTAAGTATCCTCAAAAATAAAATAAGTGTTTAGCTCGCATTCATTCGTTAATTTCAATCGCTATATGCTGGTTGATTATAAAATATCTTCGAAGTATTTGTGGTCCTGCCTATGTGCAGAGTGAAGACATAAGTAAGCAATTCCTACACCTCGAATAACCCGTGTAATTGGCAACGGGAATATTTACTCAAAGGCAATTCAAAAATCAAGGCAACTAATGACTAGATTTGCTGTGCGCGAGGACCTTGTTCCTTCCGCTGAATCGCGTAAGTAAGCAAATACTGATTTCCTCATTGTTCAAATACACTGTGTTTTACGCTTTCATCATCTGTCGCGGCGTTGCAGAGGGAAATAAGGATCAGATGTTAAATGTATTATTTTGTTGCTAGGGTTTGCTCAGAATTTTGATTTTCCGTTGAGCCAAAACGACAAGCCGCGCGAGGGAGATGATCCTCAGGTAAAGTGCGTGCGCCACGCCACACCCCATCCTTAGCCGCCAGAGTTGTGAAAGAGTTGGCATAACCGGCGACTTGCCACCGCTCGTGCAAGGCTAGTGTCATGTAAGCTTCGGCTTTGGCGTTCTGGTTGTGCATCGCCAGGTTTTGGGAACGACCGTGGGTAATCAGTCCTTCTTTTACCGGCTTCGATGGACCATCCCAGCGCATTTTTGGACTCCCGTGACTCTTCAATTTCTGATATGCGACTGTCATCAACTAACTCAACGATAACCAGACAACATGTCTCAGCTCGAGCCAAGCTGCTTTTGGAGATACTGATCGTGTTGATGTGTTTGGGCGCAGTGACAGGTGCGTCCACTGGTGGGCTTCGTGGGAAGTATGACTTTTTTTTTTCCCCAATACATGTAATAAGTCGATCGGTTTTGGTCGCATTTTGTCTTGCAGTTATACTTATTTTAGGGCCAAGTTTAATTAAAAAGTTTTAACGTCTGTCATTGCTATACGTTTACAATAAAATATTTGGTACTGATAATTTTTATGTAGTTTCAGAAAATATGTTCACAGGAGACAACTTATTTTATTGAACGTGTTCCTGCCTACTTAGGTAGCCTGGTGGGGTCTTCCCGTAGCTTATGTGCCATAATATAATCCCTATGCATTAAACTATACTATATGAACTAAAGTATTGGGACATCTGGTCATTACACTAGCAGGAACTTTTATGACATCCCATTGTAAATCCGTTGGCATTACTATAGACTTGGGGGGGGCCTTTTGCAGCTGTAACAACTTCCACTCGTCTGGAAAGGCAATATTATGGGGTGCGTCTTCAGGAATTTTTGCCCATTCATCCAGAGGGGCATTTATGAGGTTAGTCAATGATTTTGGACGAGAAGGCCTGGCTCACAATTTCAGTTTTAGTTAATCCCAAAGGTGTTTGATAGTGTTGAGTTCTGGGCTCTGTGCAGGCTAGTCAAGTTTTTCGACACTGAACTCAACAAACCATTTCTTTATAGGCCTTGCTTTGTCCACTTTGTCCACAGTCATGCAAGAACAGGAAAAGGTCTTCCTCAAAGTTGGAAGCATAGAATCATCCAAAATGTCTTGGCATGCTGAAACATCAAGGTTTCCCTTCACTGGAAAACAACCCCATTCCATTATCCCTCCACCACCAAAGTTTACTGTTGACACAATGCAGTCTGGCAGGTAACGTTCTCCTGGTATCTGCTGAACTCAGTTTCATCCATCAGAATGCCAGACAAAGAAGCGTGATTCGTCACTCCACAGAGCACGGTTTCCATTGCTCCAGAGACTAAAGGCAGCGTGCTCTACACTACTCCATCTGACGCTTGGTGATGTAAGGCTTGCATGCAGCTGCTTGGCCGTGGAAACCCATTCCATGAAGCTCCCGGCGAACAGTTTTTGTGCTGATTTTAATGCTAGAAGAAGTTTGGAACTCTCTGGTAATTGAGTCAACAATGCATTTGCGATTTTTACGCACTGTGCGCCTCAGCACTCTGTGACCTCACTCTGTGACTTTATGAGGTCTACCATTTCATGGCTGAGTTGCTGTTTTTCCCAAATGCTTCCCCTTCCACATACAGTTGACCGTGGAATATCCAGCAGGGAAGAAATTTCAACACTGACTTATAATGGCAGCATCCTATGACATTACCATGCTTGAATTGACTGTGCTCTTTAGAACAACCCATTCTTATACAAATGTTTTTGAATGCAGAGTGCATGGCTAGGTGCTCGATTTTGTACACCTATGGCAACAGGTCTGGATGAAAAACATTTTAGTGTTTTAGATGTGTGTCCCAATACTTCTGTCCATGTAGTATATTTTGACTGGCTCTTTAGATCTGTATTGTGTAACATATTGACTCAAAATCTCTGCAGGTGGATCAGACATCGCTCTATAGTTGCTGCGTGATGTAAGCTTATGTTTACAAATGAGTTTTGAAATCTGCAGGCAGAGGTGAACAGTCCGGGGTCAGAAATGGAAAGTCCTGCCCATTACTCCAATCCAACCTCCTGGATTTGTACATTAGAGCAACTATCCCACCAGGAGTTTGAACTAATTTTGCAAAATCAACTGGCTGGGCTCAGAGGAGGACATAAAACATGGCAGGACTTTTACTTCCTTACCCTTGACCCACCTCTGACTGCAATTATTGACTTTGGAGTCCGATTTGATGTATTTTCAATCTGTATATTTAAAAAAATTAACTAAGTGGTCCCTTTAATGAATGCATATTCCCCCAGGTAACATTCTGGTGATCCTGATAGTGGCAGCGACGAAGACATTTCATTCAGTGGCGTCAGTCCTGATCATCAATCTGGCCATCAGTGACTTACTCGTGGGCATTGGGGTCATGCCCTTTGTCGCGGTGTCAGTCATGAACCACGCATGGGCCAACTGCAATGTTAGTATCCCATCAGGTTTATTATAATGCATCAGATTCATTACCAGCAATGTATATTTTATTCCTTTTTACTTTGCTATGTTCTGCTTTCATTACTGGATTGAGGGTATTGAAGGTTTTTTGTGATATTGCATTGACATATAGACAACACTCTTCCTGAGTGAATCAAACAGTTTAACATTTTTATATCGTCATTAACACAATATGGTACATTCACATACAGAATGTTTAAAGGTATGTACTTGGAACCACAGTATAACCATTAGTGAGTGCTTTTCCTGAGTGCAAGATGAAGGCACACAGCTTTTCAAGAGGCCACTTTGAAAAACTTCCTTGTCCACCAATGTTACGGTCACACCATGCCCCTGAATAAAGTTGCTCTTTATTTAAATATATCCCTGTTTTTTTACGAAAAAAAAAAAAAAAAATTGAAGACCTGGATGCTAAAAGTACTGAAGTCATATTTTTGGACAATTCAAGTTTATTGTGAAAACATCTTGTAGTTTTCTAGCTAAGGCCACCTCACAAATATTAAGAAACAGCTCACCCCGAATCGAAAAACTTGAATTTTTCCTATTACCTGTCGTGCTCTTTATCTGTCTAGATTGCTTTTGTGTGAATTGTCAAGATTTAGAGATATTGGCTGTAGAGATGTCTGCCAGCTCTCGAATATAATGGAACTAGCTTGCAGTCATCTTGTGTTGCTCAAAGCACCAAAAAAAAAAAACCCAAAAACATTTGAATCATTCAAAGGCAATGTCTCTTTCTAAAATTCTACCCTGGTTGCTCAAGATAATGCACAGACTATGTTGTGAGCAGTTTAAAAGTGGAATTATTTTCTGCAAATATCAAGGATGATTAAGCAATTTTCAAAAATATCACGATTTTAATTTCCAGATTTCATGAATCTGTTTTATTTTTTGACCCAATGTTCTCAACATAGACATTTCGTGACTTCAATAATTTTAACATCAGGGTTGTCAGTTGCTGTTGTGCTGGGCATACCATGTGCGTGCGTGCGTGTGTGCGTGCATGTGTAAGTGATTATGTGTGCTTGTTTGTGTTTTGTGAAACTCTTGGTTTTTATATGTGCACTTTCATATGGTCTCTTGATGCCTAAGTGTGAACACTGGCTCAGTCTGATGAGTTGGTTGTCAGTCACCTGGGTAAAGGCTTGGACTCGGTTGTCATACTGTGATTCACAAGTGGTCTGTTTTTAGAACAGCATCACAGAAAGGATTTCTACTGGGGTCTGCTACCAGAATGGCTCTGAATCCTTTCCTTAGTTGAACGCAGTATTGGAGTAATGGATATTAAAAATGTATTTTACATTTTCTGCTTGCGTGTACTTTTGCTCCCTCGGTAGGACCTGTGTCTCTACGTTGGCTACACCTCCTCTGTGTACTGCACAGCCTCAGTGCTAACGCTAGCTGCCATCGCTCTGGACCGCTACCACTCCATAATGGACTGCCTGCGGTACAGCTCCCACTGCACGCCGCGGCGCAAGGCGGTGGTCGTCTTGTGGATCTGGCTACAGGCCATGGTGACCAGCTGCCCCCCTCTCCTGGGCTGGAGTAAGATGGATTACAAAGGCCCCATGTACATCTGTACGGTTAAATGGTCCAGCAGTCCTGGCTACAGCATGTTCATAGCCGTCCTGTCCTTCCTGCTCCCGGCGACTGTCTTACTCTTCTGTTACGTGCGTATTGTGAAGGTTGCCAGGGGTCACGCCAGGAGGATTCATGACTTGGAGGACCAACTACAACGCAGCAGGGGGCTTCCAACTGGGTCCGGCCCACCTTACCCTAACCCCGTCCAACCGGAGGCTAACCGCCCTGACCTCCAGCGTTACCCTGCCCACCTCTGCCCTCACCATTGTTGTGACATGCCCACCTCATCCCAACTGGTCTATCACCTGAGTGGGAGGATTGTTCCTGAAGCTCACTTGGGTGGGAGCCCCCCTTGTTCCATTCTTTCTGCACAGTCGTGTGGTGTGGTGGGTACAGTTAATGCTGGCGGAGGTCGTTTACACTCTTTTTTTGCTCACCTGCACGCCAGTGACCCTCAACCGCACCATCAGCACAGCTCCCCGCAGCACCATGGTACAGTGCGTTT
This sequence comes from Gymnothorax javanicus, assembly GCA_029692085.1. NCBI lineage: Eukaryota > Metazoa > Chordata > Actinopteri > Anguilliformes > Muraenidae > Gymnothorax > Gymnothorax javanicus. Next base: position 35,081,349 of record CM056208.1, read on the forward strand.
GCTCATGGTCATCTCGGCCTTCTTCCTGTGCTGGACGCCATTCGTGGGTGTGATGCTGTTCCAGGCCATAGAGAGTGCCCTCTCTCGGCCCTCTAGTTTGGTCCCGCCCGCCGTCGTCACCTTTGCCTATTGGCTGCTTCTGTTCAACTCCGACATCAACCCGCTGCTGTATGCGCTTCTCAGCAAACGTTTCCAGGGGGCGCTCAAGAGCTTGAGGCGCAAGCTGCGGACTTGGCTGGGAACTGCTGTTGGAAGGGGAGGAGATGGGGAGGGGGTGTGTGCGACTCATGAGCCTTGTTCTGTTACTGCAACCAATCACCTTGCTCAGTCCAGTTCTAATCATACCCCCTCAGAAAGGACTACAAATCGCAGCTCTGTTTGCTCCCTGGACTCAAACTGTATTGAACCCTATAGAGAACAACTGAATAGCTTCCTTCTACCTGGCAGCACCTCCCTCTCCGGTACTGTGTGGCCAAACGGGGCCAAGGACTGCAAAGTTGACAGACTGCAGGTCCCCTCCAAACCACACGAGGGCGACAGACTCCCCTTTTCTGCAGCTACCAAGGAAAAACAAGCAACCTTCTTTTTTGGCCAGATTACTGTGAGGGTTGAACATGCTGTGGACTGAAAAAATATCATATGATCCCAAAGATTATAATTGTTTATTGTGCTTTTAGTCAGACTTTTTATCCTGGAGTTTAAACTTTTCTTTACAGGTTGACCTACTGTTTTAGAGATAGTTGAGGTCATTGTCGCGTTATATTGGTAATGATTATTATTTTGATTTGCACATTAAGATTAAACGGCGAAGATTCTTCGCCTCTGTTTTTGTCATTAACTCTACCATAATAAACTTGTACTAAATGCTGCACTGAAATGATTGAAAACTTGTATAGCTAATTCTGCAGGTACTGTCTTCGTGATGAAGAAGGAGCTGAGCTTAAAGGAAGCTCTCGAATTACTTACTAGTCAATCTATGTTTCAACCCACACCTATGGTCAGAAGCTTTGGGTTGTGGCCAAAACGACTAGATCACGAATACAAGTGTCCGCATTGAGCTTTCTCCGCAGGGTGGCTGGACTGATCCTTAGGAATAGGGTGAGGAGCTCAGACACTCGGGAGCGGCTCAGAATAGAAGCGCTGCTCCTCCGCGTCGAGAGGAGTCAGTTGAGGTGGTTTGGGGCATCTGGTTTGGATGCGTCCTGAACGCCTCCCTTTAGAGATGTTCCTAGCATGTCCAACCGGGAGGAGGCCCGAGGCAGACTGAGGACACGCTGGACAGATTATATCTCCCGGCTGGTTTGGGAACGTTTGGGGTCCCCCAGGAAGAGTTGGAAGAAATAGCTGGGGAGGGGGATGCCTGGGCCTCTTTGCTTAGTCTGCTACCCATGTGACCCAGTCCCAGATAAGCATGAGGAAATGGATGGATGGATAGTGCGGGCTTTAACTAGTTGATGATGTTTGCATTTCATGTTAAGGTAAATTTTTCAAATGGCTAATTCATTAGATTTTGTGTGTGTAGTGGCGTGCCCATGGTTTGTAATGGATCCTGTCCTACCGTGATTGGCTACGGGACTGTAACAGTGGTGAGTCATAATCCAGAGAGTTCGGGTTTTTACTTACATTTCCCTTAGACTCAAGAATGACTCCTTCTTTTAGCTGCGTCAGCAACGGCATGAAGTGCAGCCCTGTAGTACTACGGCAGCACAGCTGAGCAGTAAATTTATGGGACATTCAAGGCGTGTCGCAGTGCGCACTGGTGATGATACGCTCATCTCCAGTGAGAAGAATCAGTTCCATGATAAACTGAGAGAGAATATGTACTAATATCATGATACATATAATGAAGGACTTGTTTTCTAAATATAGCATGGGTTCTTCGCAGATTGTTTTCTTACCTCCTCATACACATTAATTTGAGCCTAGCTTCACATACTCCTGACCCTGCCCTGCTAAACCCAACCAATCAACCAAACCCACAATGAAAGTGATTCTATTAGAAAATATGAAAATTATGAGGTGACAGATCGGGTGAAAAATGAATGATCTAAACTTTAGACTCTAAAATGTCTTTGGTGTGTCAATCAGAGGAGTGAGTCTCACTTTCCCTGCATATTGTCTTTCGCCTGTGCATTGCCCTCAGTGTGTAATGGTCTCACAGTCTTCTTATTTCTGTTTGCCTATGTCAGACAGCAGTATTATCATCAGAATGGCACTTATGCTAGATCCAAAACTATTCCATGTTGCAATGAAAATGTTTATTTAAAAGAGGTGTAAATAGACACCTTTAGAAATTTTTGTTTGCCAGTTTTTTCTTGACCAAAAAGATTCCTATATGTGTAAAAATGTTTTTGTAAATAGTTCTTTTGACACGTCAGTTATTAACTGGGTGGGTTAAGTCAATTTCACCTTAAATTATTCCGCCTTTAATCTCTTTATTAAATGCAAACAGTAGATTCAATATCATTCTCAATAAATTCATATTGCTTTCATTGAAGGAATATATTCAAATAGAAACATTGGATTTCATTTTAATCTTGAATCATTTATTCACATTACATATATTTCTTTAAATGTGATAACCTTCTTGTTGCATTTCAGTGTAAAAATCATCATTCCTTACAAAGGTTTACAGTTACTTATAGCAATAATTCCAGAGGAATACAATTCAATATTTTATTGCCATTGTAAAAAATGACAATGGGAAACAGCCTTGGTGTAGTCTATTGCAAAAGCAAAAAAGAAAGGCAGCGAACAAATGAATTTCCCAGTTTAGTCTGTTCATTTTCACATGCTCTGTCCTTCGACTCCAATACCTGTCCTTTAAAATTCAGCCAAAGTATTATAAATTAAATGAAAAAGAATCCAAAAGGAGGCCTGGAGAGGACAAGTGCAGTGATCTGAAGCTGTCGCATTGTGTGTTTCATCGCTGAAGAGAAAGCACAAAGTGCGCAAGCAATGGTCATACATTCACAAAGTGGACACAGCCGAACTTGGTGTCCTCAACTTGTTAAAGGACTACAAAGACCATGAGGCAAGGACTGTGGATATGCTTCCCTATCCCAGAAGTTCTTTGGGAGATTCCTGGCTCCACCCCAACTATTGCACAGTGCTAATTCAGTGACCAGGGCACTGTGTGTCATCACAGTGATTAACTGTTCAGGCTCTTTGATTTCAGGAAAGTTTAGATAATATTACACTTGCCTCTCTTAATGGCGCTAGCAAAGTGGTGCTAACATACCCCTTTCAAAGTGGGGAGGTGGGAGGGGGACAAAACAGGATGTCACAAGGAGGTCCCAGGATCACATGGTCATGGGCAGCCATGTTCTGTGAAGCCTGTTTGTTTACAGCAATATGAAAAAGACTGCCACAGTGATTGCCCTCACAGCAACTTGAAGATTTATTATGGTTGTTGTCATTTTTTATCACTATCAGATTTGTTCTTCTTGTGACCTGTTTATCAAATGTGACTGGACCAAATGACAACATTTGCTTCTGTATCGAGCAGTGGAACCACTTCAAATCTATAAGGATATGATGAAGGAAGCAACTGGAGTTCTTCAGAGTGAAGCTTTTGAGCCAAGGCATCCATCTTTGATTTTCTTGATGCAAAACTGCTGCAGATCCTGGTATCATTAGTGTGACTGCGCAGGCTGCTGGGAAATTTCTCCACAGGGTGAGTCTCTGTGATAATGGGTCAGCCTTGGATACATCTTAAAGGATTTTACTGGCCACTATATATTTTTTTTGTGGCCGGACTCAACAAAGGGGATAAATTATTCTCCGACACAGGCATTCTTCTTTGGATCTGGCGGGTAAGAACATTTTCCTCGGGCCCAACAAACTGCCTCCCTTTTACCCTTGAATCCCTTGTAGCAATGTCATGCAAGTGTTTGAGTGCGGAGTGTAGTCTTCAGAAACGATGACAAAGCAACATAACTTGCTGAGAGGCTGTGCGAATACAATACTTTGGAAGGCAGTATTAAAAAATCTATAAATAGGTGCATGAAAGCTCATTCACAAAAAAAAAAAAACATCTCCATGGAAAATAATATCGATCTGCCGCATATAAAATGTAAAAACAGAAAAAAGTACAATGATTTCAGGATACAAAATGTGGTAGCTGTGCTTTTTCAGTTTCATTTTCATAGCGTAGGAAAGTAATAGTCATTGCTGGGTTGATTAACTGACTTTGTTGGTTGGTTGTTTGGCTGATTGAGTGATATTGAAATAAGCAAATGAATAAAAGCATAACACAAGTGGTGGGCCTGCTGGGGTGGTAGCCGTAGTGTTTAGGCTTGGCTCAGAATTAGGCCGGAGGGAAGGGGGTGGTTTGGGCGTGGAAGAGGTGGGGTTTGAGTCAGTGGGCAAACGTCGACATGGAGGTTCGGTTTCTCCGGCTCCAATTGAGGCCGACGCTGGTCCCTGCCTCTACAGCGCCTTCCGTCGGTTGATCCCGCTTGCGTAGCTTGGCGGCCAGCTGGATCAGGCCCTGGTCCCAGTCCTCCGGCAGCAGCAGCATCAGGAAGCCCAGGCAGATGATGAAGACGGCGATGAGGCGAACAGTGTTGAAGTTGATCTCACATGTATAAAGGTCCACCACTGCAAGAGAACAGCCAAGCTTTTATCCCCGCGTGTCGCCTTTACGAAAGGTGAGGATTTACGCAATCTTGCTTTTTTGACAAATCCATGGTTTGGAAAAACATAAAATGGCTTGTTTGAATGAGAAACAACTGGAGTGCACACAGCGTCAACTCTGCATGCTTGTTGCACTACCAGATTTATTAAAAAAAGATGTATGTAGTCAGGAAAAAGTGATCACTTTGTACAACACAATAAAATGCTGGAATATTTTATCTGATTGCATACAAACAATAGAGACTGCAGTGCTTCAAGGTAAATTTTCTGTAACTTTCTTATGGTGATGTCACCAGAAATACCAGTGTTTCCTTCTGTAATCTGTGACTTTGGAAAAGTTTTACCACACCAAAACAAACCTCCATCATTAATCTGTGTCATGGTACATTTCGCAAGACTACAAAATAAAACTGTGACTTCCATGAACTGAAATGCAAAACCCATTTGTTTGAGTAAAAGGGTAGTCTATTCTTCCAAAATGTGACGAATTAGCCCCAGAATGAATATTGCTGAAGCAATGTTAATTCTATCAGGAAATAACAGGAGGTGAATAGGCGAGTATGACTTACTGGCATTAACTGGCACGCTCAGGACGATGCCCAGTGAAATCAGCGTGGGGTAAGTTATTGCGATTCCGAAGTTCAGCAAAATGTTGAACGCTGGTGAGAGGAGAAAAACAAAGCATTTTTAAGGAATATAAAATATAAATACATTTCTGAAAAGCACCTGTGGAAAAACGACAGTTTGTGTTGGGATAGCTACAAAAACGATAGGCGTGTTTAATGCTGCAACAGGTAATATACTGTACACTGGATCAAATATCAATTATAAAATATATGCATGAGAAAATGTGTAATCTCCTCCTGATTATGATTTTTGTTTTTGTTCTGTACATGTGCATTCATTTTTACCATAATACTATTAAGCAGGCATGGTCCTTTGAAACATGTCAAGTTTTAAATGACTCGTTATGTATTAGTAGTGTTATTAAATTGTGATAACATTTGGCTGCGCGCTTGTTTGTATCAATGTCACTGAAGCATTATGGATCAGCAGACCAACATTAAAATGCATTATTGTAGCCCAGGAGAGATTCAGGTAGCGGGAAAGCCTTATGCTGGACGTACCATGCATTTCTTAAGTAGCGGAGAGGAGCTATGTTACGGCCACTGACTCGGAGCACATGAGATGCTATGTTCAACTAATTAAACGCTTGTTTTGGGCTCTTTAAAACCTCGTACTCTCTCATACTCCCAAGGCTTCTGAAAAGAAGTTCAGTAATAGGACAGGACAGGTTATTGCCAGACTAATTATGTCTTCATACAGCAACCCTGAGCACATCATTGGCCCATGAATGTTCAGATGTTTTGGCACTACTTCTTTACTCACCCAATAGGAGGCTGGCTACACCGCACAGGTACCCCCATGGTATGTTTTCGGGTGAGTCAAAGTACTCCACGTGCGTAAAGTAGAGGATGACCGGCACAAAGCTGAGGAAGACGAAGTTGGCGCCCCCGACGATACTCAGGAACAGCGCAGCCTCGCCGAATTTGGCACTGCCCAGGACGAGCTTAAACAGCACCTGTGAGGAGAGTTGATTGGTTTAGAACTGGAGCAAGTCCGCCCCAATCCGTCATCCAACCAGTTTGAAGACTTTTTGGTCCATCAGCAAATCCAATTTCAACGTGAGCAATCCAGTAAGTCCATTGTCCAGTCAATTTTAGAAGAAGCAGTTCAAGACAGACTATATATCGTCCAGTCAATTAAGAAGGGAAACAAGGTCAGTCAGCTGTCCAATTATTCAACATGGATCCCTGAGGACCAGACTGATGGCAGAAGGCCAGTGAGCCTTTTATCCAAGCCTATAATCTTCAACATTAAACTCTTACTGCCAGCTTATCACAAAAGACATAGAGCAAAGCTCAGCTGAGAATACACCATGCCTACTCAGTCCTATAGACTAGTCATTCCCAGAAGTGTCCATACATTGCCAAAGCAAGGTATTTGAAGTTTTCCACCTCAAGCACACCTGATACAGCTTTTCAAAGGCTCACACTATTGCACAGGTATGCAAGAGGAGGAACACTTACAATGCCTTTATCTAGGTAGGAGAGGCCATGGAAGGCACCACAGCTACAAACACTATTAAAAAAGATCTATTTGTCACGATCAAGCACACTGAAATACTGGTACAACAGGACCCAAGAGAGCTTAACCTCTTTATTAGTAGATCATTTTCAATGGATGTGGAGGGTAAATAATGAACTAGTCAGTCAGTCGCCCGCTGGTCGACATGTATCTCCGGACCTCCTAAAGTAATCACTTACAAAATCGATAGGCTTTGTGACCTTACCACACACAAGGCCCACGCCAAACATGAAACAAATCAGTTGAAATATGTGGCCAATAGAGCGCTCACAATCAAATCTTTACGGACGCGGTGTAACGATCGCTCATCCATGATATCCTCAACTCATCGTCCGGGGATACAAGAAGGCAGGCAGTACCAAAATGCTGGAAAGAATGATATGAATACTGTATATTGTTTTTGAGCATTATTGTCCTTTTTAACCTGATGTTCCTTGGCTATAATGTAGCATTTCTTTTGATGAAGCACTCCTGCAAAGGACTAAAAAATAAATATACTGGCGACATTTGAATGCTATATTTCAGGGTTTGGAGCAGTTCTTGGTATGCAGTGCTGTGCTGTCGAGTGGAGTGCTCTCACCTTGTACAGTGCTGACGTGGATGCAGAAGCCACTACCAGTGTGATGCCAATGACCGAGTGACTGTGGAACCCGTCCGCGTATGTCATCATCACGATGCCAGCGATGGCCAAGATGGCTGCCACAATCTGTGTCAGGAACAACATTTGTTGCTCAGATGGCTTCACAAGGTAAATTTCTGTTGCATGGTAGATACCGAAGCACTTCTATAGAGCTTCAATACACACAGGGCTATTCCATAAACTTTCTACTCCATTGGGCCAGAGCACATACAGAAAATATTCATATTCAACCTTCTTTTAAACAGGGCTTTAGTACCTAGAGAATTTAAATCCACGCTAGCAACATAATCATAGCTTTTAATAGGTTTTATTTTTGCTTTTTTCTATCAATGTCACATCATCTGGATTAGTTATGGGTAGTTTATTGTTTTGCACTCATTCATTAATTCAAATATAAGGAAGAAATCCAGAAATATCTAGAGGAAGATGGGAGCTGTACCCATGTAAGCAGAGATTGCTATGTTGCTCAAAGCCTCCACATCACTTGTCAAGTGCTGCTGAAAGCACGACCAGAATGATAGTGGAGTAGATACATCATCTGACTCCATATCATTACTTTCTATTGGCTTCTCTTACCCCTGTCTCTCACTCACATACTCACAGGCATAGACTCCTGGGCAAAAAAAAAAAAAAAAAAAAAAAAAATAGGCCAAGCCCCAAATATTAAGCTTTTCATGGTCGTAAAAACAGCTGTATTTGGATTTTGACTTAATGGGCTGGATTCAAGGTCTGAATTTGAGGACCACTGCTATAGAGAATATTTGGTCTCGTATTAAACGCAAACTTACCAGAAAACCTTTTCAACTGAAGCCATCAACGTTAAGTGGAATAACATTGAACCTCCTTTGTGTAAAAAGCCATCTGCAAGTTTACCAACAAGGCTTAAACATTCAAGGAAATCAAAAGGACAAGCTTCATATTTTGCCATTTTGGGCTTAAACCTTTTTTTTTTTTTTTTTTTTTGCCTAGGAGTGTGCAAGTGAACTAACAAACAAATGCGCGCACACAAACAGTTCTTTTACAGCATCATCCACAGGTTCATAGTCACTGTATATGGCAGATAATATACTAAAGTACACTTCATTATGAATGAAATACTAATACTGAGTGGGGCCCTCCTCTGCTCTGAGAACTGCCTAATGTAATGTGGTAAAAAGCCACTAGATGGCAGTATTGGCATTTTTTTTTGTTAAGCCAGTCTGGAACTAGGTTGGGCATGTCCTGGGCATGCCTCAGAGGGAAAGTCCCAGAAATGGGAGGGGGCTGGACAAGAGTATATAAGGAGGAAAATTGAGAGAGTAGTTAGTTGGAGAAATTGCAAGGAGAAATTGTGGAAGGATACATTTGACCAGACCTGTCACTCTTTTCAAGACCTGTGAAGCTTTTTGTGGATTTTTGCCTGTGTTGGAGCATTTTCCTGTCCCAAGACATCGCAATATAGCAGCCCATCTCCAGTACAAAGGAACTGTAAATATCTTATTTTTTATTTGATTTCAATCTTGGTCAGTAGGGTAGATTGTAGAGTAGTTCCAAGTGTTTGTTTAATTAAATCTGTTGAAGTTGAAGAATTTTTGTCTGTCATCCCTTGCTGTCCGTGACGCCATAACAAATTGGGGGCCATAACACTAAATTCTTTGTAGCATGTATTCCAAAAGATTTTGTAAAGATTTCCTTGAGATTCTGGTGCATGTTGACATGGTTCCATTGCAAAATTTCCGCAAATTTGTGGGCTTTGTTTTCATGTTGCGACACTCCTGTTCTACCACATCACAAACTTGTTCAATAGGATTCAAATGTAGTGACTGGGGAGGCCATTAAATTACCGTGAACTCATCTACATGTTCATAAATCAGTATGAGATGACTTTTGCTTAATGACAAAGTTAATTATCATGTTGAAACAAGCTACCAGAGGATGGCTAATTTGGGACCATACAGGGATGCATATGGTCAGCAATCATTGCTCTGATAAAATGGGGCATTCAAATGATGATTGATTGGTGCTAAGGGGCCCTAAATATGCAAAGAAACATTAAGCTCACCATTGCACTAACAACACCAGCCAGGTCGGATTCCATGGATTCATGATGCTGACACCATTTCCTGACCCTACCATCTGTGTGTGGCAGCAGAAATTGAGTTTCATCCGACCAGGCTACGTTTTTCCAATCTTCAACAGTCCAGTTTTAGCATGTGCCCTCTATAGCCACAGATTTCTGTTCTTGGCTGCCAGTAATAAAACCTAACGTGGTAGCCCATCTAATTCAAGGTTTAATGTGCTGTGTATTCTGAGATGGTTTCCTGTTAACCATTGCTATAAACAGTGGCCATTAAAGTTACCGCAGTTTCACTGTTGTCTTCCTCCTCAAACTAATCTGACAATTCTCATCTGACCTTTCACATCAATAAGGTGCTTCCTTCCGTGGAACTGTCACGCACTGAATGTTTTTGTTTATCACACCATTCTGGGAACTCTCGACACCATTGCAAATGAAAATCCCAGGAGATCAGCACTGTCAGTAATACTCAAACTCACTTGTCTGGCTCCGATCACCACGCCACGGTTAAAGCCACTGATATCACCTTTTTTCCCCACTCTTGATGTTTGATGCTAACATTAAGTGAAGCTCGAGACCTGTATCTGATCTTATACAATTTCCTGCTGCCACATGATTGGCTGGTTGAATAATTCCACACATAAGCAAGCGAGAGAATATGTTCTCATATCACCACCTTCAGCTCAGGGTCTGGGCTGTGAATAATCATCTATGAGCCAGTGGCTCTTCATCTCCCCCCCCCCCATTCACTGATTGGGTGGCTCTACACAAGGGGGAGGGATGTTGGCTGGAGTAACTAGAAGATGGACAGGAAGACTGCAGCCACTGAGTGGATTAGCAGTGTTTAAAGAGAGGTGTCAGGATGACGAATGGAGCCACGTGTGTTTCCCTGCCAAGACCCTGGAGGAACCCAGAGTAATCACTGCTCCGCAGCGCTACAGCAGACAAATGTGGGGAGGGGTCTCATTTTCCAGGGGCCTGGTGTTTTCCAGAATAATCAAAGATTAAGTGCTTTTCTACCAACAGCACCTTAAGGTCAGAAGATTGGGAGAGGAGAACAGTCTGAGGCCGATCTTATCTTCTGCTCACATGACTCCTTCACAAGAGGACAATCTTGAGACTAAGCAGCAGAGGTACTGACACCTTGGCTTGTCCAACAATATCCTTCTGTTGGATTACTGTGTCTTGAAAACGCATCCATTGCTAATGTTCTGAAACCAAGAGATTTTCTGTCTCACCATATCACAATAAATTCTGCCACAAAAGGAAAGTACCTAAATACTATAACTGCAAATAATAATGATACAAATTATAGTGGTAGACTCCTTCATCTATCCATTACCTGAACCGCTTTGTCCTTATCAGGGTTGTGGGGGAGTTGGAGCCTATCACAGCCGACTATAGATGAACAGCAGGAGCACAACTTGGACTGCTCACCAATTCATTGCAGGATGCACACACAATTCACAAACACATTCATAACTATGGGCAATTTAGAGTCTCCATTTAGCTTAGCCTACATGTTTCGGGCTGTGGGAGGAAACCGGAGCACCTGGAGGTGCGGTAGACTGTTCTGTTCGGGGAACTCAAGCACTGGAATATAGAAAGCTGACTGAGGGAAGTCCACATAGGACAAGCAATTACTTCATTGTTTTCAACAGTGGGAAATACCCATTTTAAGAATGAGGTTCTTCAGCCTTATTTTGCGCAATTTATTTATGCGTAAAACTCAACCATTCGCATAGAGAGATAATGCCTGTCCATCAGCAGCTCATAACGCTCCACACCCCACTCAGGCCCAGGAGCCACAACTTTAACAAGACTTTTGTACCAAATAGACCAAAAAGATTGCATCAATAATTTAGGGGTTGGTTTAACTTCATCTTTCTGACTATATCTATACCCAAGTTTCCCTGTAGGACTGTAGACATTTCAGTTGGAGATAGAGAGAGCGATAAGCCAGAGGGGACAGATGAGTCTATCGCTTGTGTTTTAATCAGAGAGAGAGCATGAAAAGAGAGGAGGAAAAGAAAGGGGAGAGTGGGTGAGTCTTTAGAGAAATAACCATAGAGATGAAAGAGCCTAGCAATCGCAGAGCAGAGTGAGACAGCAGGCGAGCGGGCAAATGTCAGGTCTGAACATCTTGCATTTCAGAAAAACTATTAATCCTACTGCCACTGTTATTCCCTCTCTTCTGAATTCACCTTATCTCTCCTCTCCTTCATTCTCCTCCTCTCATTTGTCCTCCGATCTCCTGCATGGGAATTATGTTCACTGTGCTCGGTGACCCAGTCAGGCATAAATAACAGCCGTAAATGAAATCAACAGTCCAAACGGAGCTTTGTCCATTGAGGTCGCAAGGGAACAAATGTATGATCAGAATTTCCGTAAAGATTTTAATAACAACCCAGCAATCGCAACTGATACTTGAAAGCCTTTGAGGTTTTCAGCACTTGACTAAGAATAGGAAAATATCCCAAAAATCCAGCTAGAAAGGTTACTCAACAAATACAGCCCCTGTTTTGAAGTCATGCACTGGACAGATACCAAACTAATGGTAAGTCGGTGTTACACTAGACTAAGACTGAGACATTTCACCATCACCTGTTTAAACAGTTATACTCTTCCAACAAAAAACGGGCATCAGGGCAGATTTTTTCCATCTATGTTTTAGATTAATTACCAATGGTATGAACTGATGTGCAGTTCAAATGAAAAAAAAAAAAAATAGCGCAACACAGCATGGCTTTCCAAACACATCAAAATTATTATTAATTGATTCCTCGGTCAAAAGGCCTTCATTAGAGTGATGAAATGATTACTCTGTTGCAACACGACAGGTAGACAGTGTTCTACAATGCCAGAATGTTGCAGGGTTCAACCCTGTTTTAACGGTGAACATTTATCCCTCTCCAGCCCAATTTATTAGTTTGAGATATGACCAATCTTTCATTCATTCATGCAGTCTTTATATTTTATAATCAGTCATCAAGTGATTTATTGCTGCAAATTTGCAACATGAGCCTAGAGAGGGTGAACCCCCTTGTTGGATTGCCTCACTATATTTCAGCTGTTGATTTCACTTGCTCCTTCTCTACACTGTATCTAATGAGATCCCTTTCTGTTCAGCAGAACATAAACCGAAAATCAATAGCAAGCCCAAGCAATACACCTGCTTTGCACAGGGGCAGTGCATCACTGCTAAACCACCAGGCAGATACAACAGGAAACTCAGGAAGAAAAAAACATTAAAGGCTTTATTGGTTAACCAATCAAAACTCCTGGGGGAAACCGAATTAGCAGGCTACATATGCAGTATAATGCTGAAACACAAGTAATGAACTGAGCCTTTCTTTAGTGCAAAAATAATTTCCTCAAGTTCAAATGGTTCTCCTATGTTTTGCCACAGATAGTGAGAACATACATCGATTTTACTCCGTCTGGTGAGTATTACACTCATCCAGTATGTGTCAAAACATTCAGTTTAACTAGGGCTTCTCCTAGCTCGTAGCCCTTTTGCTTGTAGCTTCATTATGACTCGACTCTGTAATGAAGCAGTGTTCATTAGGCTGTGGCGGCAGCCGCTAATTCAGCTAATGGGGTTTGTTCTGGTTTCCTACCAGTGGTTTGCCCTCCAGCTCTGAGAAAGCTATTCATCCATAGCAGGAGACCCAGACTCATCTAAAGCAGGAGCGCTGTTCAACCATAGAAGCAGCAGCACGGTTGAAGTCCCCGCTCTCTAATAAACAGTCTCACTTACTTGTGGTAGCCTCCCTTATTCTTTGGCCCTGACTGTCGGAACCCAAGGACCCTCTCTAGCCACAAAAAAACAAAAACATCACCAGTGAATGTTAGCTAAATGAGAAGCCATCTTACCTGTGTGACCATTATATTTTGTTAAGTGTTGCAGGATAAATGTTTGCTAGTCGATCAGAAAAAAGGCCAAATAAAAAAGTCTTTCATGCCTTCATTCACCACCGAGATGAAACGCACACAAATGCAATACAAATCCCACAAATCAGCCAGGAGGCGAAAATTGGCTTGTCTTCCACGTGATTCTCTCACCCTGACGCCCATGAAGCGGTCACGGAGCACGATCCAGGACAGCAGGAAGACGAATGCCTTGTTGCAGCAGAAGAGCACGGACACGTCTGTGCTGTTGATCTTCCGCAGGGCCTGCAGGTACAGGTAGTTGGTCAGCGTCCACAGCAGGCCGAACGGCGCCACCTTCGTGAAGAACACCTTCGCCGTCAGACCGTCGTCGCCGAAGAACCTGCAGCACTCCCTTCGACGAAACGCACACGATACGCTTCTAAATGAATGCACAGCCACTTGCAGATGCAGCGTCAAAACACGCTTTGTGCGTAATGCGCACACACACAAACACGATTCAAATAACCATATTCAAACATAAAAAACGCATTTCAATTCATTTACATTCACACATGCACACACACTCTTAAGGACATGACAAAATAAAGGCTTGTCTAGATTTGAATAGATCTGAAAAGATATGAAGGTTATGCATACTCTGAGCTTGATGATTTGGAGAGGCTAACAAATTGGTTATAGCGCGACTACAGAGGATACAGTCTTCATTAGGTAAAGTGCAGAGACAGCTATCCCCAATGTGAAAAAGTATTGTTCTGGTATGAGTCCAAAAAGCTGAGGGGCTGTTGAAAGACACTAAACAAATCTCTTAAAATTCAAGTGGCTACACACCATGTAACTCAATGAATAAGAGGTCAGTGCTTCATTTCATTACAGATTCTGGCCCCATTTCTGAATCAAAACAAAACAGCTGCACTATCCGTGGTGTAGCATGGGTAATCCAGGTGAGGGCCAGTCCCAGCTCATACACGCTGTGTGTCCTCTGACAGACCTTTGATATCGCTAAAATTCAAAAGAGCATCAGTCTCAGCCTCTTGCCACAGGCAGGCACTAATGATCACTCTGTGCAACTCTATGCATCAACCCCTCCTTCCTCAAGGTATCAAACTCATGGGCATGAAATTGCTCCGCATGGACAGACCTGACCATAAATTTAAACCTGTAAATATCAGAGATAGACTGGTAGAGACAGGCTGAGATATCAGGAAGCGATCATGAAAACATCCAGCGGCGTTGCTGACAGCTGCCACCCGAGTTGAGGTGTCATGAAGGGCTGGCTTTGGCCGACAGAAGCATGTCTCATTAGGTTTGTCTTCATCGGAGCGAAGTTAAACTAGCCAGCTATTTTGCGGTTAGGAAAATTAGCCCGATAGTACGAATTTGCGTCTCCATTAGCCCGAAAGCCCTCCGCCTGAGAAATTTGCCTGAAGTTGACGCATGCGCATTTTGCATCATTTCCAGATAGAGCTCTCGGTTCAATTTGGCTTTCCAGATTCAATTTTGGTCTAATGAAGATGCAACACAAATAGCGGGCTAATTCGCGAATCAGCTCGCTATTTTGCGAACCAGACCAAGTTTTATAGGAAAATTTCCTGATCAAATTAGCGGGCTATTTGCGTCTTCACTACAAAATAGCCAGCTAATTTGACATCGGGCTAATTTCAAAACCGCAAAATAGCTAGCTAATTTGAAACTTCGTTCTAATGAAGACAGGTCTTCTGATACATCCAGCACCATTCCGAGAGGACGAAGCAGCAAGTAGCAGCAGGAGCAAAAACAGCCAGGGGTATGTAAAGACTATAAGCTCCTCTGCACTTGTCAAGGGCTTCAGATGGTCCCTGATATTCTCCATAGGACGCAACGGCAGAGATCCGCAGCAGTGTGACAGCTAAGGCCAGGACACATAGTACTCACCTGAACCTCTGCTTGGGCGACTGTCTCTCGGGGCTTTTGCACATGTGCCCCACATAGTACAGGGGGAAGAAAAGGCAGTTCCAGGTGGTGGCAAACCAGGTGAGGGTGAAGGGGGCATCGAACTTCTTGAAGGTGAGCTTGGCCAGCTGAGTGGAGCCCGCCCAGGACGAGCACACGCACAGGATCATGGCCACGCCCCACAGGGCCTTGCGCACCTGCACAGCTGTGATTCTCAGGCAGCAGCGCAGCCGTCGCCTCCCGCCCCCTGACTCCGCCCCCGCCGCGCCCACTGCCGCACCATCCATGGTCCCCACCACATTCTCCCGGGGACGGTCCTCTCCTGAAAAGGCACACAGAAAAATATTAAGCACGCGTTTAGATACACAAACTTACTTTTTGTGTTGCTGAAAGTGAAAGAAAAAATAATTTTGTATTTTATAGTTTTTAATCACACAATGATGGGCCTCAGTATTCTGCTTTTTTTTTTAAATGATTATGATTTTTCATCAAACACGTGCTCATTGACATTTTCTTTCTATTGAATAAAGCATTACTTCCCAAGGCACAGAACAAGCTAGGTGTAAATCTAGAGTAGTAATTAACAGTATAGAATTATCTTTAGATTTTCGCAAAGTGAAAAATCTTTTGCATCATTTCAACCTCTTCAACGCCAACTCCTAGTTATGCTGGCGTTATGGGATTTGCATCTGACTGTCTTTCCCTTTTTCGCATGATGGATCACAAATCGTTCCTACTCGAGATCACCTGATTAACACTCAAACAATTTATTGAATTACTAAGACTAATACATAACCATATCATGAATAAAAAATAATTAATTAGGAAATAACCAAGGGACAACTGATAGGCTCCAAGGAAAACTTCGTAGAATACCTGCGATATTGCAGGAATGACAATTATTCATGTACTTAATAAATCCAAAACTTTCTTTGAATTCCATCACCCATGTCAGCATTTTTTGCATTTAAAATGGGAACATCTTCGTGTTGAACCCAATAACACATTGGTGCAGAAAGGTGTCACTTATGACCTTAGTTATTACCTCGCCCGGGACGGTATTGTTTTTGATGGGTTTTTGTTTGTTTCTTTCTTTCCTGCTTTGTTAGCAACATTGCGGCAAAACGACAGGACCAATCTTCATGAAACTTTTAGGATAGGTGGGCATTCTTCCACAATAGACCGCCATAAATTTTGGATGTCATTAGGTCAAAGTCAAGGTCCTAGTCACCAAAAAGGTCAAAATCATTTTCTGCAATAACTTTGGTAAAAATGAGAATATCAACTTCAAACTAAATTCAGAACGTGCATTTTTAAATTCTGCCTCCACTCGCATGCTACATGATGGGTATTCCTTATAGTTTTATAAGTGGTGGGGGGTTAAATGTCAGGGGGATCAAGGTCATTGCTTAAATATGCTTATTTTCCATTATAACTCAAAAACGGTTAGAGATAGAGAAGTTTTTATTATTGTGAACATATAGGAAGTCACATATGGGCTTTCATTTGGCATTATGTCCTGTGATCTGGAGTGACCTTGAAAGGTCAAACTGGAGGTCACAAATCTTCAGAGGTTATAAGTTGAGAACGGTT
Source organism: Gymnothorax javanicus (assembly GCA_029692085.1). Lineage (NCBI taxonomy): Eukaryota > Metazoa > Chordata > Actinopteri > Anguilliformes > Muraenidae > Gymnothorax > Gymnothorax javanicus. The sequence goes on from CM056208.1 coordinate 35,098,247, forward strand.
GCAGATGGACCCGGGCGAGGTTTGTTTGCTTAGCAACACTTGTTTTGTGCCGTTTTTTGAGCTACTGGACGCCATCAGTCCCAAAAATAAATAATAAAAAAATCCTCTAACAAAACCGTCAATTCAAATAAAGTGATCCATTGCACTGAATGATTGAATTTGTAATTCAATCAAGTTTCTTTAGGCTATTGAATACAGCTTCTCAGTTTCATCAACATAAATTCATACAGGCAGCAGACTAATCCAATAAAAGTCATAAAACAATGACAGCCTAATATTCATGCAATTTAGGGAACGTTATCAGCATTCTTAAAATGCTTCCAAACTAGCGATTTCTTTGAGATGTTTCCACAGCAGTTGCTGCACAGAGCAAATGCAGACAGGCCACATAATATGATCTTTTTTATACTGACTTAAGTAAGTCACTATAATAGTGCTAGAGCCAAAAAGGTGAAACAGCTGAACTTTATGTTGCAGTGATATAATGTAATTTATGGCGCTTAAGATTGCGGCTTGACTGCCCCAATGCAATGCCTGAGGCAAACGGGAGGGCAGCTTTTGACTGCAGGGAAAATTTTGGCTTTGAAACGATATCGCCATTAAGTACAGATTGAAAACAGATATTTCATTAGAAAAAACATCTTGTGGATTGTTGGAAATAATTACACCCATCTTTTTAAAATAGTTCTTTAATTTTGGAATTTGGACTTCAGGCTATGCGCTCTGGTAGGAAAATGTTTGGATCACGAGAGCCGCAAAGAATCCTGTGCGTCCAACACTGAAATCTAAATCTACGGTAGTAGAATACTAATAAGCTTTGTCTGCTACTTTGCAGAAATACCCAGTTCAAACAGAAATACTGGGTTTAAATAGAATGGCCAACATGCAACAAAAAGAGATTAAAGCTGCTGTAACTGATTTGGTCGTTTTAGCTGGTTTCCTGCCCCACGCCTAAGTCAGCAGTCTTTGCCCCCCATCCCCAAGCCACACACGAACGTGCATCGGTTTCCGACACAGGCAGTGATTGAGAGCAGCGGCCCAGTTCTAATATAAGCACAATATAAACAAACACTCTCTGTGATTGTCGTGTGAAAGCCCCACTGAAAACATGGACCAACAACACATTACATACGTACATACAGAAACTTCGGTATGAATGTGGTGAGGAGATCGTAAACCGTTGATTAGGTCAAACCGTATAGAGATTGTGTCTGTTCCCCGAATCCCAATGAAATTAAGAAGGAAGAATCGCGGAGTACACCACAAAAACTTGATTTGCATAAACACTAACTGTATCAATCCATCTATAAATAAATATTCTTCTCTCAAAATTGGCCTATTAAATATCAGATCCTTGAACTCTAAAGCAGCTGTTGTGAACAAATTAATCTCTGATTGTTCTTTTGATGTACTATGTCTCACAGAAACATGGCTGAGACCAGCTGAAAACTTTTCTTTGAATGCCTCTCCACCTGGTTTTATATAAACTCACAACCCCCCGCCTGGGCCGGAGAGGTGGGGATGTTGCTGCTATTTATAGTGACTCCATTCACTCAGTGTCAAACTACAGTATAAATTTGACACATTTGAGGTTCTAGTGATGAACTTATCAGTGCTGGATGCAGGTGTGAGCCCTATTCCTGATTGGCCTTTTGCCCTGGTGACAGTCTACAGGCCCCCTGGCCTTTACTCTGCCTTTATTCAAGATTTTTCATAATTCCTTTCAGACTTAGTTTTAAGCTATGATAGAGTAGTTATATTGGGCGACTTTAACCTGCACTTTGAGAGGGCAGATGATTCTCTAACATCTGCTTTTACTAACATTTTGGAGTCAGTTGGCTTTGCTCAGAGTGTTGTTTTCCCAACTCATTTCCATGGTCATACTTTAGACCTGGGCTGCGTCCGAATAGTCTTTTTTGCTTAGGAAAGTTCCTAACTCCTAGAAAACGATACGGAAGTATTTACGTGACAGCCATGATAAGTGTGTTCGGATTCTTTAAATGTAAAGGAAAGGTGCTACAATGCTTCCTAATATATCACCTTTAGCATAGGGTACACTGAACCATCCTTTTCGAAAAGAAAGGAGGAAGTGCTATCCCGCAATTCCGTGATGACCGTCCATCGGGCCAATCACGAAAACAAACAGACATGACGAGCAGGAGGCGAGTGATCACTGTGCCTCGTGTAAGTGCATTCGGATTCTCTTATTAGCGCGGTTCTCTTCCTAAACTGAAAAAGAGCCCCCTTTACACCTTTCCTTTACCTCATGACGTTTTACACAGAGGTTAAAGAAAAGTGGTTAGGAATTAGTGGATGGGCCGTAATTTTTTAACTATTCAGACGCAGCCCTGATCTTAAGCTTTGGCATTAATATTGGGCAGGTCAAGATTCATTCACATAATACCAGTTTGTCCGACCATTTTCTTATCACATTCTGTTTACAATTGACCCATCCTGTATCGTTCAAAACTAGGATGCACACTGGTCGTACTTTTACTGCAACAACTTCTACAAAATCATCGAGGTTTTCCCATCCACTAAACTCCAGGCATTCCATGGTGCTTGGAAAGAGCCTTGTTGCATATAAGCAGGCTTTCTCTTGTGCAAGGTCCTGTTATTTTGCAAATCTAATACAGGAAAACAAAAATAATTTTCGATTTTTGTTCAAAACCGTGGCAAAGTTAACGAACAATCATGGTGCAAATAACCCTCAAATTCCAGTCTCTTGCAGCGGTGATGATTTTTTAAATTTCTTTAGTGGCAAAATTATTGGAATTAGAGAGAAGATCACTGCTTCCCTACCAGTTTGCGATGGTGTTTCTGTTTATATGGAGTCTTCCACAATACACAAAAACCAGTTTGAATCCCTTTCTCCCATATCTCTGAGTGAACTAGACAAATTAGTCGCTACTTCCAAATCACCTACTTGTATCTTGGATCCCCCCACAAAGTAAATAAAGGAACTCCTGTCCATCCTTGGCAGTCCAATTCTTTACATAATTAATTCTTCTCTGATTTCAGGTTTTACCCTGTGACTACCCACTGCACCTCACTATAGGACGGGTTAAATGCAGAGGACAAATTACCCCACTGGGGTGCGAGGTTTGTTTTGCCAGGCAACGTTTGTTTTATAGGTAATGATTAGTTCATTCCCTCTCATGTAGTGAAGGTACCTATCCCCAGTTAACAACAGAAATATAGACTGTTCTGTCTCTGCTCCTGCACAAACTGTTATGATTCTGCTCTGTCTGTTCTGATTCTGCCATGTTTATTATGTTTCTGCCATTCCCTGTTATGTTTATGATCAGTTCTGTTAGGTTTTGCCATGTTCTGTTAGTTTTTGCACTTTGCCATGTTTTCGTTTTTGCCATTCCCAATCCACTATTCTGTTAGATTCCGTCCATGTCTTTGTTCATGCCCTGCATTGCACTTTGTCTCCCTCTGTCTGGTCTCTTGTTAAGTTACAGCTTCTCCCCAGTCCTGCGTGTCACATGCTTAGGTGATTTCATGGTTTCTGGGTTTCAAACATTCCTTCCAATCTCGTTTGCTTCCTTCGCCTCTCTTTTCTATATTACTAACCAATACTAACAGTTTGTTGTTTTCGTTAAAGTTACTAACCCAAACTAACATTGTATATAATACTAACTTACTAACGAGCACTAGGGATTGTACAGCTGCACTTACTAATTGATTAACAAGCTCTCAGCACTCGCCCTGTTCTAGTCTCCGCCTCTTGCCTGCACTTAGTCTTTGCTGCAATTCAGCAGATCCTCTGCACCTGCTCCACTCTGTCCTACCTCTCATTATCTGTGCACATTAGAACTCCCTAACTGGAGCTGTATGTTTTGTCATAGGTTGTCTCGTGTTCCCTGTCCGCGTTTTTTGGCTTTTGCCAATTTCATGTGATTAGGTTCTCCCTCATGTTCCCTCCTTTGTAATTAGTCTGATCCTCATCACCTGATCCTAATCATAGCATGTGACTTCCCTTGAGTGTATTTAAGCTGTCTTCTCACTGCAGTTCCCCGTCAGAACGTTTCCTCTTGTTTACCTGTGCTGCTATCATTCGCCTTTGTACTCATAGTGTTTATCTTCTGACTGGACTGCCCGACTTACGATTTTTGGCTCTGCTCTTTTGTACTTTTTGTCTGCATCTGTTTTCTAAACCCTTTTTTGCCCGACTAAGAGTTTTTGTGTTTGCTGCCCTGGTAACGGTTTGGATTTCGCCCTCTGGATTTTTGGCTTTTGCTTCTCTGTCAATCCTGTGCCTGTGTACGAACCTGTTTTTGCCCGACCACGATTACTGTGATTGCTGCCCTGGTTTTTTCGACTTTTGGATTTTGTCCCTGGGATTGTGTTCTTTGGATTGTGGACTTTGTACTGTCGCCTCCTGCTTTGCGGGGGTTCGCCCCCTTTCCAATAAAATCCCATTTTACCTTCACTGCTCGACTCTCGCGTCTGGTTCCAGAACCGTACCTAACACAAACTCCAGCAGGAACCAAAGAAAAACCTTTTAGGGCCATTAAAGGTAAACAAACGATCTTAAAGCTTGAGTATACAATGAGTTTGCACCACTGCCAAGTTGAACAACTTTCTAAACAAATTGTTCCAGCCCAATGAGACCAAAACAAGAAATGAGCATGTCCTTTCACGTTTTATGTTATTTTATTTGTTTTTGTTAATCAAAATTCACCCCAAGATTTGTCTGTAAAACTTATTCCGAAAGCATTAAGAATTTTTGATGGGTATTTGAGCAAACTGAGCTTGATTACCTCCTACAATATTCATGTTTTGTCTCATTGGAAAAAGATCAAAGCCAGGAATTTTTTGATGGGGGGGAAAAAAAAAAAAATGCACGATGTTGAGCTCCACAACTAGTAAAATAAGGGAATTCTAAAACGTAATACCCAGGGAAAAAGTTCACTGCACTGCAATTTCTCACACTTTCAACCATTCATAGGTTCACAAATCAGCGTATCTCACTCTGATCTTTCTTCTACCCTCTTAAAAATGTGGGCAAGCATTTAATGTGTAGCTTCTGATATGCATAGGATGGTGTAATAACCACTATGCAGTGGATTTAGGGGCTGAGCACTGTTTCCATCTAACTTTCTTTTGGGTCCCAAATTTGGGTTTTGGTGTTCTCTAGGACTTCTTTGGGAGAGGCAAGGTTTGATGTGTCCTTTTTAAGTTTTTCCTCTCTACTAGTTCATTGATTTTTTAAGGGTAGTAGACTCTCGTCCTTCGACATATACCTTGTATATTTTATTTGAACTCCAATAAAATTTTCAAAAATTAGATTCTGATTTATAGTTTCAATAGTTTATTTGTTATTCAATATCCTCAATGAATAAATCAAATTGAATAAATTAGTTTTACGTTATGAATCAATGAGAGGTTTTTACATTTGATGTACTTGTGCTCAGTATCAGAACACCAAACATTAAAAAAGAATGTCAAGTCTTAAAACTACTTGATAAGGAAATTGCACCGATTTTAATCAACCTTCACTTCCTCAACACTCTGTCACTTAATTGTTTTTTTTAATGCAACAATAGCACTATGAAAAGATTCAACATTTTGGACACAAGACAATAGTCACATTTATTTTGACAATTTATACTGAAACATATTTTACAGGGGACCCATTATACTGTTTTTCCCCCCAAAGTCATAATATTCTTAGATGTCCAAAAGGGAGGTTTATACAATTTTTAGCCAAAAAATAAAATAAAAATAAAATAGCAGCGCAAAGTCAATAGCTCAAATTTGAACCCACCATGCAGTGCTTTTACCAAGTGAGCTAACCAAGCAGCCTTAAAAGTTGCAATTAGTGTTTACTCATGTTGTCTTTGTCTTACATTAAAATTAGATGGATGATCTGAAACATTTAAAATTGACAAATATCAAAATGGTCTTTGTATAAAATCATAATGTGACAAACTAAAGGTTTTTGTAACTCGCATTTTCCTTCAACATTACATGAATGAGAAAAGTAAGAGCCCAGCTGAACTGTAAAAAGATTTCACTGAGAGGTGGTGTTGCGTCAGTATGGGAAAATTGCCCACGAAAGCTTTTGATTCCTTACCATATTGACTATGTGGAGAGATGTATGTGGGCCTAGAAAATGCATTTGTTTTTTGTATCATATACTGGACAAAGAAAGTTAGGGATCACTCTGATTTTTAATATTGAAATATGATATGGAACATAATTTGAACTATCAAATATTTCAAATTGGAAAATTGGGGTGATCCCTAATTTTCTTTGTCCAGTATATGTGCTAGGACAGATGTGGGCCAAATTTAAATGAGCACCCCCCTAAAACCAATATATGGGGATAAATCAATGAATAACTCCCAATTATCACAGTGCTAGTTCTGAAATTTCTAACTGTTGTTGTTGCTGCCATCCCAAGGAACAATTTGACACCAAACATGGCTTAATTGCTTTGAAAATATGAGACCCAGGAGGAATTGAAGCTGTAAAAAGCATAATTTGGCTACATTTTTCATCACAAATTGAACGTTTAACATTAAAATGAATATAGTTCCCGAAGTGATCCACCCTAAATATTTGGTAAAAAGTAGGTGAAGTATGCCAAGTTCATTTGCACAAAGTTTCAAGAAATTCTTTCACCGGTAACAATGTAGTAGGACGGCTGTATGTACACCATCCTCGGAAAGTGCTGATGTCGAGTTTCCTGAACTTTCTCTAGAATACTTACAAACTTTGGCATGTGGATGTTATCAGATCAAACAGGCACCAGGATACATAGCTGAACACTGTAATGATGAGATAGACTATGAAGTTTGGGTGTACAAACACCTTGATAACCTTATAACGTTGTCAGATACATTCATGTCGCAGGAGTCAAATTAAGTACAACATATGGATTGAGTTTGATGTTACTCTAGTTAATGACCCTATTACAGACTATTAGTGCACATGCCCTGCAGGGAAAAGAACAAATGGCATGTGTGTTACTACCTGGGTTATTTCACGTCTCAAACCAAAGACATTCAGCCTTACACATACACATTTCGACAAGCTCTCAACAAATGAAAAGAAACATATAATTAGTGGCTTAGATGTCAATTTAAGATTAGATATTCAACTGATTGAACCACAACATATTGCTGACCATAAGTCTTTCATCTTTATAATACACAATACACATGATACATGCTGGATCTTTTCAAGGGAGATCTGATCCAGAAGCAATCCAGATATAATCTCTACTTTTTAAAATTATTCTTATGATGGTAAAGGCCCTAAATGACGAACACTGGATCCACTGTGACCTATTTATTCACTGTTTTCATGATCTAGTTTGCCTTTGCCTCAAAATGGCCTTTTAGATTTTCTTCTATTTTCCAAGGATGGTGTACATACAGCCGTCCTACTACATTGTTACTGGTGAAAGAATTTCTTGAAACTTTGTGCAAACAAACTTGGCATACTGCACCTACCAAATATTTAGGGTGGATCACTTCAGGAACTATATTAATTTTAATGTTAAACTTTCAATTTGTGATGAAAAATGTAGTCAAATTATGCTTTTTACAGCTTCAATTCCTCCTGGGTCTCATATTTTCAAAGCAATTAAGCCATGTTTGGTGTCAAATTGTTCCTTAGGATGGCAGCAAGAATAACAGTTATAAATTTTAGAACTAGCACTGTGATAATTGGGAGTTATTCATTGATTTATCCCCATATGTTGGTTTTAGGGGGTGCTCATCTAATTTGGCCCACATCTGTCCTAGCACATATGTTACAAAAAACAAATGCATTTTCTAGGCCCACATACATCTCTCCACACAGTCAATATGGTAAGGAATCAATAGCTTTCATGGGCAATTTTCCCACACTGACGCAACACCACCTTTAATTGTTTACATATTTGTTCACTTAAGAAATTCTGGTTCAACAACAACATCAACAGCAAGAGCAACAATAACCCTGAAAATATGAAGGCAATGTTTCGAATGGACCCTAATCTACTTTATCCCTGCAATAAAATCACATTCTGTCAGCTTCAAGCCATCCAATAGCACCTCAATTATCTGCCTATGACGATTTCTCCATTGACTTCTTAAAGTGCACTTCATGAGATCAATCAGTGCAGTTGCCATCAACTCCTAATAAACAAAGCATTTCAGTTAGTATCGCTGAATGCATGTTTGCAAACAAGTGGATTGAAGATGGCGGTAGTATGGAGCAGTTAATGCTGGTATAAACAATTCTCAGGAAAAACACTGGAGATTGGCGAGGGATGCATCCAGCAGAAGAGCACTTTGATATGGTGAAAATTACAAATGCATACACACATAAGCAAATATGACAGATATTTACGCACCAACACATGTACACACAAAGGGCATAAGAATCATAGGCAAGGATCCAGAATCAGACACAGAGACTGAACAGTGCTTTCACAGCTGACCATCTAAATTCAAGCTCAAGGTCACCCTGACAGCACAGTTTTCCTAACGAGCTCCCGTCATGAATCCGTCACCCTGGCCAATGCTCCACACTGCAGCAAGTTTAATCTTTCAAAGCAGCGGAACATGCCAAGCAAATCAGGGCCAGTGGAGGCAAGATAGACTGAGCTAAGCACTTTCAGCCAATTGGAGCTGGATTCCAGCCCTGGACACCTCACAAGAACTCAGTAGTACAGAGGAACAGTCTAATCAACCTCACACAGAACGTGCTCCTGCCATTGCAACAGCCACTGGGATATTCAAAAACCCCATTTCTGAAGAAAGTAGGACTCAATGGAAAATGTAAACAAAAAAAAAAAAAAAACATTGATTCGTAAATCATCCTTGAGCTGTATTCAATTGAAACAGTGCAAAGACAAGATATTTAATGCCCCCCCCCCAGTACTTTATTGCTTTATGGCATTAAACACTCATTCAAAATTTTATTCCTGCTACACATTCCAGAAAAGTTGGGACAGGGGTGTGTTTACCGCTGTGTTATATCACCTTTCCTTTTAACTGCTTCCACGTAATCATTTGGGGAACTGAGGACACCAATTGGTCCAGGTTCGAGGCATATTCTTTCTACTAGCAACACGACTTTGCCGGGTTGCCATTTTGGTAACCTTGCTCATCTTATCTCTTCTTGGGCGGAGCACTAGTCTTTTTTTATGTGACATGTTTCTTGCGTCTTCTTCAGCAGTTATGTTGTTCTCCGGGCAGCCGACAACATTCAATTGAGCATGCCCAGTGGCAAACTAGGTCACATTCTTAAAATAAATGGGGCATATGCCATTGGCCCTGCCGACTGCAGTTCTTGAAATCATTTCGCGAACTGAAAGTTAACATCCTTTAGCTATCAGGACTTCAGGGATTATCACCCTGAGAAGTAACAGTCATGAATAGTCACCCAGGAGTGTGCCTTAGTCCCATTGGAAGTTTATCAGCTCTGAAAGCTGAGCTCTCATACTCTCATTCACCGTCTTATGCACAGCTTCAGGTGAGCTGTACATTGACACACTCCAGTCAAGCACAAACATTTCACAGAGACATATTTCAAGATACTACTCAAGAAACTGTTCTTTGGAGGGTGCTACAACTCATTAAGTGCCCTTCTCGGTCACTTCTGTAATCTGAATAACACTTACATCTCACAAATATTGTCCCCCATACTTTTTTGCAGGCAGAATACTTTGGAATAACACAATGCAAAGGCCATTAACTTGACGCAGGAATGTTTCTGTCAACAATTCATTTTCTTGCCTTTCAGTTCATGTTATTGGTGCTGACGTAGCACAAAGAGCCAGTAATCACAATGAAGAGGACGTTTACCTTACTGACAAGCAGGAGGGTTGTAAATAAATACTCATCATGTTTTATCTTAATCCATCAGAAGCATAAAATCCAGTTTCAGTAAGTAAAACTCCCATTATTGTGATACAAACCACCAGGATCTGCAATTTTGCACTGTTCCTCTAGGTAAAACTAATTTGTGCAATCAGTTGGCAGAATTCATGGGCAGAACAAAAATATTCAAACCCTCATACTGTGCCCTATGTTTCATCATCCACATTTATTCCATCTTTGTTGTTTTGGATTTCGTCAGCATCTTCCAGAAGCTTTCTTATTGTAGATTCCAGTGTTGGGTGCCCAGAGGGGAAGCTTTGTGACAAAGCCTTCTCTCTCCAGTCCTGGTGAGAGCACTTCAATGGCATATTCTTCATAATGGGACAGTGAGCAATCATGACCTCTAATGAGAGATGACAAATTTAGAAGACATCAATTATGCAGTTTTTTTTAGTAACACTATTCTTGGATGTCCAAAGGGGAGGTTAATAAACTTTTCTTTGGAATAAAAAAGATTTGATTCCTGTCATTCCTAACCCTCTAAAAAACCAGGCTATTCTGAGTGGGCGTCCCCTCTATATAATGAGCTCTGCTCTGATTAGCAAGCGAGCAGAACCACTTGCCACAAGCATCCACAGAGAGCAACCGTGTCAAAATCCCTCGGCTAAAGTCTATAAATATAGGTGACTTATTAAGTACCAATCCAGCTAGCTATTAAACAACACAATGAGCATGGAAAGGAAACTTCTACAGGCTCAGCAACAAAATTCACAAAGACGTGGGACATGCGGACACCATGAGAGTTTAACTAAACTTGGAATTCAGTCTCTGAGGTTACAGATGATCCGGGGCTGGCATATGCACAGAAGCAATCTTTAGCTAACATTCCATTTATGGTTAATCACTGCTCTGTTCTTCTGCAGCTGAATTCCATTAAAAACGGTCACCCGGTCTATTTTGTTCTTATGGACGTCTTGCACATTGCTTCTGGCTAAACTCGCGATGATTTCTAAATACAGTTGATTTAGAGGCTAGCTGCTAAATCATGAATATGGAAAAGGTATGCATGCATGCTAGCTGAGTAGTTTTGAGAGTGGCACACAGCTAGCTAACTACATCGACAACCAAGCCATACAAATATACCTGATATTCCACTTGGAATTTAGTTTAAATATTAAGGAAAATGAGAAATGCTTAACGTTACATAATAGCATGATAAAAGAGGGCCTATTGCAGTGCATGCCACGAGACAGGCACGATAGCGCCAGCGCCCATAAACGCCCGTCAAGTCCTCCTCACAGCCGCGATTTAACACACCCGCCAGTCACCACAGGGGCACCACAATTTTATGCAAGCGTTATCCCATTTGACCTACCCCGGTAACGACCATGACGATAACAACAATATCATAATCAAAACTAGCAATCGCAACATTCTCTCAGATCGAGGCAACCAGTGCCAGCTGCGCTTTTGGTTTGCATTCACGAAAGTCACGGATCTTTGCGCACTTTTACAAATCTGCCATTTTTCTTGGCTATGCCCCTGTATTACAGCAATATCAAACAACTGTTTTGTAACTGCAAAATACAACAGACTGCAGCACCATGCAGTTTTGAATAAGGGCTAGCTTACTTTGATTTTTGAGACACCACCACACAAAAAATTGGTCCCATAATATGCAACAGCTGTAGCTAGCTAGCTAGTTCTTTCATGGAACTAGCTTCAACTCATACAGTTTCTTGCTTCATCTCTCTCTACAACCAAGGTCTACACTCCTGGCGGAAAAAGGTAGGCTATGCTGTTTGATGTAGGTTATAGATTAATGTTCTTGCAGAGAACTATCAAACGTAATTATATTGTTTTGTGTGGAAAGGCCATGTGATGATATCACTTACATTTATGAGTAAACAGGCCTAAGATGATAGAAAAGATGGAATCACAACAATGTCATAAGGCTACTTTCAGAGGTTTATTTATAGTAGAATTCATACTTGAACAAAGCAGGGCATGGCCATTAAATCCGATAATGTCCTGATTTTATCAGAATGTCTGGTTACCCAACATGATATAGAACTGCACTTCAAATTACCAAACAATGGCCATCTGGATCTTTAAGCTTGGTAACTATGGCCAGTTGAATGATTGGAAAAGAAATAATAATTGCCTTCCCATTCACAAAATGGTTTGAGCAAATAAAAGTGCAATTCCACCTCAGAGACAATATCTCTCCTAGGCTACTATAGCAAGATTTCCACAACTGTTGTCTTTCTTCGCTGAGCTTGTAAGCTTCTTCACCCTGATCAGAAAAAATCCTTGGGACTTTGTAATAACTAAGGCCTTTGATGACCCCTGGTACAGAGAAAATTATTATTTTCACTATGAAAGAAATACAAGCTGGGGAAGAAAAATGGAATAATGTCCACTTACAACATACCACATAAAGAAATTTGTAACACTATGACCCCATATAGCAAAGAAAAATGTTCATAGAGCATTCAGAGCTCCATGAAACTTGAGGGGTTTTTTCTCACAGGACCACTTCAACATATGTTTCCCTCATTATGCGAAACTATGGCTACGTTTGATATAAAAATCCTTCACTGTAGCTCTACGTATAAGACACAAAATACGGAAAAGCATAATAAGCTCCCTTTAACTCTTTAACATGACATATATGTAATTAGAATGTTCATAGCTAACCATTCAAATGCTCATGCTGTAATCACAACTGGTAATGGAACGAAATGAAGTTCTGAAACTTTCACTCTGAATTTTGAGACCACACAATTAAAAAAAATAGTGCCACGGGCACTGCTGCTCATCTGGACAATAAATCTCTAGTGACCACAAGTAAAAATTTCAAGAGTATTTATCAACTGATTTCTGACATATCAATCAATATTTGTTATAAATTAATGTCATCTAATCACCCCAAACTGTTGTGTAATACTGGGACCATTACTTGCTGGAGACTCTTTAAAAAATGTAAAATGTTATTACTACTCTTTGGTTAAAATTTGCATCTTCAGTCATTCTTTACATATAAATGAATTAGCAAAAATGAAATTTAGCCATTAAAGAATTGTACTTAAAACTGTCAAATGATTATTTCTATCAATAAGACACCAACTTGGATGAAAATCTTTAGTGTTTTAAATTACATGTGGCAAAAATTGGACAATAAGCATGGACTCTCATTGTAACATAATCAGACCCGATAGATGCCAAAATTTGATCAACTGAGTTGCTGCAAAAAAAAAGACGATTCCAAGATGTCTGAAATAAAATAGAAATAATCCAAACGATTTTGTGTTTTCATAGGCAGGAGGAAGATACACGCCCAGTTTCACTTGGTGCAATCGTTTGTGAATTAACGTTTTGGAAAATTTTGCAGACAAGGCATAATGACAAAGGTCAAATCAAGGTCACAGTGCCCCAAATGACAAAACCTGTAATATATGGCATGGGTCATGCTGCTTAGCATCTTAATGCCACATTTGAGCTCAATCTGTGTGGAAAAGGCTAAGATATGAGGCATGAGAATAAGGATTTTCAAGATAGCTGCCTGGCGGCCAAATTGAATATCAGTTTAGAATGAACTTTGGTGTACGCATGGGTGGGAATATCTATGCCAAGTTTCACCTTCATCCGTGGGATTGTTATGGAGAAAATATTAAAAGACAATAGAAGTACTAATAGACATGACATTATGACAGGTCAAATCAAGGTAATAATATGCTGCATGGCAAACCCTGTACTGTATGTCATGAATCTTGCTACTTATCACCTTTATACCAAATTTCAGCTTGATATGTGCAAGAATGCCTTAGATATAGCAGAAATAGGCATTTTAAAGATGGCCGCCCGGCGGTCATAATTGAAATTGGTTTGGAATGCCTTGAACAAACTTTGCTGCACTCATGGATAGGAACATGTTCCTAAAGTCTCCAGTTGATGTGCCTTTGGAGAAGAAGATGTTTACAGACGAACGACGACCGATCAATGAAAAAGGACAAGCGACGATGACAGACAAGCAGGCCGCGACATAAGCCCATTGGACCTCTGGTTCAGATGTGCTAAAAATGAATTTCTATCCTTCCAATGCTGCTTAAAACAATTCACACTGGTTAAAATCTGAGGCGCTCTGATGACATGAAGTAACCCAGCCCGCATGAAGTTGCTGACGCCTCTCTCTTGACTAAATATCCTCAAACACAGCACGGAGGATGCCCAGGTCTGCCCCTGTCCTACAGCAGGGATGCCAGTGTATGAGGACAGGCTCCCCACTGCTGGCTCCTCCTGCTCTCAGCATCTCTCCCGCGCTGCAGTGTTTTATTTTCTACTCCCTGCTCCCCTACACTCTCTGCAGTGCAGATCTCTCCACTGACGGCAGCCAATCCCAGTCTGCCTCCTCCCTCCCTCTCTCCCTCCCAACTCAAAACATCGAATTAAACCCGAAATACACAGTGCTAGTATTGAGACGGAATTACCCCAACGAGCTCTCTTACCCTACGTGACTTCTCTTTGCACAATCACTCCCCCACACACCCCACCAAAAAATGAAGGCACTATGGTAAAACCTGCTCCCAACAGGGAACAACTAAAACACAGCTGCTGCAGTCACCGTTCCCCACAGAGTGTGTCGCTCCCAGAGCAATCGATCTCTGGTTTGGATGACAACGCATGCTGGGTCTAAAGAATGGGGTGGCAGTTGTTTTGAGGAGCAGGGCCTGTTGTCTCTATGGTGCCAGTCGGTGTGGGTGAGCAAATATCTCTCAGCCCGACAGTCTGGTAGATTCCTTTGGCAAAAGCGTGGCCATAACCGATACCCTGCCGTCCAGTGGCGTTCTCAGGGTGCTAGCTGCGATGGTTGTTTTATACTCGACGTCGGCTCCTCCCCACTACTGAGATTTCCTCCGCATCGATCACCCTCTCGCATAAAGTGGGTCGAGTCGAGACTGCTCGCATGCACAGAGCATAAAAACTGCTGAAACAGAGACAGAAAACTAGCAGAGAGAGGAAAGTGCATATCAGGTGATGCCCATTCCCAAGCAGGAACAATTCCTATGATGGGCTTTCAGGCAGAGCGTATTTAACGGGCACCATTTATCTGCAAGAGCAGCTGACAATTGCACCACTGGTAAAGCCAGGCAGAATAAACATTTTATCGACCAGAGGGACTGTCACTGGTGGAGAGAAACACAATATAATGTTTTATGATAGTTTGAAAATGAGGAATATATAAAAGAAGACATATTTATCTGATACACAAGCAATCATTTCAAGTGCAAGATAAAATTAAAAAATGGTAGTTAAGTTAATGCTTATTAATTACATACAAGTCTCAGGAGAAGCAGAGGCCAGGCAGGTAAACCTGCGATGAGCAGATAACAGCTAACATAACTCATGGATTTAGTCACTGCAGCAGTGTGGCAATTATTAAAGGCTTGAATCATCACCATCACAGTTATCGCAGCAATTACATGCTTGCAATTTGTATGCAGAGGCACAGAACTGTGTTTACGATATTGTCAGGAGAAGGACAGCCACTCAGAGAGACAGACAGACAGACGCAGCTGGGACATCAGCCTACACTGACCTTGTCACTCAACATCAACTAACAATGTGGCAGCCTGCCACAAAAGTACTAGATGACAGTAAAAACAAAAAAAAAAAAAAAACAAACAACGAAAAAACCCAGTGCTGCCGGCGTGGTAATATAATAAAAATGTTCCAGCCCCCGTCACCATTGCCCTACTTTAACCCCAATGCGAACTGCCTCGGCAGCCAACGGACAGACAGCTATGCTGGCTGGCAGGAATCCCACCGCACCACCACAGATCAATATTCTAAATATTGGGCCGCAGGTTCCCTGTTGAATTAATGCATGAGAGTGTTGCTGCCAGCGACTTTCGCTCCATGTTTGATTGACGGCTGAAAAGAGTTCTCTTGTTTGTTTTACTTAGAATGTAAATGAAGGATAACGGGGCGAGGCCTTGCGCAGTGATTTCAACCCATCTCTTACACCCCCGATCCAGAACCAGATCATTTTTTTTATCAAAAGCTTGCAAAACAGAAGGTCTACAATGGATTTACTCAACATAATAATAATAAACATTTCTGTGTTGTATTTGCCTGTGGTATTCAATTATTAAAAAGACCTTGTGATAATGTAGCCTCCTTTGTAACTTTCATGGCCTTCATTTCATTAAAGTCAACACGAATGCCCCAGGGCAAACCGACCGCTAAAACACTGAAAGCAGAAATGGAACCCATTTATATTGCCAGCTCTGCATTGAGTGGTGAGTCAGACTGGCTTAGGTTCGAAGCTCCTATCTATCCCGTTGTTTCCGATGAGACAACAATTCTGGTCTAGGGTCAGGTTCAGACTGGGATTTGGGTAAACTGCCGCTGGATAATGTCTCAGACCAGTTCAGCTCCGTTCCATTTTCATTAAGACAATATTCTATAGCTTCCAATACAGAATGCTGGTATTTGTCAAAAAATTACAATAAGCATACAATGCTATGCTATTAGCTCAGTGTGAGTTTGAGTATGTGTATTCCTGCCTGCATTGTGGCTTTGGACAGAATGGCTAACCACGAGGGGTCCCTGGAGGGTAAAAACCCACAAATGAAACCCAGTCCAGGTAAAGATGCTGCAATGTGGCTGGGATATTTCACCCTGACTCACCCCTGCTTATTGGCTCACACACACTGACTCATTCAATCTTTACAGTCACTCATTTGATAGCTCAATGACTCACTCGCCCCTACATAAAAATATGTTCATGCAGCCTCGCTGAATCAGTATCACACTAACCCTTTTACTGGCAAACCAAATCACTCAGATTGAAGCATTACAGGCAATTTAATCACTCACTTAAGTCTAACACACTCAAAATCTTCACACCACTCATGCCACTTAATCATTTCAAGAGGCTCATTGGAAAACACCATACAGGTTTGCTTGCAGACAAGATAACTCTTGTCTTGCTTTAGCAGAGCACAGACTGACTAAATGACTCCATAATATTGGATTATAGCTTTCATTTACACAGGCAGCCATGTGTAAGCATAAGCAACACCTTGCGCAATGCTTCTGCAGATGCAGAATGTAGATACTATCTCACTGATAAACAAACTTGCACAGCATCGCAGCAAAAGCATGGTCATAGAGGTGCAAAAGTATCAGGAATGACCCCCGACAAACGTTTCAATAACAACATC
The DNA here is from genome assembly GCA_029692085.1 of Gymnothorax javanicus. Lineage (NCBI taxonomy): Eukaryota > Metazoa > Chordata > Actinopteri > Anguilliformes > Muraenidae > Gymnothorax > Gymnothorax javanicus. Next base: position 35,115,303 of record CM056208.1, read on the forward strand.
TCCATAAAGAAAGGGACAAATGAATATGCCGTCCCTGCTGCAGCAGACATGGCCCTGATCAGTCCAGTTATTGTTTGGATGATGGACCATTTACTTTCATTCTCGCTGTGTGAACGCTATGCTAAATCAGAGGATATGACCTCATTTACCCACACAGAAGGTGTTGTTTATGAATGCTACCGTACAGTGTAATCCTCTAAAACCAAATGAATGCAGGTTGTTAGATGGCCTGGAAACTCAAAGCCAAATTTTTCATTCCCCCTCCAACAGTTTTTGGGTTGGGTGGTATGGCTTTGAAAGGGTGGTTTCTCAAAGAGTGGTTTGTGCGAACACCTTAATCTACAGCAAGTAGGAGAAATAGTTTTGTTAATAAAAGCAGGCTGACTTAAAAAAGTAGTTTATGTCACAAAGCCAAGAATTTAAGCATGCTTGCAACATGGCTAATTTTGCGAGTAACAAAACAAGTTTCGTTAGGAAAAGCATGCACGATATCGGCAGTTTTGGGGCTACCCCTAAGAAACTGCTGGAGGACAGCATTTGAAGAACACTTCAGCCGTGAATGACAGGTCGTGACTGGCTCTCACATCATCCAGGCCATGGAAACAGTGTGGCAGCCATTTTACTCCCTTGTCTTAAAATTTCATTAAGTAGAGTGGATGGGAATGACTAGCTTCTCAGTCAGGTGCTTCTGCCAGGGGCCTGTTCATTTCTTATGACTGAATCATCAGTATCATCACAGTTATCACAGAAATTCTGTGCATGTAATTTACATGTAATGCACAAGTATTATGATTTAGCACTTTAAATATCATAATGCACTGAGTGGAGCCTCCTACATCACTCATCCCTGCTCGACTATATCACACCCATAAACAGGAGTTTATATTGACTTTCATTGTGCGAATGACCGTCTGGCATTTCTGGCAGATGACAGATGGACTGGTCCACTTTTGATCAGCAGGGGCACTTTGAACTGTGATCACAATCCAAACAAACCACAGCGGAAAAAAAACGGTGCCAGGAATTCATGAACTGCAAGTGGGAAAGGGAGGACCACACGCCCTTCAGACAGCAGATCAAAACACAGCCCTGACAGCACACAGCGTGGCCCTTGGGAATTTACAAAAACTCAACACTTAACAGGCACTGTGCTTGCACACACACCGAAAACAAGTAGTATCCATTTCAATGGATATGAAGCGCTGGCAAAGTTAAAATGCAGACACTACAGCAGTCTAGTTTTGGCAGCCAATGAAATCGGATCAGCCCCTAGAGGAAGTCAATAAGTACTTTAAAAGCCTTAAAGACGGGGAACTATAGTGTAAGTAATCAATCAACAGAAGGGAGATTCCCACTATCAAACAATTATGACTGGGAACATTATGGACACACAGACACATACAAACATGGACACACACACACACAAGCGCAGGCCTGCCAAAGCGCCCTGCCAGAAAACCCTTTAAAACCCTCTTTTTGAGGACAGCACAAGATAAATCAAAGCAGAAATCAGAATGAACAGCGGAACCATCACAGAGGGCCGGATGTCAAGTGCTGGGGTGCTCAGGGGGTCCATAAAACACCGCTGTAAATCTTTCCCTTGCTCTTAGAATATGAAAAATGACGGGAGAGCAAAATGGTGACAGGTGGCTTATTTGAGGCCTGCATGGGATCCTACATTTTCCTTAAACAACAACAACAACAACAACAACAACAACAACAATAATAACTAGAGAATGTTTTTAAGGAGAAAAAAAACAAATGTCTCCCCCAACGCAGCCCCCTTCCCCCCCATTGATGTTCACAGACAGTAAAAGGCACATCTGCATACAGTGTTGAAAGAGTGTGCAAGGTTTGATGAAAACATCTTCAACGGTTTCCGAGTTACAGCCCGAAAACAATGGGAACGCCGACGCGGACGTGAACGCGGACGGGAAACCATACAAAAACAATATGTCTCCCCTCCCTCCTGGGGGGAGACGTAATAATAATAGTAATAATAATAATAATAATGATGTTTGGTTAGTTGATTCATAAACAAACTGTCTCATTCAGACTATGCCACCTGCTCTGTTAGGCTGCTGCACTGCAGAGGTTGCAGGCCCATTGAAACGGAACAGACTCATTACACCTTCATTTCGTACCCTTATCTCAGGACTGCTCAGCCTGGACCCCGGCCAGGGGTGAAGGGGAGCCATGGGGATGAGGAAACAGAGAGAAATGGCAATAAAAAAGGGAGGGAGGTAGGGAGGGAGGGAGAAGAGGAGTAGAAGAGACTGAGACAAATAGAGACAGAAAAATGGGGAGCACGAGCTAACGTGGGCTGAGCAGATGAAACTCCGATGGATCTCCTTTACTCCAGTGGGGTTTTTATGACAGTGTCTGGGCAACAGCGGGAGGAGATATTTACAAATATGGCAAAGCACACAGAGGTTCATGCTTCAATTGAAGCGTAATATTTAATCCTCGATCCAATATTGTTGAGGCAAAAGCATTTACAACCTTATTTAATTGCATCTTTTACTACGCGGGGGAATTGCATGTAAGTAGTACAACATCTTCATAAACAGTACATTGGGTTATCATTCATATCCATCTTTGAACAATGACAGTTGGCACATATTTTATTACATACGTTTGCTTGGATATATACAGCATACATTGCATTATAGGGAAACAGGGAATGGTGTTCTTATACTGCATGTTCAACTGCAAAATCACACATTGTATCTCGGGGGCAGTGTTTGACTGATAACACAGCGGAGCGTCACGCTCCCACACAAACAAGAAAAAAAACACGTTTATCGCTGAGAGTCAGAGCTTAAGAGGAAAACACAAATGCAGCCACAGCGTGTGAATCATTTCACCTGCAGAATGGCAGGGATCTCTCACCCACACACACACACCCCCACACGTACACACACACACACACACACACACACACAAACAGGCTCACCCAGTCCCATCGACTTCATGAGTCCTGCAGAGAACACACTGGAATGCAGCCGCCGCCCACCTCTCCTCTGAAACGCTGGGTAAAAACAGCTGCCACCTCTTTACCCACCGAGGCCAACAGGATACCCCCTGTTACCGCTGCCTTTCCCGTCTGCTTGTCAAACTGAATTTCCCTGGCTGCTTTCTGTTCACTCAGAAGTATTCCCGCTTCCTCTCTTGTCCCATTACAAGTCTCTTCTGCCTTGGGCTCCTGTCACCACCGCACCAGTCATATCTCCAAATGCTGAGCAAATGCGGAGGTGATGGCAATGCTGTGTAAGGATTTTGGATGTATTTGAATACCAACTGAAACCCACAGCCTTCTAAAGTTTGAACAGATGGTGGAAACACTCAAGACCTCAGGACTTGGCTCTCTAAGGAAACCCACTGAAAAAGCTAAGTATTAAGGAAATTGTTTTTTCCAAGCAAGGTTTCTAATGTGAACAATAAAATATTTTTCCCCAGCCCAGATTCTGTTGAAAGCTACTACAGTAAACAAGCATGGTAATTCATATGGTTTTAAAATTACACAGGAACTGAGCTTGTCAACCGATGCCAGTTAGTTCGAATTCCACATGGGATGACACCATAATGCCTTCAACATGCATGTAGTCTCCATTGCTCTTGGACTGGATATATAAATACATAACATAAACAAATATCAGATTGGGGAGGTTGTACTGCCCATGAGCATTTGCTAAAAATAAAACCTCCAGCTGTAAACTGACATCTGCATAAAAACAACAGCATTTATTACAGTGATGTACAAACTAACATGACAGATATGGGATTATTGCCATAACGTGCTGTCCACCCGGTCACTCTGAAAATAAAACTTGTGACCTATTAGTGAATCTAAAATATAAACAATAATAGATTAAAGAAAATACGAACACAATAACCCTTCCCAAGTGAACAGACACACGTACACACGGAAGGCATTATTGTCGGAAAGGAACGCAGGAAATCAATTAAAACGATACTTTCTTGAAATAAAAGCCCAAGATCTCATAACCTGATGCCCTTAATTTGACCGCACCGCATAAATGACAACGATACCACATTAAAAAATCTCTGCATTGCTCTCAAAGCCTTTCTGATGCATTAAAAGTTGGAGAGCTTTAGTGTACCCTGGTCCATGTATCGTTATCTACAGGAGTACTGATTCTAGTTTCATATTGATAAACGAAAGATAATTGCTTCTTTTACGTTTTACGGGCACGAACAAAAATGTGACGACATACTTTCCCATTATTTACGCCCCCCCAAAAAAAAAAAACTAATAACAATGTGTAAAACTATAAGCAGCGCAATATTCGGGCAAACACTGATGCATTCTGGCGAAATGCCATCACACGGACCCTTTCACGGAACTTCACTCAGCACCCAAGCACGCAGGTCAATATGAAATCCAGAGCGCGTACCTTCTACTTTGGTTAAGGTGAGCACCGGGCTGTTGCACGCAGACAGTGGGGCTACCCTGGCTGAATGTTTCTTCATTTTGGCGAGCTCGGGTTAGCGGAGCTCTTCCCTCTTCGACTACATCCCTAAAGCTGATGTCACAACTACCGCTTTTGCTAAAAGAGAATCGAGCGTCTCCTTTCCGCCTCCGCTTCTTCTACTCTCCTTCTCTCACTCCAGCTCCACCCTCCCTCTAATGCGGTACCCGCGTGCGCCGGGCCATCTATCTGAACAGAAGATTACCGCAATTCCACCACGTCACGATGGCTTCGCTCGCCCACCCGCTCCATTCTTTACTCCCCCCACCCCCATACGTTTGGCCAATCCATACGAAATCTGCCAAACCACCATGCCGTGCACTCCCCCTCATCCCTCGGCGAGCTGCAGAAGCGGACGGATAAAGGGAATTGATCAGCAAAGGCGAGATCAGTGTACTGCGAACCGAGTGACAGATTGAATAGGATAGGCGCGGACAACACAGTTGTACATATTGGCGCACCTGGACAATTTAAGAATTTAAGCGCGAGGGTTTTCAGCGTCTTTCCAACGCAATTATTAAAGCAATAAGCAGCAAAAGCAATGGCGATACAAAATTGTTTTTGGAGCCTGGCAAATATTACTCACAGCTTACCTCTCATATGAGCCGCTGAGTACAATTAGATTTCACAACGTGCACGCACGTAGACACACACACACACACACACACACACACACACACACACACGCAGGCACACACAAACAAACAAACACACACACCACACTACACAGACAGACAGACAGACACACACACACGCACACACACACAAACATATTGTAGTATTATGAATATTATGGATTTTACTTCAGTAGGGTGTAATGTGCAGCACAACTATGAACCATGGATGTTCTGAAGGTGCGATAGTGGTCCAATCCTTCATGTAAAATTTTTCAAAGCTCCTTGTTCCCCAGTCTCTTTCAGGTCCTCCTGCCTCCTGTTTTATTCTATTCCTGGCTCCAAATCCCATTTTGTGTTTAATTGCCTGAATAAGCTTCTCTTTTCAACAAGCTAGATATTTGAAAATTTCAAGCGTGCAGAAAATTACAATGGTTGGTACAACCTCCTCTAAAGACCTTTTCTAAAAGAAACATGTTCTTGTGCAAGTTTGGAGTTCCGTCACACTGTCCTTAAACTTTGCCTCAAAGTCAATCCTCATATAAAAGATGCATTGACAGCTCAGGATCATTCTCCTCATCGTGTGTACTGCACCTCTTTTTCACATCTTACAGACATGCTTCCATAAAACAAATCACTCAGGCTTTTCCCATGCATTTCGGCATTAACAAATGAAGAGTCTGTTTCCAAAACACAATATATTCATTTTACTCATTTTGAGTAAATCAGTTTTTTCTATGTTGGCGCCTATTAAATTTTATAGAAAAACACAAACTTTGACCATGAAAAAATACACCTTATACTATGAATTTCTAAAAATGGATTTTTGAAACGTGTAAGAAGCAAAGGACTATCGCTCTGTGGTATTATCTCAATTTTGCATTTTGGAAACAAACTCTTCAAATGGAACTGTTCATCTGACAACAGCATAGTGTTTACTTCCCTTTCATCTCAGTTTTTTCTGACCCTTGCCCTGAGTTTGTTGATGTTTCCTGCACCCTCTCTTATGGCTCTTGTCAACACAATAATCTAACCCGGAAGTCTTAATACAAAACTGAATATTACTGTACATCCCTCTATTTGGACAGCCTAGTTTACCAGCAAACTTAACTACCTCCAGTTGTAAAATGTTAATCCCAATTTATCTTCAGCTGCATTTGAACCTCATTTTTCAGTTACCTATTGCTTTGCCTCATTCACTGGATTGGCCGGCACAGGATGGGCTGTGAGACTTCTTCCATCGAGGACAATTTTTAATCACACTCGCTCACTTAATGGGAGTTCAGTCCTAGCTTTTATCCAATTTTCTTTTCCATTGCCCCTACAAAGCTTCTCGTTGACAGTTTCTATAGAAAATCAGAATATAATTTAATTGTAAATTGAAATGAATTGAACTGAATCAAATTTGTCCTGAAAATCACTGCTTCCAAATACATCTATCATTGTTGATTTGGAAAGTAACTGCTGACATGAAGCGAGAGAGAGAGAGAGAGAGAGAGAGAGAGAGAGAGAGGGAGTGTGTGTGTGTGTTGTGTGTGCACATGCATACAACGCCGCCTCCAAAGAAGTTGTGACCAACTGTAAAATTTAAAGAAAGACAGAATGCAATGATATGAAAATCATTTAAACCCTATGTTTAATTAAAATAGTACAAAGACAACACACATCGAATGCTGAAACTAAGAAATTTTAATCATTTTTTTGAAAAATATGTGCTCATTTTAAATTTGAAGCCAGCAACATGTTTCAAGAAATTTGGGACAGGGGAAACAGAAGACTAGAAAAGTTGTTTGATGCTAAAAATTACACCTGCTGTAATATATGTCTGCTAAGTAGGTTAATTGGCAACAGATCAGTAACATGATTGGTAAAAAAAAAAAAAGTTTTTCAGAAGATAGCAAAAACTTCATCACTCTGTGACAGACTGCTTGGGCAAATAGTTCAATATATTGAAGCCTAGTGCTGAAAGTACTTAAGTCACATTTCTACACACCATGGGGTATAGATGGGAAAACGTCTTATAAAGTTACCCAAGTCTGCTGCCTTGATTTTCTCAAAATGGATATTTTGTGACTGATGCATTTTTAGCACTGGGGTCCTCAGTTTACGACATGAAATTGTAAAGGATTTTGTTAATTTCATCATCTACGGTATATAATGTAATTAAAAGATTCAGAGAATCTGGAGAAATCTCTGTGCACAAAGGACAAGGCCAAAAACCAATATTGAATTGCCAGGATCTTCAGGCTCTCAGGAAGCACTGCATTAAAAAAAAAAAAAAAAGAATTAGCCTATGTAGTGTAAATCACTGCATTGGCCCAGGAACACTTCTGAAATCCATTTTCAGTGAACACATTTGATGATGCATGCACAAATGCAAGTTAAAACTCTACCATGTAAAGAAAAAATATATAAGCAAGATCCAGAAACGCTACCACTTTCTCTGGGCCCAAGCTAATTTAAGATTGACTGAATCGATGTGTCCTGTGGTGTGACCAATCAAAATGTGAAATTCATCTTGGAAATCACATCCTGTGGGCAACAGAGAAAAAAAGTCCAGTCCAGAAAAAAAGATGAGATCCAGGCATTCAAACTTTTCGGAGTAATGCAAATAAAAAGCCTTTATTATCACATGGCTGAACACTTAAAAATTGCCGACATGTTTCGACCTCAATAGGCGGTCTTCATCAGGGCATAATTAGGTAGACAGGTAAGTCAGGTATTTATACTCTCCAAAGGACCACCAGGGGGCATTGTTACAAATAACATGCGACTGATTAAAAAAATAAAAAATGCACATATCTCAACTAGAAAACACACAAATAAAGAGACATGAAAATGAAATAAAAGAGATGAGGGACTATTTGGCTTGTTATCAGCCCACAGTTCAACAGCCAGCATTCAATATAGCATGGGGGTGTGCAGTTATCCAGTGTGCACGGATAACTTGCATATCCGTGAAGATATTAATGCTGAACAATATATACAGGTTTTGGAGCAACATATGCTGCCATTCAGATGTCTTTTTCACGGTAGGCATTGTTTATTTCAGCAACACAATGCAAAATGCCACACTCTGCAGGTACTATTACAACAACATAGCTCCATTGGGTGCTAAAGTGGCCTGCCTGCTGTCCCGACCTGTCATGCACTGAAAATATTTGCCGTATTATGAAGTGAAAATATGACAAAGCTGAGCAGCTGAAATCCTTCATCAAGCAAGAATAGGAAAATATTTTGCTTTCAGAACTAGAGCAGTTTGTCTCCTCAGTTCCCAAACACCTACAGTGTGTTGTTAAATGAAGAGACCATGCAACACAGTGGTAAACCTGTCCCAACTTTTTTGAAATGTGTTGCTGGCATCAATCTCAAAATGGGCATATCTTTTTTAAAAAACTAAAACAATTTCTTAGTTTCAACATCTGAAGTGTTTTCTTTATTTTAAAATAAATATAGAGTTTAAATGATTTGCAAATCATTGCATTCTGCTTTTATTGACATTTTTCAAAATTTCCCAGTTTTTTTGGAAAGAAGTTGTGAATCTGTATGGATGCACAGTATGTCCATGCAAGTGCATGCATATTTACATTTTGCTGCATGTGATAGCGCATGTATCTGTCTCTGTGCGTACGTGTGAGCGCATCTGCCTAGGCATGCATGTCCACCGCTACTGAGAGGAACCAAATAAATAATTCAAAAACCAGACACCCACTCACGCAAGATAAAACACCGACAAATAGGCAGCAGGATCTCCTGCACAGAACCCTCTGCCCACAGCGAACAAATGCCTCTCTGACTGTCCCTTCCACACCTCTCACGTGTGGCAACCGTATTTCACTGGGATTAATCACGCACTCATCAGTTTAAAATATCCTTCTTCAATAGATGTGTACGCAGAGGGCACAGGGGCAGACAGGTATGAAGTCCAAGAAATACAAGATGTCTGATGCGTATATTATATAGTTCAGGCAATCTACATTAGGAGACACCACTAACTACCGCATATAAAGCATGTTTATATGCGGTAAAGGAAGTTGTGCTACAAAAAAGAGCCAAATAGTCACTACACATTGGGCACTTTGGCCCTGAAGCAGAGCAGTATGCACAGTATCCAGTCTAGACAGTCTACACAGTCTACACATTGTTAATTTTGTAATTGACTATTATAGCTGGAAGCTTCTAATGGAATGTATCTGCAGGGGCAAAATAAAGAGCCATTTTCAGCAACCATGACTCCTGTGTTATAATGGCACATTGTGTTAGCTAATCCCAAATTATCATGCCAAAAGGCTGATTTATCTATAGAAAACCATAGAGTAATCTTGGTAGCACTCCTAAAAACTGTTGATCTGCTTAGGGAAGCAATAAAAAAAAAGCCTTCTTTGGGCTTCATGAGCACTGGGGACATCAGAATTTGTGGGCTCGTTTATGGTCTCAAAATGGCCAGAAAGAAGGAGCTTTCTTCAGAAGCATGCCCGTCTGAGGTTTTGTGAGGAATGAACCTTAGACCATGCAAGAAATTGCCAAGCTGACCTTTGAGGCAAAGTTTAAAAGAAACTGCCATATCTGAGACTGGCCAATAAAAGGAAAAGATTAAAATGGGAAAATGAACACAGATGGAGGAAAATTGTAATAAAAAGTACCATAGACAGACAAATCTAAGAATGAGGTGTTTAGATTGCAAAGAGGAACATCTATGAAGCTCAGAACAAATGAGAAAATGATGGAAAAGAGCATAGGAAACTCTGTAAGTGCTTTGGCGCTGGTAAACTGGGAACTTGGTCCGGGGTATGAGGAATCTTAAGCAAGGGAGGCAAGCACTCAGTTTGTTCCATACCAAGTGGAAAGTGCTTGATTAGAGCCAATTTCCTCCTAAAACAGGGCAATAACCCAAAGCACTGCTTTAAATTATGCAAGAGCTAGTTTTGAGGAAGCAGTCAGCTAGTGTTCTGCTTGCAATTGTTTGTCCAACACAGTACCTATGTTATGATTCTGCCATGTTCTGTTCTGTTTCTGCTCATGTTCTGCCATCATCATTGCCATGTTTTTGTTATTGCCATGTTTTGTATTCCTTGCCATATCCATATTTCTGTTATATTCCGGTCCATGTTTTGCTCATGCCCTGCATTGCACTTTGTCTCCCCTGTCTGGTCTTGTGTTGAGCTACAGCTTCTCCCCCAAGTACTGCGTGTCACATGTTTAGGTGATTTCATGGTTTCTGGGTTTCCAACCATTCCTTCTAGTCTCGTTTGCTTCCTTCGCCTTGCTTTTCTATTTTACTAACAAGTACTAACAGTTTGTTATTTTGTTAAAGTTACTAACCAGAACTAACATTGTATATAATACTAACTTACTAATGAGCACCAGGGATTGTATAGCTGCACCTTACTAATTGATTAACAAGCTCTCAGCACTCGCCCTGTTCTAGTCTCCGCCTCTTGCCTTCTCTTAATCTTTGCTGCGTTTCAGCGGATCCTCCGCACCTGCTCAACTCTGTTCTGCCTCTCATTATCTGTGCACGTTAGAACTCCCTAACCGGAGCTGTGTGTTTGTTAATAGGCTGTCTCGTGATCCCTGTCCACGTTTTGGCTTTCGCCAATTTCATGTGATTAGGCTCCCCCTTGTGTTTGCTCCTTCGTAATTAGTCTGATCCAATTCACCTGTCCCTAATCATAGCATGTGACTTCCCTTGTGTCTATTTAAGCAGTCTTTTCACAGCCAGCTCCTTGTCAGAACGTTGATCAATATTTCTTTGTGCAGAGCGCTGTGTATGCCATTGAGTATTGTTTTTCTTCGACTGGTTTGTCCGACTACGATTCTTGCCATAGCCCTTCTTGTATTGTTTTGTCTTTTTGGATTTTGACCCATTTTTGTATGACCACGATTTCTGTGTTTGGATGCCCTGTGTATGACCCTTGGCTTTGTTCATCGACTACATCTTTTTGCCTACCGTTTATGTACCTTTGCTCATCTGTCTTCCTGGTTCTGACCCCTGCCTGTCTAGTCGACACTGTTTTTGGATTTCGTATTGTGGCTTGGCAATTCTTGTGTTTTTTGGCTTTGACTCGGACCTCATTAAAGGCATACGTTTTTTGGATTTCCATCTCTTGCGTGTGGTTCCTGAACTGTACCTCAACCTAGATCTCAGCCCTATTTTACTGTTGTTGGAGCAGCTTGACTGGTGCAAAAAAGTGCCCATGAGGCCAATTCAACTTACTTGTGGCAGGTGCTTAATCCGTTTGCGCAGAGATGCAAATCATGGACGCCAGCGTCTATGGAACTGCTCAAATGATGCACTTAGTTGCGGCATCCTATCAATATGTTGTACACCCGAAACACAGAATATTCTCAAGGAAGTGGTGCCCGTAAATGATTTAGAATAGACGAGTTAAGTCCCAACACTGTTTCAGCAGCAATTGTATGAATTAAGCTCCTTAACCAAGCCTGATCCAGAAACAGCCGAACATACTTGCTAATAGTCTTTGTCTTCTAAGTCTTTTTTTCCAGCAGTTGATTAAAAAAAAAAATCTCTCGTGACAAAATTTTGGTCCCGTCCTTGCAGCCAACTAGAACCACAACAGCCCAAAGGTATGCCAATTTAGCTGTGGAAAAAACAGCTTAAGCAAAAAATCAACAAGGTATTGATACTATGCTATTCTGCTGTCCTTTATCGCCATCAGATATTAAATAAACACCATTGATACATCCCTCGCAACATTCAGATCAGTAACAGACTCACTTTTCTTCATGGATGATGTGACTGCGGAGAGAAGTCCAACAATTAATCCTGATCCGTAATATTCTATCTGCTGAGGTACAACCAAATTCCTCTAAACTGATTGGATGGCACTTCATGATGTTTCAGGTCATTGTCTTGACGCATGTCAGTAACAAAAGGGTTGTTGACAGCCAAAAAACAGATTCTTGACTGACCTCATCAATCACTAGATCTGAATTCAGTAGAACATGAATTTTACATGCTGAAGAGGAGTCTGAGGGCATAAAGTCCCCGAAACAAGGGGGAACAGAAGATGATGGCAACAGAGGCTTGGCAGGGCATCACCAGGGACCATGCCCGAGTCTGTGAAGTTACAGACTTCAAGTAGTCATTACATACAAAG